>JAFIRS010000078.1:0-1357549 GCA_018342105.1 Gonioctena quinquepunctata | reverse complement strand
TAAAAAACCATTATTATTATTGTTATTATTATTCCTTTCCCAAAATTTAAAAGCTTTCCGAATCAGGAATTATTGGCTGAAATTGTGAAAAACGAGGTGTCTAAAAGTTCTTCCAAAATTTACAGAATTATTACAACAATTATTCTTGATCCTTTGTTTATTCCAATTAATATTTTGAATATTTATGTCAATATTTTAATTTATTTTTATATTGTAACTTTGCGATTTTTTTTTAAATTTATTGCCAATGTATTCAATGGTTGTCTGATGTATCCTATATCATTTTATGGTCTTGAAAAAATTCAATGAATTTATTTATTTATAAAATAACATAATTTACTAGCTCTGACCTATATTACACAGCCTAGAAATGTTTCGAAGACATTTATATTTTAGACCTTCTCTTTGGTTGAGAATGATTGTCTTATTTGTGTGGGACATTGATGTGACCAATTTGAAAACCTTAACAAAGGAGAAAAACTAAAAGGGCTCTGATGAATAGTTCAAGAATCAAAGGAAATTAATTAAGGAAATAAATTGAAGAAGGATAAACATCAATTGGTGATTGAAAACAGAAGCCCTGAAGAATCAAAAAAAGAGCAGGTAAACCTGTAAGGGAAAACAATTTAATATAAAAAAACCAAAAAATTAGTCGAAGAAAATAATTACCGAGGAAATTGTGCAGCAGGGCCGGAAGACCCCAACTTTTTAAAAAATTTTAAACTAATGTCTTCATCTTTATTCCTAACCAGAAAAACTTTTTAAAAATTTTTCAAAATAGTAAATAAAACAGTTCTATAAATGAAGCCAAAATTTGAAGTTGAAGACCAGATACCGTTATAAAAGTTTTATTTCGTGGTAATTAGTTTCCCCAAACTGAAACAAAAAAACAGGAAAACCTTAGATCATCGATATGCAGGATAACAATACAAAAAGTGCCCGAAGGCTCCCCCTGAAAGAAGAGTTCAAAAGAGATCATGTTAACAAATTTTTTTCAGGAAATTAGAACGTTCCCCAGGGGGGAGTTTTTTTTTTCACCAAAATTTGTTTTGGTTCAAATTTTATAGAACCCTGTTGTTTGAAAAAATGGGTCACACCAACAGTTATTATATATAATTAGTGCTCCCAATTTTAAAGGGAAGACTTTTTTTTATTAACCGACGAACCCAAAAAAAAGAGGTTCTCTATTGACGGTATTTTTTTTTTGGTAACCAGGGCATAACTATTTTACTGATCGAAAGGATTCCGAAAATTTTTTTTGGGGCGGGTTTATTTTGAAGTTTCCCATTTGAATTCAAAAGGTGAAATCCACCCCAAAGGGGTAAAAATGAAGGATATTGATAACTCACCCTCTGAATTTGGTCCGTTAATCGATTCTATCAGGTAACTTTGAAATTGGTTTCTTCGTTTTGGGATGATTCTTTTTTTTAGATAGGGTATACCTCATAGTTTACCCTTTTTGGGATTTGAAGGAGATATCTACCCTTAGGGGTAAAAAAATGGGGGGTTAATTGATTTTTCACATTGGCAAACCAAAAGGAAGTTGAAAAAGGGACAGATCGTTATTGTCATTATTTTTTGTTCTCCACATCCGTCACAAATCATTTTATTCTATGAAGGATGGAATGATATACAAAGTAATTGAATAAATTTTTAAAAAAAAATTAAACCGACGAAATACGGAACTAAAAAGTAAAAATAAAAAAACCCCTTTTTAGTCTCAAAACTAAGCTCCTAAACTAAGGGGGAAAACTATTTTATCGGCGCCGAAAGAACAATCAACGAAGATCATTAAATTATTTCAAAATTATCAGAATTTTATCCCCCACTCGATGCCATATTTACCCCTTTCCCCAATTCATCTGCTTGTTTGTTTAGGCCGGGGCTAAAAATTTTTCCCTTTACATTATTTGGGAGCCTGCTATTGAGACTAAGAAGGTTTATTTTTTTTTTACTTTTCAGTTCATTTACAGTTTCAGTTCTTTTCCCGGTTTGATTTTTGTTAAAAGTTTTAGTAGTAAGACAAGATCACTAGAATTGTTGTAATGCTACCAGTGGGTTATATAGATAGATATGATTTTTAAGAAAGTTAGTTGGTAGAGGTACGTTTTTCAGAAAGATCAAATTTGGGTTAAGTGAAGCATTTTCGTAAGTAGAGTACTTTATAAATTCGTTATATAACCAAAAGTTTTTAAAATTTTTTTTTTCGGTTAAAACAGTTGATTAAGACATCATAAATTTAGTGATTTTCTCTTCTTTTTTCATAAGAAGCACCAACACGATATTTGGTGGTGGGGTTTGTAAAAACAGGGGGAAATGTTTGTTTAAACTGATGTTGTATTCGTAGTTTTCTAATTTCAATGATACGTGCTGCCACTGCTATTCATCCCCCAAAGATGGATATAGATGACGTAATGGCAAAGCCGGAAAGCCTTGGGAATTATTTGTACAACCCTAGTAGGCCATATCGAATGAAAATGTTTTTCTTTGGGTTGAAAACCCGACTTAAAAGGATTAGGACGGGAACATCTGTAAATGTGTCTTGGTTTCCCCCAGATAATAAGGGGTGTTGTTTTTTTTTTTTGCAAAAAAAACAGTTTATCAAATTTGTTTTTACTAAAATTTTTGAGTTTGTCGGGGATTAGCCTTGGATGTTTTCGATGTTTTTTTGATGGATGAACTTTTTAAGGGTCGTTGACACCCGAGTTTTGTAAGTAAAAAGCGAAAATCTAATGTCAGTTTTGGTCTGTTATAGTTTTCCCCAAAAATAACAGAAACATAAAAAGTCTTGCGGCGAAATCCGGGGCAGCAGTGGGGGATAACTTAATTTTTTTTAGATATTTCAATATCCTAAAAGTATTTCATCGGCACACACCAAGACCACAGACGCTACTGATTTTAACTTTTAGAGCTATTGAAACACAAATATAACCGGGGTTTATGACCCCCCCATCGTATTGGGCAAACCTGCAAAAATTTATGTCCGACCTTTATTGGCCCAGACGGGAAACGGTTGTAGAAAAAGACAGCAGTCATCCCAAATCCACGCTAACCCGGGGCTCCCTTTTTGCCGACGGGGGACCAAAAACAAAGGGAAAAGATTTTTTCGTTTTGTTTCTTCGCATATACGTCGTGTTAGCGAAGGAGTTTTATTTGTCCCTAAGAAACAGCTTCTGCAATTGATAAAAAGGATGGACTATAACCCCCATAGATCGGCCCTTTTTTTTTGAATTCGTTTATGTTTTACATTTTCAAAAGAAAGTGAACTGATTTTGATTGAGTTCTATTTGAATAATTGGTTAGTGTGATCTGAAATTCCAAAATCAAAACAGCCTTTTAGGTTAGTTTAAACTAATCGATACCCAGAGGTAGTTTTAAGGTTACTATTTGATACCCGGGGAAACTACTATAAATTGCCCACCCCTTTTTTCATCGTTATTTTTCCAAAGAAAAAAATTTAAAAGAAAAAGGGGGGGTTTTGACTGAATTTTTAAAAAAATGCTATCAAAAATAAGGGTAGCAGATTTAGGGGTATTTTTTAAGGGTACCCTGTATATTATTGAATTTTTGGGAAAATTTTTCCTGATTTCAAAAATATTTACCAATAGGGGGAATCATACCCCTTTAGTTTCAGTAAAAAGGGGAGTTCAAGGAATCCAGGAAGATCAGCTAGATATAAATTTGGGTTTATTTCGAAGGTAAGCCTTTCCCAAATTTAAATTTGCCAAAGACCTTTTTTTAAAAAATTGTATTTTTTTTAGAAAATTATGAATGTTTTTAAAAAAAGTACCCATTAATTAGGGGGAAAGTTTTTCCAAATTTGAAATTTTTAAAAAAAACAACTACAAACCATATGAAATTTTACCCGTACAAGTTTTAACAAGAAAGGCCCCGAATTTTGCCACCAGATGATTAAAAATTTCAATGAAGATCCCGATTATTTAATAAAAAATTATGGACTGATGAGTCATCCCTTTCTAAGGGGAGAAGTTTTCACATTGAGGATACTTTTTTCAAGAAGTTTGACGAGATCTCTTTTATTATGTAGGCGTATCTCTGAATAATATAATTTAGAAGAAATTCGATAATTTTGAAGAATTTTCCCCCAGGATCGGGTTTCGAAACATTTGAAACATCCCTCAATGGCATTCACAGAATTGGTTCAAGATTTATGTTTAAATTTTTTCTTACAAATAGTGTTTCTTCATGATTAATTTGTCTGAATACTTTTGTTTGTCTATGTTTTTTTTGAAAACCCCGGTTATCGTGGGGTTACGATAATCACGCAGTGGGTAGTATATTTTTTTCCCCAAAAGTATCTAATTGTGCCACGGGAGAGTTATAAATCATTATTGAACTGTAAAACGAGTCATTTTTGGGTTTTCCATAGGCATACTAGGTTAAACTAAAGTTGATGTCTTTGGGATAGCCATGGAAAACAAGATAAGAAGGGCAAATAGGTATAGGACATCAGAATAAAATTTTGAAATGCAATAAGGGGTGCCCCTTAGAAAAAAAAAAAAGCTTATATCATAAAACCACGTTAAATTTTTTTTTCATTCAGAAGAAAAAAAATTGGGGAACCCCCCATTGGGTTTTCGTAAGTTTGATGCGAACCATTATTTGAGATAAAAAAAATTTTAAATTTTCCTTTCCCCACGAAACCCATTTTAACCTTATTCAAAAGACCAATTCCCCCCAAAATTTCGATTAGGATAAACGCGCTTTGAAAACATTAATGATTTCCAACAAGGAACAGGGTCGCAGTAATTCCAAACACCTTTTCACCACCTTCAAACGTATTTTTTTCCACAAGTTGTATTTTTAAAACCCTTTTCCGAGTTCCCAACCCCTTGTGATTTTAAGAAGAAAAAAAAACAAACTTCTTTTACCATTTAGAAAAGGGAAAACGTAATAAGAAAGTTTCTTTTTTCGAAATGGTATTTTATAAAATCGTTTGTCTATTTGAAAATTTAAAAAACAAATGCTGTAAAAAATCCCTCCCCCTTTTTTGAACGGGATTTTATAATAATGAAATTTGGGGGTGGAAAAAAAGTAGGCTTTCAACTGGTCATAAAAGGGGCAATAGAAAAATGACGCAAAGGCCACGGAAAAATTTTAAATGGGGCCCATAAGTGACAGTTTTGTTTGAAAGGTATTAAAAAAATTATTCAGTAAAACCCCAAATTTTTTTGGGGTTTCGGCTGATTTGGAAAAAATTGAAGAAATACAAAAAAATTTTAGTTTTTTTTAATTAATTTTGAAACCAGTTTTTAAATAAGGTTTTAAAATGTGCCCATCTTTCCTGGCAGTAATGCATCCCATTGTTAAACTTTGTCGCCCCCGTCCCAGTTTTCGGGGGTTTTCTACTTCTTAAAAAACGTTTTTGAAGGCAATACGTCGGTGCGAGCGTAAACCTTTGATTTCAAGTCCCCCTAAAAAAAAAAAATCTAATGGTGAAGGTCCGGTGACCCGGGGCCTTCGATCAACCCTCGTCCAACCATCTACCCGATTTTTCTTTTCATCTAGGGAACGTCTTACTCCCCAATATTTCAGGGCCCCTTTTGTTAAAAATTTTTTAAGTTGCAATTTATCATTATCTTTTAGAACCCCCAAAAATTAACGCCTCAATAAAGAAAAAACTCCAGAAAAATTAACGGGTTGTTGATTGAAAAAAAGGGGCCCAACCCCGGGGTTTTTCCCCAAAAAACCGCCCAAAAATTTTCTTTTAAAAAATTTTTTCCAAAAATGGGGGTTTTTGTACCCAATCCCCACTTTTGAATGTTTAACATTTCCAGAGGAAAAATTTTTTTCCCCAAAAAAAAGGGGTTTTTGGGGGACCGGTTTTGGTTATTTTATTGGGCATATTTTTCCAAACACCCGGTCGGGGTCATATTAAAATTGGGAAAACCTTTTTAAAATGAAATTTTTTTTACCCAAACCCCCATGAAAGCCTTTTTACTGACCACGATAGACGCAATTTGGGGGGGGAATGGTTTTTAACCCTTTTTATATGTCAATTTTTTTTGCAATAATTTTTCGCCCCAATGTTTGGGATCTTGAACACCCATGCCAAACCCAAAAACCCTCAAAAAACCCCTGATATGGGGGATCGGGGGACCCCCATTAAACAGTTTCCCCAAAAAGGGAAAATTTTTCCTTCACCAAATTAAGATACGTTTTTGTCCTAAAGACCTTTTGTTTGAAAACACTTAAAAGTCTGTTAAAAAATTTTGGTAAATTTTAAAGGGTAAAACACTTTGAAAGGAAAAAAAAACGTAAACCCTTTTTTACAATTAACCAGAGGCGTACTTTAAAATTTTTTAAATTTAAAAAAGGAAACAAAATTTTTCATTTTTTCAATTTTCAACAAAACAGCCGAAACCCAAAAAAAATTTTTGGGACTAAAAGGGTATTTTCAATACCTTCAAACGAGCTGTCACCCATAGGGCCCTTTTAAAAATTATTGGTCACATTTGGGGACGTCAAAAGATTTTCGTCAGTTAGACCATTGACGTTACATCAGTTTTTTCCACCCCGAAATTTCATTATTATAAGATCCCCGTTCAAAAGATGAGGGGGGGGGGGGACTTTACTAGCACGTATGTTTTTTTCTATGCTGAGGTTAGAAAAAAACACTTTTTTAAAGGAAACCCCCCTTTGTTCAAAATTATATACATATTTTGACTTTACGTATCTATAGCTGATTGAATGAAGTCCTTTTTATTATTTTTTCCCCGGGGTTCAAAAAAAATGCTAAACTTTCCTAATTCAACCATTTTTTATTTTTTTAAATAAAATATCTATTGGTCCAAATATAACCAAAAACCCCTGTAAAGGTTTCAAAATATTTGTTTTTGCTTAGGACTGCAATATCATTATAATAAAATAATATATGTTTATTCTGAAAAAAATATTGTACAAGGGTATAAGATTAAATAAAACATTACAAAAAAAAAAGGGGAGAATCCCAAAAACCAAGTTGGGGGGTACTTTTTTGAAAAGCAACGGTTTAAAAATTTTTAAAAAAAAATTTTATTATTCCCCCTATTGAGTTTTAAAGGATAAAATTGGGGAGGACGGGGATAAAAAAATCCCAATGTAATCCAAAACTTAAAGAGAGTATGAAAAAAGGAAAAGGGGAAAACTCACAAAAATTTTGTAAACAATAGAAAAAAAAAAAATATCCCGGGGTATGAGAATTATTCGTAATTATTTTATGTTCAATATCCCTTTTTCAGGTTATACCTTTTGAAATTTTTTTTTTAAAGATTTTTTTTTTTTTTGTGGTATATATGTTTGTACATTTCCGGGAAGTAGTTGAAACTTTACTGTGAGATAATTATAGTATGTTGTCCAATGTTTTTTTTTTTTTTTAAATTTCCCCCTTGTTTATTCCGGGTTATAAACCCGCAAGATTTTTAAATTTTTTTTTTTGTAGAGAATAATATACTGTTTACATGATGGTTGTCGATATCTAGTACAGGAATTTGAAAAAACAGTTATGGATATTTTTTTTTTTTTAATACATTATTCTATTTTTTTAAGCTTCCATTTTTTTTTTTGGGTGTCAACTGAGGATGGCATACAGTCGATTGTACCAAAGAGAATATCGTTTCGAGTTAGTTTGGGCGAATAGCCTTTTTAAATTTGAATTTTTATAAATATATCGAGTGTTTTCAAAAATTTTAAATGAAACCCATCTAAAAGGGGATCTTAGGACAACCAGATACTTGATAGACTTGTTTTTTAATTTTAAAATTTTTTTCCGGGGTTGTTAATTGTTATCAAAATTTGGGAACCGGTTTTCAAGCTTCCAAAGCAAGAATTTTTTTAAGTTGTTGTTAGGGTTTTTCAAACCAGTTTTTAAAGTTAATTTATCATCCATTTTTTTTTTGGCTTTCCCAGTCTTTTAAAAGATGGTCGTGTCACAAAGCAAAACAGGGGGCTGTTTTATTGGAAAAAAATAGAGGCCAAAAAGGCCTTTTTATACCATAACCGATTTCGTTTTATAAAAAAATTTTGATTTTTTAGCCCGTTTTTTGTTCAAGTAGTTTTAAAGTTTTGGGAATTCCCCCTATCCGGAAACACCCCAAAACTGGGTATGGGCCATAAAAATCCCGGGGGGGTTTAGAATTACCCCCCAAAAATGGAAAGCAATAGTCTGTAATTTCCCATTCCAGGTACATTAAAATTTTAAATTTTTCAACCCCCCCGATTTTTTTTTCTTTACCAAATTTTTTTTTAACAAATAATTTTGTAGATAAAACCGCCCGCGAAAGGATAAAAATTTGGTTTGGGAGGTTCAAAAAAAGGGGGGTTTTTTTTAAAAAAAAAGATTAAAGTTGGTAGAGGAAAGGACTTTTATCCCTTTTGGTCCATGTTTCAGAAATTAATTTGTTTAGTTATTTTGGAATTTGGAAAATTTGTTTTTGAAAAGGGGTTTTTTGGAGTTTGCTGGAAAGGGATTCCCAAACGTGCGTTTTCTAAAAAATGAAAAATTTTTTTCCCACTGTGTTAACGTTTCGCCAAAAAAAATTCATTCCAAAAAAAAAAATTATCTGCTGGGACGACGATATTTGAGGGAGGGCATTTAGAAGGAAAAAGGAATATCTATTATAGGACGAAAAAAGAAGGTATACCGGGAAAAAATGGGGAAAAAATAAAATGAAGCAAGTTTTGGGAAAAGGAAAAAAGATTTAATTACCGCATTAGTAGAAAATGGTTTGTCGATATTTTCCACATTTCAACAAAAAAGGCTAATACTATCATGAATACATCGCACATTCACGTGCACAAAAAAAAAACCAAGTTTTTGGTTAAATAATAAAAATTTCGTAGAATACTCTTCCAAACCCCCTCAATAGTGTTTTAAAAACCCCGATATATACCCGGAGGCGGTTGTGTACATACGTTTAAAAAAGAATCAGTTCATGATATTTTAAAACCCGTTATAACTTGTTGGCCCGAGGTGCCACTGGGCAACTAGTCAACCATCCGTTTAAACAGTTTTTTTCGAGTTGTGTTTTTTTAGTGAGTGAAACGTCGTTATTGTGTAGTATTTTTTTGACTTAGTAATTTTTTAGACGAAATTCATCTAAATCACCTTTTCCCGAGTTGGGGTTTGGGAATCAGGTAAAGATTTAATTTATGTTTTTTTTCGACTTAGGTCCTTTTAGAAAAATTTCGTGGATTTCGGGTTATGCCGTTTTGATGAATTTTTTGGATTTTATTTTTAACAAAAATGCAAAATTTTGGGACGTTTGGATTTTATTTTTTTCCCAGTGGTGGGGAAAGACTTGAATTTGATATACTTTAGGGGGGGGATAATTAAAAGGATTTTTAACCCAAAGAACACCGTTTGCGCATTCATTTTTCTTTTACCCGGGATTCTTTTTTATTATACATATTATATCAAAAATGCCAATATTGCCACCGATTAGATTAAATAGTGTGCTGTAAAACCCACGATCCAGCAGTTTTTAACTTCGACTATATTGTTTATTTAATTTTCCCCGATTGAGTGGAGAATGTAACAAAATCCCTTAGGGACATATGTGAATACCCTCTAGATAACATGGTTTTTTTTTTTCATTTTTTTAAAAATGCAGCATCTAGCCGGCAAGTAAAAATTGAAAAAAAAACGATGAAAGAGGACAATAAAAAATGAATAAAAAAAATGTTCAAAAAAAAAGGGGCCCGAAGATGCAAAGCCTGAAATACAAATTATTTCTGGAGACCTGAAGTGAGAAAATTTTTTAAACACAGCATCCAATCCGACATTCTTAAGCAAATTGCATACCAAAAACCGTAATCTCCCCCAAAAAAAAAATGAAAGTGACATTGATGACCTGATAAAGACCCCTTTTGGATTGTTCTTCAAGGCCATATTTCCCCACAGCCCGATAGTTCCTCGACAGTTCCAGTTCTTTAGATGGGAGTCCCCAGTGATAAAAAGTCGGAGGGGGAAAGACTCAGGTTCGGGAAAAGAGGGGAAAAAAAAAAAGTACAAAAGATAAAGCAAATTATACGAAAACCCAAAATGAAAAACGAGAAAATAGCGAATATAGGCGAAAAAGAAGAAAGTAGACAAAACGCACGGGTATTTTGTTGATGAAAAACCCAAAAACTTCCAAAAAAAAAAAAAGACAAAAAACCAAATTTTGGGAACCCAAAAAAAGGGTAAACGTTAAAATTCGGAAAAAAGTACAAATCTACATCCCAAATTAAAGCAAATTCCCCGAGAGAAAATTACGCCCCCTGTGGGAAAGGGGGGGGGGGTGCAGTAAAAAAGGACAAAAAAAGGAATTTTTATAGTTAGGGGGCCTTTGGGGTTTGTAAGGAGGAGAATTTATTATTTCACATTCTCAAAAATTAAACCAAAATACGATAAAACCGGAATTTAGAAAACGAACTCAGTTTTTTTAATGAAAGGGGGGCTCGTTTGAGAAAAAAATTTTTTCAAGGCAACCTTGATATTAATGACAGGCCCATCCGAACAGCTTTATTGAAGAAAATTGATAATTGATTTCGAACCCCATGGAGAAACAGGCCCAACCGACAGTTGATCCTGGATTTAAGAGAGCATCAAAAAAAACAAAATTAACCCAGGATTTTAAACTACTAGGGAATTATCGAGAGAAAATTTATGATCTTTTTTGGATTGGAAAACGGAAAAAAACAAATGCCCCCTTGTGTCCATGAACGCATCTTCAGAAACGAAAAATTTCCTTTTGTCCAAAAGAAAAGGACCTTGAGACCTTCAAAAATTCAGATGAAGAGAAAAAAAAGGCCCAACCATGATACCAGAGAGAAAAAAAAGGAAGTATTGAAAAAAAAACAAGGAATACAAAAACCCAAATTTTTGGGATGACCCCCAAAGGATTGCCACCCCAAAGGCTGCATCTTTTTTATTAAAAAAAAAAAACTGATCAACTACAAATTTGGATTTATCGAAAAGGAATTTTTTTTTGGGGAAAGGAAAAGTTTTAATTAAAAAAGTTGACGCTTTTTAAATCGTTGCAAGAGATAGAAAAACACAAACATTGAGTCATTATTTATTCTGATAATTTTGGGTCAAAAAAAGAACAAGTTTATTACGTTACCTATGCCGTGAAAAAACATCCAAAAAATAAAACTCATAAATTTGATCGTGGTCCCAAAAAAAAGAGGGGGGGAATGTATGTCATTGAAAAAAAGGTCAAGAGGCATCTGAAACCCCCAAAATATAACCCAACAATACTCCCCTGATCAGAGCATCAAAGAAAAAAAACCCACCCACATAGTTCATGAGTTAAATAGAAGACTTTTTTCACCTGAAAACACTTCAAGAAGATTAGCAACAATTTCACTGTTGACACTGACAACAATCAAGTGAAATGGCACAATATCAAAGTACCTAGAGTTGAAAAAAGGTAATCCTCATTCCTTTTTACAATGTTTCGTTTGAGATGAAGTCTACAAACAAGTAAATGTCCGGAATGTTCAAAACGATCTGCTGCAAAAATTCAAGGATAATCTGAAACTAGTTCATGCTTATTCCCAACGAATCCCTTTATCGGAAAAAAAGAAAACAGATTTAAAAGACCTTATTGCTCGTTCAATAATTCCCAAAATATATTTTGATTCCTTCTACAAAAAGTCTTCTGAACTAATATGATTATCAAGCTTTGAAGTTTTGTAATAAAACTGAGTTTGAATTTTGATGAGTTTTTATTTTTTTGTTATTTTATACTCAGAAATATAGAACTCTAGAATAAGTTTGACGTGATGAAATCAATCACCTAAAACGTCGCCCATTCAAACATTCCATCCAATGTTATATGAAAATGTCACAACTCAAAATAATTCCTTCAATCAGTCAGTACTATAGCATCAAAATCGTCACAACTCAAAAACAGGCCAAACCGGGTAATAATAAAAAAAATTATTAATCAACACCGAAGAGAACTTTTATAATTTAAAGTTACCTCAATACCTAATATCTGTGAAATTATTATTAGTTAGAGTCATATCAGTTTTCTAGCGATTTTAAAAAATGAACTTTTCGAGTTGTGTCTTTTTTGAATACATGTGCGACATGAACACTGATGTTTTGAGGAATACTTCCAGAAAAATGCTGGGATCTGATTTCTCCTGGGCCTGTTATAGTAATGGATAATGCTACCACCAAGAAAATCCGAAAAACTACCAATGCTCTTGCAAAAAATTACATCATTCATTGGCTTGATTTAAATAAGAAGCCATTTCACCAAGATATGCTGAAAAAGGGCTACTGGAGGTAATATAGTTGAATCAACCTCTTTGTTCGTAATTTGTTGTCGACGAAATCGCTTCAAAACGGAAACCCCATAGAATTGGTTTAGGCGCAAGTAAAGGGTTTAAGCAAAAGCATAACACCACTTTTAAAATGAGAGAATGAAAACCTCTTGCAAGAGGGAATGAAGACAGTGGATAGTGAGAAATGGAGTAAATGTAAATGAATAAAGAAATTATGTGGGGAGCTGAAATCTGGAGAAAACACTGTAGAGTCCCTTATTATTTCTCGGACCCTAACGACGATAGTTCATCGGACTAACCGGAATGTGATGGCTAAAATTCAAAAATAATTGTTGTATTGTAAATAGTAGATTTCCAATTTATCTATTTTTATATTATTATTACTTTTGTGTATGTTTTTATCTACTTCAAAATTAGAATAAATAATATACCAAGTATCTGCCTATTTCTATAATTATAATCACGTATAATTATTATTATACTGTAACGTAAATAAACTTAACTTGGTTTAACTAATTTATTTAACACTTAATCTACAACTTAATTTATATTACTACGCCACTGTGTAGCTCGATGGTATGGGCTCGTTCAGACTGTCCACCCCTTTGAGGGCTCTCTATTTATCTCCGATACATCATTCTCGTTGTTTCTAATTCTTCCAGTTGGCGACGGCATGTTTTAATTGTTTTTCCAATAATTGACCGTTGCATTTCGCGTCAGAGGGACTGGATGGTTCTCTAACATCTACGGGGATGATCTCATCTCTGTCGGCGGCAACATGTGAGGCGCCATGTCCTGCCTAGTTTCGTTACATTGCCCCTATCTTTAAAAACATTTCGTCCCGAAATTTCATCCTTGGAGTGTGACGATATCTGCATGACTCCCCATATCTGCACCGTGAAGTTCGATGGAAGTAACACTCCACGGTCTTCATGATCGGTCGTGGAAGAGGTTACAGCAAACCAAAATCTTGACGCCGCTGGATCTGAATATCGCCTCCCGCATACTTCTTATGACTCCAGTCCAACCCATCCATACCACAGGATAATTTTGGAATTGCTAGATCCGCCAGATTCTGGTCCACCATGGTATCTCTTAGTTTGGTGAGGCTCTTCCAGACATCTTCATAGGACGGTTTATCTTGGGAATGCCTCTTGGTAACTAGGTAGTAGATGTTTCTCTAGCCTTTCTTCAACTGTAGCACCCCACCAACTTTGATTCTGCTCCCGCAGTGTTTGGAGTTGACCAAATTTCTTGGAGAACACTACGGCGATGCCCCTGGACATTCGAAGATCTTCTGCCACACAGTGCGCTAGTGCGTAGTCAGCAGGCACCTCGAAAAGGTCTCGTGACTCCTCTCTAGTAATCCCATGTAGAACTTTTCTGCCCGTTTGAATACAAGGACATAAACTTCTCGAACGTCATATCATCCTCCGGTGGCTTGAGGGTGCGCACTTGGTCATGGTTTCCAGCGTAAGGCCAACCTGTTGAAATGGACGACCCTTGGTTTCCCTCGGGTAGGCTTATGGATTCGGTACACAAGGTCGTTTATCCTTTTCATGCTTTTATACGGGCCTTCCCCCGAGTTCCGCCACTTTGGTGATAGTCCACGACGACGTTTGGGGTTGTACAGCCAAACCAGGTCATCAACCTTAAATCCTCCAGCGTCGGCCTTGATGTCATAGGTCTTCTTCATTTTATCGCTGGCACTCTGGATGTTCAGCCGGACCTGTTCGTGGATGTCGTCCATTCTCTGCCGAAGTTTGCTGACGTAGTCCTCTCCGCAGTGTCTTGTCCTGGCGGTATCCCAAACTTCAGGTCACAAGGCAGTCGCAGTTCTCGGCCCATTATAATACTAGCAGGAGTTTGACCGGTTGACTCGTGTACTGCGGATCGATAGGCCATCAGGAACAAATGAAGATACTGGTCCCAGTCTCTTTGATGGTCAGAGACAACCTTGGACAAGTGGCGGTTGATCGTCCTGTTCATCCGTTCCACCATTCCATCAGACTGCGGATGTAGGGCCGTGGTTCTTGTCTTGCGGATGTTCAGCAGTAGACATATTTTTTGGAAAAGGTTGGATTCTGAAATTTCTGCCTTGATCCGAGTGCAGCTCCATTGGAATACCGAATCGACATATCCATTCTTTCACCAAGACGTCGGCGACGGTGATGGCTTCCTGGTTGGCAGGGCATAGGCTTCCGCCCACTTACTGAAGTAGTCCATTGCCACAAGGATGTATTTATTCCCGTGGTCGGATACGGGAAACGGGCCGGCGATGTCAATGGCGATTCTCCGAACGGGCTGCCTACGTTGTACTGACGCATCGGGGCCTTGGGTCGTATTCGAGGTCCATTGCTAGCAGCGCATACAGCGCACTTTCTGCACCAGTCCTGGACGTCAGCTTGACAATTGGCCCAGTAAAACCGTTGCCTCACTTTCTGCAGGGTCTTCGTCACTCCCAGATGTCCTCCAGCGACTCCATCATGGATTTCCGCAGCACTTCCTCTCTTCTGTTCCTGGGAACAATTATTTGGCGTCTGTCTTCCCACCAATATCGGCCTCAACACACGTTTCAGGATCCCTTGTCCAGAATAAGAGAGTTCCATTGTGCCCAATAGGACTTAACAGCCGGCGAGTAACCTGCGACTTCCTGCCATGATGGTCTTCGATTGCCCTTCTTCCAGCTGACGACTAAGCCAAGGTCGGGGTCTTTCTCTGGTCTTTCTGGATCTTGCTGTCATTCCAGTTGTCATCCATTGCCGCGGTTCTACAAAGTGTTGCTTCTTTCTCTTCTGCTCGTCGGCAATGTGAGCAATCATCTGGACATGGTCTTCGCGACAAGGCATCTGCATTCTTATGGCTAGTTCCGGCTCGATGTTCGATCTCGAAATCGAATTCTTGGAGTCTCTCGATCCAACGTGCTACTTGACCCTCAGGATTTTTGAACTGTAAGAGCCATTTGAGAGCTGCATGGTCAGTTCTCAGCAGGAATCTTCTTCCATACACGTACTTGTAGAAGTGCTCACTCCTTTACAACAGCTAACAGCTCTCGCCTGGTGACACAGTAATTGCGCTCTGGTTTGCTGAGCGTCTTGCTGAAATAACCAATGACCTTCTCCTGCCCCTCCTGGATCTGAGATAGGACAGCTCCAAGTCCACGTTGCTGGCGTCCGTATCCAAAATGAACTTCCGTTGGGTAAGGGATAGCTCAGAACAGGTGCGTTAATCAAAGCTGCCTTCAGCTTCCTGAACGTGTGCTTGGCATTCTTCGGACCACTGGAACTTTGTTTGACCTTCCGTGAGCCTGGTCAGTGGTTTAGCGATGTTTGCGAACCCCAGCACATATCGGCGATAGTATGTGCACAAACCAAGGAAACTTCGAAGTTGGTGAATGTCTTTGGGATGGGCCAATCCTTAACAGCTTTGATCTTCTGGTCATCCACTGCTACTCCTTCCCCAGAGACAACGTGGCCGAGGTATCGTACTTCTTTTGGAACAGGTGGCATTTCTTAGGGCTCAGCTTCAATCCGAGTTCCTCAATCGCAGGAATACTTCCTCCAAGTTTTTCACGTGGTCCTCGAACGATCTGCCGACCACAATTATGTCGTCGAGATACACTAGACACGTGTTCCATGAGAGTCCCTTCAGTACTGTTTCCATCAATCTTTCGAATGTGGCGGGAGCATTACAGAGCCCGAATGGCATAACGGTGAACTGCCATAATCCTGAGCCGATGGTAAAAGCAGTCTTTTCTCGATCTTCCTGAGCGAGTTCTACTTGCCAGTATCCACTCTTCAGATCAAGGGTCGAGAAAATCGTGGAACCAGCCAACGTGTCTAGGGTGTCATCTATTCTCGGGAGAGGGTAACTGTCCTTCTTCGTGACATTATTAAGTTGGCGATAGTCTACACAAAAGCGTGTCGATCCATCCTTTTTCTTCACCAGTACGACTGGAAGGACCAGGGACTGTCAGCCGGTTCGATAACCCTTCTTTTCCCATATCGCTGACTATTTTGTCAGCCTCTGCCTTCTTGGCAAGAGGAAGTCTTCTTGTTGATTGCCGGATCGGTCGTGCACCCCCAGTATCAATCTTGTGCTGGGACCAGATTAGTTCGACCCACTTTTCCTTGTCCGGTATCGAAGATGTCTTGGTACTTTTTGACTAAATCTCTTAGTTTGGGCTGTTGAGCTGGTTTTATGTCTTTGGAAGAGATGGTAACTAATTTCTCTAGTTCTGTGGGCAAGTTGTTGGGTTGGCTAATCGTACCTCGTACGCACCGGATCACGGATGAAACTGACGAGCAGTGCCCCAAAATTGTTCCTTTCTTCAAGGTCACTGGGAAATAATTGACATTCATGACCCTTACCGGCACAAATTTGTCAGCACGCAACAAGGTCTTCCCTAGTGCAATCCCTCGTCCAATTTTCTCATCATGAAGTTTGGGCTCGAACATCACCACGTCTCCACTGCTCGCACTCCCGTCCAGGCGAGCCTCCAGAATGGTTTCAGCCCTCTCAGGTACGCTTACATCTTCAGCCAACAGCACACGGATCAACTCTTCACTTCTCCCATGAAGTACCAGCTCTTCTCCGTTGACACGTAGGACGCCGTCTTTGAAATCCAATTCAAACCCTCTGGAATTCATGATGTCCATTCCGATGATTGCATCGTCTTCGATGTCCGCTACAAGTGCCTGATGTTTCACTTTAGTGTTGCCCAAAATTATTTCAATCGGTAGCTCGCCATATACAGTAGCTGGCTCCCTGTTGCTGTGCGTAGCTTCCAAGTTGTCGGTTCAATCCGTTCCGGTGTTCTGGCAAAGGAAGGCCCGAGAATTGTCCTAGTCGCACCCGTATCTAGCAGCATGGTGCAAGGCTCGTTATTGATGAGACCGTCTACGAAGACACCCTTGTTCTGTCGTTGAAGCATAGCGACATATGCGTTGTTAACCGGGGCTTGCCGGACACATGCCGACGATTGCCCCTTCTCATCGACCTTTCTTAGTTTTCCTGCATCGGAGTCGATGAATGTTGGACATTTGCTACGCACATGTCCAATTTTGCGACAATTCCGGCATCTTATATGTCTTTTCTCAGGCAACACTTCCTTCATCACTTTTCTTATGGCAGCTTCCAAGTTAGCAGGCTCCTGTGAGTCTTCCTCAATCGTTTGAACTTTACTTTGGCTTTTGCAGCATTGTTTTGCTGCCTCAAATTCCAAAGCTCGTGCCAGTGCGTCTACGAGATGTGTTGGACGAGCTAATATCAACGCTTGTCTGGTTTCTTGGTCACGGAGTCCATCCAAGAATGCTTGAACCGCTAGTCGCTCCATTACATTTTCTGGTGTGGCTGGATATGCGAGACGAACCAAGCGTGCAATGTCAGTTTCGAATTCTTGTAAGGATTCGCCCGATTTTTGGCAGCGATTTTTCAGCTGGGAGTGATATACGTGTTCCAAATGGGCCTGGCCATATCGTAATTCTAGATGTTTAATCAGCTGATCATAGTCCTCCTGTTCTTGGGCGGTAAGAGTTTGTAGAATATTCGTCGCTTCTCCACGTAATGCAAGTGTTAGTGCTACAGCTCTTTCCCCCGCATTCCATCCATTTGCTTTGGATGCTGCTTCAAACTGTCGGCGGTAATTTTCCCATGGAGTTTTTCCGTCGAATTGGGCGGCTTCATGGAAAGCTTCCCTATTTCAGAAATGACCTTGACATCTTTTATACCCTCTTGAACTTTATCCACGTTCAAACTCAAGTCCAGCATTGCATTTTCGTTAACCATCTCTGTGGAGGACGCACTATTAATTTGTTTTTCCAGCTTACTGATCGTTTCCTTTATTTTATCTACCTCCGTGTTCATTTGCTCCCTCATTTTATCTATCTCTGTCTCAACGGTTCCCATTCTTCCTTCTAGAAAATTAGCCACACCACACAATTCTTTTTTTTCTTGAATTTTCTAGAAGCTTTTCTTCCAGATTTCTAGAATTTTCTTGAAGCTTCTCTTCCAGATTTCTAGCATTCTCTTCCAGGCTTCTTGAATTTTCTAGAAGCTTCTCTTCCAGATTTCTAGAATTTTCTTGAAGCTTCTCTTCCAGATTTCTAGCATTTTCTTCCAGGCTTCTTGAATTTTCTTCGAGTTTATTCATTACCAAACTTAAATCACCTCCGGGATTCGAATAAAATGTTTCGGGGTCCTCACCTTCTTGTATAAGTCCTTCTGCAAGTCTTTCCTGGAGTACTTGCTTTTTACCTGTTGTTTCCAGTTCCCTTTCCTCCAATTCCTGTTTCAATTCCGCTACCTTCAAATCCGTAAGGCGCACTTTTCTTGAACACATTTTGTCTTTGACGAGGTATCAGTCTGTTTTACACGAAAAGTTTATCAGTTTGTTAAAAATTCACTTCGCGAATTCTTTTCCACGGGCCACCAGTCTATTGTCTGTTTCACGCGAAGAGTGTATCAGTTTATATTCCCACGCACAATTGTCCACTTCGCGAAAACCGGGCCACTGTCTATTTTCTGTTTCACGCGAACAGTGTATCAGTTTATATTCCCACGCACAATTGTCCACTTCGCGAAAACCGGGCCACTGTCTATTTTGGGCGTACAAAAGGTCTATCAATTTATTTTTCTGACTATCCACTCCACGATCACTTGTTTATTTTCAAAATCTCACTTCCGACACCAATTGTAACGTAAATAAACTTAACTTGGTTTAACTAATTTATTTAACACTTAATCTACAACTTAATTTATATTACTACGCCACTGTGTAGCTCGATGGTATGGGCTCGTTCAGACTGTCCACTCCCTCTTGAGGGCTCTCTATTTATCTCCGATACAGCATTCTCGATGTTTCGAATTCTTCCAGTTGGCGACGGCATGTTCCAATTGTTTCCAATATTGACCGTTGCATTACGCGGAAGAGGGACTGGATGGTTCTCGAACATCTCCGGGGATGATCTCATCGCTGTCGACGGCAACATGTGAGGCGACAGGTCCGGCCTAGGTTCGTTACAATACTTATTAATCTAATGAACTACGTGTAGTTACACCGCTGTCACATAAACGTCAATCACAAAACTCATCTTTCCATTGTTAGGCAAATTAAGATGTGAGTGAAGTTAGCAACGAATTCGTCAGCAACGTTTCTGGAAAAATCGTTGCCAGCAACGATTTGATGGGGCGGATTTCATGCAGTTCAAAATTATTTTGTATGGTTCTTGAGGTGAGGAATCTCACAAATAGAGTTTGAAATGAACGTAATACAATGCAAACCATTGTGCCTATGTATCACAGTTAAATAAATTGAAAATTTGAGAATGAAGCAAGAAAATTCGGATATTATCAACGAATTTACATGATGTCAAGTAACTCAAGAACGAAGAGAAAAGTCACCTTGGAATTCTACCAGATTATGAAAAATTATGTGGTCTTTTCTGATTATCGAATATTTTTTCACAAGCTCTTGTTAAGTTTTTCCACTTGTGTGTTTGTTCATTAGTTTGGGTCAAATCTTGCAAGTAAAGTTGAACCCTAGGCGTCCGATAACTTGGAATTTTGCAGGTGGTTTTAATTCCGTTGACAATGTATAAGATAATTTTTGTTGGCAAAAAAGCAAAATGGCGGCTCCAAGACGTCCGACGTGATTTGTGGTCCGATTCAAAATTGGTATGTGGGGTTTTGAGGTCGGAGATTATAATTTTATGTCAAAATCATTTCATTCAAGATGGCGGACGGGTTTTGTAAACAAAATTGGTATGTGGGGGGATTAAGGGTCAGTCGGAGAGTCGAAAAGTAATTAAAACCCCGATTTTTTATTGTTTTCGTTATTTTTAAGACGTATATCTTGAGAACAAGCAATGATGCCACCGTGAAATTCGACAATAATATGGAGAATGATGTGTTCTTTCCATCTAGGATCGAGAAAATTTTTAAAATCCGGTCGGAAAGTCGAAATGGAATTAAAATCCCAATTTTTTATTGTTTTTGCCATTTTTAAGACTTATATCTTGAGAACGAGGAATGATGCCACCGTGAAATCCGACAATAATATGATAAACAATGTGTTCATTCCTATGATCAAGAACATTTTTAAAATCCGGTCGGAAAGTCGAAATGGAATTAAAATCCCAATTTTTTATTGTTTTCGCCATTTTTAAGACGTATATATCGAGAACAAGGAATGATGCCACCGTTGAATTCGACATTAATTTCACGGTGGCATCATTCCTTGTTCTCAAGATATACGTCTTAAAAATGGCCAAAACAATAAAAAATTGGGATTTTAATTCCATATCGACTTTCCTACCAAATTTTAAAGAATTTTCCGATCATAGATGGAAAGAACACATCATTCTCCATATTATTGTCAAATTTCACGGTGGCATCATTCCATGTTCTCAAGATATACGTCTTAAAAATAACGAAAACAATAAAAAATCGGGGTTATAATTATTTTTCGACTCTCCGACTGACCCTAAATCCCCCCCCATACCAATTTTCATTACAAAACTCGTCCGCCATCTTGAATGAAATGATTGTGACATAAAATCATAATCTCCGACCTCAGAACCCCACATACCAATTTTGAATCGGACCACAAATCACGTCGGACGTCTTGGAGCCGCCATTTTGCTTTTTTGCCAACAAAAATTCTCTAATACATTGTCAACGGAATTATAACCACCTGCAAAATTCCAAGTTATCGGACGCCTAGGGTTCAACTTTACTTGCAAGATTTGACCCAAACTAATGAACAAACACACAAGTGGAAAAACTTAATGAGGGCTTGTTAAAAAATATTCGATAATCATTGAAAAGACCACATAATTTTTCATAATCTGGTAGAATTCCAAGGTGACTTCTTTCTTCGTTCTTGAGTTACTTGACATCATGTAGATTCATTGATAATATCCGAATTTTCTTGCTTCATTCTCAAATTTTCAATTTATTCAACTGTGATACATAGGCACAATGGTTTGCATTGTATTACGTCCATTTCAAACTCTATTTGTGAGATTCCTCACCTCAAGAACCACAAAAAATAATTTTGAACTGCATGAAATCCGCCCCATCAAATCGTTGCTGGCAACGATTTTTCCAGAAATGTTGCTGACGAATTCGTTGCTAACTTCACTCACATCAAATTAAGGCGAACCTAATTCAGCACCGAATCGGGGTGTACGCCTTAAATAATTGAAATACGGAATTTTTAAAAACTATCATTGCACGTTTACAATACAACCTATAAGTTGTCCACTCTATTGAATGGGATCTATCATTGCTAATTTACATTTTATGACTCTCTCATATTAGGAAACATAGTATACCCATTTCATATTCGAAAATAGCTTCCTCAGCAAAAAGCATCAGAAGCAATTTCCAATGAATATATCTAAAAATTCGGTTACTCATCGAAAAATCAGTTGTTGCTACAAGTTGAGGTGTCTTTGATAATATTCTGTAGCTGCTTACATTTAAGCGTAATTAACCCAAATCCCCTGCCCACATTCCACTTTAACAACAGCGTCCGGCGCGCAAAAAGCATCGTTCCAAGATAAAACTCCACTGGAACTCATTAAAGAGTAATTCCGTATGCTAGCCCCAACAAATTGCATCAGCCCATTCGGCTGCAATCCTTTCTCTCCGGAAATTCAAAATAAATGCGTTGTGTCCGCCCGAAGGGCTGCTGAAATTTTCAGGATCCCACTGCCGACCGTTTGTCTGGTCGAGGTCCATTAGCGCCACCACAGGTTTGCGGTCGTTCCATGAACTGACCGACGCGGCCGACGCCGATGGTCCAGGTAATATAAGACCACCGCTAACAGCTCTTCCTAATGGTGGAAATTGAGCGAATCGGGGTTTTCTAGTGTCTAATGTGTGTGGAGAAAAACGAATTCGGACATTTTTTTAGTTTGTCGGGGATACTTGTTGATGAGGTCGGTGTTGAAGCGCATTTATACAGGGGCTGTTGAAAAAAAATAAATAAGTGCAACCTTTTGGTACGGTTGAAGTAAAACTTCTTTGACGTACAATTCAATTCAAAGTATATTTTATTGTCATAAGTGAATAACCCTTGTTGACAAAGCTTGTTAACCTAAAATTAATAAAAATATACAGGAGAACAATACAAACTATCTACATATTAAAGAATTTAGCTATAATTATTTCATTACTATATAGGAGTATAATACATTACGGACATCTAAAAACATTTAAAAACATTTCTAGTTACATAGTAAAATCTCGGATTAGCCTTTTGGTGACAAATTTAAATCTATGTAAAAATTATTCATCCAAGTTATAAAGTGGGGTTTCTGTTAATAATGTCTTAACATTAAGTCTGAAATTTTTGCTGCTTGTATATATTTCAGTTCCGTTCGTCCGGTATATACAGTGCATTCCATTTAAAACGAGCCACCCTGAATAACTTTTGGTACAATGATTTTCAGGAAAAATAAAAAAGCACGTCAACAATAGTATACAGGGGGACACATTTTGACATATTCACATTTGTTGTTACTTCCACTATCGCACCCCCAGAGCATGTCACCTTTTTTTTTTAATGGATCACCCTATATCGTTTCGCATTATCAGATGCTCCATGATGAGCAGATTTCAACAAAGTATAAAATTATGGTCTGACGCATATGGTTCGGGAGCTACAAATTATTTGAGTTGAAAACGAGCCACCCTGAATGAACTTCTGTACAATCTGTTACCTAGGTTTCATATGTGTTTTTTTGAAGTATACTTCAAAAAAGGTCTTATTTTGCCTAGTTAAGTTTGAATTCGATATTCTCTTCATTTTGTATTTGTCTCATTCTACAATAACGATTACGTACCAGGTGAAGTTACAATTGGTGTTTCTGTTTTTGTGAATTCTTGAGAAGCAATGGTTTATACGCTTCGAGAACGGATTGAAATAGTGAGTTTGTACTACCAGAATGGAAATAGTGCTAGAGCTGCTGCCCGTATGCTCAATGATAATAATCCAGGAAGAAATGTACGACACAAATACGTTTCGGAATTATTGAACAAATTTATGAAAACTGGATCTGTTAGCAATGAAAAGCATACCCGTTCAGGAGTTGTCAACGATGAAGCTATTTCTATTGCAGTTTTAGGGCACGTTGGACTAATGGAAAATACGCAATCTCTTACTAAGTTATCTCGAGAATCAGGAATCAGTCGTACAAATGTTTTCAGGATCCTTCATAAGTACAAATTTCATCCATATAAGATAAGACTAGTTCATGAATTGAACGAAGATGATTTCGATAGACGTATCGAGTTTTGTGAAAGTCTCACTGAACGGATCAACTTGCATCAGAATTTCTTGAATAAAATTTGTTTTTCGGATGAAAGTACGTTTAGTTTGAATGGAGAGGTGAATCGGCAAAATTGTCGATATTGGAGTGATACGAATCCTCATTTATACCGTCAATTTCATACCCAACGACCTCAAAAACTGAATGTTTGGGCAGGAATTTTAGGTGACCACATCATAGGACCTTTTTTTATCGATGGTAATTTGACTGGTGAGAAATATTTGGATATGTTGGAGAATCGAATAATACCGTGCATCAATAGGGCAATTAAGGAGGATATGAATTTATTCGAACAAGAAATAGTTTTTCAGCAGGATGGTGCACCTCCTCATTATGCAGCTCCAGTGCGACAATTTTTGGATGATCATTTTTCTGGTCGCTGGATTGGCAGAAGAGGTCCTACAGAATGGCCACCAAGGCCTCCGGATCTCACTCCTGTAGATTTCTTTCTATGGGGTCATTTGGAGTCTAAAGTGTATGAGATAGAATCAACAACATTAGAAGATTTGAGAGGGAATATCATTAGGCATTGCAGAGAAATAACTCCCGAGATTCTCAACCATGTGAGGGCGGCAATGGAAGCTCGTTTGTACCATTGTATGGAAGTTGGTGGAAACGTTTTTGAACATTTACTATAGAATTTTTTTTTCTTCTCATTGTTAAGTCATCAGATTTTGATTCAAGAATTTAATAAAAAATCTCTTTTTCTGATTTATTGCTTCATTTGTCTCTAGAACGAATATTTCAAAATGTGGCCTCCTGTATAAATTGTTAACCTGTTTTTTTATTTTTACTGCAAATCATCGTTTTAAAAGTTATTCAGGGTGGCTCGTTTTCAACCAAATAATTTGTAGCTCCCGAACCATATGCGTCAGACCATATGTTTTATACTTTGTTGAAATCTGCTAATCATGGAGCATCTGATAATGCGAAACAATATAGGGTGATTCATTTTTAAAAAAATGGTGACATGCTCTGGGGGTGCGATAGTGGAAGTAACATCAAATGTGAATATGTCAAAATGTGTCCCCCTGTATACTATTGTTGACGTGTTTTTTATTTTTTCTGAAAATCATTTTATCAATAGTTATTCAGGGTGGCTCGTTTTAAATGGAATGCACTGTATAATTGAGTCCTTAATCATAGTAGTGCGGGGGTCTTATCAACTTCATCTGACCAGTCTGCCTTGTGTTGTATTGAGACGATACAAATAGCGATGTATGTCTATTTTTATGAATTAAACAAGCCGTTTCCAGAATGTACAAACAAATTACAGTAAGGATGCCACATTTCTTAAATAATTCCTTACCAGGGTGTCTAGGCTTTGCTTTACACATGTATCTCACGGCTCTTTTTTGAAAAACAAAACCCCTCTAAAATAAAAGGTTACTGCATGTCCCCCAAAAGGCTATTCCGTATCGTAAGTGCAATTCAATTAGGGCAAAGTATGCTGCTCTGGCAGAAACATAGCCTAATTCGGTAGCAATGTTTCTGACAGCAAAGCTTCCAGATGCTAATATTTTGCACATATTCATTACATGATCTCTAAACATCAGTTTGTTATCAATGGCAGATATTACGATTAAGGTAGCCAGACAGCACGAAATATTCCTAGAATATTCTCTAAATATCCGAAAAGAGAAGAGTATATTCCGGATATACATGGAATATTCCAAAATGCATATTCCTGGAATATTCTCGGGAGAATGTTCCACGAATATTCTCGTGAGTATATTCATGTGTGAATATTCATGTAGTAATCATGTATTCATAGAATAATCAAAATTGATTATTCTGTATTGTATATTCATGGAATTTTCTCCCTTATTTCTATGGAATGAACACCAATAACCAACAAGCTGACAAAAATACACTACTGTTGACCAAATTATAATTGGTCGGAAAATATCGAGGTGCACTTTCACGACCAATCAAAACCATTCCGCGCGCGTCAGCGTCTGTCGTTCATCCGGTAGTTGTAGCTTAACCCGATGTAAATTTGAATGCATTTTGAATTGACATTTGACATCGTTCGTTTTGTTTACTGGTATGGGTTACTTTTGCATATTTGTATGTGAAACTACTGTGTTTGGAATTGTTCAACAAATATTCTTAATAATCACCACAGTGCTATTACTTTGTGCCTTTTTATACGTAAAAGTAACTACACTTTTATGTTACCATTCATTTCATTCCATAAAAATTTCATTTGTAAATCACTGATCATTTCATTTTTGAAGGGTTTTCTACAAAATGCCTGAAAGAAAAAGAAGCCGTGCTTGGTATAGGGAAGTTCACCAGGAAACTGAAAATATTATTAATACAAAGCCTATACTAAAAAAACAGAATTGAGCAAGCTGCAAACAAACCCAAGGAAAGTTGGGGTATTATTAATGAGCTCAGAGGAAAAATTTCAAATACACATCAAATTTCCCTAAATCCTAACACTCTGAACGAGTATTACTGTTCAGTAGCTGAGAAGTTAACGGTCGAACTATTGTCCGATAAAAATCCACTTGATTACCTCTCAAACGTAAGAATTGCGGATAGCATTCTACTTTATGATACAGATCTTCAGGAACTAAAAACAGTTATAAAGTCAATACATAACAAGAAATCCTCGGGAATCGATGAAATTTCGGCGAGAATCTTCGAAAATCTCCCAGACAATGTTCTCGGTATTTTTGCAAGTCTGATTAATGATTCGTTTCGTGATGGCTATTTCCCTGACTTTTCAAAAACATCACTTGTAATTCCTCTCCATAAAGGGGAAGACAACGAGAATCCGGCAAATTTTCGACCAATTTCTATAATTCCCACAATTGCCAAGATAATAGAGAAATTAGTGAAAAAAAGAGTAATGAAATTCTTGATTAAAAATGGTATCATCAGCAAACAACAAGTTGGCTTTCAATCCGGTAAAAATACAAATGATGCTATCTTTTCCTTTCTTTATGAAGTATATACTGAACTCAACAATGGTGATGTTGCGGCAGCAGTATTTTGTGATTTGTCTAAAGCTTTCGACTGCGTAAATCATGAAATACTGCTGCAGAAGCTTGGGTGTTACGGTTTCAGAGGAGTAACAATGAATTGGGTAAAATCATACTTATCAAATCGCAGCCAGATAGTAGTAACCTCCTCAAAATCATCAAAATCTTCTATAAATTGTGGAGTGCCTCAGGGATCAGTATTGGGCCCAGTTCTGTTTTTGTTGTATATTAATGATTTGTCGAATATCAGCATATCTGGAAAGTTTACACTATTCGCTGATGACACCACAATAATTTGGCGCGCCAAGAATAGTAGTGAACTCAAGGAGGTGATATATAATGATGTCAACAGTATTAAAGTTTGGTGTGCCTCTAATCGTCTCGTACTCAATATTTCAAAAACCAACTTAATAACCTTCCGATGCTCACTTGATGACTAACCCCTCGGGTCAAATGTTATTGAAAATAAATTCAACACAAAATTCCTAGGATTGGTTATTGACACGAAGTTGAGATTCGAGGATCACATTCTGGCCTTGAGGAAAAAAATATCGTCTGGGTGTTTCGCAGTCAAGATTGTCTCAAATGAGTTGGGATCGTGTGCGGCTAGAGTTGTTTATTATTCTCTAATTGAGTCTCATCTCAGGTACGGCATCCCATTCTGGGGTGCATGTAATGATAACTGCATGAACAGTATTCTTGTTCTTCAAAAAAGAGGGCTGAGGTTTATGTGGAAAGCTGAAATTCGTGACTCCTGTAAGCCTTTATTCATTCAATTTAAAATACTAACGGTAATAGCAATCTTCATATTGGAAACCGTTTATTTGATTAGGAAACATCTGAACACGTTCAACAAACTTCCTTCACATTATGTCACTCGACAAGCTATAAACGTAAGTCTGCCACTAAATGCTAACTAAATCATCACTAATAAAAAATTCTATCATTTACAATGACTGCAAGATGTACAATCATCTACCTTCCTATATCAAAAACACAGCCAATTTGAACATTTTTAAAAAGTCCGTGAAAAACTTGCTGTTAAATAAACCTTACTATAATTTAGAGGAATTTTATTCTGACACATTCTAACACTTTACAATATCCCATTTATTTGTTATCGGCTAGTCTATACAATTTCTATTTTTTGTTTGTTTGTTGGTTTGGGTAATTATATTGTATTGCTGTCTATTTTATATTGTATTTGCTGTCTATTTTATAACGTATTTTCTGTCTATTTTATTTATACATGTATTTTACATATTAACTAGTAGGAAACTGACATATATTATCTTATTACTTTATATTAATTATTGACCAGTGTGCACCAGACATACCTTAAAACTTCTTAGATGTAAGCAAACTTTGTCAACAAGAATTTGGTTTCTTATGATAATAAAGTATATTCTCTCTCTCTCTCTCTCAAACGAACCCCATCACAGCATGCAAAAGGACAGTTAAGTAATCAAGTTGAAACTATTAGTGAGAATGGATTCAAGTTTTTCTGATTGAGATAGCAGTAGTTCGAGTTGTGGTATCACTAACCCAGAAATTTTGGACGAAAATTCATCAGATCACTCCTCGATTTGTCAACAGTTTTCAATACTCAATGTTCCTACTTCTAATATTCACAATTCATTAAATGCTATGGAAAAGCTTGAGAAGTGGGCTGTTAAAAATAAATTGACTTTGAGTGCCATGAATCAACTTTTGGCAATTTTAGTAGAAACTAAACCTGACGATTTTCATGGATTACCTAGAGATGCCAGAACATTTCTAGCTACTCCAAAATTAACAATTACCCGAAAAGTAGATCAGGGGGAATATTATCACTTCGGAATACAGAAATTACTCGAGGTCCATTTCAAAAAAAATTGTAGAAAAACAACAGATCCGATTCAAATTGGTTTAAACATAGATGTATTGCCCATAATCAGTTTAATCCCATACTTGGTTTGGAATCTAAGGATGTGTTTTTATTTTAATTGTATCACAGCTACGAAAAACCCAAAAATTTCAATCAATTTCTTTATTCGTTGAATAAGCCATTCAGCTAAATAATCGATGAAAGAAAATTGTATTTCGTGCATAAAATAATTTATTAAATTCGTAGCAAAGCGCTTTCGACCGTTAGGTCATCATCAGTGCGTACCTGAAAGTAAGTACTATTGATAGAGACTAATTACTGAAAAGTTTTTTGAAAAAGAAAATTGATATACTTCAAATGTGAGGTTACTTACTCGTCAGGTGTACAAGAAGCCAAAAAGACCATAAAATATCTCATGATCAATGAAAGTTATATAGGTTTACGTGACACACATGTTAAAATACCTATTCTTGGCCAGGATGAAAATTGAGATTACAATTTTTCTCTTTATCTTTCAAAAGCCATTGTTGATGTGTGATAGCTGGATCCAAGTGACAAGATTGACAATTGACAAGTAAACTATGAAGTAGATTGACAATTGACAAGTGAAATATGAAGTAGTTTGGCAGGGAACACCAAACCATGGAGATATCAGAATCAAGAAAGGAATATCTCTGTCACACGAAAACACACTAGAAGATGATCAATCTAATGAGGATTGTCATCTGTCAAATATATGTTCTAGTATTCCAAGGGAGACCAGACAAGATTCTTCAATTCTCACATTTGAGTCATCACAATTGAATATAAGTTCAAGGGAGAAGTCTAATTAGACCTGTCCTGATCAAAAACAAACAATTGAATTACTCTGGTAGTGTCCATGGACAATGAATTTGAATTTTTCTTAATAAAAATAAAACTCCTTGTCTACCCTGGCTTAGTTGAACCGCAACTGGGGGATAAGAAGTGTGATACAAGTCTAATGGGAACTAGACCCAACTTCACAACTCCCACAACTGGAGCAAAACAGAGTATAAAAGAACATGACTTGTGTTCTCAGTATGGAGAAAACTGAAAAAGAGGCTGGCAAATTGCAAGGAGATACAAGTTAAATCATCATCGAGAATGGAAATTGAAAATTAGTAGCATGATTAACAAAACACTAAAAATTAGAGTACAAAAAAGCTAAGGAAGTTAAATATTATTTAATTTAAACGTCTATGAAGTGGAATATAGGATCTATTTCAATTGACTTGCGTGTTGAAACAAAGGTTATTGTTGAGTATTTCTTTACTAATGTGTAAGTCTTCAAGAAAATCTAATCTATTATAATTTTTGGAACTGACTTCATGTAAGATTTGTGAATTTCTATTTGGACTAAAATTATGATTGTTAAATCTCAAGTGATGACCGAAGGCAGGAACTTTATTACTATTTAAATGTTCCATAATACGAACTTTCAAAGGTCTACAAGTTCTACCAATGTAGGCTGCATCGCAGTCTTCACAATTTAACTTATATATACCACATTTGGAAAGTTTGTCAATTTTGTCTTTTGTATTGACCAAAAATCTACTCAAGCTATTGTTGGTTTTGAAAGAAATTTTAATGTTGTCAAAGTTACTTTTAATGCAACTAGCTACTTTGTTAGAAATATTGTCGTTTAAAAAAGGAATTGAAACAAATTTGTCGATTGAATTTGATTTTGGATGAGATAAGTTCTGTTCATTTTTATTTTTAAATTTTAAATCGAAGTGTTAATAATGCTAGGGTTGTAATTATTGTTGGAAGCTATGATGACAGTCCTCATTAGATTGATCATCTTCTAGTGTGTTTTCGTATGACAGGGATATTCCTTTCTTGATTCTGATATCTCCATGGTTTGGTGTTCCCTGCCAAACTACTTCATATTTCACTTGTCAATCTTGTCACTTGGGTCCAGCTATCACACATCAACAATGGCTTTTAAAAGATAAAGAGAAAAATTGTAATCTCAATTTTCATCCTGGCCAAGAATAGGTATTTTAACATGTGTGTCACGTAAACCTATATAACTTTCATTGATCATGAGATATTTTATGGTCTTTTTGGCTTCTGACGAGTAAGTAACCTCACATTTAAAATATGTCAATTTTTTTTCTCAAAAAACTTTTCAGTAACTTAGTCTCTATCAATAATACTTACTTTCAGGTACGCACTGATGATGACCTAACGGTCGAAAGCGCTTTGCTAAGAATTTAATAAATTATTTTATGCACGAAATACAATTTTCTTTCATCGATTATATCGATACGTGCACACAGTCACACTTTTCATTCAGCTAAATAACAATGGTGTTGAATTATTCGGTCAAAATGACAAAATGTTTATTTGATGCATTGGCAAAAGCATCCATATTAGCAATTAAGGGTTATGCAGGTTATAGTTCTTGCACAAAATGTTCTCAGCATGAGGAAAGCATTCAAGACCGTGTTGTTTTCTCAGCTAGATGCAAAGTTCTAGTCTTAAACATAATTCTATGTCTTATACTGTTGGGGGTCAGTTCTAGTCATTTCAATAGATACTCAGTAGTATACTCTGTGACATATTTTGTAATTAGCATGATTAATTTTTAAAGTCGTTTCAGAGACATATATCCAATCTTGCAATTCTTGTTTTTCAGAGATATCCCTGTAGTGGCAAAAGAAATGGGTTAATAAAATATGTGTTATTATTATAACTATACAGGGTGTTCCCTAACTACGGTACAAAACTTCAGGGGGTGATTCGTTAGGTCATTTGACAAAAAAAAGTTCCTTGAACATATCCGGTTTTTTTGGGTTAATTAAAAAAAAGGTATTTAAAATAGAATATCCTGAAACCGATGTGGTTGACATGTGGTACAGCTATTTGAAGTAATAAGGCAATTATTTGGCCCCAAGTAGGTCCAGGGGCGTCTCAGTGGGCACCACAGCCAACAATACTGAGAAAAAAAAAGTACTTTTTTCCGTAGTATTTTATTTTTTCAGATTGAACAACTGAAAATACAACTCTTTGGTCCCCTGTGTTTTATTCATATCAAGCTCCGTTTTCGAGAAAAAAATACTTTAACTTATTGTACAAATTATCCATGGACAACATAAAATACAAACCTAAAGTAAAAAATGAACAATTTCGACCTTAAAGTGAATGAGCAAAATGTCCACCGTCTGATAAAATACACGACTGCAATCGATGTGTCATTGATTGTCTGACACGTTCAAAAATACCTGGAGTATTCCTTATTGACATTGCAATTGTCACTTATTCGATTCCTCAAGTCATTCACATCTAGTATAGGGGTTTTATAAATGAGAGCCTTCAGATGACCCCATAAATAGAAATCTAGAGGATTCATTTCAGGACTGCGAGCGGGCCAATGTTGAGATCCTGCACGTCCAATCCAGCGATTAGGGTAAGTGAGATGCTGACGGGCAAGAACACTAAAATGAGCTGGAGCTCCGTCATGCATAAACCACATGTTGCCTCTACAAGTACGGGCACTTCTTCCAACAAAATGGGTAAATGATTTCGCAAAAAAGCCGTGTAGGATGGACCTGATAATCTTGCTGGTAATAAAAAGGGTCCAATTAGGTAGTCACCAATAATTCCTATCCAAACGTTCAGCGAAAATTGTTGCTGAAAAAGACTTTCTCTAATAATGTGGGGATTTTCGTCGGCCCAGAAATGGTTATTGTGAAAGTTTATAATAGAATCTCGTGAAAAATTTGCCTCGTCCGTAAATTAAATATTTGGTAGAAAATTATTATTGTGTGCCATCGTATGAATCAACCACCTGCAAAACATTAATCTTGGGTGAAAATCCCTAGGCAGTAGAGCTTGGACCCGCTGTATGTGATATGGGTATAACAGGTTTCTTTTTAGAACTTTCCAAACGGTTTTTGGGCTTACTTCAAGCTGCAGTGCAATCTTCCTGGTACTATTTGAAGGATCTTCTGCCATCGCATCAAGTATAGCTTCTTCTAGTTCAGGCGTTGTTACAGTTTCTGGTCTTCCACCACTTACATTTTTATTAAAACTTCCAGTTTCACATAATCTTGCATGTAGCGTTCTAAATGTTTTAGCACATGGAATTAGATTGGAATTAAGATATCTATCCTGGTAGATTCTCCGTGCTTCTTATGCATTTCCATTTGCTAATCCATGAATAAAGTGCATGTCAGCCATTTCAGCGTTAGTTAAAGTATTCATGATGGAATCACTGCTAATTGACAACTCTGACTTTTACTGATATGACAATACTATCACTGTCAGCTGGTCTCCATAGCAGGTTATCATGATTGTAGAGTGCCTTCATTTTTTTGTTTTCTAAAACTAAGCTAAATATGAAAAAAAACACAGGAGGCCAAAAAGTTTTATTTTTACCACGCTTATAAAAAACTTCTTAGAACCCACGCTTATATTCAAATGCACTGAAAAGGAGAAAATAATTTTTTCTCAGTATTGTTGGCTGTGGTGCCCACTGAGACGCCACTGGACCTACTTAGGGCCAAATAATTGCCTTATTACTTCAAACAGCAATAGCAACCACATCGGTTTCAGGATATTCAGGATATTTTATAAATACCTTTTTTTATACTTCAACGCCCTGTATCTCAGAAACGAAGCAACTCCGAACATATGTTCATAGGAACTTTTTTTTGTCAAAAAACCTAACGAAACACCCCCTGGAGTTTCATACCGTAGTTAGGGAAGACCCTGTATAGAAATAGTCTGAGTAAATTCTATGGTGGCTAGTTCAGTTGATTTTGCTGTTCGATATCCAAATTGAAAGGGGGATAGAATATTGTATTTTCCGAGAAAATTGTATAGCCTATTTGTAATACCTTTTTCAGTTAGTTTGGAACGATGACTGAGTAGTACTATGGGTCTATAGTTTTCGGCTGTTTTTGGATCTTTTTTTTATGTACTGGCATCACTTTGCCAAGCTTTAGTTCATCCGAAAACTGTGCTGACTCTATATATTTGATCAAAAGAAAGGAAATAGATTCTAATAGTGCATTTTTGCAAACCTGCAATAGTTTGATTATATTATGTTATATCCCTATCTGTATAACTCGGTATTAACTCTCATTTCTGAATTATTTTGAAGGAAAATCGTAACGGTAACAACTAGTGAACTGAACCACCCTTAGAATATCCTCATTTCGTCTTGAAAATATGCAATTATACCTCAAATCCTCAAAACAATAGCAGCAACCCTTTCTCCTGATTCCTTCTTTATTCCTACCGAGCGCGTAAGCCTCACTGTGAAGACATGTCTGAATTATAGGCTCATGTTTTCGAAAAGAGGAAGCCTCAACAATGGAAAGCGAAATACTCCTCAATCAATTGTTGTATTGTTTACATTCATAATCTTCAGCAGTGAGTGAAAGTAACATGGAGAGGCAAGGAAAGAGCGGAGAGATCATAGGCGTGGAATTCATCCCGAATTGAATACATTGACGTAAGGTGGGGTAACGTGGAGATGTATTCACCCTATATAAGTTTCTTTAAAACACATGCTGTCATTGACTAATTTCTATATTTGTATATTTATTCTGGCTCAGAATGAGTTAATATGTCGACCTGTTGCACTACACTTGGAGACAAGGATCTTGAAGAGGAACTAGAACCATTACACAAAAATGACGGTCACAACTGATGTGGTTATTCAACCATCCTATGGAAAGTTACGTTTCCTGATGTTTTTCGACATCAATGGGATCAGATACGATTCAACCTGTAAATGAAATGTTTCTACTAAACTCCATTAACATCAAAAACAGTTGGCCAACCCATTTTTGCCTATATAGCACTTAGAATGCACCAAACTATACCAAAATACTCAACAGAAATTCTAAATCTCCACCAATTCAAGAAAAAATTCAATAGAATGACGATCAAATCGGATACTTGAAATATTTGTGGCCCTCCTTATCTCATTGGCATCTTGCTCCTCGATAAAATTGATCACTCGTTGGCGCAGGTCTTCTTTACTGGATACCGATGTCATGTAAGATTTCTTCTTCAAATTTCTTCACAAATAAAAATCAGGTGGCGTTAGGTCGGGTGATCTCGCAGGCCAATTTCACGGTCCTAAACATCTAAACCAGCGATCTCCGAACATTTGGAACAACTCCGTTGTTACTTCCCCAACACAATGAACCGATGCTCCATCCAGTTGAAACCAGCAGGTACGATTTCTCCGAGCATTCTACTCAAAACTAGTGCTTTTACAACTCTTGTTATGTTATATACTATTATTTTACCCTTTATTCGTGGTTTCCTGCATGTTGGAATATTTTCCGATGCAGAACCCTGAATATTAAAATACTTCCACTGCCAGATATCTTCTCTCCATCACCTTCCTCGTCTATAATAAGTGCCTATTGTGGTGCGTAAAACGGCCGTCAATGTTAATCTTCCATTGAAATCTCAACTGCTGAACGTCGAGTTCTGTACTCGGTTCGTTATCGTGTGGAAGTATTGTTAACTTCAAAGTTTGGAAAAGATTCGAAGAACATTCGAATGTTCAGATACAATAAAGCAGTCAGCAACGATCGAGGGGTTCAAATTGAATCGGAATTGTGGATGTTAGTCTTGAGGTATATGTCAAAGAAAATGAATGAGTGGTGAATATTTCCATAACTCGGAAAACACATTTTCATTTCACATTACAATTGCTGAGGAGGTTCGGGAAACTCTAAGCAGCATGAAGACCCAAGCTCTTGTTGATCGAATTTGATTCAATATGATCAAATTTTGATATTTACATTTTAAATCTTCCTTAATGATTTGCTAGACAAATCGTTCCTTTTCGAGTCAATTGTATTTCTCAACAACCTACCTGACAAATGAAAATTCTTGATATTGAATATATCAAATATGAATTGAAGAATTTTTTCTTGATGAACAACGAATTAATTTTTTTCCCATTGAGAATTACCCAACGATAGCCTTTCCATAATATAGTTACTTTAGTATTTCCATGTATAAATATGCAACAATATCAAATATCATTACATTCTTGCTATGAACCCCATTTTTGAATCTGAGTTCCTAATTTGGTTAAATGTGAGTAGCTCTCCAAAATAAGTCACCATCATTTATATAATGTATTTATTTGTACCGAGTGGGCCAAATTGTACACTTTTGAAGGGAAAGTCCTGTTTTCAAACTATATAGATGAAAACTGGTGGCTGTGTCTGAGGGTCAGATTTCATGACAAACTTAATGGTGAAAACCGCATATCGATATCTATCATCGTTTCTGAGTTACACCATGTTTTTCGAAAATGTGCATTTTTGCCTCATTCTTTTAAATGAGACAACCTGTATATTCTTGCATATTGCAAAAATTATTGAAATTACCATTCCAAAAATGTAGCAGACTTGATGTTTTGCTAGAGTAACCTTTGAAATGCAGAGCTTTTTGGTTTTTTCGTGTAGTCTTTGAAACGCACACTTTGAACAAGTAGGCTTTGGACAACGCGGCGATAAAACAGAAAGCAAGTGTTCACTAGTAGCCACCAAATGTTTAGAAAGCTGTTCACAGCAGTAATTAAAAGTCATAGTTTCAATAAAACTGAAAACAATTTATACTATATTTAAAACTAATAAATGAAACTCCAAAAATAATAATAATAATGAAGAACAAACAAGAACAAAATATTTCTTCAGAGGAGGTGTTCGAAATGTCTTCCAGCTTCTCCTACACACAGGCGGCACCTTGTTTGAACATTTCTTGCCGTATTAATTAGTTCAAAGGGAGTGAGAGAAGCAAAACTTCGAATCACTGCCGCTTCCAATTCGCGTCTAGAGTTGGTCGGCAATTCAAAAATAAGATTTTTTAACCTTCCCCAGAGGTAAAAGTCCATAGGCGTTAGGTCCGGTGACCTGGCCGGTCAACGGTTGAATCCTTGGTTGGCTATCCAATTATTGATGAAAGAAAAAGCCATATGAAAGGGATAAGATATGAAATGAAATGCATAAAGCACACACAAAGTCGTCTCCACAAAAGGTTCAATATAAATTGAAACAATTGGTAGACCGACAGGCGAAAAACAACTACTTTCCTACCAAATAGCACGCAGAACGTTGAATGATATTCACCTGACAATTTATATTGAACCTTTTGTGAAGACGACTCTGTGTGTGCTTTATGCATTTCATTTCATATCTCATCCCCTTCATGTGGCTTTTTCTTTCATTAAAATATGCCAGTCGGGCATTTCGAGCCACTCCTATTGAGAAGGAATCTTTCATTTAGAATCCTATCGAGGTAGAAGAATTGTATGGAGTGTTTCTTTCTGTCACTAGGTGACGCCGGTTGAAAGTTATCTTTTCCGACGCACCTAAAGATGTTTTAAGCTCGATGATGATTTTATTTATGTTGTGTCTCGCTTCGGCCAGAGCTCTCTGAATCTCTGGCTGGTGACTACTCCGTACTGATGATGGCCAAAAAAGCCTGAAACCGGTATGCGGATTGTTAGGCGGACACGACATGAATTTAAACATTATCGAGCTTATCAGAAAGAAACATTTGCGAACAATATCCAGTTATATGGAAGTTTGCATGGATTGTCAGGTGAATATCATCCAACGTTCTGCGTGGTATAGGCTAGGAAAGTAGTTGTTTTTCGCCTGTCGGTCTATCAATTGTTTCAATTTATATTAAACCTTTTGTGAAGACGACTCTGTGTGTGCTTTATGCATTTCATTTCATAACTATATCCAATTATTGCCCAAATTTGCAGCCAAAAATTGTTGACAATTGCAGTGTTGCTGAAAATATATTTTCCTGAGATCCATTAGCGGCAATTCATCAACAAGGGGCTCAATTTGTTGCCTCAAAATTTATAAATACCTGTGAAATGTGAGACTGCCATTATAAATGAACGGGCCGATAATTGTACCCCTAAAAACACCTGCCCATACACTGAATCCAAATCTTCCTTGACTTCTCTGCTCCACAATAGAATGAGGATTTTGTTGTGCCCAAGTATAAGAATTGTAGCGGTTGAAAATGCCGACACTGCTCACAAAAGCTTCGTCTGTCCAAATACAATTTAACGAAAAATCAATCACCTGGTTATAATTTTCCAGGGACCACTGGTAAAAATCCATGCAGAGTTCAAAATCTCCTGGTCCGAGTTAATGAACTCTTCTAGTCCCGTATGGCTTGAATTTGTGCTTTTTCAAAATCCGCCTAACGTTAGTTCTTGGTAGGCCTGTTGATATTTTTAAATTTCGCGATGACGTTTTGGGATTATTTGCAACAGCTCCTGAAGCGACTATTTCTTCCAACTCCCTATCCCTATTTGATGCATATAATTTTGCCCTTTTCTTTTCAAATTGACCACCATCAATTAGGTTGTGTCGCAATCTTGCGGAAATGTCTCTAAAAAGTTGTCTTCTCACTGGATACCTCTCGTGGTACAAATTGCTTGCTACCTCTGCATTTTTCCCGGTTTGTATCCCATTTTACATAATTCTCATACTTCATTGCAAATGTGTTTGAAAAATGAAAAAAAAAAACTCGAATTGAGGAGCATTTCATCTGCTTAAATCAAAATTCGACAGCTATAAGTCCATCCAATATCAATTGCAGAAGCTGTTTCTATAGGGAGCAAATAAAAACTCACTTCGCTAACACGAGCGTATATGCGAAGAAACGGAACGAAAAATAATCTGTACTACTTGTATACAGTCTCCGTCGGCACAAAGAGCCCGCTGGTCAACGTGGACTTGAGTGACTGCTGTTTGTTCTACAACCGATTCGTCTGGGCCAATCAAGTCGGACATCAATGCTTGCAGGTGTGTCTATACGATCGGAGGTCATAAATCACGCGTTATATTTGTGTTTTAATAGCTCTGGAAGATTAAAAACCAGTAGCGTCTGTGGTCTTGGTGTGTGCCGATCGAAATACGTTTTAGGGTATTAAAATATCTAAATAAAATTAGTTATCTCCTCCACTGCTGCTCACAGGATTTCGCCGCAAGACTTTTTTATGCTTCTGCAATTGATATTGGGAAAACTATACCAGTGAACATTTGCATTCTGTTTTATCGCCGCCTCGTCCAAAGCCTACTTGTTCAAAGTGTGCGTTTCAAAGTCTACACGAAAAAACCTAAAAGCTCTGCATTTCGAAGGTGACTCAGGCAAAACATCAAGTGTGCTACATTTTTGGAATGGTACTCTCAAGTTCTATTGAAATATGCAGGAATATACAGGTTGTCTCATTTAAAAAAATATTTTTCAATTAATAATTATTGTTATATGATTTGAAAAAATAAATTACTCAAACCATTGAATTCTACGTAGAAAAGAGTTCTGAAAATGTTTTCATAGAATCAAAGAATTTTTGACAGGAAAAAAGTTACAGCAAATTTTCGAAAATGCACATTTTCGAAAAAGATGATGTAACTCAGAAACAATGATAGATATCGATATGCGGTTTTCACCATTGAGTTTGTCATTTGAATTGACTTCCGGACACAGACATCAGTTTTTTTCTATCTAGATTGAAAACAGGACTTTTCCTTTAAAAGTGTCCAATTTGGCCCACTCGGTACCGAACTTCCTGTTTATAAAACTCTATTTAATATCATCACTAGTCTCAAAATTGAACTTCATTTGCGAAAGTTTCCAGTGATTTCTTATCGCTATGGAAACAGCATTGTTTGCAATCAAAATTATCAGCCGCGTCTTTTAAAAAGCATAAACTTGCTCACGGACCTCATAGAGTATAATAAGTTGAAAACTGTAGTGAAATTGTTATCAATCCCCACATCTTTGAAATTCCATACTTTTCGTGAAATCATAAACCCAATATTCCTCAAAAAAGCCACAATGTCCTCAATAAGCTGACTACTGCATATACCTAGCTCATAACTGTTTCCACTCCATATTGGGGATTAAGGTCGTGCATCTATTCATCATCGTAGTCCCGAGATCGATCCTACATTACATGGATAGAACACGATGTACCGGAAGATGACCGATTATTCACAACAGCAATAATCATGTGATTAATCGCAGTTCGGTACGTCCTTCCCGTCAATTCGCCTTCCTCAGTGCCTCTTACAGCGCATTCAAGTTCGACCGAAAGGGGAAATGTTATGGAAAACGAGCTAGATTAAGGAGAAGATCTTTATAACAATATTTATTAATAAAATAAAGTACACAAAGTCGTCTTCACCAAGGATTCAATATAAATTGAAACACAATTGGTAGACCACAGGCGGAAAACAACTACTTTCCTAGAAAATACCACGCAGAACGTTGAATGATATTCATCTGACAATCCATGCAAACATTCCATATAAATTGATATTGTTCGCAAATGTTTCTTTCTGATAAGCTCGATTATGTTTAATTTATGTCGTGTCCGCCAAACAATCCGCATACCGGTGTCAGGCTTTTTGGCCCTTATCAGTACGGAGTAGTCACCAGCCAGTGATCCTGAGAGCTCTGGCTGAAGCGCGACACAACACAAATTAAATCACCATCGAGCTTACAACATCTTTAGGTGCGTCGGAAAAGATAACTTTTGAACGGTGGCACCTAGTGACAGAAAAAAACACTCTATACATTTCTCCTACCTCGATAGGGTCCTAAATGAAAGATTCCTTCTCAGTAGGAGTGGCTCAAGTTGCCCGACTGGCATATATTATATATATATATATATATATATATATATATATATATATATATATATATATATAGAAAGAAAAAGCCGAGTGAAGGGAGATAAAATAAGAGAATAAAGTACACAAAGTCGTCTCCACCAAGGATTCAATACTAATTGAAACACAATTAGTAGACCACAGGCGAAAAACAAACACTTTCTTAGCAAATATCACGCAGAACGTTGAATGCTATTCACCTGACAATCCATGCAACATTCCATATGAACGATATTGTTCGCAATGTTTCTTGATAAGCTCGATTATAGCTTAACTTTATGTCGTGTCCAAACAATCCGCATACCGGTTTCAGGCTTTTGGCCTTTCAGTACGTGTAGTCACCAGCCAGAGATCCGGAGAGTCTCTGGCTGAAGCGAGACACAACACAAATTAAATCACCATCGAGCTTACAACATCTTTAGGTGCGTCGGAAAAGATAACTTTCAACCGGCTTCGGCCAGAGCTCTCCGGATCTCTGGCTGGTGACTACTCCGTACTGATGAGGGCCAAAAAGCCTGAAACCGGTATGCGTATTGTTAGGCGGACACGTCATAAATTAAACACAATCGAGCTTTTCAGAAAGAAACATTTGCGAACAATATCCATTTATATAGAATGTTTGCATCGATTGTCAGGTGAATATCATTCAACGTTCTGCGTGGTATTTGCTGGGAAAGTAGTTGTTTCTCGCCTGTGGTCTACCAATTGTGTTTCAATTCATATTGAATCCCTGGTGAAGACGACTTTGTGTAACTTATTTTCTTATTTTATCTCCCTTCACTTGGCTTTTTCTTTCTATATATATTAATATTGATTGTTTATACGAATCATTCGTTATTATCGACAGCTCTCACGCAAAATTCATAGGGTATACCTCGAAGTTGGTTCCATTTGGATTTGAAAATTTCACTCCTAAGGGTAGGAAAATGGGGGATGATTGTTGGTAAACCCACTGAATTTTTACATGTTAACCGATTCTACTACGCATAACTTTGCACTGCGTAATCCGATTCACATGATTCTTTTTTTATTTTATAGGGTATGCTTCGCAAATGGCCCCATTTGAATTTGAATGAAATTTATAACCCTAAGGGCCATAAAAATTTGTTTTTGAGGTCTTTGTAAGGGATAAAGAAATACATGTTTCAGAGTTTTTATAAATGTAACTAGGGGGGTGAAAGTTCGAGTAAGGGTTCCGGTAGTTTTGAAGTTAGGGTTATAAAAATTGATTTCGAAGGTCTTTGTTACAATTAAAAAAAAATACAAAATTCAACGCGGATGAAGTCGCTAGCACCAGCTAGTTATAGTATACCGGGTGACACAGGACGCCCCAGTAAATTCTGCATTCGTAAATGGATTTTTCTGAAATTTGGTACAGTTATATAAGCAACCATTTCGGATTTGATCACATTACAATCCAATATGGCAAAATTCCGGTTTTTCTGGAAATGCCAGCAACTTTGTTTTTCCAAATGGAACATACATATTCAAGTTCAACATGTCAAAACAAGTGAAAACATTATCTCAAATGTCATTTTTTTGAAAATTAAAATTGTTTTTTATTTTACTTCGTGAATTGGTGAGATTTGGTCAAGGCTATTCACAATGAGTCGCACATAACAGAGAAACATAATTTTTTCTGAAAATTTATTTTTTGTGTCACTTATTGATGGATCAATCCATCAAATTAATTTTTTTCAAATGGAACCCTACATGTCTCTCTAGAACAGACATTCAGGAAAAAAATTACATCATTTTTGTATTTCGATGCAGTAACAAATTGTATACATTAAAAAATCTACAACTAGTTCATGAGTTTCCTTGCAGTTCAAATAATTTTTCAACTTACAAAGTTGTGAAAAACAACATTTCTGAATCTTGTCAACTAATTGTGTTTCGCTGTCATCTTTCATCTCAACTCTCGAAACAGTTAACAACCGAGAATTAGTAGACATGGAAAATCAAAATTATAGGTTCACAAGAAGTGAAAAGGTTGATATCTCTCGTGCGTCAATGTTACAAATGATTTCTGGTGAGTACTCTTTCTTGGCAAACATTCTTCTTTGCCTCATTCACCTATATGAGTTCTAATTAAGACTGGAATAGAAAATCAAATAAATATCTTAATGAAAATGCAAATTTTCAATTTCAGATTTTTTCTTTTGAATTAGGGTCCTTTCAGAATATCTATCAGTTGTAGTTCAATGTCCAGAGTGGCTTCAGCTGGGGAAGTAGTTGTTTACTGTTAGACATTCACCAAAAATAACTTCATTTTTATTTTTCAATTCACAGAAAAATATTTCTATTCAATATTCAATTGAGAATGTTTCCCTTTTCAACATGAACAGGATGTTCATAAAATCGGATGTGGAATCATCTGCGACTGGAAGATAAACTTTAGTCACTATCTTCCATCGTTCAAGATAACCTCTGAATTGCTCTTGCCATTAGACTTGATATTTCAGGTATATTTTCAACTTTTATTTTTTTCTCGACTGTGTTCTTGTTTTCTATCACTCTCGCCTGATTCTAATTATGGAATGGTCTATAGATCAAGCACATTTCACTTACATATACGATAATTGGAAGAATATTTCCCATTCTTGTCTCAACATGTGTACCACTTTGTAGTTTGTCATGTGATGATTTGTCTCGACTTTACTAACATGACTCCAGAATATTAAAGAAATCAATTTCATCCCACGAAAGTGTGTTTGTATTTATGAGTTTGGTACGTACATGAAAAGTAACATTCCTCAACTATGTTGCCATTGTTTTGCTTGTTTAACAGGGCGTCGTTGGAAATCCCTGGGGAGTATGTTCACCCATGCATCAACATCCATAACGAATTCTACAACAAAAATTGAAACACTTCATTCATTGAATCAACGTTGGCATTCAAAAATGTGCTGCTAACTTCAAATGAGCTGACATTTTGCAATATTCCAAAAATCATGTCATTACCACAACCAAGTTTTTTGATGAATATTTCGTTCACTTTTCGAAGGAGATAAAATGGAATTGTCTTACCTGACAACTTTTTGAATAATCGAACAGCTTTACTGAAAAATATTCCCATATCTTCATTTGCACGTATCACAGTTGAAAATGAGGAATATTCACTACAGAATACACAAAAATCGAATGAGTTTGATAAATAGATAAAATTATAGTTTGAAAAAACTAAAAAAACACGCATATATGGTAATAAGGACAAAATAGTTGAAAATAATAAGAATAAAGTAATTGACCAAGAAATTTCTTTGATGTTAATAACAAAAAAATAAACCGACGAAAAAATCAACTGAAAAGCAAAAAATAAAATAAACTATCTTACTCTGAATGATAATTGAGCTCCTAAACTAATGTAGGTAACCAATTTTGATTCGGCGCCAAACAAACAATGATCGAAGATCATTATATTACTTTGAAGAAGTAATTAGAATGCTGCTATGCAACTCGCTGCCATCATTTTACGCTTTACCTAATTCAATTGCTAGTTTGTTTGGCGTCGTCTCAAAATTAGTTACCCACATTAGTTCAGGAGCTCAATTATCATTAAGACTAAGGTTTATTTTATTTTTTGGTTTTCAGTTGATTTGTTCGTCGGTTTAATTTTTTGTTAAAAAGTTTTATTTTTACATTTTTTGTGGCTGAAATCTACTAATTACTACCTACTTCATTTTTTATTACTTCCAAGATACTTACTCAACTAGCCTAGATAATATGATTATCTACTTTAAATATTCATTGTTATATAATATAAATTATTTTTGAAAGTTCTGGTTAGTTGATTTCATCACTTTATATATAATTGCATCCTTTCATGGAATGTAATTATTGTGACGGATGTAGGAGGATCTGTCAATGTCAACTACATATTTGTGCCAAAAATCACTCATCCCCTATGTTTCTACCCATAGGGATGGATTATTCAATTCCAAATTGGAATATGATCAACTATGAGCTATGCCCTATCTTATAAAAAAAGAATCATCGAAATCGGAAAACTCACCTCAAAGTTATGCCTGAATCGGTAAACGGACCAAAATTCAGAGGGTGAACGACAAATATCTTCCATTTTGTTACCCTCAAGGATGGATTTTTTTGATAGATATCGTAGAAATACTATACAGTGCGGTCCATAGGTATAGAATAAATATATTTTTAGGGTTATTATGTATTTGTTGACAATTCACAGTATGAAAATATCACGCCCCCCCCCACCTCTGAATTATGAGCCCCCCCTCAAAAATGTTAAATGAGAAGGGGGGTCGAGTGGCACCTTGTTCGAAAGGGATTTTTATTCTCTGTTCAGCAATATTAAGTTTTTCAAATTTGGTGCAAACATAACTAAGAAAATTTATTTTGAAAATGTAAAATTTTGATACTTCACCTGGAATGAAGGAAATAATGTCACATATTGTTTAGGAACTCTTTCTCAATATATTTTACAATTACATTAAATGTTCAAAATGACAACCATTCACTTCTTGACCATAAGCAACTCGATCTTGGAATTCTCGTACAACTTTTTGTAGGACCTCAGGGTATTGTTGTTAACACAGTTTCTGGAACTCATAGAGGAGTCCATATTGAGAGGAGTCCATATTGAAATCTCCAGATAAGGTGATGTTTGCATGTGGAGAATAAACCTGCTCCAAAACTATAAAAACATTTTCTAAAAAAACATCAATGTTACCGCTAGGTGAGCGGTAACATGTTAAAATGACTATATTCTTATTTTCCCTTTTGTAGGATAGGCCACAGATTTCAAAATATTTCTCAACCCAGTACCTTTTCAAATCTATTTGTTAACATTTCAATCCCATTTTGGAATATATGGCAACTCCCCCTTTTTCAAATAAGGTTCTGCAGAAGTAGCTTGATAATTCAAATCCGTTTAATATTTCTATGAACTATAGACTCATTGGTACAATGGGTTTCAGTGAAAGTGAGAAACTGGAAGATATCGACTTCTAATAAATTAATTGTTCGAGTATAATTGTACTTTGTACATTCATAAGAAGGATTGGGGGATCAAACATTAGTTTGTTACAATTGTCTCTCTCTCTGTTTCAGAAAAAACTTACTGATACATGCACCTATTGGCCACAGATTTGGATTCATGGCTCTGCGGGAATTCCTATCATTGATGGTCACTTTGAACGATTAATAGATACTCGGGTATCTTGAAATCAACAGTTCACATATTACCTCAGGAAAAGTGGGTTTCAACAATTTCGTCAGGTCTTCAGCTGAAATGGTGTGTTCGACTCTGGATACATGGAGAATCACATTTTTACGTCCCTTCTTGTTGGTTTTCTCCTGTAAACTTCATTACATCTATTGTCACCATTATCAGTTTCGCTAGGTATTGCCTTAACGTCTATCGTTCAACATATATTGTTTTTTTATAATCATACCGCGCAAGTGCGAATAACTCAAGGTTGTTGCAAATTTTGAGATAAATACATGATTTTTTTAATTGCTTATATTTTAAAAACTAGCGGTCGGATTTCGATAATTTTTTGTGCATGAAAAGCTAATAAACTGTAAATTGTAAATCAGTACAGAGTTATGATATTTTTTGATACACAAGATGGTGGATTTCTTCTTCAGTATTGGTGTAATTTTTTTCAATATCGTAAGCAATGCGACCGCATTTCTTAGTTTTTAATTTTTTCAAAGAAAAATATAGCCAACTAAGTTGTTTGCAAACGGATATAATGACGTACTCAAAAGATTTCGGTTGAAGTTTTAGTAGGAAAGGAGTAGAATGAGATGAGAATAGGATTATTTATGTTTTTTAATTTTGATATGGTTGCTATACAGTGCTTCTCAAAAGTCCCCTTCCCCCTCTTATTTTTGGAACGATTATACATAAACAAGTGAAATTTGGAAACTGAATATTAACTTCCCTACTAGTGATGATAGATGACGAAATCGTCAAGGATGACGTAACAAGGCCATTGTGACCAATAATTTTAAATGGAACCTTACGGCAAGCGACCCCTCTTTTAAAAGGTATCGGAAAAACCTATTCAATAATACTAATTTTGTTCGTTTTTATGGCAGTTTTGGCAACTCGCTTTTGAAAAACTCAAAGCTGTGATGAATTAAATCAGTTAATACTAACAAACTCAAGCTTCGCCTCTGGATAGTTGTCAAATAAGCTGACGTTTTTGTTAGTCTCCCCAATTCGACGTTTTTGTAATTGTCCAAGTTTTTGTACATTCAATAATTTGTGTCTTGTTGATCGAACGTCTAACTGTCTTAGCAGCTTTTGGTAGTTTTAATATTTTTGTACATTTTAATAATTTGTTAAACTGTTGTGAGCCGAACGTTTAAGTGCTTCAAGAATCGAAATGGTACGTGCCTTAGGTGATGAAGTAGCAGCGATCCTAATTCTTGGTGAAATTGGACAGAATATTCATGCAGCAGAACGCATTTCAAATGAGAGGTTTCCCGATCGCCCCGTTTCGAGGACTTATTTAAGGGAGCTTCTTCGTAAGCACGTACCATTTCGCTTCTTGAAGCACTTAAACGTTCAGCTCACAACAATTTAACAAATTATTAAAATGTACAAAAATATTAAAAGTACCAAAAGCTGCTAAAACAGTTAAACGTTCGATCAAGAATACACAAATTACTAAATGTACAATAACTTGGACAATTACAAAAACGTCGATTTAGGGAGACTAACAAAAACGTCAGCTTATTTGACAACTATCCAGAGGCGGAGCTTGAATTTGGAATTTTAGTATTAACTGATTTAATTCATCACAGCTTTGCGTTTTTCAAAAGCGAGTTGCCAAAACTGCCATAAACACAAACAAAATTAGTATCATTGAAGAAGTTTTTTCGATACCTTTCAAAAGAGGTGTCGTTCGCCGTAGGGTTCCATTTAAAATTATTGGTCACAATGGCCTTGTGACGTCATCTCTGACGATTTCGTCATCTATCATCACTAGTAGGGAAGTTAACAACCTTTAATATTCAGTTTCCAAATTTCACTTGTTTATGTATAATCGTTCCAAAAATAAGAGGGGGGAGAGGACTTTTGAAAATGCGATGCAATGCGTCAAACTACCAATGAGAAGCCCTTTCATTTGTATTAAGAATACTGTACATGAAAGCGAGACTTACTGAGTAAGCTTTGAGATATCATTCATATATATATATATATATAACAATTAGCTGGACCGAAGTAGACCTTTGAGATCTAGCCTCGGAAACTTGCATATTTTTTCAGAACTTCTTTAAAAAAAAGATTTTTAATTGTTTTTAGTGCAAAGACCAGAACGGCTGTAACATTTTTTCTTTACTAAGTAAAAGACAATTTCTGAAATCATCATGTTGGGGATGCAAACTTACATACCGAATACCGAAAGAAGAGCATCATCCGATAAGACCTGGTTTAACAGAAACTGCTCTAGAGCTGTGGCTTCCAAACAGGCAGCATACCATCGATGGCTAAAAAATCCGGGCCCTGAGACCAGAGCAGCATATGTCGAGGCTAGAGGCATATGCAAAGAGACAATAGAATGCTCAAAAGATGCCCACAATGCCAAAATAAGATCAAAACTTGCTGAATGTCCTAACGGATCCCGTTCATTTTGGTCTTTCGCCAAAGCTGTGGGAAGAAACTTGACTTCCAGCTCATTTCTTCCTCTAACCAAAGAAGATGGAACACTAGCAACGACTGCCCAGGAAAAAGCCAATATCGTTGCGCACCTATTTGCTGGAAATTCCACTCTGGATTTATCGGGAAAACAACCCCCGAACATTACACCTATTGACAGTCACATGCCCGAGATCACCTTTCGCCAACGTACTATCAGAAAGATTTTGCTGGGTCTCAACACCAACAAAGCCTGTGGATCTGACGGAATCCCGCCGATTGTTCTCAAGAAATGTGCCCTCGAACTAACACCTGTTCTTTGCAAGTTGTTCAACCATTCTTACAATTTGGGGGTATTTCCGTCCAATTGGAAAATTGCAAGAGTACAGCCAGTCCCTAAAAAAGGCAAAAAGGCCCTACCTAGCAACTACAGACCTATCGCACTGCAATCTATTATTTCAAAGGTCATGGAAAAAGCCATCAACATCGAGCTCATGAAATATCTGGAAGACTCAGGAATTGTCAACGATAGGCAATATGGCTTCCGCCATCAGAGATCAACTGGTGACCTGCCGCTTACGTCTCACATATATGGCAGCTATCTATTGAAAAGTATGGAGAAACTTTAGCTGTGGCATTAGATATCTCCAAGGCGTTCGATCGAGTTTGGCACCAGGGACTCCTCGCCAAGCTTCCGTCTTATGGCTTGCCCCCTCAGCTGTATTCTCTGCTTGCTAGTTTTCTCTCAAACAGGTCTCTCCATGTAGTGGTCGATGGAGTTTCATCTGACACTCTACTCATAAATGCTGGTGTTCCGCAAGGATCTATTCTCGCACCAACACTATTTCTACTTCACATCAACGATCTGTTAAAAGCAACTTCATGTCCAGTACACAGCTTCGCCGATGATAGTACCCTCCATACCGCTTTCTCTTCCAGGGCCCCTATATCAGCCCGTGAAACCAGAAATGAACGAGGAAGAAATGTTAATAATATAAATATGGACTCAGCAACAATTCTCGAGTGGGGATCTAATAACTTGGTAGAATTCAATGCAAACAAAACACAAGCATGTCTTTTCTCTAGAAAAGCCGATCTCACTGTGCCTAACATAACTTTGTCAGGAGTAACCATACCACTGAAGTCATCCATATCGATGCTTGGTATTACTATCAGCAATAACCTTTCCTGGGAAAATCACGTGAGGTCCATTGCCAAAAGTGCATCCCAAAAACTTGGTTTTTTGTTTTGTGCCAAGAGCTATTTCACCCCCACTCAGCTGCTTATGATCTATAAGGCACAGATCCGACCTGTCCTGGAATACTGTTCCCATATTTGGAGCGCGGCACCTAAACATATCCTGAGGCTATTGGATTCTGTCCAAAAAAGGGCAATTCGTCTCGTCGGTGATGCCTCGCTTACAAACTCGCTCACTTGTCTGGAACACCGTAGAAAAGTTGGCGATTTGTCTCTATTTTATAGATATTTTCATGGGCGATGCTCTTCTGAAATATCAACAATCGTTCCTGCTTTGGCAGTCTCTTCGAGACTAACCCGTCAAGTTCAGTCATCACACCCCTTCGTGGTCACTTTGGAGACCTGCAGAACATCACTTTCCAAAGACTCGTTCATCCAACGAACAGCGAGGCTTTGGAACTCATTACCTAGGGAGGTGTTCCCCGAGGCATCTCCAGAAATTCAAGAAGAACACCAACTCCTACCTTCTTTCCCTTGGTTCCCACGATGTTCTCTGAACATTACAGGATATCCCTTTTCGTGGGAACCAGAACATAAAAAAAAAAAAGCAGAGTACTTTGCCTACACGCCGTTGTATTTGGTTTCTGCCACAAACGATGTTTGCCTTAGTTATAGCCAATCAATAGTTTCTACTTTTATTCTTCAGACATATGGTGCTTGGGCTCCAAAATTATGCAAATTCAACCCTCTGTAACTTTTAGAAACATGAACTTAGGAACTAACTTTTAATGCGGTGTCATTGGGGCCATTTGAGGATTTAATCGGCATCTCTCGAGGATGATATATGATTTTAAAATAACTCGTCTATCTATATGCAAAAAACGTGATTGAATTGAAATTTTTATAGCAGAACAATAAACATCGAGCTATAATAATGACTGTTTCGAAGTAAGGAGACAATTCAGACAGCCAGACAGTGTTATTAAACATTCAAGGATAATATTCCCATTCGCTTTCTTTCTATCATCAGCTATGAAAAAGTAATTCCAGGAATTACTCCATCGAGACAATACATGACCGGCGTTCTCGCAAATTTAGCGCCAATATTGTGAAAAATCTCACGTTTTGCAATTTCTGTCCGTTTTTTTACGACAAGCGAACATCCTCGAAAACATTTCAGTATTCAAAGTAACACCTCATTGTGGCTGAATGCCTTTGAAATTGCATGGGATTCATTGCAGAATTTCGAGGAAGGTTTGCCGCATTTTATTGTTATGCTCGCTACGTCCTGCATGGACTGATGAAATGCGAAATTATTCATTATAATCGTCAAACCAAAGTAAACATTACTTAAGTCTGAAAATGGTCAACATTCATTGCCAACATGAGTTTTTGGTGAAGTTATTCTAATTTCCATGGAAATGTCTGTATATCTTTTTTGGACTCCTATTTATAATAATAATAATTATTCAATATTGAGATTTGTTGCAAGTCTTTCAGATAGATTTCTCACATACGGTATTCTGTTATATTCAGTAGTAATACTATAAGTACTTCAAAATAATCAGGTTATACATCGATAACTTGTTGCATAATTACAAAGAGAGAGACAGTTTAAATAATCCAACCGCGAAGCGAGAGGATTATTCTGTCAAACTGACACGATTTGTAATTATGCAGGAAGTTTGAGATGTATAGCCGTATTTATTTGATACGATTATTTTTTGAGTAAATTAAGTAAATATGAACAATTTATTAATTTAAATACAAATTGGCACAATGAAAATTACAATTATTATATAGTACTTTTCTTTTAACTGAGTTATTTTCTGCGCTGGAAAAGTGGCTACCGCTCATTGAAGTGCTGAAAATACAAAGGTGTTATTATTTTGACCTGTAGCGTTCTTAAAATTGGATCTCATCTTATTTATTATGTTTTGGTGATGTTGTTCATCTAACTGTAGGTAGCGTTTGATAGAATTGCTATTACCATGTCCTGTTATTTTAATAAGTTCTTATTCCGATACACCTGCTTTTGCCAATTGTGAAACAGCAGTGGCTCGGTGAGAATGATTTGAAAATTTTCTATTTGTCATATTTAAATTTGCCAATTCTGCAGACTTTTTGGTCCATTCGCTAATTTCATGCACCCCAATTGGCATATTTTTTGAACAGCCAAGGGATTTTTGTTTTTTCCAGTTAGGATTTACTGTCAGAAATAACCTATCTGTTTTAATATTGATGTTTTCGCTTCTTTTTATCATTAGTTTATCTAGAAGTCTCACTGGACACCGACTCACAAGCCATTTAATATTAGCACACGGTTTTGGTCCTCCCTGTGTGGTTTTGGGAAAAATAGTATTAAATTGTATTCTACCAGTTGGAGTATCATCATTTCCAGTTTCCTTTTGAAAATAATGACTCAAGCATGACGCTCCTTCATTTCCTCTCCACGCAAGTTATACAGAAGCAATTAAGAAATTTTGTATTTGTAATCCTTCCGGTGTATTTTTATCCCACGCTCCTATCATTGCTAGGTACTCGGTATATTTAAATACTGATGCACTAACCTTTTTCTTGTCCGGTAATATTTCAAGTTCCCTTCTTTTTGAATTTCTTGCGTTCCGTGTGGCTAAAATTATGGGACTAGAGAATGGATCAATTACTCTGTTGAACTCCTTCATATATTGTTCTTGTATTTGTTTTGCCGTTACGTTCCACATCGTTTTAACCACATTTTCTTTATAATTTTCTCCATTACCTTTTCGCATATTAAAATCCCAATCTTTCAAAATGGATGCTATCATTTCAGTGGAAATTGATTCATTTAGTACATATAGTTTCTTTCACTACAAAACGTAAGGAATTGTTTCCATACGTACTTTTTTGTTTTCACTGTACTATGAGGCTCAGTATTTTGTATACTTTCGTCTATTGCATTTAATGATAAATCTCCGAAACGACTTATTTTTGAACAATTATTGATAAACGTCAAAATCGACGGTCCTGTTAGTTTGTGTATTGTTGTATATTGATGTCGATGTGGTTACTACGGAAATGAAATTATTGTAAAATTTTCGATTGGTGGAGCTACTCTATGTATAATCAGGTATTATCGAAATTATACAAGGTAACTTAACTGAATTGAACATTCTGATTGGTTAAAAATTACACGAACAAAATAATCATTGTAATCGAGACATATTTTCCATCTTCTAAATCATTCACTATGCTGCTCACAACTTTCATAATTGCTTTGGTGGTAGGGCATTTTTTCCTGACGCCGGCAACAATATGGAAAATTATTGGGTTCCAAGTAGAAAGCCATACTTGTTTTAGGAATAATCTGTATTACAACGAAGAGTCAGTAGTTATCAATGTCGGATGGATCACCTCTCCTGAAGCTTACTTCAGTTTTTGTTTATTTTACTAATTGCCTTCAATAAACAAAACCGCAAGGGAAAATCAATTGCATTTTGGATAATTTTACTGTTTATGCTATACACATAAACTGAATTGTAACTTTTGAGTATACTCCGTTTCCCAATGTTAGAGAGTAATGAATCATTATTAAACTGTAAAACCGAGTCGTCATCGCCGTATTCCATAGGCCTACGAGGTGAAATCTAAAGTTGATGTCATTGGATAACTTATGAAAAACTAAGATTGGAATATGCAACTAGATATAGGATATCATGAACGGAACATATCTAGAATTTTCCAGGGAACCCAAAAATGCAATAATATACCTACTGGATGTCCTAATAGAAAAAACAAAAGTTTATATAATAACTTCTTAATGCGACGTGCAATTGTTTTTCTATCTAGATTTCCTGACGGTTCCGAAAAAATGCTACAACTTTCCATATTTCTAGCTCTTCAAATAAGAAGGATATCTATTGCTCCAAATATAACCAATAACCCTGTAAAGTTGCTTTAAAGATATTTCGTGCCAGCTTAGTGACTGTTAATATGAGTAGCCCCTAACAATGGACAACGCTTAAGTATGCTCTGTAATTTTCTGTTCCAGGTACAATAAAATAGTAAATTTACAATCACATACCTGATCATATTTTCCTTACTTCACAAGTTTTTTTTAACAAATAATATTATGTAGATATAAATCCGTCACTGCGATAAGAGGTAACAATAAGGTCGGATTTGCTTCACAAATGGGGGGTTTTTCTAGCTTAGTTTACCTACCTCAATGCTTGAAAAATTTGAAATGTTCAGTTACTTTCCGGCAGTTATTGGAGTTACAAAAATAGTTTAAATCTGTTAGAATATGACTAGAGTCGGACAGTCAACAATATACCGACTTGTGCACGAGGATAAACGCGGCCCCATCAGGTCACCAAAAAGAAGTACAGGAAGAAAATAAACTGTAATAAATGAGAATGAAAAGACTGCCATCAGAAGAATCATACACTCGTTTTACTTTCCACTACCTACCTTGAAAAAATAATGTCTGAAATGAAAAAGGATGATTTCATTCCACCCATGGGTAGGAAAAAAGCGTGGAAAATTTTGAAGGAAATTAATTTTCGTTATGAAAAAATTCAAAACAGAAAATTACTTTCAATAGAGAAAGACGAGAACATCTGCTGGCGACGACGATATTTGAGGGTAGTTAGACAGTTTCGGAGGGAAACAGGAATATCTATTATACGGACAAAACTTGGTTCAATGATGGATAAACCGTTTGTAAAATATGGCACGATGAAAATATAAAATTCGCGAGGCGAGCTTTCATGGAAGGAATAAAAGCACCCTCGGGAAAAGGTAATATATCAATAATTACTCACAGGTAGCAAAAATTGATTTGTCGATGGTGGCTTACTAACATTTCAATCAAAACGGACTGGATACTGATGTTTTTGAAGAATACGCTGATGTTTTTCAAGAACACTTCCAGCTAATGCTAGATCTTATCCGTCTTGGGTCTGTTTTAATCATGGATAATGCCACTCAAGAAAATCCGACAAAATACCAACGTCTTCTTGCAAAAAATGACATAATTCATTGGCTTATATGCTGAATAAGAAGCTACTGGAGATTGTAAAGTTGAATAAACCTCTTTGTACGAAATTTGTTGTCGACGAAATCGCTTCAAAACGGAATACAACTGTGAATTAAACTCCATAGAAGGCCCAAGTAAAAGGGTTTGTGAGGGCGCAAGTAAAAGGGTTTGTAGCGAGGCATAACCCTACTTTTAAAATAAGAGACCAAAAAATAATATGTAAAAAAGCGGTCAAGTATTGCTACGGGCCGCCATACTTGCGCTGTCCTGTTATTTATAACACTGGCTTACTTCTCAACAATTTTTAGCTAATCATACGTGTGCTTTTTGCTGGTTCTTGGTCTATTACATCTGAAGGGAAATAACAGTTGGTTGGGTGGGGATCCGGAAGAAATATGGTATTTCTGTACTAAGGATGTGACAAACTGATCTGTAGGATAACGATATCCAAGCAACATAAATAATTCATTAGCCTATCTGGCTATAATGTATCTAAACCTAAAAAGCCAGACGTAAACATCGTGATCACAGCCCGCCTGGTTTCTGATTGGTCGAATCTATGTAAAATTAAATTTTATGAAGATTCGGCCAATCAGAAACCGGCGGATCGCGATCATGATGTTTACGAGATATACCATAGTGTATGTTTTTCGAATAAATTGCTTATAGGCGTTACATTTCTTACCAAAATGTAAGACGGAAATTCAATGATACTTATTACGGACTTCTATACTGTAAACACGGATTTACTTGAGAGCAAGTTATGAGAACATGGTTAAATACCTACAAAATGAATATATAATAATACTAATACCGTTTCCCCTCACCACTTGTTATTATGAAGGAATTGAGGTAAATATTTGAGCACATACTACTACACTATAGTAAATAGTCAGATCGAAATAAAATATTTAGATGGAAATTCCCGAGATACACTATAACTGTAAGAATCGGGCATTATTACAAAATCTCATAATTCAAATATGCTTACTTTTTAGGTAAAACCAATACAATTCGAAATTGTTATTATGAAGGATAATTATTGTGAAGTGGATGTACCTGCCCATTATAGGATCATTATTTGGCATAAAAAGCAAATAAATAAAGGGTTTTCCCCGTCGGCTAGTTTCTACAAAATACAATAGAATACTGTTTCGCTGTGGAGGGGAGTCCGTGACGACCTACTGCTTATTCTTGATACGTTTGTGATCTTTGAGTAGTGTTCATGAAATTGGCATCGGGTGCAAACTTTATACCAGTTAAGCCCAATACATTTGTTGTATACTCTGTAAGAGAAAAAACTATTGATGTGCATGATGCAACTGTTCATCAACAACCCACGAGTTCCGTTCGCCAGATAGTGTCTACATGTTCTAATACGACGGGAGTGAGTGAAAGAACAATTTATAGGTTTTTAAACAAGAGGAAAAGTGCACCAAAACAAAATTCAGGAAGGAAGTCACTATCATTCGATGACTTTGATAGGACCATCATCCGAACGAAAGTTCCCGTCTTTTTATATAAATAAAGAGATACCAACAATAGACAAAGTTCTACAGTCAATTCAGGAAGACGACGGTTTACCACAAGTAGGCAGAACCAAATTATGGAAACTTTTACGCGAAAGAGGCTTTTCCTAGGAAAATCAGAATAGAAAGTCCCTCTTTATAGATAAAGACGAAATTGTGCGTTGGCGAAGAAATTATGTAAGGACGATCAGGAAGTATCGATCTGAAGGAAGGACAAATTATTATTTGGACGAAACATGGCTTAACGAAGGACATACTGTGCAGAAAACATGGGTCGACACTAACATAAAAACTTCCCGACGAGGAGTCATGGAAGGATATTCCACTGGGTTACCTGCACCGATCGGAAAAGGGCGTAGGTTGATTATCAATCATATTGGAAATGAGCATGGTTTTGTCGATGGTGGTTTGCTGCAATTCGTCTCGGAATCAACAAAAGATTACCATGAGGAGATGAATGCGGATGTGTTTGAGGACTACTTTTCACAAATGATAGAGCTGTTGCCTGCGAATGCCGTTATTGTCATGGACAATGCTAGCTGTCATTCCAGGCTTAAGGAAGCGTTGCCAAGATCAAAATGAAAAAAAAATTATTGGTTACAGCAGAAAGATCTCCCACATGATAATAGCATGGTAAAAAAAGAATTAGCAAACTACGAACAGAACGTAGTTGACGAAATGGCTAAAGAAAAAAGATGTTGAAAAGGGAAACATTGAATATTGACTAGATGGTTGTATTATGATTACTTCCATACTATTGTGAGCTCAATCCTATCGAGCTCATGTGGGCTCAAGTGAAAGGAGACGTTGCTAGGAACAACACTACTTTCAAATTGGATGATGTACGTCAGCTTCTTCTAGCATCGTTCTCCAAAGTGACAAGCGACAATTGGAGAAATGCTGTAAATCGTGTATTAACTGAAGAACAGAAGATGTGTGTTCTTGATAATTTAATTGACTAAACTGTGGGATCTCTAGTAATTTCAATAGGACCCGAAGATTCATCTGATTCGGATACCGACGATGACTGTGAGATGGACATTTAGGTTAGTAACTAACTACATTTATTACCATCACTATTTGCAACTAAAACTCTTTAGGTGAGCTGCCGAAGTCGCGCACAGGACGCAGTTATAATAATTTGACAATTATTACTCTAAATTTATTGTTATAAACATGTTTTGTTTCTTGGAAAGTTTTATAAATAAATAAATGAATATTAAAACATGGTTTACCGAACGCACTGATTAGTACTTTTACCATCGATGCTTTGTAATAACTTCATCGTTCTGTTGTTATTAGAGATAAAACATAGTGGACTAGAAAAGTAAACTCGAAACACATGAAAACGTGTTTGTTATTATGAAATTTATTTGAGCCGACGGTAAAAAACTTTTCGCAGATTTGCATTTATAATGAGTGTGTTTAGCTGCCAGTGAGAAATGGACAGAGTGTATAATGTATGTTTTTCTGATTCATTGCTTATCCCAAGTAGCACACAGTAATAAAATCAACATAATGACTTCTTATACCGTCTTAAAGACCACATATTTGTAATGTTTTAGAACAAAAAATTTAATATGCGTTTTTTAACATTTTGGCGTTGCTATGACGTCGTATAGTAGATATAACGAGAGTACAATAAAGAATTCTCGAAATGAAGTTGTACTGTGGTTTGTATGTGAATAAATTGTATGTGTCGTTAAGTAGAACTTAAGAGCAGTTGCTGTGAGGTTATTATGACAATGAATATATGTGGTTCTAATGAATAGATTTTTGAAATGTTTCTACGACTACATATTGTACTCATGTAATGTAGTTTTATCAACTGATGAACTTTGGTCGTAATGATTACATTATGTATCTATGGTTAGATTATTTTTGTTGGTTGTTATTTTTGTTGGTTAGGTATATTGTGTTATGTATGTAGAATATTCAGTTCCGTATGAATAATTAAAATGCCAAAACAAAAATCCAATCTGCCTTACAAGAGAACTGGAGCGTATAGAAAATTAAAAAATATATATAAAGAGGAAGGAGTGCCTATCCCAAAATTATTATCTAAAATAATTAATCGGTCTATCGGACACTGCAAAAAAATTGAGTTCATCCAGTCCCAGATGAAAAAGTACCTGGAACAAGTTCAGAACCAACCACAGAGAGTATCACTGCGGAAAGTGCTTTTGAAGGAGAAAGTATGGATGAGGGTGATGAAGAACACTTGGAAAAATGTTTTGCCTTCAAAGAGAAATTGAGGAACTCACACACAAAATTCCACACACTGCATTGAATGATCTAATGAGTGATAAATAAAAAATATTTAAATATAACTGTTCAACATCAACATAACCTCTATTGTAAATGTCAGTTGTCAATTATTCTAGAGTTTTCCATTAGGCGGAACTAGCGGAATGCTTATGCACTCAGTGTATATCTTTTTCTGTTTTGATAGCGTTACGACGTTAGTACAACAAAACTTGCTACTTGTGGTCACAGCAACTACTTTACAACTTTTTTATGTAAGATATTGCGATATCTTTGAGACACACGTAAACTATTCTATGATAGTACATACCGGAGTAATTACAACTTTTCGACACTAGAAGGACGGCATCCATGTTTTTCGATTGATTGATAACATTTTGGTAGCCATATTGGAACAAAAACTATTTAAAATAAAAAATATGGGACCCTGGGTGTTATATCAATTTAAAAATCATTGGAGATGTGCTAATCAAGTATCTTTCGTAATATGGTGTACATATTTCAACGATTAATGAGAAAAATTGATGAAGTATATTTTTTCTGAAATGAAAATAAATATTTTTCTCTCTTCATTCTCGAGGCGCATGCATTTTAAGTGAGTAGAATTAGATTTTGATCGTAAACATGGATTTGCTTGGTCGCTAGAGTTTCAGAACAATTCTCAAAGACACATAAATGAAAATCATTTTTATCTCGATAACTTGAACGGCCATTTGTTGTTAGTATATGAAGTGGATATAGGACATTACCACAGAGTATGATGAACATGTGAAGGAAGACTGAATAAAATATTATATTAATATTATATAAAATCTTTTGATATGGTATACATATTTTGATGTGGTATACTATATTAGAAAGATTATGACCTTCATGCATAATAATATAATGACTACACTAAGACCACATAACGACGTAATAATAATATTCAATCCAACCCTTTTGCGACTGGCTTATATAAGTCTATATTGGCAAGTAATTACCACTACTTTATAACGTCGATGTGACGTCGCAGGAGTGTGCCTTTTTGTCGTATTGGCATACATAGCGACGTCTTAGCATATTACAAGACATAAGTCACGGACTTTTGAGAAAGGTCTAGTAGACGTCTGTACAACCGAATTATGACCTCTATGTGTTTCTTGGGATGATTCCCATCCAACGAACCTACTGAGCCACTTGACCCATTCCAGATATTTATATCGCTATACAGAACATTCCGAACAAAAAAAAACGCAAAAATCAATAACAGAGCCACCGCAGCCACCTGTAACAACACCATATATACAGACATAAGCTCCGAGAAGCAAGACCAGGCAGGGAGAAAGGTATATATTTATTATGATTGTGTAAAATTGGGTATATGCGCAATGTTTGGAGAAATATCACCCCGTATGCTCTCGGAATAGATGATAAAAGGGAGGGGTGATAAAGGGCTCCCGTTCTGCAGACTCGCGACGCTCCGTTCAGTCAGAAAGAACACGCGCGCGCTCGCTGGACTTCGACGAGAAGGTGCTTGGTTTGCCGCATACGAAACGTGTTTTATCTGTTGATATTTCCCACTGCAGATATTGGGAATTGTTGAATATACGCCCGCGAAGTAGTGTTGATTTTTTGTGAAAGGGGACGACGTTCTGTTGTACTGTGATTTTTTTGGTGAGGTGCTCGTAATTGATTGGGATTACGGTGGCTATTCAAAAGGTACCTACATTTTATTCTACATGAAGTATCTCATCGGGAATCACCCGAATTATGAGTTCATCCCTTTGAAGATTTATTCATATAAGTTTTCAGGTAATATATATTTCGGTAGGGTGTGTTCCGTTAATCATTGACTTCTGTAGTGTTGATTCTAAAAAGTGATGGTGGTGTGTTCACTTCCGGTCGGTTGTCAATAATTTTTAACCGACGAAACCAAAAAGGAGGAGGTTTTCTATTCAACGCATATATATGTATTTTTTTTATGTATGACCACGCATAATTTTTTACTGAGACGTCCGATTCCGATAATTCTTTTTTCAGTGGATAGGGTGTACTTCGAAGTTGGTCCCATTTGAATTCAAAAGATGAAATCCACCTCTTAGGGTAGCAAAATGAAGGATATTGATCACTCACCCTCTGAATTCTGGTCCGTTAACCGATTCTATTAGGCATAACTATGTAATGGGTTCTTCGATTTGGATGATTCTTTTTTCATTGGATAGGGTATACCTCATAGTTGATCATATTTGGATTTCGAATGGAATTATCCACCCTTACGGGTAGAAAAATAGGGGATAAATGATTTTTCACTTGTGAACATTGGCACACATATGTAGTTGACAATGACAGATCGCTAGTCATGATTTTTGTTCTACATCCGTCACAATCATTATATTCTATGAGAGGATGGAATGATATACAAAGTAATGAAATAAACTAACCAGAACAACAAAAATAATTTATAGTACAACAAATAGTAAAAGTAGATAATCATATTATTTAACTGGTAATAGTTGAAGTAAGGTGGGTAATCAAGTGTTTTGGAAGTAATCAAAAAATAAGTAGGTAGTAATTAGTAGATTTCAGCGACAAAAAATTTAAAAATTAAAAATTTTTAACAAAAATTAAACCGACGAAATACTGAACTGAAAAGTAAAAAATAAAATAAACCTTCTTAGTCTCAATAACTAAGCTCCTAAACTGATGTAAGTAACTAATTTCGAGTCGGCACCAAACAAACAATCAACGAAGATCATTAAGTTACTTCAAAAAAATTCACAGAATGTCACCGCGCAACTCGATACCATCATTTTATGCCTTACCTAATTCAAACAGTTGAAGCTAAAACCGGGAAATCCAAAACTGAACTTCCAGTTCAAATGAACATCAACGGTAAAACAACCACTGACCCTCTCATAATATCAAATGCTTTTGCCAAGCATTACTCTGTAAATGTGTCAAGCATAATTGAATCATAGTTTGGAAATAACTTAAGTGAAGAATGTACCAAAATGGCTAATATCCCCAACACTTTTTACTTTTCTCCAGTACACGAGCAAGAAATCATCTCAGTGATTCGCGAACTAAAAAACGAAAATTTAGTTGGTGTGGACTGCCTATCCGCCAAAGTATTGAAAGAAATAAACGAATATATCGCCAAACCATTGGCACATATAATCAGCTTCTCAGTTGAGTCTGGAGTATTTCCTGATATGTTGAAAATTGGAAAAATAATTCCTATTCATAAACAACAAGATCCACTTTTACTTGATAATTATAGACCAATAACTATTCCTAGTATAATTAGTAAAGTGATCGAGCGCTGTATATTCAATAATATATTTCCTTTTTTGTTGAAATACAATATAATCAGCAAATCACAAAATGGTTTCCATCCTGGCCGATCAACAGAAACTGCCGCCGTTGACTTCATGGAATACGTCTACAGACGTATGGATGATGGAAAGTATGTAGGAGCATACCTCACCAAAGCATTTGACTCGATAAACTTTATATTCATTGAAGAAAAGCTCTACTCCATAGGCATTCGGGGCAACTTTCTTTCGTGCATTATGTCATTTATGAGTTCCAGAAGGATACTGGTAGAACTGAGGTACAGCGGGTCAGATTTTTACGAAATGGGCCTGGGAGTCCCACAGGGATCAGTTCTGGGACCATTAATATTTCTTTTGTTCATTAATTATATGCCATCTCATATACGTTCTAAATGTCTAATCCTGTTTGCTGATGATACAACAATATCTGAGGAAGCTGATAACCCCTCAGATCTACAGATTAAACTATCAGTAATAGCAGACCAATTCACGGCCTGGTGAAGAACAAATAGCAAAAAAACAATCCTCATGCTATTCTTTGGTAGGAAAACTCATACTGGTCCGATGAACGTGCGCGTTGAAAATAATATCGTTGAATCCTCAGATACCACAACATTCCTAGGAATACATATAGATCAAAAATTGAACTGGAAGCATCACATCGACCATGTTTGCAAGAGAGCTTCCAGTGGGTGATATGCTATACTCCAGTTGAAAAATGAAGTTGATCCTAAATATCTACTACACTCTTATTCACTCTCATTTGTCCTACAACATAATTCTGTGGGGGGACGCCTCTGAAATCAAAAGAGTATTCGTGGCTCGAAAAAGAGTTATGAGGCTAATATTCAATATGAAGAAATTGGACTCCTGCAGATCGTACTTTCAGGAACACCATATTTTAACTGTTCCCTGTATGTATATATACAGCTGCATTTGCTATATTAAACGCAATTTGAAAGATTCAGCGAAGAACTCATACATACATCAATATCCAACCAGATACGCTGATTCAATTAGAATCCGAAAACACGCAACAAATTTGTATGAAAAAACTCATTCGCTGGCAGGAGCAAAATTATTCAACCACCTACCTTCTGACATAAAAGTTGACATCTATTCAGAAAAAAACTCAGGTGATCGAAAAACTGTAAACTGTAAATGTCAATTTACGTTGTGGGGATTTTTTTTTTGAATTTTGTATTTTTATATTGTTGTAGTGGTAACCTATGTTTATATGTAGTCTTATATTATATTTTATATATTCCTATGTTGTTATGATGTATCGTTATATTATTTGATGTTATATATGTACACACTGCTACTTAGTGACCTATTTTATATTTTTATGTCACAACTCCGTGGCTCCATAACTTGTGTGGTTCTTTATTGAATCTCCGAACATATACTCCAATATACAGAAATTTCTGTCATTTGAACATTGACGTAATGGACTATATGCCCATTGTGACCTATCCTATATCATGTATCTGATCATAAAGAACCAATAAATATTCTATTCTATTCTATTTGCTTGTTTGTTTGGCGCCGACTCAAAATTACTTATTTACATTAGGAGCTTAGTTATTGAGACTAAGGCGGTTTATTTAATTTTTTACTCTTCAGTTCCGTATTTCGTCGGTTTAATTCTTTGTTAAAAAGTTTTTATTGAAGTGATTTTTTGAAGAGGACTAGATCGTTTGACATGGACATTCTCATTGGAAATTATGAGTGTACCTCATTCTGAATTGTCTGATACTAGTTCTCAGAATATGAAAATCTGTAGAGCAATAAGAATAAATCGAGCTATTGAAAATATCTAGCGAGGAAATTAGTTCCAATTGTGTCGTCTTCATTCCTACAACGGAAGATGCGAATTGATCTCGTCTTCTCTTTTCATTCAGTATTTTTCATATTTGTAGTGATTGTGCTGATAATATTGAAGGTTGGGGTAGGTACTTGGGCAGTGACGGATTCCAGAGAAAAATTGTTTGCATATCAATATATGAGGAACAATTGTGCTTTCTGATTGGAGGAAAATTGACGAATGAATGACTTAATGTAATATTCAGACTTTATGGGGAATTCAACATCAAACTGAAATGCTTTAGTTTTGCGATGAAGTGCTTTTCAGTTCAAATTTTTTTATATTTCCAACTTTGCATTGAAACCATTTTGGTCAGAAATGTTGTTCCTTGATCGTGTTGTGACGTTTATGATTGATTTAGAAGAAAGATACCTGAATTTCGTTTCACATGGAAAATCTATTCATAACATCTGTTGTACTGAAACTATATAAACTCTTCGAGTATGACAATAGAGATTATCATCAATCAGGTAGCAATCCGATCAGTTTCATCGGATTTTTGAAGGTGATTCCTTCAGTTGGATCTACCTTTTGTTTTCGTCTGCTCATCCTATTTTTGTGGGGATTTATTCATTATTATCTGTCTTTTTGAAAGGGAAGGAAACTCAAAGTCTTCTTCACATAAAACTAGTGTAATCTCTACATTACCATGGGTGTTAAGCAAACAAACATGTTTCGATCCAAGCTTGGATCATCTTCAGTGTAGAACAAAAATTCCTGAAGAGATTGGAAACCAACTTGTGAACAAAGTTAGGGTAAAACAATTGTTGGTAAAACTGGAAGGTAAACGTGATCTAAGCATAGTAAGAACTTAGCGCCTGTAACATGATGTTTTAAAATATGGGTTAAATGCAGCACAAAACAAGAGATATGAGGATAATAGGTGAACTTAAGTTTGAGACCATCCAAAAATGGGTAAATAATAAGACAAGATGACATGGCGTCACTTTGTTGAACAAAATGTGTACAAAAGCGATATCTGTAAGATCGTAGTAAAAAAATCTGTTCATGTCATCTAACTGTTGTAATCTATGTGAATTCCTTGAGAGTGACGATAGATATTATCATCAATCAGGTCGCAATCCAATCATTTTTATCGGATTTTTTAAGGTGATTCCTTTAGTTGGACATTCCCTTTGTGTTCGTTTGCTCAACCCATTATTGTGTAGTTATAAGTAGTTCAATTTAAATTATTCGACATATTCACTTGCTTTGCCGTATTTTTAAACGGGACATCCTATATATTTTTACTTATTCCGATCGAGAATGACATTCTCAATCCAACTACACCTCACTTGTCAATATTTGAGGCTTATGACTTCACAGTCCTTTTAAGAATTATTTAAAAGTCGCAAATTAGTCCATTATGTTCTTCACGAGTAGCTGAGGCTGTGTTATACAACTGATTTTTGATCGTTTCCCAGAGAAAAAATCATTCAGATGTTCTCTTTTACGACTTGAGAATTGTGAGGTGGCGCTCCATCTTGTTGAAAATAGATATCAACTTGGTTAGCCAGTGGCAAATCTTCAATGAAATCATTAATTTGATTTCTAAGGAACTGTAGATATCTTTCCGCAGTAAGTTGTCCGTCGAAAATTATTGGCTCCAAAAGTTACCCTTCGATAATACCCATCCAGCAATTGAAACCAAATCGCTCTTGAAAATTTCCTTCTTGTATCAGATGTAAATGTGTTTGAGACCAGTACCTTTTATTATTCCGATTGAACAGACCCAAGTTGGTGAATCGAGTTCCATCTGAATAAATAATTTTAAATGAGAAACGTACATCTTCTCTGTATTCAGTCAAAAACCAGTTGCAATAAGTTAATCTTCGGTTGTGGTCGTTGTCGTAAAGATGTTGGTGTACTTGGTACTTGGATGATCGATAATTATATTTGTGAAGAATTCTCCGAGGGGGAAACAACTACCCAAAATATGTACACCATAATTAAATATCTGATAATTATCAATATTTAAAGTATACTGAAATATTTAAAGTATATTTAGGATAATTATAATATTTAATGTACTGAAAATGTATTTAAATAATTTAAGTATACTAAGGTTTTAATTTTAAAAGGGAAATTAATTAATTAAATTTTTAAAAAAAAAAATATTTATAATATTTAGTATTTTATATTTAATGTACTGAAAAATCCACGATTAAAATGAAGTTTTTTTTTTTTTTTTTTTGTGAATGTCTAACAGAAAACAACTACTTCCCCGGCTAAAGCCACGCTGGACATTGAACTACATCTGATAGATATTCTGAAAAGGCCCTAACTCAAAAGAAAAATTCTAAAATTGAAAATTTGCATTTTCATTCATTATAATATGGTTTCGTTGATATTATTGGTTAATATTTATTTGTACACTTGTACACTATGTCCAGCGTGGCTTTAGCCGGGGAAGTAGTTGTTTTCTGTTAGACATTCACAAAAAAAAAAAAACTTCATTTTAATCGTGGATTTTTCAATTCACAGAAAAATCTTTCTATCAATATTCAATTGAGAATGTTTCCCTTTTCAACATGAATACCCCACAAGAGGTTATCTTGACGATGGAAGATAGTGACTAAGGTTTATCTTTCAGTCGCAGATGATTCAACATCTGATTTTATGAACATTCTGTTTATATTTTCAACAAATCAATGTACCAGAGATGTATTGAAAATAATTAAAATATACTGAAGGTATTGAAAATACTGGAAATGTACTTAGTAAATAAATGGAAAGGCAATGAAAATAAATACAACATAGTGAATAGAATATTTGGTGTAATTAAGGTAATAAAATCGTGATGAAGCTGTATTGAACTAAAGAAATCAACGATTTTGGTATAATTTAACCCGTGTTTTTTACAAAAATACCTAAAGTGTATATCTGTTGGTGATAAATTAAAATGAACGTTTTCAAGGTATTGGGACATATTATATTTCATTCAAAAATCCTCCATTTGAGGAAGAATAACTGAAAAATGAAACGTATTCCAAAATAAATATTTATTCATAAATAAAATAAATAATAAGTACATAATAATATAATGAATAAAAGTTTAAATATCAAACTAAAAACAAGATATGCTGATAAAACTTCAGATCAACTCTAGGAACAATCTACCAGGAAAAATAACTGCTAGTTTTGCGGTCCAGTTTACTTATGCTTACACTGAAAAAATGGACATAGTGTACAAGTGTACAAATAAATATTAACCAATAATATCAACGAAACCATATTATAATGAAAAACCGCAAAGATAGGTCAATTTTCATAACATGTATAAGATATCACAGTTCGTGAGTAAAAAAAAGTGGTGAATAAAAAAATATAACTACACTTAAATAATCCTCAAGTGGTTCAGACATACGGATTCCTAATTGAGTCCAATTTCTTTTTTGAAAGATTTGTACTTTTTGTTGATTTTGTTCCTGATTTGAAACGGATGGGAACCTTGCAAAGATATTGGACCTTCGAAAATAAATTCTATTCTTTTGTTATACCCACTTATATTGAGTGAATTAATAATAAAATCCGGTATATCGAAGGCATCTTTGATTTCTTGTAAAAAACCTGCAAAATCAAAATATCACTGTACCTATTTGCTTTTGCTATCATCACGTACTTCCATGAAAATAAACGAGGATTTACTGCCAAATCACCCACAGTAATATTGAGTGAGACTTAACCATTTTTCAATAACTCATAGCATGTCGATTACAATAGATACAGATCCCGCGGGGAATGATTAAAATATTCATGTCGCAAAAAAAGAATTAAGGGAGGCACCATTTTTTTTCGCAATTTGCAAAATCATTATTTTTAATTATTCATTCGTCGTATTATATGTACACGCCGCAAACGTCTTTTGATAAACCTTAGCCGGCCGTACGCTCAAACCACCCTGAAGGCCCAACGCTCTATGTGCCCTGAAACTCCTGCGAAATCAAAAACGAACCATTCTATCCAGTTAATGATCATGTTCGTGCGTCCTCTCCTCCAACTTCAATCATAAATGTAAATCATAACAGCGTCGTCAACGTCCGCCGACCGCCGAAACCCATACCACAAAAGCTATCTATTAAATATATATACTCTGTACTTCAAATTCTCGCGCAGTACACCAGCAACCACACAAAAAAAAACATTGCATATAACTAAATGTTATCGCTTATTCCATCATTGCCTCGAAAAAACGAAAAATTCAAATAATGCCTGGTTTGTTAATATATAACCTCTAAGTATTAATTATAATTAGATAAATAACATAAGATTAAAATGACGAAGAAATCACAAAACTTACCTGTTGAAGACATGGTTTTAATAAAAAACAATAAACTGCCACAAAAGTATCAAGTTCACCAGTTCACTTCGAATATTACCTACAACCTGATGCAACCTGCCATCTAGATACACACTAACGAATTATGCGAGAAAATGTCTGTAAACCCCGGCGGCAAACACATGAAACATAAATTGTAGACTGAACTTGCATCCCAAATATCTTAAATATATTCGAGGGCTGAAAAGGATATTGTAATATTTAAACTGTAATGAATTACTGAGAATTATATTTTGGTAATGAAAACAATATCAAAACTATAAGTAAGTATTTCTTGGGAATACTGACAAATATTGAAATATTTTAAATATATTGTGAATATTTTTCAATAATATTTAAAGTATTGAGTGGATATTCTTGGAATAAAAGTAATATTTAAAGTATGAAGCGGTATTTGTTGATACTGAAACTGATATTGAAATAATTTAAGTATATTTAAGATATTTTGGTACTTAAAGTCGTATTGAAATAATTTAAGTATATTTAAGATATTTTGGTACTTAAAGTCGTATTGAAATATTTAAATGTCGGCATGTACACCTATTTAAAGAGTTGTTTCCCCCTCGGAATTCTCCAAACGGACGAATAACAATTTGGCGAATTGACGCCGTACAATTCACTTCAACATAGGCCAACACGTTTACTTCTTTTTTTTTCACTGACGATGAAGTTATTGGAATTTTGTTCTGGTTCATTTCGCATTTTCCTTTCCAGTTTTGGAAAATAATGCCGAGTGGGATGGCGACGATTAGTGAATCTCTGAGCATACATTCGAGCTGCATCAGTTGCATTCTTTTTTATTTCTACGTAAATTAGCGACATGGGAATTTTCTCGTTTCTAGTATAATTTTCCATATCATATTTTAAACTGCGCAACAAATACATTTTTAAAAGTGACAGCATATTCATTAGCCTATTTGTTTAGGTAGTCCTAGCAACAACTGTTTGTCACGGATAACTAGAATAACAGGACTTAGTGCATAAGTATACCGAATACGTATTATTTGTTTTTAGGTATGATCCGAGGGGGAAACAACTCTTTAAATAGGTGTACATGCAGACATTTAAATATTTCAATATGACTTTAAGTACCAAAATATCTTAAATATACTTAAATTATTTCAATACGACTTTAAGTACCAAAATATCTTAAATATACTTAAATTATTTCAATATCAGTTTCAGTACTTCAGTATCAACAAATACCGCTTCATACTTTAAATATTACTTTTATTCCAAAAATATCCACTCCATACTTTAAATATTATTTTCACTATCAAAATACCCACAATATATTTAAAATATTTTTTTTTTTTTTTCCAAAATAATTTTCAGTATTTCACTAAGTTTAAATATTACAATATCCTTTTCAGCCCCCGAATATATTTAAAATATTTGGGATGCAGTTCAGTACCGACATTTTCTTGCATAATTCGTTAGTGTGTGTCTAACTGACAGGGTGATACAGGTTGTCGGTAATATTCGAAGTGAACTGGTGAACTTGATACTTTTATGGCAGTTTATTGTTTCTTATTAAAACCATGTCTTCAACAGGTAAGTTTTGTGATTTCTTCGTAATTTTAATATTATGTTATTTATCTAATTATAATTAATACTTAGAGGTTATTTATATATTAACAAACCAGGAATTATTTGAATTTTTCGTTTTTTCGAGGCAATGATGGAATAAGTGATAACATTTAGTTCTATGCAATGTTTTTTTTGGGTGGTTTCTGGTGTACTGCGCGGCGGGAATTTGAAGTACAGAGTATATATATTTAATAGATAGCTTTTGTGGTATGGGTTTCTTCGGTCGGCAGCCGTTGACGACGCTGTTATGATTTAAATTTATGATTAAAGTTGGAGGAGAGGACGCACGAACATAAAATGGTTCGTTTTTGCTTTCGCAGGAGTTTCAGGGCAGTAGAGCTTTGTGCCTTCAGGGTGGTTTGAGCGCACGGCTGGCTAAGGTTTATCAAAAGACGTTGCGGCGTGGACATATAATACGACGAATGAATAATTAGAAATAAAGATTTTGGAAATTGCGAAAAAAAAATTGTGCCTATTTTAATTCTTTTTTCGCGACTTGAATATTTTAATCATTCCCCGCGGGATCTGTATCTATTGTAATCGACATGCTATGAGTTATTGAAAAATGGTTAAGTCAATATTACTGTGGGTGATTTGGCAGTAAATCCTCGTTTGTTTTTATGGAAGTACGTGATGTTAGCAAAAGCAAATAGGTACAGTGATATTTTGATTTTGCAGGTTTCTTACAAGAAATCAAAGATGCATTCGATATACCGAATTTTATTATTAATTTACTCAATATAAGTGGGTATAACAGTAGAATAGTTTTATCCACTTTCTCCGAAGATGATATCCACCAGTTAGAGAAATTTGCTAGAGAAGAGTTACCAAGTATGATAGATATCACTGATGAAAACGAGCGAAAAATTTTTATCAAAATTTAAATCCAGTGGTAATAGACACTTTTTGTTTGAAGGATCATATTACAAAACTGAACTATTCCAGTCAGTCTCTCCAAAGTAAGAAGAGGAAGGCTGAATCACAAACTGCTAATAGGAATAAAAAGTCTGACTCGGATTCACAAGATATGAACAAATCCAACCGAGAATTCAACATTAATGAAGAACGACTCAAACTGAATAAACATTTAGTTAATTACACAAAGAATCTCAGGAAGAAAGAAAATTTAAAATTATATAATGAAATTGATTTCGATGTGAAGATAACTGTCAATGCTCTGGATTCTTCATCCACGAGTAATGATGCCTCTGCTTTAATACCATGTTTTATTTGCAATTTAGAAGTAAGAGTGTCTACATATTCAATGGGTAGCAAATACTATTGGACCCTGTCAAATTTTTATAAACATATAAAAAAACATTTAGATGAAAAATCATAAAAAAAAAGTTCACTGACAATTTTAGATACATTTGTATCAAAAGCATCCACTTCTGGACAGCCTGACAATGGACCCGATGATACAAATATATCCGACGAAAATGGTTCAGACTCAAATTTTCAGAAAGCAGAGATGTTGGTAATCAGGTAGCCAACATTTTCTGCTCAAAAAATTCGGCTGCGATACAAATAATAAAAACAAATAAATGGAAACAAATGAAGTATAGTCGTAGAGAAAGGAGTAGGCGAAAACTAGATGCGGCATCGTTGGATGAACGACAATAAATTTTAACAAGGTTTTTCCGATTATAAAAGATATCGAATATGTCATTGATAAAGAACCAGATAATATAAGCAGAGAATTCTGTGAAAATGTTGAGAAATTATCATTAACGAAAACGAAAGCGTTAGAATTGCTCATTAAAGCTGCTGAAAACAACGCTAAAAAATCTACAGGCAAGAGATTTCAAAAAGAAGTGAAGCTGTTTTCTAACTATTTGTACCTGACGGGGGGATGCCTTTTGTATGAAACGCTCTATACTAATTTAAAACAATCCTTACCCTCTCTGTATCATCTGTCAGAAAAACCCTCCAGAAAGAATTTGACGTTTTTGAGGGCAAACTCCGTTTTGCAGAATTGAAATATATCTGGATAAACATAACTATCCAAATAAAATATGGGTTAGCGAGGACGGGACTGTCATAACCGGTAAGTAAGCAAAAAATCAATGTATCGAACATTTTATTTTCACAATAACTGTTCGATAATTGTCTCGTTTCAGGTCGAATTCAGTACGACTCCAATACAAATAACATAATTGGTTTTGAATTACCCATTGATGAAAAATCGGATTTGCCGATGCTCGAGTCATACAAAGCTTCAAGAGCAGTGTCAAAAGTAGATACGCCTACTTGATAATGGCTCAGCATTAGTTCCAAATGCTGCTGCATTTTGCCTTTGTGTTTATGGAACAAATAATGGTTTCGTGCATACAGACGTTTTGAATCGGTGGAAAACAATGAATGAAGTTGCCAAAAATATGGAATTGAAATTAATATGAAGATGAAAATGTTATGGAGTTGCTGAAAAATGTTGATTTAAATTTAACTGATTATTCCGAAAAATGTCCAAACAGCATCTCATCAAACTCCAATCCGGAGGAAGAACTGTCATTGTAAAGAAATCGACTTTATGTTGGTTCTTGGAGGAAAAATCGAACAAAAAATTAAGTACAGACCGCCTGGAGCGAGTGAAAGGGCTGAATTTGGATACACTCAGGAAAAAAAAATCCAGGAAACCCAAGCAAACGAAACACGAAACTACTGTATTACAGTCATATATTGTTAAAGGCAAACACATTCCGAAAAGTACTATGCAATTGCATATAGCGATAGCTGGTATATTGGGAGATTAATGGAATTGAAGGAAAAACTTGTTGTTATAAATTTTTTTAAATATGATCTTGATTTGTTTGTGTGGCCAATGAAGGACGACATACAAGAAGTGTCGATTGAATTTATTTTCGAAGGTCCAATATCTTTGCAAGGTTCCCATCTATTTCAAATCAGTAGTCCATCATTGAACGAAATCAACAAAAAGAACAAATCTTTTAAAAAATAAATTGGTTAATATTTATTTGTACACTATGTCTGTTTTTTCAGTGTAAGCATAAGTAAACTGGACCGCAAAAATAGCAGTTATTTTTTCTGGTAGATTGTTCCTAGAGTTGATCTGAAGTTTTATCAGCATATCTGGTTTTTAGTTTGACATTTAAACTTTTATTTATGATACTATTATGTATTATTTATTTTATTTGTGAATAAATATTTATTTTGGAATACGTTTCATTTTTCAGTTATTCTCCCTGATCCTCAAATAGAGGATTTTTGAATGAAATATAATATGTCCCAATACCTTGAAAACGTTCATTTTAATTTCTCACCAACAGATATACACTTTGGGTATTTTTGTAAAAAACACGGGTTTAATTATACCAAAATCGTTCATTCCTTTAGTTCAATATAGCTTCATCACGTTTTTATTATCATACAATTACACCAAATATTCTATTCACTCTGTTCCATTTATTTTCATTGCATTTCCATTTATTTACTAAGAACATTTCCAGTATTTTCAATACCTTCAGTATATTTTAATTATTTTCAATACATCTCTGGTACTTTAAATACCTTCAGTATACTTAAATTATTTGAATACATTTTCAGTACATTAAATATTATCATTATCCTAAGTATACTTTAAATATTTCAGTATACTTTAAATATTGTTAATTATCAGATATTTAATTATGGTGTACATATTTTGGGTAGTTGTTTCCCCCTCGGTATGATCGCTCCTTGCAATTATTCAGAAAAATAGTGAAAATTAAGTGAAAGTGTGTGGTATTAAATTATTCATAAGAAAATGATCGTTCACAGAAAGCTGACGGGCATTTGGAAAAATCAATTTAACTGGAAACATTCACATTTGCGACTTTTAAATAATTCTTAAAACGACTGTCAAGTCATAAGCCTCAAAGTCGTATTTTCCCATGTTACTTGATTAAGAATAAAGCGATTTACACGATCCATGGTATTCTAGATAAAAAAATAAAAATTACAATAAAAATGACTTTATTTGTCAAATTTCGACAAGTGAGGTGTCGTTGGATTCAGAATGTCATTCTCGATCGAAATAAGTAAAAATATATAGAATGTCCCATTTAAAAATCGAAAGTTGGGGTCATTTCCGGTCAAACCGGAAGTACGGCAAAGCAAGTAAATATTTAAAAAAATGTAAATTGAACTATAATACACAACCCCCAAATTTAGTTTTTCTATCTTCAATAATAAAAAAGTTATAGGAGTGTGCCACCTTAGAGAATCACCCGGTATATTGCGAATATTAACTGTCGTGAGTTTTTTTCCTTCTTAATAAAACTGAAAAGAGGAGACATATTTCATTTCACAAGGATTCCATCTCAAAATCCGACCGGTAGCTTTGATGATTTATTTTATTACCTATCATCACTACTGATGCATAAATTAAGTTGGCAGAGATCAGTTGTCTACGAATTCTGTTTGAGGATTGAAAGTATTTCCGATTTTGCACACTCAAGCAATCTGTTAAATATTTGACAGCTATCCATTGTGATGAATCAACAGATTATTCGAATTATTGAAACTATCTTGCGAAAATGATCTCCGATTGGGTTGTCTCCGTTCCAACAAAAGGAGATATAGAAAAAATAGAAAAATCGAATTTAAACGGTTTTCTTCACATAAAGGATTCAATATAAAATTGAACCAGAGAAAGGTAGATCTCAGGTGAAAAACAACTACTTTCCTGGTAAATACCACGCAGAACGTTGAATGATATTCACCTGAAAATCCATGCATACTTCCATAAAATATCAATGGACATTGAATGCAAATGTTTCTTTCTGATAAGCTCGATTATGTTTAATTTATGTCGTGTTCACCTAACAATCCGCATACCGGTTTCAGGCTTCTTGGCCCTCATCAGTACGGAGTAGTCAACCAGCCAAAGGTCCAAAGAACTCTGGCTGAAGTGAGACACAACACAACGATGAGGGCCAGAACTAAACGATGCGATGTATGAACGACAATAAACATACAGCTTATCAGAAAAACTTTGCATTCAATGTCCATGATATTATGAAGTATGCATGATTTTCAGGTGAATATCATCAACGTTCTCATTTCCAGGAAAGTTTTCACCGAATCTACTGTTCATATATTGAATCCTATGTGAAAACCGTTAAATCGATCCATTCATTCCATGGCACTTATCTCTAACTTTATGCTAGACGGGCTTGCCACTCCTACTGAGAAGGAATCTTTTATTAAGAAACCTATCGAGGTGGGAGATTTTCGGAGTGTTTCTTTCTGTCACTAGGTACCGCCAGTTAAAGTTTATCTTTTCCGGCGTACCTATAGGTGTTACAAGATCGATGATGGTTTGTTTACGTTATGTCTCACTTCAGCCAGAGTTCTTTGGACCTTTGGCTGGTTGACTACTCCGTACTGATGAGGGCCAAGAAGCCTGAAACCGGTATGCGGATTGTTAGGTGAACACGACATAAATTAAACATAATCGAGCTTATCAGAAAGAAACATTTGCATTCAATGTCCATTGATATTATATGGAAGTATGCATGGATTTTCAGGTGAATATCATTCAACGTTCTGCGTGGTATTTGCCAGGAAAAGTAGTTGTTTTTCACCTGAGATCTACCTTTCTCTGGTTCAATTTTATATTGAATCCTTTATGTGAAGAAAACCGTTTAAATTCGATTTTTCTATTCATTCCACTTCACATGGCACTTATCTCTAACTTTATGCTAGACGGGCTTGCCACTCCTACTGAGAAGGAATCTTTTATTAAGAAACCTATCGAGGTGGGAGATTTTCGGAGTGTTTCTTTCTGTCACTAGGTACCGCCAGTTAAAGTTTATCTTTTCCGGCGTACCTATAGGTGTTACAAGATCGATGATGGTTTGTTTACGTTGTGTCTCACTTCAGCCAGAGTTCTTTGGACCTTTGGCTGGTTGACTACTCCGTACTGATGAGGGCCAAGAAGCCTGAAACCGGTATGCGATTGTTAGGTGAACACGACATAAATTAAACATAATCGAGCTTATCAGAAAGAAACATTTGCATTCAATGTCCATTGATATTATATGGAAGTATGCATGGATTTTCAGGTGAATATCATTCAACGTTCTGCGTGGTATTTGCCAGGAAAGTAGTTGTTTTTCACCTGAGATCTACCTTTCTCTGGTTCAATTTTATATTGAATCCTTTATGTGAAGAAAAACCGTTTAAATTCGATTTTTCTATTCATTCCACTTCACATGGCACTTATCTCTAACTTTATGCTAGACGGGCTTGCCACTCCTACTGAGAAGGAATCTTTTATTAAGAAACCTATCGAGGTGGGAGATTTTCGAGTGTTTCTTTCTGTCACTAGGTACCGCCAGTTAAAGTTTATCTTTTCCGGCGTACCTATAGGTGTTACAAGATCGATGATGGTTTGTTTACGTTGTGTCTCACTTCAGCCAGAGTTCTTTGGACCTTTGGCTGGTTGACTACTCCGTACTGATGAGGGCCAAGAAGCCTGAAACCGGTATGCGGATTGTTAGGTGAACACGACATAAATTAAACATAATCGAGCTTATCAGAAAGAAACATTTGCATTCAATGTCCATTGATATTATATGGAAGTATGCATGGATTTTCAGGTGAATATCATTCAACGTTCTGCGTGGTATTTGCCAGGAAAGTAGTTGTTTTTCACCTGAGATCTACCTTTCTCTGGTTCAATTTTATATTGAATCCTTTATGTGAAGAAAACCGTTGAAATTCGATTTTGCTATTCATTCCACTTCACATGGCACTTATCTCTAACTTTATGCTAGACGGGCTTGCCACTCTACTGAGAAGGAATCTTTATTAAGAAACCTATCGAGGTGGGAGATTTTCGAGTGTTTCTTTCTGTCACTAGGTACCGCCAGTTAAAGTTTATCTTTTCCGGCGTACCTATAGGTGTTACAAGATCGATGATGGTTTGTTTACGTTGTGTCTCACTTCAGCCAGAGTTCTTTGGACCTTTGGCTGGTTGACTACTCCGTACTGATGAGGGCCAAGAAGCCTGAAACCGGTATGCGGATTGTTAGGTGAACACGACATAAATTAAACATAATCGAGCTTATCAGAAAGAAACATTTGCATTCAATGTCCATTGATATTATATGGAAGTATGCATGGATTTTCAGGTGAATATCATTCAACGTTCTGCGTGGTATTTGCCAGGAAAGTAGTTGTTTTTCACCTGAGATCTACCTTTCTCTGGTTCAATTTTATATTGAATCCTTTATGTGAAGAAAACCGTTTAAATTCGTTTTTTCTATTCATTCCACTTCACATGGCACTTATCTCTAACTTTATGCTAGACGGGCTTGCCACTCCTACTGAGAAGGAATCTTTTATTAAGAAACCTATCGAGGTGGGAGATTTTCGGAGTGTTTCTTTCTGTCACTAGGTACCGCCAGTTAAAGTTTATCTTTTCCGGCGTACCTATAGGTGTTACAAGATCGATGATGGTTTGTTTACGTTGTGTCTCACTTCAGCCAGAGTTCTTTGGACCTTTGGCTGGTTGACTACTCCGTACTGATGAGGGCCAAGAAGCCTGAAACCGGTATGCGGATTGTTAGGTGAACACGACATAAATTAAACATAATCGAGCTTATCAGAAAGAAACATTTGCATTCAATGTCCATTGAAATTATATGGAAGTATGCATGGATTTTCAGGTGAATATCATTCAACGTTCTGCGTGGTTTTGTTTAAATTCGATTTTTCTATTCATTCCACTTCACATGGCACTTATCTCTAACTTTATGCTAGACGGGCTTGCCACTCCTACTGAGAAGGAATCTTTTATTAAGAAACCTATCGAGGTGGGAGATTTTCGGAGTGTTTCTTTCTGTCACTAGGTACCGCCAGTTAAAGTTTATCTTTTCCGGCGTACCTATAGGTGTTACAAGATCGATGATGGTTTGTTTACGTTGTGTCTCACTTCAGCCAGAGTTCTTTGGACCTTTGGCTGGTTGACTACTCCGTACTGATGAGGGCCAAGAAGCCTGAAACCGGTATGCGGATTGTTAGGTGAACACGACATAAATTAAACATAATCGAGCTTATCAGAAAGAACATTTGCATTCAATGTCCATTGATATTATATGGAAGTATGCATGGATTTTCAGGTGAATATCATTCAACGTTCTGCGTGGTATTTGCCAGGAAAGTAGGTTGTTTTCACCTGAGATCTACCTTTCTCTGGTTCAATTTTATATTGAATCCTTTATGTGAAGAAAACCGTTTAAATTCGATTTTTCTATTCATTCCACTTCACATGGCACTTATCTCTAACTTTATGCTAGACGGGCTTGCCACTCCTACTGAGAAGGAATCTTTTATTAAGAAACCTATCGAGGTGGGAGATTTTCGGAGTGTTTCTTTCTGTCACTAGGTACCGCCAGTTAAAGTTTATCTTTTCCGGCGTACCTATAGGTGTTACAAGATCGATGATGGTTTGTTTACGTTGTGTCTCACTTCAGCCAGAGTTCTTTGGACCTTTGGCTGGTTGACTACTCCGTACTGATGAGGGCCAAGAAGCCTGAAACCGGTATGCGGATTGTTAGGTGAACACGACATAAATTAAACATAATCGAGCTTATCAGAAAGAAACATTTGCATTCAATGTCCATTGATATTATATGGAAGTATGCATGGATTTTCAGGTGAATATCATTCAACGTTCTGCGTGGTATTTGCCAGGAAAGTAGTTGTTTTTCACCTGAGATCTACCTTTCTCTGGTTCAATTTTATATTGAATCCTTTATGTGAAGAAAACCGTTTAAATTCGATTTTTCTATTCATTCCACTTCACATGGCACTTATCCCCAAAAGGAGATATCTTTCCTGTTCTCGTCTGCTTTTTTCTCTGAGTATTTTTTCATTTTGTGAGGGATTTAGCTCATAACGTCGTTTGTGATACTTGATTCCATAATTTTTATCGGATTTTTGAAGGTGATTCCTACAGTTGGACGTACCTTTTGTTTTCGGTTGCTTTTTCCATTTTTGTTGGGAATTATTTTTCTGTTTTTTGTTTTATATTGCTACACTGAGTGAGTACCTATACACTGCAAATATTGATTAACTATCGTAACAAGTTATTTTTTTATTTTTGTGAATAGAAACTGTTCCAGTAATAAAACTGAAATGAAGAGACATTTTATTTTGAAGGATTCCATACCAAAATGCGTTACTCATGCATAAATTGAGTTGGTAGAAATCAGTTGTCTACGAATTATGTTTATGGTTTGGAAGTATTCCATATTTTACACACTGAAAGAATCTGTTGAATATTTGACAACTCTGGATTGTAATGGATCAATAGATTACTCTCGGTATTTCTTAATTTTACGTGTGGTTTAGCTCATAACGTTGTTGGAGATACTCGAAAAACAGTGGACCCCGGTGAAAATTACTTTTTGCATCAATAGATTGAAAATGCTACTTCTTCTCTTGATGCAATACTTCGATTTTTACTTCATTATGGGAATTTGACAATGAGCTGAAATACCTCAGGTTTACTCTAATGTTCTTTTCAGTTTTAATTTTGTTATTTTTATTTCCATAGGTGAATTGCAATCATTTTGTAATTTTTGGTGTGGTATTTGTGATTGATTCAATTAAGAAATGTCTACCTGGATTCAGTTTTCAATCTGAGAAATTTATGTATATCGTCTAATTGTTCGTTTTCAACCTGATAAATTTATGTATATCCTCTAATTGTTGTTATGGAAATATCCATTCTTGCATATGGCCAGAGATATTATCATTATGTCTAACACTTTGAACTCCCTATTGAATGAGGTCACAAACATAATGTATGAAAAAATCCAAGCATTTTAATCCGATTTCCAGAAGTGATACCTTCAGTAGGACGTGCCTTTTGTCTTTGACGTGTCTTGAATATTTCGAGTGAGCATTGAAGTTCTGTTGTTACATTTTTCTGCCTTTTGAGTTTCATTTGTAGATATTGCAACTACAGGTACTTCAACTGTTTAATAACTATAGTAATTATTGTGTTGAATTTCGTAAATGACAAAAATGTTGTGCAAGGGATGAAATGGAATCACACTGACGCTCAGGGAGGTGCATTTAATTTTACACGAATTCAAAAGCGAAATCCGTTTTAAATTGACCGACTGCCGAAGCTTTGATCATTTATTCATTTGGGAGGAATCAGTTATGTGTTTATTCTGTTTGAGGATTGAAGGTATTTTCGATTTCACACACTGAAGAAATCTGTTGAACGTTTGACAGCTATCGATATTATTCTCGAAGTGTGATGAGTTAATAGATCCTGGGAAAATTATTTCTGGTTGGGTTGTCTCCATTCCAACAGAAGGAGATGTATTTCCTAATCTCGTCTGCTCTTTTCTGTGAATATTTTCTCATATTGTTGAGTAATAATGTTTGAGATACTTGAGAAGCAGTGAAACCAAGTGAAAATTGTTTTTCACAATTTACAATATTGCGATTTTTTACATCATAATGGAAATTTAACATCGAGCCGAAATGCTTCCGGTTTGTTCTGGAGTTCTTTTCAGTTTTCATTAATTTTTCGTTGATATTTCCAAATTTGAATCGAAATCATTCTCTAAACCAATGTGGTGTTTGTGTTTGATTCAGTTGGGAGGTACATAGCTGACTTTCGATCTGAAAAATCTGTTTATATCGTCTAATTATTGTTATGAAACAGTAATAATTCTTGAGTATGACAATACTTTGAACTCGCGATCGAACGAGGTCACAAACGTAATCTATCGAAAAATCCAATCATTTTCATCGGATTTCCACAAGCGATTCCTTCAGCTGTATGTGTCTTTTGTTTTCGTCTCCTCGTCCATTAATTATTTTTGTCGGAAATGGTTCAACCCTGATTTTTTGTGAATGGTTAAACCCTGAGTTTTTGTAAAGGACAGAGGCGAGGAAAATCATATATGTGAAGCCTGAGGTTAATGGAATTCCACTGATGCTCAGAAACGTGGATTTTATTTAACACGGATTCAATCATTTTATATTGACCCACTGCCGGAGCCTTGATGACTTATCTCGTTTATTTTGTTAGCAATCATCACTAATGATGAAATTAAGTTGGCAGGAATCCGTTGTCTGAATCATGTTTGAGGATTGAAAGATATTTCAGATTTAGCTCACTGAGTCTGTTGAATATTTGGCTCTATCGATTGTGTTTCGGAGTGCATGAATTTGATTTACTGTGGAGAAAACAGCGAAGTTTAAACTTGATTTAATTCTGCAGGAATCTTTGATGGTTTTTATGGTAGAATTTCTATGATGTGTTTTGAAACTTCTATGTCATCTTTCATTGAAAATTTTCAATAGCCATACTCCTCAAGTATTCTTTCCCCATCAAGTGCTGATACCTGGAGATTGGGTAAAACTTTAATGAAAATAGCAAATCGTACAATTGATTTAATTGAATGAAAATATACATCTAGTATTCTACGAAACGTAAACATTCATTATTCGGGTATAACCTCAATAGAAAATACAAAGGGTTTGCTGTAAATCAAAATAGTAGTATACCCTACTCATAAAATCGGCCACAAAAAACTCTTCCGGTTGAAGTGCTAATGAGCCTAAAACAATTAATCAAGCGAATTTAGACCTAGAATTAAGATGGGTGATCTGAAAATGGTAAAATGTATGAAAAAATATTGGGAAATCTGAAAAATGAATTTATAAGCGGGAGAAAATAAGTAATACCTAGATATGAGTATTGTTTCTCTTTGTTCGAAAAAACAACAGAAGGCTGTAGTTGGATCAATTGTTGAGATCTTATCAACCGTTAAAAAAGCTCATTCAATTCAGATAGAAATGACCATGTGAAGCGGCTCTGCAGATATTTAATCACGAAATTATAACCCCAAAATAATTCAAATAAAAAGTAAGTTCAATCCCGACTACTGAAAAATCCCGCTCTAAAACGCATGAAATAAAAATAAATTCAAAAACTAAAACCCGACTACTGAAGAATCACGCTCTTCAAATTATGAAACAAGAAAATATTATCATCTGAAATCGTTATGTACAAACTATTCAATATTTATCGTCTATTAAAAAAAACAACTTATACGTTATATATTTTAATATATTCAATACATATTCATAGTGATGTTCAGAGGATAGCCGTGGTCATATGCCACCTACCCTAACAAAACAATACATTCTAACAGTAGTAAGCTATCATAAGCTTCAGGGCAAAGTAGCATATGACCACGGCTATCCTCTGAACATCACTATGAATATGTATTGAATACATTGAAATATATTACGTGTAAGTTGTTTATTTAATAGACGATAAATATTGAATAGTTTGTACCTAACAATTTCAGATGAGAATATTTTCTTGTTTCATAATTTTTAGAGCGTGATTTTTCAGTAGTCGGGTTTTAGTTTTTGAACTTATTTTTATATATGACGTGACTTGATTATTCTCTATTTCATTGGCAAATAGCAGTTTTATTGTTCACACGAACTGTTCTATTGTTACGAATATTCTCCTGTCCATTTTGAGAGTTGATCATCATAATGGAATATAAAACTCTGAAAACTGTCATTCAAAAGCAATAATCCTCCCAATGTTATGTAAATATATTGTGAGTGATCCAATCAATGAAGTATTACTGAATTCACTGAAATCTTTATATAAACGTCCCCTTACTTTTTACACACACATACATACTCATTCTCTCCCATAGGGACGTTCTGAAGTAGGATTTATAGTTTCCATTGAAATCTCGATATTTTAAAACTGAATTGTAAAATAAACAGAGATTGTGGCATTGAACTTGAGCAATTCTGGACATGGTGAGCTAGAACGCAGTAGAGATGTCTTCTGGCGATTTCTCCGAAGGCCGTGAAATTATTGCATATAATTGAAAACATTATATAAATAATTCATGTGTAAAGTATCCGGTGACCGACCGCGTGTACTTGGTAATGAATACCAATCGTATTGAAATTCTGAAAAAAAAAACTGGAATTTTTCTTGTTGCCCAGATTTATATACCCCATTTCATAAGTTCTTTCCCTAAATTCGAATGTTTACAGGAAAATGAGTGCCTCAAAGACAAAAATTATTCAAATGTCTAAAGGTATCTTTGAATTTTTGTTCAGTTCACAACTTGGGCTTTTGAACTTTTCCGATATATTTTACTTTACTTCTCCAAGGAATGGAAACATCATGTAATAATAGACAGAAGTCTGTAACATCTCGATAACCAGCTATTATGTCATTGAAAATGAAAAAACAAATATTCCTCAAGACTGCTGACTACAAATAACCTATACAATAGGAGTATGTTGGTCGTATATCCATCAAGAAAATAACTACTTTCCTGGCTAATGCCTCGACGGACATTTGATTGCAGATAAACTTGCAAAGTCCTACGGTACTTCGATATATTGCGAAATTGATAAAACTAACCCTCCCCTCAAACTGACAACCTGTAGACCGGTTTCGGGGTTTTTGCCCTTCATCAGTACAGGGTAGATCAAGCAGACAATGAATGTTTGCATTCCTGATTGAAACAATCAATATCAATCCAATTCATAGTATTTTGCTGAGACTGAATTAGCAGAATGGAATTACAACAAAAGCTAACGCCATCTCAACTCAACTGCTACAACTACACATTACCAACTAACATGTCATCCTGAGTCTGTATCATTTGTAACGTACCTTGTAGGAATTTGCCCGTTTATCCATCGGATGTAATTCAATGTCCGTCGAAGCATTAGCCAGGGAAGTAGTTGTTTTCTTGATGGATATACGACGAACACACACCTATTGTATAGGTATTTGTAGTCAGCGGTCTTGCGGAATAAGACATTTTTCATTTTCAATGAAAATATCTTGGTATCTTGATAGTGAGCATTCAAAATAATTTGTGTCTAACAAATAACCTCCTGTTACTATCATTCATTATTCTCGATTTTCTTCAGTCTGAGGATAGAATACTGTGTGACGCAGTTCTTAGAAAAAAAAATGTAACTGATATTACCGATGGCCAAGGAATCAAATATCTGACTGAATCCCATTCAAGGAGAGTGTATTCACAGAATTGTATCGGGTTGTAATCTGATTAGAATGTGAGAAACTCATCTCATGGCGTGGGAGTGCCAAAAAATATTTCGAAGGTATTGAAACTAGAGCATGAGCATATCCATTTGAATAATTCCACAATGTATCTCTAATGAAATTGAGCATATTCACCCGTATTTCCTCAAAGACATTAATCCATAAATTACTCTTGTATGAAAAGGTATGACTCTCCATGAGCAAGGTGGGTTTTCAATAGTACCTAAGCTTTTCATCATATATTAATTTTTCTATAGCATTTCCATATCTTTATGGTGGTAAATAGTGTCAAAGAAATGAAATTGAATGTAAACGTAAATCATGTATAAGCGTGATTTAGAGACGGCTTATAGTTGTAGGAAATAATATCTTCGTGAAAGTGGTTTTGATGATAGTAATGCCGATGGGAATAGTTATTCGGGTGTGGATAACTCTTACGCTATGTATTACAGACGTTACTGGAATAATAAATCGGACAATTACTTTTCAACTCCCTAGATATCGGAAAACTGAATCTAAACAAATTTATAACCTAATTTTTCCCACAATTGGAAATAATTTTTTTAACTATTTTTCCTGACGTCCATATTCAATATTAGAATGATTTTTTGTTATTAATACCAATTTTATTGTAGAATGAATCCAAAATATACTGTCACACATTTTTTTTCATTTTGACAAAGCATCGTTGAAAAATCAATGCAGATTTACCATGCTATTGATGGGATATTTCTGCATCAACAGTTCAATTTTATTGTTTGAATGTTTTTTTTTAATAATATAAGTTCATATTGGAAACGACCAGCAAATTTTGTAATAGAGCATTTGAAAATTATAAAACTATATTCCGCCCCCAAATGTTTTTGCACATATCCACTCATCTGAAAAAGACTCGAATCCCAATTAATCGAATCTACAGTGATGTCAGTGTCCTCATGAGTCATGAACAATTTTATGAAATTGTCTTCAGGGCCATTTTTAATTTCGTGGAACGGCGGAACACGAGTTCAATTGTTTGGTTCGTCGTAAGGTTGTAATATTATTCATCTGTTTGAATACATAGTTGCTTATTATTGTTGATGGATGATAAATTTCGACCGAAAATATTTCATACACAGGATATATTTGTCATGCGTGAGTGTCTTTATATATTTCTGTTCATTCTCATCCCTGGCATTGTTTCCCCAGTATACGGTGTGAAGTTATCCACAACCATGATGTACACTGAGAAAAATGTAACTTGCTGCGAAAATCTTGTTACTTGTCAAAATGACAATGTATAGCTTATTCCATTGCTTGATCAATTCTGTCGATTGATTAATGATAGTCACCCCGGGGTGGAAATGTTGAAAAAAATAAATTTTAATTCAAACGGCAGTGTAGATTTTTTCCGTTTGCAGACTCGAATTTGCGAGGTTCAAATACATTACACCTGATATCCCGTCGGAGGATGTGTATTGGGAGGTGGAAATGTTGAAAAAATCAATATATAGTTTAAACAGCAGTCTAGATGTGTTTCGTTTGCAGAATCCAATATTGTTATGATAGGAAATGTTTATCAGATAATGAAACTGATAATTCATTATTATTAGTAGTTATTTATGTTATCGTGGTTTTATACTATGTTTGTTTTACAATTTTTCTATGCATTTTACTGTTCTGGAATCTTGTACCATGTTCTGTCAACGCATATGTCTAAAAAAGGTCAACACTGAAGTTTTTCTATTGTCGATAAGTATGTTGCCAACAATACATCCAATTTGCACAATCTATAAAAATAATATAGAAATCAAAATTCATGAAAAAAACTTTGGATCTCCAGTAGACAAAAAGTATACAAGTCGGAACATCCTGTATGGTAATTCGGTAAATCATATCAGAAGGAAACCAACAGCGACATGTAAAAACAATTTGAGGGAAATGAAAAATATAAAAATTTTGAAAATGGAAACGTGTCAAATATGGATTCTAACAAACTTTGTACATATAATATAAGATATAGAATTAGAAATTGTAAATAAAATCCTTAGAATAGTTTTAAACAAGAAAAAGTGATAGAGAAAGTGGGGAAAAACTTTGAATTACTGAAAATACACAAAAAGTGAGGGTTGCCAAGAGGACGAATAACAAGTTGGAGAGATGAAAAAATTATGTAAAAACGAAATCACATATGAATTTTAAAGAAGAATAACTCAGAAAATACAAGGAAAAAATCAAATCTATCATTAAATGTTATAAACCACATCCAGAAAGGAATGGAAATATAAACCGTTGAGGAAAAACTACTCACCCGATATATACAACAAAAATCCTGTCTGTGACGTTGCCACTAACAAAGGGGACTTTCTACAGTGGAGCTGTACTTTCTCATATATCAAGAACACTTCCAAGAGTCAGGAACAAATCATGAGGAAGAATAGCGGGTATTTTTGACCAGAACTATATAAAGTGAACATATTAGTGCCACACTTCTTTTGGTTATTTGGATCACTTGGGTCCATTCATTAGAAAATTATTTGTCTTTTTTCATAGTCATAGACTGAGCATAACCTTAAAACGTATATTCACCACTTATTTTCACACATAAGCAAGATCTTTACTACTTTATTTCACTGATTTGATTAAAATAAGTTAGATATCGCAGGTTAGGTCGTTTTAAGGACGTATTTCATCAAAAGAATAATTATTTGACGACTTTCCGGTTTCATGGTTTATCTATTGATCACCTAATCACAAATCTTACCACAAAACAGTACTTTTGACTTCAAGCAGAGAGATACGTCATACTCCATAGGCGTACCGACTGAGCTGGAATGAGGGTTCAGGTAAAAGAGTGTGAAAAAGAGTAAGAACAACATAGCCGGATATTCATTATTGTTAGATAGTATTTACTTTTCAATATTAACAAGTAAAAAAGGAAATCAATTAAACAAATCTATATAACAAATATGTATTATGATGACTAGTTATTAAATAATAAAAATAAATAAATAGCAATTACAATCATTATAATAATTAGTACCATATATATATATATATATATATATATATATATATATATATATATATATAGGTAAATAGGCTTTATGGTCAAAAATGAAAATATTTTGTCGACAAAATACCTGTAAATATTTTTTATTCCTATGAACAAAATAAATTGAACTGAATTAAAATGAACATGTTTACATTAGGGCATATTTAAAAAAGTAAAAATCAACGTAATACAAAGATCATGGCATTTTAAAACTAAATAGTCATTGTATCATAGAAGGACTCGAACTGATATGTAAAGTAATCATTTAAATATAGAAGCATTTTCCCATCAAGAGGTGCTCAACTGATTTTCTGAATTGTAAATGGCTATAAATTTGTTTACTTCTGTATATCAGTGATTGTTTTGTCAGAGATAAAGCAGGAAACGGAAGGGCAAGTTTTTTTTCATTACTAGTATGTCTTTCCCTGTTGACCTTTATGAACTTTTCTCTATGTTTATGAAGCAAACATACCGTTTCCAAAATGAAAATTTCATATATCGTCAAAATCTTATTGTTACAAAAAACCGATCTACATGATTCTCGCATTTTTATTTTGAATGTGAATCTCAGAGCACGCTTTTGAAGAACGAATACACTTTGTAGTAGAGCCTGCCAGAACCCCAAAATGGAATTCCAGATCGCAGATGAGTTTCAAAAAGTGACTAGTAGGCAGAAAATGAAGCCGACTGTCCAAGTTCGTGGCGTATTACATTGATGGCAAAGCAACCAGAGGAAAAGTTTTTCTTTAGATATACGGTAGTCAAACTTCAAATTGTTATTTTCACACCAAGAAATTTTGTAGCGGTCTGTCTTTCAATCATGTGATCTCACAGAGTAATATGTTCAATATATGATTTGAATGTGACTTAATTTGTTTTAGAGATATTTAGAGCTTATTTTCATCACACCAAATTTAAATTTTTTCAATATCTGCGGAAATAGACTGAACCCAGGCAGTACGGTCTTCATTGTGTCACACAATTGTGGTATCGTCTGTGAACAGTGTTAGGTGTCCAGAAATATCGAGGCAAAACATATCGTTAATGTAAAGTAAAAACAAAATTGGACCCAGAACAGACCCCTGACGGACTCCACTTACAATCCTTCCCTTCTCAGCAGTAATTTAACTCAATGATATTTTCTGGTTCCTGTCAGTAAAATATGATCTGAACTAATTCAAAACTGTACCCCGAAAACCATATTGGAAGAGCTTCTGTAACAGAATTTCATGGCTTACGCAGTCGAAAGCCTTGGAGAGGTCAAGAAACACTGCTGCAGCTGTCTCCTTTTCATTAGGACTCATGTATACTTTCTCTATGATATTGAAGCGTCATTGGTGTTTTTTATTTTTAGAACCAAACTGCTCTTGAGTTATACATAGCACTTGATATATGAAATCATTCTTCGCCTCGTTGGAGGTGAGTATTGGGGGGGAGATTTGTTTGTTTGTTTGCAGAAGACCTGATGTATGAAATCGTTTGTCGCCCCATCGGGAGTGGGGGATTGAACTACTGAAGCAGCATTTTTCATGATCGTCATTCTCTTTTTCCCAAATATATTTCTGATATCCAGTACCATAAAAACCTTCATATACCTCACATTTTTTTTTTCTGGCTTTCTTCATGAATATTATATTATTTCCTTTCATCGAATAATGTGTAAATATACTTCCCCGAGACATCATGTTATTATCGTCGAATCATAATTCATCCTCACTTTTCTTTTCATGTAGACCATTTTTCATGATCGTCATGAAGAATATAGAAGACAAACTCGATTTCCTTCAGTCACGCCATCATGCTATTTCCGAGGGGATTTCCATAAAGGCTGAAAGGAAACCTTTCATAGGGAGATTATTTGCATTCGAATGAAGCCTACACTAAAATACATACGGAAATAACTACCCATCAGACTTCATTGACAGGGTAATGTACGGTTTATTCTAGGTAATTTGGGTGGAAATATAATGTTACGACCAAGGGGAGAGATCCTTGCGGCATTATGAACTTCAATAGAGATAATTTTTAATGGTGCAGTTTTCATTAGCTCTAGAACCATTATCATCGCATTCAAAATAATTGAAAATATATTGATAATCTTGAAGAAATTGAAATGGAAAGCTATAAGAGATACAAAGATATACCAGTACCCAGCAGGTTTTAGAACAAAAAAAATTACCCCAAAGTAGCCCACAACATTCTATCACATACTTCTAAGTGTGCATGGACTATTACTCAAAAATGCGACATTTATTACAGTATCTCACAAGCTTTTATCACTAGTTTATAGGTGCGCAGGGACTATTTAGATTGCGAAAATTGGGAATATGAAGAGTGGTATGTGTTAATGAATTTTTGAAAGGTATTATGACAGAAATTTGCGACATACTTGAATAAAGCGTACGTTGACTTACCTTGCTTGAAACCATGCTGGAACTTGGGAAATGTCGAATTGTTCTAGAAACGCAAGCATTTTTACTTAAACGGATCTTTCAATTATTTTACATATGACTGTTGGAACTGTTACGGGCCGGTAATTCTCCTCCTGCATTATTACTCAAAAATGCAACATTAACAGTTTTTTTTAGTTTAAAATTTATTACAGTATCTCACAAGCTTTTATCACTAGTTTGTAGGTGCGCATGGACTATTTAGATTGCGGAAATTGAAAATTTGAAGAGTGGTATGTGTTAATGAAATTTTGAAAGGTATTATGACAGAAATATGCGACATACTTGAATAAAGTGTACCTTGACTCACCTGGGTTGAAACCATGCTGGAACTTGGATAATATATCGAATTGTTCTAGGAACACAATAATTTTTACATAAACGGATCTTTCAAATATTTTACATATGACTATTGGAACTGTTATGGGTAATTCTCGATAAGCGTTGAGTCACCTCTTTTTAATTTAGGTGCTACTGATCCAATTTTTAGTTTATCTGGGAACATTTCAGTTTCAATAGAATGATTTATGAAAAATGCAAATGCTTCGCAGAGTAAATTTCTGATTCATATGTTTGATGATATTTTCGCGAGCCCAGGGGTCTCGCTATTTGGGTGTGAACTCAGATTGTAGATTGGGGTTAAAATAAGTGGAGCATGAGTAGAAAATAGTGGTGTTTTATATTGAAATAAAATTAAAATGCAAATTACCTTCAGCAATGGGTTTTCCACGGAATAAATAAAATATAAAATACAAACTAAACTTACCGGAGGCACATTTTCAAGAGTAGTGTTTGTTCTCTTTGAAGGTCTGCATAAAAACTAAACTCAAAAAGCACCTTCCGATTTTCGTTGAGAGTCCAATCATGCATGTCTGCAAGATTTTTGCATTATTCGTTAATTTCTGAATATTATAATTAGATTTAGGTAACTAAACTTGTAGTTGATCAAATTGTTATAGTACGGTAATGAATTTGGAAATTAAAATGTTTTTTGGCCTTTGACAATGTGAACAAAATGTTCATAAAATCAGATGTGGAATCATCTGCGACTGAAAGATAAACTTCAGTCACTATCTTCCATCGTTCAAAATGACCTCTTGTTGAAAATGGAAACATTCTCAATTGAAAATTGATTAGAAAGACTTTTCTGAAAATTTAAAAATCTACGACGATAATGAAGTTATTTTTTGTAATATCTAACAGAAAACAACTATCTCTTTCGGCTTCATTATTGTCGTATATTTTTCAATTTTCAGAAAAGTCTTTCCATTCAATTTTCAATTGAGAATGTTTCCCTTTTCAAATTTCTGATGTTCTTAATTATTTTTGAATAATTACATCTGCTATAAAACATGATATCTATGATATAATACCATCGAAAGTGGATTAAAACTGCGGTAGGTGCGTAGGAGAGTGCCCTTTAACATATTTCTGATATCCCTACATTAAAAGCACCTACCTATCACTGCACTCAGATCAATACCTGTCCATTTCCGTATGCCTTTCAAAACGTCATAGCTCTTTATTCCTTATCTTCAATCAAATACAAACGGAATGGAGAATCGGCCTCGTAAACCCCACAAAAGGAATCATATCGATGGTATTTTCTGTTCACCTCATGAAATTAAACCAAGAAGCGTGACTTATACCAATCGAAATCATCCATCTCGTTTTATGGGAAAAAATAAAATCATATCCTCGTTCGTGACAGGAACAATGAAGCTCTACTCGAAATGATATTTTAACTGTGATTTCAACCTACTTTTACTTAGGGAGATGATTTATGTCTTTCGGTTTTCTTATATTCAGGTCCATTACCCGTTATGGCCGATGCGATTATTGGGATTCAACATGAAACGATATTTTTCCTGTCAGATGCCTCTTGTACGGGGTTACACCAAGTGAATGGAATGAATTCAGGTCAGAATCACAAAAGACGACGAATCTCAGATTTTCATTAGATATATTTGAAGTTTGGTCGATATTTCCTTAACCTCTGAGGCCTGAGAAACTGATCGTGGAAAATCTGAAACCGATCATTCAAATGAATCTGTTCTGGGAAATAATCTTGCATGTCTCAGGATAATTATTTTGGTGGAATTTTTTGATAGAGGTATTTCTTGATGAGCTAATCAGGTATGCAAAATTCTAAGAAAATGCATGGTTTTCGAGATAATTATATTTTATAAATTTGTTATCTGACCATCTCGTTGGGAGAGAATTTGAATATTTGCTGCTTGAATTGAAACCAGGGAATAATATTTTTGGATAAATAGTAGCATGAAAAATCAAACGTAAACTGATATGTGAATAGAGGATATTTCAATCCATGAAACCTATAGATGGTTTAATCGGAAATGACATAACAGGAAGAATAGTAATAGAAATGAGAGGAGAACGATTATATGTTAAAAATGGTGATGGAAAAACATTTATAGTTGGCTTTCCATTCATCATATCAAAACATCACAATGTTTTGCGATGGGTATTTTCGAATTGAAAGTCGTTGAGATATTACGTTAAATAGAAATGAACGGAATCAAGAAATACCGTTCATTCATTTTCTCACCAGCTCTTTCTCAAATATTCGCAAAAATAATGGAAGGATTTTTTTTAGGAACTTACCATATTATCTGAGAAAAATTCAGTTATATACTCGACTTTAAATTATAAGGTCTCTCTCATGTTGAAAAGGGAAACATTCTCAATTGAATATTGAATAGAAATATTTTTTCTTTTGAGTTAGGGTCCTTTCAGAATATCGATCAGATGAGTTCAATGTCCAGCGTGGCTTTAGCCGGGGAAGAGTTGTTTTTGTTAGACATTCACAAAAATAATTCATTTTTATCGTAGATTTTTCAATTCACATAAAAATATTTCTATTCAATATTCAATTGAGAATGTTTCCCTTTTCAACATGAATACCCCACAAGAGTTATCTTGAACGATGGAAGATAGTGACTAAAGTTTATCTTTCAGTTGCAGATGATTTCACATCTGATTTTATGAACATCCTGTTCATATTTTCGAAAAAATCAGTCTCTCGATCCACCGAAAGCATTCGATACGGTAGACCATGAACAATTTCGGTTTGAGAGACACTGCTTCTCAGTTACTGAAATATTATATATCAGACCAGAAACAAGTAGTTGAAATTGATGTGATGAAAAGTTATTCAAGATATGGTGTACCCCAGGGCACGGTACTTAGACCACTGTCATTTGATATACTTATATAGAAACAGTTGAAGTACTCTTCGATCTAAGGATAAATTTGCGATGATATGGCAGTATTGTACGATGGTGGAACACAGAAAACCTCGTAGAAAACTCAATATTCATCTGTTACATCTTATCCAAATATACTTACCTTCAATAGTTGACGGAATATTCCTTATGAAGGAAAAGTACCAGTTGACAAAATGGTCGATAGGGGCTCTGCATCTCATTACAAATTCCCCAAATGTAGAAGCAGAACATATTAAATGTGTGAATATGTAATGGCCACTTATGTATTGCAATAAATGGATAATTTTTGGTTATATTATACTGAAGATTAGGATTGTTAGGACCTAACAAAAAATAAAATTGATAAAAATTTGAAGAGATAATGTGCCAAATTTCAGAATTTTTGTCGTACCGAAATAGTTTTTTAGGAATTATACAGTACTATCTCAAAAGCATTATGGATTCACAGAAAGTCGCAGAGAAGAAAGAGCAATTCTATGTCTGACTTCAGAAATTCATAAGGCTCTTATATGAATTTTTGTCGACCCATCAAACACATTCAATACTGTATGCCATAAACGATGCTTATCAATTACTGAAATATTATCTAAAGATCAGAAATCAATGTGATGAGAAGTTCTTCAAAGATTGTAACATATGGTGTTCCATAGGGTGCCCTTAGTATAAATTTGTGAAATTTGCAGATAATTTAGCACTAGTTATCCTCTACATCTTATCCAAATCACTTATCTGATCTGGAAAATATAATAGTTGACGAAACATCACCCATGTTGCAAATTCCTCGAATGTTGATACAGAGAAATCTAATGTGTACTCATGTTTTGCAAAAAAACAAAATATTCATTGCAGTATCATACTGAAGCAATTATGCGTTGACACTTTTTAAATATTTCAAGAAACCTAGGAAATCAATATTTTGTTTTTGCCTCATACCAACAAGTACCTTTATATACTACAGTACATATCAATTGTTCAAATTAGGTATCGATAGGACCTAAGGAAAATTAAAATTAATTGAAAGAATTAAATAAATAATCTAGTAGATTTCAGATTTGTTTTTCCAGTAACAAAAAGGTAGATCTAAGAAGTAGGCAATATCTATCTGGTTCACATCAAGTGGAAAACAAATTATGTATAAGGCTGGAAATAATAAAATCTTTTCAATAAAAAAACAATATCATTGTGACACATTGGCAGAAGAAAGGGGTCATGCAGTGGTAAGACTTCCTCCTTACCATTGCATATTCAATTCAATTGAACACATATGGCATGAGCTGAGAGCATCGGTAAGGAGGAATAATGTTTCGCCAACTCTAAATTCATCTATGATAGCTTTGATTCAGTCAGAAATACAGAATATTCCAAATGAAAGCTGGGAAAATTGTGTAGCATGTTTATCTCTCAGTCGCATATGGTTCCACATATGATTTTTTTAATATCCTGTTCATATTTTCAAATAAATCAATTAGAAAAATCATATTTGAATATAGATCAAGTTGCCAGAGAAAACATTGTTGTGAACTTGGATGACGATAGTGACAGTGAAACTGACTTAGGTTAAAATTTATTAATTATTTTTATGAGACTGCATTTTTTCGTATTGTATTGGTACCTGTTGAATTCAATTCAACAAATTTCATTTATTTTTCCATCATTTTTTACATCAAATATGTACTTAATTATGTCAACAATTCACTCATATCTGCACCCGAAATTTATGAATTTGAGTTTTTATATTCTACAAGCAAGTATATTTCGTAAGTATATGCATATTATTACGACATGCATATACATAAATTTGTGTCCTATATTGATTGTACACTATACTTTTCCGTACTGTTTGTTTATTACTTGTTATTGAATCAGACGGTTTACATCATCTCAACGTTTATTTATTTTTTTACTTTTTTCGATACATCAAGAATAATTACCCATTTTTTTACTCGCATTTGGAAAACTGTACTTTGTTGCCTACTGGAAGATAAAAACGATATTTTAGTTTGAAAATTAGTTGTTTATAAAAACTCATTGTCTACGAATTTGCTATAAAGTACCAGTTTCCACACTCGTTAGAAAATATAATATTTTATACCAGCGAAATAATTTGTTAAACCAAGCCGTCAATAAAACATATCATCTTGTGAAAATTTCATTATATCGTGTACGTCCCTACTTGTGGTCGATCGACCGCTTAGCCTTATCAACAATGAATGATAATGAGTCTCTTAGATGTAGTGCAGGACTATACCAAATTCCTGGGAAAAAACAGGCTGTTACGCTATTAGAGTGGAGGCAAATAAACTTGGTCCAGGTGTTGCTAGAAACACATATGACTGCAAGAATACTATGATGAAAAAAATTTTAATACAATGTGTTACTCAATTTAAAGTAATGTCGATTAAGTCTTAACATTGTATTGATTTTTAGTTATGTATCTATATGTGTGTTTGTTACTTTTCAAAGGAAACAGTGGATAATACTGATTTGTGTGGTATGATATTTTAACCATTGTTATTTCATAACATCATTGTTTGTATGTATTTCATGTATTTTTTTTTCCTATTTATTTTTATATTTTAACTTTTGATTAAGGACACAGTGGATCTCCTAACCACTTCGAAAGCAATAAGGTAATGAATTCTTGAACAATAAGCACAGTTTTGATTGATAACTTTTATAATTTTTCAGAGAAATATGCAATAAAAATATATTTTCCTATATTTTTTGGATAGTACTAACTCACTAACAGTTGGTACTGTTTCAAGTATCTATGATTGTATGTTTCTGACAGTAAATTAACCTTATTTCTTGTCACTTGGAAATACTATCAAATTCAATTCGGTCATTTTTTTTTCACTTTTAGACTGTGGAATTCCACAAATTCGAAGAACCCTTATCAAGTAATATATTATCCATCCTCCACCATTGAAATCGATACACCCCACATCCTCTCAAGCCTGATCATCTAATGACTACCAAACCATGGAAACGCGTGTTCAAATTTTTGTCACCTCATTTGTTTCGCACTCTCACTACCCTAGGTTACGTCTTAACGAGATATTTTGAAACGCCCATAAATAAAGTGGAAGTGATATATTGACTTTCTCATGCTCAGTGCAGTTCACTGAAGGAGTCTCATCAATTCCGAATTCTTCGAGGCATATTTATAGCTCCAAAGCTGCGGCAACGGAACTGTACAGGTACGCCACGTGAGTTCGTATCCTTAGCCACGAACATGTGTTCTTCGGAGATGTATGAAAATGATTTAGAACTTCAAAGGAAGGAGATAGAGTGGTGTGTGCTGCGGTGATAGGGGAGAGAGGGGCAGTCGAGTTTTATCCGGAAGGTTCAGACACAAGTATAGTTTTCCCAATATCAATTGCAGAAGCATAAAAAAGTCTTGCGGCGAAATCCTGTGCGCAGCAGTGGCGGAGATAACTAATTTTAGTTAGATATTTTAAGATTTTAAAAATACTTCATAAATAATGAAAAAAAATTAAAGACAAGCTTCTATTTATACAAATACATTAAGAAAGAAAAATAGTTTATGTGTATGTAGGTTATTATTATTATATCCTAAAACGTATTTCGATCGGCACACACCAAGACCACAGATGCTACTGGTTTTTAATCTTGCAGAGCTATCAAAACACAAATATAACGCGTGATTTATGACCTCCCATCGTATAGACACGCCTGCAAGCATTGATGTCCGACTTGATTGGCCCAGACGAATCGGTTGTAGAACAGACAGCCGTCACTCAAGTCCACGTTGACTATCGGCTCTTTTGATCTTCCCTTCGCCGACGGAGAATGTTTACGAGTAGTACACATTATTTTTCGTTCCGTTTCTTCGCATATACGCTCGTGTTAGCGAAGTGAGTTTTTATTTGCTCCCTATAGAAACAGCTTCTGCAATTGAAATTGGATGGACTATACCATATACACAACTGATATTATAACTAAGCCTTTTCAATTGTTTTACTGAAAAAAGTGGAGTGTTCTCACTACTTGTCAATGTTCTTGTGCCCTGAATGCCTTTCTCAATCTGGCATATATCAGATAGACCTTTATTAATTTAAAAATGGATCATCCCGATAAACCAACACCATATGAATTAGTTGAAATTAGATAACAGTAGATAATTAAGGTTAATAACAAAAATTTTCCAAAAATTACAAACTAGTGAGGAAAACAAAAGAAAAATCAACATTTGTCTTTCATAATTTGTTTTTAAATTGCAATATCACATTGAAATCACAATTATATAAATACCCGAGCAATAAAACATGTATCCCCAACAAACAACATGGATTTTTGGTGAACTGTTTATGCATATGTTTTTCAAGCATGCTTTTATATTGGTAAAGATTGCTGCTGATCGTATAGCAAGAGGTGAATTGATAAACTTACTTCCTTTGCAAAATAAGGACCTCATTGTACTGGTCAAATTAACTTTCGGTATGTGAATTGTTATTGTTTCATTCGGACAACTAGTCAAGTATGAGTGCTGATGTTCTTCGTCGTTGATAAATTCATTCAAGTAATCTTGCTGAAGCCCGTTTGAAATCAGAAACATGAAATCCATAGCAATCAAATACAGTCTATATTTAAAAGGCTTCCGTTGTAAAGTTTAAGCATAAGAATTATGGTAGTGTAAAGGTTGCATTTCAATATTGTCACGCCCTACTTTGGGAGACCCTGTGAAACCCTGGCCCCCTAACTGTTTAGGGTGTTTGCTTGGCTTGCGAGAGATTAAAACATTTTTACTTCTGTGTTTGTGACCACCCTGATATAGTGACATAAAAAAGTGACGTGAAAACTATTATGGTTTATTAAAAATTATGAAAGAGCAAAAAATAACATGATGGTGAATACCCAAATAGTGAAGTGAACAATGACCAAAACAAGTAAATAAAAGTAACACTTACATTATAATAAAAACCAAGGGAAGGAGATGTGTCATCATGGGCTGGCAGCATAAACAGCCATAATAAAAAGAAGCGAGCCAAAAACAATCATTTCAATTTATATTGAAAATATCATTGAGTCATGATTTATTGCGCTGCCTATTGCAGAATTTTGCCATTCAGTACTCAGGAATTGAAATGAAATCCGATACCTGGTTAATGATAGGTGATGAACTTTAAATATGCAGGAAATACTGTATTTTAATAAATGTGATACTAATAAATAAATGAACTATGGAATTTTCAACTCTGGGTTTAATTATGTTTAAATTTTATTTTCAGGTCTGGTAAATTAATTAATTCTGAATTTTGAAATATATATATATACACATATATTTTTATCGGGTAATATTTTTCATAAGTGACAATATCACTCTATTACTTTTGCAAAAATGCAATTTTATTTAAATGAAAGTTATAAATAATGATCACAGTAATTGAAATGTCGTTATATAATGTTATTTTAGTCAGGAAAGCAAGGAGCAACTTGAAATTTTCTTGTACATATATTGAAAATGAGAATTGAATGTTGAATTGTTATCGAGTACAAAACCCAAGTACATAAAAAATTTGTCACAAATTCAATTTTTCCGCCCATAAATGTAAACGATTATAATTGAAATTGATGTTTTCTACAAGCTTTTATTTAGTTTCACTTATTAGTTCATATTTGTTCCTTAGTTAGGGTCAAATCTTGCAAGTGAATTTTGACCGACTCTAGTCTCCGGATAACCTGAAATTCGGAAGGTGTTCATAACTCCGGTGCCAATGCATTATGGAATTTTTGTTAGAGAATAAAACAAAATGGCGGCTCCAAGATGGCGGATGAAATTTGTAATTATGGTCTGATTTGATTCAAAATTGTTATGTGGGGGTTTTCAAGGCCAAAAAAAAACTGTTTAACAAGAAATTAAACCGACGAAATACGGAACTGAAAATAAAAAATTAAATAAACATTCTTAGTCTCAATAACTAAGCTCCTAAACTGATGTAAGTAACTAATTTTGAGTCTGCGCCAAACAAACAAGCAAATCAATTAGGTAAGGCGTAAAATGATGGAATCGAGTAGCGCGGTGACATTCTGATAATTTTTTTGAAGTAATTTAATGATCTTCGTTGATTGGTCGTTTGGCGCCGACTCAAAATTAGTTACTTACATTAGTTTAGGAGCTTAGTTATTGAGACTAAGAGGTTTATTTTATTTTTTACTTTCAGTTCCGTATTTCGTCGGTTTGATTTTTTGTTAAAGAGTTTTTATTTTTAAATTTTTTTGGCTGAAATCTACCAATTACTACTTACTCGTTTTTTCAATACTTCCAAAATACTTATTCACCTTACTTCAACTATTACCAGTTAATAATATGATTATCTACTTTTACTATTTGTTGTAATATAATTATTTTGTTGTTCGGTTAGTTTATTTCATTACTTTGTATATCATTCCATCCTCTCATAGAATATAATGATTGTGGCGGATGTAGGAGAACAAAAATAATGATAGTAGCGATCTGTCATTGTCAACTACATATGTGTGCCAATGTTCACAACTGAAGAATCAATTATCCCCTATTTTTCTACCCTATCGAATAAAAAAAAACATCCAAATCGAAGAACCCAGTACAAAGTTATGCCTGATAGAATCGGTTAACGGACCAGAATTCAGAGGGTGAGTGATCAATATCCTTCATTTTGCTACTCTTAGGGGTGGATTTCATCTTTTAAATTCAAATGGGGCCAACTTCGAAGTACACCCTATCCATTGAAAAAAGAATGATCTAAATCGGACGTCTGAGTATAAAGTTATGCGTGGTCATACATAAAAAAAATATACGCGTCGACTGGAGAACCTCCTCCTTTTTGGTTTCGTCGGTTAATAAGTATTTTTCTGTCAAAATTCATAAATTCAAGATGACCGCAAACACCAATTTACTCTACATATCAATCAATCAAAACATTGCCACAATTATAAAAAATACATTTTTTACGAAACAGAACAACAGTCACCAGAAGGAACAAACAAATATCATCCACTTGAGCAGTTGAGAATGAATAAAATATCTAAAAGGATTCAATAGAGTTTCACATCTAAACTAACCATTAACCATTCCAATCTTTGTCAAGAAACTATTGAACACTATAGAACACCTCATCTATAAGTAAGATTTTTATAGATCTCCTAAAATGAGGTGGCGAAACAATGTTTTTGTAGATGGGTGGGAGATGATTGTATAGTTTTACTGCACTATAAATCAGAGAGTTCTTCGTTAAATTTGAAGGCGGAATAGGAAGTCTTGAATCATTATTTTGGCGAGTGATACCAATACTTGCCTCATATGATGTTTTATTTTTGCGTACTAAACACACAGTTCCAAAAATAAATAACGAAGGAAGGGTCAGGATTTTTTGTTGAGAGAACAGCGGCTTACAATAAACTCTGGGTCCAACTTTACAAAGGTAACGAACTGCACGCTTTTAAAGAAGTGTTGGTGACTGCAGATACCCCAGAAGGGTATGCCATTCCTAATATGAGATTCCGTCAGAGCGTGGTATACTACTTTTACAGGGGCTAAACCCATTTCTTTCGACACCATCCGCAGAGCATAGCACCCAGATGCTAGTTTTCCATTCCAGAACTTCACATGGTTTTCAAATTCCAGGTTGTTGTCCAGATGGATTCCAAGGAATTTACTCGTATATGCTTGCTCAATAACATATCTAATACTCCAATGAATATCTGGTAAATTACATTTGAACAATAGGAGATTGGTTTTATCTTCATTTAACGAGAGCAAATTGGTGTTGAACCACCTTTTCACACTGGAGATATCATTAGCAATTTTCGAGTGGAGGCTATTTATGTCGGTCTCATGCCACAAAATGATTGTGTCGTCTGCCAATATTGTAAATCTACCATCAATCTTGAAATACAACAAAAATAGGATAGGCCCCAGTAAAGAGCGCATGTTTAACCAACCTTGTTTTTGAGTTTGTGTTTGTTCTTACTAATTGGGTACGCATATTTAGGCAGGACCCAATCCAACTAAGGCTCTAATTCCGGAAGCCATAACATTGGAGCTTGCGCAAGAGTATTCCATGATTAACACAATCGAAGGCTTTCGACAGATCACAAAATACTCTGCGCAAACCTTCATAATGAGAAACGCCAATTTCAATCTCTTTTTTGGATAAACGTTTTTTCCCAATGTAATGAAAGTGAGAGGAATTATAGTCAATAGCAACTTCCAAAACAATCCTTCTATTCTTCCATTTCAATTGCCAATCCTTCACATCACCCCAAATCCAGTTTTCCATTCTTTCCTTTTCACCAACACCATTGTACTTTATGATATCAATAAATATCCTGGATCATCATGCCATAATGGTATTAGGTGGTCACGGAATCATCTTGAACCGGAGAGAAGAAGGGTGATATAATAAACCGATTGATTTTTATTGCCAACCTCTGAAAGAACTCACGGAAATATTCGGGAGATGTATTCGGGGGTTTTTTATTCGTGTGAATCTGGATGTTTGCGATGGAATTTCTTCAGTAGCAGGTAATAAAATGGGAATCCATCATGCTTTTTACTCGAAGAATTCGCATTGAGTTAATGGATATTGCAATCCACTGTATCATGAGAGATTTCAGAAATGTGGAAGAGCGAAATTAAATGAATTCAATGGGCCTCACAAAAATACTTCTCGAATCGGTTATTACCTAATTAGAATACAGACGTCTGAAAATATTCGAATACAAAAAAAAACGATGATGCAGCCAGTCAGATTTCAGAATTTATTTGAAATCAAGGGAACGGAGTATAGATAAATATATCAATAAGTTGAGAATTCAGATTAAAAGTCGTTCTGAAAATACAATAGTTCACCCAGCCATTGAATAAAAGCACACAAAAACATAGACAGTGGTACTCACTTGGGATTATATCCCAATATCACTTTACGTATAAAGTCTGTTCGTTTTTCAAAGATTGGCTGTTCTATAATATTCAATTGTATAAAGATTGGTGACTTTTATGTGTCAACAGAAAATAAACTGTTATAGTAGGGGAGGTAGCGTTGATTTGAAGAAGTAATTTCATACCGCCTGAAAATCATAATAATGATAGTTTTTCCCTTTAAACATAAGAAATCTACTCCAGTAGCGGTGGAGCTGGAGGTTAGGGTCTGTGAAAGTCGTTAAAAAAATATGCTACGAGTATTTTTATCGCGTGCCAAAATTTATGGTATGGTTTTTGAGATCATTTTCAACCAAAAAATAATAATTAGTTGTTGACTAGAGCGGATTATACGTCAGTCACCAGTCGCCAGTCAGGTATACAGGGTGACCCAAAAATGTAACAGAAATGGGGGGTTGCCATTCGAAAGAAACAGAACTTACTTTTATCTTATTTTGGGGCATTATGTATATAAATAGAAATTTTTAAGAATGTACCTCATTGTTAGACTTATCGTTTTACAAAAATCAAGTCGATATGAAGCAACCACTTGCTTCACTAAGGCCCAGTTGTTCAATGCGAGTTTGAACCGTTGATTATCTAAACTCGGATTATCAATTAACTATGGATTAGAACGTTATGCATTTTTCAATGAAAAACTAATCCTGGATTCCTTCATTCATTGTTTTCATATATTGGGAACACATTTTTTCGCTTGTACCATTCGGACCGTTCGGAAACATCAACATTGAATCAAACTTAACCTAAGAATTTATAGTTTTGTCAAAAGTATACAGAAAAATTCATCGAAAAGAGCCAAGTGTATTCTATAAATTGTTAGGCATCTCTTAAGAAAAAAATTACTGATAATTTCAATGAAGGTGTGGAAAACATTCTCATTTCACTGGTAAAAAAATAGCACGATACTGTAGAATGTTAAAAACGGACACAGTTACTAATTCGCAAAAATTGAAGGCGTGGGCTATAATAAGTAATGAATACAATACCATCTGCGGAGGTCTCAGAAAAATTTCTACTTGGGCTCTGTCCAAAGCAGATCTTGTAGATTTACAAAAACGACCATTCGAAGAACACAAGTTGAAATTAATACACATGTAAGAAAAACACCAACTTTTCTTGGAACTACAGGGGGAGGAGTAGAATCTAGAGAAAACCCATATGATTGAGATATCAAATCTAATCAAATATATTTCTACGATCCGGCATAATACAGTACATATTTGTCTGGAGGTAATGACCTAGGCACACGTATCTGTTGTGTCGTTGTCCACTTCAGACAGTAAAAATGAGTAAACAAGATACAGGAGTAATTATAATGTGAGAATAAAAAAGGAGAATAGAGGTTGGTAGTTAACAAGTTGAGTGTTTGGGATGAATCGATATTAATATCGTAATGTCAATCATATAAACATATAAACAAACATTATCTTTGAAACATAACTCATCAACCAACAATAAATCAACATTTGCTTGAGATTCCTGAGAAGTTAGTTTTTCATTTTGCATTTGTGATGATTTAAATTTAGTTTTTTATGACAAACGTTTTTGGTATGAAAAATCAAGATTTGATTTTTATTTGGAACTTTATTTTTTGTTACGATTTTGCCTTTGTAGTCATCTAAGGGTGATTCTTCCATGGATTTCAGGTACAAAAATTTCGGGTGACTTTGGCTGACTTAAATTTAGAGAATTTCTACGATGAATTTGTGAAAATAAATTGGTATTATTATATACCAAAATATTGATCTTTGACCCCTCTTTCCAATTAGCTATGTCAAATTGTGATAAACACTTTGTATGTGGATATATAAAAAAAACATGGTGTGCAAACTCACCCGCATATTAAGGGCTGGCTTTGACCAAAGTTACCCGACGGATAAAATAAGCAAAAACAATTTGTCCTTAAAAAAATTATTTCATTTTTAATCATCATAAATAAGTAAAAAAACATATTGCTAGTTGCAGACAAATTTTATGCAAGTTGAATTTGGTTGCAAATGACTCCTGGTTGGAATACATACCCATATATAATTGAAAGAATCGCGAAAAATCAGTATGATAAAAAAACAGTCTTAAAAAGGCAATATTTGAATTTTATAATTATTAATGCCTATTTATCAAAATGAACCAAAGTCACCCAGCTGGGTTAAAGTCACCCGAAATCACGGAACGTTGTCTAGATACGGGTCTCTTTCTTCTTGAGGCAATAATATCAAAAACTTCAAAAAATCTTCTGTCTGTTATATCTTCGAACATTATTGCAATCGGGTATAAGTGCGAATTTACACGATCCAATAAAATTGATCAATGAATTGAACAATAAAATTGACCAATATGGGTTATATTTACACCTGACAATTTATTGGTCAATTTTGGCAACATATTTTACTCAGGAATACCAACATACTGACAAGAAATGGTTCACCTATAGGAAAAGTTCCGAATATTATTCAATAGCTTATTGAATTGACTCTGATCCATTCTTAAATATCGTTTGAATTGATTAGGATCTCCACTCAGGAATTTTTCGTGAACTAATGTCAAGTTTCCTTTCCCTCTTTTCTCAATTGAATATCTAATCCACCATCTTCTACATCTCTCTGTCTTTTATATTCAGCAATGCACATTGCTGTGAATGTGATGCAACGTAAATAATGTTTTTTTTTCGCACTATAATTTTTCTCGCGGTTAGGGTAGGGTATGTGAATTCGCGTAAATAATAACATATAACCTGAAAATCTCTGTTCTAGCAGGCATCCAATTCATGGCCGAAAGTTACTGCGAATTGTCACTAAAAATTGATGAAAAATTAGAACCGATTCTAAACTCATCAATTTATTGGTCAAGTTCAAATTGACGACAATTTTCTGTTTACACCTATCAATAGAATTCAAGGTCATAAAGTTGAACAATTTATTGGTTCGTGTAAATTCGCACTAAAACAATAATATTCAACAATAAGATTTTCAGAATAGTCAATGTCTATTGAAATGTTAAACAATCAGAAAGGTTAGAATCGTGAAATTATCTCCTTAAACCCCCGAATTCATGAAATTAACTTAAACCATTGTTGAACTAGGTTTATCTCATAAATCCGTATTAAACAACTGAAACTGGTAATCCTGGTTTGATCCCAATCACTTGGTCATCCTCGATTGAACAACGGGGCCTAAAAGGTTTTCACCAAAGTGGGTTTACAAAATCTCGATACGTGTAGCAGTGATTTATCATTGACGAAATAGTTCTTATGTTCTGACAATCGCTTTATAAATGTTCTGCCTAATTGTCCCATGTAAAAACTTTCACGAGAGCCGTTTTAGTAAATGGTTCGGTGAAGAGAAAACAACATATTCATATCAAGCAGACAATTATCACACTTGTGAGCATTCTATTCATACTTTTCATTTATTCAAAGCATGACAGACTGAAACATTTCAGGAAGGAATAAAAAATGTCAGCGTACTCGAGAAATCTAAGGCCCATTCGAATGAATTAATGCACAATCATGTTCAACCTTCAATATGTTGGGAAGAGTTATGGGCAATTAACCAATTAAAAAGTATACACAATAAATAAGGCTGAAGATAAATAAGAATGAACTGCAGGATATGTCACAACCAAACGGAGAAAAGGGTCTGATGGGGGAGCCTGAGGTAGATATTCTGTACAGTAATTTCAAAGTGATTCTTATTCACATCTCGAATATTAGTTTGAGCAATCGTGCTATATTCTATTGGGCGAGTGAGGAAGATGGCGGGTAATGAGTTATTTGTTAATGTTATTTGTGAAGTAAAAAAATAAATGAAGGTTCGAACAGAAGCACAAAATAAATATTCAAAAAACTCTTTGAGGACATGATTCTATTCGATTGCTTTCAGGAAAAAAAATTGGATTTGACGAAAGATATACTGTTTTTGTAACAGTAAATAACAAGATAACGGAAAGCTCTTTGTGAGTATTTAGTTACAATAGGAAGAGTTTTATTTGCGCAGCAATCGATTCAAGTGTAAACAAAATTGCACCACTTAAATCTTTCAAGAAAACTTAAATACTATACCTTAGGACGATTGTGAATTAAGTTTTGACAGTGGTCGTTTCGACAAACTTTTATTCCTTATCTGTTTAGTCTAGAAAAGTTATTCAGCTGCAACTAAGAGAACAACATATGAGTTTTTTCGTCAACATGAAATTCGATTTGAAAAATGAATCTACCTCGGAACAAACTGAAACTAACAAAATTCTAACATGTACAGGTCGGAATTGTAATAGGTCGGAATTTTAATAGACTTAAATTTTCAGGAACTTTGTGACTAAGAGTCTGAATTTCCTCATGTCAATGCTTTTCTTTAGAAATTGGAAGAGTTTTGTACGCTTCATAGTGTTTTTTTTTCAAAAAATTATGTGTTGTCTTTTGTTTTTCTCACAGTTTCTCATGAATATTGTTCCTTTGCAGAGTAGAAGATTCTCAGAAAATGATACCGTATTCAATCAATCAATCAATCAATCAATATTTATTTCCATTTTTTCGACATCGTTTACAAGTATTGGAATTGTCATTTAGTTAGTACAATTAGGTACATTAGTATATCTAAATAAGAAATTACACTTAAAAACAAGAAGAATGTATATATAAAAAAATGACATGCATAGTATATACAGAAACCAACAAGAGAATAATAAAATAATATTATAAAAGAAATACTTTCGTCAAACATAATCATCACAAAGTCTAGTCTTGTATAAAATCACTTATACTATAAAAACATTATTTCAATAAAAAATTCTTCAACTCATGTTTGAATAAAGAGAATATGTTAATAACCTTCAGTTCTTCCGGAAGATTGTTAAATATTTTGAGTCCAGTATGATCAGGAGCACATGAATTTTTTTTTTTTCGAGCTAAATTTACATGAAAATGGTTGTTGGTTGTTTCATAACCATGAATATCAGAATTGCGTATAAAAGTTCCCTTATTTTTGAAAACATGAACACACGTTTCGAAAATGAAGAGGCATGGAAGTGTCAAGATACAAAATGTTTTGAAAAATGTTCTACACGATTCTCTGTCAGAAATTCTTGCGATACATCTCAAGATTTGTTTTTGTCCAATGAAGATGTCTTTCGTACCTGGTGCATTGCCCCACAGGCAAATGTCTCGATTACTTGAGCGTGGTATACATTCAACATCTGTTTACTTCTAGTACAGTTCGTAAATTGTGAATATATATCTTAAAGAATTCAGTTTGGAACATAATTGTTGACAATGGGATTTCCAGGAGAGGTTTTCATCCAGAGACACCCCCAAAAACCTAACCACACATGGTGTTTCCTCCGATTTTAACTTCAAGGTCATCAATAGTTCTTTGACGGGAGTGAATTCTTAACATCTGTGTTTTTTTAATATTGAAAAATAAGTTTCTGCTATTGAAAAAAGATGATACTGTATTAAGTGTTTCAATACACTTCGATATTAGGTGTTCACTATCTGTGGAGGACAAAACCAATGAAAAGTCATCTGCATACGCAGTATAATCTGCGGTACCAATGATAGCATCTAGGTGATTTACATACAAAATGAATAAAATTGGGCCCAAGATGGAGCCTTGGGAACACCCATTTCGACTTCCCTACTACTCGAACGTATGGTTTTGATTTGGCCTTCGTTTTTGAACCGCATCGTGACAATTTGTTTCCTATCTTTTAAAAAGGATGAAATCCAGTTTAATGGTATACCCCTCAATCCTAAACTCTCCAATATATCTAGCAGCTTCTGATGGTTCACACAATCAAAAGCTCTGCTCGATTCGCAAAATATTGCTACAGGACATTCATCCTCATCGATAAACTGGGCAATGCATTTATGTAACGAATACATTGCCGTGGATGTAGACATTTCATGACGAAAACCGTGCTGACTGTTGCTTATGACTTCGTATTTTTCCAAGAATGATGAAAGTCTATCCAAGAATGCATATTCAAAAACTTTCGCGAGACTATATGGTACAGTTACCGGGCGATAATTCTTGTAGAGTACGATCATTCTTCTTGAAGAAGGTAAACCTTTCCAGTTTAATGCTTTGTGGAAATGCTCCAGATTTTAAAGACATATCAACTAAAATTGTCAATGGCTCAATAATCACCTCAATACTCTCAACAATACAAATCCTGGAACTTCATCCAATCCCGCAGATTTGTTTTTTTTAATCGAGAATTCAATAGAGTGTACAATTCGTCCTCAGAAAAAGGTTTCAGAAACAGACTGTAGCAATTGAAATTATTCTTGGGTATAGTAAACTCATCATTACATATATTTTCCATTATTTGTTTGGGTGCATCTATGAAAGAGTAATAAATTCCTCAGCAACTTTATAAGGATCAACTTCTATTGATTGTATAGCAGATAGCATAATATTGTCCTTATTATTATTCAGTTCGAAATTTGTTCCCTTTTCTGATCATGAAATGCAGACAAATGTTATCAAACTATACTTATCCCAGAAAGAAAGTGTGTATTGCCATCCCTCTACGTCTTCATTTCAAAGCAGAAGACTTTATGGGTGAAATTCAACGGGAAGTTCGGATGGAAGTCAAAATGAGGTAAACATAAAGCAAACATTTTTCTGTATCCAACCCACCATGTTAATGCCATGCTAATTTAACTTTGACTCCGCACTGGAAAATTATCGACGAAAGGATGCACATTCACGGAGGTAATCGTCTGGAAAAACGGTTTTCGGGCTGAACTGCGTTTATATTGGATACACAAAATGGGAGAAGAAATAATATTGTTGCGGTGCATGTGAAGGTATCCAAGTTGCTTGTGGCGGTTTCTGTTTAAATCGGTGCTAATCGAGTGTTAACTGATTGATTTAACGAAATCCAAAAAAATGGGAGATTATTTTTTTTTAATCGTGAAAACCGAATATTGGGGAAAATTGATTTTTTTCGAGGATTTCATATTCAGCGGAGCTAAATATTGGCATATTGAAAAATACCAATTAAAAATTTTAGAAGCCGCTGCCTTTAACGATCCTGATCAAATACCTTTTGGTACAATATTCCGCGATGGAAAGCTCTGTGAAAATACATTGATAATAATAATTATAAGGTTTATTCTGCACAATAAAAATAATCAGCAATACAATTGTAGAAGATATACATACATAAATGGGTTTGCCAATTTGAACATCTGAATCACAGAACAAACATGGAAATCCGCTGAAACCGAAGTTGTGCGCGGGTGTGACAAATGAACTTACAAATATAATCACAGAATTATACAATATTCCTAGTAACACAATTGAGAAAGTATAAAAAAGAAGAATAAAAATAAAATACTAATATTAATCAAATATAGATAAATATTAATTAATGTGGCCAATACTATAACACAATATAATATATATATATAGATATATATATAAAACACATGATGGGATTATAAAATCAATTTGGTACAAGATAAAATGCAAATTAAAGAGTGTGTAAATATAAACCGAACAGAAGAAAAGTTAAAATATTTCCTTATTACTAGAGATCAAACGATTTAAAAACGCAACCTGATTCAATCAATCCAGTTGTGGACCAACTCTGAGGGAGTCTTTTTTATATGATATTTCAATTTTTTCATTAATGCAAAAATGGATTCACTCTCTTGAATATTATTTGGAAGGGTTGAGTTGTTGAAAATATAAACAGGATGTTCATAAAATCAGATGTGGAATCATCTGCGACTGAAAGATAAACTTTAGTCACCATCTTCCATCGTCAAGATAACCTCTTGTGGTGTATTCATGTTGAAAAGGGAAACATTCTCAATTGAATATTGATAGAAAGATTTTTCTGTGAATTGAAAAATCCACGATTAAAATGAAGTTATTTTTTGTGAATGTCTAACAGAAAACAACTACTTCCCCGGCTAAAGCCACGCTGGACATTGAACTACATCTGATAGATATTCTGAAAAGGCCCTAACTCAAAAGAAAAAATCTGAAATTGAAAATTTGCATTTTTATTCAGATAGTTATTTGATTTTCTATTCCAGTCTCAATTGAGAACTCATAAAGATGAATGAGGCAAAGAAGAATGTTTTTCAAAAGAGAGTACTCACCAGAAATCATTCGTAACATTGACGCGGGAGAGACATCGCATTCACTAGGTCTTCAATACATTTTTGTCGACGAAAATCTATTTCACGCTTCCACGATCATCAGGAAGACCGAAAGAAATGGGAAACACATTTTCAAGAAGCAATCTCACTTTGCAAAGATGGAAAAAGTAAGAATCATTTCTTTTGGAGAGACACTTTGAAATTAGTGTTTTCTGACATTGGAAGGGTATTATATAACTTAGGACCTAGATGATGAACACTTTTCTGTCCAATAGATTTATATATTCGAGGACACTGATATTGTTTGTGTATCCTAGTGTGGTAAGTATGAGTTAGTTTCACAAACTCCTCTTTGCATTTATATTGTCTTATATTGCTGTTTTTATAATAAAGCTGTCTCAAGTCTAATACTTCTGATTCTTCGTACAACCGATCACTCGGATACCTTGAGTTTTTGGATAGCATCAGTTTGAGAAAACGTTTTTGAATAATCTCTAGTGGTCGGAAATGAGTTTCAGATGCTCCTTCCCATCCCAGTAGACCGTAAGTAAGATGACTTTCCACCAAGCTATAATAGATAATTTTCTTCTGTTTTAAGTCGAGAATATCGTTGAGCTGTCGGAATTTATGGAGTACAAAACGTAATTTCTTTAAAACAAAGTTGATATGTGCATTCCATCTCAAATGCGTATCCATCATTATTCCCAAATTCTTGATATTTTTTACTGACGCTATTTGAAGGTTATCACGTTTGATGTGAGCAAGTTTTGTCAGTTGACAAACTATTTGGAATAATATAAGGTTTGAGTGAATAAGGCAAAAATATTCCCTGGAGAAGACATGGTCTAATTTAGGTTATTATCAGACGAGCTCTATCTTTTGAGGTTTTCGAGAAAGCATTTTGACTGGAAATTTTACTGAGTGCGATTTGCGGTCTTATTATCTGATTAAAGCTTGAGTGGTTCAATCTTTGATAATAAAACCGCAAATTGCACGAGTTAAATTTCCTATACTATGTTCCTAATGTGAGAAAGTGATGAGATGTAAATTTGCAATGACAGAACCCATTGAACAGGGTGGACAACTTGAAGGATGTATTGTAAACTAGCAATGATAGTTTAAAAAAATTCCGATTTTCAGTTATTCAAGACGTGCACACCCCGAATTGGTCCTAAATTAGGGTCACCTTAATTTGCATAACAATAGAAAGAGGAGTTTTCTCAATGAACTTTATGTGACAGCGGCGTAACTGCAGGTAGTTTATTGGAATGAGTAGGGAAGGGGGGCATAACGGGGACGTGAGGCACAACGGGGCCACCCACACATACAAGTAACTACGCACACTAGCCGTGTTTTGTTTTCGCCAATAAGAGGGCATTTCGCATCGGCCTTCAGTGCGGCAGTGACCGACGATCAGAGTGCACGCGTTTATTTTTGACGACCAATTCTTTTTTCCGGCGACATTTCATCGAATTTTGAGTGGTTACCAAAACGCGTTTAAAAAGGTAAAGGTAAGTGTTTAGATTACTACTACAGTTTTTTTTGTGTATTACTACTAACATCAACTATTGATATGTTCTGAGCAAAATCACTCTGACCTTGAATTAATTTTTTTGATCGTTATTTAAAATTCTGTTAGACATGGGGGCATAACGGGGACATGGCTATGGGGCACAATGGGGTACCCCGTTGTGCGTTTCCCGATCTCCAATTCGAAGAGATTTAACAACTTCCTTTGGAAACGATTCTCCCAAAGACATTCTCCCCATCCCCACAGTCGAACAAAGAAACCAAACGAGAAAAAATTATCGCAGAAAGAAAACGGTTGTTCTCACTCCAACCCCCTACAAAAACGAACTAGAAGAACGCGAACAACTCAAACGGACGAAGAAGTGTTCAAATCCGAATGATCCCCGGTTGAAAAAAAACTCAAAAAAACAGAAGACTCAAAAAGCTCGCTCTGATGGAGAAAATGTTAAGGAGGATGTCTTATGCATCTATTGTGTTGACTCGAACCACACTCATTTGAAGTCTTCGGAGCGTTGGGTGGCCTGCCAGCTATGTGGACAGTGGGCCCATACAGCCTGTGCAGGAGTTGTTGACGCAGATTTAGAAGAAATCCACATCTGCTTATTCTGTGACAAATAAAATAGTGTACCCCGTACTGACCCGCACTGGGAACCCCATACTGCCCCTACCCCGGGGCACGATGGAGTTTTCATGAAGGTTTTGTGAAATTAAAAATATTATTTGATTTCTTACTTTACCAAATTCGTTGCCAAATGATAAATTAATAAGTAACCAGAGAGTTGTCATTAGTCTTCATTAAAAAATATTTTATGTTTATTTTTTTATTGTTTATTTCCCTTAACGTCCCCGTTATGAACCCTCCCCCTCCTCCCCTATACTAATAATAATACATGATAATAATCATAGAAATAGGCAGATACTTGAGATATCAATTATTCTAACATTAAGTAGATAAAAACTCATATAAAAGTAATGATAATATGAAAATAGATGAGTTGGAATAAATAATAATATTTATAAAAAATCCACTATTTACAATACAACTTAATTTTTAAATTTTAGCCATTATATTCCGAGTAGTTCGATGAACTATCGTCGTTAGGGTCCAGAGGTAGTGGGTTTTAATTCACAGTGATATGGCGAGAGGGCGTTATATTCCATTTTGAAGCAATTTTGTTGACAACAAATTTCTTACAAAGGGGTTTTATTCAACTTTACAATCTCCAGTCGCTCCGTTTTCAGCATATCTTTGTTAAATGGCTTCCTATTTAAAGTAAGCCATTGAATGATGTCATTTTTTTTACAAGAAGACGTTGGTATTTTTTCTGATTTTTTTGAGTGGTAGCTGGCATTATCCATGACTATACTAGACCCAGGAGAAATAAGATCTAGCATTTGCTGGAAGTATTCTGAAAAAACATCAGCGATCTTGTCTTCATGATACTCTCCAGTCCGTTTTGATTGAAATGCTAGTAAGCCACCATCGACAAATCCATTTTTGCTACCAATGTGAGTAATTATTAATTTTTTACCTTTCTCGAGGGTGCTTTTATTCCAGTGGACCATCCCTATATGAGAGCTTGCCTCGCGCATTTTATATTTTTATCCTGCCATATTTTACCAATAGTATATCCTTCATTTAACCAAGTTTCGTCCATATAATAGATATTGCTGTAACTATCTAACTGTCCTTCAAATTGATTTTCTGTTCTGAATTTTTTCATACGGAAAATGTATTTTTTTTAAGTTTTCCACACTTTCTTCCTACCCATGGATGGCATGAAATCATCCTTTTTTATTTCAGACATTATTTTGTTCAGGGCAGGTATTTTTTTTTAAGTGAAACGAGTGTATTATTCTTCTGATGGTAGTCTTTTTAATCTCATTTATTACAGTTTCTTTTTTCCTGTACTTCTCTTTGGCAACCTGATGGGGCCGCGTTTATCCTCGTGCACAAGTTGGTATATTGTTGACCTCATGACTCCAGTCATATTCGGACAAATTTCAACAATTTTTGTTACTTGAATGTTGACTTTTGGTGGCTAACAGCGTGGAACACATTGAGAATAATAATTTTCCCATTTTTAGAAAGCGCACTTTTTTTAATCCGTTTCTCAGCAACAAATTTGGAAACACTAGCCAATTTCAAGAAAGAACTTTTCCATCAACTTCTGGTCCATGGAATGATAGTTCTCAGCAATACAACATGAAAAACAATATTGCTTGTGTCAGAATTGGTTTTTGCTAAAAATTCAAATTCTTGAAATTTGGAATTTCTCAATGCACTCTTCAACGCACAGTTGTTACAAATGAGTGCACTCTCATAAGAGATTATTGCTTAAAATTATTTGAACATACGAATCAGCTTGTGCAGAGATTTGTCATTAATATTCAATACTGAATTTAAAGATTCAAGATAAAATTTTGATTTACACAAAAATTGATCTTTGCTCTATATAAAGAAAAGGAAAGTCGTTCTGATCTTGATCAGCCAAGACTATATCTCACAAAGAATAAAATCAGAACCTGATATACGAAAATGACTTCAATTTCAATAATATCCAGAGCAAGTTTATAAGAATTATCTTTGACCAATGGTCAAATACTTCTTCACAAAGTTCTTCTGTATGATGAAAAATTACAAACTCCAAGGAATAAATATGTATATATATATATATATATATATATATATATATATATATATAAAGAAAGAGGAGAGGTAGTCTTTGCTGACTAGTTAGGAAAAAGTCTGAGAAATTCTTTGGGACAGCAGCAAACGCAATTATATTTCCAATATTTCGACAATGAATATTGTCATCATCAGGGAGAATAATAGTGAGAATGGTCGTTTTTCGGTGAAATACAAAAAGATTTAAAAGACAGCATTAAAACATGTAAAAACATGGAGCAACAATTAGATTTATATGGAATAATATTTGTAACAAAAACATTACTGGTAAATTTACTAAACGCCGAGAACAATTGTGATGAACATTCTTTGGTTTGAATGTGAAAAGTGTGGGGCAGTCCCACACTTTTCGAAATATTGGAAATATAATGTTATAAGAGTACATTTGCGTTTGCTGCTGTCCCAAAGAATTTCTCAGACTTTATATATATATATATATATATATATATATATATATATATATATATGATCGCTTCACCTAGGTCAGCAGCAAAATTACAGCTCTGTGATAATTATCACCAAATAAGAAAACATACCAAAGATATCTCCAAAAGATCATGAAAAATATATAATATTCAACTATTTCAAACTTCTTGTGATTGACACCAAAAATACATCCAAATACGGTGTGGGTGATACCATATATTTGGGAAACCCTCCTTAAACCCCAATGAAGCCTTGTCAGAGAAAGCAATCTAATCAGATGAGACGGAACACTGATATCTTGATTCAATTCGATACATCACATGTGATTTTTATAATTCCGCCTGAACTAATTTGGAAAAATAAATAGGCTACAGCACTGTAATCAATTATCGGATTGACCTGAATAAATCTAATCGCTGTTTACTGAACAACATGGATAGATGATTCGAAATATCAGTCTTTCTGAAGAAATATTTCACGTTCTCGTTAGAAAAAATCTGAACGTGACATATTATAAAAAATTGCCAAAAAGATTATTCTTGCATACCTTGATATCACACTGAACTCACTGATTTGAAATCAGTTTCTTAGAAGAAAGGAAGATGCTCTAATTCATTAGTTATTTCAACATGAACAAAATTCTATTTCTCCACTTAATGACTGACAACTTTCAGAACCACGATCTCTCGATCGAAGCTCGATCGCTAAGAAGAGCGAGAATCGCACGTTCTATTCTTTTAATACATTACTTCAAAATTGGTGAGAAGCTTGCTGAAAAAATTTATAAAGACCCAAATTTTACCCCATCCAAAAAAAATAATGTTTTGACTTCGTTTTTTATGAAACCAACACACGATGATGAAGTTAGTAGTATCATTTCATTACTGAAAAATAAAAAATCACCCGGAATAGATGGAATAAGAACAGAAACAGTTAAAACTTTAGCACCAATAATAAAAGAACCAATGGCCTTCATATTCAATAAATGCATTGAACAGGGTCATTTTACCTGCATCTTCAAAAAAGCTGTAATAAAACCAATTTTCAAGGCGGGCAGTAGTGATGAAGTTATAAATTACAGACGATTTCCCTAATCACTACTGTTGCGAAAATTTTCGAAAAAATATTGAAAAACGTCTAAATGACTACCTTACCAAAAACAATATAATCTCTGATAGTCAGTATGGATTCAAAGAGGGAATATCAACCCAAGATGCAATTCTCGCTCTCACCACAGAAATGTATAACGCTTTGGATAAAGGAAAACCTTCTCTGTGCGTTTTCGTAGATCTTTCCAAAGCATTTGACACAGTGAGTCATATTCTACTCATCGAATGCCTGGAAAACATTGGCATAAGAGGCATACCTCTGAAACTATTTGAGAGTTACCTATCAGACAGACTCCAGTGTGTTCAGATAAAATCGGAAAGAAGTGAACTAAATGTCATTAAATACGGTGTACCTCAAGGAACAGTTCTTGGACCGCTTCTTTTCAACATATATCTGAACGACCTATTTAAAATTAACACTGAAGGAAAACTCATCACTTACGCGGATGATACGGCGATTTTATATACCCACGATAACTGGCAATCTTTGAAAAATATGGCAGAAAGAGATATAGGCCACATTGAAGGTTTTTCCAGTCATAAGTTGCTGACGATAAACTTCGATAAAACTTTCTTCTTGCCCATACATATAGATAAAAGGAATACCCCCACATATAACAACTTGTGTATCAACAATAAAATATCAATAAAAATATGCAATAAAATCAAATATTTTGGTGTAATGATTGATAGCAATTTAAAATGGGATAAGCAAATTGATTTCATTATAAAAAAAATCCAATTTCTGATCTATAAATTGAAATACCTAAAAGATCTAATGGATTCAACATCGATGAAAACTCCATACCAAGCCCTTGTCGAACCACACCTAGTCTACGGAATACTAGTTTGGGGAGGGGTCGGCAAGAGCTACATCAATAAACTTATAACTGTTCAAAAACGATTACTGAAAATTATTTTTAACAAAGACTTCAAGTATCCCTCAGATCAATTATTTAATGAAACTGGCTTACTGGATCCACGGCAATTATTTTTTCTACGCGGTAACATCAGACAACACCAGTTCAAATCTGATCTTAAAAACCCTGACCACCAGTATAATACCAGAAGCAAACGAACTACCTACCTCATTCCTTTTATGCGCAAAACGAAAGGTCAAAGAAGTTTTTCTTTTCTGGGACCAAAAATGTTTCAATATCTTCCTGTAGAAATACAGACAATTTCCAGTACAAATATTTTCAAAAATAAGCTTTCTTATTTTCATTACCAAGAGCGACAATCCATCAACTTTTAGAATAGCTATTGGAATAGTTCACAAAACGCTTGAGGCGAAATCGATGACTTCTTTTATTTTTATAGTTACTTTCCCCAAAATTCCAAAAATTGATACTTCTTAATGTTTCTTTTCTCTTTTATTAATTAGTGCTAATTATTTTAATATATTTTTGTAATACCTACTTTTTTATGTTTTTTTTTAATGACACTTTTAATGTTTTTTGTAATGTTTTTTGTAATGAAACTTTTTAATATTATTATATTCTACACTATGTTACTATTTTTCCCACTGTAGATATTACCACACACAGGCTCTGCCTTTAGTGGATCTCTCTAGGTTTATTTTACTACATATACATAGTACTAGTTTTTTGTAAATAAATTTATTATTATTATTATTAATACCAGAATCGTACTGTCAAACCTCTTGCGTTCGATCATATTCTTCCCAACTCTAATGACTGTTCGCCGTTAGATGGCGCTAAGATTTTCAATAGTGATTCGTCAATTGGAGTGAATAAGATAACTTGAGCTACTCTTAATTATGTTATATCTCTGAGCATATCAATAAGAAATGTAACAGATATATCGTTACAAGCTCCGTACCAAGTTGAAATTTCCTCGGCTGGACAGTTCAAATTTTAGACAGCTTTGACAGACATTGGATGGGCTGAAAGGTGGTCAGAGAGGCACTTGGGTTACACCATGAAATTCAAAACTAAAAATGAGTCAAAGTGCAGAATCAAATCAGAATTTCAGATATAAATCTAAAAAATCATCAACGTTCCACTCCCCAACTCGTTCCTGCAAAAACCCAAGCATTCTGCCAATTCATATTTCAAGAAAATTACATCCCTGAAATGTGTCACAATTCTCACGACTCGCCGACATAAAATGGAAATATAGGTAACATAAAAATCTACTCCATATTTTTCTTTCCATTTTTCGACGGAACAATTCAGCTTTTCCATCATACCGGAAAATCGCGTTCGAGTTGGACGTCATTTTTCATTAGTGCTTTCTATTATTTCCGAATTGAATATTTCGCCAGATCCCTCGATGACGTTCAATTACCGCTTCACCGGAAAAATTGCCGGATTAACCGGATCACTGTATAATTCAGACTAATTTTGCAGAGCCAAATTACATATGAATAAATAATAGGGTTTGGTCCCTGGACGTCAACTGATGCTGCGTAACATGGATGGAGTCTAGGCAACAGTGCCACTCCTGGGATCTTCGAAATGGTTATTACCACGAAACTTCTTATTTTCCCCGAACGTAAGGAACCGAGAGTTCTCGCGACTTCATCTCATCATACCAAATTTTTAATAACAGTTGCTCTTCGAATTGAAATAACGAAGTCGGAACTGAAGTGAGGGGTATACAAAGTGATATCCATATTCTTTACGTAAGATTCGAAATAACTTCAGTTTCTCCAAACAATCTTGGACCAACTATTCAATCACTTACTGGATATGATCAAAAACAGTAGTAATATTTTCAAAAGTAGACAGAACTTTTTACATGAGAATTGCTTCTATAGTTCAGCTGAATTTCTCTCTAGATGAGTCTTCGACTCAATCAAATCAATTTGACTATTCCTATTACGCCAGTCAAAATAGACCGCCAATTCACAATAATTACAAACATTTCTTAACACTGCCGGATGTTGAGGCATCCAGTAAAGACTAAATATAAACATTTGCACACTCGTCACGTGACCAGAAATTACTCAAATTCGCATAAAACGTTGATTTGCAATATCTCTTTGGACAAAATTGCAAACATTGTGCAAATTGCAGGTATATTCCCTAACTTATTTTCTACATCCCTTGTAAAATTTGCACAGGCAATTTTCTTCCGGAAATACGAATAGTCCTTGATTACGATTCAATTAGCGATAATTCTGGTTACAAAATTGCAAACATTGTGCAAATTTGTGGTGAAATCATGGTTTCGTCACCTCTAAAATGTACGCATAACGCTAAAAACAGTGTTAGGGGCAAAGTTTCAGTGGTCACGAAATTGCAAACAATATTTTCGGGCTTTGCAAACTTTGGTGGCATAATTTTAAGTCGCCAATTGAGTTTGCACCTTTTTCAGTATCGTGAAAGATGGCGGAAATCAACATTATTGTTAGAAGCAATTTTCGCAAATGCCACAAAATTTCAAACTTTGTGCATTTTTTTCTTGAAGTTCGCTAGGCAAACAAGTCTATTAACCTTTTGGATGACACAAAATTCCAAATTTTGTCAATTTTTTCTTAAAGTTTTGGAATGGCAAACAAGTCTACCTATAAATTTGCAACCCTATAAACCGTCGGGAAAGCAGTGTAATGGTATATTGTCAATTGAGTCGATTTCCGCGGATGACACTAAATTCCAAACTTTGTCCTTTTTTTCTCAAAGTTCCGTAGAGGCGAACGAGTTGACGTATGAATTTGCAAACCCATAAAACGTCGGCAAAGCAGGCAATGGAATATCATCAATTAAGGCAATTTTCGCGAAATGTTAATCTTTTTGCAATTTTCGCTCAATAATTGAACCCGATCTGGTGGAATTGGCTTTTATTATCAGAGGATAATTATTCAAGGACCAAATTACCGAATCCGGAAATTTTTTCGTCCTTTTGAGCGAATTATCGAATTATATCGTCATTTTCATGATACATGATAGTGAAATTAGACGAATCCACCGAATAGTTATAACAGATGATAACACTGCATAGTTCCAACATATAGTTTTACTTGATAATTTTCAATAAAATAATATAGTTTACATTAGAGAATACTGTACTTCGAATTCTTTCACATTTTACGAGGTTTATTCCATAATTCTCTGAAAAACAGATAATAGGCGAGATCACTCACTCACAAATTTGCTTCATATGTGCTTGAAGTTGAAATATAGTTATGAAATATTATGTATGCATAGTTTTTCCTAGAGAAATATTCTGTTGCCCATCTTTTCCGACATTTTATAGGGTTGCAAATTTAAACGTAGACTTGTCTGTCATAGCAGAACTTTAAAAAAAACTTGCACAAAGTTTGGAATTTTTTGGCATTGGCGAAAATGATTTCTAACAATATTGTACATTTCCGCCATCTTCCCGGATACTGAGAAAGGTGCAAACTCAATTGGCGACTTAAAATTATGCCACCAAAATTTGCAAAGCTCGAAAACATTGTTTGCAATTTTGTGACTCCTAAAACTTTGCCCCTGAGTCTGTTCCTAGCGTTATTCATAATTTTTTGATGTTCCGAACACATGACAAGTTTTCAAATTAAAAGCTTTTTAGGGGTGACGGAACCATGATTTTACCACAAATTTGCACAATGTTTGCAATTTTGTAACCAGAATTAACGCTAATTACAACGTTATCAAGGATTATTCGTATTTCCGCTTGAAAATTGCGTGTTGCAAATTTTACAAGGGATGTACGAAAGAAGTTAGGGAATAAACCTGCAATTTGCACAATGTTTGCAATTTTATCCAAGGCATAGTTTAAATTAGAGTCAATATTTTACCATTATTATTATAAACTTTTGTTCCAATTTAGATATTTGGTAATTGTGCAGTGTTCCCCATTATACGTTTCATAACATTGAGTTTATTCAAACAATCACGATTGTAAACAAAAATCCACATACCAACGGGGAGATTGATGGACCCAAATCTAGAGGACGGTTCTCGGAAAGGTTGCCGTGTGGCAACAGGGTGTCCACTTTGGACATCCCAGAATGTAAGTAAACCATATTTCTTTTGTATTTTTCACCCTCAGAATTGTTGCTCTTATATTTTGTTCTTTGTTTTTTATTCCGTTTTCTATTGAACTCTCTCAGCAAAACTCGAATTAAGTCGTGGTATCAACCCTACCAGTGACATATGGTGGAGGTGCCTTGTTTATTCTTCATAATAAATCTCTTGAAGTACCTCGAGCTAATTTTTTTTCAAATGTCGAATTCTTGTATAATTATTTGTTGATGATATTTTTGATTTTATTGTTCTACGATAAATATGGAAATTATGTACTTCTGTGCAGTCGTTGTTATGCGGTGATAATAAGTTCTGACATTTTCGCTGTGAGATGAAAAGATTTGAAGTTTCTCCTTTTATATTAGATTTTACACTTTTTTGCATTCATGATTACTAACATATATCGAAAGTAAAAATTCTTAGTTCATTTTAGAAAGAAAAAACTTTTTCAAAGAAACACATTCATATGTCTTGAAAACATTGCCTAGCCAGCAGTGGGAGGATAACTATCTTGCAAATAGCCCTTCGAATAGGCATATGCTTTGTGAAAATGCGACAAATAAAATTGAAAGTTTGAGAATACGAAAGATTTGGTCTAGTAGTGGTTCCAAATGGTTAAAACATTTCCGTTTATTTTCTTAGAATGTTTTTTCCGAATTATGTAGTGATGGTATGTTCAATGCATAGAACATAATGAAATATTGAAAAGGCAAACATTCTCAATTAAATGATTTTATGAACATCCTGTTCATATTTTCAACAAATCAATAATGAAATGGATTTTGAAAAAATTTAATATGATTAAATATATAATGAAAAGTACCTTGATGAACTGACATACGCTTCATATACGCCTTATTGTTGATTTTTATATTCAATATATTTTGTTATCTTTGTTTTTTATTCCGTTTTTCATTGAACTCTCTCAGCAAAACTCGAACTGAGTCGTGGTAGCAACCCTACTACGTGACAATATAAACAAGATGTTCATAAGATATGAACATATCTGCGACTCAAAGATAAACTTCAGTCACTATCTTCCATCGTTCGAGATTAACCTCTCGGGAAGTTTGTTTGAAGGTTGTATACTCCTCAAACCGTACATTATATAAAAAACTCATTGAAATTAAGCGATTTTTTCTCGAAATATAAGGTATTCATTAAAAATAAACAAATTTTTCTAAGAAACTTGGACTGTATCTTTTTACTAACCCTGTATACATGAAATGTCATACATATATGACATGCTCTCCCCTTATCGAACTAAAAAACGAGGGGCTGACGTACCATTATTTTCAAACCCCCCCCACATAAAAAAAATGTCAATTTATTTCGATCGAGATTAAGGGAGTTTATCCAGACTAAATTAAATCTTCAATTCTCATCAGAGAACTCACACTGGTTGGTTTAAAGTTAATCGAATTGGATTTTTCTTTGTTCACCCTGTTGTAGAGCACAAACGAAAAAGTACAATGGATGCGAGATCAACGTGACATTGTACCATCATTGAGACATAGTATTCCCAGAATAAATAGGCGTTTTGTAATTTATCGGAATTGTAAAAAATTCTGAGCAGAAAGCTTCACTTCTCATCTTTCACACCCTGTATCTCGAAAACTAGTCGGTCGATTTGTTTGTGCCTATGGACACTTTTGCCGAGGAAGTCAAAATCTACAATATATCAAAAATTTAACCGAAAGCCAAGGATGGTGCGGGGTCGTTTCGAATCAATAAATAAATTCCGAAATCAACCTTTCCGACTGGCACTGCCATCGGGTTTTTTGGTATTCTTCACAAAATATTTTTCTCAATTGTTCTCTGATCCAAATCTACAATACTAGTGAGCGGAAAGGAAGACATGTTAATTCTGGAAATTTGCCCAAAATGGACATTTGTATGTACCATTCTGTTTGAATATGATAACCCATTCATTAAAAATTTATCTTAATGAATTAATTCGTTTCTTCCGCTGTTGAGCAAGAACGCTTATAATTGGCCCATTTTCACTTCATTACTCATGAAATGGCCAATTCGTAAGGGGATCCAGCGTCTTCCGAAGACGAAAGTGAAAATATCCTGGCGAATTATAGTGAACAAGATTATGGCTCCTTGTAATTCACCGAATTATAAGATAATTCCAGTGGACACTAATTGGAAGTGACGAAATACGGAGGGATGTTAGTGGGATTGGGATTTTGTTTTTGAAGAGCGGATGTATCTGTCAAGAGGAATCGTGTTCTCAGGTTATTAACTAAATTTGACAAAACTGTTAGTTTATTTTCCAAATGCATCATTATTTGATTCACATGCTTTTCCCTGAGGTGCAGTTATTTATCGAAAGGTTCCAAGGATCTCGAACTTTTCTATACAGGGTGAGTCAGAAGTACTTTGACAAACTTCAGGAGGTGGATTTGTTGACAATATAAACAGGATGTTCATAAAATCAGATGTGGAATCTGGAGGTGATTCCTTACAATATTCTAATATGAATTATCCAAATAAATATATGTCCGGAAAGGCTTCGTTTCCAAGATAGGTACAGGTTGTTAAAGTTTTATTTTTATTTTGTTTTTTTTTTAAATACTGACCTTAATTAAACGAAAATTGGTATATTACTCGTAGGGGGCGCCACCTACACGTCTTTTTTTTTGAAGATTCATAACTTTTTTGAGCGTACTTCTAGCAGATTTTCCAGTAAAAAAATCAATTCCTCTATCATCAAAAGTTGCTATAAGCAACCGTTTTTCAGATATTTGGACTTGAAAATTTCAACCCCATTTTTTTATAATCCATGCGAGTTGAAGTGATTACCATTATTTTGCATTTTTCACGAGAATGCTAAGGAAATGAATTTGACGTTTAAGTAAGTAGTTTTGGTAATTACATATTATGTGACAGTTAAACGTTTTGTTGTTTTGTTGAAGTTTCTGTAAGTTTTAAAACACAAATTTTGAAAAAATGGATTATTTAAACAATGATGCTCATTTAGCCGATATGCATTTCGATTATGGCTTTGCAGATGGCAATGCGCGCGAAGCAAAACGTATTTACCAGGAGCAATGTTCTAATCGAGTACTGCCCTCAGCTCCAACATTTACCAGTCTCCACCGTCGTTTGGCAGAAACAGGTAGCTTTAAGAGGGCAGCTGCTATTATTGGTAGACCACGAGCAGTCCGAACCCCAGAATTGGAAGAAGCTGTTTTGAACGCTCTCGAGGAGAATCCAGAAACAAATACAAGAATAATTGCTGAAGCTCTCAATTCTACAGTCCACAGTAAGGAGAATTATCCACGATCAACAATTTTATCCATACCATATTCAAAGGGTACAAGCTCTTTTGCCACGAGACTTTCCCCAACGCATTACTATGTGTCAGTGGTTTTTGAGAAAATTGGCTGAAATTCCTCAATTTTTAGGATATGTACTCTCCACGGACGAGGCAAACTTCTCCCGAAATGCTATCACAGACTTTCATAACAACCATGTGTGGGCTCTGGAAAATCCGCACGCAACTAGTGAAAGACATTATCAGTATCAATTTTCTGTAAATGTATGGGCGGCAATAATTGATAATTACTGGATAGGTCCTTTCTTTCTTCCATTCCGACTGAATGGCGCAACTTACAGAGAAAATGAATTGCCGGGACTACTTCAGAATGTACCATTAGAAATTCGTATCCGCATGTGGTTTATGCCGGCCCATTTTAGCATTGTAGCCAGGGAATTCCTTAACACTGTCTATCCAAATCGATGGATCGGTAGGGGTGTAGAAGAACCTAACCAGGCGTGGGCACCAAGCTAGATTTTTTTTTTGGGGACACTAGCTGTCACTAGTTTATAAAACTCCACTAGCGAACGAGGAATATCTAAGAAACCGAATAGTATACACCTGTGAAACAATAAGAAACACACCAATTATTTTTGAGCGGGTACGAGATTCAATGACTAGAAGATTGAATGCCTGTATCTTCGCTGAAGGTGGACACTTTGAACAATTTATTTGGATACAATTTAGTTATTTTATTTTACATAACCAAAAATTTTTAAAATAAAATGTTGATATTTCTCTGCAAATTTTATTAAAACAAATACAGATTTTGCACCTTTCATACAAAAATAACTATTTCAAACGAGTAAAAATAAATAGAATAGGTGGCGCCTCCTACAAAAAACCAAAACTACTTACTTAAACGACAAATTCATTTCCTAAGCATTCTTGTGAAAAATTCAAAATGATGGTAATAACTTCAACACGCATCGATTATCAAATAATCGACCTGAAGTCCAAATATCTAGAAAACAGTTGCTTATAGCGACTTGGAACAGGGGTATCTTTTTCACGTAGATATGATAGAGAAATTGGATTTTCCACTGAAAAATGTGCTAGAAGTACGCTCAAAAAAGTTATGAATCTTCAAAAGAGAAAAAGACCCGTAGGTGGTGCCCCCTAGGAGTAAGAACAATAATAACCTCATAAAACCTCTCAATACCAATTTTCGTTTAATTAAGGTCAGTATTTCGAAAGTTATTAAAAAAAACGAAAATAAAACTTCAACACCCTGTATCTTGGAAACTAAGCGTTTCCGGTCATATATTTATTTGAACAATTCAAATTAGAATATTGTGAGAAATCACCTCCTGAAGTTTGTCAAAGTACTTCTGACTCACCCTGTATACCTATCCTACAGAAAGCTCTCCCAAAGTATGCTGTTCGAGGGATTGAAATATAAACATAAAAAGCAGTCACTTTCGCATGAAAACTATGGCAAAATTTCACGAAGTTATATCGTGGGTTATGTAACATAGAATCGAAGGAAAAATAAACTGGATTGAAAGAAATAGATATAGGTGTATCGCAATATGGGTCCCTGAGACTTATATACATGAATAGCGTCCCAATGAAATGATCTCAAAAAGCGCTGTTGCTTTCCCTGAAGGTGCTAGAAATTCTAGAATGTCCGCTGAAGAACTATTTATTTGATTTGTTGAAAATATGAACAGGATGTTCATAAAATCAGATGTGGAATAATCTGCGACTGGAAGATAAACTTCAGTCGTTATCTTACATCGTCAAGATAACCTCTTGTGGGGTATTCATGTTGAAAAGGGAAACATTCTCAATTGAATATTGAAAGAAAGATTTTTTTGTGAATTGAATAATCCACGATAAAAATGAAATTACTGTTTGTGAATGTCTAACAGAAAACAACTACTTGCTAAAGCCACGCTGGACATTGAACTACATCTGATAGATATTCTGAAAAGACCCTAACTCAAAAGAAAAAATCTAAAATTGAAAATTTGCATTTTCATTCAGATAGTTATTTGATTTTCTAATCCAGTCTCAATTGAGAACTCATGAAGATGAATGAGGCAAAGAAGAATGTTTTTCAAAAAAGAGTACTCACCAGAAATCATTCGTAACTTTGACGCAAGAGAGACATCGCATTCACTAGGTCTTCAATACATTTTTGTCGACGAAAATCTATTTCACGCTTCCACGATCATCAGGAAGACCGGAAGAAATGGGAAACACATTTTCAAGAAGCAATCTCACTTTGCAAAGATGGAAAAAGTTATAATCATTTCTTATGGAGAGACACTTTGAAATTAGTGTTTTCTGACATTAAAACCTGTCATGGGGTATGATAGATTGATTTGTTGAAAATATGAACAGGATGTTCATAAAATCAGATGTGGAATCATCTGCGACTGGAAGATAAACTTTAGTCACTATCTTCCATCGTCAAGATAACCTCTTGTGGGGTATTCATGTTGAAAAGGGAAACATTCTCAATTGAGTATTGAAAGAAATATTTTTCTGTGAATTGAAAAATCCACGATAAAGAAGAAATTATTGTTTGTGAATATCTATCAGAAAACAACTACTTCCCCGGCTAAAACCACGCTGGACATTGGTTTATATATAATGAAAAACAATATTGAATTTTCTGGAAAAACACATAGCAGCAATTTGAAGCAATCAACCTTCCAAACTAATTTGCCAAGGCAACCATTTTGAGAAGAGAAAAAGCAAAATTACTGAAATTGAATCATTAGTAGTGATATCACAAAATATCTTCAGTCTTTTGAAACAACTCATCCTTTGAACTCGTCATTTCATGCTGTTGAGTGTTGGAGGTTGAATTACTGATTATTCACACGATATCGAGAATTTTGTTCACACAACACCTTTGAAGTTGTGATAATCGAGGAACACAAAGTTACATCAAAATTTATCATTGGAAAACAATAAATCATCAAGCTGTCTCGTGAATTATAGATACTGATTATATTGAATGGACAATGAAATTTTAGATATTGAAATGATGTCTTTCCCTCATTTTTATTAGTTTGAATGATAATTAATTTTCCCGAAGTGTATGTATGGTAGAGAACCCTTTCATCATTAGGTAGCTATTCCATTCTGTTCTTTCCCTTGTTCATCGATTTTTGTCAATCTTCAATTTCTGGAACACATTTCTGAAAGACATGGAAGTATTTTCCTGATTCGCAAAATAATTTCACACATATTACTCGTATCTCCATAAAATCTTTCATTTTCACAATGTGGAATCATGAATATCTAAGTTATTGGTCCGTTACAGTATTCTTGAAGCTACAAGTCATCAACATAGTATGTCATTGCTGTAAAAAAATAGCTGAGTAGGATATATGGCAAAAAATGAAGTACACATAAAGGATCACTCAATCATTGAGCTGCGATCAGAATTCTCTCCGTTTCTAGTAGGAATATTTTTTTCATCAGAAAAAAAAAATTAGAAAGATGTGTGGAAAGCTTTGAAAAATAACTAGATACAAACAAATATTTTTCAATGAGTGGATGTGATCGGAAATGAATTGAAAGTAAATAAAAATTAAAACAAGTTTTTATTAAACTGCACAAAAAAGAAAAAATAAACCCAGGAATTCATAAAATCCATAATGTTGTGTAGATCCCAAACCCACAATAGGGTTGAATATGGCTGCTCTATAGAAGTGTCATGAGTATATGTATGATACATAGACAGATACTATCTATATTCGATGTTCATGTTCTCATTTACATCTTTTTAGTCAGAATTATTTCTCAATCAAATCCCTCATATTATCGAATTCTGACAAAAATTTATAACCTACGACCCCAGAAACCCCCACACACCAATTCTGAATGGAATCGGACCATAATCACAAAAGTCATCGCCATCTTCAATTCGTGAATTCTGACAAACAAATCATGATTTCCGCAGCCCAAAACCCCCACATACGAACTTCTATTGGAATCGGGCTATAACCACAAAACTATTGGAACCGCCATTTTGTTTTTTCTCTAGAGAAATTTCCATAATGCATTGTCATCGGAATTATAAATACCTGCCAAACTTCATGTTAATCGGACAACTGCCATCTTCAATTTATGAATTTTAACAAAATATCAATACATTTCGATCAAATTCATGATCTCCGACCAATTTTGAATAGAAATGATCCATAATCAAAAAATTCGTCCACCATTTTGAAGCCACTTTCTTAAATTTATTAATTTTGACAAAAAAAATCATAATCTCCGACCACGAAAACCCCATATGCCAATTTTGGATAAAATGTCGACAAAAAATTCATAATCTTCGACCCCGAAAACCCCCACATACCAATTTTGAGTCAAATCGAACCATAAACAAATCCCGTCCGCCATCTTAGAGCCGCTATTTCGTTTTTTTCTCTAACAAAAATTCCATAATGCATTGTCACGGGAACTATCAACACCTGCCAAATTTCACGTTAATCGAACAAGTGGGTCAAATTTTACTTGTAAGATTTGATTATACAATCGTGATAGGTGAAACTAAATAAAAGCTTACAAAAAAACAATTACTACGGTGGAGTGTTAACTGATCCGAGAAGATAAACCAATGGGTATCATTTCTATGAAATCTATCTACCAGTATACAAAGTTCTCCAAGACTGGGTTGATGCTTGGGTATGGAATAGATATGCGTCGACCCCCCTAGAGAAAAATATCTCCAAAGTTTAATTAGGGCACTTGTTCGTTGACGATTTCAATCGTCAAATTGACGAATTTTCTCAAGCACGAGTTTGAAGTGTGCAACGAGATTTAGGAACAATCCCTCTTCACCCAATTTGGAAGCTTTGTCCCAACTTCTGAACGATATCATTGTACTCAACTTCAAACTCGCAAATATACTTACTTCATCGTTCAAAAGTTCCTTGGTGGAAATTCTAATTCATTCGAAATATTCGAACAAATTATCCAACTTCCGTCACTCAGAGATATCAACATATTTTCCAGCTCTTAGAAGAATGAGAAGTGAAATGGAATTTATATGGCATACATGGTTAGTTGATCGATTATGAATCAATGTTGCCTTGAAAACTATCCAATAAAAATCCTCATTAACTGTCTTGTGGTATGTACACAAATAATAAAAAAAAAATGTATATCAATCAGCTATCCTATAGTTTTAAATTCAAAAATACAATACTGGAATATCAATATAACTATTCAAATCTCGCTTGAATGTTATTCTACGGAAGAGCACCATGTTTCGTGAGAATAGTTGTTTTATTGGATCTTATTGCCAGGAAAAACCTAATATTTTCTCGGTACCACCTTGGGTCAAGATGCAGATGAACTGAAATATTTTCCTGACTATATCAACATGAAAAATTGGGCATAAAATTCATATTGGAAAGAGAGAGTGATCAACCTTCATTTTTTGAAGCCGCGATCATCTTTTTTTTTCGCTACAAGCAATGAAACCTCATCAATAAATAACTATACCATAATTTCCAACCCGCAAACTAGAAAAAAGTATAATGAAATATTTTCACAAAATTACTTTGTTGGGAAAATAATGCTCCCAACAACAAAAATACGACAACAGTTACTGGCTCTGATTGAACCAAAAAACACAGAATAACAAAGAAAATATTGTACATAACCTATAGCTTGCTCGGTGGAAAAACTTATATAGGTGAAACTTCACGACCATAGAAAGTTTGCCAAAATGAACATCAGGTGTCCATATAGGGAACCGACATCATAGAATCCAGAATATATCGTTCTTAACTTTGAGGCGCGAAGACCGTTTAAATAGCATGAATATGATTCATATCCAAATAAACTCATAAGTGAATGGGGAAATTTGCAAAGCATACTGCTTGCAGCAATGCCTTATTTACAAACGATTTCATGTCAAAGGTTGTATAAATCATGTGAATCTCATAACCATGATTTCCACGATTCATAGCTCATTGATATAGCACTTGCTAATAATCTTCGTTTAGACTGCAATGAACCTTGATGGGAAAAAATTCAATAAAAATATTTGCTTTCGTTGAACACAAAAAACACTTTCGCCACTGATAGATTTGAGATCTATCCTTCGATTTTGGTTGGGGTGAAGAGAATAATTCATAAGAATATGTCCTAGTAGTGATAACTGGAAATGTTTCAGATGAAATGAACATATTTAATTTGCTGCAACACCACCTTCATGAACGTCAGTGATGTGAATAAAATATTCCGTCATTGCTCCTCAAACTGCAGGCGTGGGCTTAAGGAATCTCCGTATTTGAAAAATCCTCGAAGCATATATATAGTTTTATCAAAAATATCCTCCATACGAACGACAAATAGAAACTTGATAGTCCAAACACCCGCTTGTTGATTGGGAGATAATGATAATATATTGCTCATTAAAGTGACAGCATTACTCCTTGGTGTACGTTAGTGGAAATATAGCTCTCTCTCTGAGATGAAAAACATTCGATGAAAAGCCTGGTTTGGAGTGAATGATTGCCTCCCCGCTATCGAAGATATACTAGGTGATCACAAGCTATGTTACATTCATGATTTTTATAAACACTTTTGGAAATGTATGTTTGGGTATGTATGGGTATGGGTATGTATGGGCTATCATATGCTCTTCTGAATAAAAAAATTAGATATTACAATTGAAAAAACTTTTCAACAAAAAATTAAACCTACGAAATACGGAACTGAAAAGTGAAGAATAAAAAAAACCTTAGTCTCAATAACTGAGCTCCTAAACTAATGTAAGTAACTAATTTTGAGTCGGCGCCAAACAAACAAGCAAATGAATTAGGTAAGGCGTAAAATTATGGCATCGAGTTGCGCGGTGACATTCTGTTAATTTTTTTGAAGCAATTTTATGATCTTCGTTGATTGTTCGTTTGGCGCCGACTCAAAATTAGTTACATACATTAGTTTAGGAGCTTAGTTATTGAGACTAAGAAGTTTTTTTTTTTACTTTTCAGTTCCGTATTTCGTCGGTTTAATTTTTTGTTAAAAATTTTTTTTTTTTATTTTTTTTTTAAATTACTAATTAACCTCTTTTTCTTTTACTTCCAAAATACTTACCCACCTTACTTCAACTATTACCAGTTAAATAATATGATTATCTACTGTTAGTATTTGTTGTGATATAAATTATTTTTGTTGTTCTGGTTAGTTTATTTCATTACTTTGTTTATAATTCCATCCTCTCATAGAATATAATGATTGTGACGGATGTAGGAGAACAAAAATAGTGACATAGCGATCTGTCATTGTCAACTACATATGTGTGCCAATGTTCACAAGTGAAAAATCAATTATCCCCTATTTTTATACCCGTAAAGGTGGATAATTCCATTCTAAATCCAAATATGATCAACTATGAGGTATACCCTATCGAATGAGAAAGGAATCATCCAAATCGAAGAACCCAGTACAAAGTTATGCCTGATAGAATCGGTTAACGGACCACAATTCAGAGGGTGAGTCAATATCCTTCATTTTGCTACCCTTAGGGGTGGATTTCATCTTTAAAATTCAAATGGGACCAACTTCGAAGTACACCCTATCCACTGAAGAAGAATTCTCGGAATCGGACGTGTCAGTAAAAAGTTATGCGTAATCATACATAAAAAAAATATACGCGTCGACTAGAGAACCTACTCCTTTTTGGTTTCGTCGGTTAAAAATAATAGAGCTCCGGGGACCGATAGAATAAAAAATGAAACAGTTAAATTCATTTCGGAATACATAACCAAACCACTATGCTGAATTAGCAACTTTTGTCTCACCAAGGGTATCGTACAGAGAGTTTCCAAAGTTGCTCATATAATATCAGTTCATAAAGGAGGAATGAAAACAGATATGTCCAACTATAAATGCGCATATTCTAGATGAAGTCACTTCAAAGAATTACCACCGACTGGATTTTTTGACATATCGAAAAAAAATTAGCCAACAATAATGTTTGTTTACATATGAAAGAAAACTTGAACATGTCTTTTATACTTCTACATAGACGTCAACAAAAAAACTCAGAACAAAACAGATGGACGAATCTTTTTCTGCATTTGAAGAGCAACTTATCAAAGCGCATTATGTCCCACAAAACCGTTTTTTCAGTAGAGGCAAAAAATTATTTGTTGCTGAACACTATGTTATATGGCAATTTTGTATACACTAAGATTTGAATATCAACCATATTTAAATCAAAAACAGTATGAGTTTCCAGAAAAACTATTATAATTCTCGGACATAATGCGTTTTGTTGCATCTGTGATAATGATAATTGAGAAAGGTATTGAATTTGATTATTTCATGATGATTCCATCAACTATACAGTGCGCGCATAAAGTATGGAAACATGAAAATATATAAGATACAATAACAAAATTTTGGTTATGTCTATTAGATGGACCAGCAATTTTATATTTTTTATTTTCGACATTGCCGAATGCACAGTTCCTGAGATATACGAACAATATGTTCATTTTTAAATGGGACAACCCATATATTTCACAATTTTCTGTTACAGTTTTTTATTGCCGATGCAGCATACAAATTGGTAATGGCCAATATTGACCATGAATTTTAAGAAATTAAGAAAAATATTTTTATTTTGTAATTAATATTGCAGTATAAACAGAAAGCAATACCTAAAGAAAAAAATTAAAGGATATGTTCATTATTACCTCCTTGTCTTTGAAACAGAAATCCATTCTGAATAAAAATTCATCCAAAACTTTTCTAGTCGTTCCGGAGAAATTAGTGATCTCTTCTGTTATTCTGTCTTTCAGTTCTTGGATAGTCTGTGGCCTATTCATATACCCTTTGCTTTTTAAATAACTCCACAAAAAATAATCTAGAGGTGTCAAATCCGGAGATTTTGCTGGCCATTCGATAGCTCCTCTTCTTCCAATCCAATGATTTGGAAATGTAATGTCGAGAAACTCACGAACGCCTCGAATATAATGAGGTGGCGCTCCATCTTGCTGAATCCAAATTGATCTATTTACGATATGAGGATTTATATCATCAAGAAAGAGTCTGGCTAATTCTGGAATTAACTCTAATTCTAAGAATGCCCAGTATTCTTCACCTGTCATGGTTCTATTCCAAAAATAAGGTCCGATAATGGTATTATTAATAATTCCTGCCCACACATTGATCTTTTGTGTGGATACTGCGTATGTGCCTCCACCATACAATGAGGATTTTCATCTGACCAGTACCTGCAGTTTTGTTTATTGACCGTGCCATTTAACTGGAAAGTAGCCTCATCCGAAAAAAGGATATGATTAAAGAAATTAGGATAAGTGTCAAATCTATTCAACATTGTTTCACAGATCTCCATTCTGCGATCTGGATCGTCTTTGTTCAGTACCAATTGTACTTTATAGGGATGCTATTTTTCTTTTTATTAATATTTACGAACAGTTGTTTGACTGATGCGACTCTTGGTTGCAACAACTCTAGTAGCCTTATGGGTCTTCAACCATCGACAAAAAAACGTCAGTTTTTGTTTGCTCTGGAATAGCAGGGCGGCCACTTTTTGGGAATTCTCGTACATGTCCACTATCCTCAAATTCACGAATAATTTTAGATTCAGTACCACGTGCTATAGGAGTTCTGACTTCATACTTGTTATCAAATATTTCACATACCTCTTCGTGTGCTCGTGTCCTACAAATAATGTCGCAAATAAAACATACTCAAATTTCATAATATTATGGTATTACCTGTCACCACATCCTTTTAGTATTGAAATTTCAATTTTTTGTCGCTCTGTTGAATGTACCATTGTATTTTACTCTGATTTTTATCGCTGGTAAGCCTTTTTCAAAAAACTATCACGACGTACCTACTGACAGTAAATCACGACGTACCAACTGACAGTAAAACCAACTTGATTTAACGAAATGAAACTGATATTCATATCATGTTTATCAGTACAAAAACAGCAAAGACTTTTTTGAACTTTAACAAATACCAAGTGGCCCATTTTATTTTCTCATGTTAATATCAACGGTTGCAATGAAAATATTTTTCCTAATTTCATAAAATTAATGGTCAATGTTGGCAATTAACAGTTTGTATGATAATAATAATAATAATAATAATTCGTCTATATTCACCATAAAAATATAATAATAATATAATAATAAGTACAAATATAACAGTAAAGGTGAAAAGGCGGAGTGTCAGCGAGAGCTATTTTTAAACTCAACCTATGCTGCATCGGCCATAAAAAACTGTAACAAAAAATTGTAGAATATACGGGTTGTCCCATTTAAAAATAATCATATTGTTCGTATATCTCAGAAACTGAACATTTGGCAACGTCGAAATTATAAAATTTTAAATCGCTGGTCCATCTAATATACATAACCAAAATTTTGTTATTGTATCTTACGGGGTGTCAAATCTTCATGTTTCCATACTTTACGCGCGCACTGTATACAACGACCGACGCCTTTTTCGCACCCTCGCCAGTTTACGTACTCTTTTATGTTATCGCTTTGGTCTTTTCCTTGACCCTTGACTATTACCATCAACAGTCACACTTTATTCCATATTTCGATGGACATAACGAGTTTTGATGTGGAGATTCGAGTTCGCATTTAAATAACGCTGGGACAGAATGTGATTCGAAGTGTTTCGTCTATGGGCATCCAAGCTACAATCATAGTGACCCTGGAACCGCATCGAACTCAATTTTGTTTCGAAGTGGACAAAACGCGTTTTGATGAGTTTCTCCTCATTTCTTCTGTTCGTTTGAGTACCACAGAAAATAAGAAATCCAGCAATCTTCTCCTAAAGAAATTCATCATGGTATAACGGAATGCATGTTTCCTCTTATACTGATAAATATTCATATTAGGCTGTCTACAGAAACCAACACATAATTCATCTTATATTCAATTAGAGCCTTCAAACTGGACGAGACATTTGGAATTCTTCTTCTCTTGTACATCCGTTGTGATCAATTAATCATCACAACTCTCGAGACATGGCATTGCGCGATGGAACGCGATGTGAATGTAGTACTCACCTAATGACAAGTCACTTAAATGACAAGTATCTTGTGATTCAATAGTCAATATGCTCTAGCGGACTGTGCATCATCTTGGAATTCGATTTTTGATGCAGTCGATTGCTTGTACCTTCATTCATCTGTTGGAACTTGTTTCACTAGTTTCTTTATTAGTCTAGTCGATTTTTCAGTCCGATCAACAGTATATACACTCGCATGCAAAAAAAAAGTTAATATTTGAGATCTCATTACCAGCATTTATTTAACTTGCTTCGTTCGTATGTCAGTCATTCTTTCCGTTTCAAAATTTGTAATCCGTTTTTGGAGCACTTGCCGACATCCGATTGAGCTGAAATTTGGCAGGTGTTCATAATTCTGGTGACAATGCATTATGTTAGAGAAAAACCAAAATGGCGACTCAAAATTGGTATGTGGGGGCTTTCGGGGAGGTAAATTGTGAATTTTTTGTTCAAAATTCAGAAATTCAAGATGGCGGCTCCAAGATGGCGGACAAGTTTTGTGATTATGGTCCGATTTGATTCAAAATTGGTATGTGGGGGTTTTCGGGGTCGAAAATTATGAATATTTCTTTAAAATTCATAAAATAAAAATGGCGGCTCCTAGATGGCCAATGATCTCTGTGTTTATGGTCCAATTCTATTCAAAATTGGTATGTCGGGGTTTTCGGGGTCGAAGATTAAGAATTTTTTATCAACATTCACAAATTCAAGATGGCGGACGAGTTTTGTGATTATTGCCCGATTCGAATCAAAATTGGTATATCGGGGTTTTTGGGGTTGGAGATCATGAATTTAGTCAAAGATTATTGGTTTTTAGTTAAAATTCATAAATTGACGATGGCAACTCCAAGATGGCGGATGAGTTGATCTTCAGATGGTCTCCTCATTGGAGGACTAGATAGCTCAGAACTTACGGGGAAAAGGCCTCATAAAAACGATGCTTTAACAAAAATGCATAGATTGAGGCGTACTTAAGTACTGAAATGCACAAAACAAAATTATTGATGAAAAACCTTTTTAAAAGACAAGCTTTTATTCTAATGCACTTACAAGTAAAACATAATTGTTTTGGATATGTGACGTAGAATATTCCGTGAGTTATAGATTGAAAAGATTGTCGCTTTTGTATTCGAACTGAAAACTTTGCGCGACAAGCTTTTCTTTCAAATTTGAACTCTTTCATAAGCCTAACTGATCATTCAAATGTTGATCGTACGGAGAGATAAAATCAATGGAATATTGTAAAATTCAGTGAAATTTTCATAACAACTAGAATTTAAAGAAACTGAAAAATATACTCCAGATGAAGATGTAAAAATGAGGAACACGACTTCACGAATGTTAACTTTTATTTCATGTTCACAAAGAATACAGATGGAAATAGGAAATCCATCTTTAACAATGAAACCCTATTGAAAATGAGCAGGAAATAATGCTTTCATGAACTGAAATCAGTCTCATTCGAAACACCGATAAGAATTTAAAAATTCTGTGATTGAGATCTTCCAGTCACCATCTTGTTGCATTTTTGGATATGATTCATTGATCGATTTTCGTTTATTATTGATCCAAACTCTAGAAATGGCTATACAGGGTCTTATGTAATGAGGGTCCGATATTTTACAGGACGATTCCACAGTTATTTATAAGGCGAAAAGTTCATATAAGCATGGGTCCGCAAGGCCTTCATTTTTGATATACAGGGTGTTCAAAATTTATTTTTAATTTGTTTTTTCACAAATAATTTTCGAATTAACGTCGATATTTAGACGAAAATTGGTATTTGGGGATTTTTTATTATGGGAAATTCAAATTTGATCTCAGTTTGGCCTTTAATTGTAGGGGGCGCCGCCTACAGGTCTTTGTCTCTTTTGGGGAGTCACGCTTTGTCATGCATGTATGTATGACATTTTCTAAAAGAAAAATGCATTCCTCTTTCATTTTTACGTGAAAGGTATGCTTTTCAAAAGTCGCTACAAACAGCCGCTTTCGAGATACATATTTTGATTTGAATTAATCGATGCATGTGTTGGAAAACTTTTTTTTAATTCAACATAGAAACATTTCAAACGCCAATTTTCAAACAACAATAAACACCGGAACACTAGATATAAATCTAAATCACAATAAATGTTCGAAATGTCCACCTCATCCTGCCTGTATGCACGCATCCAATATTCTTCTCATTGATTCGCGCACTCTATTTCGAATCATTTTCGATAGGTGTCTGGTAAATTAAGGATTTTATATGTCTCCACAGGAAAAAATCCAAACTGTTGAAGCCTGGTCATCTAGGGGGGCATTGTTGAGGCCGTCCCCGACCTATCCAACGGTTGCCGAAAGTTTGATCTACAAATTCTCGCGCTTGGATGCTAAAATGTGCCAGGGCACCGTCATGCAAACACCACATTTCATTTCGTAGTCTAAGCCGCACATCTTCCAGTAGAATAGGCAAATCTTCTTCAAGAAAATGACGATATCTCTCTCCTTTTAATCTTCCCGGAATAAAGAATGGACCTATAAAATAATCTCCAAGCATTGCTGCCCACACGTTAAGAGAGAACTGTTCTTGAAAATGTGAATCCGGTATCGCTTGGCGGTTCTCCTCTGACCACAAATGATTGTTGTGAAAATTGCGTATAGCCTTGCGTGAGAAATTTGCTTCGTCGGTAAACAGGATTTGATTTTCAAATAAAGGATTTTGAATAAGGCATTGGAGAAACCAACGACAGAAGATGATACGTAACGGAAAGTCACGAGGGAGTAGTGAACTCTTTGAATATGGTAGGGATATAACAAATTATCAATTAAAATTTTCCATACCAGAACATGGGAAATGTTTAACGGCAGCGCTATTTTTCTGGAGCTTGTTTCCGGGTGTTCTCCTACCAGATTAAGAACTGCTTCCTCGGTTTCTGGGGTTCTTATCGTCCGATGTGCACCCGACAGCTGACAAGCTTTCTCAAAACTGCATGTAATCGAGCGTAAATTCTTGAAAACGTTTTTGAAGTAGGAGTTGTGCGGTTCAGATAACGCTCCTGATACAAACGTCTAGCCTCATATGCATTTCCGTTAGCAAGTCCGTATGTAAAATGTATGTCAGCATACCCTGGATTGGTAGAGTTTGCCATTTTTTAACAAATAATCACAATAATAATAAATAAAACTATTTAACTATGCGTCAAGATATTATTTTTGACATGACAGCACGAAAAAAACATTAGAATAAGGAAAAAGGGGGAATTTTGTGGCATAGAGGACAAATTATTAAATTAAGGAAAAAAAAGGATCCTCAAGTGGGAGTCGAACCCACGACCTTATGATAAACTTACTAGCCTACTTGATACTTTCATTTTCAAAGAGTTCGCGAATAAATGAGGAGAAAATTGGATGCATCGATTAATTCAAATCAAAATATCTCGAAAACGGCTGCTTGTAGCGACTTTTGAAAAGCATACCATTTTCACGTAAAAATTATAGAGAAATCGATTTTCTTCCCAGAACGACAAAGTTCTGACTCCCCAAATTAAGGGCCAAACTAAGATCAAATTAGAATTTCTCATAGTAAAAAATCCCCAAATACCAATTTTTGTCCAAATATCGACATTATTTTAAAAATTATTTCCGAAAAACCAAAATAAAAATAAATTTTCAACACCTTGTATATAAAAAATTAAGGCCTTGCGGACCCATGCTTATATGAACTTTTCACCTTAAAATATCGGACACTTATTACATAACACCCTGTATTATCAAAAAGTATTTCCACTATTTTCCAGAATATTTTTTTGAAGGGTCATTTACCAAAACTCTACTCGGTTTTGCTAGGTTCAAAATAATTTTGTGGACTGAAACTATTCAAGATTATTTTTTATTCAAAATCCAATCGAAAAAAAATGCTACCTTGTCGAATTGATTCAAATTCTCTCCTAGTGATTGATTTCACAATTTTATTCGCAGATGCAAAACTGAAGGGAGTTACAAGTGACAAAAAAATGTATCAATTGATATAAATATCAACGTAAATGTGCAAAATAAATAAGTTGACCTAATAATTCCTTCTATTGTGGATAAGAAAATTTTTTCTTGATCACAGCTGGGATCAATAAATAACTAGAATTCTTGTTTCTCTTTTATTACTTAAATATCAGGCAATATTTTATGACTCACGAGACAATGGCATTGTAAGTTTGTGAATATTATGACTTTATAACATGCCTGCTGTAGATGAATTTCATATAATCATAATACATTATGAAACTTTCCAGACTCAATACCTATAGACACGTTCAAATTTTTTTTTTGGCGTTCATCAACTTCAGAGTTCAAACTTAAATTTTCGTTAAAGATTTATTGATTATTGTAGTTTTAAGCAGAGTATGAAATTTATAATTCAAGCCCACAGACTATTAGACATAGACATTGAAATTCAATTTGCTATCCATCTGCTTAATCCACTTATTCGAACTAGTGATTCCAAGTTCTTTAGTCCAATATCCGAACTAGAGTTCTCCAGATTTAGTCAGACTCATTAAACAACGTCCACAAACAACTTCGCAATTATTCATCAGCCATCCTTTTCGACTGTCTTGAGTAAACTGGAAAAAACGAGCAAGAACTTTTGTTTTTGAATGGAACGAGCTTCTGCTGCCGGAAATAATGGTATTTATGCAGATGTAGGGTTGTAAGAAAGAACAGAGATGAGGATTATGCTGGTTATTATTCTGTTCGGGTAAAACGACAAAGTATGGGTTATTCTGTTCGTAAGAATCGAGAAAAGTATGACCAGATGTTTGTGAGAGCTTCATAAGATGTATTTCCCTATAGAAGTTTTAAATAAGATTATTTATGTATTTGTATTCAGTTATAAGTCATTTTTGAAACATTTTCAGTTTCGTTTTCCTTTTAGCTTCATTAATTCTTTATCAATATGTTATGATTTATATTAGGTAAATGGAATTAGACATATATAATAGTTTATACTGAGAAAGACTTTCCAAGATATTGACCATTTTCGAAATTTCAAGTCATGTTGAATGTGGGCCTCCAACGGAAATTGAGTAACCGAGTAATGATGATCATTTATCAAGAAAATGTTTCGATAAATATATAACATTCGATGAATATACGAAATACAATTGAAAATTTCGCAAAAACTCGATTTTCTACCAAGAAACTGCGTCTAGATATATTTTGCACTATATTTCCAAAGAAATGTATACTTGAAAGAATTAGCAGTCAATCTCATTCTACCGATTGGTACATTATTCTGATAGCTCACACTATTATCCATTTTCAATAACTGCTCAACTTGACATACTTTCCATCTATTGTTATTTTGTGCTTTTCTATTGTTAATGAAAAAGATAGAATGGACAGTGTCATAGAAAATGTAGAAATGATTCAGGTTTTGAGTTATGTCATTCTCAATAAGAAATGAGCAGGATGCCTATGAAACTAGATGTGGATTTATCTGTGATTGAAAGATGAACGTTGGCGTAATGCCATGAAAGTTATAGTTTCCTTTTAGATATTACGAAACGATCTTCATTACAATTTGTAGATTTTTCCATTTCGGAAAACTTATTTTTTCGCATTTTTAATTGAGAAAATCCTCTTTATACTAGTATACAAATATATGTTAATATTGAGTTTAGGACATTCCTGCATTCTGAAATTACAGTTGATTTTGAAAGAATATACGACGTTTTCAACATAGTACTGTCATATTTTACAATTTATATAATATGTGAATGTTATGAATAGCCTTATTGCAAAATGTAACTTGTTTGTACTTTTTATAATAATTATGATTGAGTGTTTTTTTCTGCAGAATGGTCCTAGAATTATTCGAAACTTAATTCAATACTTTTTCAGGTAAGATTCAACCACACTCTTCACATTAGAAAAGCTTCTGCGTAAGTATAAATATTTAAACAATTGGCAGAGTTGAAAAAAATCACAATTTTTTTTTTCGTTTCTTTTCTCAATTTATATTGATTTTATCCTATAAATGAGACAAGTTGCTATTTCCAACACGTTTTTTATTTTTTCTCGCCGTTCTTCAAACTATGTAGTTTTGTCACAGCTAATACAGCTACTATGGCTGCAATGCGACATCAAATAAAAACATCTACTACTGAATTGAAAGTTATTACACATGGTTGTGCTGCACATATTTTTAATTTACTATGTAAGGATTTGGAAATCGCTAATATTAAAGAACATGTTGTTTATATTGCCAAATACGTCCGTAAATACCATTTTACCTGTGCAGCATATGCCAAAGAAGGAGGCAAACAGCTAGTTTTACCAAATGATGTCAGATGGAATTTGCTTGACGACTATTTAGAAGGTTTCGTTGAGTCATTGAACATACTTCTTAAAATTTCTGAGAACAAAAATGAAATTAACAATATTGTAAGAGGACAAATTTCAAACATTAACTTAAAAAGATTAGTCGAAGATTCCTAACAATACTCAAGCCTATCTTTATACTAGAGAAATGATCTATATTGCATATGAAATTGTTTATTTTGTCATCTCGAACTCCAAGCTAGTGGGAATTTAACTGACGTTATTGTTCCTCACGACGCACACTTTGATTTGTTATTGAATGATATAGTCTGAAAAATGAAGAACTAAGGATTTGTAATATTTCCATTTGTTTCATACTACAGAAATGATCCATATTTCATATGAAATTTTATTTTGTCATTTTAAATATAGGTAGACTACAAAGAAACAGTGCCAGTCTTTCAGATGTGGAAGAATTTGAAATATTAGAAACCCGTTTTGACAAAACTGATATAACTTTAAAACATCTGCAAAAATTTAAGAGGCGTTATGAATAGTGTATAACCCCATATCATTCATTGACATATCTTCTTGACTCAACAAAAATTCAGCAAACACTAACAGAGAGTGAGAAAAATGTAGCTTTAAAAGCAGTTAAAGAACTATATCCAAATAGTGGTTTACTACCACCCATAATCAAGTTTCTTGCCAGATCAGAACCTTTCACTGATTGATTTGTTTGAAAATATGAAGAGGATGTTCATAAAATCAGATGTGAAATCTCTGCGACTGAAAGATAAACTTTAGTCACTATCTTCCATCGTTCAAGATATTATGTCCATGATGATATTCTTCAGAGTGGAAAACCCATAGATTGGTGGAAGTAACAACAAAATATACCCATTATTAAAAATAAGTTCTTCATAATTAGACAATGTTTTTGTGCTGCTGCTTCTTCCGCATCTGCCGAGATAATTTTCTCAACATTTGGTTTAGTCCATTCCAAACTCAGAAATTTGATTTGAATAATGTATTAACATTGTTTTTCAAATTATATTTTGAAGATTATTCATAACATGATTTTTTATTCAAGCAGAATATTCTTCACAAAAGCCTGATCATTAGCCAATCCGGTAAAACTATTCTCTTCAATTCGCTCTTCTCGTTTACCTCCTTAAAACAACATTCGTGGACCAATAAACCCGAAACCGTAAATAAATGCTAAGTATTTTGACCCCAAATCGGAGAATGTTCCATAAAACCTCTCGGTAACTACTTGAAGATGGTAACAATCAACAAAACTCTGACGTTGTTATCAGTTTTGTATCAGTCAATGTCAATGTTTATGGCAAGCGTGCAAGTGATATTTCAACACCCGATGGTGCCATAAAAAATGTGTTTCCTGTCTCTGCATGTCATTAATTACCACGAGTAATGTTTGTTTTGAGACAATGATAGCATTGTTTTCTTTGCGATGCGAAGTGGGGAATAAACTGTTGGATTTTATAAATACAAGGTGCGAATGACACGGAGGAATATGAATGGCCGCGAAGCCATCCACTTGTTGCCTTATAAGTGACGAAGATTTCTCACATAGATAAAGATTACTAGATTCGCGTTTTTTCATCTGTTGCAGTGGACAGTTGGATGTTCGTACGCCTTTTATAGTAACATAAGATCGACTTTTCACGATAACTGTGGCATTTGAAGACGACATTGGCATTCTACCATTCTTCTTTAAATGAATTCTGCGACTTGATGACGCCCACAGACAACTCAAAGATATTTGAATAGGGACAAAACATGAATAATTTCCGTTACGATTTTCAAGGAACATCAATCGACGTAAAGTATACCGACTTCGAGAAGGTCTTTGATTCTGTGCATTATGACATATTGAGACTCAAATTGTTTATGAACAATTTCAAGCTAAAAACACCAATCGATGTAGTGTATAACAACTTCAAGAAAAAAACGGAAATATTCTCAATTGAATATTGAATAGAAAGATTTTTCTGTGAATTGAAAAATCCGCTATAAAAATGTATAGTGGATTTTCAAACAAATGAACTAATTTTTCATTTTGAAAATCACTATGTGTTGTGATTCAAATTGCGTATGGATAGTTTTAATCGAAAAAGACCAATCGATGTAATCTATACCGTCTTCAGAACAGTTTCTGATTGTGTGAATTACGATATATTTAGACTCAAATTGCGTCGGTTTGGCTTTTGTTTTTCCTCTCCCACTTGAACAGTATATGGTTTTCATTCCTTTCAATTGGAATTCATCACATTTCTCAGCGTATTCTGGCGTGCTTCAAGCCTCAAACTTGGGACCATATCGTTCCTAATATTTATAAACGATCTGCTCGCAGTAACACTGCATTGTGAAGTACCCATGATTGCTGATGGGAAATTATTGAGAAAAATCACCAATATAACAACAACATTAACCTATCAGGGACGGAGTTATCTAATTTTTCAAAATTCTGATAATTTCATGTGGAAGTGCTTCAATAAATTCTAGTGATCGAAAAAATTACAATCAATTATTGCATCTTTCTCCAAAATATTGCTGGTTGTCATAAGGCAATGCTAGGCACTAAAAGGGATGGATGTGGAAACTGTAAAATTGGATTCATTTTTTTTATAACAGTATAAATGTCTGACAAAAGTCCACTAAAGTACCTACATTATTACATTTAATTTTACTTATTTTTAAACTTTTATACTAATACTAAAACTAATTTCAGACAGCAATTGAGACAAAGTAACAAAGACAAAGTGGTTTTTTATTGGTTGTTTGCACTAATTTAGGCATAAATTCCTTGCTTCAAAGTGGCCTTCAATTTTTGGTGGGAAAATATCGATTTGATCAGTTTACCTGTTAGTATTTCGAACAATTCTACATAGAGAAGAGTTTTGAGACGAACTAGTTCTCCGAAATTGTATGCGGAACAAGTGGTCAGTTCTAAGTGGCCGAATGGGAATGTTGATTTGAATTTGATTTAGTATATTAGGATTATCTACGGAATTTGATATAATTTTGTGTAAAAATAAAATATCAGAGATTACTCTTCTACTTGATAGTGATATAATAATGAATGTTTTCTCGCATTTTCAATGTCGCCGTTGTAATTTAAATTTTGTTTAAAACAAATTTGTTCTGAATGTTTTCTAGGCGGTTTATATACGTTTTGTATTGAGGACTACATATAATAGAAGCGAAATTTAGCTTACTGTACACAAATGTATTATGAACACAAATTGAAGACTTGATGTTTTCGAAATGTTCACATGTTCTCATTACATAGCCTAACATTCTTGAGGCGGAGTTTGCGATTGATTCGACATGTAAATCAAAAATCAGTTTGGAATCGAATATAATTCCTAGGTCTCTAATCTTACTTACCCTGGTTATTTGATCATTCCCTCTAGAATAATCGAAGTGTACCGAATTGATATTCCTTGTGAATGTGATGCAATGGCATTTTTGAAAATTCAAATATAAGTTGGACGAGTTACAATATTCAGTAAGTCTATTAGGGTCATCTTGGATCTTGTGACAATCGTTTAAATTTCGTACGGTGAGGTAAACTTTCATATCATCTGCATATAACAAAAAGTTGGCATGTTTGAAACACGACTTTATGTTATTTACATAAATGATAAAAAATGAAGGACCCAGGTGTGATCCTTGAGGGACACCTGAACTGTTACAGATTGGGACCTATTCTTTATATAAGATGATATAAGTTTCTTTCCCGAATGAAACAGCACCATACTTTGAAGTATTAATTTTCAGAAGATGTCTTTCTGATAATGATGCAAATGTTGACAAATCATTATTGATCATCTCATTCGCCTATTTATGTCACCCGATTCCAATGGAACATATACTTGTATGTCATCGGCATGCGAATGAAAATGTAGATACAATTTTGAGGTATACAATGTATATAGAAGAGTACCAAGAATATTACCTTGAGGCACACCTTAAAGTATTGATTTGACCTGATGAGTTTAATAAAATAAACTTGAGTTACTCACATAACAGCAAAAAATGCATTAAAATGAAAGCTTGTCTTCAAGTTTTTTATAACTATTTGACTGTTTCAAGTTATCAATCTTCTAACTTCTAAAAGGTAATTACCAAACCGCAACTCCAAAAGTTCGTCAAGTACCTACCATTTTGGCACCTTCAGCTTCAACTTGATTTCTTGAATTTCGCCTAAACATTCAAAATTTGCGATTCATGAAATCCCGACGGATGAAAAAGTTTTTCTTGTTGAAGCTGCTTGCTTGATGTTTGACTGCCTGATACCGATTTTGTATGGAATCGGATCATTTCGGAGATGATAATCTCCAACCTGGAAAACTCCTAGATAACAATTTTGTATAGAATCAGGATTTGAATCACAGAACACGTCAGCTATCTTAGAGCAAACATCTTGGAATTTTATCATATAAAATCCTTCAGATGTTTTGTCAGGCAAACCACGTCCCCAGGCCAAATTTCAAGTCAAAGTTGAATATTTTAAAGTGGGTTAATTCATGCTTGTGATACGATGACTATACTTTTAATTACACTCTGTATATTGAGGAGAAAAAATGATGAAATTGTAGTTCTTCAGCTAAAAGCCTTTTTTATGCAAGAGAAATACTGAAAGCAATAAGAAGCACTGGATATTTGAAAGCTGAAATAAACCCTTCTATCGATTATTCAAAGTTGGAACTCCCTACAAAGTTCAACTCGTTAGAAACTAGAAGAGGTTATTCAGACCGGAACTACCGCAGCTACGCTCCATATTTTCCATTTAACATTTTCCATTACCCTAGATGACCTGTTGAAATCGCCATGAAACTTATCACAATAGACTATTCAGCATATTCGTGCCAGCTCAGAATTTAGCCGACCACCAGGCAAAATGGAAGCAGAGCATACATTCCATGAGAGTTATGTTCGGAGGGGCCTTTCACCATTAAATATTGAGCCGCTACTCCCGACTGACCATTATCACACTATACACGAACAGGTCCGAACTGGCCCACGTCCAATTATTCCACAAATCAGTAGATTGATGATCGTGCTAGTTGAAAATATCATCTGAATAATTATATGCATGCAAATTATATGTTACTTGTGCCAGTCCATACCCAAAATGAATCTTGGATCGATATTTAGTATTTGGTGGGGTTGATATTCCAACTGAATGTTAACTATTATAGAATATTAGTCAACTGAATTTTATTTCTGGATTGCTATCCAAGACGTTACATACAACAGAGTCAGAATTATTATTTTGGTACCATTTGAGTATGCTATTTGATTTTACTTTGTTAAGATTCCCTCGTGCTTTTTTACTACCCTTATATTTGGTACAAATCTTGCAATCGATTTTAAAGTATGTTCCCGATGAGCTAGATATTTGAAACTTCAGACATAGCTCAGAACTGAATGACAATGCAATATTAACTTGCTTTCTTGGCTTGTTTGTCTGTGATAATAATAATTATATTAAGGAGCAATCGATTTTTAACTAACTGAAAAAACCTGAAATTTGCCACATGCCTCTGTCATAATCTCATCAAGATATTCATTCGATATCCGATAATTTCTTAAACAATTGTGGAGATGGTGGGAGTTTCTCTGAAACTTCTGAACTAGATAACGTAGAAAGATGTTGTTTCACAGCATGTAACATAGAATATGGTTGGAAGTTAGAGCTTACTCTTTGGTGGAAGAAGTGTTGAATCAGAGTTGGAGAGGCATTTTGAAATTGGTGTGAAATAGAAGAAACGCGTAGATGAATTGTTTTGTGGAACATTGATTTGCAGTCCTGTCCAGATTTTATAAATCATAGTCAAGACAGTTTTTCAAGACAATATAACGAAAACGGTTTGGAACGATATCTGCTTTTATATTTATGTATATCAGAAAATAAGATTTTCAATGGATTACTGTAAGAAATATCATGAGAAGAGGTTGGCAATGACCTCTGAACCCAGCATAAGCTACAATTTTCATGGCAATTTCTGTAGCCTCAATATTTTTGAAGCACTGGTTGTGTTACCACAGAAAATATCACCATAACTTATGTGCGAATGAAATACGTTGATCTCAGGCTATGAGAACTGGTTAAATCTTCAATTCGAGCAAAAATAAAAAGGTTGGTACAAAATTTACTACTCACCTGATCAGTTTGACGCGTTACTATCCAATGTAATCATAATCGTGAATGATTTGAGATTCTGTGACCATTTGTTGAAAACCAGGTTTCAGGTACTTTTGGGTGTTGCACACTATCTCATGCCAAAAACTGAACGTTTGTATGGCTACATGGATGTTCCGATACTGTTGACATTTATTATGAAAAGAAATGGCCCCAATATTGATCCTTGTGGACCATCGTATTCAACGAATTCAAAATTTGGTGTACCATTATTCATGAGACGAAGAGAGAAACACATATACAGTCGAAAGTCTTATACAGGACCGAAAGTTGATTTCTGTATGGTTTCCTTACTCATGTCTTTCAACCAATTCCTTCATGATCTAAAGAAGAGCTCGTGAGAAACACTGAAAAAGATATGTTTCACGAGATGAACATAGAAACGAAGTTTGATATTTTTTTTATGAATATAGGTAGTATTGATATTAACACGGTAATTTTCTATTATTATTTGTTCCCTTTGTTAGTACCAAAATCGAGTTACTAACTATGAAAAAGGTTCCATTTGCATCCAACCCTTTCGTTCAGTTACTCTTTCCATAATATTTGAACCCATATAACCTAGTGGGTAACAGTATTCAACTTGAAAAGGGAAACATTCTCAATTAAAAATTGAATAGAAAGATTTTTCTAAAAATTGAAAAATCTGATTTTATGAACATCCTGTTCATATCATTGAACAAATCAATGTTTTCAACATACCAAACCCATAATGTGGTAGTGAAGTGAACCAAAAAGGAACTCATGGTTTGAGATAAAAGTGCAGGCCGTTTATCCAGACATTATCAATTCAACGATATCATTAAACGTTCTATGGTATCGGCAGGTATTCCAGCTGTGTTAGAACCTCTTGATGATGGAAAACGTCCTGATGGTGTGACGCTGATACCTTGGAAATGTGGCTTCACTTGTACTGACACAGTAGCAGCGCCTCATTTAGCAAATACTTCTGAGTCCGCAGGTGCTGCAGCAATGTCCAGCGAAAAATTGAAAAGAAAGAAATATCAGAATCTTGGACATAATTATCTTTTCCGTCCAATAGCTGTCGAAACTTTTGCTGTCTTCGGCCCTGAATCTCTGTCTTTTATCCATAGATTAGGAAGGAGATTGGGTCACGCTTCAAAAGATAAACGTTCAACCTCATTTTTGATACAAAGAATGAGTATAGCAATTCAGAGGGACAATGCTTCTTCTGAAATGGTACAATTCCTCCATCGCATCCACTGGATGAATTATTTTATCGTCCCAATTTTCTTACGAAATACATATCAGACATAAAAAATAATCACTCAATACTTTCCAAAAAATCAATATCAGTTTCTCTATCACCTTCTTAGAATTACAGGAACAATGAACCCATAGATTCGTCGTTCAACATAAGTGAGCATGCCATACCAACAAGAGACTCCATTTCTAAATTTGGCCTAAGAGGATTGAAGAATGTAGGGAATACCTGTTTTATGAATAGCATGATCCAGTGTCTTTTGTTGGAATTTTTCAAGAATGGTTTTTGTATGGAGGATTTAAATACTACTACATCGAGAAAAAAAGGAGATCTAGTGAAATCGTGTTTAACTATGATGGAAAATATCTGGAGTCCTGATTGTTCTCGGAAAATGGTGGATACTTCACATTTCGTCCGTCTATTCAGAAATTGGATCCTTCCTCTGATTATAACGTCCCAGCAGATTCAGAAGAGTTTTTAAGATACCTTCACGAAGGTTCACATGAAGATTCGAACAAGTCAAGTGCAGAGAATCAACCATCACCATGAATGATAATCAAAAAGTTTCCATTTCTTGGACGAGATATCTGTCCACTCATAATCCCAAAATTGTGGATACATTTTCCGGTCAGCTGAGAACTATATTGAGATGTACTTCGAGTAATTACTGCTCTGCTCTCGCGTTAATGTTCGAGATCATTAATCGCCATATTGATGTACCAGTTGATTACAAAAAAAAATCCGTCGACCTCGTTTTTGGGGTCAACGTGAAATTTTCACTTATAATCTCCCTAGAGCATGAATTATAGCCGGAAATTTTTTGAGTACATGAATTTTCTTTAAAAATTCATGTACGAGACAAATTTCCCGCAATTAATTCAAGCACGTGGGGGATTCGGTAAGAAAATTTTATACTGGAATTATATTCAAATAGAAAACATTAAGTAAATATGTATTTTGACGTTATTCACAAATAAATAGAAGGCTGTGTGTAATGGGAGTTTTGGGGGAGATTTTTTTCTGATTTTCCCCGTTCCCTAGTAGAATAAAATATATAATATCAGATAAACTATTATGTAAAATTAATTGCTTTCATACAATTTTCTTACTAGGTTTCAGGGAAATGTTAATATTGACTAAAAATGAAAGTGGATACGTTCGTATTGCGGGAGATATTTTTTTATTTTTTTCGTGCCCTAGTAAAATAAAAATAATATCAGATAAACTATTATGTAAAATTAATTGCTTTCATACAATTTTCTTACTAGGTTTCAGGGAAATGTCATTATAGATTAAAAATGAAAGTGGATGTTCGTATTGCGGGATATTTTTATTTTTCCGTGCCCTAGTGAAATAAATTTATAATATCAGATACATTATTATATAAAAATAATTGATTTCATATAATTTTCTCACTAGGTTCCAGGAAAATGTCAATATTTACTACAAACAAAGGTGATATACAGCAGAAAATATATAACTATACCTATACATATATACTTAAATATTTTTCATATTCTTTCAGGTTTAATTCTGAGGAAAATTTATATTTGCGGTAATAATTTGTTTTTCAAATAATTCAGGAAATCGGGATATTTTATTCTTTATTCTAAAGAAATGTTGTTGGCATATGTTGCCGGTTAAAAAAATATTTTGTAAAGTTAGCCATGGAGTTGACATTCACTACTCCTGTCAATTAATATTTTATTTGCGGCATTATAAGTTCCTCATAACATTGTATACAATCATAAGTTAGTAAAAAAGTGATAATAAAATGAACTTTCATTCGTATGAATTGTGTTCCTTTTGCAAAGAATCACAGCACATTAAAATGTACCATACAAATTTAAAATATCTAACATACCTAGTGGAAGAATCTGGATTAAATCATGAGCAAGAAAACTTATTTAAAGAGATTGGCAACATTCTTCGTGACATTGTGCCTTCTTTTGGACACAAATCTAATACTCAAAGAAATAAACTGGTGTCTCAGTATTATTTTTATTTTATGAAACACAGGCATATTGTTAAAAAAAAAACACCGGTTCTGTGTTTTATTCACCACTTAGGAAAGAGGAGGTAGAAGTGGAATATTTGAGGAATTCAAAATTAATTAATGATATTATAGAATGTACACCTTAATAAATTGTTGTAATATTTCCAACTTATAGAGTAGGTAAAAAAAAAATGTCAATACTATTTCAATATTATTTTTGTCTAATTATATGATAGCTGTCATGTGCCGGGAAATTTCCATTTATTAATTTTACGTCTACATGCTAATGTGGATGAAAAATTTTCAGAAAATTTGCTGGTTACCATAGTAACAATGTCGAAATAAAGCATCTGATTGGTTGAAAATGACTGGTATATTTTCTTCAACTAGGAGGAAAGTTACAATATTTGGATTTGAAAATACATAAATTTGGCAGCGCCAAGGTAACAATATGATTTGACATTTGAATAATATTTGAATTCGTGTATGTTCAGTCGCCTATACCATAATGATGCATTAATGGAGAAATCGAACATTCACAGATTATTAATAGTCGATTTTGGTGTACGTTTGGTTGCATATATCACAATAATGCTTTAATAGACAAATTGAACGTTAATAGGGGTCATTAACGATTGATTTCGTGTAGATTAAACAGACTCGTTGATACGAGGCAGCCGGAAAAATTAATTTTTATATCTATGTATTATTCTCAATAAAGTCTGAATTGTATTTTTGTTGAGTGACTCCTACTTGAATGAATGAATGAAAATAATAATTTGTGTTGAATTCCAGAAATCATAGTTAATCAATGGTAGTTGACCATTGATAAATAATCAGTTTCCTTGGAGATATTCATTAGCTATTGAAGCTGGCTCACTCCTGCACTGTACAGAGACCGTCCCGTCGAAGCGTGTAGTTGTAAATCTGCGTAACTTATTCAATTTTCCATGTTGCGCCATTGGAACAAATGGCTACCGTTGCAGTTCGGTTCATTCCTCAGCATTCCTAGGGGGATTTATGGAGTACAAGTATTCGATCTCCATGGGAGGCACTCGAGATGCACTTTGGTGGTGATTATATTGCAGAGGAGTATGATTTAGTGCACAGAGTTGCAGCGTGCCTGTTGAAGGGTTTTTGGTGACAATGAATTATGTGGAAAGATTGAGTAGAATTGGCAGTTTGTTTTGGTGGGTGAAGGTTGAGTTAGATTGGAAGCATATTTCTGAGTAATGATAAGCATATTCAAGTTTTGTCAGTATTTCAACCTGGTTTCTTATCATTCTTAACGTGAAGCAGTTGTTTGTCCTGGAAGAAAACAAAATATCCAAGGGTAGTATCGTTGAATTTTTAATAAACTTCTCGAGGCATGAGGGTTGTTACTGGATGTTTTCCGTTATAGTCCATCCAATATCAATTGCAGAAGCTGTTTCTATAGGGAGCAAATAAAACTCACTTCGCTAACACGAGCGTATATGCGAAGAAACGGAACGAAAAATAATCTGTACTACTTGTATACAGTCTCCGTCGGCACAAAGAGCCCGCTGGTCAACGTGGACTTGAGTGACTGCTGTCTGTTCTACAACCGATTCGTCTGGGCCAATCAAGTCGGACATCAATGCTGGCAGGTGTGTCTATACGATGGGAGGTCATAAATCACGCGTTATATTTGTGTTTTAATAGCTCTGAAAGATTAAAAACCAGTAGCGTCTGTGGTCTTGGTGTGTGCCGATCGAAATACGTTTTAGGATATTGAAATATCTAAATAAAATTAGTTATCTCCGCCACTGCTGCTCACAGGATTTCGCCGCAAGACTTTTTTATGCTTCTGCAATTGATATTGGGAAAACATACCAATGATAATTTTCAACAATGAGGCACATTCTAAAAATATTTCTAGAACAAAATAGATCACACCTGAAATAGTTGAATTGTCAATAGAAAAATTGACTTATATATAAAAGTAAGAAATCAACCTGAAAACGCGGAACTCCGAGAAGAATATAGACGACTGAAAAGTAAACTGAATAAATCAATAATTAAAAGGAAAAAAAAATTTAAAAAAAAATAGTACAAAAGGTCTCTGGAATATAGTCAATGAAATTTGTAATCAGAAATAGCAATAAACATTAATGAAATAAAAATAGATGGCAACAGAATAATTAATAACAAATGGAAATATGTGAAAATTTCAACGAATATTACAGCAAATTGGGGAAAAACTATCCAATGAAAATAACTGAACCCTCAGATTACGAAAACACTGAAAAAATAGTTGAAAGCACCATGTATGTATATCCAACTGATGAGAATGAATTGAGAGAAATTATAAGCCAACTGAAGATAAAAAAATCTCCAGGCGACGATTGGAAACTCTGAAAGAGATAGTTGATGAAATGAAAACCCATCTCACATTGAAACGGGAAACATTCTCAATTGAATATTGAATAGAAAGATTTTTCTGTGAATTGAAAAATCCACGATAAAAATGATGATTCCACATCTGATTTTATGAACATCCTGTTCATATTTTCAACAAATCAATCCTCTCACATATTTAATAAATCAGTGTATAGATACAGGGTGCTTCCCAATAATTTTGAAATCGGGACTTATTAAACCAATTTATAAAAATGGAGACAAAAGAGAAATGGTAAATTATAGACCGCTTTCTCTTATATCTAACATATCAAAAATCATAGAAAATATTCTGAAAAGAAGAATATTGAGTTTCTTGAATAAACATAAAGTAATATCGGTAGGCAATATGGGTTCAGATTAGGAAAATCAACGGAAGATGCAATATTCTCTTTGTCGTCGTATATTTACGATGCTTCAGACAGAAAAAAAGGCTACCTCAGGCATATTTGTAGACCTATCGAAAGCATTTGACACGGTCTGTCACGAAACAAAAGATTCTCCTATGGACTTAGAGGAAATTCCTACAGTTTAATAAAAAATTATTTGTCTGGTAGAGAACCGAGGGTGAAAATCGACGATGTTACTAGTACCTACAGAACCGTTTTCTATGGAACCCCACAAGGAACGGTACTGGGTCCATTACTGTTATCAATTAATATAAATGCATTACTTGAAATAGAAACCCAAGGAAAATTATTGAGCTTCGCAGATGATACAGTCATTCTGTGTAAATCAAATACCTGGCGAGATTTGCAGCAAATTGTTGAAAAAGTTTCTTTGGAATAGAAAAATGGTTTGGAGGCAATAATCTCACACTTGATTTAACAAAAACAAAATATTTATCATTCTCTTCCTATCTATTTAAAATTCGTTCTGAGGTAAAAACAAATTAGGTTAATTTTCTTAGCCTTTTTGTAACGTATTGGGAGTGTTCATCCCACCTGATGCGCTGGTCAAGTATTACACCATGGTATTTGATTTTTGAACTTTTTCAATTGTACAGGTTGTTTCTTCGAACATCTAGGAAAGTGTATCTTTAATAATTATTTTGTGGTTGGTCTCTTTTATGTAACGCGAAGGAAATAAATTCTTTAATTCAAGCTCAGAAGATTATTGTTTAACCATGGACTTCTGTTTTCCAATCCTATCTCTGCCTTGTTATATGCTTGGTTCCAATTTTCGCCTGTGAAAATGATTGCTGTCGTCGGCATATGAAATAAAATTGGCGGGAAGATTTTTTTTATCCGACATATATATATATATATATATATATATATATATATATATATATATATTGGGAACAGTATTGGTCCCAGAACGGTTCCCTGTGGTATCCCAGTTGTAATTTCTGATGGTATGTTCAGTTCGTTGTCTACTTTAACCTTTTATTGTCTGTTTGATGAATAATGACGCAAAACATATACAGAAAGTCCCCAAATCCCGTAATGATATTTCATGTGAAACTGTGTCGAAGGCCTTGGCTAAATCAAGAAAGACAGCTAGGCACTTTCTCGACCCATCCAAGGTCTCAATTACTTTTTTCGAGAGCTCAGGAATGGCCTTCTCTGTATTTGAGTTTTTTTTTAAATCCAAATTGTTTTTCCAAAATGACTTGATGCAAATCTAGAAACTCAACTAGCCTCTGTTGTAGACTCTGCTCAAATATTTTTGCGAGATTATTTATAACCGATATTGGTCTATAACTACCTAGTTCTTCTCTGGCTCATGCATTATAAATGACTGATGACTGTTGACTGTTGACTGTTCCCACTGTTCTGGTAATATTCCTGTTCTAAAAGTTGTATTTATTATATGTTGTAATGGTTCAATGATATTTATGTGTTTTTTTTATTGTGGTTACCTCCATTCCATCTGGTGGTTTTACAGGTTTGCAATTATCTCATCAACTTCGTTTTTTGTTACAAAATCTAGAAATATTATGGGACCTATGGAGCTATCGTTTAGAAAATTTGGGGGTTGCTGTTATCAATTTGGTTCACAATTTTTTTTCGATATTGATAAAGTATTCATTGAATGCATTTGCCTTGGAAGTGTTTTTTGTAACTTTTCCCTATTTTCGTTTATGATGTTATGTTGATCAGTTGTCACGTTTTTTCTTTGTAGTATTGATTTTTTGTCGATTTTATTAATTTATTCAGTTTATTCCTGTATTTATTGTTCTCTGCCTTAAATTATTCTCTGTAACTCGTAATTATTTTTTCAAGAGATTCTCGTTTTTTTATTGAATTATTCAGACCATTAGTAATCCATGGTTCGATTTTATGATTTATATTTCTATATGCTGATACTCTTTTGTGGAAGCTGTTATGCAGTTATTCAGTTTGCTAATAAAGAGGTTATATGCTTTTTGTGTTTCATTGCAGTATTTATCTTTCTTCGGCCCCATTTCCAGTCTTGTAAATTTCTCAAGTGCTTCTTAATGCCGCAATGAACCGCTTGGCAGCCCACATTTCAAACCCCGACTGTCAAGTGAAGAGGGTAGCCTCTCGTTAACCCGTCTATTTAAATAAACATAATTTCTGTTTTTCCTGTCTAGGTAGCTTTAATCTCCGGGTGAATTATTGGAGGAGCATAGCAGATGTAACGAGTTCGCTGTACAAGCAGGATATGATTGACTAATATTCCCATAAAGACACACCATGCCATTAAATGCAACTGGAATGACGCCAAAGTTAATAACTCAAAAGTTTCGTTTATTTATAGACATCATTCATGCTAAGATACGGTACTGTCACAGACTCCTTGGTAACAAGTCACGCAGAAAGAAGCGGCAACAGTGTCTTTGTGGCAACCTCAAAAGCAGAGCACAGTTTTGTCTTTCGAGAATAATCGGTCAAATAATTTTCAATTTCTTATCCTAGTTCTTCAGAAACACCTTCAGGCATAAATGAATGAACTATCTAGATATTTTATGTTAAAATTTCATTGTAGAATTTTCGTCTTTCAGATTAACTGGAAATCAGGAATTAGAAACAAGACATAAAGTGATCTGAATTAAAAAAAAAGATGTTTCGACGATTATTTGACGTCTTCTTCAGGGCCTTTTTAAGTTACTGAGACATGTATAGTTAATATCATGTTGAAATATTTCATTGAAAATAAGCATTGCTGCTTTCTGGGGGTATCTGTGTGTGTGGTGTAAAAGTGTAAAGTATATTATAGTGTTTTTATGAAAATGTCTCGTTTTGGGAGAGAAAACCAGGACGTAATTAGAAAAGAAGTTCAATATCTGATCCCAGATAATACCAAAAAATCAAAGACAAGCATTTGAAGCAGTTTCTAGAATTTTGCGATGAGAAGTCTTATAATATACACGAAAAGTTAGCTGTTGAACAACTGGCTAGTATTCTAGAAGATTATTCATTTAATATGAGAAAAGCAAATTCGGAAGAGTACAAAGAAAGTGTTGTGAGAGTAATGTGGAATTCAACTGCAAAACAACTACAGGAAATGTATTATGAAAAATATAAAGTTAAATTTGATCCGTTTTCTGACAGGTTCAAAAACGCAAGAGCAGTACGTGATGCCAAACGTAGGGAACTACAAAAAGATTCAATAAAACGAAAGCTTAGTGCTTCGGCGTTGAGTGACGCAGAATACATGAAGATTGTAGAACTGTGGAATGAAGATTGTTCAAAAGGTCTTCAACGTTAGTTTTTTCACATCGTTTTCCACGAATTAGCTTGGAGGGGTGGAGAAGCTACAGCAGCAAGTATTGAATACTTTGTGGAAGAGACCGATAACTTGGGCAACTTTACTGGTCGCAAAGAGTATAATCCCATGTTTTCGAAGACAACACAAGGCGGCTCAAAAAAGTTAGCTAATTACTATAAATAATTCAAGCATATGTCCTGTTCGTCTTTTCAGGAAGATGATGGAAAAAAGAGGTATAGAGACCAATCGTTTGTTTGTAACTCCTAATCCAATTTGGGATCGAAGAAATTCAAAGGGGTTGTATAAGAATGTTCCATTGGGGAAAAGAACACGGTTTCAACATGGTTTAAATCGGCTGCACAGAAGATTGGTGTTGACACAAAAAAAGTGAAAATCACGAAGCATTCGGCGAGAGCAACTGCAGTGTCCAGTTTGGCAAAAAAGGGAATTGGAGAGCAGCAATCGATTAAAATTACAGGCCATAGTAGCAGTCAATCCATAAAACCCTATTTACAGATGGATATAGGACATCATAAAGAAATTGTTGGAGCGATGCGGTGTAATTCGAATAGCAGCTGCATCAATGGTTCAGTGTCAAAAATGGTGCAATCGGATGCGAATCAACCATCAGTTATAACTTATAATAATTTTACATTCAATGTTACAAATAATAATAATTGTACTAACAGTAGTGGTTAAAATAACAGTAATATTAATTATGTTCTTTGTTGCGTAATATATCGAATTTGCTTATACGAGTGATATAATTATTTTTCTTTAGTTAATATTTAAGCAGCTATAGGTATCCATATATCAATATCGGTGGTTTTATTTCTAAATCTGTTATAAATTTCTATTCTTAATATTCTAAATTTGTATTGTTTAAAATTAAAGAAATGTGGCTTGTTATCTGAGATTTTAGACCAAGACCAATTTAAGATTATGCTAAATAAAATACAATATACCGACTTAGTTACGCAAAATAATAATAAGGCAGCTGGTGGTAGTTCAAACCATTATTCTTGACTAACTTTATTCCACTAAAGTTGGTGGAAATATATTTTGTTACAAGGAACTCGAAGCAGTATTATTCGAGGAGAATTTTTTTCCACTTAGTTAAATAAAACTTTTAGAAAAGTTAATAATGGTTATTTTTTGAAGAATCTAATCTACTATTAGTCGTCAAAATATAGGTTTTTCCCAAAATTGCAGAGTATGCAGATAATCAATTAGTTCATTGTAGTTAAACGTATAGCAGGCCATGGAATTCATGTCAAACCTAGTAATTCTAACTTTTGACGTTACCTGAGTATAAATGATCTGAATAAATTCGTTGTGTTGTAGAGTTTATAAAAATGGAGCGATTTGTGAAATATGTTTTATGCAAGTTTTGTAATGAAGTTAGTGAAATTAAAATGTATCATCGGAACCTAAAATTTTTAACGTATTTAGTAAGTAGAATGCGGACCAGAAATTTATTCACCGAATTTATTTGGGATTATCAAATATTATTTGCTTCTGGTGTGCAAAAAATATGAAGCTGTTCGTGGATTACAGCAGAATAAGATAGTTTCAGAGTACTACATATATTTTATGAAACATAGACAATTTATACATTTTAGTGAATGTTCGCTTTTATATTCTGCATTAAAGAAAGAAGACGCAGCTAAGGAATTTCAACAACATTTATATGCTTTAGTTAAAAATTGTTGTTTGTGTTAAAATATAAGAACTAACGTAGCAACGACATGTGTTTTTGAAAATGTTGAGTTTTTAAGTACATATTATATGGTAAACTGTTAATAAATGATTTTTACCTATTAACGTATAGAATTTTTTTTACATAATCTGAAGTTAAATGTAAATGTAATTTTCCCTATAAACGCCAAAAAATTTCCAGTGTAATTTCGTGCTCCTTACCCCAAGGAGAAAACAAATTTCCGGAATTTTCTTAAGTTGCTATACAGGCTTTTAATTAGTCGAAAATACAGGGTGTTACCTAACTACGGTACGAAACTTCGGGGGGTGTTACGTTAGATCATTTGACAAAAAAAAGTTCCTATGAACATATGTCTGGAGTTGCTTCGTTTCTGAGATACAGGGCGTTGAAGTATAAAAAAAAGGTATTTATGAAATATCCTGAATATCCTGAAATCGATGTGGTTGAAATGTGGTACAGCTATTTGAAGTAATAGGGTAATTATTTGGCCCCAAGTAGGTCCAGGAGCGTCTCAGTGGGCACCACAGCCAACAATACTGATAAAAAATTATTTTCTCCTTTTCAGTGCATTTGAATATAAGCGTGGGTTCTAAAAAGTTTTTTATAAGCGTGGTAAAGATACAACTTTTTGGCCTCCTGTGTTTTTTTTCATATTTAGCTTAGTTTTCGAGAACAAAAAAAATGAAGGCACTCTACAATCATGATGAAGACCAGCTGACAGTGATAGTATTGTCATATCAGTAAAAGTCAGAGTTGTCAATTAGCAGTGATTCCATCATGAATACTTTTACTAACGCTGAAATGGCTGACATGCACTTCATTTATGGATTAGCAAATGGAAATGCGGAATAAGCACGGAGAATCTAGCAGGATAGATATCTTATCTTAACAGAGTCATTCCATGTGCTAAAACATTTAGAACGCTACATGCAAGATTATGTGAAACTGGAAGTTTTAATAAAAACGTAAGTGGTGGAAGACCAGAAACTGTAACAACGCCTGAACTAGAAGAAGCTATACTTGATGCGATAGAAGAAGATCCTTCAAATAGTACCGTGAAGATTGCACTGCAGCTTGAAGTAAGCCCAAAAACAGTTTGGAAAGTTTTAAAGAGAAACCTCCTATACCCATATCACATACAGCGGGTCCAAGCTCTGCTGCCTAGGGATTTTGCAGGTGGTTGATTCATACGATGGCACACAATAATAATTTTTTACCAAATATTTTATTTACGGACGAGGCAAATTTTTCACGAGATTCTATTATAAACTTTCACAATAACCATTTCTCGGCCGACGAAAATCCCCACATTATTAGAGAAAGTCATTTTCAGCAACGATTTTTGCTGAACGTTTGGGTAGGAATTATTGGTGACTACCTAATTGGACCCTTTTTTTACCAGTAAGATTATCAGGTCCATCCTACACGGCTTTTTTGCGAAATCATTTACCCAGTTTGTTGGAAGAAGTACCCGTACTTGTGAGAGGCAACATGTGGTTTATGCACGACGGAGCTCCAGCTCATTTCAGTGTTCTTGTTCGTCAGCATCTCGACATCACCTTCCCCAATCGCTGGATTGGACGTGCAGGACCTCAACATTGGCCCGCTCGCAGTCCTGATATGAATCCTCTAGATTTCTATTTATGGGGTCATCTGAAAGCTCTCGTTTATAAAACCCATATACTAGATGTGAATGACTTGAGGAATCGAATAAGTGACAATTGCAATGTCATAAGGAATACTCCAGGTATTTTTTAACGTGTCAGACAATCAATGACACATCGATTGCAGTCGTGTATTTTATCAGACGGTGGACATTTTGCTCATTTACTTTAAGGTCGAAATTGTTTATTTTTTACTTTAGGTTTGTATTCTATGTTGTCCATGGATAATTTGTAGAATAAGTTAAAGTATTTTTTCCTCGAAAACGAAGCTAGATATGAATAAAACACAAGGGACCAAAGAGTTGTATTTTCAGTTGTTTAATCTAAAAAATAAAATACTACAAAAAAAAGAACTTTTTTTTTCTCAGTATTGTTGGCTGTGGTGCCCACTGAGACGCCCTTGGTCCTACTTGGGGCCAAATAATTGCCTTATTACTTCAAATAGCTGTACCACATTTCAACCACATCGGTTTCAGGATATTTTATAAATACCTTTTTTTTAATACTTCAACGCCCTGTATCTCAGAAACGAAGCAACTCCGGACATATGTTCATAGGAACTTTTTTTGTCAAATGACCTAACGAATCAACCCCTGAAGTTTCGTACCGTAGTTAGGAAACACCCTGTATTAGGTGTGGAATTTTCAGAGTAATTGAATAAATTAGAAATTGACTCAACTGTTTGGAATTAGCTCTTTCAGTATATTCTCACGGACTCATTATCTCACTACTTGAAGTAACCCAACATCTGGTCCCCGCGCGTTTCCCTGGAAAGACGCTAATCCTCCGTTCACCTCGTTTGTTTAATCGCCAGTGCTTTGTCTACGACAAGCAAGCGATTCGTCTCTTTCATCTTTCGCAGTGCCATCCTGCATCCAACAGAACTATCGTCCGCAAGGATCTACAGATACACGGGAGAGCTAATGGTGGTCTTGTTCGCTTATCTGAGATTAAAGAAATTTACGCACCGAACAACTGGTCCTAAGGAATCAGACGCGACAAAGAGTGTACACAGAACCACATACCTCCTCACTCAAAGCCATGGGGAGATTGTTCACACTGTTGACGACGCCAGTTTGGCTAGGTTGAAGGACATTATTTTTTTTGAATTATGATTATTACAACGATAACTTGCTGCCTTTGATTTTCATGACACTAGTTTGAGTTTCATTTTGTAAACTATAGATGTCGCCATCTATAACTTGTTGTATTTCATATGCAGGGTGTCCCAGGACTTTTTCTTGAGTGTTTCTGAAGTTAAGAGTCTGTGGGTCTATGGACGACGCTATTTTAACACATACATTGACATAAGTCAGAAACTATTGCAGATTCACACATTCTTACCTGAGAGAACCGGAACATACACACACAATACGCGAAGTAAAAAATCAATAATGTTTCCTTACCCAGAGCCAACCAGGCGTTGGGGTAGCGTTCACTTGTCTATACCGCTCCTAGATTTTATAACCTCCTCCCCTCCATCAAATCTGAATTAATGGAAAAAATGTAGATGACAAAGTTGTAGGAAATTTAATTTCCTATATAAACCGAATCGCTAAAATTCATATTTCTCGAGATAAAAAGCGTTAACTTTGTCGTAATATGAAAAGTTTGATAATTCTCAAAAATTAGAAATTACGATAAAGTTTACGCTTTATATCTCGAGAAATATCAATCTTAGCGATTCGATTTATGGGACTTTTTTTGTAGAAAATTTAATTTTCTACGAATTTGTCATCTACATTTTGTCCATAAATCCAGTAATTTATGAAGTAACCTCAAAAAAATAAGAATTTTCTGCAAAAATCAGATTTGACCCGTACAATCTTACAGGAGCAGATTACACCTACGTCGCGATAGGCACTTTTGTAGAGCATGCAATCCTTAGTAAATCACGCTTTGGTACAATATGATAGCATGAAATGCCGCTGAGTTATAGATATTTGAAAAAAATATATCAAAGTTTACGTGTATTTCAAATGGGAAATCTTTCCACGCTCTGGGAAAATACTTAATGTTAATATTAAGGTCAAATTCTCTGGGAATTTTTTTGGGCATTTCCAACAAAATTTTCGGTTGGGAGCAAAAACAAAAAAAGTAGTCGTAAAAAAAACACCCTAATATATGAGTATCATTATTGGGTATACAGCTCTGAAATTAACCCAGATATTGCCACTGTTCTTTCAAAAGACACATTACAGATTTCCTTTTTACTGATATTTAACTATCTGATCAGAGATGATGCCACCAGTACGTTTTAAGGAATAACATTCATTTCATGTTTTAACCAGCTTTTTTCGTGATTTCGATCAAATCAAGTGAAAAATCAATTTTATATATGCTAAAATAATAAGTGATCTGACATGGATACTAGAAGGTATGTACAGTGTGTCCTATTTTATTTCTTATTGGATAATATTATCAAATTTGACAAAAAATGGTACAAATTGAATGTAGAAATACAAGTGCGGTTATAATAAAGTATGCTAAACGAATTTTATAACTAATAACTCGCTTGTTCTTTTAAAAGAACAGTGGCAAAATCAACTACATATTTACCTTATTGAATGAATGTGGTTTTTTGTGGAGGAACAACGTTTCTTGACATGATTTTTGGGTAACCTTCCACAGTCTGAAAATGAAAATATAATCAGGAAAATGAAAATATAATCAGGAAAATCTATACAAGTGTAGAAAGGGCAAACTGATTAGTTCACCCCGATAAGTTATTGCGTTCACCAAATTATATTTCCTATGGAAAAATGATTCAATTTGTCAATAACTTGCCGTTTTCTGATTTGCCTATCAAAAAAATTTTTAAAGGGGTTCACCAAATTATATTTTTTTAAAATCTTCTAAATCTCCTTTAATTGTTTTATAATTTGGATTTTTGCTCGCAGAGTCTTTTTTTGCTTTTTCAACTATATAGAGAAGTATCTTTTGAATTTTTTAAAAATTTTTTTGATAGGCAAATCCAGAAAACGGCAAGTTATTGACAAATTGAATCATTTTTCCATAGGAAATATAATTTGGTGAACGCAATAACTTATCGGGGTGAACTAATCAGTTTGCCCTTTCTACACTTGTATAGATTTTCCTGATTATATTTTCATTTTCAGACTGTGGAAGGTTACCCAAAAATCATGTCAAGAAATATTTACCTTTTTCTTTTAGGTAGTGGACTAAGCCTCTAACGTTACATGAATTACTGAACGAAGTTGAGAATTTGGATAATGATCCCCCCAATAATATTTTCATATTTCCTCCAGAGAATGCAAATGACGATAACACTGACGAGGACTCTGGAGATGAAGAAAACGTACAAATGTGTAATCTTCCAGGGCGCCAGTTACGTGCCGACGCTGAAGTTTCGTAGGACGATACCGAAGCAGCTGGTGTGTCTGTGATAAGAGACTCTTCGGATAGTGAGGATGACTTGCCATTGTCCACTTTTGGCTCTAGGATTATTGGAAGCACAGTTCGGAAGAAAAAGCGAACTTACAAATGGAATAATAAAGATATCGATATCGACTCCAACATTCCTCCTTTCCTTCCAACATATGGACCAAAACAGCTGTACACTCCTCTCGAGGCATTTTTGTTATTTTTTGATAATGAAGTCATCGGGATGCTGGTAAAGTACTCAAATATGTATGCTAATTCACATAATCGTATCGGAGATATTACCGACAACAAGATTTGTTGTTTTTTGGGTGTTTTGCTTCTCAGTGGCTATTCTTCCCACCCAAGGAGATCGATGTATTGGGAAAATTGTCGAGGCACTAATAATATTCTGGTTTGCGAAGCGATATCTAGAAATAGGTTAAATTTTATTATGCAAAATATTCATTGTTGTAATAATGCTGACTTACCCGCCAATGATAAATTTGCCAAACTACGACCTCTTTTTGATATTCTCAATAAAAAATGTATAGATATGTCATCATGTGAAGAGACACACAGCATTGACGAATCTATGGTACCTTATTTTGGGCATCATGGTTCGAAACAATTTATAAAAGGAAAGCCAATTAGATGGGGCTATAAATTGTGGGTGGGAACAACTGTAGCAGGGTATATTGAATGGTTTGAACCCTATCAGGGTTCAACCACTGTCCTTTCAATAGGTATGAGGATCTTGGCCTAGGTGCTACGGTGGTGTTAGAAAGTAGTACTTCAAAAAGAGTATTCTAAGAATGTCCTTTTTCATTTATTTGTTGACAACTTTTTTACTTCCCTCCATTTACTGGAAAAACTCAAAATTATGGGTCTGAAAGGTACGGGCACAATGAGAGAAAATCGCGTTGGTAAAGACTGTCCTTTATCTCGCTCATCAGTTTTGAAGAAAAAAGAACGCGGTACATTTGAATTTGTATCTTCTGATACAAATTCTATATCTTTATGCAAGTGGTGAGATAACAGCGAGGTAACTATTGCTTCAAATCATACCAAAATAATGCCTACCCTCCCAGTAAAGAGATTTTCCCAGAAAGAGAAGAAAACTATTTACGTACCGCAATGCAATAAACAAGTACAATGAGAACATGGGTGGGGTTGACAGGACTGATCAAAATATTAGCCTCTATAGAACTCATATAAGAGGTAAGAAGTGGTATTTTCCACTAATATCTCACTGTCTAGACATGGCCGAACAAAATGCTTGGCAAATATATAGAATTGGAGGCGGAAAAAAAGATCACCTAAGATTTAGACAGTCAGTGGCAACTTCAATTTTGGAGACATTTAAAAAAATAACAAAAAGAGGTCCTAGCCGTCAGTCCGCAAATCTTCATGAAACATCTCGATATGATAGATTAGATCATTTGATTGTATATCAGGAAAAGCAGACCCGATGTAATATCTGTCATAAAAATTGTTATTTTTTTTGTCAAAAATGTTCCATTACTTTGCATCCAAAAAATTGCTTTCTTAGCTACCATACATTATAATTCATATTTCCATTAAAAAATACAACATAATAAACCATATCTTCAAAATTTGTTAAATTTTTATTTAAAGTAGTGGTGATTTTGCCACCGTTCTTTTAAAAGAACACCGTTTTCAGAAAAAAGCCAATATTGAAATGCAAAAATTACTTAAAATATCAATTTTTGGTTATCCCTAGGTCCAAGATTTGAAATTTGAATAAATATTTAAAAAAAAAAGCTTTGGCATTATCTGGGTTAATGATTATCATTAGTTGTTTCAAACAAAAACACGAGTCTATTCGAACAATACGATTTATGGAACATCTTTGGTGAAAGTGATCCGATTTATGAAATATTGGACCTGGAACTGGCCCCCCAGATGGGGCAACATGAAAAACAATGGCCTTCCACCCACTCGAATATCCTCATCGTGATGCGATTCCCACACAAATTAACACATTGGTAGCCGAGCCCGAATTTCTTGTCACGAACCGGGCAACATTTGCATATGTAATACCAATTGTATTCCGAAGTTCGTTCGTTTTGAATGACTGTATCGGGCCACAAAATGAGCCCTCTCGATTTGGCTTATTCAGTATCGGAGGGGTTGTTGGAATCTGATCCCTACATTTCAGGGAAGGGGTGTACTCTGCGCCGATTGTTGTTCCTGGATTTTTACAGGATTTGTGGGATTAAAAGCAAAGTTCAGGGTTTTTAGAGTAATCGCGAGTACCACGAGTGAATTCGTGCACCTGTCAGCTGGAAGAAGTTTACGCCTATACTCTGTTTTCTAATGTGAGAGAGTGATCATATGTAAATTTGCAATGACAGAACTCATTTAACAGGGTGGACAACTTGAAGTTGGATTGTATGATAGTTTTTAAAAATTAGGGTCAACTTGATTTGCATGACAATAGAAAGACGATTTTTTTCAATGAAATTTATGTGACAATTAGTAGAAATGGAAAATCAAAATTATAGGTTCACAGGAAGTGAACAGGTTGATATGTTATTAATTTACGGTGAATGTCTGAAAAACAGTATCGCCGCCTGTCAGTTATACGCTTAACGATACCCACACAGAAGACACCCTCAAAAAACCTTTTTAAAAAAAGTGGAGATAAGATTCCCAAAAAAAAACCAACAATGGAGAGGATGATGGTAATACATGTATCGTAAGTGAGGAGGCAGGAATGAATGTTTTAGCTCATGTTGAATTTGATCCAATACCAATGCAATGTCAGTCGAGAAAGCACTAGAAGAATTTAAAAAAAAACGCCATATCGTGCTTACAAGTAAAACTTACATCAACATCTTCATGAGAATGACTACATCATATTGGATTATTGTAACTGGTTGTTGGCGAAAAATTTCAGTTTCAACATAGTGTTTTCTGATGAATCGAGATTTACCAACAATGGGATGTTCAACTACAGGTCGTTCATTAGAGTAATAAGTATAATAATCATTATACATGATTATAATTATAGAGATAGGCAGGTAATTGAGATATTAACTATTCTAAAATTAAGTAGATAAAAACTTATATAAAATTAATAATGATATGAAAATAGGTAAATTGGAATAAATATTAATATGTATTAAACAAAAAATACTATTTACAATATAACTTGATTTTAAATTTTTTGGCATCATATTCCGAGTAGTCCGATGAACTATCGTCGTTGGGTTCCAGAAAATTAAAAAGGGGCTCTACAGTGTTTTCCAGCATGTTATCAGCTTCCCACATTCTTTCTTCTATTCCAATCACATGTTCGGTGCACATACTACATTTTTCGCAATCCCCTGTCTTCATTTCCTCTTGCAAGAGGTTTTCTACGTCTCTTATTTCTATAAGTAGTGTTATGCCTTGCTACAAACTCTTTTACTTGCGCCCACACCAATTCTATGATGTTTAATTCACAGTGATATGACGGAAGGCGAAGTACCGTTATATTCCGTTTCGAAGCGATTTAGTCGACAATAAATTTCTCACAAAGAGGTTTAATCAACTTTACAATCTCCAGTAGCCCCTTTTTCAGCATATCTTCGTGAAATTGCTTCTTATTTAAAGTAAGCCAATGAATGATATAATTTTTTTGCAAGAAGACGTTGGTATTTTTTCGGATTTTGTTGAGTGGTAGCTGGCATTATCCATGACTATAACAGACCCAGGAGGAATAAGATGTAGCATTTGCTGGAAGTATTTTTCAACAACATCAGCGTTTATGTCTTCATTAGTTTCCAGTCCGTTTTGATTGAAATGCTAGTAAGCCACCATCGACAAATCCAGATTTGCTACCAATGTGAGTATTTATTAATCTTTTACCTTTTCCCGAGGGTACTTTTATTCCGATATTTTTATACTTTTATACTGCTATATTTTACCAACGGTATAGCCTTCATTCAACCAAGTTTCGTCCATATAATATATAGATATTCCTGTTTTCCCTTCGAAACTGTCTACCTGCCTTCAAATATCGTCATCGCCAGCAGATGATTTCGTCTTTCTCTATTAAAAGTAATTTTCTGTTTTGAATTTTTTCGTAACGAAAATTCATTTTCTTCAAAGTTTTCCACATTTTCTTCCTACCCATTGGTGGAATGAAATCATCCTTTTTCACTTCGGACATTATTTTGTTCAAGGTAGGTATTTCTTTTTTCTAGTGAATATTTCTTCTGATAGCAGTCTTTTATCCTCATTTATTACAGTTTCTTTTCTTCCTGTACTCCGAGTTTGGTGACCTGATGGGGCCGCGTTTATCCTCGTGCACAAGTTGGTATATTGTTGACGGTCCGACTCCAGTCATATTCGAACACATTTCATTTTTGTAACACGGAATGTTGAGTTTTGGTGGCGAACAGCGTTGAACAGATTGAGAATAATAATTTTCTCATTTTTAGAAAGCGCACTTTCACTAATCCGTTTCTCAGCAACAAATTCAGAAACACTAGTCATTTCTAAGAACGAATTTTTCCAACAATTGCCGGAAAGTAACTAACTTCTCTTCAATTTTGCAAAGGGCTTTGAGATATGTCTCTACAATTCACTATTTCCAAACCCAAAAAATATATTCACAAATGACCAACGGTCACTAATCTCATGTGTTCCCCTCAGGCGGCGAGTTCTGCACTTGACAATCATTCTCAATTGGACACAATCTATACCGCCTTCTCAAAGGCCTTCGACAAACTAGATCACCAGATACTTCTGAACAAACTGAACTTCCTTAGTTATTTCTAAATGAAACTTGCTTCATCTCTTCAACTGTCTTGTAATTGGGCTCTTCCTGTATAGACAATAAATTATTTATATTTTTTTTTCAAACATTTGAAATTTTTGAAACACTGAGGCACAGGAAGGTAAACTTCCTGTGCCTCTACGCTTATAATAGTTTTCTTAAGAAAATCCTCCATTTGTGTAACGAATCCGGCCATATTGTTATCTCTTAGCGCAGGGGCGGGTTTATATCTACATAATATTATTTGTCAAAAAAAACTTTTGAAGTAAGGAAAAGATAATCAGGTAGGTGATTGTAAATATATTATATTATTGTACCTGGAACAGGAAATCACAGAGCATACTTAGCGTTGACCATTGTTAGGGGATAATCATTTCAACAGTCACTAAGCTGGTACGAAATATCTTTGAACTAACTTTACAGGGTTATTGGTTACATTTGGACCAATAGATATCCTGCTTATTCAAAGAGCTAGAAAATGTAAATAGAAAAACAATTGTACCCCGTATTAAAAAGTTATGATATAAACTTTTGTTTTTTCTAATGGGACACCCAGTATATTATTGCATTTTGGGATTCTCCTGAAAATTCTAGATATGTTTCATTCATGATGTCCTATATCTACTTGCACATTCCCATCTTAGTTTTTCATAAGTTATCCAATGACATTTAACCTCGTACGCCTATTGAATACAGCGAAGACGCCTGGGTTTTACAGTCAATAATAATTGATTACTCTCTCACATTAGGAAACAGAGTATAATAATGGGTTCAAAGCGTTTGGCGACGCTTCAAAATGTTTATAGATAGTGACATGCTACTATTCCAGGTAAAACCAAATTACTGCTATTTCATTAGGTATTCATTAGGAATATCAAATTAACTTGATTTGTTGAAAATATAAACAGGATGTTCATATTTATATAACATGAATACCCCACAAGAGGTTATCTTGACGATGGAAGATAGTGACTAAAGTTTATCTTTCAGTCGCAGATGATTCCACATCTGATTTTATGAACATCCTGTTTATATTTTCAACAAATCAATCTATCATACCCCATGACAGGTTTTAATGTCAGAAAACACGAATTTCAAAGTGTCTCTCCAAAAGAAATGATTCTAACTTTTTCCATCTTTGCAAAGTGAGATTGCTTCTTGAAAATGTGTTTCCCATTTTTTCCGGTCTTCCTAATGATCCTGGAAGCGTGAAATAGATTTTCGTCGACAAAAATGTATTGAAGACCTAGTGAATGCGATGTCTCTCCTGCGTCAATGTTATGAATGATTTCTGGTGAGTACTCTCTTTTGGAAAACATTCCTCTTTGCCTCATTTATCTTTATGAGTTCTTAATTAAGACTGGAATAGAAAATCAAATAACTATCTGAATGAAAATGCAAATTTTCAATTTCAGATTTTTTTCTTTTGAGTTAGGGCCTTTTCAGAATATCTATCAGATGTAGTTCAATGTCCAGCGTGGCTTTAGCCGGGGAAGTAGTTGTTTTCTGTTAGACATTCACAAAAATTAACTTCATTTTAATCGTGGATTTTTCAATTCACAGAAAAATCTTTCTATCAATATTCAATTGAGAATGTTTCCCTTTTCAACATCAAATTAACCATAAGTAATTCCTGGCAATATTTCTCGTCAATCAACAGACTGCTTATCGGAAAGTACCAGCAATTGGCTGGGACATGAAAGTGAGTCTCCTGATGTCATTACATCACTCAGTACAATCAGTTCATGAATTGAGTGCAATCATAATCCTCTAGTCTACTCGACAAGTTGAAAATGGTGTAAAATAGAGATACTGCTCTTAAAATTATGTGTGATAGCTCATTGGATCCGGAATAACGCCTAGAAAAATGTGCCAGAAGCGTGTATTAGCACATAAAACATTGCAAAAGTTATGAACAATTGAAGATGAAAAAAAAATGGCATTTCGTTTTTTGCCAATATTTCATAAACTATTGATACTTAAGAAATTTCAAAAAAAGATTCTGAAAGAGGAGGAAATTTCCAATAAAAAACTCCGAACTCCCGGAACTCTATCTCCATTATTTATAATTTTAATTTAACGCTGAAAATGGGTCTTCGAGCGACATTTTTAGGTTGCGCGCGCGGCGTCAAAAGCGAGTACGACACATTAATTAATTTATTTAAGGTATTAAATATTTTTTTTTTAATTTAAAAAAATTATGGTGTATTCGGAAAACTATAAATAATTCATTCCCCTTGGAAATTTTACTGAAAGTTTATTTTTCAACAATTTAAACGATTGTTAACTAACAACATATTCTCGAACTTCTGTCTTAATTTTAAATGAAAAAAAAAATTTTAAATAATTTTCGTAAAAATGTTTCGCTTCGTAGAGCCTTTCTAATATACATACTTAACAAGATCACGCCATAAAAGTTGAAAAAATATTCATACTTTGTTTATAATAATTTTTGTACTTGAACAAAAACAAAAAAATCCAAGTAATGTTGTTAAAAAAAAATTTTTTTTCTTAATCATCATATTATCGTTTTTTCATCAATACAAGATATAAATTGATTTGCAAAATGAAATTTTTTCGCCATTTGTTGATTATTTCAATATTTTTGAAAAAATGTTTTCCACAACTTCATTATATTACAAATATTATGATTTTTGAAGGAACATTTTTTCCTTAATAACAATTGTTAATTGTTTATAATCGTTTTTTTTATATTTCTATTGTTTAAATAATTAGTTAAGAATGTTTTTTGGTCTAAAAATCATAATTGACAGTCCTCTATGGAGTAACAAAAAACAATTTTTTTTATCAACAATTCCATTGTTTATTAACTTACCAATTTGTTATAAACAAATTTTTAACTTTGTTAGCTTTTTTTTTTGAAATTTAAAATTAACAAAAACAAAAAAAAATTAATTTTTTTTTATTTATAAATTTGAATTAAAAAAACTAACAAATTAAAAAAAAATTTACAATTAATTTAAGTTAATAAACAATGGAATTGTTGATAAAAAAAATTGTTTTTTTGTTACTTCATAGAGGACTGTCAATTATGATTTTTAGAAAAAAAATTATTTCTTAACTAATTATTTAAACAATAGAAATATATAAAAAAAAACGATTAGAAACAATTAAAAATTGTTATTAAAAAAATATTTGTTTTTCAGAAATCATAATATTTGTACCATAATGAAGTTGTAAAAAAAAATTTTTCAAAAATATTGAAATAATCAATTTGTTTATAAAAAATTTATCAACAAATGGCATACATTTTTTTTTTCAAATCAATGTATATTTTGTATTAATAAAAAAACGATAATATGATGATAGAGAAAACAAAATTTTTTCAACATTACTTGGATTTTTTTAGTTTTTGTTCAAGTACAAAAATTATTATAAACAAAGTATGAATATTTTTCCAACATTTATGGCGTGATCTTGTTAAGTATGTACATAAGAAAGGCTCTACGGAGCGAAAATTTTTTACGACAATTATTTAAACATTTTTTTTCATTTACAATTAAGACAGAAGTTCGAGAAAATTTTGTTAGTTAACAATCGTTTAACTTGTTGAAAAACTAACTTCAAGTAAAATATCCAACAAGAATAAATTATATATAGTGTTTCGAATACACCATATTTTTTTCAAATTTAAAAAAATATATTTAATACCTTAAATAAATTAATTAATGTGCCGTGCTCGCTTTTGACGCCGTGCTCGCTTTTGACGCCGCGCGCGCAACCTAAAAATGTCGCTCGGAGACCATTTTCAGCGTTAAATTAAAATTATAAATAATGGAGATAGAGTTCCGGGAGCTCGGAGTTTTTTATTGGAAATTTCCTCCTCTTTCAGAATCTTTTTCTGAAATTTCTTAAATATCAATAGTTTATGAAATATTGACAAAAAACGAAATGCCATTTTTTTTCATCTTCAATTGTTTATACCTTTTGCAATTTTTTATGTGCTAATACACACTTTTGGCACATTTTCTAGGCGTTATTCCGGATCCAATGAGCTATCACACATAATTTTAAGAGCAGTATCTCTATTTTAGACCATTTTCAACTTGTCGAGTAGACTACTCCTACTATATTATTTCCGCTATAAGACTGTCAGTAAAATAATACATTGACGATATGCCAAAAACATTGGGACTAGAAAATCATCCGATTTCTCCATCGGAAACTACAAGAATGGTTTCCACGGCACCCTTTGACTTGTTTGGGATAATAAACGAAGAGCTAAGCGATTGTGAATGATGAACATAAACAAACAACTCACGGAAGTTTAAACATCGGATGGGATCCTTTAAATAAACTTCCTATCTGAAATGTGCTGGATTCAAGGGCCATCAACTTTCACGAATAAAATGTTACGATATATGTAGTCACAAGTGGTGGTAAACAAATCCCCAAGAGGATGTGATTAGTTTATTTATGGAGGTGGCCGACAAGCATTTTTTATCGAAGTCCAAATGAATGACTGTTATTATTCACCATGTGTATTTAAGGAGTAATATTGAAAATATACTGATTTGACTATACTCAAAAATATAATAAATTGGATATTGGACGACTATATTGGACATATTCAAATGTGTGTCTCCCAAGAAACTAATTTTTAATTTGAGAAAAAGCACACAACTTCATTGTTGAAAAGTCAAGCACAGGAAAATGATAATCAATGGAAATAACATTATTTAGGATCATTATTTGATGTTCCCTTCCTTGTTAAAATGTTCACAAGAGGAAACCTGGCTAAAAGTATACTCCGCTGATAACATGGAAAATGCAACAAATATGTTGATACTAACAATGCAAAATATGATAGAAAAAAATACGAATCGGGTAAAAATCGAAAAAGGGGAAAATAAAAAGAAATCCTTGGATGACAAATAGACTGAACAAACATCCTCTGCCATTGAAACCTTTATTATAATCACTTATTATTTTTCCATCGTTACCTTCTGTAACTCAACAATGATTTCAAATTCATCCCACTGAGTAACTTAAGCAGCCGGAAAACTTATTAGGGATAATACGGTTTGGTCCTCAAAGAAAGAAACTCTTGCAGAGATCATTCATCACCCCCACGAATATAAAATGAAGAAAACAGTAAAAAAATGCAGAGGGAACAATGCGGGAAGTGGGAGTGTTTCATCAAGATCCTCGTAAATATATCATCAAAAAGAAAAGTACATGCGTATGAAGTTGGAACGGTAGCGAAGTTACAAAAGGAAATTTGAATTCTCCTTTCGAGCTCTCTATGAATATTAGAAGGTGTTAGATTTCCTTTGAGAATTTGCGATAGTGATCAATGGCAGGACAAGTCGGGCTTGTGTAAGGCGTTAAAAAATTCACTACCTATGGCAAATGGAAAGCCTGAATTTCGAAGCGATGTTATGCAGAATTCATTGATTTATTTCAAATAGGTGAGGTATACAGAGTTAACAGTTGAGCTGTAAAAAAATATTTCAAATAAGTGATTCTGGAGAAAACATGTTTTTCCACCCAACTATTTCGTGTTAATAATTTGAATTTATTCGGAAATAAAAAATATATTTTTGATATGAAAATCACCAACAATTTTTTCAATAACAATAACATTCTGTCTTTAGTTTGAGTTCATTCGATTTCTAACACTTGATGAAGGAGCAGAAAGAAAAACGTATCTCCCAATAATTCCATGGGATATTTCATTTTAGGAAATGTTAATGCTTTATCACAGACATATTTATTTCATAATTTTCCAATCTGGCATTTCTTCATAACCCTTTCGAAATTTAGAGATATAATATTCGAATCCTAAAAGTTTAAACTGACCCCCTGAAATTTCTAATAATTTAAATCACAACCGAAAGCATCTCGTACACCCCAACAATAACGAATCATCTGGATTCCAGTTGGTAAAAATAAGAATACCTCAAGGGTCGGTCCTGAGGCCACTCCCATTCAATATTTATATCAATGACTTCCATCATATATTACCTTATAGGTGTATCGACTTTGCAGATGAAAGCACAATTATATGCTCTGATAAAAACTGTCATGATTCAATTATAACAATGGGGCATTTAGAAAATCACTCGGACAAATGGTTCACCGGAAATCTTCTGAAGCTAAATAGAGATAAAACTCAAAACTTAACATTTTCATCTAATAATAATCCAATAAAGGAGATAAGGTGAGCCTACTAGGGATCACCATAGATGGCAACCTCAACTGGCATAGTCATATCGACGACTTATGCTCCAAACTTTCAACGTATATATTTCTGCTTCGACAGTTCGAATCCATAGTAAGTCCTATTTTTTTGTTAACTGCATACTACGCTTTCTTCAGCTCGCATCTCAGGTACGGTATCATTTTGTTGGGTAACTCCTCATCCTCTGAACTTGTCTATGGAACAAGGTATCTTTCCAAATAAATTGAAAACAGTATTTGTCTTACCAATCTTTAAAAAGGTTACTCAAACCTATACGATAACTACAGAGGTATTAGTCTCCTCTCGAATATCTCGAAGATTGTTGAGCTAAATATTGAGAACCAATTGCTGTCTTTTTTTCTGCCAATAAAATCCTCTCGCCAAATCAACATGGGTTCACACAAAACAAAAGCACTAGTACAGCAAAAACCGATGCAGGACCCTGATCGACGAGTGGATAAAAAGAAGACACCAACAATATTCGGATCAAACTGTCGGGCAAATACACAGCAAAGTCATGGTGGGGCATCCAAACCGGACCCTGACGGCTGACCTTCTGAACCTGAACAGAACGAAGGCTCGTATAATAATAGGTCTGTTGACTGGACACTGCGGCCTAAGAGAACACCTAAACACCATGGGAGTACGCAGGGAAACCGTAGAGTGTAGGCTATGTGATGGAGAGGAGGAAACAGCCTCTCATATTAATTAAAGGCACAAACCTGTTCGAATGAGGGTCCACTGACGACAGAGTGGTACAATAGACCCCAGCTGGTCGCAGTGTCAAGGGAAGCTAAGTGCCAACCCTGTCTCTGGCTCGTCAGCTTTCAACCAACCAACAGCACTATACGAATTCAACGAGCACGTAATAAATGCTCTGGATGGGAAACTACACATCTGTGGACTATTCATTGATGTCTCCAGAGCTTTTCACTGTGTTGTCCATGGGCTTCTCCTGCTGAAATTGGAACGATATGGTGTGAGAGGAACAGCTTTGAGTTTGATGAAATCATACTTGATAGGCAAGACCCAAAGAGTATTGATTCAGAACTCCAAAAGCCTACCTGCAACTATTGAACAGGGCGTCCCTCAAGGCTCTATACTCGGTCCCTTACTTTTCCTTGTATACGCTAACGATCTGATGAATTACTTTAATAATCTTTCAGAAACTCATGTAATCGCTTACGCAGATGACACAAATTTTCTTGTCAAGGGGTAAAACGTGACAGCTCTCACAGAAATGACACAAACTGTCTTCGATCAAGTTACATGGGGAAATAGGTTGACTCCCAACATATCCATACAGCGTTCAGGGTAATAGTGAGAGAGTTTTTAAACGACAACTTCCCAAATCATTGGATAGGCAGAGGAGGACCTCACAACTGGCCTGCAAGGGGGCCGGATTTTAATCCACTCGATTACCATGTTTGGGGTCATTTAAAATCAAAAGTTCATTCAACTGCAGTAAACACTAGAGAGGACCTTCTACGGAGCATTGAGGACGCATACGACGAACTGAGAAATGACCAAGCTATGATTAGAAAGTCAATTACAAATCTTACTTCGAGAGCACGGAAATGTATTGAGCAAAATGGAGGCCACTTCGAACAACTGTTATAAGTTATGTTGTTTCCATTTTTTTGTGTCTAATTCTTTTCGTTTAACTTAATACAATTTGTTGCAACGTTATTTTTGTTTAAAATGAAGTTATGCTTTTCTCGGAATGGGCATTTTTCTTCTTTTTCATATTTTTTTTTCAAATGAAGCGCAATGAACAAATGTTTTGATAATTTTTTTACGCATATAGGATGTTAGTTATGGATAATAATAATTTGTCCCAAATACGGACATGTCCTCTCGTTTTTCAATAATGTTGGGATCCAGAAATTAGGAGAATAAGAAATAGTTGATGATTTTATGGATTAAAGCTGGAAAAGTACCATTTGGGAAAAACAATTTAATTTTGTGCCTCCTCATTATCGAAACATCTAGATTTGACTCAAGTTAATAAGCAAAAAAGTTGTATGCGGAAACACCAAATACATTTAGTCTTACTTATTTTTTTCTGCCCTTTCCAAATTTGAAAATATAATTTTAAAATATTGATATACAGGGTGTTGTTTCGTCTCGAAACCCACTTATTATTTTTTTTAAGGCCGGACTTGGAATAAGATTTTTTTTTAATTATGTTAATCGACACCACCACGTGGACAAAGAACATACGAACCAAATGTTACAAAAATGTATAGGGTGGTTCATAATTTACGATTAATTGAAAAAATGGGGAAAATTAATAAATCACCCTGTATCTTGGTTATAAAGAACGATAAACCCATAAAATATAGGTTATTTAGAAGCATCTCGGTGTCCTTTATCTACCCTTACTGTATGCGCATCTCCCAATGAATAACCCTGTATAATGATATGATGACATTTCTGTTCCAAAATCAAGAAAAATTGCAGAAATAAACTGAAAAAAATCTTCTTTGAAGTCATTCGTAAGAGGAGCTTACCTCCGGGATTTTTTTGTGGACAACCTCTTGTACCATTTCCAGTAATACTTCAAATACGATTTGAAAAAGGAAATATAATTGATACATTGTTGGGGATGAAAATAAATATATTTTCCATTCTGTAGAAAATATCAAAAACCAGATGAAGGTTGTTTTTCTCTCTTTCCTATCTCTATCAATCGATAACATTTTGTCTTGGCGTAATGTATCCTGCTGAGTAATTTGATTTCCGAAGAATCGGTGCGATTACTGCAGATGTAACTGTTCCTGCAATTCGTTTCTACATACATCATTACACTTGATAGATTGACAGTTTGGTGGATCGTCTCTGGGGAGGAGGGGAGCTTTGTTCATCAGCTGATGGGCTCTTGGGTATATGCTATATGGATCATTCGCTCTGGATGCCGAGGTATCAGCATAATGTTCATTTTCCGTGTAGTGGCTATTGAACCAAGACAAAGGGTGTTATAGAAAATATATCATGCCCCTGAAGATGTCTAGAAATGCTATAATTTCTTTCGAGAAGTTTTATTTTCGTTTGTAACAAATAATAGATAAAACTCATCCTGTGAAAGGTGCAATAAAAAAAATTGAATAATACCTGAATTAGCACAAGAAAGTTCTCCTGAGGAATGATATTTTAAACTCCACTATACTATATATAACGATGTAAATTTTGTTTTCCAATGAATATTAAGTAATGTATAAATGATTTTAATTAATTTGGGATATTATTGTGGGGGAGGTTTTCACACCATGAGGTTTCATCGCGAATAATCGAGGTAAAAGAAATTAAATGTATTACAAATTGGTTGTTTCCGGTATAAATTGATTAATCATTTGAAGGTGATGTTTCAACGAAACCTTTAGGATTTTGGTTGGGAATAAAGCATTTAAATTCTTATTGAGACCCAATAGTATATTAATTACGAGACGGTATCTCAGAAACTCTTCCGAATCTGCTGGGGCGTTATAATTAAAGGAAGGAGCAACATTTCCGAATAGACGGACGAAATGTGAGGCATCTACCATTTTACGAGAAGAATCAGGACTCCATATATTTTCCTTAGTTAATTGTTAAAAAAAAGGTTGCTTGTAACAAAAATAAGAAAGTTGGTACCGACGATTGGCACACCCTGTACATTCCTCGCATGATGAATCATGGCTGCAAAATTTCAAGTTTCCAATCCATCTCTATATTGACTTTTTCAATCGCTTTCAATGAACGGGCTTCCCTGTATCAAGTTGCTGATGAGATATTGTTCGGCTTCTTTAATATTTCCATTATTGATCAATAATTGTAGTTGAATATTTGTGATCAATATTATGTTTTGAACACAGATCTTGTCCTAGAAATTGTGACATTTCGGAAAACACATATTCATAGTCACCTCTCATGCATATTAGTGTTTTTCCAAAACAGCTGAGATCTATTGAAATATATCTGATTTCCATGCCGATGTTGAAATAGTTATTTCTGCAACCAGTTGGAAAAAGCACAATTTTTCGTATAGAGCGCAAAAGAAAAGCGAGTTACGAAAAATAGGGTTTTCCAACGTGTTTCACACAATATTTTTTGTAATTTTGATATGTGATCCTTTTTAATTCGAATAAAAAATTTGAAAAATTTATATTTGAAAAAACTGAAAATCACGCTTTTAACAGCATGGAGTGCTTCTTGGTTACGTATTTTTGAGAAAAATAATACTTTTAGAGTAAGGTCCCAGAACCGGCAAACCTTCCTCATTTCAGCAAAGCTGAAATTTTAAGCATAAATGATATGTAGTTGAGAACGTATGCGTACTTGCTAGCTTGAAATTGAGAAATGATTTAGTTTTGGGATTATTATTCAAATAAAAAACATTTCTTAATTTTGATGGGAAAAATTAAAAAAAAATCGTCAGGCGTGGGGATTTGAACCCTTGCCAGTTTTTGATATTAGAGCTCAGATCTTGCGCCAACTGGACGATATCAGTTGTCAAACGCATTACGATACTTCAACGTAAGTGAGAAAGTTTTTCATGTACTTTTATACCTGCTATTCGTAAAAAGGCCCTTTTTCATACTCAAAATTTCAGCTCTGCCTAAATTACGTAGGTTTGCCGGCTCTGGGACTATTTTAATTTATTTCGACAAAGCACCCCACGTTCTTTGGCATAGTCATTGAATATTAATAGTATATTGTTTTACGAGTGACGAAAGTAACTTTTTTTGAAGCGAGAGAACAGTTTACCAGCCGAGGCTGGTAATGTTCACGAGCTTCTAAAAATGTTTTCGACGAGTGAAACACTATACTTTTTCTACAACCGTGTTTATATCATAATAATATGCTAAAAAAGAACGATGAACAAATATTTTATTTTAAATTAAAAATAACAGAATTTCTTCAAACATTCGAGCAATTATTCAAGATTATAGGAGTATTTCAATCAAGATTTTTATTTATTGAGGTAGGCGATGCCACATCTGTTATGTATGTAAACTGATGTCACTCCAGATGAAGATGCGTCGTAGGTAGCGTTGTATTTTGTTTGTATTGTAAAATTTTGGTTGGTATCTGATTTTTGCTGCTAACTGATTGATCAACATATCCCTCCGCCACGTTACTAGATTTCCAGCCTCCATGCTTTTTTAATTGAAGTAAATCACCTCCTGCATCCACTGATAGCGTTGCGGAAGTTTTACGCAAACAATGCCCAGTATATTTTTGGGGATCAGTCAAGTTTAAATATTGAGCTATTTGCATAGAAAATTCACTGAATTTGTTTATTCCCACAACCTGTCTAGTACACTTTTCGTTCTGGCAGTTAATTAAGAATAAGGAATTTATTTTGTCCATATCTAGTGGACGGAGGTTCATATATATTTTAGAAATCTTGTAGAAGAACCCAGAAATATGGAAGGAACGCGGTACTTTTGTTTTTGTACTACGTATTGTAACTAAGAGCATACTGCTGGTATCTTTTACATCATTTACTGTCAAGTCTTTCAATTCATGGCAACGACAAGCCACCGAAATTCCAAAAACTAAGGCTACCTACAAACGTTAATATTAATATCATTAATAATTTGTCGCAATGATAAAGTAATTAACTTACCTTAGTCTTTGAGTATTTGGAGTCGGGTGTTCTTTCAGAAAGAGTATATCACATCGGAAAAAAATTTTTAGACTTTTGACTTTTAAAACCATCAGATTTTCGTTTAAAAAAAGAACGTAACTTGGGATATTTACTGATATCGATATTATTTTTAATCGATAAAGAGGTTCTCAACATCGAATACATAGACCATAGCGTCGATGACTAAAATTTTTTTGACAACCATCCAGAGTACGCAAGCAGCACAGTTTTCGAAAATGAATTAACGTGATTATCAACTCTCCAAACCATGAATTTTGCATATATTTCTTCATATCTCTTTTTATATTTTACTGGTAAAAATTCCAAAGGGGTTTCCTCAGCTTGATTTGCTGTTTCTGGTGGTGTATTTGGAAAATCTAAATCACTTTCCGAATCAGAAATCATGATAACTTATAAAACTAACAATGCTTTCAGTGCAAACTGACAAGTCTAAATAATTAACGAGGAACGTCAAACTAATGAAACCAGGCAACTAGATATACATTGTTTTTAAATCTCACGGTATTTTGACGATTCTGTTTTGCTTTTTAATCAAACAAAAGTAAAAAAATGCATTCTTATTATAGAAATGATTCCTGTATTTGTTTATTAATAATTTTAAGTTATCAAAACATTATATACGAGGGCGGGAAATGATTGAAAATATGAATTTAACTTTCGCCACTAGAAACGAAAGTTAACGTTATGAGAATTAATCTCACTTGCGACGGAAATCACGTTTTCGCTGAAGGTATTCTATTACAGAATGACGTCTTTTCGTAAAGGGTTGTAGAAAATAATATTTTTTAATTTTTAATGCGTTTAAAGCGTGTTCTCATCCTTGGAGATACTTCCATGGAAAAAACGGAAATTAATGCTACATAGAAAACTGCGTTGTCAGCTAGGGTCAATATGGGGTTATTAGTATTTATATTCAGTTTTTACCATACATATTAGGTATTGAATATCTTCAAAATTATAACAAATTTTATTCCTATATTTTTTGCAATTGGTAGGGAAATTTACTTTTCATCACCGGTTGCGAAAAATTTTACTTTTCGCAACTGGTGATGAAAAGTAAAACATTTGATAACGTCTAAGAGTTTTGAAAAATGTCACTTTGAATGTCAAAATTAGAAAAAAAATTGTATCTCATAATGTTTCTAATGAACCATTGGATATCATTATATTTGGTGAAACTTCATATGATGAATTTCTACTGAGATAATATTCGAATCGATTACGAAACCACCGCACCATTAACACCATTTTCAGCCTCCTTGATCATAATTGTCTGTTGCTGTTGCAAAAACAATTGAACTGAAATTGTGACTCCCTCATCGGGAACAAAGTGCTGCGTTAGTAAATAAAGTTAGGTTAGGTTAGTTGTCTCCACTCGTTCGTTTCCCAATCGCAATTAGAGCCGACTGATCTCTGAACGGATGCAAGGCACACTGCGATCTGACCCCGACTCCATTTTCCTAACAAGACAGTATTGTGTTTTAAGGTCAGCAGATAATGCTTGCGAGGGACGAAAGATCAAAGAATCGGAGTTTAACTTCGATTTGGTTTGTGTGTTAGGTTTTCCGGATCGTTTATCAAAGACGGTGTTCGATTCCATTGTAGAGTGACCCACATCGGATAATTTCACGAGAAGAACGTGAGGTTTCGCGTATTTGGAGATTTTCTCATTCGAAAATAAATGACAGGAAAAAATCAATGAAAATGGTGGGATTTGAGGGTAATACATCCCAATATTCACAATCTTCACAGGAAAATGTAACCCCAAATCGAAAGAAACAATTTAGAGTTATAACAATAAATAAAATATTTATATATATATATATATATATATATATATATTTTCTCTAATCATACAAACCTGAGCCAGACATAGTAAACTGTAAGCACAATCCTGAACCACTCTAACAATCCTGAGCCATATATAAGGTTCAGGTTTGTTTTGCCCTCTAAATTCATCTATTTGACCTTCGAAAAAGTATTGAAATATATTGAACACTAGCCCAACATAAAGCGCGCCTGATAACCTATAAGAATTCACTGGACGACTTTTCTGGGAAGCTGTAGAACATGTTTCATGGTGGTTCAGGTTTGCACGGTTCTCAGGAATATAGTTCTCCATTTTTCCTGTGGTGGCGCTGGAAAGGCGTAATTTCTATACGAGTATATTCCTAAATATCACTCAATCCTGAGCCAGTTAAATGCGACAACACTGTTGGGTATGTCCCTATTCCAAATAAGTTATAATGTCTCACCGAAGCAGAAGACTAGCCTTTCTAGGCAAACAAATAGCAAAAGGGGGTAAGTAAATTATTTAATTATAGTACTCAGCTCAGTGTTTTATCTTCCTAGTGTCGCCAACAATTATTGTCCTCAGATTCTGGCTCTATTATTTTTCAATTTAAAATTATCTTTCTGTTGTATTGCCGCGATCATTCAAGAATAATTGTGGGAATCCCAGACACACCAGGAACTATTTTTATGGTAATTTTATTTCTGAATTTAAATCAAGGAATGTTCTGTAAATGGAATAGTGGTGGACAATATTTGTTGTAGAAAATATACATCCATTGAATTTTTTATTAAAAGCTTTCAATAAATTTATTTCATACTGATATTAAATCTGCTTTCACTCATCTAATTGACTTCATATTTCTCATGTGTACATGGTTCTTTGATAGCGTGATTATACAGTTTAACATATTATATATGAAAAATTCTAAATGGCAGACATATTCTGTGATTTATGGCTCAAATATATCCAGGCTTTTAATTCTTATTGTAAAAATTCAAGGATTCAATATCAAGAACGAATTTTATTATTTATGGTCCGATTCTATCGAAAATTGATATCTGTGTGTTTTTGGGGCCAGAATAACTCCTATTGATGGAGGAGATATGTGATTAATGCAGATTTGGTGTTTATGAGGACGTAAGTTACAAATTTTCAGGAATTGAAGGTGACAGTATCAAGATGAAGTTGAGTCATCTATGTATTCGAAAATAAGCTTCTATTCGATTGAGTTTACATAAAAAATACATTATTTTGCTCCACTTACCAGATTGAAATGATTAATTTTTTCGAAGATGTTTGACGTAAATTATTCTCTTCTCATATTAGTAAAAAACAGATTCAAAAGCTTGTGGGACAGAAATATTATTTTTCGTATTCAAACCAAATATGAAAACTATATTTTTTCGAATATAATTGTTCGAATTAAACAATGAGAAAATATGAAGGCATATTGATTTCTAAAACTATGACATAATTTGAATAACAAATAAAACAATCCTAAATAATCCAAATTTCTGATAGTGGAAATATTTACACAATTTTTCACGTTTTTATGTGGTCTGGTTCATTTTTACAAGCTTTTATTTAGTTTCACTTGTTAGTTCGTTAGAGTCAAATCTTGCAAGTGAATTTTGAGCGACTTCCAGTCGTTCGATTGATTTGAAATTCGGCAAGTATTCATAACTCCGGTGACAATGCATTAAGAATTTTTTTTTAGAAAAAAAAATGGCGGCTTTAAGATGGCGGACAAGTTTTGTGATTATGGTCCGATTCGATTCAAAATTGGTATGTGGGGGTTTTCGGGGTCGGAGATTATAATTTTTTTGTCAAAATTCATAAATTCAAGATGGCGGCTCCAAGATGGCGGGCGAGTTTTGTGATTATGGTCCGATTCGATTCAAAATTGGTATGGGGGGGGTTTTTGCGATTGGAGATTATGAATTTTTTGTCAAAATTCATAGATTCAAGATGTTGGCTTCAAGATGGCAGACTAAATTTGTGATTATGGTCCGATTCGATTCAAAATTGATATGGGGGGGTTTTCAGGGTCGGAGTTGATGAACTTTCTGTCAAAATTCATAAATTCAAGATGGCGGACGAATTTTGTGATTATGGTCCGATTCAATTCAAAATTGGTATGGGAGGGTTTTCGGGGTCGGAGATTATGAAATTTTTATTGAAACAAATGAATTCAAGATGGCGGCACCAAGGTGGAGAACGAGTTTTGTGATTTTGGTCCGATTCGATTCAAAATTGGTATATGAAGGTTTTCGGGGTCGGAAATTATGAAATTTTTGTCAAAATTCATGAATTCGAAATGGCAGACGAGTTTTGTGATCATGGTCCCATTCAATTAAAAATTGTTATGTGGGGGTTTTGGGGTCGGAGATTAGGAAATTTTCGTCAAAATTCATAACGAGTTTTCTTATTATGGTCATATTTCATAAAAAATTGGCATGTGGGGGTTTTCAGGTCCGGAGATTATTAGTTTTTTGTCAAAATCTATTAATTCAAGATGGCGACTTCAGGATGACGGACGAGTTTTGTGATTATGGTCCTATTCTATTGAGAATTGGAATGTGAGAGTTTTTGAGGTCGATATTATGATACATGATAGTGGCTCCTATATATTTTGCTTCAAGACCAAAAATTTTTAAATATTAAAATAAATTAAAAAAATTGAAGACAAGGTGTTATTAAAGGTATAAAAAGTTAAAAATAATTTCTTTAGATGTGTGATATAGGTTATTCTGTGAGTAACAGATTCAAAGGCTTTTGTATTCAAATTGAAAACTTTACGCGGCAAGCTGTTGATTCTGTTACTCACAGAATAAATTACATCACACATTCAACGAAATTTCAATAGAAGCTTGTCTTTTAATTTTATTTACCTTTTTTATTGAAATTGGTCTACAAAAAATATATTTCCAGAGAAATTTTATTTATGGTGCCATAGCCTCTAACACTAGACCATTTCATAAAAATCGATTTATCAATCTAAGGTCAGGAAGAGAAAATCTATGAATTCTAACATTTCCTTCGAATCTGTTACTAATTCAGTATTCACGTATTATGAATTTGTCACAGATGTATCACGACAAAACCGGAATGATTCCAATAGGGATGAAGAAAAAGAAAATATTCAAGTTCTGAAAAATTTAAGCCAATTTCAAACTGGGTGTGGGAAGTTGATCCGGAGGTCTTGAGAACTTGTCGCACTCCAGAAAAAAATCACACCAGTAAAGGCCATGATGAAATGATATATGAATGCAAAAAAATTTGTCCGCAGTTCTCAGGGATAGAACTTAAATCTGACAATAAAACAACATCCATGGAATACCATTCAAAACTGCAAGCAGACGTAAACAAAGTACGCCAAAAAACCTGTTCAATGAAAATGTAAAGAAAAATCAAGAATGCACGCATTTCAAGATGAAACACCAATATTAATAAAAAAAACTCCAATCGGAAACATTATCGCCAAAAAAAACAAATGGCGGGAAAATTACTGTGATTTCAGACTACTCATTAGGAAAGAGTTCACCTCAGGTAATGGTTGCCGAGTCGATATTGGTTCAGCCTGAGGAAAACATGATTGAACAGCCAATATCCGATGATCAATCGAAAGACTTCTTGGCAATTCTGCATAAAACTACAATTATTTATTCGCCAGTATCCCATGAACAGTTAGAAACTCCAATGGTAGTTCCTCCTGAAGGAAATGGAGTTGATTTAATAAAATCTCATGATCGTGAAATACCTTTGGTAATAGTTTCTCCCGAAGATGTGGTTGATCTACCGATACACGAAGATCAGTTAATAATTTTGGAGGAAATTCCCTATGATCCTTATAATGTGGACTATATAGAAGAGGTGCCTACACCAGTAGAGAGAAGGCCGAATACTATAATGCATTCAACTCCAATGGAGATTGTAAGGGATAGTACCAGTCAGGATGACGATTTGGAATCAGAGGCTGTTCACAATTCTCACAAAGATATCTACCATAGATCCGATGGGGTATGTATAAATATAAACATAATATTATCACATGAAATGAGAATAACATTATGAAGGTTATGCTAAGTTGAAGGTATTGTGCACAAAAAGTAAAAAAAAAATTTCTTGGGAAGATTATTTTGAGGATCACTACTACTCAATTCACTTTAACCATTTTGCATCAGATTTTAAGTTCACTTTCTCCTTTCAATCGTTCACACACTCCGATAATTGTATAATAACTTGAATAAAAATACATCGATGTAATAAGTTTCTATATGCACTACATGATTTTTGGAATGTTGAGAAACTAAAAGAATGTTCATTATATTTCAGGATTCCTTCATATGAATTTTGAGTAAGTTTGCCCAGAACGTTTGAGCTAGGGATCGATTAACTTTCACAGACATATTTCACATTTTTCACATTTTATAATCTATAAGTAGTCTAGTCGAGAAGTGAGTTTCCTGCGAAAAATAGTTACATGTCTCCAAAAATATGAATAATACCTCATTAGAATCGGGATGCAATTCTGAGAAGCATATTTTTTTGTTTTTTTCTGCTGACGAAAATTGCAATCGTTCTTAACAAAAAACAAAAACAAAAAAAAGGGGTTCAGTTTTTTAGGACTAACTCTAAACTTATAGGAGATAGCGAAAATCGTAAAAAAGATTCCCAAAAAGAACAAAATTTACAATGAACAAGTTTTTACTACTGGGACTCTATCTCCATTATTTATAATTTGAATTTAACGCTGAATGTAAGGCTCCGCGCGCGCGACCGCTACGGCAAGCGCGAGCCGTCTATAAAGAGAGTACACGACAAAAAAAAAATTTATGGTATTATATATCAATTTAGAAATTTTAATGAATTATGGTGTGCTCTTAACACTTGAAAGAACAAGGTCGCGTTAGAACAAAAAATTAGTAAATTTTTCAACAAGTTAGGCATTTGTTAATTAGTCCTTATTTTTCGGACCTCAGTTTCCATAAAAAACGGGATAAATGTTTAAATAATAACTCTAAAAATGTTTCGCTCCTTGGAGCCCTTTTTATATATATATATATATATATATATATATATATATATATATATACTGAACAACATCATGTTATAAAAGTTTTTTATTATATTTTATTATATTTCGTTTATTATAATTTTTTAAAGTTAACAAAAGATTAAAAATAAAACAATAATTGTATAAAATCATTTTTTATCCATATATTTTGTTATTGATGTTTTTGCATAAAACGAAGGCATAAAATAACATTCAGGAATTTTTTTTAAGGCATTTTTTCATAAATTGTTTATAAACAAATTGATTGGATGAATATTTAAAAAAAATCTGCAATTTTTTTTTCTTGTTTACATCATGTTTCCATAGTTCCATTATTTAAATAATTAATTAATTTTGCTTTTTCCTCTGTAAGTAATAATTGGCATGTCTCAATCAAATAACAAAATAATGGAGATGTAGTTCCAGTAGTCCGGACTTTTTCAGTGAAAATTTTGTCCCCTTTAAGAATATTTCTTCCGATTTCCGCTATAGTTTTTGAATTAGTTCTAAAAAACTGCACCCCTTTTTTGTTTTTGTTTTTTGTTAATAACAATTGCAATTTTCGTCAGCAGAAAAAAACAAAAAGAAATGACTTTCTCAGAATTACATCCCGAATCGAATGTGGTATTACTCATATTTTTGGGAGACTTATAACAATTTTTCGCAGGAAACTCACTTCTCGATTAGACTAAAGTGGTATATATTCGATTTCTATATAAATATCAGATTCAGTTTTTTTTTAGAATTACAATTCAATCATTTACGTTAAAATCAGAGTAAAAAATGAATACTATACAAAAATGCAAATATTATCCACTCGATAGTTGTCAATGATGTTAAGTTAGAATAAAAAAACATAATTTGACAACATAAAATAATTTTGAATAAAACATTGTTCACGAGAAAACAAAATTATTGATATTTGGAAACCATATATGATTTTTCACGAGAGAGCTAATTTTTCTTTTAAAACAAAATAACTTATTTTTGAGTATGGCATTGTTAGGATAATATTTGTTTCAGATCATTGATGATGCAGCGATATCAAAAAATAATGCTCTACCAATTTTTCAATCAGAAGATGAGGTGAGCGATACCCTTTTCTATTTTCATATTTCCTATTTACCAACATTATTTTCAGAGGGAAGTTGAGGATACAAAGAGGATAAATTATAAGGACAGAAGAGACTCCTGTTTTTTCTGCGAAAAGGATATATCCCATTTTGCTAGACACATGTTTACTTGGCATGGAGGTGAATTAGAGATTCAACGTATTCTAGCATATAAAAATAATTCTAAGGAAAGAAGGAATGCTTTATCGGCCCTGAGGAAAAAAGGAAACTTCGTGAGAAATAGAACAAGCATCCAACTGAGGCCAGTTAAAAGGGTACAATCACTCAGCCATCCTCCAGCAGATGACTATCTTCCTTGCCCATACTGCCTGGGATTTTATAAAAAAAAGAGTTTATACAGACATACCAAATGCTGTCCAGAAAATATATCAGCAAGATCAAAAAGGCAAAATGCTCAAAGTCAAGGTCAAACAACACTGTTACTAGGATCCTTAATCAAACATGATGAGTTGTTAAAAAAAGATTTATTCCCCCTAATGAGAGCTGACAAAATAAGTCTCATAGCTAAAAAAGATACACTTATATGCAATTATGGGTATTCCTATCTAAAAGGACGAAGAAGTAAGGGGAATTTAGATGTAGTAAGGCAAAATATGAGACGATTGGCTAGGCTATTGAAATTTGCACGAAACGAAAACAGAGAAATAATCAATCTTATAGATTTGTTACGTCCATCTTTTTTTTAAAACGATTATTGCAGGTGTAAATGAGATAGCTTGCTACAATTCTGAAACTGATATTTATGAGTCTCCAACCGTAGCTGTTAATTTCGGAACACTCATTAAAAAGTGTTGTGACTTGGCATACATACACTTGCTCCAAATACCAAACACTAACGATGAAAGAAAGGAATTAAAAATTTTGAAAACTCTTGTGGCATCTCAATGGGCGAATGAAGTATCTGCTCAAGCTGAAGTAACTTGAATGCAAAAAAATGGAATAAAGATGAATTGATACCCCTCACCTCCGATCTCATGAAAATGAATAACTTTCTACAGGAAACCTCTGAAGCAATGTATAATAAAATACTTGTCGATGAGAATAATTATTTGGCCTATAATACTCTTAAAGAAGTACTTTACACACAGATTATATTATTAAACAGAAGAAGACCTGCAGAAGTGGCACAAATAAAAGTGCAGACATACACATAGTCAATTGGATTCCAGAAATGAAAATGAATTTGAGAATTGCTTAACAGAGACAGAAAGAGTGCTTCTGACTTCCTACAGTAGAATTGTGATACGAGGGAAAAGAGGACGTGGTGTACCCATATTGCTTTCAGTAAATATGCGGAAACATTTTGATTGTTTGATGAAAATTAGGACCAACTTTGTTAGTCATAATGATTACGTTTTTCACACCAGTGGAGACAATTTCATCGATGGTACCAAAGTCTTGTATAAATATGCCAAAAAATGTGGGGTGCGATGTCCGAAAACATTTGGCCACCGTTACCCAACTCCTTCAGTTCTCCGAGAAAGATTTGGAACAACTCTCAAAATTCATGGGGCATACGCTAAACATACACTGCAATGTTTATAGGCTATCGGACAGTTTGTACCAAACTGCAAAGGTGTCTAAGCTCTTACTGCTTGCGACAGAAGGAGGAGTAGAACAGTACAAAGGAATGAAATTAGATGATATCGACATCGATTTAAATCCTGTGTGCCAAGAAAATACTAATTTCAACTCTATTTCCGAAGTTATTGAAAACATCAAGGGATCCTCTCATGTAATGCCAAGAGCTACTTCAGAAGATGAGCTGTATGAAGAGACAGTAGAAAAAAGTGTTGTTGAGTTCCTAGAGAAAGGTGTGGTTGAGTTGCCGAAGGGAGTTATCATTACAAGAAAGCCATGGACCAAACAGCAAAAACAGATTATTTCAAATTATTTTTCAAATCATATAGAGCGAAAACAAGCACCTAAAAAACATGAAATTAATGAATTTGTTGAAAAATATCCGAAATTATTCACAAATAGGAAATGGACCTCAATAAAAGCTGTAGTTTTCAATTTATATAAGGGTAACCTGAAAGGATAAAACTGTTTTCGTTTTTTATTTATTTTTCATAAGTGTCAGTGAAGTGAAGTGGTTTTTCATTCAAAGTGGTATTTCATTTTCGGAATTAAATATTTTGTTCACTACAATATTCCTATTCTATACTAGGTTGGAACATTCATTTCATTTTAATAAAATTATGTGATGTTATTTTGTGTTTTTATAGCTATTTGAAGGGAGAAAGCAACTTAAATCAACTGATAATACTTTTATTCGAATTAAACCTGTGAGTTTAATTGCAAGTTTTTCATTCTGCAAATTCAACTACATAACAATAATTACATGAAGTAAACGCAATTGTTAGCTTCAGAGAGTCAACTTTTATGAAATCTGAGACACCGAAAATAATATTGAATAAACTTTTTGTCACAGTTAGAGATCAAGGAAAATAAACAGCTCTCATAATAAAAATAAAGGAATGTCAATGACCCTCATAATCCTGACTCTGTGCAGCCTAAATTTGGCATCACTGCTCTGGCTCAGAATTTACCGCTCATTTACAAACATATGTATATATTGGCTCAAGTTCGTTAGAAAGTCCAGGAAGGCTCAGGATTGTATTATTAATAGTTGGTATATTCAGGTGAAAGTTTTTTTTTACAAAAGTACTTTTTATGAGTATATTTTTGGAATAAGTGATCAATACGTATCAATAAACAAATATATTCCATTACTTCTTTAAAAATGTTATTAAAAAATGATGGTTCAGCATTGTGTGAATTTTCAAATGGCTCGAGTTTGATAGAAAGAGTATATATATATATATATATATATATATATATATATATATATATATATGTTTAGAAGTATGTTAAATATTTGAAGAATTAAAATAAGAATTATAAATAAAAAACCCATAAACAAAAAAATGTTCGTATTTGGTAATCTGTGCTATGCTATTTTGCAGTTTTTCTGAAGATTCTACCGTTTTTCTGAAACCTTATATAATATTAATCGATACCTATGTTTGAAATAAACATGTTTTCAACATTACACGCAATTGGAGTAATTTTATGAATGATATTCACCTGACATTTGCGAACAATATCCATTTATATGGAGGTTTGCATGGATTGTCAGGTGAATATCATTCAACGTTCTGCGTGGTATTTGCTAGGAAAGTAGTTGTTTTTCGCCTGTCGGTCTACCAATTGTTTCAATTTATATTGAACCCTTTGTGAAGACGACTTTGTGTGTGCTCCATGCATTTCATTTCATATCTTATCCCCTTCATATGGCTCTTTCTTCCATTATTCATTCAAATGTTGAGTTAAATGTTCATTGCAGTCGGCAATTGCCAAAGTTTTCCTCTGAGCAGCTCACTTGAAATCAGGCGGGTGGCTCTACCCTGAACTGATTTTTCAAGAATCTAACAATTTCAAAATGACTTTGAGAAGAACAACAATTTTTCTGTATAAAATAATACAAACCAGTTACAAAATATTTAATTCAGCTTTTTCCAACCACACTGTATATAATATCGAAGTTGAGGAAACTACGGCGAATGAACAAGTAACATCCCAAATCAATTGTAAGGAAATTTCACAATGTATAGACGTCAAATCCTTAAAGATAATCTTGAACAAAATATCTGAAACTCTACTGAGAAAAAAAAATCAATATTGGTTGAATGAGCACGTAACATTTAGTAATTCTTTACACACACTGGATATAAAATTAATAATAAAACTTTGAAATGATTCTTGGTATAGTTTTGCATTACACCAATAAATCAAAATATTTCGGAATGTATTCCACAGTGATAGAAGTCTAGTTTTCATTCATAATACAAATAACTGGAGATGCCTTAGAGTAATTCAGAAGTCAAGGCTAATTCAATTTATGTTTTGAAAAAAATTACGTATTTCCATACTCAAATATATGGATAAAAATTTCATATAAAACATTTTCACTATGAATAGAGATTACGTAGAAAATCGAATAATGCCATTGAGTTTTACAATAGTTGAAAAATATCTGATATGCTAGATTAACACAGAACACAAAAATAGAGCTAACCATTTTTTCCTGTTTCTGATTTTGGATTTCACACACAATAGTTTTATTAAACAATTTCTAAATTCTGATTATTATTTATTAATTTCTTTACTGTTTATTCAGTTAATTGAATACGCGTCCTGATTCTAGATACATTTGAACTATTTATATCTGATAGTTACGACTGAGTTCTAATATTATTACATACTTGTACATTGTAGGTGGAAGATGGTCTCATTGTAGGTGGAAGATGGTCTCATCGCCCGGTGAAATACCACCATATCGACTTTGTGTGCTGTGAAATGGACCATTCCATGTTTCAGTGTTCGGTCGATACTTTCCGGTCTCCCTCTTTCCTTTTCCCCAATTCCTTCTTTATTTTCAGGTAATAGTAATAATGATGAACAATAGTAATAATGATGAAGTCTCCTAGAGTAAAACACTCCGGAAGTAAAATACCTCTCCATTCGGATTTCCGGGCGAGAGGTACTCGAGGGGACTCAACATTAAAAATTAATTTTTGCAACATCCGCGGACTCAACAAGAACATCAATGACGTCCACCATCACCTACAGACGGAAAAACCGGATATTCTGGCTCTAACAGAAACACAAGTAAACTCGTCCACCAACAAGGTCCATATGCTTTGTCCTGGTTACGAACTCCATTCTCGATTCAGGTTCAAAGGTGGAGTTTGCCTTTACGCCAAGGCTAACCTTTCATGCCAGCGTGAAGAGAGTTTGGAACCGAAAGACTTTGATGTGATGTGGTTCAAGCTATCTGATACCAAACTGACTAAGTTCCTCTGCTGCCTTTATCTATCACCTAATGAACCTTCATATAACGACCTCTTTGAGTTTTTATCACTCAAACTGGACTACATTCAGGAGAACCATCCAACAGCTGAAACCATAATCATGGGAGATTTTAATGTACATTACGCTGCCTGGCTCAAATTCTCTAACAAAACAGATGATGCGGGTCGTCAAGCCGAGGCCTTCGCCATCACTCATGGTCTAGAACAACTGGTCGAGCTACCAACCCGCATCCCTGATGTCAACAACCAGTCTGCCAATACACTAGATCTTTTCCTCACCACCAATCCTGACCCGTATAGAATAGAAGTTTGTGCCCCACTTGGAAACTCTGACCACACCCTCATCTCCACAACATGCTCTTTCCATTTACCATCGAGCTGCACAATACCACCCCGTCTCATGTGGCATTACAATTCGGCCGACTGGGAAGGTCTTCGTATGTTTTTCTCAGCGTTTCCATGGAAGAGAGTTTGTTTCTCTTCAGTAGATCCAACACGATGTGCTGAGACAATTTCTGAAATCATCATGTTGGGGATGCAAACTTACATACCGAATACCGAAAGAAGAACATCATCCGATAAGACCTGGTTTAACAGAAACTGCTCTAGAGCTGTGGCTTCCAAACAGGCAGCATACCATCGATGGCAAAAAATCCGGGACCTGAGACCAGAGCAGCATACGTTGAGGCTAGAGGCATATGCAAAGAGACAATAGAATGTTCAAAAGATGCTCATAATGCCAAAATAAGATCAAAACTTGTTGAATGTCCCAACGGATCCCGTTCATTTTGGTCTTTCGCCAAAGCTGTGGGAAGAAACTTCACTTCCAGTTCTTTTCCTCCCCTAACCAAAGAAGATGGAACACTAGCAACGACTGCCCAGGAAAAAGCCAATATCTTTGCGCACCTATTTGCTGGAAATTCCACTCTGGATTCTTCGGGAAAACAACCCCCGAACATTACACCTATTGACAGTCACATGCCCGAGATCACCTTTCGCCAACGTACTATCAGAAAAATTTTGCTGGGTCTCAACACCAACAAAGCCTGTGGATCTGACGGAATCCCGCCGATTGTTCTCAAGAAATGTGCCCCCGAACTAACACCTGTTCTTTGCAAGTTGTTCAACCACTCTTACAATTTGGGAGTATTTCCGTCCAATTGGAAAATTGCAAGAGTAGAGCCAGTCCCTAAAAAGGCAAAAGACCCTACCTAGCAACTACAGACCTATCGCACTGCTATCTATTATTTCAAAGGTCATGGAAAAAGCCATCAACATCGAGCTCATGAAATATCTGGAAGACTCAGGAATTATCAATGATAGGCAATATGGCTTCCGCCATCAGAGATCAACTGGTGACCTGCTCGCATACGTCTCACATATATGGCAGCTATCTATTGAAAAGTATGGAGAAACTTTAGCTGTGGCATTAGATATCTCCAAGGCGTTCGATCGAGTTTGGCACCAGGGACTCCTCGCCAAGCTTCCATCTTATGGCTTGCCCCTCAGCTGTGTTCTCTGCTTGCTAGTTTTCTCTCAAACAGGTCTCTCCATGTAGTGGTCGATGGAGTTTCATCTGACACTCTACTCATAAATGCTGGTGTTCCGCAAGGATCCATTCTAGCACCAACACTATTTTTACTTCACATCAACGACCTGTTGAAAGCAATTTCATGTCCGTACACAGCTTTGCCGATGATAGTACCCTCCATACCGCTTTCTCTTCCAGGGCCCCTATATCAGCCCGTGAAACCAGAAATGAACGAGGAAGAAATGTTAACAATATAAATATGGACTTAGCAACAATTCTCGAATGGGGATCCAATAACTTGGTAGAATTCAATGCAAACAAAACACAAGCATGTCTTTTCTCTAGAAAAGCCGATCTCACTGTGCCTAACATAACTTTGTCAGGAGTAACCATACCACTGAAGTCATCCATATCGATGCTTGGTATTACTATCAGCAATAACCTTTCCTGGGAAAATCACGTGAGGTCCATTGCCAAAAGTGCATCCCAAAACTTGGTTCTTTGTTTCGTGCCACGAGCTATTTCACCTCCAGTCAGCTGCTTATGATCTATAAGGCACAGATCCGACCTGTCCTGGAATACTGTTCCCATATTTGGAGTGCGGCACCTAAACATATCCTGAAGCTATTGGATTCTGTCCAAAAAAGGGCAATTCGTCTCGTCGGTGATGCCTCGCTTACAAACTCGCTCACTTGTCTGGAACACCGTAGAAAAGTTGGCGATTTGTCTCTATTTTATAGATATTTTCATGGGCGATGCTCTTCTGAAATATCAACAATCGTTCCTCCTTTGGCAGTCTCTTCGAGATTAACCCGTCAAGTTCAGTCTTCACACCCCTTCGTGGTCACTTTGGAGACCTGCAGAACATCACTTTCCAAAGACTCGTTCATCCAACGAACAGCGAGGCTTTGGAACTCATTGCCTAGGGAGGTGTTCCCCGAGGCATACAACCTCCAGAAATTTAAGAAGAACACCAACTCCTACCTTCTTTCCCTTGGTTCCCACGATGTTCTCTGAACATTACAGGATATCCCTTTTCGTGGGAACCAGAACATATAAAAAAAAAAAAATATACTTTACTTAGTTGTCAAGTTAATTATTTTGGGGTTTCCCACGTAGACGGTAATGATGACAGGTTTTATGTCTCTTATTCATAAGAGACTCAAGGGATGATAGAAAAACATAATTTATTACCCCACTCATACTTTATCAGCTGGTGGTAGGGACAAGACACATGAAAATCATTATGTTTTACTCAGCTGGAGTAAAACTCTGGTCCAATCTTCGACATTCGAAACAATTTTATAACACAACAGATGGACTTTATTTTGGTCAGTGGAGATTCCTAACAATTGAAAACAAAAATCAATAGAAAAACTGATAATGTATGAATAAAAGCTCTGCAAAAAACTCATTGCTGAAAATCTATCAATTGCAGTATTATTCAGTAAGTTTTCTCAAAGTGGTGTATTTTCCTCTAAGGAATATATATCGAGGCACATATTTCTAATCCAAATTCCCCGTCCAATGCTGTTTTATAAATGGTCATCGAAGGCAGAATATGAAAAATAAGCAGTTTATACAGGAGAGGTGGCTTTTTTAACATGGTCGCCTTCTCCTACTGCTTTAACGATTTCCTTGTACTGGAATAAGACCTCACACTGGTATATTATAAACTAGGCCACGGAAAATTGAATACGCGTCGGATAAATTTCACGTAGTCATGAGTTTCGAGAGGATCTGAATTCACCGATCAATGAGTTCTCGTAAATCGGGCACCAACCTCACAATAAGTGGTTTAATCCTCGAATGTGGCTTACTGGATCCATTAGTGAGCATTCAGTTGTCGCACAAGTGGGTAAAGAACGGTTCTGTATGGATGGAGAGAGTCTTGGCGTGTCAGCAAAAAGGACGCCGCTTTCGCAGTCTCTGATGAAGCGTATGAGGGAGCTGGCAATAGGATTCATCACGAAATGTTGAAATATTGCAATAGAAGGATATTGGGTCGGAGAGCTTATTGATGCTTCATTGAATTTTATACAAACAATTGCCTAATTAGAAAGATTATACTGAAAGAATATGACTAGTCTATATGAATTTAGTGGTGGTGAAGGTTCTGCAGCAATGAGACATATAATTTCCTCCAGTTTTAACACTTTACTAGTATAGCGAGGTCGAGAAAGAGACGAAAAAACGAACAAGTAGTGGATTGAAATAGTGAAGGTGGAATGGGACTGCATTATGTGGAGAATATAGAAGCAACAGCAATTTTACCAACTATTTTCCTCATTGCCAACCAAGTAGTCTGCAATTTATCAGAGATAACCAATCCTATCAGTTTTATGGAGATAATTGTCTGCTCGGTGTTTTATAACCTGTCAAAATTATATAACAACACATTCAGTTGTTATAAGGAAACGGGAAATGAAAAAATAATCACAGATGGGATTTTGAGCTCACTACATACAATGATTTTATATTGGAATTCAAAAATACCTTTCATCGTGTTGAATATACTCATTTACATGATTTACATTCTATTCGACGATTTTATAAAGATGAAACATCTTCGTCTAATATACATTTATGAAAATATTTCGAATTTTCGGCTGTCAACACCTGTCATTCCAAGTAAACATCAATCTTACTCGGTACATACAGCGAGAATGTCCAACCCCTAACTTTTTAACCGACGAAACCAAAAAGGAGGAGGTTCTCTAGTCGACCCGTATATTTTTTTTTCCATCAATTTTTTTTATGTATGATCACGCATAACTTTCTGAGTATGATCACGCATAACTTTCTACTGAGGTCCGATTCCGATAATTCTTTTTTCAGTGGATAGGGTGGTCCCATTCGAATTTAAAAGATGAAATCCACCCCTAAGGGTAGCAACATGAAGGATATTGATCACTCACCCTCTGAATTCTGGTCCGTTAACCGATTCTATCAGGCATAACTTTGTACTGGGTTCTTCGATTTGGATGATTCTTCTTTTAATAGATAGGGTATACCTTATATTTAGATTACGAATGGAATTATATGCCCTTACGAGTAGAAAAATAGGGGATAATTGATTTTTCACTTATGAACATTGGCACACACATACATAGTTGACAATGACAGATCGCTACTGACATTATTTCTGTTCCACATCCGTCAAAACCATTATATTCTATGAGAGGATGGAATGATATACAAAGTAATGAAATAAACTAACCAGAACAACAAAAATAATTTATATTACAACAAATAGTAAAATTAGATAATCATATTATTTAACTGGTAATAGTTGAAGTGAGGTGGGTAAGTAAGTATTTTGGAAGTAATAAAAAAACAAGTAGGTAGTAATTAGTATAAAAAATTGAAAAATTAAAACTTTTTAACAAAAAATTGAACCGACGAAATACGGAACTGAAAAGTAAAAAATATAATAAACCTTATTAGTCTCAGTAACTAAGCTCCTAAACTAATGTGAGTAACTAATTTTGAGTCGGCGCCAAACAAACAATCAACGAAGATCATTAAATTACTTCAAAAAAATTATCAGAATGTCACCGCGCAACTCGATGCCATCATTTTACGCCTTACCTAATTCATTTGCTTGTTTGTTTGGCGCCGACTCAAAATTAGTTACTTACATTAGTTTAGGAGCTTAGTTACTGAGACTAGGAAGGTTTATTTCATTTTTTACTTTTCAGTTCCGTCTTTCGTCGGTTCAATTTTTTGTTAAAAAGTCTTTCACTTGCTTTTTCATCAGACTCATTCTTTCATCCTATTATGTCTAGGTATGACAGTATGACAGATTGCTTGGTTGGTTCAACAATAAGCCATTGAATTAATCTGAGATTTGTTGTTAAAAATTCAAATCATCATCATTTATGATATATACTCGAAAAAAAACACGAATTTGGTAAAAAAAAACTAAAAATGAAAATCGCGATAAAACGAGAATTTTACAGAAATACTACTCTCTGGTTTGTTGAAATCGTTGGAATAAAAAATGTAGAATCAGTTTTTTGACTGGTGTTCTCAATTGAAATGTATATTACATTTCTCGATATAATGATGAATTCATGGTGTGAAGATGAATTCATGGTTCACACGATTTATAATTACAGTAAAATATAATTTTCAGAATGATTTTTCCTTCTGGAAGTTTGCAATATATTCCATTTGGAAAGAGTAAACAGTCCCTTCCTCCAAAGATCAGTTCACCCTGGGTGTATTCCATTTTTTTTTCAGCGGAAAAGTTTCTCCTTCATTTATTTTGACGAAATCTACCAAGTTAGGAGCAGCGTTCGAAATTAATGGCTATAATTTATTCCAGCGCGGGCTTTTCATTGGGATGAGTGCTTTTTTCATATTCGATGTCAACCAGACATACATCGGTAATGCTCACAATTTGTATCGTAAAAGGAAATCGCAATCTCGCCGACGATGGGGAAAAACCCTTAAGTGCATTTTAACAAATTCCGCTCTATCGCAGAAACCATCAAACGTGAGAAAACTGTTTTTCTTTTATCTCTGCATGCTTTCAAAGGAATCGCGCTTTTTTTCGCCGGTACGTTGGGAGATTGAACGTGAAGAAATATCCAGCAGTGGCGCGGGGTTCAATATATATTCGTTCAGTATTCCAAAACGCATTCAAGAACATATACAATATATTATTCAAAGAATTGAGATGAATGAGAAACTCCAAAACTACTATTACTAGTAAGAAAGCAGAAATAATTCTTTCGAATTTTTGCATGGCTATTCACAGAACACGTTATGGAATCTATGAAATCAGTTCGTTGATAATCTGATCGAAAATCATCCCTATAACGACATGGTCAAACTAGAAAAAAACAATATGCTTGTGAGTTGGGAGATATATTGGAAGGATTTCACTGCAACATTCATTATTACATCCCTCATTACCATTGAGAATTCCACACCTGTCAGATTATATGCTAGACAGGAAAAAAGCAGTGACCATAATACGACTTAAATTTAATCACGGCAGATTCCCAGCCCATTTATATAAAGTCGGTTTATCCCAAACACATTATTGCACAAGTGATGATTCATCATCTATGACTTGAATCACATATTATTTGCTTGCTTGAATCACACTCCAGAAATAATACGACTCCTAGGTCTATTACAAATTCATACTATTTTATTTCCGTTGAATATAACAAATCTGCTTGGTATGCAGAATAATAGATATTTTGCTAACATTAAAAAAAATAGTGGTCTAGATCTTTGAAGTCACACTTCAACAAAAGTCTGGCAAACAAACAAAGTCACACAAACTGATCTTTGGCAGAATGGACAAACTACCCCATAAGGAAAATCACCCCTTTTTTGGGTAGGAGGAGAAATTCCTATATACACCTATAGACACCGCTTTTCTTTGAAGGTAGAGAAAATTCTTTATCGACACCTTTCGGTAATGTGGAATGTACCCACTTAAATCACTTTTTGGCCTTTTTGTTTTCTCTTACATTACTAATTCCAGTAATTTCGTGCCTTGTATATGTTTGTACTAGGCCTTTACCGAGGGTTAACAGGTCTGCTGTTATTTGAGAGACTAATTGAACAGGGGGTTCTTAATATTCCTAAATGTCTTTGGTATGTGCCCAAGACCCAAGCTACTGCTGAGTATTTCACAGAGCCTACCATGCAGTAGTTCCGTTTTCTTCTGCAATACTGCTGCTCGGTGATTCGTATGGTTCAAATGATCTCATTGCACATAGTACTACGTCATAGGTCACGTGGTTGTCCAGTTTGTTTTACAGTCCACCCATTCTCGTAACTACACAGTGCTGTTTTTCTTTAGCTAGTGAACCCAACAATTCGAATTTGACCTTCATTACATTGAGTCTGGATTTTTTATAGGTATATCCTAGATTCTGAGCCATTCTGTTCACTGGATCTTAGTCTAGCACTCGAAGCACTTGACAAACTTGATATCTCACTCAAATGTCCTCAGGAGATTCCTGTGAAGATATACTTTTCGAACCAAGATTGGTGAAAATGCACGCACTTCTCCAGTTCAAACTATGCCGAATCACCATAAAGTTCACTACAAACGAACATAAGAAGCTCCACTGGGTTCAAGCTTTCGAATTTTGCTAGTCCATAGTTTGATAAACAAATTGGCCTCTAAGATTCATTTCATTTCTCTCAATATTCAATATCTGAAAATAACTCATTCATTTGTCAGTGGTTTAAGGAAGAAAAAGAACGATAAGTAACATAGGATATTTTTTCAACAATTTCCCTGTTAAGGTTACCATAAATCCAGTGAAGGCAACATGAAATGAATTTTAATTCGAGAAAACATATAGTTAGTGAAATATCTTTTGAGTTAGGGTACTTTCAGACTATCTATCAGATGTAGTTCGATTTCCAGCGTGGCTTCAGCCGGGGAAGTAGTTGTTTTCTGTTAAAAATTCACAAAAAATAACTTCATTTTCATCGTGGATTTTTCAATTGCCAAAAAAAATTTCTATTCAATATTCAATTGAGAATGTTTTCCTTTTCAACATCCATAAAATAACTAGACAAAAAGTTTCGTTAGAGTTTGAAGAAGTGTGTTCGAGAGTATTTTTGATTGTTTCCTCATTTATGATGCCAATTCTTTTTTTATTTAAAATTTCACAATAAAAAAGAATAAATAATAACCCTTACAAAACAACCCTAAAAAAAGAATATATAAATATCAGCTACACCACTGGATACAACCGTAGAGTGTCAGAAGGCAGAAGTGAGAAAGTTAAAAAGTATATTTCTGAAGAGTGCTGAAAGATCTGGAAGTTGGAGCTTAATGGTTTGTGCGTATATATGCATGATGCTGACTAGATAACGACAAAACCACCACTGGAAATATTCAGGTGAAATACATCAGAAGAATCCAGTTTTTCAGGAGAGGCGTTAGGTTTCCTCATTGCGATGGACATTTATCTGTGAATCCTTGTGTTCATGGGACGAGAAAAAATATTCGTTGGTTGTGAAATATTTGATAATTCCGTTTCTACTCTAGATTTATCTTCTTTGAATTCGTTTATAGCGTTTTAAGTATCAAAGTATATATTTTGTTGAATTTGTGGGAAAACTTTTCGTTTAAATTCAAAGAAATCATTTTCAACAATATCCAGACCGTGTTATCATATACATGAACATAATCACTTGTACAACGCATATTTTTCCATGGAACAGACTTCCGATAACAATGAAGAGACATGAGGCTTTTATATCTTTGGCGAACAATAAGCTTTTCCACCGACTCGGAGATTTCTATTCTTACATTGGAGGACATTGAAGGCATTTCCTCAACAATATGAGGCGTATCAGTATTCTTTTTGGCTGTAGTTTTCTCGCATTCTTTGCTCGATTTCCATACAACCATGATAACGTGAAATTCCCTTCTATCTATTCATAAGAGTTGAGTGAACTTTTCGTGAAGTAAAGAAAACATTTACTTCAAAATGTAGTTGGAAATCGAGAGAAAAATCAAAGTGGTAGTATTTACAGTGATTTCGCTCTGCTTTCGAAATCCAAAAATCTTATACTCAACAACCTTGTGATCAAGTACCCCGCATTGCTACAATTTACGTCTATTTACGGAACGGAAAGAAGGTGATTGGAATCATAGAAGGAAATATAAGTTGGAGAAGTTGATCACATCTCAGCTACAGAATTCCTAAACTGAAATGAAAATCCAAACAGTATTTCAAACCCATTTTTAAGACTTGGATATCCCAATGAATCACAAGAGATCTAGAAAACCTTGAAGAATAGGTGAACTATATCGATATATGTTTAATAACAGAAGAATGCACATGAATATCATTTTCAATCCATACTTATCTGAAGATATCATTTAAATGCCGTACAGAATTAATTCTTCCTTTATTGGGACTTGAACTTTATTTCCATTGAATGAAATCATTAGAAGCAGATAATTGGAAAGGATTATTGTTCCTAAAAATGACGAGAATTTTCTTTAGTACGAATTTGCGCTTTCCTCTCACGATCCTCGAAAGGTAAAAATGGTTAATGAAGCGCACACGCATGCCAACATTCTAAACGTGCCACCACGAGGAAATACTTCTATTCACACCCCAACCTCACATTTATTCTAACCTCTGATTCCTATTCGCTGTGTGCATTAGGCTGGAGAGGATAGGTGAAACTCTGACAGCGGCCATGGCGGCCGGAGTAGGTAATAATCCTGGTAATCGTAGTGGCAACGGTCACGATAATAACAGTAGGCTTCATCCAGGAGACCCTACATTGGTTATTAGTTATTGAAGTAAACATGTCGACCCTCTCTCTTCAGGTAATGAACTAGAGAGAACTGTCAGAATGATTTCAATAACCAATATCCAATGTACGTCTGACTAAGGCTGAATTAGCCCTCGCAATTACTGTATAGTCGATTGCACAAATGGTACCAAAAATAGTATGTGTGAATTTTATACATTTCCAACGGCATCACATAACCTGCAGCAAAGAGATAAGTGCTCTGTTATTCCACGAGATTTCAATATAATTCCGGGGCGTGAGGTTTTCATTCGATAAATATTCCAGATGTATTTGTTTTCCATTTGATCGCCTAGAAAACGACAGTAAAAGTATAACCAAGTTCCGTGGGATGGTGGTGAGCCGGTGATACAAAGCAAATAGCGACTTGAAGGCCCTTACCGACGATGAGATCGGTATCGCTACATGTTGAATGATACGTTGTAGCGATACAAATCTCACCGTGTGTGTGGTTGTATCAGTATCACGGTATCAGTATCACTTTGTATCACCGTTTCAATTGCTGTCGTGAAACGGCATACCACGTACGTGCGACTGATACAAGTTTCAACGTGTATGTGTATGTATCTTGTATCGCGATGCCAAATGGTAAACAAGCGGAGTATTGTGCCTTAGCAGGTGCATTTCTACGATGGCTACCGCAGACAGAGAATTCTGGGAAGAATCCTCAGGAATGTATGAGTTGTTTCTATGTTTGTGGAACTGCACATCGAAGATTATGCAAATAAACAAAAGCGAGATTTAACTATCACTGAATATGTGATAAAGTGCCAAGAAAAGTACCACAATACTGACAAAAATTTTGTAACAAATGAAAAATTATAGTTTTCGGTGTGCATTTCGAAGGGAGCTGAAGAAAAAACTTAATGGCCCCCATGAGAAGTGATGCATCGTCTATTCTTATTTCCTGCAGCAAATTTGCTGACGGCTTACCTTCGATGGAGGGTTCAGGTTGAGTCTTCGAAAATGTCGACCATTAGTGTCGAAAATGGAGAATGAAGAATCCATCACACAGTGACCGGGCTTACACGAATGCAGCCCTTGAGGTACCAGTATCACACTTCTCCCTACCGTCAAATCCGGAATCCAGTGGTAGAAATAGAAATTGTGACGACCCATGGCTTTCCAAATAACAGAACCTTTAGCCGTCACATCACCTTGGATTCTGTTCTCATTTCCATCCTCATAGCGAACATGAAGCCTCTATCACGTGACCTTCATCGAGAGCCATCCATTGGAAGACATTATTTCCTTGAGAACAAACAATGATGAGATTTCACGAAGATAGCCGAAGACTAATTCGTAACTCACATTCCTCTACTACGAACGTACTCATTCACCAAAGTTAATGGAAACTAAACTAGACAATTTCATAAAATACCAAATTCAAGAATGAGCGGACCTCTGATGAAATATCCAATGGAATAGCCCTGTGGGTTAGCACAAGATAATGATCCATATGAGACAAGTGGATGTATCATGAGATCGCTTACTGTGCTAGTCCAACTGAATTCTGTTAATTCCTAGATATAAGTATTCCGTCGGAATTATGGCAATTTCCAAATAAAAATGAAGAAAAAAAAAGAACCATAGTAGAGAAATTTTCCATGCTACACGTACATCACAACACACATATTTTTCCACTGTAAAAAATATGAATTCACCGCAGGAAAAAAACTTTTTGAATTGTAGGTGGACCAAAATAGGTTAATGTTCTCAAGGATATTAGACGATCGTTCGGAAATTAGCGTAATTCAAAAATGGCTATTTATCTTTGAGTTCTCATTTGAACGCACTGAGCAGGTTATAAATCCCATCCAGAAAGGATTGAGGGCCAGTAATCTGACAATTCTGATATGATATGGCAGTAAACATTTTGTAATAAAATATTTGAATTAAAATATCCATGAACACGAAAATACTTGATATTATGCTAATATCAACAACCTGTATCGGCATCTTTCCTGAAAAAAAATACATGGTTTGACACTGCGTATATTGTTAATGCTCTACAAGTTCCCAGGACATTTCTAATTTTCCCGGATGCATATAATGAATGCCAGGAGATTTCAATGAGTACGAGTATCTCCAATGTTATAGTATTTCTAATCCCAATTGGACCGACATAAAAAGTTGCGAGAAGGAATTCTCTTCCACACGACTGAACTTTTTTATGATTGTACCTGGAACGCTTTGAAAGTAAAAACACCGGTAGTATATCAATTTCCCATTTGCCGGGAAGCGCATATGAACACTCCTCGTAGTGTTCTCATTTTTATTGCCGTTCCAATTGGGATTAGAATAACTATACTTGGATGCTCAAAAATCAGAAATAATAGATTTCAACTCTCAAGTCCCAACTCTCAATTCAAATTGTACCACGAATACTTCTGAAGCCCTTCATCGATAAAAGCCAGCTAATTACCATCTATTCATTTTGAATCTAGTCCAGATTTGTTCAACAAACATAATAAATGAATCATGTCAGATAAGGTGTTCGTGTTCGCTTATCAAAACAATTATTTATGCTAACGCAGTATAATTACCATTTGGAAAGAATTAAGTAGCGAATCAGGTGAGGTAAAGGAGAACATTTTTCATTTTTCAGTCACTATCACCCTTGAATCTTACATGACATCCTCTAAACTACATGTCGAAAAGATTTCATGTTAGTATTACCAAGGTCTACATTTATCATTCAATATGATTTTATGAGGGTTGGGTGATTTTTACCGCTGGCATGCCCCTTGGTGAAATTATTGGAACAAAAGACCAATGTGTGAACAAGATTCAACGAGAGTTATATATTTAACACTGTCAGAAAATAGTTGAATTACTTCTTCCAGCTCCAGGCTACACTTTATGTCGGTGAGATGTTCTATTATATTTTTCAGCTACTAAAAAAATATATTATCATCGGCATTTAATATAATTCGACTATTAGGAAAATATTCTCAAGGCAACATGAGAATTCAATATGAGAATAGTATAACTTGAAAAAAAAAATCCAGAGGTTGACATGAACAGAGATGAATTGAAAAATATTATTAGAATATTGTGAACAGATGGAATTCAAACTTATTCTCTACATATCAGGATATTGAACAGCTGAGGGCACACGCAAAAATCATATCTGCTTTCAGACACTAATATACAGAGTGGGCCATTGAAAACGAAACAGCGGCTCTGTAGGTCGGCACAACCGAATTATATAAAAACGCCCGGACACGTCAACTACATTTTTGAGGAATACATCGTTCGCGATGAAATTCACCCGAAATACATTCCATCCCTCGGAGCTGTGACCGCCACCCCTAAATTTTTGAATGGCAACACATGGCAAGTGATATCTCATTTGAAAGGTATTTTCCTTCTTAAAATCAAACAACAAAAATAAATTAATTCTATCGATTCTTTTTCGAGATATAGAAACTTAAAGTTGGGAAATCACTTTTTATTCACTCAATAAATAAAAACAATATCTGATAAAGCAACTGTCGCAATAATAATTATTGTCAATGAACTAAATGTCCAAACTGTCTACCACCCATTTCCATACAATAGTACAAGTTCTGTTCAAAACGAGACCTCACATTTCGTAGAATTACCGGCGTTATTCGACGGCATTCTTCAATGATTCTCCTTCGTAAATCTTCCAGAGATTCTGGTTCGGTTGCAAATATTTTGTTTTTCAAGTGACCCCACAGGAAAAATTCGAGTGGGGTTAAATCTGGAGATCTGGCTGGCCACTCTATAGAGCCTCTTCTTCCAATCCAACTTCCAGGAAACATTCTATCCAAGAACGCCCTAATAGGCTGTGCATAATGTGGAGGTCCGTCTTGTTGAAATATCAAGTGGTCTTCATGGTAACGATGGTCATTTTCAATGATGTCTACTACTAATTGTGGATAAACACATTCATTCAATAGTTCCAAATAAGTTTCTCCTGTCAGATTACCGTCGAGAAATACTGGTCCAATCAAACGGTCCCCAAAAATTTCCCAGACATTGAGTTTTTGGGCAGTTTGAGTATGGACTTCGTGGAAAACATGTGGATTGGCATCTACCCAATAACGACAATTAAGACGATTCATAGTCGAATTCAAAAAGAATGTAGACTCATCAGAAAAGCAGATGTTGAAAAGGAAATTCTCATCAGCATCTATTCTCGTAGTCATAATTTCACAAAATTCCTGTCGCCTATCAAAATCATCTTCATTCAATTGGTGTACCAAATGTATTTTGTAGGAATTTATGATGTTTCAGGATTCGGCGGATACTGGTTCTACTGATATTGGTAACACTAGCCAATTTCCTTGTGCTCAATGTTGGGTATGAATGAACTTGTCCTAAAAGTGCAACTTCATCAGCTTCATTTCTCAACGGAAATTCACGTTCTGGGTCTCGTTTTATGTTGGCACTGATCCAGTTTGACGAAATTTTTGCACGAATTCTAGAACGTATTTTCTAGCAACAAGTTTTTCTGGATGCGTTTCATTGAACAAATTAGTTATACGGTTACCACACTCATCATTCTTAAAAAAAAATTATTATTTCAACTCTTTCCGCGATCGTATACACCATTATTGCGGAAAGATATTCAGCAGCTTTGGTCAAGTAATGCTCAAATGTCAGTTTGACACTGATATACGTCCACAATTGCGATTTGGCGAAAAAAATTATCTCATACATGTTTTTGTTGTACTCGCATTTGAGTCAAATTCGAGAAAACGTCTTTTTATGGACTCTTAAGAACCTCACATTTTTTTCGATCAAGTAAATGAGGATGAAATACATTTTTTCATCGGAATTGCAAGTTATTTGTTGGTAAATTCCTTGACAATGATAATTATCTTCAAACAGTTGCATTGTTAGATGTTATTTTTATTGATTGAGTGAATAAAAAGTGATTTCTCAACTTCAAGTTCCTATATCTCGAAAACGAATTGATAGAATCAAGTTATTTTTGTTGTTTGATATTAAGAAGGAAAATACTTTTCAAATGAGGTATCACTTGCCATATGTTGCCATTTAAAAATTTAGGGGTGGCGGTCACAGCTCCGAGGGATGGAATGTATTTCGGGTGAATTTCATCGCGAACGATGTTGCCCTCGAAAATGTAGTTGATGTGTCCGAGCGTTTTTATTTAATTCGGTTCTGCTGTTCTACATAGCCGCTGTTTCGTTTTCAATGGCCCACTCTGTATAATAAGTCCGTTATTTTTATGAACAAAATTTGGTTTGAAAATTCTTGAAGAAAATTTGTCATTTCCTCCATTGATTGCTATATTGGACAATGTCTAGCACTATTTTCTATCATTAAAAAAAACTCTTTTCATAACTGAAAAATCCATCGGCAGTATCTGGCAAGTCGATATTTAGTGCTCTTTTCTCTTCTTCTCCTCTCTGTTCGTTTTAATTTATGTCTTTATTCCATTACAAATGTAAATGACTGCGAGGGAAGAAAACGTACACCCTACGGTGTTGGTCCCTGCTTCTCCAGCGAAGTTAAAACGAACGCCTTCATCCTAGTTTTCACGGCAACTTATGAATAAGTTAATTATCTAGAAACGCAAACAGATTTTCTGAATGAGTAATGCCTTCTTGGCCTTTTCATTATGGAGCTCCATTTAATTGGCCGAAAAATCCGGGTTTGAATTATGCATTGCAACCCTGATGCAACAAATGTTCGATTAAATATGGTTTTGTTCCGGAAGTTGTTTTAAATAGTTTTTCCTCGCCTGTTTCATTTGAAATCCGGATGGAGAGTAAGAATGATGAAAATAATCAACCCAATCTTCACAAACACAATAATAATTGCATAGTCGAAGGTGTGGGATTAGTTAATTCAAAAAATCATAAAATGAATAACTTTTTAACAAAAAATTAAACTGACGAAATACGGAACTGAAGGGTAAAAAATAAAATAAACCTCATTAGTCTCAATAACTAAGCTCCTAAACTAACGTTAGTAACTAATTTTGAGTAGGCGCCAAACAAACAAGCAAATGAATTAGATAAGGCGTAAAATGATGGCATCGAGTTGCGCGGTGACATTCTGATAATTTTTTCGAAGTAATTTAATGATATTCGTTGATTGTTCGTTTGGCGCCGACTCAGAATTAGTTACTTACGTTAGTTTAGGAGCTTAGTTATTGAGACTAAGAAGGTTTATTTTATCTTTTACTTTCCAGTTCCGTATTTCGTCGGTTCATTTTTTTGTTGAAAAGTTTTTATTTTTCAATTTCTTGTGGCTGAAATCTACTTATTACTACCTACTTGTTTTTTGATTACTTCCAAAATACTTACTTACCCACCTTACTTCAACTATTACCAGTTGACTAATATGATTATTTACTTTTATTATTTGTTTTGTAATATAAATTATTTGTGTTGTTCTGATTAGTTTATTTCATTACTTTGTATATCAATCCATCCTCTCATAGAATATAATGATTGTGACGGATGTAGGAGAACAAAATTAGTGACATAAGCGATCTGTCATTGTCAACTACATATGTGTGCCAATGTTCACAAGTGAAAAATCAATTATTCCCTATTTTTCTACCCATAGGAAGGGATAATTACATTCGAAATTCATATATGATCAACTATGAGGTATATTCTATCTAATAAAAAAAGAATCATCCAAATCGAAGCACCCAGTACAAAGTTATGCCAGATAGAATCGGTTAACGGACCAGAATTCAGAAGGTGAGTTATCAATATCCTTCATTTTGCTACCCTTAAAGCTGGATTTCATCTTTCAAATTCAAATGGGACCAACTTCGAAGTACACCCTATCCACTGAAAAGACGAGTTATCGGAATCGTAAAAAGTTATGCGTGATCATACATAAAAAAAAATATACGCGTCGACTAGAGAACCTCCTCCTTTTTGGTTTCGTCGGTTAATAAAAACTTTTTAACAAAAAATTAAACTGACAAAATACGGAACTGAAAAGTGAAAAATAAAATGAACCTTCTCAGTCTCAATAACTAGGCTCCTCAACTAATGTGAGTAACTGATTTTAAGTCGAAAAATGATGGCATCGAGTTGCGCGGTGACATTCTGAGAATTTTTTTGAAATAATTCAATGATCTTCGTTGATTGTGTGTGTGTCTATGTATGTGATTATTGTGTGTATGTATGTTCTGAGTATAATTTTAATAGTTATGGGATTATAAAAGCGATGCAATAAACACAGATAGTGCACCACGCGCGGAATCGTTTCCTTGTGGTTGTCTGTGTTTATTCACCACGTCAGTGTTCACATATCTTTGTACATAGTAATCTATTTTTTTTACTGAACCCCTAATACATCACACACAAGCTATTGTAGCTTCTGTGATTTTTTTTTCTTTTTTTTTTCTTTCACGTTTATTTTAAATCTCCATATTTCTGTTTTCATGTCTCATTTAATTGTATTTGGAAAATTTATGAAATAAAAATTATTATATGTTTGTCCAACTATTGACATTCACCAAATCATAAAAGCACATTTGTTTCATGTTATACATCACTTGTTATTATGATTATAATCTATTTTTTTAACCATTTTATTAGTTATTAAGTATTTATCTTGTACCTCAGTCTATGTTTGTTTGAATATTTTATTACTTCTTCAAATTATTGATTACATTCAATCTAGCTACTTGCAGTCAAGCCCTACGCACAGACTTGTTCTACTGTAGGGTTTTCAATTTATTCCCTCCTCCTTTTATTGTATTTCACTTATATGTAATGTAATTCAAAAGGCGATGTGTGAATAAAATTATTATACTATTATATTATAGATTGTTGGTTTGGCGCCGACTCAAAATTAGATACCTACATTAGTTTAGAAGACTAGTTATTGAGACTGAGGTTTATTTTATTTTTTACTCTTCAGTTTCGTATTTCGTCGGTTTAATTTTTTGTTAAAAAGTTTTTATTTTTCAATTTTCTGTGGCTGAAATTTACTAATTACTACCTACTTGTTTTTTTATTACTTCCAAAATAATTACTTACCCACCTTACTTCAACTATTACCAGTTAAATAATATGATTATCTATTTTTACTATTTGTTGTAATATAAAATATTTTTGTTGTTCTGGTTAGTTCATTTCATTACTTTGTATATCATTCCATCCTCTCATAGAATATAATTATTGTGACGGATGTGGAATAATGACAGTGGCGATCTGTCATTGTCAACTACATATGTGTGTGCCAATGTTCACAAGTGGAAAATCAATTATCCCCCATTTCTCTACCCGTAAGGGTGGATATTTCCATTCGAAATCCAAATATGAGGTATACCCTATCTATTAAAAGAAGAATCATCCAAATCGAAGAACCCTACAAAGTTATGCCTGATAGAATCGGTTAACGGACCAGAATTCAGAGGGTGAGTGATCAATATCCTTCATTTTGCTACCCTTAGGGGTGGATTTCATCTATAAAATTCAAATGGGACCAACTTCGAAGTACACCCTATCCACTAAAAAAATTATCGGAAATCGGACGTCTCAGTAAAAAGTTATGCGTGATCATACATAAAAAAAAATAAAAAAAAATAAATATACGCGTCGACTGGTTAACCTCCTCCTTTTTGGTTTCGTCGGTTAAAAATGAAGGAGATCATTCGAATATACGTATAGTAGATATAAAACTATTATGGAGATTTTTGAGCGAAAACAAGTTTGTGTGATAACATATCACAGCAGGAAGTGATTTGAGTAAAACTCATCCTTGGCTGAACCTTAATCTACCTAGACTCAATAACTCTCTCTCTCTCTCTCTCCCTCTCTCTCTCTCTCCCAAACTGAAAAATATTTTTGATATCACTCAACTGATCAATATTTATTATGCCATAATCTACACCCACATCTCCTGTAATATCAACATGTGGGGCAGCTCCAGCAACTCCAACAGAATATTTATTCTACAGAAACGAGTCATCAGATTCATTTTCAATCTGAAGATTAGAGATTCCTGTAGAGAATATTTTAAAAGATTTGATATCTTAACATATCCATGTATATATATTTTTAAATGTATACTGTTATTTCTGAAACACAAAGATATGTACCACACTGTTTCCCAACATCATAACTATTTCACTAGATCTCATCAGGATCCCGACTCATAACACATCATTCTTTAAGAACAGTCCGTCATATACAGGAATTGCATTTTTCATCCATCTTCCAACTGATCTGAAGAAAATTGCAAAACAAAAATATGTTCAAATCAAAACTGAAGAAATATCTGCAAGAAAACTGTTTCTACAGCATTTCTGAATTTCTAAACTCGAGATAAAATGTTAGTTCTATCTGTGAATATGTGCCATTTTATATTTTGTTCTTTGGGTATTTTGATTATTTGTCTACTTTTTTGTGTTCTTGACGTATCCTATATCATGTATTTGATCTTGAAGGATTCAATAAATAATAATTATTATTATAATAACTAAAAACCAAATGAAAAGAAATTTCACTGTTGGCACCACATCAACCACATATGCACAATATTCGTATCCACAAGCAAAACTGTCCCCAACTTCATGCAAAATGCAGTTGTCTCATCATTGAAAAAAACAAAACATTGAAATATCTGGGAGTTATATTGAACCAGCACCTGAAATGGGAAGATCATACAAACCATGTCATCAAAAGGATGGATAACTTAATCATTGATTCTATAATGTTAGGGATATACTTTCCAGTAAACTCTTCGGAACTATATACTTTTCCCTAACAGAAAGTGTAATCAGATATTGTATCGTCGCGTGGGATGGAACAAATAATTCAATTATGAAATATGTACAAACAACTCAAAACACTATACTAAAAATTTTATTTGGAAAAGATATACATTTCTCCACAAACACATTATACAGTGCTAGTCAAAAGTCCCCTCCCCCCCTCGTATCTTTTGAACGGGTATACTTATAATAATGAAATTTGGAGGGTGGAAATAAACGGATGTAGGCTTCTCAACTGGTCATAACAGGTGACGCAATAGTCATAAATGACGTCACAAGGCCACTGTGACCAATAATTTTAAATGGGACCCTAGGGCAAGTGACAGCTCGTTTGAAAGGTATTGAAAATACCTATTCAGTCATACCAATTTTGTTTGGGTTTCGGCTGATTTTGATTGATAAATTGAAGAAATACGAAAATTATAGTTTCGCATTTAATTAATAAAGATTTAGAACCAGTTCTTATAATATGTTAAAAATGTACTCCATCTATTCCTGGCAGTAATGCATCCTATTGCTAAACTCTTGTCGTACTCGTCCCAGGTGTCGCGAAGTTCTACATTCTTCAACAATTCGTTGTTTCAGAATGGCAATACTGTCAGGTGCTGTAGCGTAAACCTTAGATTTCAAGTACCCCATAGAAAAAATCTAATGGTGTAAGGTCCGGTGACGAGCTGGCCTTCGATCGAACCTCGTCGTCAATCCATCTACCACGATATTCTTCATCTAGGTAACGTCTTACTGCACCGTAATGTGCAGGAGCACCATCTTGTTGAAACTTTATTTCAAGTTGTCGAATTCATCTGGAATATCTTCTAGAATTTCAAAATTAACGACTCAATATCATTTTGTAACATCTCGAGATACAATTCACCGGTTAAGTTAGCATTGAGAAAAGAGGCCCAACTATTGGTTTCCCAAAATACCTGCCCAAACATTTACTTTTTCTGGAATTGAGTATGTTTTTCACGAAAGATGTGAGGATTTGTGTCACTCCAATACCTCACATTTTGAGTGTTAACATTTCCATTGAGAAAGAAAGTACTTTCGTCACTAAAACAAATTGTCTGTATGTAGCCTGGTTGTTGGTTCATTTTATTGGACATAGTTTCACAGAATTCTAGTCTTCGGTCGGGGTCATCATCTGAAAGTTGGTGCACCATTTTTAATTTGTATGGATGAAATTTGTTTTTAGCCAACACCCTATGTACTGTCCTTTGACTGACTTCACAGATAGACGCAACTTGGGCTGTGGAAGAAGTAGGGTTTACTACCATTTCTCCAATTATGTCAATTTTTTGTCATCACTAATTGTTGGTCGACCAGATCGTTTGGCATCTTGAACACTACCTGATGCTTCAAACTTCCGAAGAAGCTCCCTCAAATAAACCCTCGATATAGGGCGATCGGGGTACCTCTCATTAAACAGTCGTTCCGCTGCATGGAAATTGTTTCTACATTCACCAATTATTAAGATAGCTGCTACTTTGTCGGCTACACTTAAACGTCTCGTTAAACTATAGCTTAGGTAAATTTTCAAGGTATAAACACTTTTGACAAGTAGAGAATTCAAAAACGTCAACCTTTTTGACAATTAACCAGAGGCGTACTTTAAAATCTTTATTAATTAAATGCGAAACTATAATTTTCGTATTTCTTCAATTTATCAATCAAAATCAGCCGAAACCCAAACAAAATTGGTATGACTGAATAGGTATTTTCAATACCTTTCAAACGAGCTGTCACTTGCCATAGGGTCCCATTGAAAATTATTGGTCACAGTGGCCTTGTGACGTCATTTATGACTATTGCGTCACCTGTTATGACCAGTTGAGAAGCCTACATCCGTTTATTTCCACCCTCCAAATTTCATTATTATAAGTATACCCGTTCAAAAGATACGAGGGGGGGAGGGGACTTTTGACTAGCACTGTATAATACAACTACACTTTTCAATATTGGAAATATCTGTCTTCAATGCCTTGCTGTGGACATTCAGAGAAAAAACAATTTGAACAATATTCATGCGCGGATCACCAGATTAACCAAACATCAATCAGTTACTCTATCAATTTAAATAAAAAACTCATACCCAGAACACAATATTTTTCTATGGTGAATATGTAACTATCAATATTTTAAAGATGATGAACTCACACATCAACCTCCAAATTATGTATGAGTGTCAATATATAGGGTTCTTTTTTTTCTTTATTATTTTTTATTTCGTTTGGGCAAATGAATTGTATCTACAGGGTGTCCGGAGGTGAAACCAACAAAACTTATGGGGTTATAGGGACGGCCAATATGATTGCAAAATGTCATATGCAAATGTCCAAAACCGCTTCCTTACATGCAGAGTGATTTGTGAATTTAGACAATGAATTCAATCCGCCATACTGAATACAGGGATTAGCCGATTTGGTATAAATTGGGTTCATGGATTAATCTGAAAGGCATCAACAAGTAGGCCTTTGAACGAAACCAATATCAGGACCGGAATATTTTTTCCCATGTAAAGTTCTTGTAAGAGTAACTCACCCTGTATAATAATTATCAAAAATCTGAGCTCAGATTTGAAATCTACGGAAAAATACTACATATATATATATATATATATATATATATATATATATATAAATTATATAAAGGGAAAAAATTAAAAATATATATATATATATATATATATATATATATATATATATATAATATATAAAACTGAAAAATAAAAATGTGGATCGGCCAGGAATCGAACCTGGGACCTTTCGATTTCTAGTCGAACGCTCTGCCGTGTGAGCTACCAGTCCATGTTAGAATCCGGCGATTCACATCTTTAAATTCAGTTCCATGTTGGTGACGAAGATGATGATGGGGGTTATTGTGATGTATGCAAACAGTATCGTATACAACCTAATTGAATTTAATTGTTTATTCCTGGTGTCAATCCTATTTCGGATCTTCGACCAATTTCAAAACTCGAAATTCTCAGGTGTGTATAACTAGAGCCAAGTAATATATAATATATAGTGGGAATTAACGTCTGTAATTATTATCTATGAAAACAATTTTTTCGGCATTCAGACAGGAAAGTGACAACTTATAACTGAAAAATAAAAATGTGGATCGGCCAGGAATCGAACCTGGGACCTTTCGATTTCATAGATAATAATTACAGACGTTAATTCCCACTATATATTATATATTACTTGGCTCTAGTTATACACACCTGAGAATTTCGAGTTTTGAAGTTGGTCGAAGATCCAAAATAGGATTTACACCAGGAATAAACAATTAAATTAAATCAGGTTGTATACGATACTGTTTGCATACATCACAATAACCCCCATCATCATCTTCGTCACCAACATGGAACTGAATTTAAAGATGTGAATCGCCAGGATTCTAAATGTCTGTAGCTCACAGGCAGAGCTTCGACTGAAATCGAAAGGTCCCAGGTTCGATTCGGCCGATCCCATTTTATTTTCAGTTTTAAGTTGTCACTTTCCTGTCTGAATGCCGAAAAAGTTGTTTTCATATATATATATATATATATATATATATATATATATATATATATATATATATATATAAATTATATATAAATTATTATTTTCAATTATTTCACTCAAGAAATGAATTGTCGGATAAAGTACCATAAAAAATGGGTTAATATAATAAATATTTACAAAACAATACATCAATATTGTTATTCTCTCTAATTAGTTCGTAGTAATTTTTTTTAAATACTCTATAACCCAACAAAAACTATCATCGGCGAAAGAGATATTGAACTTGTCCTTATGTTTTGTAATAAGTCATTGATGTAAATAAAAAAAGAAAGGTCTCAAAACTGTGCCCTGTGGAACATCAACTTTCACGTTTTATAAATCTGAAATCCACGCAAAAGAATTGATGAGCTTACAATTGATGAGCTAGTATATCAACATTTATGGAGTCAAATGCCTTCGATAAATCGAAGGGAAGTTTGTTGTTATTCAATCATTACTTAGGCAACAAATGTTTCCTAAAGAAATAAAATTATATGGAGTTGTACAGCCTATTCAAATACCGAATATTCCTGTTAGAATTTCAATACCCAAAGTATATATATATATATATATATATATATATATATATATATATATATATATATATATATATAAATATATATATATATTTTTTTTGTCCTATATTGAGTAAAATTCGCACGTGAAAAAGTTCAGTATCCGCTACAATGTTGCAGTAATGGAATATTCAATTGAACGATATAATTGCTGAATTTAGTGTGGAAATACAACTGAAATTGATTGAAAGCAAACAATTATATAAGCTTTGGCATGATGCTTTGTTTATTCTGAAAGTTCCGATTGAATGTTAGTAATATGGGAACGATAGAAGTGGGATTTAAAAATTTAAATTGGAACTAATATCCCAGGGGAAGATGGAAAGAAAACATAGATTTGTTTCAAAGGGTTGATTAATGCAAAAAATATGGTAATGCTAACTCTGGTATTTGCTCTCTATATACAGTATGTCTCTGAATACAAAGGTCGATACATGATAATATTCCTTTCTCCTATAATTTTTGAGAATGAATTTGATGAGAGAGAAGATGAATTTCTATAAATATATGGATAGGATAAATATAAGGAAATATATTTTTGTTAAGAAAATATATACTTAGAGAACAACTACTTTGACACAACTGCGCTTATCAGGTATTCAATATAATGGAAATGTTCAAATAAAAAAAAAACAATTGTTGAGTACGTATCGTGGGAATTGAAAATTATTCTGATAAAGATAAAGCTTGTGAACATTTTCACTCATGTATGATGTCCTACCTGGAAATCTAATAATTTATTAAAATTAAACCCGCTGAAAAAAAATCCAAGTAAATTAGATTCAAAAATTCGATTTCCCTTAAAAATAACACAGGAAATTTTGTTTTTCGGTTTCAACTCGATTTTTCGGTATTCAAAAAATGTTTGTGGAAAAAATTATTATACAGTTTATGTAGGGCGTTAAATTTGCTACAAAAAAGTACATCCGAGCAAACGCTGACCGACCAAGAGATTTTGAGTTGTAGAGCTGGAAAGGTGAATGTTAATAATAATTGACAACAAATTTACTTTAAATTGGAATTTATTGATCTTACATTAAGCTTTATCAATGGAAATCTGATAAAGATTGAAATACCTGCTTAACAATTTTAAAAAATTTACACGTCATGAATGACACTGCTGGGGAGTTCATTCGATAGAATCGTATAATCGGAGTTTCACTTATAACGAAGAACAGAAACAATACTTATTATGGCAATGCATATAATAAGTATTATAAGCAAACATAAATGTTACCACCAATTCAGAAATGAAAAATTCTAGTAATTGTCATGATTTATATATCAAAATTTATATTTATTTATTAATAAGGAAGTAGTTTCTGAAATTAACAATTCATAGCTTTATAGCGTGATTGTAAGATAATATTTAAGGTAAGATCAATAAATTGCAATTTAAAGAAAATTATTATTAACATTCACCTTTTCAGCTCTACAACTCAAAAACTGTTGCTCAGACAGCGTTTGCTCAAGGGAAATTTTGTGTAGCAAATTTAACGCCCTATAAAAGCTGTATACTATTTTTTCCCACAAAATTTTTTTGTATACCGAAAAATCGAGTTGAAACCGAAAAAAAAAATATTGCCTAAAGATGAAACACCTCATCATATATGTATATATTGTCCCAAAAGTGACTTTTTTAATAAAAAGGTATAATATTCGGAATCGGAATTGAATGAGGAGAAGAGGAAGTGGAAACAAGTGGAAAAATTATGGAAATAGAACTCAATCTTCTCCAAAGTAAAGCACTCAGAATTCTCAGCACTGTGGGAGATATAAAAAAATCAGGTCACCACTGGATCTCTCATTATAAAACCTTTCTTGGAAAGTTCATCGAAGAGTCCTATTTATTATTTTGTGTAAATTTTAAAGTATATTTTAATACTCTACCTGAGATCAATTTTAAGAAATACATTCCAGGGGTTTTGAATATATGTATGAGAAATTGTTGATATTTATGAAAATTCTAAGCTTTTGTGTTATAATCCATTCTGATCTTAGGTCTCCTAACATTATTTCACTCAGCCTTTTGCATGTGTAACACGATTATAGGCCATGTTTCTTATCAATTTCACTTTGGAACATGCACACTGAGAAAGTGTGTGATTAGTGTAATGATTTACATTCACCTAATTTCGAACGTCTGAAAAATTCATATTTATGATTTTGGGTCATGCAATTCAAAACACATTGTTGTTTGGTCACGATAGCACTCGTATAAGATTATAGCATTGAATCTCAGAAAACATATATTTGTTTGAATACACAAATGTTTCATGCACATTTATGGGTGGCGTTGAAATATTCCAGTACATTAACAAGATTCCGTTGATTAATTGATTTTCAGGACGGATATTTCCAATCGGTCAACATTCAGTTCTATGTGACATGAATCATCCACAGAAAATCCATTCCTTGAACATCTATTCAGCAAACATCGATTTGTGAATTTTAATTCCAAGTCTTTATAGTTATTTAATCAACTAGTGTATTAATGATGGCGAGATTATTAATTACCATTTTGATATACGAGATGATTACAAAAAAATTCCGTCGACCTCGTTCCTGGGTTTAACGTGAAATATTCGATATCCATTTTCTTCAACTAGGAGGAAACTTACAATATTTGGTTTTGAAAATACATAAATTTGACTGCGCAAAGGTAATATGATTTGGAATTTGAATAATATTCGAATTCGTGTCGCAAAGGTAATATGATTTGGAATTTGAATAATATTCGAATTCGTGTATGTTTAGTTGCCTATACCACAATGATCAATCAATCAATCAATATTTATTTCAATTTTTTCGACATAGTTTACATGTATTGGAATTGTCATTCAGTTGATACAGATACAATAGTATATCTAGATAAAAAATTACACTTAAATTATATATTATATATATATATATATATTTATATAAAATGAGATGCGTAGTTTATACAGAAACCAACAATAGAATAATAAAAAATATTAGAAAAGAAACACTTTCCTCACACATAATTGATCACAATGTCTAATTTTGTATAAAATCACCTATACTATAAAAACAATCTTTCAATGAAAAATTCTCATGTTTCAATGAAGAAAATAAACATAAATAAACATAAAAGGCAACAAGTTTGAGAAATAAATCTGTAGAATGATTTTCCACTTTATCGAACTCTCGTGTAGTGTTCTATATATTATTTTTTGATGTTATGGTCATAAACACATTTTCTCGCACAATAATACAGTGTACTAAACGGTTTTGATTCATTTCTCACTTTTCATGCGAATTGATGACAGACGTCAAATTAAAAATATACGTTGTCAGACAAAAACAAAATACCTCAAATTATTCCCGCGGCAATTCTCTAGGTAGAATATTCCCAAAGAGAGTAAACATTCAGATAACTTTTACTCTCTTTGGAATATTCTCACTATAATAATGTTTTGATTGGTCAAAACGTACACGAATGATTTGAATTGAAAGTTTCCATTGGTTTCTAGAAATGTCAAAAAATAATCGACATAATTTCAGCACAGACATGCTCATGGTGTAGTTTCTCACCTATTCTCTTATAAACAATTTTTTTTGTTGCAGTTGAACCAGTGTCAGAAACGCAATAAAGGTAAGTTCAACACGTGGGTACTTTGAAGGAAAGTTCCAGTTTCCCAAGACAGATGCTTTTTCTCATAGAAACATTTGAAACAAACATATATTCAGTGTCATTAATACCCTGAAAACGAATAAAATGTCGGAATACCCCCCATTGCAACAAATATGAAAGTTGAGACAATCATGAATTTCGTTTGAACCCTTTTTAATCTTGAACATGAACTCTAACACAGAACAAACGATTGGATCAATTGATCTTATCAGTAATAAAAATGCTAAGTTTCCTTTTCTCGAAGTTTTGCAACTTCTCCGATTTATATGATATTCGAAGGATAATGTTGATCTTTATACAATTCTTTAGTCTTGAAAAATTTCTTCGGCTCAATTTCTTCATAGTCTAGAAAAGTAGTTAGTAGATAGATCCTCAATTTTTTTTTATAGACAATACATTACAGCATCGTATAGAAATTGCCAAACAACAAAACGAAAACACTAAAAACTAACATCTTTGGGGAAGCCCTCAAAGGTACATCTGACAATAAAAGTACATAAATATATTGAACATTGTTAATAAATGTACAGACATATTGTTCAAGTCATGAAGTCCGTTAAAACATAAAAACATTTATCAAGTAGGTAATTTTAAGATTTCTCTCAAAAAGTCCCTCAGACTGAATAGATTTTAAATATTCAGGCAAGAGATTGAAGATTTTTGGTCCCAAATATTTTGGTGTATTTAGTGTCACATTATATTTACAGAATGGAATATAAAGGTTTTTATCCTGTCTAGTTGATTTCTCACGTATACAACCATTGGTCAGAAATAATGTTCTATTTTTAAATAAGTACACAGACATTTCAAAAATGAATAGACATACCAAAGGCAAAATTTTGTATTCTCCAAATGAAGGTTTACAGGAGCTAGGTTGGGGGATATCAGCAATTATTCTCACAAGTTTGTTCTGTGCTGTAAATACGTTAGCAGCTGAGGACGAATTCTCCCAAAATAGGAGATGTATGTTACATTAGGAAGGTTTGTCTTCTATTTCCTATTTCTTGTCTCCCACTCGAGGTAAAGTCATTTGTTTCTGATTGTTGAATTGATAAATTGGCCCAGATATGTTACTCCATTTCAATAGTGAAGATATGGAGGCTATATGATTCCTAAACGTAGAAATGTTGATCTTCTCCCCCGAAATGATTTTTCTCTTGGAATACTACAAGCTGAGAAGGCATGTTGTTCACGAAAACAATTGAGGTCTTATTAACCTAGTAACTGAACTTTTCAGTCAATTCCTGGAAGAATTTGAAATTAAGTCATCTTCTACATAGATCTTCAGGACTCCCTCTTTCTCAGATATGGAACACCAAAGCGACAGGCTACGGTTATAGTAGTTGCGGATTCTGACGAACACATCAGAATTGTTGTTTGTCGGTGGTTATAGTGCATGCGAATTCTGTTTTGTCAAGGCATCAAAAAATGGCTGAGACTGAGAATTTAGCATAAGGGTGCCAATTTTTAGAAAGCCCTTAAAAAATTCCTACTTAAGACGGGCAAAATGGAGCATGTAAATAAAATATTTTCTTCAAGACCAATTGAGGGAGAATACCACACGTTATTTCAAGACCTGTTAGAGCAACCAAATACATTTTTCGAGTACTTCCGAATGTTACCAGAAACATTGCTCAACATTCTAGAAGGAATCGAAGAAAGTATTACAAAGCAATCAAATTTGTGTGAAGGTATTTCTGCTAAAGAAAAACTGCCATTAACAATAGGTTAAAATTGTACTTCATTTTTATGATTGTACTTAAAATAAAGTTAACAAAAGAAACAAAAGCAAAAAGGATTTATTTTGGCTATATATTATGATCGTTTTTTTACTTCATATTCCATAAAAGTATCTTTTCAAAAGCTAAACTAATGAGATTTTCGATATCCTTTATGTATTTTATCGCAACAATTCGCATGAAAAATCAAACTCGTTTGAACGATTTTGTTCTTCTGACGATTTTGTACGAAATCTGACGAACGATACCCAGTACCTATCGTTTGGGATATTTCATTATAACCTTTGGTTAACCCCAAGAATTAACAAACCTTTCCTTAAAAGAATAATACAGATCTCTCTTTGACAAATCAGTGACATTATTAACATTGAAAAGAGTATCAAATTTGTCTGATAATGGCCTGAAATGGGAACCTTGCAGCACTCGGAAGTTATATCAATGAAGGTAGGAACGAGCCCCAATGCGTAATCTGCTTTCATTCTCTCATCTATGAGTCAGTTTATTTTTGTTTGTCGCAGAAGTATCCATTGAGAATCTATTCATGTATTGAGTACTCCGAATGTTTTTCTTATATAATTTCAGCTTACAAAGATGGATTTTTTTTTTATGATTCCCAATCTATTGGTTGGGATTTGATTCAATTATGAAATGGGCATACACTCTATGAATTTCTATCAATATACGTCGATGGAAGCAACTACTGAAATTGGGGAAAACAAAAGATTATTGAATGTTATAATATCTTGCGATGTAATTGCACAATCTTACTATATTGTTAAACTACTGTATTCTTACACACAAGCAGGCATACCCTGCTTCGTAAGTATTTTCCTAAACTCATTCACCATTCGCCATTCCAAGAATGCAATTACACTGTGAAATTATAAATTATAAACTTGAGTGAATAAATTATGATTATGATTATGATTAATTGGGATATAATCCTGGTTTTTGTATACAAATGTTGGTGAAAAAACTGAAATACGACAGAGGAGCAAGCAAATGCATCACTCCTGAACTGATCAGTTATAGAAGATCCACTGAGAATTGAAGCTAAAAATTCACTTCAATTCTTCCCACAATACAGTGCTTCTCAAAAGTCCGCTCCCCCCCTCTTATTTTTGGAACGATTATACATAAACAAGTGAAATTTGGAAACTGAATATTAAAGGTTGTAAACTTCCCTACCACTGATGATAGACGACGAAATCGTCAAAGATGACGTCACAAGGCCATTGTGACCAATAATTTTGAATGGAACCCTACGGCAAGCGACACCTCTCTTGAAAGGTATCGAAAAAACCTATTCAATTTTGTTTGTGTTTATGGTAGTTTTGATGGCTCATTAGTAAACATTAAAATTTAAATTCCATTCAGTATGATATTAATTACAGATTTAAGAATCAGTATCTACTTAAAGAAATTACTCAAAGTGAGCTCCATTCACTTCCTGACAGTGAAATATCCTATTTTTGAACTCTTCTCGTACTTTTGCAAATGTGTCTGTGGAAACAGCCTCACTTTCTGCTACAATACGTTGTTTTAAAACGTCAATATTGTCAGGTTCAGTGGCGTAAACCTTCGATTTAAGGTATCCCCACAGAAGAAAATCCAAAGGTGTGAGGTCCGGTGATCGAGCTGGTCATTCCGTTGGACCTCATCATCCAATCCATCTACCGTCTTACTGCACCATAATAGTGTGGAGGAGCACCATCCTGTTGGAACGTTATTTCCAAATTGCCGAATCCATCTTGATTATCTTCCAAAATTTCAAGGATTAACGGTTCTATTGCGTTTTGCAACAGCTCCAGATAAACCTCACCAGTTAAATTAGTATTTAAAAAAAGAGGCCCAACGATGTGGTTTCCCAGGATACCTGCCCAAACATTCACCTTCTGGGGAAATTGGGTGTGTGTTTCACGAAACAGGTGAAGATTTGCGTCACTCCAATACCTCACATTCTGTGTATTTACATTTCCATTTAGATAGAAAGTGCTTTCGTCACTAAAACAAATTGTTTTGACATAGTCTGGCTGTTGGTTAATTTTAATTTCCATATTTTCACAAAATTCTAGTCTTCGGTCTGGGTCGTCGTCTGAGAGTTGATGAACCATTTTTAATTTGTATGGATGAAATTTGTGTACCCTGTGTACTGTACTTCGACTGACTTCACAGGTAGATGCAACGTGAGTTGTTGAAGACGTAGGATTAACTATTACTTCTGTCAGTATATCAATTTTTTTCTCATCAGAAATTTGTGGTCTGCCAGATCGTTTCGCATCATTAATACTACCCGTTGTTTCAAACTTACGAAGAAACTCCCTTGAATAAGTCCTCGAAACGATCGGGAAACCTCTCATTGAAAATGCGTTCTGCTGCATGAATATTTTGTCCAGTATCACCGAGAATTAGGATCGCTGCTACTTTATCACCTAAAGCACGTACCATTTCGCTTCTAGAAGCACTTAAACGTTCGGCTCACAACAGTTTAACAAATTATTAAAATGAAAAAAAATATTAAAAGTACCAAAAGCTGCTAAAACAGTTGAACGTTCGATCAACAATACACAAATTATTGAATGTACAAAAACTTGGACAATTACAAAAACGTCGAATTAGGGAGACTAACAAAAACGTCAGCTTATTCGACAACTATCTAGAGGCGGAGCTTGAATTTGGAATTTTAGTATTAACTGATTCAATTCATCACAGCTTTGCGTTTTTTAAAAGCGAGTTGCCAAAACTGCCATAAACACAAACAAAATTAGTATCGCTTGCCGTAGGGTTCCATTCAGAATTATTGGTCACAATGGCCTTGTGACGTCATCTTTGACGATTTCGTCATCCATCATCACTAGTAGGGAAGTTAACAACCTTTAATATTCAGTTTCCGAATTTCACTTGTTTATGTATAATCGTTCCAAAAATAAGAGAGGGGGAGCGGACTTTTGAGAAGCACTGTATAATTGACCATCTTCATGCTTCATCTTTTATTTCATCTTCGACAGCAGCATAAATCATTTCGCAAGAGTGTTTCTTTTTACTTCCGTAGCTGTGATTAAGTCTCAATCTAGATCAGTCAAGACTAATCTTCCTTATCTCTTAGCTTGCTCTGCATATAAGTTTAATCGATCCCACTGTGGCAATTATTCGTTACAAAGGAGAAGGATGCTCGAATTATCTTGTTGCCAACTCATCAACTGAGGAATTAAAAGGCCTAATTATTGCTCTGCCACTTTTTTCGCCTTTGTCAGACCCACCGACCGCCTTGTTACGAATAAGATTTACCGTCTACTCTTGCTCTTGTACTTGATTATCTTATAATTTGAATTATGGAGGTGTCGAGATTTCTATCTCGAGCTGGAAACGACTGCATTCGATTTCTTATCTTGGCTCTACGTATACGTCCGAATGATGTATGTTTTTGCCGCTTCTGCTATGGAATTATTCGTTTGTTTTTCTCTTGGTATATTGGCGGTAATATAGGGTGATTATGTGTACAAGCTTTGATAGAAGTGGGCGATCGTCTCACGCGGAAATTTATCTAAATTACTGGTGAAAATAAAATAATGTCAGTGATATGAGTTTGTGATTACCAGCATAGAAAATAAATTACGTGGAGCGCTAGGACAAAGTTATGTACATATTTTCAACTGAATCTATCCCCAATCCTGAATAACTCGAAATTTCTCAATTTCCATACTTTTAAAATTTTCAACAATTACGGGAAATAAAAAAGGTCTTATTTTTCGAAAGGAATCCAAAGCTACCAACGACACTAGAACCGGAGATATGCATTTTTTTTAGGTTATGTTCCTAACCCAACAAAAAATCGGTTTAAAATAAAACACTTGTAATTTTTTTTCAAAATATGCAAAGAACAGGAATTTGGAAAAATAATAAAAATGAAACCTGATGATGGAAAAATAACCGAAACGTCGGGGATAAAAAAAAAACCTGAAAAAAAAAAAAAGTCAAAAAAAGAATCCAAAATCAGATGATGAGTACGAAAAATAACTCTAAACGACACATTTCGGAGTTACGGAACCCTCAAAATGGTTAATGCTGTAAATCCGTTACGCTTGGATGTTTTGTTAGATTAGGCATCAGGACGTTTGTAAACGCAGTAACGTATCGGAAAAAAAATTCTCAGAGTAGATGAGAAAACGAATTATTTCCACTGCCAGAATGCAGAGGAAAGCAGCTTATCACTTTTGCAAAGGTCTCATTCAATTGAATATGAAAGTTCAATATCTATCTGTATTTTTATTATTATTTTATTATTTTTCTATACTTTCCTGAAACGTACATCCGCAAAATAAACAAAATAAACCTCATGAAGAAACAATTTCAAAAGGTATATGCTTGACCGGAATAGGGATATAGTTCATAATATAATTACAAATAATGAATAATCGAAGCATAATACGAAGCATAATACTATTTTTGTTTCACCTACATTGACTTCAGTAGAGTTTTTAAATGAAATAACTATTTTAACACTTAACAACTTTCATATTTCATTATTATTATTTCTTATACTTTCAAATACTCTCATATATACATATAGAATCACTTATTTTGTACTATATTGGAAATATTGCTCAGATTTAAGGATCACTAATGTCAGAATTATTAGATAGACTATTTGATTAGTTGCATGTTGCATTTCAAAATTTGTACATATACGTTCAACAACAAAAGAGTACCCACGCACAACTTCGGTTTTAGTGGGATACTCGAAACTGTCAGATTTACGCAAAAAACTGAGTTAATTGCACTCTACTACCTCACAATACCCGCCAGAACAATTATAGTAGACTTCCCCCATTGTGAGTCCATTATTATTTTCATAAGAACCATAAAGTCGATTCAAAAACAATATGGAACTCATTGAAAACAATCTTGAATGAAAATACAGAGAACAAAATCAAACATTTTAAAACAATTGATGACAATATTATGACAAATCACCAAGAAATAGCGGAACAATTTGCACATATTTTTACGAAAATAGTAGAAAACCTCGCAAGTGCTAAAAATGCAGAATGGCACATTTTTTTCATAGAAAGAACAGTGTCAAACTCACTTTGAAGAGTGCAGCGAAACTTAAAACAAAAAAACCACCGAAATATATAATATTAAATCCGAAACTCTAACTGAATACGTAGACTACATAGTAGTTACATAGTACATAGTAGTTCATCATGAACGTATCTTTTGTTAAAGTAATTTTTGCAGATGCCCTCGAACACACTGATTTAAAACCCTTATACAAATCTAGAGATAAAATGGGACAAGCTAATTACAGACCAATTTCTTCAATAAACCATGTCGGATGTTCTTTAATTCTCAAAATAAGAATAGATAATCAATATGGATTCTGCCAGGCCGAGTCAACACAAGATGCAATGGTCCACTTGACAAAAGAAATTTGAGAGGTGATGGATATAGGAGAAACCTCATTGTGTGTCTTTGTTGACTTGGCAAAAGTATTCGACACAGTATGTCACCAAAAATTACTGCAAGTATTGGAAAACATATGTTTCAGTGGGGGACCATCATTGACTTCTCACTAGTTACTAATCGAACAGAAGAGAGTTAACATTGATAGTTCATATAGTTCAGATCAAGTTATCGAGTACGAAGTGCCCCAAAGAACGGTTCTTGGAACGATTTTATTCAATATCTGCATCAATGATCTCCACAATATTGATGTGAAAGCGAATATTATAAGCTTTGCCGACGACACTGCACTTCTTCATCGTGGTAAGGTTTGGAACAACCTGAAATCTACCGTCGAAAAAGAATTGGTTTGACAGTAGATTACTAAATATGAACTTTTCTAAAACTCACTTGCCTTTTCAATATATACCAACAACTTACCAACATATAATAGAATAACAGTTATTAACAACGGAAATAACACTGAGATTGAAATAACTAGGCCCCATTAGATAACAGAATCTCAGATGGCATAAACACGCTGAACACATAACAAAAAAAACTTTTTAACAAAAAATTAAAGCGACGAAAAAATCAACTGAAAAGCAAAAACCAAAATGAACCTCCTTAGTCTTAATGATATTGAGCTTCTAAACTAATGTGAGAAACTAATTTTGAGTCGGCGCCAGACAATTGAATTTAATTAGGTAGAGCGGAAAATGATGGCAGCGGGATGTCACTGAAAGTTTCAATTTCTTTATGTTTGTCATATTCAACTTATGAGAGTTCAACATAATACAAAAATGTTACAATTGTTGATAAAAATATGCATTAATATCCCTAAAAGTATTTACATTTTGTGTATTTCTATGGCATTGAATCAATCGAGTAAATGCAAAATTCAATGAATGAAAATAGGAGCTTAATCTTTTTCAAATACGGTTTAAAATGTCATATCAACATTCTCATTATTTTTTTTTTTTAATAATTGTAAGTGAATATATTGCATTCTATGTGAACATATTACATTTATGTATTAAAAAAATGTTTTACATTTATTTATGAATGAACAAAATGAACAAATATGTATAAAACGAAAAAACCGAAGAGTTTGTTATAAAGCTAATTACGTCAACCAATGGAAGTACTTATCACGAATACGTATACTCACCTTTCAATACTAGCCACACTATTAAATAATGTAATATAATAGTTAATAAAAAAAACTAAATCATTAAATAGGGTATCCTGGTTAACACTGGATCGGTAAATTTTTCGAAGAATTTATCTCCGAAAATATAATGCGTATTATAACCAAAATTTAACCCATACTACTTTATTTATTATAGTACCAATTTTTGATACGCATTAGGATAACATTTGAACAAAAAATGTAGGAAACTCTTTTTTATTAGAACTACAGAATGATCCATTGTGTACCATGATGGTACACAGTGGATTGTCCTGTGGTTATCAGTGGATCATATACTGCAGATTTTAATATTAATTTGGAAAAGTGATAACAAAAGAGACGGTATGATTTAACGTAATCTTAAACATTTTTTACTGAGTAAATATAACACAAAACTTGAAAAAACATCATTATACTTCTTTGGCTACAAACGGCGGCGTTCTGATTACTTCTTCAAAGTAAAATAATGATCTCCGTTAATTATTTGGCGCCGACTCAAAATTGGTTACTCACATTAGTTTAGGAGCTCAATTATCATTGAGACTAAACAGCTTCATTTTATTTTTTGCTTTTCAGTTGATTTTTTCAGCGGTTTAATTTTTTGTTGAAAAGTTTTTATTTTTCACTTTTTTGTGGCTAAAATAAACTAATAACTATCCACTCAATTGACTCCAGATATCCATTATGTTGTAGTGTCATCAGAACTACCTATATGTGTGCTTCCAACAGATTCGGTTCACAGATGAAAAATTAATTATCCCCTATTTTTCTACCCCTAGGGGTGGATTTTTCCTCTCCAAATGGCTAACTCTGAAGTATACCCTGTCCATTAAAAAAAAATCATCCAAATCGGGTAACACAGTACAAAGTTATGAGTGATAGAATCAGTTAACGGGTAAAAATTCAGCGGATGAACGATGAATATCCTCAATTTTTCTACCCTTAAGGGTATTTTTCTTCAATGGGATCCTTCAATGTATACCCTATCCAATAAAACAAGAATCATCGCAATCGAACTGCTCTGTGAAAAACCTCCTCCTTTAGACCATTAATAATAAAATTCAAACTATACCAGAAATTATTCGGCATGGCACAAATGAAAATACTTCACGTAACCCTAGCCCAAACACATATAGTCTATGGCATACTTGTTTGGGAAGGGGTGAGAAATAATTATATGAAAAACCAAGAAGTTACAAAAAAAATTGCTGATAAAGACAATATATAAAAAAGCTATAGATTTCCATCAGATAAACTCTTCGAACAATCTGAACTATTCGCAATCCATCAATTATATTTTTGAACCTTGCATCTCACCATCACCAACACAAGTATAAACTGCCTAAAAATAGACCATCCATACAATACTCGATTATAAAAATCAAACAACCAGAATACCAAAAGTTGCAACTCCAAAAAACCGTTCCAAGAAAATCCCAAATGAGATAAAAATACTAAATAGTCAATTCCTATTCAAGAAGAAAAAATCCTCAAAGCCTTTCCAAAGGGAATTAGAAAAAAATTTAGAGCGCCCACCTTTATTAATACCCTGTACTTCAGGTTAATCCTCATTGATTATTGAACTTTGAACTGAAAAGGGAAACATTCTCAATTGAAAATTGAATAGAAAGATTTTTTGAAAATTGGAAAATCTACGACAACAATGAAGTTATTTATGTGATATCTAACAGAAAACAAATCGAACTTTATACATTCTGCGCATAACAATATTTTAATATATACATTTAATCTCTTATCTTTATTTTAGTTTACCATATAGTAAGTTTATTGATATTATCAAATATAATAAATAAGGCTTATGTTACGATAGCATACCCATGCATAAGGTTTCACCTTTTATGGGTTTTTTGTTTTATTTGCTATAATTGTTAGCCATCCAGTTATACATGTATATAATATCTGATATACATTCCTAATTATAATTATTATTATTATAATCAAGTAAATAGGTTACAACTTTTGAAAGTAGCATATTTAACCTGCATTTTTCAATGGAGCACAAGGTTAATAGAACTGAAATGATTTCATTAAAGATGAACAGGGATGTTTATAAAATCCAGATGTGGAATCATCTACAACTGAAAGATAAATGGAGTTACTTCAATATTCAGTTGACAGACTTGAAATGCTTCTGCCACTTTTAAGAGGTACTTTCAGTGCTTTCTCAAGTGTATATTACCTTTTTTATCAAACTGGAAAAAACCGGTTGAACTTCCTAGATAATATTCTTCTGGCAATTATTGGGATTAAAACAGATTAAAGCCAATTCAGAGCCAGCGAACTTTTCGCGTTCCGGCAATCCAGAACGACTGGATCCAATAAAACGCCAATTAGTTCACATGTGCCGGCCTTTTTCCTCAAATTGCAAATCGATAGTGTTCTTATTACAAGCTGCGGTTAAAGGATTTCAGGTTATCGATTCAGAGAAGGAAAAATTTACGATTTTCTTTGGAAGCAAAGAACTTGAACGAGCGTGTTCATGATAAAAATGGACGAGAGGTTGTTAACCTTCATTTAATTCAAATGCAAATTACTATCGACTAATTTTTTTGACATACCAACAAACCAGCAATGACACAGATTCACAGGATAACAAAATTTGAATTACATTGTACATTTATCAGTACCCAACGAAGAGGTGTGACGCTTTGTCACTTTCTTTGGCATCATGGTCAGTATGATACTTATAGAATTACCACATTATAAAAATATATTTGAGTACTGTGTCCCTGCTAGGTTATGTTTCAGATAATTTAGGCACATGAATTAATACGCGTTCAGATATAGATGAACAGTTGTTGTCGATTGTCAATAAATAAAAATATAGGTGACTGTATGTCAGGCAAATTATTTTTCAAACTATACGTTGCTAACAAATCGAAAACTTTTTTTATATTTTTTAATATATAATACCAAAATGCAGTAATATACAGGAGCAACTTCATTGGTTTGTTTTTCGGAAATAGACTTTTAACAGACATGAACAAGTGAAATAAAAAATCTATGAACTGAAATTGAAAAGACATTATTCAAATACATGACATTACATGAAAAAAGAGAACATTCACATGTCAATAATCAAAATTAAATTTAGTATGTTTGTCGATAAAAAATGATAAAAAAAAATCCAATTTATTTTTGAAATTTTGACGAAAAATCATAATCTCCAACCCCAAAAACACCTAGATACCAATTTTGAATAGAACCGGACCATTATCACAAAAAATTTCCGCCATATTAGAGCCGCCATTTTGTTTTTTTTCCTAACAAATATTGTCAGCGAAATTATGTACTCCTTCAAATTTCAAATCAATCGGACGATTAGAAGTGGGTAAAATTTAACTTGCAAGATTTGATCACAGACCAGATACACAGACAGACAGACACCGGCACAGGTAAAACTAAATAAATACTTGTAAAAAAAATCATCGACCCCAAAAACCCTCACATACCAATTTTAAATAGAATCAGACCATTATCACAAAACTCGTCCGCCATTTTGGTGCCGTCATGTTGAATTTTTGAATTTTGACCAAAATATCATAATCTCCGACCCCGAAAACAATAATCACAAAAATTGTCCGCCATATTAGAGCTGTCATTTTGTTTTTTCCCCTAACATTAATTTCATAATGCATTGTCACCGGAGTTATCTACACCTGCCAAATTCCAAATCAATCGGACGATTAGAAGTGGGTTAAATTTAACTTTGTTACAGACAGACACACGGACAGACACATATACAGACAGACACCGGTACAGGTGGAACTAAATAAAAGCTTTTAAAAAAGAGATGAATTAGCTCTCAATACAAATTGGCAGATTCAATTGAAAGCGCTATAAATAAAGTTTCTGATGGTGATCTTTTTTCTGCATTTAAAATCTGGATATCAACTGACAGTATCGCAGATTTTGATAATTCCACATATATTGGACTCACGTCAAAACATACATATGGCACTTTTCAATACATTTGCCAATATAGGGTATGAAAATTTCACGTCTCTCAAAGTTACAGAAAAAAAGTCCAGAAAGCTATAAAATCTGTCCATACTAGTTCCGCAGAGGATTGGAAGATCAAAATATTTTATCTTCACTAACAAATTCATGCAATTCCATGGTATCTGGTGGAGTCATCTCAGATATATACGGTGCTCCTCTGATAGCCTTAAAAAAATGGGTCGGAATTCGTCCAAAAGCTGTAGGTACATTTTATAAACGAGTTGCAGCAAAATGATATTGTATGAATATATCATGAAACTTTGGCCAAATACTTAGACCAACTTTAGGAGGTTGTAAATCAGCTGCACAGCACATTCTGTCCGTATTTTCCTCAATCAACATCCTGATCCATCGTCTCAATTTTCCATTAAAATTTATTTTTTAAATGCTTTCAACACGCTTCGACAAAACATTATTTTTCAGAAAACTGAAAGTAACTCCACGCCTTTTTCCTTCTATTAGGCATTGTTCATAAAACAACGTAGACCCAGTCCGTTTCTGCCTAGACCTATGAATTAACTAAATCCACCAAAACTGCCTTCAAATGTTGGTACCTTGGTGATGGTTTCAATGAGGGTGATAGAGACATTGTTCATCAATAATTTCAAAGAATCATTGACGAGCTCAAGCTCCCAGTTCTGTTTGAAAATGAGAATCCTGGTATTTTTTATTTATTTATTTGGAATGTGGAATCACCTGCAACTGAAAGATAAACTTTAGTCACTATCTCCCATCGTTCAAGATAACCTCTTGTGGGGTATTCATGTTGAAAAGGAAACATACTCAATTAAATATTGAATAGAAAGATTTTTCTCTGAATTGGAAAATCCACGATAAAAATTAAACTATTCTTTGTGAATGTCTAACAGAAAACAACTACTTCCCCGGCTAAAGCCACGCTGGACTTTGAACTAGATCTAGTTCAATAGAACGGGTATTATATCTGTTGTGGAGTGCGCCATACATACAATTCGATATAGACATAGATGTAACAGTTGAAATTCTGCAAAAAGATTCAAATTAAGAGTGGAATATAAAAATTGATCAATGGAATTTGTTATGGTATAAAATATGGAAAAAGTTCTCAGAGACCAACCATCAATTTAATACTCAGTAGGTACTCATTGATATTCTGAAGCTAATTTCGACAATTATTTTCACCACATCATAAAGCTTTGCCCTTTTTCTCATACAAAATACAAATCAACTTAGGTAGTTCTGCTCTAAATATTCTATATATTTCAGTCTCTAGGAAGACAGAAGAATACCAAAGAATAAGTTGCATTTTCTAATGGGTGGGAGGAAAATAAACTGAAAATTTGTAGATTTTGGAGTTCATCTATGTTCTAGAAAATATTTTTTTTCATACAGAGTACCATGCGAATTGTGGTTGGGAAATTGTTAAAATTTCTACAAAATTCCGTCATGAACTTGTTTTTTTACAAGAAATCGCTTTCCATAAATCAATCACAACTCGGCCAATACGAAATTTGTAATGCGCAGAGTATTCTTAACAATAAACTTCAGGATGTTTATTAATGGAAATTTTGGGTTCATTCCCATTTTGTCTGCTCAAAATATAGATTTGTGTTCTCAAATAACGGAATAGAATTTAGAATGTAAATTCTAAAATCTAAATCTTGGAAATCGAGATGACGATGTTGATATAGCCGCCATATTTTTAAACGACGAAATCAAATAGGAGGAGGTTCTCTACTAGACGCGTATTTGTTTTTATGTTAGATCACGCATAACTTTTCACAGAGCAGTTCGATTCCGATGATGCTCCTTTCATTGGATACGGTGTACTTCGAAGTTGGACCCATCTGAATTTGAACAGAAAAATATTCCCCTAAGGGTAGCAAAATGGAGGATATTGATCGTTCACCCTCTGAATTTTGCTCCCTTAACCGATTCTATCTGGCATAACTTTTTAGTGGGTTTTCCGAATTGGATGATTCTTTTTTAAATAGATAGGGTATACCTTATAGCTGATCATATTTCAACTAACCAGAACTTTCCAGAATAATTTATATTATATAACAATAAATAGTTGAAGTAGATAATCATATTATTCAACAGTTAAAAGTTGAAGTAAGCTAGGTAAGTAAGTATTTTGGAAGTAATAAAAATAAGTAGGTAGTAATTAGTAGATTTTAGCCACAAAAAATTAAAAATGAAAACTTTTTAACAAAAAATTAAAGCGACGAAAAAATCAACTGAAAAGCCAAAAATAAAATAAACCTTCTGTCTTAATGATAATTGAGCTCCTAAACTACAGCAATTGAATTAGGTAAAGCGTAAATTGATGGTAGCGAGATGCACAGCGGCGTTTTGATCACTTCTTCGAAGTAATATGATCTTCGATAATTGTTTGTTTGGCGCCGACTCAAAATTAGTTACTCACATTAGCTTAGGAGCTCAATTATCATCAAGACTAAGAAGGTTCATTTTATTTTCTGCTTTTCAGTTGATTTATTCGTCGGTTTAATTTTTTGTTAAAAAGTTTTCATGTTATTTGAAGTCCAAAAATTTATTAGGGCGACATCAATATGATGGCTCATTTACATGAATAATTATCCCAGTGGAGTAAAAATTTCAAATTATCTGTAACTTTCTCAGATTTTTCATCTCTTACAGTATATCTTAAAAATTGTTTAACGAACTTTCAGATTTTTGTTGCATATAACTAAAGATGAGGCACTCATTTACAAGACATTGAATGGCAGGCTTTTCATTCATTTCACATACAATGTTGTGTTATTCTCCTGTTTCTAGTGTTTTACTACTAGTGTTCTTCCTTTTCCAATCACATTTATTTAGTTTACTGATTAATTGGTATGGGTAGTTTGAGGTTGTTATAGTATTGTCTCATTGTTTTTAAAACAATTGAAATCTAATGATTCGCAAATTTCAAATCTTCAGTATTGTCACGCCCTGCTTGGGTAGACCCTGGCCCCCTAACTATATAGGGTGCCAAATGATTATTTTGCTTGGCTTGCGAGAGGTTGAGACATTTCACTTCTGTGATTGTGACCACCCTGGTATTATGGAATAAAAAGTGAAGTGAAAACGATTACGGTTTATTAAAAATATCAGAAAACAAAAATATACATAATGGATAATACAAAAATACTAAGTGAAATAAAAACTATTGTGGTTTATTAAAACTATAAAAAAGAAAAAAATGGTGATGAATACGAAAATACAAGTGAAGTGAACAATGACCAATGGGGATGTGTACCAAAAAAGGAAGTGAAAGTAACAATTACATTATTATAAAAACCCCGGGAAGGAGATATGTCATCATGGAATGGCAGCATAAACAGGCACAATAAAAAGAACCGAGTCCAAACCAATCATTCCAATTTATATTAAAAATATCGTTTGGTCATGATTTATTGCGCTGCCTATTGCAGAATCAGCTCTCTTGCCATTCAGTACTCAGGAATTGGATTGAAATACGATACCTGGTTAATGAACGGCGATGAACTTAAAATTTTTAGGAAATACTGTATTTCAATAAATGTAATACTGAATGATGAATTACTAATAAATAAATGAACTATGGAATTTTAAACTCGGCTTAATTATGTTTAAATTTTATTCTCAGGTCTGGTAAATTAATTTTGAATTTTGAAAAAAAAATGATTGCTATATTTCTATTAGGAAGTATTTTTCATACTTGACAGTATTACAAATATAACCGAGAATATGAACGGAATACCTATTATGATTTTCAACTATTTCTCTTGATATGTAGATACAGTTCAAAATTTGGACAGAAAGGAATTATAAAAAACGCTTCCAGCCTCATAAATTCATCTAATGGGACAATCACACGCACTGAATGCCCGAAAAAAAAACAACGCATCAGGTATACGCCCACACCAACGGGTTAACCATAATTTCAACGATGAACGGACGCACCAAACATCTCGTATTTTTTATGTGCCTCTTTTTAAGTCCCGTGTATGTGTATTCAGCACGAAACACACATTACAGAGATGTTTTAAGCCTCGCTGCAGTGAAAGATAAGCGAAGAGCACAGTTAGACATTCTGCGGCAGTTCGTTGTGCGCCGACCGCATCGCTAATCCATCGGCATTAATTTCGGGGGAAACAATGCGCAATCCTAATCACTACAAAAAGCCAAATCTCGTATTTGTCCCGCCATTCATCAGCGCTTTTCTTCCTGGAAAATAGAGCGCCAATTTCGACACCGGACGAAATCAGTAGTCGCAGCTTTCGGATCGGCGACGAGGCTTATTCGTAAACAAACTACCGACGGCTGTTGATTTCGGTACGATGGACGCTGTATTTCGTGAATCGACGCTTTCGGAATTGGCGTTTTGAAAAAATTCAATGATAATGATACTAAGTTAGTGAGATTATCAAAGATGACGTTCAATAAATGCATACAACTTACAAACACGATAGAAACATCACTAAAGAATTAGCGATATATAATAATAGCATTGTCAATAAAACCATCATGGCTAGAAATATAGCTATTATACTTAGGCCCGATTTCACCACAAGACAGATAAACGGCGTTTTACTAAACTCCGTTCTCACTAAACTCAGATTTTAATCTTGATAAACCTCGATCCAGTTTCACCGACACAAACAGACGAAAGCTAAACCGAGTTTATTGAAACTTAGTTTAAGGACAGTCAAAAGCTGGCAACATAGTAAAATATGTACGTTTCTGTCATTTTTGCATAGATTTCGTTGTTTTGTAGAGGAGCCAAAGCCAAGTGACAATATAACCTAAAAATTGAAAACCGATAACTTTCGTGTTTGGCTCATGTTTTGTGATATTTTTGTGGGTGTTCGGTGTTCAAAGTTTAGTTTTTGAAAAAACTTGATAAACGTGACAATATCTTCTACAATGAATTTCAAGTTGGAATGTGAAAATATAATTCATCAAATAAATGTCTGGAACAAACTCTACCATATTTCGTTAAATTATCAGACCAGTCTTTTCGTTTGATGGCATGTATGTAGGCTGCTTGCCTTCTCTGGGAGATTTCACAATGTTTTCAATTTCTTACAACAGCAGATGGAATTCTGATAACAGGGTCAAAAATACAAACATGTACAATTTACCTGAAAAATCGTATTCGGCCGTCTTTTGATGCATTTTTATTGCATTTCACAACAGAACAGTATGAAGGCATGATCATCCACGAATTAAACAATAACACATGTAATCCGACTACTGAATTCTATTTGAAATAGGTAAAAATGTTCAATTCTCCAACATAAACAAATCGGAGAAGTAAGGTTGTTTTACCTCCAATGTCAACCATCTGTCAAACGTGCACGAAACCAATTAACTAAACGTCGTTTAACTTCGTAACTGGCCAAATTCAGCCCGTTTTAAGTGGAAACGCCGTTTAGAACTAAACGCGGTTTATAGTTCCTGGTGAAATCCAATATGACGTGTAGAAAGCTTAATCTAAGTTTGATTTGAACAAAACTCGTTTAAAGAGGTTGGTGAAATCGGGCCTTAATGAAGTTCAGTAAAAACTCAAAGTCGTCTCCACAATATACAGGCTGTTATGTAATGAGTGTCCGATATTAAACAGGACGATTCTTCAGTTATGTATAACGTGAAAAGTTCATATAAGCAAGGCCTTCATTTTTGATATACAAGGTATTGTACATTCTTATATTATTCATATTTATATACTATTATACTTTTAAATCTACCGCAATTCTTAAATTTTTATGTGATATGGCACTAAGATTCTCTATCTGAGAAAAAACTACCGTTTTACATGTTGTCAAATCTCACGTGTTTCATCAAACACCAAAAATCTACCATTATTGTAGTATAAATACCCATATACAACCGTCCATGGTTTCTTTGGGTTTCTGTTTATTGTAATAAAAATCTTAGGTATATCCTTCAACGAAATTCTATTAGGTACCCAGTAAAAATTAAACTAAATGTTACTCAGTTATTTATATATATTTATGCAATAAATTATTATTATTATTATATTGAAAATTTATTTTTATTTTGGTTTTCGCAAATAATTTTTAAAATAATTTGCACGAAAATTGGTATTCGGGGATCTTTCAATATGAGAAATTCAAATTTGATCTTACTTTGGCCCTCAATTGTAGGGGGCGCCGCCTACAGGTCTCTGTCTCTTTTGGAAAGCCACACCTTTGTCGTGCATGTATGTATGTATCACATTTTCTAGAAGAAAAATCGATTCCTCTATCATCTTTACGTGAAAAAAGTATGCTTTTCAATAGTCGCTACAAGTAGCTGTTTTTGAGATATTTTGATTTAAATTAATCGATGCATCCAATCTTCTTCTCATTGATTCGCGAACTCTTTGAAAATAAAAGTATCAAGTAGGCTAGTAAGTTTATTCCAATGTTTTTTTTGGGCTGTCATGTCAACAATAATATCTTGACGCATAGTTAAATAGTTTAATTTATTATTATTGTGATTATTTGTTAAACAATGGTAAACATTACCAATGCCAGAGTAGATAGGTCGGGGAGTGCCTCAACCGTGGCCCCTAGGTCACCAGACCTTAACAGTTTGGATTTTTTCCTGTGGGGACATCTAAAATCCTCAATTTACCAGATACCTTTCCAAAATGACGAAGAATTGAGTTATCGAATAATTAACTCTTGTAGAACGATTCAAAATACTCCAGGAATTTTCCAAAGAGTGAGCGAATTAATGAGAAGAAGATTGGATGCGTGCATACAGGCAGGATGTGGACATTTCGAACATTTATTGTTATTTTGATTCAGACTTATATCTAGTGTTCTGTTGTTTATTTTTGTTTGAAAATTAGCGTTTGAAATGTTTCTATGTTGAATTGAAAAAAAAGTTTTAAAAATTGTTTCACTTTTTGACAAACACATGCATCGATTGATTTAAATCAAGATATCTCGAATACGGCTGCTTGCCATGTAGCGACTTTTGAAAAACATACCTTTTTCAGGTTAAAATGATAGAGGCATCGATTTTTCTCCTAGAAAATGTGATACATACATGGACGACAAAGTTATGACTCCCCAAAAGAGAGAAAGACCTGCAGCTGCCCCCTACAATTAAGGGCCAAACTAAGATCAAAATTGAATTTTCAATTGAAAAAATCTCCAAATACCAATTTTCGTTCAAATATCAACATTATTTAAAAAAATTAACGAATAAAAAAATAAAATAAATTTTCAACACCCTGTATATAAAAATATGAAGGCCTTGTGGATCCATGCTTATATGAACTTTTTTCCTTGTTCCGGCTAGAACATGTTTTCGGGGTGGATGTTTCTCCTATTGAAATTCTTATCGTTGTTAAACTTTTATTTTGGCGGGCGTTCTTGACGTTACGTTGACAGAGAGGGAGTCTTGACACACACACTGGTTGCCGAGTAAAGCTATAATTCGTTTTTGTCGCAAACACTCCTTATAAATAACTGAGGAATCTGTGAAATATCGGACACTTATTACATAACACCCCGTATATTTAAAACCCCATAGTAGAAGCAAGGTGTTGTCAAGGCCGTTTTTTCGCAATCAATTGTCAGAAAGTTCCATCAAAACATAAATCAATAACATGTTTTCGAGCATAGTAATGCTCATCTTCAGTTGAAATGAACAGGAGGTTAGAATGGCATGGGAAACATTGAAAAATAAAATAAATGAAGAAGCATGGCGCAAACGAAGGCCAGCAAACTCTCATTAAGGGGGAATGGTGGGTGACCACTCATTTGTATCAATTAGTAACATCGAAAAATTGTTAACTCCAATATTTATTAGATATGATCAAAGTCGCTGTTAAAGGAATAACGTTTCCAAACACTTTCTCATTATAAAATCAACGGCATCTATTTACTCTAGCTAACAAGTGCTTTTTAGGTCAAAATTTTTTCGCATTCTCCGAAAATTATGATTGAGGTGTCATTCGATTCGGAATGACATGTAGATTTTTTGAGAAAATGCTAAGGCCGCTCTCAAAAATTGCAATAGTTATAAACAATTAAGTGAAAAAAAAGGGGGGGTTTGGTTTTTCGCAAATATCTCAAAAACAATTCGAAATAATTCAAATTTGAAAAAAAATGCGAAAAGAGAAGGAAATTTCCTGAGAAAAAGTTCGAACTCCCGGAACTGTAGGACCAATATTTATAATTTTCCCAGAGGGTTGAAAATACGCCCGAAAACGGGTACTCCGGCTTGCGCAAGCCACGTCCCCTTCGGACCTTTAATGAATAAATATTATTTAAACTTATTAAATATGAAAATTTAAAATTTTAAAAATTCAGGCGCCTGCAGGATAGATCAATGAACAATAATCCGTGGTCCAAAAATTTTTATCGCGATTTTTCAATAAGTTATCCATTAGTTAATTAACAATTTTTTGTAGCACGAACATTAACATTGCAAGTGCGATAATTGTTAAACTATTAATCTGAGAATGTTTTCCCTCCGTGGAGCTATTTTTCAAAGGTCTAAGAAAAGATTCTCGTTGGAGAAAATGAAAAATTGTTAATTTTTGTTTTGTTATTAACAATTTACTAAGGTGAAAAATTATAAAGCTTCATTAAACATTGAAAAAAACTTTTTTTTTATAATATTATTATTGATCCATTTTTTTATGATCAGAAGCTACTTAAAAATGATTTTTAATAATTCTTATCTCCAATTGTTTAAAATATGGTAAAAAAATTTAAAAAAAAATTTTATTTTAAAAATTTTTAAAAAATTTTTTTTTATTTTAAAATTAAGGAACCATTTTCTTCAAATCATTATTTATCTTGGTCTTCGATATTAAAAAAAAAACGTTTCCTATTTAAATTTTCATTGTTTATTTAATAAACAATTTGTTATAAACAAATAAATTATCTCTTTGTATGTTTTTTCTTCTTCTACTCAAAAAAAAAAACAATCATGTATTATTTTTAGAAAAAAAAAATATTTATATTTTTTATTGAACTTTAAATTTTCTGTTCTCTTTCATTCCACCACTCTGACCAGGTTTTTTATGTTTATTTTTATTATAACTTTTTAACTGATGAAGATACAAGGAAAAAATTCAAGACTTATTTATTCTTGATTGATTAAACAACAAATTAAGCCAAAACTGTTTTCTACTTTCATGTCTAAATATCTTATAAACTAATATAACTTTTTTTAAATTTTATTTTGTCTAATTTTTTTAATAAAAAAAATTTATAATTTTAATAAAAATTAATTAGAAATGTTATTTAATTCAAGTAAGTTTATTTATAAAATATTGAAGAATTTTTTTTTTCTGAAAGATTATTTTTACAAACAAATGGTATAAATTAAATAAATAATTGAGTAAGAGCTTCAAATTTGGGCTTAATTTGTTGTTCAATAAATAAAGAATAAATAAGTCTTGAATTTTTCCATTAGTTAAAAAGTTATAATAAAAAAACATAAAAAACCAGGTCAGAGTGGTGAAATGAAAGAGAACAGAAAATTTGAAGTTCAATAAAAAATATAAATATTTTTTTTTCTTTAAATAATAATAATAATAATTTTTATTCAGTACAGTTGAAATTGTATACTGAAATGGCGAAGTTCATCTCTTGCTGAGCGCAAGGTGATGGTCTACATGGTTGTTTTTGTTTTTTTGCGTAGAAAAAGAAAAAAAATACAAAGAGATAATTCATTAGTTTATAACAAATTGTTTATTGAATAAACAATGAAAATTTAAATAATAAACGTTTTTTTGTTTCAATATCGAAGACCAAGATAAATAATGATTAAAAAAAAGGGTTCCTTAACTTTTATAACAAGTGGTAATAAAAAAGTTATTTAACAAATGCGTTTTTAAGCAATAAAATTCTTTTTTTAAGGAACGGTTTTTTTCTGAAAAATCATAATTATCATCAAAGATTATGCTATAAATTTTTTTTTAATTATCTCATAAACAACGCATTTGTTTATAACCATATTTCAAACAATGGGAGATAAGAATTATTAAAAATCATTTCCAAGTAGCTTCTGATTATAAGAAAATGGATCAATAATAATATTATAAAAAAAAAGTTTTTTCTTAGTTTAATGAAGCTTTATAATTTTTCACCTTAGTAAATTGTTAATAACAAAACGAAAATTAACAATTTTTCAATTTCTCCAACGAGGATCTTTTCTTAGACCTTTGAAAAATAGATCCACGAAAGGGAAACATTCTCAGATTAATAGTTTAACAATTATCGCACTTGCAATGTTAATGTTCGTGCTACAAAAAATTGTTAATTGACTAATGGATAACTTATTGAAAAATCGCGATAAAAACTTTTGGACCACGGATTATTGTTCATTGATCTATCCTGCAGGCGCCTGAATTTTTTTAATTTAAAATTTTCATATTTAATAAGTTTAAATAATATTTATTCATTAAAGGTCCGAAGGGGCGAAGGGGCGTATTTTCAACCCTCTGGGAAAATTATAAATATTGGTCCTACAGTCCCGGGAGTCGAAATCATGAAATTTTCTCCTCTTTTTGCATCTTTTCTCAAATTTGAATTATCTCGAATAGTTTTTGAGATATTGGCGAAAAACCAAAATCCTTTTTTTTTCACTTAATTGTTCATAACTATTGCAATTTTTGCGAGCGGCCCTAGCATTTTCTCAAAAAATATCTACATGCCATTCCGAATCGAATGACACCTCAATCATAATTTTCGGAGAATGCGAAAAAAAATTGACCTAAAAAGCACTTGTTAACTAGACTAATTGTGGCTCACCGAATTTAATTTGGATCTAATTCCTGGAATGCTCAAGTCACTCGATATTCTTTCCTTGTGTTGACCGGTGTTCTCTAGACTCTTTGCTTGATAGTACCGCACTAATAAAAGTCTAGGGGTGTGAGATCAGACCAGTTCGATCGACACAAACGTCTAATCCATCGAACATCAAATTTGCGGTCCACTTTCAACCCACCTTCCGCTGTGCAATGAGCCGAACCTCCATCCAGTTGACACCAATATGTTCGATACTGTTTTGGTGTCAGTTCTTCAATGAAATCTCCAACCTTTGTCCGCAAGATATTCAAATATTTTCGAGAATCAAGGTTTTCCTGTCTCAGATAGGTATAGGGAATAATCAGGGAAAGTTTTGAGGAACCCTATAGGGATTCCAAAAATGATATTATACACGGGATGTTATATGAAATTATAAGAATTATGTATAAATCATAGTTGATTTCAAAAACCATAACTGATTCGAATTCATTCGATAACTTCTCCAACACTTCCATCCATTCATCCATCAATTGCCGTATTCATCGTCGTCTACCAATCATTTTCCACGACCGCTCGAACTCTAATCGCTTTCTAAACTCGAATAAATTCAGAAAACACATCAATTCCAAGGACCGAGCAACAAACGACAATGTTGTCGTGAATAGTGCTAGTAATAACTCCCGCTAAAAGCGATTTAATGCTTTTACAAATAGCAGGTTTAGATGAAATGCATCGCCATAAATCATCAGACTTTGTGGACCGGAGTCCATTGCACACGCTGACGCTTCCAGGTATTTCACACGGAATGTGTTCGTTTCAAAATTCGCATTCCGAGAAGTGACGATTGTGACGGCCCATATATCGGAGAGCAGCCTGCTGGCAATACCAAAAAACTCAAAAATGGTATATTTGGTTGCGAATTGATCTTCATAAAACATTTTTTGTGCATGGAAAATGTTCATCACAAGTTGGTGTTCATACTTTTGGAAAAATATTGCACAGTATCTACAATTACCAAATGCTAATAGAAGAAGTTCAGCCTCGCTTTTGGTTGAAACAACGACTGATATTCTGATGTTGAAAAGCCTCAGAGGCGACATTGAAGATTTCATTTCTAGAAAAAATGAAATATCAAGTAGAATTCTTGCAGGAGGGGCAGGTTTGCGTTTTCCTGTCCAAAATAATTCCAAAGAATTTGGATAATATGGTATTTCAGTAAACAGCTCCCAGCAAAGACCATATTATAGAAAATCAAGAAAATGAAATGGCATCAATAAATTCTTGTCTAAAAGTGGTATAACTTTTTCAAAATGTAACAATTAATAACAAATAGAGCCTGAATTTCTTAAATTTTTTTATAAGTTCTGTTTATCATACTTATTGTTAGTTAGTCTATACCTATCCTTGATACTTAATAATATATTTTTCATTTGGTTAATAAAGATTTGAGACTACTCTTGCATATTTCTGATTTGGCCAAAAAAGATCAACTTAACGGCCTTGGTACACAATAGTTATTTTTGTGCAATCGCACGCGAAGTGAGTACTTCGCGTTCTCAACACAGTCTGCGAAATTTAATTTCACGGCCGTTACCCATAGCAACGGCCGCCAAACCAAACGTCACTTCCAAATTTGACATTTCTAAAATACGACTTATTTTTGTCACACCGATCTCTAAACTCGCTGTAACATTTTTCGTACTGCCGTTCAGATTTTGCATGTACAAAAACGGAAAGAGCCGATTTCACAATACTTTTCAGCTCTGGACGAATGCAAGATACTAAAATATCACTATCAGTATCAGACATACAGTGCTTCTCAAAAGTCCCCTCCCCCCTCTTATTTTTTTGGAACGATTATTCATAAACAAGTGAAATGTGGAAACTAAATATTAAAGGTTGTAAACTTCCCTACTAGTGATCATAGATGACGAAATCGTCAAAGATGACGTCACAAGGCCATTGTGACCAATAATTTTAAATGGAACCCTACGGCAAGCGACACCTCTTTTGAAAGGTATCGAAAAAACCTATTCAATGATATTAATTTTGTTTGTGTTTATGGCAGTTTTAATGGCTCATTAGTAAACATTAAAATTTAAATTCCATTCAGTATGATATCAATTACAGATTTAAGAATCAGTATCTACTCAAAGAAATTGCTCGATGTGACCTCCATTTACTTCCTGACAGTGAAATATCCTATTTTTAAACTCTTCTCGTACTTTTGCAAATGTGTCTGCGGAAACAGCCTCACCTTCTGCAGCAATACGTTGTTTTGAAACGTCAATTTCATCAGGTTCAGTAGCGTTAACCTTCGATTTAAGGTACCCCCACAGAAAAAAAACCAAAGGTGTGAGGTCCGGTGATCGAGCTGACCATTCCGTTGAACCTCGTCGTCCAATCCATCTACCACGATACTCCTCATCCAAATACCGTCTCACTGCACCGTAATAGTGTGTAGGAGCACCATCCTGTTGGAATGTTATTTCCAAATTGCCGAATTCATCTGGATTATTTTCCAAAATTTCACGGATTAACGGTTCGATTGCGTTTTGCAACAGCTCCAGATGAACCTCACCAGTTAAATTAGTATTTGAAAAAAGAGGCCCAACGATGTGGTTTCCCAGGATACCTGCCCAAACATTCACCTTCTGGGGAAATTGGGTATGTGTTTCACGAAACAGGTGAGGATTTGCGTCTCTCCAATACCTCACATTCTGTGTATTTACATTTCCATTTAGATAGAAAGTAGTAGAACAAATTGTTTTGACATAGTCTGGCTGTTGGTTAATTTAAGTTTCCATATTTTCACAAAATTCTAGTCTTCGGTCTGGGTCGTCGTCTGAGAGTTGATGAACCATTTTTAATTTTTATGGATGAAATTTGTTTTTTTTTCAACACCCTGTGTATTGTACTCCGACTGACTTCACAGGTAGATGCAACGTGAGTTGTTGAAGAAGTAGGATTAACTATTACTTCTGCCAGTATATAAATTTTTTTTCTCATCAGAAATTTGTGGTCTGCCAGATCGTTTCGCATCATTAATACTACCCGTTGTTCCAAACTTACGAAGAAGCTTCCTTAAATAACTCCTCGAAACGGGTCGATCGGGAAACCTCTCATTAAAAATGCGTTCTGCTGCATGAATATTTTGTCCAGTTTCACCAAGAATTAGGATCGCTGCTACTTTATCACCTAAAGCACGTACCATTTCGCTTCTTGAAGCACTTAAACGTTCGGCTCACAACAGTTTAACAAATTATTAAAATGTACAAAAATATTAAAAGTACCAAAAGCTGCTAAAACAGTTAAACGTTCGATCAACACTACACAAATTATTAAATGTACAAAAACTTGGACAAATACAAAAACGTCGGCTTATTTGACAACTATCCAGAGGCGAAGCTTGAATTTGGAATTTTAGTATTAACTGATTTAATTCATCACAACTTTGCGTTTTTCAAAAGCGAGTTGCCAAAACTGCCATAAACACGAACAAAATTAATATCATTGAATAGGTTTTTTCGATACCTTTCAAAAGAGGTGTCGCTTGCCGTAGGGTTCCATTTAAAATTATTGGTCACAATGGCCTTGTGACGTCATCTCCGACGATTTCGTCATCTATCATCACTAGTAGTAGTAAAACCTTTAATATTCAGTTTCCAAATTTCACTTGTTTATGTATAATCGTTCCAAAAATAAGAGAGGGGGAGGGGACTTTTGAGAAGCACTGTATTTGCTTTTTGTCAAAAATTGTCGAAGTATTTTGTATATATTCAAACGTATCATTTCCATAGCAACGCTGTGACTTTGTAAATTAAATTGACCTACTGTTGATTTTAAAGCAATAATATATTTTGATTGAGGAAAGCTGAATACACTGTTAGAAATAGTAGAAGAGGAGATTTTGTATTAAGTGTATATTTAAAGCGCTTTCGACTAACGTCATCATCGTGCTTCCTGAAAATTAAATACTCTGTTTGGAAGGTTGGAAAATGTGGAAAATGATAGGCGAGGGAAAAAGCAAAATTACAATAACAGAAGACATGTTTATAATTATAACAGATCTTTGGTTCAACGAGTAAAGCGTGTTGAAGATACCTTAGACCATATGGGAATGTAATAGTTCAATGACAACTTCAGATGTCAAGTGTCAAACATCAATTTGGGAGGTGATGTTACCAACTTGAGAAAGTTAGAAATGAATTCAATTTCAGAATGAGTTTAAAAGGTTAGAAAAGAGACGAATTATTGATCAAGGTAATAATTAAGTGATGATCCTTTTATGAAGGGGAAATAAATCTCAATTCCAATTAATTTGGCAGTTAAGGCAAAAATCATTTTTGACTAATTCTTTAGAGATCTCCAGATCTTCGAACAAGTCCAGTCTCAGGTAGTTTTTATTGTTTATGTTGTGTAGAATTTTGGAATATTTGTTAAGGCTAAAACTATGGTTGTTGAATTTCAGATGATGTTCAAATGCAGATTTGTCAGGCTTCTTCAAGTGTTCATTTATTCTAGTGTTAAGAGGTCTGCATAAAATAATAATTTTCAATTTTAGTTATTTCAAAACGTTTATTTCATTGATTTTGACTATTTTATCATTTCTGTAGCTTCTTATTCAGAACCATTAATTGAAAATCGGAATATGAAAATTACAAAAAAAATCAAAATTCGAATTTTGCGTTGAAATTGGTATGGTATGTAGGGTAAAAATCGATTTCTAAGCAACTTTTTCAAATAACTTTTTTCGGTATCTACAATGCGGAGCAAAATATCGAGAATTTGCCCTTTTCGCGGGATTGCAGTAGGCTGGGTTTAAGGCTGTCACTCGGGGTGAGTATTGCGAAAAGTGCGGCTACGTCTGTACCAAAAATCAAATCTCTACTTTCAAAAAACATACAGAGGTGTCTTCATTTTAAGTGTGTCACACTGTAACAAAATATTTTGACAGTTCTTGACAAAATGCAAATATGTCTGATACTGATAGTGATATTTTAGTACCTTGCACCACTCCATAGTTGAAAAGTATTGTAAACTCGACGCTTTTCGTTTCTAACCGACGAAACCAAAAAGGAGGAGGTTCTCTATTCGACCCGTATATTTTATGTTTTTCCATCATATTTTTTTATGTATGATAACGTATAACTTTTTACTGAGGCGTCCGATTCCGATAATTCTTTTTTCAGTGGATAGGGTGTACTTCGACTTTGGTCTCATTTGAATTTAAAAGATGAAATCCACCCCTAAGGGTAGCGAAATGAAGGATATTGATCACTCACCCTCTGAATTCTGGTCCGTTAACCGATTCTATCAGGCATAACTTTGTACTGGGTTCTTCGATTTGGATGATTCTTTTTTTAATAGATGGGGTATACCTTATATTTGGATTCGAAGGAAGGAAAAAAAGGGGATAATTGATTTTTCACTAGTGAACATTAGCACACACATACTTAGTTGACAATGACAGATCGCTACTGACATTATTCTTGTTCCGTCAAAATCAGTATATTTTATGAGAGGATGGAATGATATACAAATTAATGAAATAAACTAACCAGAACAACGAAAATAATTTATATTACAACAAATAGTAAAAGTAGATAATCATATTATTTAACTGGTAATAGTTGAAGTAAGGTGGGTAAGTAAGTATTTTGGAAGTAATCAAAAAACAAGTAGGTAGTAATTGGTAGATTTTAGCCACAAAAAATTGAAAAATAAAAACTTTTTAACAAAAATTTAAACCGACGAAAAATCAACTGAAAAGCAAAGAATAAAATAAACCTTCTTAGTCCAAATGATAATTGAGCTCCTAAACTAATGTAAGTAACTGATTTTGAGTCGTCGCCAAACAAACTAGCAATTGAATTAGGTGAAGCGTAAAATGATGGCAGCGAGATGCACGGCTGCGTTTTGATGACTTCTTTCATAGATAATGATCTTCGATAATTGTTTGTTTGGCGCCGACTCGAAATCAGTTACTTACATTAGTTCAGGAGCTCAATTATCATTTAGACTAAGAAGGTTCATTTTATTTTTTGCTTTTCAGTTGATTTTTTCATCGGTTTAATTTTTTGTTAAAAAGTTTTCTAATACCTGAAAAATAATGTAAGTATGTATTTGTTGTAAATTTAAAAATTAATGCTCTATTCAATATAAAATCATCCTTGTATTTGGAAGTGACGTTTGGTTTGGCGGCGTTGCTATGGGTAACGGCCGCGAAATAAAATTTCGCGGACTGTGTTGAGAACGCGAAATGCGATTGCACGAAAATGATTATTGTAAACCAACATACTTTCCTCAATTGATGGGTGGTATTCAACCATTAGTATGGAATGAAAGAGAGGAGAATTTCGCAGAGTTTCCACTCGATATAATTTGTCTCTGATTTTTTTAAATCTGTACTCCAGAGTTTTCTAGGAATGATTCCCTTCGAATAGCCAGGATCAAATGCACCCACAGATAAAAGTTGAAAAGAAGTGGAAAGTAATAATGATAATTTTCCATTATGGTTATATTCAATAGGAAGTAAACGAATTTCTATTTTCCATCTAGTAATTCCTTGATTAGTTAAGTTTTTTGGGTCTCGCTAATATAGACCAAATATATTTTCACTATTCTCAGAATGGATTCTTTACAAAGTTTTGTTTCTATAATTGACTTTTTCATGAAGATATGGTTCGTGTTATGCCGGTGCTGTTTGAAGAAACAACTCTACAGATAATTACACAGAGTATGGGAATTATATAATTTTAATGTACCCTTGAGCCTTTTTTATTTAATTTCTGGAATTTTTGGGAACCCTATTAGGCAAGGTGGTTTCGATTATAGTTATTCAATTCAGTTACGGCTCATTTTTAAGAAATCTATAATTATTCCTAATCATGCAAGTACTAACGAGTTTCAGCGAATACAAAATTGAATAACAATGAGCCACTTGGTCTGTAAAGAATTAGTTACACTGTGTCGGGCGAATTCTTGTTTTCCATACAATTTTTATATGAATACACTAACATAAAAGCTTTTCCGTACCACAGAAAAAACAGTGAATATATCGAAATTCGGATCTTTATGCGACAAATTCTTAGCAAAATAAGTTCTGATGAAATCCATTACCAATTCTGGTCTCTGGTAAACCTATGATGGATGAATTTAATTGCTTGTTGTACTTTATCACAATACGAGATCTCAGCTTTATCTAGATTCTAATTTTTCGCTTGGAAATTCTAGAAAAATGGGCACATTTGGAACCAAAAATTGGAAACTGACAAAATAAATTTCTTTACATATCATCCAAAATTCATTCCTTTAAACAAAAAGCAACATATCGAAAAACGCAAGTGACCGTCAAATTCAAATCGATAATTGTGTAGATTGATCTCAATGAAATTAAGGAAAGATTTCTGCTCATTTGTAGTCCGATCTAGTTATCTGATAATTATTTGCCTGAATTTCCACAATATACAGGGTGTTAGCGAATAAGTGTGACAAACTTCAGGGGGTGATTCTGCATGAAAAAATAATGACAGTTTGCTATATAACTTTTGTCCGCAAATACTTCGTTTTCCCAGATACGGGGTGTTAAAGTTTTTCTTAAAAACTGACTATTTATTTATTGCTCTGAAACCGGTCGAGATATGCAAATGAAATTTGGTAAGGTTTACATTTACATTTTAGAAACAAACGGCTGACTGCGGGCGCCCTCGAGAAGTACGAACTGTGCAACTAGAAGAAGCAGTTCTCGAGTTAATTGCGGAGACACCTGAAACAAGTACTCGAAAAATTGCCACCCTACGGAATGTAAGCAACTTCACTGTTATCGAAATTCTTAAAGAACAGCAATTGTATCTGTTTCATATTCAACGTGTGCAAGCTCTACTATCTAGAGACTTTTTTCCGCGCCTAGTTTTTTGCCATTGGATTCTTCATCAAATCGCTCAAATTCCTAATTTTTCAAATGGCGTTTTGTTTACTGACCCGGCTAATTTTGGACGAGAGTGTATATGAAATTTCCATAACAATCACCTCTGGGCTGCGGAAAATCCAAATGGAATCTTTGAAGCTCATTTAAATTTTTTGTAAATGTATGGCTTGGGGTACTTGATGATTATTCAATGCATGATGGTGCACCAGTCCATTTTAGCAACATTGTACGTAATCACTTACAGTATATCCAAATCGTTCGATAGGTAGGGGAGGTACGGAACATTGGCCTGCTCTATCTCCGGATTTAAATCCTCCACATTTTTGCATTAGTTTATTCCACTCCCGTCGACAATTTCGAAGACCTAAGGAAGCTAATTATAGCCAGGTGTGAGACAATAAGAAATACACCAGGAATATTTGCGCCAATTCGACAATCAATGAGGCGGAGAGTTGAATCTTGTATCACGTCTGAGGGAGGTCATTTTGAACATTTGTTGTAGCTTTGCGCCAATTTATTTATTAGTGTTATTTTCTGTTATTGTTCTGGTTTAACGTTATTGTATTAGATAGTTCTTGATAATGTATTAAAGAAATGGAAAATACGCGTTCTGATGTTTTATTTTTTTTGCATAAAAACGGCGCCCTATACGAAAAAAAAGCAAGAGAGATTTTTTGTCACAAATTGAATGAGGAATTCAAAAATGATGCTCGCCAATGATGAACATAAAATTTTCAATTGCATGTCAAAAAATGTGCAATAACTACCTCTTGAAACTCACCAAATTCTATTCGCATATTTCGACCGGTTTCAGAGCAATAAATAAATAACAGTTTTCAAGAAAAATTTTAATACCCCGTATCTCGGAAAACGAAGCATTCGCAGACAAAAGTTATATAACAAACTGTCATTATTTTTTCATGCAGAATCACCCCCTGAAGTTTGTCGCACTTATTCACTAACACCCTGTATGAACTCACAATTATTTTTCCCTTTACAGGATGTTTCTCAATAACCTGATAATACAGTGTGACCCATTAAAAATGGAACCACCCCTGTAGATACGAATTTTTCAGTCAATCTCAAATAATTTTTTTTTAATATTAAGCATCAAGTTTCATTTCCAAGGCACTCTATGGTTTTCTTTCTTTGTCAGAAACGGCAAAAGTTTATTAGGCAATTTTTGTTCTCAAATTTGACCACACCATTGGATTCTTAGTCGTTATAAATGAGAACCATCAAAATTTCATAAAAAAATATTGGTTAACAACGAAGTTACATCGACTTTGATTTTGGAAACAAAGTATTTGGTTATAATTTTTAATTATATTATAGACATATTTAAAATCTGGCATTACTGCCGATACAGAGTAGAACACCAGTGAATTTGTACAGCGAAAATCCGAAGTCAATAGCTCATTCCGTTCTACAGTTATAACTCCTGAAAGTATGGTAATGTGAGCGATTTGTGCACAGCCTACTATTGATTTAGTACAATACCTATGCCTAATGTATTAGTTCAGCTTTCCTCAAATTATTGATGCCTTCTCTAGAAGCTTGTTCTAGTTGAGTTTTGCAGAATTTTAAAGGAACATTTTTTGTCCTGCTTTTTGTTTTATTATTGAATAAATAAAACTTGATTCGGTTCATTTCGTTTTTATCGGCTATGGAAGACTGCATAACTCAAAAATGAATTTTTAATTCCTTATTATTTTCGAATACACTTAAATAAATGATTTCAAGGAAATATGATTGACAAATCCAGTGGCGTAGTCAGATTTTTATTACAAAATCGCTTCCACCACAAATCGCTCACATTACCATACTTTCAGGAGTTATAACTGTAGAACGGAATGAGCTATTGATTTCAGATTTTCGCTGTACAAAGTCACTGGTGTTCTACTTCATATCGACAGTGTTGCCAAATTTTAAATATGTCTATAATCTAAATAAAAATTATAGTCAAATACTTTGTTTCCAAAATTAAAGTTGTTGTAACTTCGTTGCTAACCAATATTTTTTTATGAAATTCCCATGGTTTCCATCTATAACGACTACGAATCCAGTGGTGTAGTCAAATTTCAAAACAAAAATTGCTTAATGAACTTTTGCCGTTTTTGACGAAGAAAAAAAACCATAGGGTGCCTTGGAAATAAAACTAAAGTTATGAAAATTTGTGTCAAGATACAGTTTTTGATGCTTAATATTCAAAAAAAATTTTTTTAGAATGACTGAAAAATGCGTATTCTACAGGGGTGGTTCCATTTTAAATGGGTCACACTGTATGTAAAGAGGTTATTCTTGGGTTAAATTTGGGAAAAAAACTTTATATGAACATATGTCCTGAAGGTCTTAACTTTTGAACTACAGGGTGCTAAAGAATTGAGAAAAAAAATCTTTATTTTTTATGATAACTTTGCTATGACCCTAGATATTTTTGTGAAACGTAGTTCGCATTTTCTTTACATCAAAAAGGATTTTCTGCTGTAAAACATAATTTTTCATTCTTGCCAAAGGCGTTCGTGTGGGATTTCCACTGAATCATTTCAAAAAGAAAAGTGATAGGCCACCCCTTTTTCTTTAAGTAAAAATTATTTTTGAAATCCTCATGCCATTTTCGCATAAAAAATAAAATTCATTCATTTGGATCTCGCTAGACCACTTACGAGAAAAAACAATTTTACAAAAATTTATTGAGGAGAATAATCTTTAATCGGTAAAATTATAAAATTAAAGTAATCTTAATACATTATGGAATGCTAACACAAAATAAACCTGAACGCACAAATAATTAAATTAAATCAGATGTTCAAAATGTGAACCTCCTGCAAATATGCATGCCTCTGCTTTTTTTCTCATAGACTCACGTACTTTTTGGAAAATACCGGGACTGTTTCTAATAGTTTCGCAAGAAAATATGATGCGATTTCTCAACTGCTCTTCAGTATGGATTAGTGTGCTGTCAACCAATGTTTTAAGATGACCCCATAGGAAATAATCTGAACTATTGAGGTCCAGGGACCTAGGTGGCCATGTCTTTCGTCTTTCGCGACTTATCCAGCGATTATTGTAATTTTGGTTTAAATATTTGCGCGCCAGAGCACTGAAGTGTGCTGGTATCCCGTCGTGCATAAACCACAGTCGATTTCTTACTAAAATAGGAACATCTTCCACTAAAGCTGACAATTTTTTCCGAGAAACTGCCGGTAATTATGCCCAATTAACCTCGCATGAAGAAAATAGGGCCCAATTAAATAATCACCGCATATTCCAGCCCACATGTTAACGGAAAACTGCTCCTAGTGACGGGATTCCAAGATTGCATGTGGGTTTTATTCAGCCCAAAAATGATTATTGTGAAAGTTTTGGATAGCGTTTCTGGAAAAATTGGCTTCATCCGTGCCTCAAATTTCAGTATCAAATAATGGATATTCATACACTTTTTGAAAAGACCATTGAAAAAAGTTCATCCATTATGGAAAATCGCCAGGGAGTAGCGCCTGAACCCTTCGGATATGGTAGGGATATAACAAAAAGTCATGGAGAATTTTCTAAAACAATATGTGAGATATTCAAATCTTCCCAATTTTTCTTGTATTCAATCCGGGATCTTCCTCAATTGAATTCGAAAACGCTACCTCAATTTCTGGCGTTCTTACAGTACGTTGTACTCCTTTCAGATGATTGTCTGGTTCAAAACTTCCCTTTTCGTACAACCTTCTATGAATGTTTGAAAATGTGACTTAGGTACCTGACAACTAGACTAGGTAGACAACTGTTTATGTTTACAAAAAAAAATCTGCTTCTTCTCTACTAGATACGTTTTTATTCCTTGATAATACCCAATTCCATAACAACGTGCTAATAAATGAATTTTTTTTATACGTCAAACGAAAAAAAATAGAAGCAACCAGATTTGCTCAGAATAGAATGAGAATTTCAAAAATAATTTTTACTTCAAGAACGCACGCTGGCAAGAATAAAAAAAAATTCAAAATGATTTTTCGTCCCACAAGGTCAAATTTTGTTGGATTTCACGGAAAGCGGGTCCAGGGAGTAAAACAATTTTTTTATTGCAAACGTTTCGGAATCGTTCATTCCTTTTTAAAAGCTTCAAAATTAAGTTAATCCTGATTATGAATACAACTCCAGACAATTGTTGCGAGGTGGTGATAGAGACAAATTCTTGTCGGTAAAATACACATTGGCACAAAATACACGTTACAAACATTAAAATTAACGTAAAACAAGCCCATACACATTGAAATATGGGCGTACGTTGGTGTATGGTCAATAAGCAACTTATATAAGCTATCTTTCCCGTGTATAATACACTATTTTTTTCTGTGACGGGAAAAACGACGATTTAATATTGAAAAAACTTATTATTACAATATATCAAAGTCCGAAAATTATCGATGTGAAATTTGAATTTTTAAACTGGTAGGCTGTTGTACTTCTAGCGACAATTAGACCTGCGTTACTAAGGAAAAATTGCGAACTTAGTGGTTGTTTAGTAGTTATTTTGAATAATATAAAGTTAAAAAATGTCTGATTCCTGGTTTTCTCCGACTCCACCGGAGTTAGCAGATGCAGCGAAAGTAGCGTTATAAAAATTATTGACAGTTAAATCGCGGAAAATTTACGAAACCGCGTATTGAAGATTTATGGAATGGAAGATGAAAAAGACATGCAGTTCTTTCTAAAAGACGGTGTGATTGGCTTATTTTTCGGAACAACAAAAGCCATCAACAGTGTGGTCGTATTATCCAATGATTAAAAGTATGTTACAATCCAATAATAATGTAGACATTTCAAAATATTTCAAACTAATTACATTTCTGAAACAAAATGGGAAATATTACACGCCCAAGAAAGCTGCGATTTTTACGAGTACACAAATTAGTGATTTTTTGAATAATGCTCCCGCTGAAGTTTATTTGATGGCCAATGTTGTTGTTGTATTTGGGATTGCAGGAGCTTTCCGAATTTGTGAAAGCAGCCAGGTAACATTAGATGATGTTGAAGATTTGGGAACGTTATTAATTGTGAAACTCAAGCAAACAAAGAATGATGTAAACAGGAGATTTGTAGTTACTGAAGAATATATTAAATTTTACCGAATGAACATAGCCCTTCGTCCAGCAGCAGCAAAGGATCGCCGCCTGTTTTATGCATATCGCAATGGAAAATGTATCAATCAGGTTGTGGGTGAAAATCAGTTTTATAAGGTACCTGAAACAGTAGCAAATTTTCTTCAACTTGAAAATGCTAACTAATATACAGGTCATTCATTTCTAAGATCGTCTGCTACACTTTTAGTTGAATCTGGGGGAGACTTGATGACACTAAAGAAACATGGCGGTTGGAAGTCATTAACGGTCGCTGAAGGGTATATTGATGAATCGGTAGCACACAGGACATAAATAGCTAATAAAGTTTGCGACCAGGTTGTCTCCATGGCAGAAAAAATATAATTTTAACAAAATAAAATTCGACTGTTTTACCGAATAGTTCAAGGAACATATCATTCATGCAATGCACATTCAATAATTCTACTTCTGTATAATAAAATATTTCAAAATTAAATATCTACTTTTACTTATGTGTATATATATCCGGGAAAAAAGTACTCACTTTTTTCCCGGGGAAAAAAGTAATTCCATAAAAAGTGATATTTTGTTACCTGTCAACAGAGATAAAATGTCAAACTTTTTTCCCGTCACAGAAAAAACAAATTTCTTTAAACTTTAACACCTTGTAGTTCAAAAGTTAACACCTTTAGGACATATGTTCATATAAAGTTTTTTTTTCAAAATGAACCTCAGAGTAACCCCTTCAATTATTAGCATGTTATTTAGAAACACCCTGTACACTGTATCTGTAACGCCTAACATCGATCTATATTTCTGTCTGGGAAATGAACTCTATTCATTAACCCTTTCGCAACGCCACTGCCAGACGTCCCTTTCACATTTCCAAACCCTCGACAGGTATTTCTGGCAGAGGCATTTCAAAATATATCTGGAACCAGTTCCAAAGTGCCCCTTCACAATCTTCACATTCTCACACTGAACACATTCTTTTCATTCGTTGTAATTTCCGAAATATGATGTTTATATCCCCATCAAACGGCTCGCGTATATGATCTGGATATCATTCTATGAGACCTTAAGTACCCGGCTCAAGATAATTACCATTCATCCAACCTGAATAGCATCTGAAACTGCCTAACAGCATCCACATACGCTTATTGAACATAAATCAGGGAATTTAATCATTAAGTAATGATAAAACCACACATTGTGTATCGGTATTTAGCCGATGTATTAGCTTTAGGAGGGCCCTATAAACGTTTGGAATTAATGGTGTTTATTCCGTTTTATGCTCAAGTGATTTACGAGCCGGTTCTTCTGATAAGAATAAGTTCAATCGTGGGCTTTGTTCATTTGTTCTGCTTGAAAATAATTTCTGTATGTTTTGCCGGTGCGAGTTGTGCCGTCTGTGTATTTACTTTTGGAAGAATTATTTATCCAAGATGGACCTAATTTCTACAGCGCAGACGCCCAAGTATTGGGATCGACTGAACGTAGACGATAAGAGAGTGTTGAGAACATGTTTAGAGAGAACATTTTGAATTAGGTATTTTAATTCAGGTTGCTTCTTGGTTCAAGTAATATTTGTTTGACTCAAAGATTGCTATATTGCAGGAAATAAATTGATTTGTTTCCTTCAAATATTGAGTTTTTTCCAAATCGAGCCATGAAAAATATTCCAAGCACAGCGTTAGTTTTATGAACTCATAGCCGTTACGTCTGAGCCAACCAAGAATTTTGAATTACTTCTTGTAACGGAATATTTAGTTTTTTCATCCAGGGAAGATAAATCAACAGAAGATGCCATCGCAATTGATACTGACGCTAGTGGTCCAACTTATGAATTGCTCCTTTGTCAAATGAATCTATCCACAATTCCTAAAAGTAAATGTAGTGATACCCCTTCAGCTCAGATCCATGACACTTTTGACCCATCTCGCTTATTCCAATTGGAAAAATCATAGATAAGTTGATCAAAATTAGGTTGATGAATTTTATATCTGCCCAGAAAATCTTCAATCCTCAACAATTTGGCTTCCATTTCAAAAAGAGCACTGGAATGCCATTTTACATGTGTTGAAAAGACTTGAAAAGAACTTGAAGAAGGTGTGTGAATCAGTTTTCTGCTGCGCACACTCCAGCACTATGGATTCAGAAATCAAAGTCTCAACTAAATCGAATCATATCTGAGTCAATCGACCCAAGTTGTGAGAACTGACACTCTGTCAGATACTGGCTCTGTCAGGCACGGTGTGCCTCGGGGCTCGTTACTAGGACCAGTACTATTGTTGTTATATTTTAATGATCTGGCTCGTATAGAATCTGATGAAATGTTCACATCTTTTGCGGATGAAACAATCATACTGAGGCGTGACACCAACGAAAAGAACCTTCTTGAAAAAATTGCACAAGATATTATCAGTGTAAGAGAGTGGTGCAACTCCAATTTGCTTTTCTCAAATATAGAAAAACCAACCTCATATAATCTGATTGTGATTTATCAGTCATTCCCTTGCGAAATGATGTTATCTCAATTAAAAAATCCAATACATTTCTTGGAATCAACTTGGACAACGAACTCAATTTCAATAATCATGTAAAATTACTGAGCGAAAAACTAGGGTTTTTATGCTTTACGAATGGCGGAAGAAATTGGATATTGTGACAACGCAAAAATTGTCTACCCCGCTGTAATTGAATCACATCTAAGGTATGGCATACCATTCTGGGACACCTGCAACCAACAGAAGTATTTGCTCTTCAAAAGTGCGCTATTCAATATCTGTGCAATGTCGGGACTAGAGAATCTTGTACATCCTTGTTCAAAGAGCAGAAATTACCCACACTTTCATCTTTATTCATCCTAGAAACTGTGTGCCTAGTACATAGGAACAAATCATCTTACGATGTTATAGTTTAATAATTTTCAATTGCAGAAGCTGTTTCTATAGGGAGCAAATCAAAAACTCACCACGCCAACACCAGCGTATATGTGAGGAATTGGAACGAAAAATAAAGTGTACTACTCGTAAACATTCTCTGTTGGCGAACGAAAGGTCAAAAGGATATCAGAAGAGCCGCTAGTCAACGTGGGTTTGAGTGACAGCTGCCTAGTTCTTCAGCAGCCATTTAAAACGGACCGCAAGTCAATGATAATGCGTGTAGGTGTGTCTATACGTTGGGACTGATGAATCACCAGTTATATACGTGTTTGAGGAAGTCTGAATACCTGAAAGCCAGTAGCGTCTATGGTCAGGGATCGAAATAGGTTTTAAAATATTCTATAGTTGTGATGTGTTTTGTTGGAAAATATGGCTTTTTTTCGACCATGGAAAAATGAAATTATGATGATCCGATTGCCTATCAATACGTACTTCCTCGTTTATGGCATATTTTTTTATTTCAACGTATTTTTTAAATATTAAAATATCCTGCTGTTCGAAGGATTCCGCCTCAAGACTGGAAAACTTGTTTTTATGCTTCTGCAAATTGATAATGGATGAACTATATCGTTGGTTTCACTCGCCAAAATGACAAGCTAAGGCTGCCCATTCCATCATCAGATTTGATGAAAAAATCGATTATCTATAATGCACCTAAAATGTATAACCATCTTCTGACAAGCTTAAAGATACCCAATAACTTTTTCGGTTCAGGAAGTCTGTAAAACAAGTTCCCATTGAACAGGTATGTTATAGTGTTCAAGAATATATTGACAAAGCTATGGATGGCATACAGATATAAAATTATTTGTTGCTATATCCAGTGTATACGTTACATTGTTAACTCTATAGTGATTTTGTTCGTCACTATTACTTATGCTGAATGCTAATTCCAGAATGCTTTGTCAACGTGATGTCCAACTTTCGCCAATAAACTATAGTTTGGTTGATTGATTGTTACTGTTAAATATAAGTGAATATGCTGTCAGTAAAATGTCAATACTAGTATTTTTCTTGATCTAAAAATGGCTTTTGACACGATATGTCAGATGAAGTGATTAATTGGTTTTAGGGGTCGCCCAAATGCTATTTGACCAACAGTAAACAAAAAGTGGAAATTGGTCATACTACCAGCTCAGAAACACTGGTGCGATATGGTGTGCCACAATAAACAGTTCTGTGGCCAATGCTCTTCAATATTTATCTAAATGATCTTCTCAAAATGGACACAGAAGTCATAATATTATAAAAAACAAATTACCAATTGGTTCAATAATCGCCTACTCACTGTAAATTGCATAAGGACATTATATGTATCTTTCTCCTCAGATGTAGTTCAATGTACAGCGTGGCTTCAGTCGGGGAAGTAGTTGTTTTCAGTTAGATGTTACAAAAATTAAGTTTTACCGTGCATTTCTCAATCTTCAGAAAAATCTTTCAATTCAATTTACAATTGAGAATGCTACCCCTTTCAATAGATTTTGACTCTTTTGGACTTAGGCGAAACAAAAGAAATATCGTTAATTATATATCATCAAAGAAAAACATATAACATTCGATGCTTATGTGATCCCGATTGTTATTGGGTTTGATTATATTAGTGGAAGATATAAAAAAACAAATGAATCACTATCGGAAGTTATCGATTTTTTTTCTGACCATCGGCGCTCGATCTTCCACTATCTTACCAAAATGAATCACTCTCAAACAATAAATACTCCTTAATATCGGTTTGGTATGATTCATCATAGAGTTATTGAACTTTATTCAATAAATATCTTGAGTTATCAGTAAACATGTTCACGAAAGGCCCAGTCATCATCAAACACCTGAATTCGATGACTGTATATGAATGATTCTCCGTATAGTATCTATTCAAAGCTTTGTTCAGGTTATTGAAGGAAAAATCCAAAATGAAAATATTCAAAATGGGGATTGAAAAGTATTTGCCTATTCCTCTATCTCTTCTAATAGACGAAGAAATACAATAATTTTTTATTTTTCTCTCTCTGGCCACTTATCTATTTTCTGTTTTATTTTAAACATTTCGAAACCTTACAACAAAACGTTGCATTTCAATTTGACTTTGGAATTTTACTCTCATCGTGCCCAAAAAAGTTTCATTTCAAAGATATATACAGGGTGTTTCATTTGAAACTTGTAGGTTACTGTCTCTTCCGGTTGAACCAGATGACAGGGAAGTATTTCATATACGATAAGCAGTGTTGTTCTATACAAATATTTTTATAAAGATATACACTGTCCGTCATAAAGTTGGCTACATATGGTAAAAACATTTTTTGAAAAATTCGTTGCGACTTATATCACGTGACCTCATATTTATCGGGAATTCAAAAAAAAGTTGTCTGTGGTGAAAAACAGATTGAAAACAGAACAAAAATACCATTTTATTCCTCTACCCCTACTAAGAAACATTATACATTCTTGTTTCATCTGGAAACAGCTTCAATAACCTAAATCACATAAGTTTGGGTCAAAACTAATCAAATATTTGTGGAAGAGACATTTTGCGGGAGATTAATTATGTCTTGTCACTTAGTGTAGTCATGCCCTGTATAATGATGCACATTAGCTTATTCAATATCCTCAACCCAAAAATAAAATTTAAACCAACTAATATTTGTAATTAAAACTTAATAATACATTATTTATCTTTATTAAATTTAGTATTGTTTAGGTGGATTTGGAAAAATAAAAAAACTCAATAAACAAACAATGTACACATTTTTTATATTCTACGTGACAACCTTCGCGCTCCATACATAGAATTGTTCTGGAAAACATTTCGCGGCGAACATTTTTCAACATAGTTCTATTGATCAGTGCTGCACAACTACTTATAGACATTTTTAAATGTTCTACATTTCGAAATGGGCGTTGTTTATGAACATTGCTTTTCAGGTAACCCTATAAAAAAAAATCACACGGCGTTAGGTCTGGAGACCTAGCAGGCCAAAAATTACCTGAATATCGACCTATCCACTGCTCACCAAACTCATTGTTCAACCTCTCGCGCACTTCATTCGTAGAATGAATGGAAGCCCCATCTTGTTGAAAGAATAAACGAATCCGCTCTTGTAATGGTAGGTTGTCAATAAATGTAGATATCTCGGTCCGTAAAAAGTTCAAATACCGTTCGCCATTTAACCTTTGTCTGAAAAAGAAGGGACCTACAATTCGCTCATTTAAAAGTCCACACCATACATTCACCTTGAAACTATATTGGTCCTTGGCTTCAATAATAAAATTAAGATTATGATCTGCCCACCATCTACAATTATTTTCATTATTTACAACGGGCTTATCGTGAACACATATTTGTTTTCAACCGAACCAGTTTTCTTACATTTTTTCAATATCTTTGGCACCATAGTAAAATGCAAATTCTGGTCTGGATGCCTTCCATTGAACATTTCAGCTACTTCTCTTGTGCTATGATAATTTTCGCCATATAGCAATGCTATTTCAATTTTTTCTTGTATACTCGGTTTTGGAGCCATTTCTATTGAAGATTGAGAAACACAAAAACTGATAAAGAACGACAACTCCAACAAATTTGTCAACACGTTATTGTGACATTTGTTATTGTTACAACAAAAGTAGATCTTTTTTCAAAGCCGCCTCATAAAATTCAAAAATATCATTGAAGCTCAAATTTACCAACCAATATTAAATTAAGCAAGGATAAATAATGTATTATTAAGTTTTAATTACAAATATTAACCTGTGGTAGAAGTCCATTGTATCTCGAAGTGGAGTGGTATTATTTTACGAAGTAGAAAAACTCGAAGTCGTCTCCACAAGTTAAACAATCGATTAGTTAAAAGATGGAGGAAGGTTAAAAACCATCGATTAGGTATACATGTTTCGAACCTCTATAGGTTCATCAATATTAAATTGTGGAGACGACTTCGAGTTTTTCTACTTCGTAAAATATTACAAATATTAGTTTTTAAATTTTATTTACGTGTTGAGAATATGGAGTAAGCTCATGTGCATCAATATACAGGGCATGACTACACCTAGTGACAAGACTGAATCGTGTTTTCATAATTAATCTCCCGCAAAATGTCTATTCCACAAACATTTGTTAAGTTCTTACCCAAACTTATGTGATTTAGGTTATTAACGCTGTTTTCAGATAAAACAAGAATGTATAATGTTTCTTATCAAGGGCAGAGGAATAAAATGGTATTTTTGTTTTTTTTTTCAATCTGGTTCAAAATTGGTACATGGTGTTCTCGTTGGATTCCAAACACATTTTCTCAACAAAATCTGAGGTCACATGCAAAAACGATCCGCCATTAGAGTTTTTCAGAAATTTCAATAAAAAAATGTTTTCTCATATGTAGCCAACTTTATGACGGACACTGTATAATAATAGCCTATACTCCAGCTGACAATGTTCGTCGTTAAGCTCAGGACAATAGTAGCTCAATTCTGTTTCCCATCAAGTGGGATTTGCAAACCCCACGCGCGATATGATAAATGTAATGCCAGAAACTCTAATTCCTCATCATAGTTAAACCCATTCGATTCTGCTGACGAATTGATTTCACGTTATGCGATACCGCAGCTATCAGCCGTATGGATTCAAGTTCTGGATATGTTCACATAACTTACTGCGAATATTAGCCCCATGTTTACTGACACTTTCAGTATTAACGTCAAAACTATCCTGATTCCTATTAAACTTGCTATTATATTCTCAGCGCACATGTTGCCGACTAGTTACAAACAATTTGATGGCGATTCTGAAGTTTTACTATCGCTGGAAGTGAGGTAATTTAGGAATACAGGGAGATTACTTAGAATAGAATAGAATAGAAAATTTCTTTATTTCAAATCATGCCTAACAATGATTAACAATCTTTGATAAATATAAAATGAAATGACGTCAGTACAACTTATGAATTATCACCATTACATACAGTAAGATATATTACATTGTCGGTAAATGTAGTTATAGTATTCCTGTAGACTATAAGGTTCAATTTCAGTCAATAGTTTTTTCACATTAATTTTGAATAACTCCTTCTTGCTAATCGCCTTTATTTCTACTGGTAATTTATTGAACAATTTGATGCATGTGTAATGAGGACTCTTTTCAAACAGACTTAGTCGATGAGTAGGTAATGTTAACATGAGATTCCTAGATCTAGGTTCTTGAATCGTATTGTTCGTGAACTCTTCTTTATTGCTGAATAAAAAGGTTAGGCATTCGTATATATACAACCCATATATTGTTAGCATATTTTCTGCTTTGAACACTCCTCTGCATGTCTGTCTGAAGTTCATATTTTTTATGATTCTTAATACTCGTTTTTGTGAAGTGAATAAATCATTTACTTTTGAATTGTATCCCCAAAATATCAGGCCATATCGCATAATCGATTCACAGTTTGAGTGGTAGATGGTTTTCATTGTATGGTAATTAAGGTACTTCTTTATAACCCTTATGGCATAGGTTACTTTGCTCAATTTGGCACATAATGATATTATGTTACTACAATTTATTGGGAAAAGTCAATCCTCCAAAAATGTCAGTTTCGATGAAAAAAAATATATTTTCGTAGAAGAAGAATGAATGAGTTTTTCAGAGAAATTATACTTTTCAGACTTTAAGACAAACAAAGAAAAAATAAGCTTTGAAAATGATTTCAATATATGAATCAGACACTAGTCGTGGAAAATTCTAAACCAGAATTATCACCTCTTTCCATAATTCTAATATATAAATCAATCATCAATCAATGCCTTTTCCTAAATTTTTGAGAAAGCCATTTGAAGTGAATCTTTCTATATCAGGGACAGTTTCACTTTCGTAAACAGAGTGACACATTTTTCCAGACATTCTAACTTCATTGTTTATCAATACTAGTGCCTTCATGTTTTGAGTGCCCGAAAGAGACAAGATAGTTTGCAAATATTCATTGCCAATTTTGCAACACCCCTTACTTTTGAACCCCAGATTTTAAATTATATGATTCAAATTCAAGAAGGTGAAATCACTTTGCCGATAGGCTGCTCAGATGGATACGGTTAGGCCGTGAGTAAGGTTCAATTAATGACTTTTCCTAGTTAATCAAATTTGTCCACTAAAAAAATTATACATTAATTAACTTGACTAGTTCCAGAGTTGGGCGCCAGACTTGCTAAAGACAAAAGTCAAAGATAAATAAAATTAAATAAATGTTACCTAGCTTGTATGGGAAGGCAAATAAATATGCAATAAATCAACTTAACAAATTTATTCCAGTTGGAATTAAAATTATTGAACAAGATATAAAAAAATTAACAAATACTAGAAGAGTATTGAACTTCTCTTAAAAGAATGGAAAAATTACATAAAAAGAAACCAGTAATTTTGACTCTGATCAAAATTCGAACATTTACACCTATGATTCCTCCAGTTGTTGGTCACGAATATACCTCCGGAGATCTTGAGCGAGATAGATGAAGGCTAGTTTCTTGAAGCTGGCCTCAGCGGTTCTAGGAGGAACTTGGTTTCAGCGGTTACGATGAAGATGGTCTTGGGTGGTTCGATAGTTGATTTCAGACCCCCTTATCGGCGTGAATTTAGTTGATCTTCACGGACCAGTGCTGATATTGATGTGCTGTAAGACCTCCCAGGCTACTAGTCCTTCCGTCTCCGTAGATGGGTTCCCTCCGTGGTATATATCATGCGAAGAAGATGATAGGAATCAAAATATGTACAAAAAGGGGAGAACGAAGGATATCCTTTGAACCTCAAGTTTTATGTTTCAAATTTTAATCGAGAGTCAAAAGATAGATGCAAATGATAGCATACAATAAAAATCTCAGTCTATATAAAAGACTGGAAAGTTACAGTGAAAGAACAAAGATAATAAATAGCAATCCAATCTCTATTCTGAGTTAAATTTATAAGTTAATTTTAATAATTAAAAAAATATTAAAAATGAACAAAATTTAAAACCAAACAAAACAAACCTCACCCAAAACGTGATGTTCAAATTCAGTTAAATTTTGAAACAGGTAAGTTTTGATAAGGTGATTCTATGTACCAGAAGGGTAAAAAAATTTAATAAGGAAAGGTATTCCAAAAGAAATATAAAAATTTCCTTGAAATTTTACCAGAGAAAAAATATAGTATTTTAAAGCAAAATACTATACAATTGCCAGAGAAAAATCTACTATTTTAAAGCAAAATATTTAAAGGTTGCCAGTGCAAAAATATACTATTTTAAAGCAAGTGCCAAAGGAAAATATAGCGTTATAACCAAAATACTCTAGTAAGCTACAAAAAATATAGGGTTTCTGAACCAAGATAATAGTCAGAGTAAAAGTATACTCTTCAGCCAAGATAAGAAGAGAGAGACACACGTCTTTCAGTGAGCACGACTCTCTTAGATGGAGATAAAGTGAAATAATTCTTTTTATTGAAGAATTTCCAAAGATTAACCGAAGAGGGAGACCACACGTCTTTCAGTGGGCACGACTCTCTTAGATAAAGATAATGTTAAATAATTCTTTTAATTGAAGAATTTTAAAGATAACTGAAGAGGGAGACCTCACGTCTTTCAGTGGGCACAACTCTCTTAGATAAAGATAATTTTGAAATAGGGCGGCAATTCCCTTTTCAAATCGATAAACAGGTAATTCTCAAAAATTAGAATGAATCTCCCTGCTCTTGGCGACAAGGTAGTAACTGAAGTGAATTGACTCTGCAACGATCAAAAATCAAACAAGCTACACTGGGAATTAAATGGAGTAATAGATATAAGAAATTTATTAAACGGAAATCAACTTTACGCTTGAGGCATATATTGAATCGAATCGAGTGTTCTGAGACCGTTAGGCCAGAGGTACAACTCTCTCTGTAAGCAATTCTTTCTCAAGAGAAAAGAAAATTACTCTCATAAACATATAGTTATGAAATAAAGAAAATTGCTTACCAGAGAGCCGTCCTATTAGTCACTTTTGTCCCAGAAAATCGAATACGGCCTTCACTTCAATCGGAATCCTTGGAAGAATCCACTGGTAGTATGAGGGGAGTAAGCTCTAGTCCATTCGAGATTACCAATTACTTGGTACCTAAAAAAAGGCAAAAGCGTAGAACTGATTTCCAATGAAAAAAATCAGTTCCCAATATTCGGAACAGATGTTACGTTAGCCACAATATCTACTATGAATGCTTTGTCAAAATGGCCGAAGTATTGATATTTAACCTTCAAAAATGACCATGCGGTATATCCAAGAATTCTAATATTACAAGCATAAGGAAAAAGATGAAAATGCTAAACAGCTACAACATTAATTGAAAGATAAAGAGAATAATATTACTCAATTAAACTCCAGCAGTGAAACTTATTCAACATATAGATCGTACAAATCAAAGCCAACTCACTCAGTACATCTGCCTATCTCGACGTTCTATTCAAGAAAGAGATCGATTATTCCTTCCGTTCGAACAAATCACCAATTCTACCTGGGTTTTTTCACAAACTGTTCTTGGTTTTTATCTATTGAAAAACACTTGGAAAAAACACAGCTTGACGACATGAATACAACTGTCACGATAACAAAACTCGTCCAACTTGACAGAATACGAACTCATGATGATGGCGCTGTCCCATAGTTCACGATCGGCCGTGACTAATGACCCGTTCCACCGTAAGATAACCGGAATAGTTATGAGAAATTGATTATGTATAAGGAAGTAACGAAAAATTCGTTACAATTTCTTTCATAGAAATAAATTCCCTCTCTGGCATCAGAGATACATTGTCTGTTTGTTATCTCAGATATTCAACAAAAAACTTTTTAACAAAAAATTAAACCGTCGAAATGCGGAACTGAAAAGTAAAAAATAAAATAAACCTTCTTAGTCTCAATAACTAAGCTCCTAAACAAGTGTAAGTAACTAATTTTGAGTAGGCGCCAAACAAACAAGCAAATGAATTAGATAAGGCGTAAAATGATGGCATCGAGTTGCGCGGTGACATTCTGATAATGTTTCTGAAGTAATTTATTGATCTTCGTTGATTGTTTGCTTGGCGCCGAGTCAAAATTAGTTACTTACATTAGTTTAGGAGCTTAGTTATTGAGACTAAGAAGGTTTATTTTATTTTTTAACTTTTCAGTTCCGTATTTCGTCGGTTTAATTTTTTGTTGAAAAGTTTTTATTTTTCATTTTTTTTGTGGCTGAAATCTACTAATAACTACCTACTTGTTTTTTGATTACTTCTAAAATACTTACTTACCCACCTTACTTCAACTATTACCAGCTAAATAATTTGATTATCTACTTTTACTATTTGTTGTAATATAAATTATTTTTGTTGTTCTGGTTAGTTCATTTCATTACTTTGTATATCATTCCATCCTCTCATAGAATATAATGATTGTGACGGATGTAGGAGAACAGAAATAATGACATTAACGATCTGTCATTGTCAACTACATATGTGTGCTAATGTTCACAAGTGAAAAATCAATTATTTCCTATTTTTCTACGCGTAAGGGTGGATAATTCCATTCGAAATCCAAATATGAGATATACCCTATCTACTAAAAAAGAATCATCCAAATCGAACAACATAGTACAAAGTTATGCCTGATAGAATCGGTTAACGCCCCAGAATTCAGAGGGTGAGTGATCAATATCCTTCATTTTGCTACCCTTAGGGTGGATTTCATCTTTAAAATACAAATGGGACCAACTTCGAAGTACACCCTATCCACTGAAAAGAGAATTATCGGAATCGGACGTCTCAGTAAAAAGTTATGCGTGATCATACATAAATATATATATATATATATATATATATATATATATATATATATATGCGTCGACTAGAGAACCTCCTCCTTTTTGGTTTCGTCGGTTAAAAAATAGATAAAATTTACAAATGTGAGTCCTTCTAATGGATCTACGCAAAGCTGTCGTCACTGTTGATAATCGAATTTCATCAAAAAAATTTTGAAACAGGAATTTTCAAAATTATTTATATAGTAGAAAACAGTATGTTGTTCTTAGGCATCATAATACTAATTTATGGATAAATCTTGTGGAGTACCTCAAAGATCCATATTGACACCTTCACTCATTTTGATTTATAGAAATTATATTTAATAATTAAATGTAAATATGGATCATTAAAATGATTTTCGAGTGAAACTACATTAAAGTATACTAGTTTTGACTCAGATTACATCAAAATTAATAGGAAAAAAGGATTCGAAAATAATATCACATTAGCTACATGGAAACTTGCTTGACAAATCTTCCTTTATTTTCACAACTAGAACCAAACTTCTCAATATTCAAATTCATATAGTTTAATTGGGCTCTAGTATTCTCAAATATTCCACAACTAAATGCCTCGGACCATTTTTAGATTAAACTTTTTCTGTTTTAGAAAATTCAAAACCATAAATATTTATCATTAGTATTTTTAAAGTTAACCTAAAAGTCGCAGAAAGGACATATTACAACTGATGAAATTGTGGACACTACTTCTATCATGAAATCCGCCAAGTCAACTGTAGAAATATACAATTTCTTCTTGGCAAATTCACACTACTCCTCATACTACCCTGTATGGTATTTTGTTGACATCCCTGTGCCAATTCCTAACAGCTCTCTGAAGATTCTTGTGTATTCTACTACAGCACTATGTTCTCTCCACATAACCATTTGTGGAAGTATACTGGTTTTTGGTATTTTTCTTCAATTTCATATCTTATTTTCCAATTTGGATGGCATACCAACAAAGGAAGTGGAAAAGTAAAATACAAAAAAAGTTGTATTTCATTTGGAAAAATCTACCTTTTTGTCGATTTTTTGCAATGGTTATACGGGTGTTTTTTCCAAATCACGAACCTAAGAAATAAAAAATCTGTATCTGATTTATAGAATATTTTGATTTCCCTGTAAATTATCAAGAGTTTCTGGGATACATAAATGGGAACCTATTCATTTTTCTTCAATGTTGGGATTCTCAATTGATTATACTGTAACGAACCTAGGCCGGACCTGTCGCCTCGCGCGTTGCCGTCGACAGCGATGAGATCATCCCCGGAGATATTCGAGAACCATCAAGGCCGACGCTGGAGGATTTAAGGTTGATGACCTGGTTTGGCTGTACAACCCCAAACGTCGTCGTGGACTATCACCAAAGTTGCGGAACTCGTGGGGAAGGCCCCTATAAAATCGTGAAAAGGATAAACGACCTTGTGTACCGAATCCATAAGCCACCCCGAGGGAAACCAAGGGTCGTCCATTTCAACAGGTTGGCCCCTTACGCTGGAAACCATGACCAAGTTCGCACCCTCAAGCCACCGGAGGATGATATGACGTTCGAGAAGTTTATGTCCTTGTATTCAAACGGGCAGAAAGTTCTACATGGGGTTACTAGAGAGGAGTCACGAGACCTTTTCGAGGTGCCTGCTGACTACGCACTAGCGCAATGTCCAGGGGCATCGCCGTAGTGTTTTCCAAGAAATTTGGTCAACTCCAAACACTGCGGGAGCAGAATCCAGACGTTGGTGGGGTGCTGCAGCTGAAGAAAGGCCAGAGAAACATCTACTACCTAGTTACCAAGAGGCATTCCCAAGATAAACTGTCCTATGAAGATGTCTGGAAGAGTCTCACCAAACTGAGAGATACTATGGTGGACCAGAACCGGTGGATCTAGCAATTCCAAAATTATCCTGTGGTATTGATGGGTTGACTGAGAGTCATAAGAAGTATGCTGGAGGCGATATTCAGATCCAGCGGCGTCAAGATTTTGGTTTGCTGTAACCCTTCCACGACCGATCATGAAGACCGTGGAGTGTTATTTCCATCGAACTTCACGGTGCAGATATGGGGAGTCATGCAGATATCGTCACACTCCAAGGATGAAATTTAGGGACGAAATGTCTTTAAGAAGGGGGCAATGTAACGAACCTAGGCCGGACCTCTCGCCTCGCGCGTTGCCGTCGACAGCGATGAGATCATCCCCGGAGATATTCGAGAACCATCCAGTCGCTCTGCCACGGAAAACAACGGTCAATATTGGAAACAATTGGAACATGCCAGAATTCGAAACATCGAGAATGCTGTATCGGAGATAAATAGGCGACCCTCAAGGGGAGCCAAGAACAGTCTGAACGAGCCCATACGATCGAGCTATACAGTGGAGATAGTAATATAAATTAAGTTGTATATTTAAGTGTTAAATAAATTAGTTTAACCAAGTTAAGTTTATTTACGTTACAATACAAAATACTTCATTTTTTCGTGAAATTTTTGTATTAGGACACAAAACAATTGCTTGTATATATGATTGGTATTGATATGTTGGTTCAACTCGTTCTATAACAGGATTATTCATTGATATTTAAATAGGCTCAAACGGTAACCCAATCTAGTTGAAATATGTCCGGGGATGACAGTAATGTGTTTTTGAATTATCATAATCTCTCACAAACAAACTTCGATCGTGTTTCGTTTCTCCAGTGTTATAAAAGTTCACAGGTTAATTATCTATATTATTCAGTAAAAATGATGGCCTGTTACGTAATTTCCAACATCTTAATTGATAATAATATCTCCCATCAGTACCCATTAATATTCAAATGACTCTAAGTTATCTTTGTCACATTCATTAGGATTAAGCTACTATGTTTGATAAATCTCCATCTGCAGTTAATTCTGGTATATATTTTCATTTGCTACTCGCTTAATATTCTATGAATAATAAGACTTTTAGCAGAGTACACCAAATCCCAAAAAACAGAGGAAAAAAATGGGGAAATTCTATAAAAGAATGTGGTATTGAAAAATCCAAGAAAAATCTTTCTATCAATATTCAATTGAGAATGTTTCCCTTTTCAACATAAATACCCCACAAGAGGGAAGATAGTGACTAAAGTTTATCTTTCAGTCGCAGATGATTCCACATCTGATTTTATGAACATCCTGTTTATATTTTCAACAAATCAATATGGTATATTCGAAAAATCAGGAAATATATTTTTATATAAATAAATGATTGGGAATCTTGAGGATCCGTATTTGGAAGATATCGAAAAGTGAATGACATCTTCCCATGAACCTGTCAGAATATAATACTACCTCACTTGAGACTCGAGACTTGATTTATTAAGATTATTTGTTTTCTGTCGTTTTTCCAACATACATCTACATAAGTGGTAATTTTATTTTTAGTGTTTTCGAATTATTTGCAAACCTTCACCTTCTAAGATTTATATATTGAACTGTGGCCAAATTGTCTTGAATTTTTGTTCAATGCAGGTATACAAACAAAACATATTTGATACATTATAGTATTACATATTCTACGGCTTGAAAAATGTCAATTGTTATTCTTTTGCAAAAATAAATATTATAGATCCCCAAATTTCCAACGATCTCAGCCTGTCTTCTATCAGTATTTTAAGAAATCCCATATAAACAAAATATCGTTTGTATACAATATTCTATACAATTTGGATTCATGGAGATATAGATATACCACAACAGCAATACTAGTTGATGACATTTTCCAAGTAGTGGATCTCAAGTTATGTTGCAAGGTATAAAATAGATCACGAGATCGTTTCTCACCAAATCACTGATTTCCTGGCTTTTATGTGGATACATATAGGGCAAAACTTGAAATCGAGGAAGCAGATGGAAAACTTTTGTTTGGAATCTTGAAGTCACTTTTTACTATTAGTCATAAGTTTCGCATTGTAAAGCCCTTTGTATATAAATATATCTTCAGCTCACACAATTCGATGCTCTAGATGAATAAATCGTGTGTCTTATTCTTCGAGTTAGAATAAACGTGAACAAGCATATTATCATGGGTAGATTATTTCTCTAATTGTTTGAACTAGGTTATCACGTTAGCTGCCAATATATTCTGGGGTTCGTTACTCAGTAGCCAATATTAACACAAGTAACGAATCTCAAAACCAACTTTGAGCGTTGTTTTTTTTATTTGGTCCAATTTTTTTTCGACTCTTTTGAGAGTCACCGGCACTGTCGCTGAAATATTGGACCTATATGCCAAGTGGCGCTGAAAAATCGCATTTTTAAAAATTAATTATTGGGTATGGGCAATTCCAAATAACATCAATAAATAATAACAATTTATTTTCTTTAAGATCAACAACACGAAATAACTGAAAACATGTAAAAACAACATTTTTTACAAAACACGGAAAATATGCTCATTCTCGTACAAGTAACAAAATAAAAATACTTAAAGCTAACAAAACGTTTGATTTTTTTCGACCTTTCTTAAACAACAAAATCACTATCAAACAAAATAAAAAAAAAACCTTAAAAAAAATTAAAAAATAAAACCATAAAGAAGAGTTCTCCATCATTTGGATTTTTTGCAAAATGCAGCAAGCGAAAAATAACTCAAAATCGATTTCGACTTATACTGTTTGCTATTGCCTTGCAATGAAAATAATGGTTCTTTTTCCAATAATCTTGAAAACGCCTAAGCCTAACATTTCCCATATGAAGGAAAACCCCCAACAAATCCAATAGGGCGGCCACTGTAAGGTCCTTCCAAAAGCATATACGAGGCTGTTCTTTAGTGGACTTAGATAAAAAATTGTTGATTACATTTTCGTTTGTTTGTTCGACAACTTCTTGAAGATTCTGATCTGTAACTATATGTCTAAAATACTCTATAGGAGTATTTTCAATCGGAGGAACAAGCAAACTTTATTTTTTCAAAATGGGAAAAATTTTCATGTCTGGGGGTGTTTGTTTTCCAGTGAACATTTGTACCTTTCATATCATTGTTACTCGATGCAATATTTGGTTGGTGGTCGTGTCGTTAGTATTTTGTTGTATGTTATCTGCTCTTACTTTCCCGTCATCACTAGAATCCCACCTATGGATACCACTGACTCCACGTCATCAAACTCATCACAGTCAGACTTTTCTATAACAGCTAATAATTCTTCATCAGTGTGATATTTCTGCTAATTCAGGCTTTTTGGATTAGAAGGGTTACAGCACCCTCATCGGTCATTTTAAAAACGACTATCAGCTTTCAAAAGAAAAAAAGATAACAGATTCCTCTATACGATATAATACCTTCCTTGACGCAGTGTCTACACCGCCACACTAATGTAAACAGACCAAGTCGTCGGCTCTTTGAAGAGTCGGTGGTACATTCATTATGTCGATCTGGCTCTTATAAGAGCCAGTGGCAGCGAACGTGTTATGCTGTGAGTAGCAGATTCAAAAGCTTCCGCGAATATAAAATGAGTATTCTTGCGCAGCAAGATTTTGAATCTACTACCAAGAATAACCTAGGTCAAACAATTAAATTAATTATTTTTTCTTTTTTGTGCATTTTATAAAGCTTGTTTTAACTTTTTATAATTTTATTTGTGAGGAAATAATGGAATAATAAACTTATAAACGAGGTGGATAATGGGCCCGAACACGATACCCTGTGTCACCTTTGCTTTTATTCTCAAATCTGAATTCAACCGACCGTTCCTTTAATCTTGCGGCTTCATCTGCAAACTGCAAATTTTCGCCCATAAATATAAACGAGCAGCGTTATTAGTCAGTAACAGGAGAGCAAAGGAAGGCCTGAAGGAATATTGCTTTACCGGCAAAGGGAAAACAAAGCTTCATTTCCCGTAATGAATGACAGAAACATATGAAGTTCCGAACTGAGTTCCTGGTAATTTCCGGCGGTTGATTTGTTATATGACACCCAGCGAATAATGGCGCTCCGCTAGTACAGTGACACCTGTGCGTACGCTGTTTTGCGAGAGACGTTTGATGTGAGCCCAATGGAAAAATTTTGTTTGACTCATTTTTAATCGACGAAACCAAAAAGGAGGAGGTTCTCTCGTCGACGCGTATATATATATATATATATATATATATATATATATATATATATATATATATATATATATATATATATATATATATATATGACCACGCATAACTTTTTACTGAGACGTCCGATTCCGATAATTCTTTTTTCAGTGGATAGCGTGTACTTCGAAGTTGATCCCATTTGAATTTAAAAGATGAAATCCACCCCTAAGGGTAGCGAAATGAAGGACATTGATCACTCACCCTCTGAATTCTGGTCCGTTAACCGATTCTATCAGGCATAACTTTGTACTGGGTTCTTCGATTTGGGTATACCTCAAGGATTTCGAATGGAATTATCCACCCTTACGGGTAGAAAAATAGGGATAAATGATTTTTCACTTGTGAACATTGGCACACATATGTAGTTGACAATGACAGATCGCTATTATCATTATTTTTGTTCTCCTACATCCGTCACAATCATTATATTCTATGAGAGTATGGAATGATATACAAAGTGATGAAATAAACCAACCAAAACAACAAAAATAATTTATATTACAACAAATAGTAAAAGTATATAATCATATTATTTAACTGGTAATAGTTGAAGTAAAAACAAGTGGGTAGTAATCAGTACATTTCAGCCACAAAAAATTGAAAAATAAAAACTTTTTAACAAAAAATTAAACCGACGAAATACGGAACAGAAAAGTAAGAAATAAAATAAACCTTCTTAGTCTCAATAACTGAGCTCCTAAACTAATTCAAGTAACTAATTTTGAGTACCGGCGTCAAACAAACAATCAACGAAGATCATTAAATTACTTCAAACAAATTATCAGAATGTCACCGCGCAACTCGATGCCATCATTCTACGCCTTACCTAATTCATTTGCTTGTTTGTTTGGCGCCGACTCAAAATCGGTTACTTATTACATTAGTTTAGGAGTTTAGCTATTGAGACTAAAAAGGTTTATTTTATTTTTCACTTTTCAGTTCTGTATTTCGTCGGTTTAATTTTTCGTTAAAAAGTTTTTATTCCTCTAATTGTTTCACCATTGACAATACTGTTTCTGGGTTCAGATTTTCGGTGTTCGAATGTTCTGCCTGCTTGGCACATATGAATACTTGGACATGTTAATTGTTCCTAAGACCTGAATTTTTATCGTTTTGATGTAGGAAAAATAATATTCAGTTGGTTAGCCGAAATAAATGATTGAAAATGATGTTTTTGCGTTTTTCTTGAAGAGGAAACATTTCTTGTAAATCTTTCTCGTACAGTTAATGTCGATAGAATATTCAATGCTTTTGTTTGATTATATTTAGTACTGTATTGAAATTTTCATTCGAATTTGCTGTAATCTTCAAATTGAATTGGTAAGAACATGTTAATAAATATAGTGGGTGGGATTAATTCATTAGATGAATTATAACCATTTTTTTGTCTAATTTATTAAATCATGAAAATTTAGAATTGACGTAGCAAACAAAAAATATTTCTATATATGATCTTCACTAGGTTGGGTTTTGAAAACCGTTTTTTTATAGAGAAGTGGACCCGAAACTGTACCCTGAGGAACACACATAGTCACTGATAGCGACTCACTACTGACATTGTCTATTAATACACTTTGTAGCCTATTCGACAGATAATTTGGAATTAAGTTCATTGCAGTTTCTCTTATTCCTACCTCAAATAATTTTTTAAGTAAAATATCATGGTTGACAGTGTCTAGAAATACAGCAAGACTTTTTTTACCTTTATTTAGGTTATTTACAATTTTATTTATCAGCCGAACGGTTTGCGTCTTCTGTTGATAAGTTATTTCGAAAGCCAAACTGACTGTCATTGAGAATGTGATGAGCCTCAAGAGAGTCCATCTTTCTATTTTTGAGACTTTTTTGAATACTTTCGCCAAACTATTAATAACTGTTATGGGCCTGTAGTTTGTAACATGGATATACTATGGAAATTTTTTTTCTCGGTTGGTTGGACGAAATAAATGATAAAAAATTATGTTTTGCGTATTTTTGATGAGGAAATATTACTTGTAGAGCTTTTTCGAAAGAATATTATTCAATAGGTTTCAAATGTCTCTATTGTTAGTTGCGATTTGTTTGATTCTAGTTGATTCTCTATTAAATTTTTTTTCCACCAAATTATGGTATACATTTCCGTTATTTATTTATTCACAGTTATTCATTTTCCTTCAATAAATTTCATTAAAACTCAACTTTAACAAATTATGATTCGAAATCAATAAATTTATGGCAATTGTAATGCAAACCTCTGAAGTTACCAGTATTTCTTCACTTTCTTCGACTCTAGCCATATCATTATGTGATTCGTACAAAATAATATCACATCAAATACGATTTTGACGTTATTGCTATGAAACGGAGATCAGAGAGGATCTGGTTCCATTATATCTTCAACTTCCTGCGTGTTTTCCCTCCGGACGAATAACAGAACAGTCAAAAAGGGGTGCGAATGATTCATATCGCCACATATGGTTAATAACTGAGAAGATATGGTTAATTTGGAGGATGGAAAGTCACTAATGCCCCATACGTTACTAGCTGAATTCCTTTCCAATTTTAGATTCCTTTGCCATTCATCTCAGGATGCACTTGAATTGGATTTTTTCAATAGTAAATCAGTTCGTTCATGAAAAAAACTGGTTGAAATCCTCAAGTCATATGAATTTCATATTTTCGACGTCAAGTAGATTTTTCTTGTGCCTTGAATTTTTTATAATCACACTTTTTCATTTTCATTTTTTCATTGCTGTATTTTACTTCGGTGTTCATATGTTTTATACATAATTTCATTCATTTCTATTGTAGCACAAATCTCATTACGTCATTGGACATGGATTTTATATACAGTACGTCTCACTAAGTTGGAACCATATGGAAAACTTGTTTATTATTAATTTTAGGAGAAAAAGTTATTCTTTATAAAAAATTCTGCATATTCTAAAATCTAAAATACAATCATGAAATATCAATGTTTTTCAAAATATATGAATTTTAGTCAAGAGTACCTTTATATTTGAAAATATCGAAAATTGTTGAAAAAAAAGTTGTTCAGAACTAAAAACTACGTTCAAATATGCAATTACATCCATTTACATGGAAAAATAATTTTTTCTTATTTTGTCTACAATAACAATGCAAATTTAACTGTGATAACGTGTAATCTAGGATGCACTGACAAAGAAATGATCTGTTGATTTGTTAATAGCAAGATGTTTGACAGTGAATGTCAAAACGCGTTAGAATTAATAAGACATATGAAAATGGTAACGTTATTAACTTGTGAAGAGAAAATAGAAATTGTTTTGATTGTGAGAGAAAACTATAGAACGCATAGCAACCATTTTCAATAACAGACATGCCAATGAAAATATCAATCATTCAACTGTTACGGGAATAGTAAATGAATTCAGGAATACTGAAAGTATTAACAATCATTTCGATGGAAAACACCGAAAACTGGTTGCCGATGAGGATACGCAGTTTGAAGTGATGCTGTCAGTTGTAGAAAATCCAAAAATGATAGTGATAGTCGTCGATGCAACAAAATGTTAGTAAAGATACATTGGCAAGAATTTGAAAACTGAATAAATACAGACCATTCAAACCAAAAATCGTTCACACATTGAAAGAAAGGGATTATGATAGGCGCTTTGATTTTTGCGATCTCATCCAAGGAAAATTAGAGGAGGACCCTTATTTTACGAGGCGTATAATTTTTTTCGATGAGTCAACATTTTAGTCAAATGGAACTGTCTCGTCACAAAATTGTCGCTGGTGGTCTGATGAAAATCCCAATTTTGTAATGAAGTCTCATGACCAATATCCATTTAAGACTAACGTGTGGTGTGGCATTTATAAGAACAGATTAATAGGAGCTTTTTTTTTCGCCAATCTATAAATGCCGAACGTTATCAATGACTTCTTGAACGAACTATCCTTACAAGAACGTCAATGTATTTGGTTCCAACAAGATGATGCCGCATGCCACAGTATATTAAATGTTAGGGAATATCTTGAACATACATTCCATAGAAAAGTTATTCACAGATATTCTGATCTTTTTTGGCCTGCCAGATCCCCTGACCTAACCCCCCTTGATTACTTCTTTTGGGGTTACTTGAAACAAAAAGTTTATCGAAAAGGGCCGTTTCAAGATGTTGACCATTTGGAGAGGATAATTTTAGAAACATGCCAGGAAATTTCTCCAGAAATGATAAGGGATGTATTTCGTGAATTTGACAAAAGAACGATTATATGCATTGAACGAGAAGGAGGATATGTTGAGGCATCAGTGGAATGAGGGAAATTTCTATTTATTTCCAGAATTAATTATGTTAGTTACACAACTTAGTATTTGTATGTATTTTCTCATTTGCACAATATATGCATATGCATTCATTATGTGTTTAAATTGCAAAATTGTTAGAAAACATTAAGAAACAAAAAGGTGATCATGTGTTTCATAATCAAAAGAGATAAATGTTTATTCAAAATAGAAAAACAGTAAAAAGTAACATAACCTAATTTTTCAATGTCTATGAATGTAATTGCATATTTGAACGTAGTTTTCAGTTCTGAACAACTCTTTTCAATAAGAATTTTCGATATTGTCGAATATAAAGATACTTTACTCCTGCGTACAATTCATATTTTTTGACAAACCGCGTATACGACTGGAAAAATTGATATCTGATGATTGTATTCCATATTTTAGAACACGAAAAACTTTTAATGAGGAATAACTTTTTTCCTGAAATGAGTAATAAAAAAGTTTTCCATATGGTTCCAACTTAGTGAGACATACTGTATATTATTGATTCTATTTATATTACGTTCATATGGTATTTTATTTATATTGTGATTTTATGAACATTTTGACATATTATTTATGTATATTTAATCATATATTTTTGGTTGTAATTGAATGCCAATTTTCGCGAAACACGTTCTTTGCACTCATTGCTATTAAACCCCCATGATATTTTAACGTTATATTTGTATTTCTATTGCGAATAAAGTTTATATATTATTACAAAAAATCACATAATTTTATCGTAGATGTTTCCATTTTCAATAAAATATTTCCATTCAATATTCAATTGAGAATGTTTCCCTTCTCAAGATAAAGAATTTGTGAAGTTGTGTCATCTTCAGAACCTCAAGTCATTCAATATATTTTCTGCGTATTTTCTAATACTGTGATTTATATTCGCTGTAGTTTGTTTTCCGATGAAGGTTGGTTGGATTTCGTATTATTCAGTTCTGTTTTTATTGTGACCCCATTATATTTTTTTTTTCATTTTAGACTGACGTTAGTTTGCCTATTCCTCAATCATTTTGAATCATTTCTTCCAAACATTATTTTCAATTTTCATCGTGTGATAACCCAAAATCTGAAATGAGTGTGTTATCAGCTTTCATCCATACATGATTCCTTCATTCGGTTCTCAATGTTTTATCTATTTATAAAATTTAAAATGATCTTTGGAGATGTTAAATATTTCCTCGAATTCGTTAATAATACCATATAAAACCATAGAATACCCAATTGTTTGCCATTCATACTGGAAGAGTCAATATTTGGCCACAGTGTATGCATGTGGCAGATAACTACCCTGCTTATGCTCTAACCTAACTAAATCATGGATGTAAATTTTTGTGGGAAAGACTTTAATATGGGGGAGACTAAAAAGTTGCCGTTATCTTGGATGGCGACGTATTGTTTACATACACTATTTGAACGTTAGCTGGTAGATAAGAAGCCTCCACACCCCTGAAGGAAACGAGACAGTGCAGTGAACTTTGTCGATAAGATGCGTTCCATCGGATATGACAAAAAAAATGAGGAAAGTTTGCGAATAAGGGTGGAGAGGGTGAAGGAAACACTCGAGTTATTGTTTGGTTTAGTAGAAGGCAGGATATATTAAAAATCTGCGAATAATGGAGAAACTGTTTTTTTCAAAAAAAAAATAACAAAAAAGTTTGTTTTTTTCAGTAGAAATTGTCGAAACTTAGAAATCCATTAATAAAATACAATGTTTTTCGTCACGATTTTTACTGAAATGGATTTGCAAATCCACGATACGTGTTTTTCTAAACGATAGTTTTAACACATGGATAGAATAGAATGTATTTGACCAAGTTACAGTTATGTTTTTGGCAAGTCAATTAGGTACAAAATGTTGATTGATATTGATTAAAATTGATTAGAATATGGTTAATATATACACCCGAAAATATCACAGAACAGACATACAAAATTTACACAGTTGAAAAACAAGAACATGACTATGTCGAGTAAGAACTCAAGACACATCATTGAGAATTGGGGCGTTCTTGTATATTCGTCGATAGAGTGAAAACCGTGGAACTGTATGTGTCGTTTTAGTTTTAATATAAAACAGTTGTAATTGAGCAACATGAACTCTTGAGGTAAGAAATTGTAGAGTCCAACGTTCAGTGAAATCAACTGTGATTTGTTGAGCCTGTTGAGTTTGATGATCGTGAAAGTCGGAGTTGGTATAAAAAATATTTTTATTTCTGTGAATCTCTAGAATAGTATTATAGATGATTAGGAAGGGAACAGGCATAATAGAGAGATCTTTGAAGATTTGTTGACAGTGATCTCTGTAACCAGCACCAGCATTAATCCTTATCGCTCTTTTCTGCATTTCAAAGACTTTACACGAATGAACAGAGTTCCCCCATAACAGTATGCCGTAATTTATGTGTGTGCGGAAGAAAGAGAAATAACACGACCGTACAGTGTTGTCGTAGAGTTGATTTTTTATGTTGCGTATCAGAAATATTGACCTGGATAATTTGAGGCATAACTGCTCTATATGGCATGACCAAGATAGTCTATCATCGATAACTACTCCTAGGAGCTTGACGCTCTTATCCCTTCCGGAAAGTCCATTAGTGAAAACCAGTTTTTAACCGACGAAACCAAAAAGGAGGAGGTTCTCTATTCGAGCCGTATATTTTATGTTTTTCCATTATATTTTTTTATGTATGATCACGCATAACTTTTTACTGAGGCGTCCGATTCCGATGATTCTTTTTTCAGTGGATAGGGTGTACTTCGACTTTGGTCCCATTTGAATTTAAAAGATGAAATCCACCCCTAAGGGTAGCGAAATGAAGGATATTGATCACTCACCCTCTGAATTCTGGTCCGTTAACCGATTCTATCAAGCATAACTTTGTACTGGGTTCTTCGATTTGGATGATTCTTTTTTTAATAGATAGGGTATACCTTATATTTGCATTTCGAAAGGGATTAGCCACCCTTACGGGTAGAAAAATAGGGGATAATTGATTTTTCACTAGTGAACATTAGCACACACATACGTAGTTGACAATGACAGATCGCCACTGACATTATTCTTGTTCCGTCAAAATCAGTATATTTTATGAGAGGATGGAATAATATACAAAGTAATGAAATAAACTAACCAGAACAACGAAAATCATTTATATTACAACAAATAGTAAAAGTAGATAATCATATTATTCAACTGGTAATAGTTGAAGTAAGGTGGGTAAGTAAGTATTTTGGAAGTTATCAAAAAACAAGTAGGTAGTAATTGGTAGATTTCAGCCACAAATAATTGAAAAATAAAAACTTTTTTACAAAAAATTAAACCGACAAAATACGGAACTGAAAAGTAAAAAATAAAAACATTTGAACAAAAAATTAAACCGACGAAAAAATCAACTGAAAAGCAAAAAATAAAATAAACCTTCTTAGTCTAAATGATAATTGAGCTCCTAAACTAATGTAAGTAACTGATTTTGAGTCGGCGCCAAACAAACTAGCAATTGAATTAGGTGAAGCGTAAAATGATGGCAGCGAGATGCACGGCTGCGTTTTGATGACTTCTTTCATAGATAATGATCTTCGATAATTGTTTGTTTGGCGCCGACTCAAAATCAGTTACTTACATTAGTTTAGGAGCTCATTTAGACTAAGAAGGTTTATTTTATTTTTTGTTTTTCAGTTGATTTCTTCGTCGGTTTAATTTTTTGTTAAAAAGTTTTTATTGCGTTTTGTTGTTGTTCAATTTCAGGTTGTTGGCACTAAACCAGTTTTGTGTCCTATTCAAAAAAATCAGCCATGGAATCTGCCTCAGTAGAAGTGTTTATTGAAGTCGTGTCGTCAGCGTATGCCACGCAATTATTAGGAGACATAAAGTGGAAAAAGTCGTTCACATAGATAATAAAGAGTGAAGGGTCAAGAACAGATCCCTGAGGTACCCCGTGTGAAACGGTTCGAATATCGGAGCATGCCCCATTTATTTTATATATGTATATATATATATATATATATATATATTTTCTATTGCTTAGGTAGGACTGTATCAAATCGAGAGATACATCTCTGACACCATTAAAACGCAGTTTTTCAACTAGTGTGGAGTGAGAGACACAGTCGAAAGCTCTTGATAGATCACATAGAGTAATAGACATGCCTTCTTCCAAGCATTCGACTATTCTCAGTTACGATTTTAATGACAACATGTCTGGTGCTGTATTTATTCCTAAAACCAAATTGACAGAGTTGAGAAATTCATTTGATTCAAAGTATTTCATGATTCTCTGCTTCAGTATGCTTTCAAGAACGTTGGAGAAAATGGGGATTATAGATAATGGGCGGTAGTTTGATATTTGTGGGGCATCACCTTTTTTGAATATAGGTATTACTTTTGCAACTTTTGAAACATCATGAAATTCACCTTAACCATTAGGTACTTCTGATTTTGAGAATTTTATTCAAATTACTTTTTCTTTATGATTCCTTTTGAAAAACATGGAAATGTTTGCTAGGAATGTTTCATGGAAAGAAGAAGATGCTCATGGTATTGTCTTTTTTCCATGAAAAACTTTTAGCAAACCTTTTAGTTTAATATTTGCAACATCCAAATGTAAGTAGTATTGACTCAAATAAAAATCTACTGAATAGAAAGAATAAAATCAAACGAACTGAAATATTAGTGAGAATCAAAAGAGGGCCTCAGTGATTGGTATTGAAACTCTTGAAGTAATAAAAAATATAATGCTATTCATGATAAAAATAATGACATTACTTTTATTGTTTTTGAAATAAATAAAAAAAGAAGAGATGATGTGTAAACGTCATTCTGATCTAGAATGTAATGGTTGAACACCATAGTTTTGCACTATCTTCCAATTGGTGAAACATCATTTCATTAAACTATTCTTGGGCTAATTATTGTTTGTTCAACTAGAAGGCAGAATATATAAAAAATTGGTAAATAAGGCGTAAAGAAACTGCTTTTTTTCGAAAAAAAAACATCAAAGATGGCTATTTTCAGAAGAAATGGCCGAAACATGGAAAACCATTTATTCCACTGAAATGGATTTGCAAATCCACGATACGTGTTTTTCTAAACGATAGTTTTATCACATGGGTATTTATTTTGAAATGTATTTTATCCATTAGATACTTCTGATTTTTAGGATTTTATTCAAATTTCTTCTTCTTTCTTTATGTTTCCTTTCGAAAAACATTAAAATATTTGCTCGAAATTTTTCATGGAAAGTAGATGCATACGGTATTGTCTTTTTTCCATGAAAAACTTCCTACCAAACCTACTAATGGAAAGAATTGAAAAAATACCAACTGAAATACTTGTGGAAATAAAAAAATGACCCCAGTGATTGGTACTGAAACTCTTGAAGTGATAAAAAATATAAAAGTAATAATGATAATAATAATAAGTATACTTGAATTGTTCGTAAAATAAAAAAGAAGAGATGATGTGTGTACATGAACGTAGGTTCATTCTGATTTGGAATGTAATAGGGAATACAGTGGTTGTCAATTGCATGTTTATGAATTATTAAGAGTTGAACTACATAGTTTCGCGCTCTCTTTCTATTGGTGAAACGTGATCTCACTAAATCATTCTTGGACTAATCATTTTGTTGTCTCTCGATTTTGAAATATATTGTCGATCTACAAATAAAGATTTAATGGAATCAGGTATATCCATATTTATTAAATTCGTCAAAATTTTCTGACAGAGAGACATTCGTGCAAACAGTAGTGAAACCAAGAAAAATGGTAGTTACGTCACTACGTGCCCTGACTGAAGACAAATATGAGAAAAATCTCACGAAATTCATCCCATATTCAAATTCACCGTTTTAAATCATTTCTCCTTCCTGAAACGTAAATTTCATTTAAAAAAGTACCGTCGATGAGAGCAAGTCATCTGCGGCCCTTTTCAATGAATAAAAAAACGTATAAATATTCAAGGGCAGTTGAAGGGAAATTAAACAAAAACAGCGAGCAGAAATTCAAATTACCGTACGAAAGCCTCAAAGAGGGCAGGCAGGTATTGTATTGGCAACGTTGAATATTCAGGGAATTAGTTGAAAGAAACCCATCTCGGAAATGATGGGAACCTGCAAGTGTTCATACTGGGACATTTGTTCATATACAGGGTGTAATATAACTTCCAGCACATCCGTGATATACGAGTGTAGAATCCCATTTTATAACAAATTACAGTGGTTACAAATTCTAAAAAAAATTGAAACCATTCATAATTTTTTTTTTTAATTCGTCCAAATTTTTGGAACAGCGAAGTTTTGGTACGTAATACATTTTATTATATATTTTTTCTAGATTATTGATGACTTATTTTTTTATGGATTCACTGTCAACGGTTGTGCAAGAGGTTAGATTACACTCTGTATATATATATATATATATATATATATATATATATATATGTATATATATATATATATATATGGAAGAAAAAAAAATGTGACGTATATCTTCATCATTAACTCATTTGTAGTCGAATAACAGTGTACAATCCTGTAATATTGCCCCACTTCAATTATTGCAGTTCTATAATTTATTTCAAATCATGACAGACTACAAATTCTACAAAATAAAGCAATGCGTATTATCCTTGGTTGCAATAGAATCGATGTTGGGTGTTCTCAACGAAATAATTATATTCGAACAAATACTTTCAATTTTTAAATGATAAATAATTTACCACCCAATTATTAAGTCTCAATTGATTCCTAAATCAAACCATTATAGATCGACAAGAATAGCCAGCAATGAATTTCTATGTGAAACCAAGAACTAAATCTAGTTCAACAATTCCTATTTTCTTCAAAGGTATTGTCGAATTCAATTTACTTCCTCAAGAAATCGAAGAATCTCCTTCCATGAAATTGTTCAAATCAAAATTTAGAGAACATTTGGGAAATTGAATATTATACAGTGTCCGGCAGATTTTTGGCAACAAATGGAAAAACAGTTTATTTCAAATTTATCAGAAAATTTTATTCTTCATAAAAGTTATTACTTTTGCTCAAACTCAAATTTTATTTAACTCGTATACGAGGGAGGTGGAATAATTTGAAAGTAGCTCAGGAGTAAAGTAACTTTATTTTTCAAAATACACCTAAAGTTTATTTGAATAAATAACTTACAATTTAGAGAATATTCTAAATTCAGAATTACAGCCTCCTATTCCGAAAACTGATTTTTTCCATTTTTCAATTCAACTGTATTATGAGAATTTGTAATGTCATAGAACACTTATCATTTTATATTATCTGAATGACCATATGAAGTTAAGTTCCGTCCAACTATCAACTAAAATTGCATTAATCAAACTTGGTGCCGACAAAATATCATTTCTTGTTGCCATTGAGAAAAAAAAATACATTTTTCATAATTAAGGTATAACAAATGACATCTGCAGTTCAAAATCAATTGAAAGCAATCGAACTGTGTTGCAACCACAATTGATTTTGAACTGCAGATGTCATTTGTTATACCTTAATTATGAAAAATATCTTTTTCTCCTCGATGGCAACAAGAAATGAGATTTTGTCGGCACCAAGTTCGATTAATGCAATTTTCTAGTTGATAGTTGGACGGAACTTAACTTCATATGGTCATCCAGCTAATATTCAATAATAAGTGTTCTATGACATTATAAATTCTCATAATATGTAGGGTGGTAAATGAAAAAATGAAAAAAATCAATAAAAACTTTATTATTATTCAAATAAACTTCAGGTGTATTTTGAAAAATAAAGGTACTTTACTCTTGAGCTACTTTCAAATTATTCCACTTCCCTCGTATACGAATGGAGATAAATATAATTTGGATGATGCAATTTGGGTTCGAGCAGAAGCAAAAACTTTTATGAAGAATGCAATTTTCGGAGAAATTTGAAATAAACTTTTTTCCCATTTGTTGCCAAAAATCTGCCCGACACTGCATATTAGGTACTTGTTATGGTTATTTTTATATCAATACATAAATCTGTGTAAACTTGCATGTTATGTATTGTATGATATAATTTATACTATTTTTTATCTCAATTTATCATTGTAATCAGATTATCGCATGATAAATAAATTATTCATTCAAAATCAATAAATTTGTGAAGATTTATTACTGTGTGAAAATTTTGATTTGCCAGTTGAGTTATGGTGGAAAAGTGTTTGGCTTGAATATTAAAAATTCATAAAATGTATTTACTTGTCTGGAAAACCACTTCTATTTCCTTCTTCAAACCTCGTAGTCCTTTTAGAATCACGGTTTTTTTCAGAAGAAACAGCTTTTAATATTTTTTTACATCCAATTATTTGTCAACACATCGAGAACAATGTTCGTTTAAGAACAATAATTACAAGAAAAACAATTATTGCAAATTACCTACACAAACTATTTTTCCACGTTAATGATAACTTGGCACAATCTTGTTTCGCTACTATTCAAAATTTGAAAATAGAAACGCTACTGTTTTGATTCAATAGTCCTAAAGGAATAGTCCAGGCAGTACCCCCAACATTAGTCTAGCTGCAATGAAAGTGTTGAGGGGATAATGAACGTATGTATTTTTCATGAATATGTATATCTAAATCTACATCACTAATTTCACTCACTTTCTACAAACTCTCCCTTTGTACAACAAATCCCTTCATCCTCTTGCAACTCAATTTAAGCCTTGCAAAAAGTGTTGAAACTATATGTTTTTGGCAACCACACATCAACTACCCTTCCTAAGCCCGTGTGACAAACTTCATCTAAACTAACAAAAACCAAATATTCAGTCGGGCAAGAGCTCAACAAAAGTGGATTAATGAAGCATCCCATTGAAAACAACGTAAATCTATTATCTTGGGATATTAAGTATCACATAATAGGATTCAATGATATTGTTTTGTTTACCGAAAGTACCTTTCAGTTTACAAACTTTCGAGTAATGTTAAACGAAGGCATTTAGCCCTCGCTCAACCATTAATTATGTTATTCTCCAGGAAATTTGAGGAGATCACTGGAAAATCAGCGGCGGAGCACGAATCAAAATCACATCATTAAATTCAAATAGGTACTTCTGAATCATCTCATCCTCAGAATGATTTGTATATATATTGTATATGGTATATATGTCGAATAAAATGGTAAAAATAGGGCACAATGATATTTAAAAACTGCATAAATACCTGCTATGATTATTTTTATAATTTTTTTCTGTACGGTTTGCACCTTGAAAACCTTTGGCCATATTCTAGTCGACGCAGATAATTCAAGAGGGTGACAGTAGAGTTTTTCTATTATCATCATTATGTTTGATCAGTTCATTCAATTGGAACAACCTATAAAAATATACGAATCCAAATTTAGAAACAAACATTCAGAATTCAACTGAAACATCATATTTATATGCAAGAAATATTCAAGGCTAAGCCTTTAGTGTATCACGTTTTTTATTTGTAGTGTGCATAAAATGTAATATATGTAATATAGGAAGTATCTATAATGAATGTACTGTTCTTACGACAAATAAATTATTATTATTATTATATACAAATTTAGAACCAAAAGGCAGAATTGTTTAAAAATAAATTTTAAATAAATAAGTATAATAGGTAGGAAGTTGAAGAATTTGTTTTTAGAAAGGTGCTAATAGTAAAAATTGTGAAAATAACAAAAAGTAATGGTTACCACGTAGAAAGAAAAATAAAGGAGTGGTGGAATAAAAAAGGAAAAATGAAGCAGAACTGTAAACTTCTATGAGCAATTTTGAAGGAAATATGCTTATGACTGAGGCATGGCATGTGAGAGACATTTATGCATACAATCAACTTTGTAACAAATCAGGAGCAAAATCTACTAAGAAACCACTTACCACGAATTGGAGGTTAGAGTCCCAACTTTTCACTTCACTAGCAGTAAGGAGGCCGAATTTTGCAAGACATCCACTTCAAACTAACCACAGAACATTCCTGGATTTGTGTGAGTGCAAGAATACTCATAACAGGTATTTTATCTTCATAAACTCAATCAAGTGGGAATATTCATCGAACTGTCACATTCTCGGTTTGATTACAAAAAAAGAAAATATTATTTTGAGTGGAAATATTCTTCTTCTGTCTATCAAAAAACTGAGAATAACCTATAAATATTTATTTTGGAATATTTCTATTATTGCGCATGAGCAAGCAAATGTAAAGTTTTAAATTTTGATTGGTTGAAAAGTATTACTGGAATAAGATAGATCGCAGGCATAGGTTGTTTTAAGTAATATTTCAATAAAAAAACCAACTATCCTACTATTTTTGGACTCATCATTTATTATTGATCATTTTAAAATCAATCTTTCTAACATAAACAGTATATTGACATCAAGTAAACAACAAGACGGTGCGCCTGCAATCCTCCTGAGATTGAGAGAATCATCTCTACATAGGCGTACCGACTGAGCTAAAAAAAGGTGAAAAAAAGGAGAGGTAATGTGTACAGGAAAGGGTAACAAGCATCATAGCCGGAGTTTTCTTCTGTTATGATTAGTATATGTCCCAAAAATCTGAATGAATAAAAATAAAAAATTAAACTTACTAACAATCAAATACAACATAACAATATATACTATATACTAGGTACTTCCTTTCTATGGATTACTTATACTGGAACTTTCTACATATGTCTATGAGCGATGCGAACTGTTCGTTAAGGATGATTCATATATATATATATATATATATATATATATATATATATATATATATATGTATATATATATATATATAGGGACTTGAACTATACAATTTTCTTCCCAAAAAACTCAAACTAATTAATACTACACATATGTTTGAGAAAAAAATAAAATTGCTTCTCCTCGACCTGTGTTCCTATAGAGGTTCGATTGAATAAAATTTTATGATAATATTCGATAAACTTGAAGTTTGTTTGTCTGTTTTTTATTTTTTCCGATTAGTATACATATATCTTTCATAGCTGACTTGTCCGTTAACTTCAGAGCTCCATGAATTACATTTTTTCCGGCTACCTCGTATCAAAGAGTCAGTTTAATCTACACGAAATCGATCGTTCAATTTCTCTATTAATGCATAATTGTGTTATATGCAGCCAAACATATACCGAAATCTACCATTTAAAATCTATTACTGGTCAATTTATATATTAATGCATCATTGTGGTATAGGCAACAAAACACACACGAATTCAAATACTATTCAAATGTCAAATCATACTACCTTCGCGCTGTCAAATTAATGTATTTTAAAATACTGTAAGTTTTCTCCTAGTTGAAGCAAATGGATATCGAAAATTTCACGTTGATCCGAGAAACGAGGTCGACGAATTTTTTTTGTAATCAACTCGTATATTAAAATGGCGATTAATGATCTAGAACATCTCGATCATTAATTGCCACTAGTTGATTGAATAACAATTAATTGAAGTGGATCCATAAACTGAATTGTTTGGATGAACTCAATTGCCGTAATTTCAGGCTAACTTCTAGATAGTCTCTTCCAAATCTTCCATCCCCAGGACACTATATTTACTGATTTGTTTGTAGATATGAACAGGATGTTCATAAAATCATTTGCGACTGAAAGATAAACTTTAGTCACTATTTGCCATTGTTCAAGATAACCTCTTGTGGGATATTCATGTTGAAAAGGGAAACATTCTCAATTGAGTAATGAATAGAAATATTTTTCAGTTAATTGAAAAATCCACCATGAAAATTAAGTTATTTTTGTAAATATCTAACAGAAAACAACTACTTTCCCGGCTAAAGCCACGCTGGACATCGGACTACATCTGATAGATATTTCGATGGGACACAAACTCAAAAGAAAAATTCTCAAAATATTTTTTTTTCTTCAGTTTTAATTAAGAACTCATATAAATGAATGAGATGAAGAAAAATGTTTTCTAGAAGCAATCTGACTTTGCAAATATGGAAATAGATATATTTCTTTTGGGGTGACACTTTGAAATCAGTGTTTTTTGACATTATAACCTGTCATAGGATTGATTGTTTGAAAATTTGGACAGGGTATTCATAAATAGATGTAGGGATTTGAAGATGGATCCAGGTGCCAGGTTGGAAAGGGTGATTATGTACAAACTGCTTGCGGAATAATCACAAAACTTCTGACTGTAAATCAACGTTTGTAAAAAATGTATCGAAAGCATCATATAGTGATAACCGGGTATCGAAGGATCAGATAGACAATAATTCAAATACTGATAATACCAGCTCATTGACTTCAATAGATCTCATCTTTACCGAATCAATACAAAATTTAAAAAAACAGGATTTTTTTTTTCCATAAATTTTCAAACTTTACACAAAATACAAAATACTTGGATATATTCTGCCAGGTGTACATAGCTAAACTATTCCCACTGTAATATTATCTTTACGCCACTGGCTTCTCCTGGAGTTTTCCATAGCGCGATGTGCCCCACCTGCAGTGGACATCTCGTTTTTGTTTGCATGTATAATATTGTGTTGAAAGACGCTTCATCCATTAATCTCCAACAGGAAATGAGCTACGAATCAATTACCAGTGAGATGAGTTGCTGACCTGAAAGATAAATTGCATGCTCTTCACACTACCTCATGGCCACTAAATGACACACTCTTTCGTCACATAAGAAGATAATTTTAGGAACGGGGCTCTGAACACTTCGTTAAGTACTGAGAATTCTTAGGGAAACAACGTTCGATGAGGAGGTGTCAATATTTTGTTTTTTATTTGAGGAAATGTTAAATTGCGGAAAATCAATTGTGCCAAACGACACCTTAGTGTACCAGCGGCCATTTTAATTAATTAGTTAAATAGGCAAAATATAGTTATAAAAATTTTGTGTATAATAAATATGTATATCAAAATAACATTAACCTCATCGATGCCTACGAGAGGTTTTTCAATATTCTAATATATTATCTACATGCAACGTGTCCCTGTATAAGGATCCAAATTGAAACAAAAACCAATACAAATGAGTGGATAACTAATGAAATAAAGCTGAGGGTAGGCAATTCAAGGAACTATATTGGTCTACAAAAAAACAATCAAGAATCATTAGTATTCTATCGTAAAATAGAATTCAGCATAGACGCCACATAAATGACACAAAACAGTATATTATCAGAACAAGATTACAGAAACCGATAGCATACAAAACAAACAAAAGCAAGTCTGGAAAACTATGGGTTTCAAGCTGTCTCCGTCAACACTTTCATGATAACGTTGTAGTAGGTACAACTGATTTGAATAGTATGCTAAATACTTTTTATTACCCCATATCCCCAATTGAAGTTTTTAACGTCATCAATGAACTTAAAAATAAAAATTCTAGTGTTATGGACTGCCTTCCCACAAAAATCGAAAAATCTATTTCGAACTATATCTGTGAACCACTTGCTTTCATAATAAATAGATCTGGAGAAACAGAAACTTTTCCAGACATGATAAAAGTGGGAAAAGTCATCCCAATATATAAAAAAATTATCCACTTATAATTGATAACTACAGACCAATTACCATCCCAAGTGTTATTAGCAAAATAGTGGAAAAATGTGTCTACAATAAGCTTTATCCATTTCTAGTGCAATATAACGTTATCAGTGAGTATCAGAACGGCTTCAGTCCGGGTAGGTCGGCAGTATATATATATATTATATATATATATATATATATATTTTATGTTATGTTATGCCAGTTATAAGTTTTAAAAGGAAAAAACCCACAAAAAAAAAAACTACTAAATAGTTATTAGTTTCAAGAGATTGTTTTGACATAATTTTGGAAGTTCTATTTATTTATAAGCCTATGTATAATATGGATAGATAAAAATGTCAAAATACTATAACACAATCAATTTCATACTCTGTCATAATGATTATAACCCATAATTGGTAAAAAGACAACAAAAAGTCTAGATTTACAAAATTTTCATGAATAAAAAGTGATCAACACATTTATAAATTTGAAACATACAGTATATGAAATTGTAGATAACTAAAAGTAGCCAATGGTAGAACAGCAAACTTCTTCATGACAATAGCCAATCAGGGAATAGATGGTCATATGTAAATTGGAAATTGTGAGAAAATAACAACGGGGTGGTGTCATAAGCAATTATTATTGAAATTTGTAAATAGTAATAAGAATGGAAAAATAGTTGTATATATAAATTATATAAGATGAACCCAAACAGTGAAATGTGACAATTTGGTGCGCGAATTCAAAAATTCAAATGAAAAAGAGGAAGGAAAATTGGTATCCAGGCGACAACAAACAAAGCCGAGGGAGATCGAAAATAAATTCACAAGGAATGCCACGCAACATTTTGGGAGAAAGAAAAATGAAATAATTCTAACATTAGAAGAAAAAAACCAATATTACCTTAATTATACAACATATCCAAGTGTCCAAAGCTGATTTCTGCATATGTATGGTTCCTGATTTATGTATGGTTATGTATGGTTCCTGATAGAGCTTGGAGTGAGAAAGGATCCAGTTTCAGGGCATATCTTGAACACTGACATCTCCAGCAGGTATAAAAACTTTAATAGGGCACATCCGGTCCATGAACAATATCACAAATAACGTATCTCACATCTGAAGAACTTTATTTCACTTTATTTTGAACCATAAAAGAAAAATTCACTCTCAAGAAAAAAGTGAGGTTCTGTCTATCTATCCATGATTTGATTTTAATGATTATCCGTGGATATTTGTAGATTCACATTAGTATAAGTTATTTCTCGTAGGACAGGTAAAATTAAGTCTTCCTGAATAAAGGAAATAATTGCTTTTTGATACTTTGTCGTTTGTTTTCTGCAATGATCAACAATCATACTTATGACCATTGAATAAATTGAAATTTGACATATCAAGTAGTGGCTCAATTGCCTTATCTGAGATAAGAGGCGTACCAACTGTGCTTAGCTGAGGTAAGGAAAATAATAACAATTGGCAGCAACGTGACGAGAGAACAGATATTATTAATACATTTCAAAATATATTATACAGGGCACAAATAATTATCTATATCATATCAATTTGGCTCACAAAGAATAGTGAAAATTATTAGCTATCTTCATTATATAAAAACAATTCACATTTGAAAAATTATCATTACATAACAATATATTTATATATATATTTTTATATATATATATATATATATATATATATATATACAGTGGGGAATAACGGGGATCTTCAGTCAGCACAAGTGTTGAACTATGAAAAACTCTTCAATACGTTGGACCGAGCTTTCGTTTCAATTTTGAAACTTCTTCAGGGTCCTAAAATATGTAAATTACACAATACTTAGAATGAAAGAAGTACTTACAGTAATCTGAGTGGTTGATTAATGAACATTAACTTTTAAAAAAAAACGTCAAAGATATTACACCATTCCGACAAATATTTACATATTACCAAATCTATTAATACCAATGTTTTAAATTGTGCATTTTCCATTGAATGAATTAACGAAAAAAGAAGGGGTGGGGCAAATTTTCGGGCGTAGATTCATATATTTTTTACTAATTTCGTAGTATTTGCCGGTAATTGTAAATGTTTGTTGTACTTTTGTTTTAGTTTCTACCACATTACAATTAAGATTCCATTCATATCTTTGACATTTTCACATTTTAGGTCATGTAGTTCATGCCTTCGACATGCTCCCATTATTCCAAAAATCATTGCTACCTAAAACAAATAGATAAATTAAAAAAATACAACAATAAGAAATAAAGAAAAGAAAAAAAGAAAAAATTAAATGAAAAGCAGGATGACCTAGGCTAGCTTCGAACCCGCGTCTCATACCTCATACTGTAGTCTATAGTTCAAATCTGGCGCCTTAGCCCGCTTCGCCACGAGTTAACTTATCAAGTTTTCTCGACATTAATGAAATATATCATGCATGAGTCGAATGGAAAATGTAATCATGACAAAATTCAAAAAAAATGCCATGTTAGGTAGATACTTACTTTTATAAATAAAAACTTTTCATCGGTTGCTTCGTAGATAAACGTTTTTATTTGTTCAGGTGAAAATATTTTTGATTTTTTTCCAACGTATCCTTCGGACTTTCGCTTCAATAAAGCTTGTAGCTCCTTATATTGAGAAATGTCTATATTATGGTTGATATTTAGCAACGATTTTATTATTGAATAATGTGTCCATGTACTAGATGATTTCATAGTTTCCATCAATTCTTGAAAATACGCAATCAAAACATTTTCGGAGAATGTCGAAATATTATTTGTATTTCTCCAGTCCATAAACCGTTGATATATTTTTTCGTACACTTTCTTAGATTTTTGGGGTAAAATATTTTGTACTGCATTTTCTGCTTTCTCCGATATGTGTGGAGGAGTCGATGGTAATGCTTCTATATCGTTGATATCAGACATTTTGATAATTATCGAAGTTTAGCTATATTCAACGAAAATTTAATACCTACTGATTTCGACAAATAAAACAATTAGATAGGGATCTAGGACAAACGTCAAATGCACAGCATGCTTGATTGACAAATTATGGGTTTCTATTGATTAAAAATCTGTATCGTTATGAAAAATCTGTATCATAATGGATCTCATTATGAAACGGATTATGGGCATATAAGTACGGGTGTAGAAAAAAATTGTTATGTGGCAGTTTTTGGGGTCGGAGATCAAAATCCACGAATTCAAGATGGCGACGAGTTTTGTGATTATGAACCCAATTCCATTCAAAATTGGCGTGTGGGGGTATTTGGGGTCGGACATCAATGATGTTTTTGTCAAAATTGTTGAATTCAAGATGGCTGCTCCAAGATGGCGACATGTTTTATTATTAAGGCCCGATTTCATTCCAAATTGCTATGTGGGTTTTTTCGGGTAGGTATTATAAATTTTTGCCAGAATTTAATAAGTTGACAGATTTCATGAATGACTGAAAATATTTGAATAAAAATGATTGATTGATGATTGATGCGGTGGTATCTTTCATGAAATAGAGTTATTCAAAATTATAAGAATGTACCAAAAAAAATACAATATTCTCCGGAAGAGCGTATAGTTTCTTCCTTATTTCCATTCTTTTCCACTTTCCAATCACTCGACCAGTAGTAACCGCTTCTCAAAAACCCCTATTCATCATCGACACAATAACATGGATGCACATCCTCGATAGCATCTTGTACCCGAGCTTGAGGTGGGTGAAGTAGCGAGATAACACGCGATGCTGCGCCACGTAGGCAGATAAGAGCTTGTAAACACGGCGATCGCGATAAGGTGCATTATTACTGCTCAATGTCTAGCAGCAGGAACCACCGTCTTTATAGTCCAGTCAATGTCGTCCAAAATGTATCAATGACGAAAAGTATGCTTATATTTTGTGACAATTTCGTGTCAAATTCAAGTGTTACCTGAAATATTAAATGGAGGAAGTTTGTATTTTAAAAACATATGTATTTGTGAAACATTTACGACTCACAATGCAATAAATATGTTCCTGTGTAACTTTTATTTGTCCAACATCCAAATATCATATACCTAGCAAATTCAAAATAATTTATTATTCTGTTAGTATGATTCACATTTCATCAAACAAAATCATAACAAAACACTTCATATTAAAAAAATATGGGCCTTTTCCTCTGGGAAGAGATGTAGTTAATATTATGAATAACCAATTACAAATTTTATGTAGCTTGAAATTGATAAATTAAAATCAAATTCTACCAAAACAAAATGTATGATCATTGGCAGTAGGTATAATTGTAAATCATCCAATTACAAAAATCTAAATATTGAAATTGGGTCAGAAATTGTAGAAACAGTAAACAGCATTGAATACTTGGGAGTAGAGTAAGATCAATTTTTGAGCTTGAGTCTGCTAGAAAATAGGAAAGAAAATTGGTTATATTCATAGGATATCATCGAAACTCTCTAACTGAGCAAAGAAAAATATTATTTGTCCGCAATTTACATATTGTATATCGTTGTTAATTTCGTGTGAGAAAAAAGATAAATAGATTACAAATATTGCAAAATAAAGTTATGCGCATTCTATTAGGCTGTAACCGATATACATGCATTGATTACATGTTAAAAACCTGAAATTTCTAAAATATTCATCGGATGATTGATGAGGCTATTATGGTATTTATCTACAAAATAATAAATAATAAACAACTTCCTACCTACTTATCTCAGTTTTTAACTGAAAGGTCTGATATGCTTAGTTACAATCTTAGAAGTAATGCAAACTATTTGACAGATGTCACACTGACACACTTCAAAAATCTCTATTTGTTGGAGTAGTGAAGACATATGATAATTTACCTCTTATTGTGGAAACACATCAAATTCTCAGATTTTCAAGATAGGATTGAAAAATATTTACTTTAAATTAAATAGTATTACTTCATAGCTTTTAACTGATCACTGTGTAATTATTTTGTTTTTTGTTTTGTACAGTTTTTTGCTAAATTAAGAATTATTTATTATTTTTATTTTGATAAAGGAAGTAGAAGAAAATCGAATCCTGCTCGAAGTTTTTTTTTCTTTAATTTAAAAATGTATCTGAAATGCCACTTTGGTTTTTTATTTGTGTTTTGGGTTCCTATGTAAGTTTGGGAGTTCCCTGCTAGGAATATTTTGAATTTTCTATTATTCATTTGTTATTTCCGGATACAATTTCATGTTTCAAATTGTGACGTACCTTGACAGACATACTTACATGTTTTGTTTATTAATATTAAAAAAAACGAACAGAAATTTCAAAATCAATGAATTAAACATGCAAGTCTGATATTGATATAATAATGAAATATATTTTTATTATATAAAATTGTACTCCAGAAATAACAAATGAATAATAAAATTGTTCTTATATAAATCATAAATATCTCCAAAATGTTGTGATGAATGCATAAATTTACAAGTAGGTTGTTTGGAATTTCTGTCTTAAAATCTTCTAGTAAAGCTCTATTTGTTGTGAATGATAAGGAATAAGATACGAAATCATCTCTACATGTATAATGAAAAAATTTAAGGTTAACTGAAACAAGTTTTGAGTCTATGATAACCCATCCTCAGTCTATAGATATAATGCAGTGATATATAAATCAATAGAATATGAGTAGTTGAATTGACATGGAGACAAAATATCGTAGGCAAGAAGTACCCACCTAGATAAAACAAAGGAAAGGTACATTTTACTAATTTGCACTGTAACTGAAAAATATATATAGAAGATACGTGCTGTTCTCATATATAAAATTGGGGAGTATACATTTTTAATTCCTTTTTTTTCATTTCATGCTGGCCACGAAAGCCCCATCAATGCTTCGAGTGATTGGGAAGATGTGGAATAGTTGAAATGTGGTCGAACTGTCATCTCAGTGAGTTCCTCCTTCAAAATTGAAGAACCAAACTTTTGAGACCTTTTGACACACCGAAACCAGCTTCAGGATTCCAGGTTAACGTATCGTCGCAACCTGAATATCCTAATACTGATTCAGATTACAGGAGTATGGAGAAAACTGCTGATCCAATATCAATTAGATTTGCTAGAAAGTTAAACTTAGCTTCACTGCCTACAGAAGCAAATCAGGTAATGCTGCTTGGTTGGGTTGTACAAGCAGTTTTTAACATATCTCCTCATCCAAGGTCATTGAATCGGCAGAAGACACTACACAGAATCTTGGTGATGTTCCAGTTTTCTTCCGTCTATAATTTATTCTTACGTTACTGGAAAACTACCACCTATTATTATCAGATTTGTTGTTGGGCATGGATCTGTTGATTCAGATCTCTTGTGTTCCTATATACGTTCCATTCAAATAACATCATATTTGGCCTATATAGCATTTCGTGTAGCTGCTACAATCATTTGTTCATGCAGTACTACCACAGCATTACTCTGCACCAACATATCTTTTTTACTGGACTATTACGTATGGTTTTCTTTACTGTCCATGTCGCAGTGGTTTATATCACTATGAACAGGTTGATTTCATGATGTACTGTTCCGCTCGAATGAAAGGAAGGACGGAGACGGACTGAAGGATTTATTTTTGTTCTAATCAGATTATGAGCTCAACACTGCACATACGAGTCGTCGAGATCTTCGTGTGAATGAAAGGAGGTGCGATTGATTTATTGTAGTGCATCGGTGTGGAATAAGATGAAAGTTCGTGTACAGGTGGGGAATTATGAACACAAAACGCATTGTGAACTATATCCGAGCGAGGTTGAGGAATGGAAAGTTCAGAGAATGGGTTGGAAGAATAATTGTTTTTTTATCTCTTTCGATACATATGGATGACAAATTACACGCCCGATAATTTTTCTGGGGATGATATTATGAGTTTGAAAACATTCAGTTTTTTCTTCAATTTATATTTTTATAATTATCTATCCTAGGAGCTTGACTTTTGGTGCGTAGAAAATTTTCTGCCTTTGAATTCCATGGTACCAGATTGAATTATAGATGTCGCTATCTGTAATGTGTTTTATTTCGTATAGTTTTTTCGCCGGATGATACTAATTTTACGAGTGTATAGATTTAATTTCGATAAAGCAATAAAATACGGGTGTGATGGACAGACCCGTATGTAATTGAAAAATAATTAATAAATTATCAATATTGTTTTTATTATTTTGATAATTATTATTAATGTCAAACACACAGTTATTATAAACAATTCCTGGTTGGTTTTCTAAACCTGATGAGATACTGCGACTAGTACTGGGAATGTCTCTCATAGCTTGTATATCGCTTTTATGATGATAATGTACATTTGTAATTAAGACTCAATCGACTGGCTATTGTTATGTCCTGTAATCTTTATCAACTGCTGTTCGCTGATTCCCCTTTTGGCTGAGCTGGAGACTGCAGTTGCCCTCGCTGAATGGTTAGTAATCCTCACTTTCTGGCTTCAGTGGCAGCAGATTTTAACCACATAGAAATTGTATTTTTCCCGACAGGGCAATTTTTGTACCACCCCTTTGACTGTGCTTCCAGTTTGGATTTGCAGTCAAAAATAATCTGTCAGTTGTGACAGTATCACCTCTTTTCAACCGACGAAACCAAAAAGGAGGAGGTTCTCTATTCGACCCGTATATTTTATGTTTTTCCATCATATTTTTTTATGTCGATCACGCATAACTTTTTACTGAGGCTTCCGATTCCGATAATTCTTTTTTCAGTGGATAGGGTGTACTTCGACTTTGGTCCCATTTGAATTTAAAAGATGGAATCCACCCCTAAGGGTAGCGAAATGAAGGATATTGATCACTCACCCTCTGAATTTGGTCCGTTAACCGATTATATCAGTCATAACTTTGTACTGGGTTCTTCGAGTTGGATGATTCTTCTTTTAATAGATAGGGTAAACCTTATATCTGGATTTCGAAAGGAATTAGCCACCCTTGCGGGTAGAAAAATAGGGGATAATTGATTTTTCACAGGTGAACATTAGCACACACATACGTAGTTGACAATGACAGATCGCTACTGACATTATTCTTGTTCCGTCAAAATCAGTATATTTTATGAGAGGATGGAATGATATACAAAGTAATGAAATAAACTAACCAGAACAACGAAAATAATTTATATTACAACAAATAGTAAAAGTAGATAATCATATTATTTAACTGGTAATAGTTGAAGTAAGGTGGGTAAGTAAGTATTTTGGAAGTAATAAAAAAACAAGTAGGTTCAATAGATGAATTTTCTATTTTGTAAGATTTTTCGTTACCAATTTATATGAACTGTTTCCATACACTTGCCCTATTCTTTTCAGTATTATATGGTGTTAAATTCTGAGCTTCTTGTCTTACAACTTCCACACTTTCGAAACGAGACATTCTGCAAAAATGCCACAAAACTAAAGCAAAAAATGTGAAATAGCCTCATATTATAAATGACACATAATTCACCTGTTGACAGGCACAGAGCCTACTTGGTAGTTTTAGCTTCCTACTGGATTTTCTGAAGGAAAATGTCATGTTATAATTTTTTATATTACTTTGGTGTGAAATTATAAATTTAAAAAAAAATTCATGCTCTTCGAAATATTTTCGATAGTAATCCAAGCACTAGGGGGATTGCTAGTGACAATACTTAGTAGAAATAAATCTAATGAATATAACAGAAAGAGACTGTTGAAGATTGAGGATTATATATTTATTTTTCGTTTTTATAGTTTTTGAATATTTTGTATGTTATAAAAAATGAGAGGGACGGAGCTGTCATATTGAATTTGAAGCTATGAAAATTCTATTTTTGATAAAAGCTTTTAAAGTCTTTCTTGAGATTACTACATAACACAGACTGCTTTGGATTTTTTTCGAATCTTCTCGATTTTTCCAAAGAGGCGTATGGCATACCAAACTGCAGCACGTAATCCAAACACCCAAATGGAAAGTTGCCTACTTCAGTGTTCCACCACACATCACCGGTTGCTATTATCTCCCGCACCTCCTCCTATAAATTCAATAAACAAACCAAATTAAACCCAAGAACGCTGTAATCGCATTGGTATCGAACAAATGCGGATTAATTGGTTTTACCACACACAGACTCTCACTAATAACGAGTTGTAACATGCAATTAAATTAAAAACAATCGCGGTAAATCATCTCCGATCATTTTTCCATTTGATTTATCCCACCGAGAAGTGCATTTTCAATTAACAGACATAAAAAACGATCTTCTCCCAACAGATCGACGCATCGCTCCTCATCGATTAATAGGCTTGTCGTCGTCTGTAGAGAACTACTAATTAAAAATAATTGAAAACTTCAACGTTGTCGGCGACATGTGTTTTTTCGGATTATCTGATCTCGAGACTGATGTACTGAGTTCAAACCTTTGGGGGTTTGGATTGATGAAATAGGTGTTCTAGGCTAACCTCGAGAATAGTGGCAACAAACAAAAACCTTCGAAGGATATTCTGCAGAAATATCTGGTATACACAAGAGATATAATGGTGGATACGTTAGACAACATATTTCTCAAAAAAATTATTTTTTATTATTTTTGACAACAAAATGTTATAAAAAACGATTTTGTGTTTTCGATCACCCAATTAACTCTCCGTTGCACGACGTCAGCCGGACTAACATCCATACACATTAGAACCAACATAAATATAACAAATTTTCACCCCAAATTTTTTGACATTTTCAAAAAGTTGTTTTCGTAGGATGGTTTAGTGTATTTTCAATAAATTTGCGAAACAAGATAGTTTTGATAATAAACACTAAAAAAACTGACAAATGCAAAAACCATGCATTTTGGCTTTATTGTTACAATAAACCTTTAGAAAAAAAAATAATGAAAACAGAGATAAAATTATTCGACAGAAAAATAAAAGTACAAAAAACAAAATGTTAATAAATAAAAACTTTTTAACAAAAAATTAAACCGACGAAATACGGAACTGAAAAGTAGAAAATAAAATAAACCTTCTTAGTCTCAATAACTAAGCTCCTAAACTAAAGTAAGTAACTAATTTTGAGTCGGCGCCAAACGAACAATCAACGAAAATCATTAAATTACTTCAAAAAAATTATCAGAATGTCACCGCGCAACTCGATGCCATCATTTTACCTAAATATTTTGCTTGTTTGTTTGGCGCCGACTCAAAATTAGTTACTTACATTAGTTTAGGAAAGTAAAGTAAAGATAAAGTACCTCTCTCCCACAAATCAGGAGTCTACAGAATTTCATGTTCACAGACCGATTGTGTTGCCCAATATGTCGGTCAGAGTGGTAGAAAAATAAAAACAAGAGTTGGTGAACATGTTAAACTGATTGAGAGTTCTAGAAACCCACACATAGATGATTATAATACCAAAAGTTCATTTGCTAACCATATTCTTAATCACAACCATAGCTTTGATATTGAGACTGATTTAGATATTTTACATGTTTGCCAAAAGGGCTCTTTACTCAATTTCCTTGAAATATTTGAGATCAATGCTGTCATAAACAATCCGAGCGTCATTTCCTTAAATGAACAAGTACAGTTTGATTGTCGAAAGTTTTTTAATTCCCTTACATTTCATTAGAACTTTTTCCTGCCTCGATCTCCGATAAACCAATTGTTCTATGTCATAGTGCATTTGTTCGTTTGGACAGGTGCTATTCCTGTTTGCTCTGTGGTGTCGTTTTCCTTTTTTCAGTACAAGTTGCACTTCGGGGTGTTTTGTTGGAATAACTAGTCTGTCACATACATACTGTTCTTTATTTTGATACATAATTGTTCTACTCTTATAGATATATATAAATTTGTAAATATGGATAGGTGACATCTGAGCTCTACGCATGGTATAGTAACCGCTTTGGTTTTGCTTTACATCTAGTTCTATTTTGTTCCGTGCATGGAGTTCACTTGTCGTCGTTCCATGGCTAGGTTTGACAATTCAGTCTGACAGATGGTTGGCTCTTTGGGTGCTGTCAATCACCGCCATTGCATCTATTGTTTCCTCATGTCGTCAATTCATTTTGCATCGGCTAAAGTATTTAGCCCTCCCAAATTTAAATATGGGACACAGCCCTTGAAAGGGAAATCCCAACTTTCCATATGGTCTACGTTATGAACATTGGAATTAAAATAATTTTATAACATTAACCTACAAAATAATTGTTTCATCTCCATGTAAGTAGCACTTATTGTATCATATTACCCATGTAACTAAGTCTTTGTTCTTCTTTTATTGTAGAATACTTTTATATATGCTGATGATGAACCTATAGAGGTTCGAAACATGTTCACCTAATCGATGGTATTGATCTAATCGATTGTTAATATTATATTGTGGAGACGACTTCGTGTTTTTCTTCTTCATAAAATTATACCACTCCACTTCGAGATACAATGGACTTCTACCACAGGTTAGTTTAGGAGCTTAGTTATTGAGACTAAGAAGGTTTATTTTATTTTTTACTTTTCAGTTCCGTATTTCGTCGGTTCAATTTTTTGTTAAAGTTATTATTTTTCAATTTTATGTGGCTAAAAAAGAATCATCCAAATCGGATAACCCCGTACAAAGTTATGCCTGATAGAAACGGTTAATGGATCAAAATTCAGAGGGTGAACGATCAATATCCTCCATTTTGCTACCCTTAGGGGGTGGCATTTTTTTCAATTTTTCAATACTTTGAAGTACATCCTATCCATTGAAAAAAAATATATCATCGAATTCGGACTACTCTATGGAAATATATGCGTGGTATGTTGGCTGAAATCTACTAATTACTACCTACTTAATTTTTGATCACTTCCAAGATACTCACTTACCTAGCTCACTTCAACTATTGACTGTTGAATAATAAGATTATCTACTTTAACTGTTTATTGTTATATATTATAAATTATTTTTGAAAGTTCTGGTTAGTTGATTTCATCACTTTGTATATAATTCCATCCTTTCATAGAATGTAATTATTATTGTGACGGATGTAGGAGGATCTGTCAATGTCAACTACATATGTGTGCCACTGTTCACAAGTGAAAAATCAATCATCCTCCATTTTTCTACCCATAGGGGTGGATCATTTCATTTCAAATTGGAATATGATCAACTATGAGGTATGCCCTATCCGATAAAAAAAGAATCATCCAAATCGAAGATCCCAGTACAAAGTTATGCCTGAAGAATCGGTAATCGGACTAGAATTCAAAGGGTGAGTGATCAATATCCTTCATTTTGCTACCCTTGGGGCTGGATTTCATTTCTGAAATTCAAATGGGACCAACTTCGAAGTACACCCTATCCACTGAGAATTATCGGAATCGGACGTCTCAGTAAAAAGTTATGCGTGATCATACATAAAAAAAAATATAAAAAAAAAATTAATGTACGCGTCTACTAGAGAACCTCCTCCTTTTTGGTTTCGTTGAAAATTACTACGCCATTGCAGAAACTGCATTGACACGAATTGACAGTACCGGACTCAGGACCGCTGCTGAACACTCGATACTTTGTGACTCATACAGAGCCAAGCTTCAAAAAATGTATGTGTAAGCGTTTGATGACTGCTTCTTAGATATCTCCCAAAACCTTATCCAGCCACAATTTGATAAAATTAAACTTTACAACCATGGCCCCTCTAGCTTCGTTATGAGTGCGGTTACTCCCATGGAGGTGAGACATTTTCTTAAAAAAACATCCCATAAGCCTTCAGCTGGTATAGATGAAATTCATGGTAACGTAATAAGACTGGTAGTGACCTTATATATCAACCTCTATCATATCTTATTAATGAGTCATTTATAAATGGACAATTTCCAGAGCCCCTAAAAACATCTAAATGTTACCAATTTTAAAAACAATCAGATATAATGAATTATAGATTAATATATGTTCGAAGTCAAATTTAAAAAATCTTTTAACAATATTTCTCTCAGCGTTTAGCTGATTTTCTAAAAAAATCGTAAATAAATCAGGGACGCAGATGGAATATCCCATATTCCCGTAGAAAAAAGAATTTCCTTTCGAATGGCGAGAACACGATGAAATCAGAGTAAGGGACATATTTTTTCCCGCTCCAAAGTGAAAAAAGTGATTTTTGCTGAGGCACCCGTGCAGACTTATGTTGGAAGAATCGCAAAAAGATCAGGGACGAGCGATCGGTGTGAAGTTCTGGAAACTTATGCAAAAACTATGAAAAAAACGATGTTGGGGTTTTTTTTTGGGAAAAAAATTATTTTTTGTTTTTTTTTTCGGAAGTTCGGATTTTTCTAACTCGGGAACGGTGGAAGATAGAGCTATTCTGCAAACTCCAATCGATTCAGATGGCCAAAGTAGTCTAGAAACAGAATTTCGTTTTGATGCGGTATTTTTTTTAAAGTCAAATTTTCGAACAAGGCCTATAAATATCTTCGGAAAACCAAAGTGGTCGTATCGATCTCCGGTTTGAACCAAAATGTGGGAAATGCCGTGTAGATTCCGAAAATATAGCAATTCTACAGATTCACCGTGAATCCTGAAAAATCGAGATAACGGCGAGAAAAATCATAGATGGCGCACCGGTCGACTTTGACATATGTCAAATTAAAAAACCATCCGGTTTTTTTTTTTTGCAACACTTGCAGTGCCCTGTTTTGTTGGGTGGAGGGTCAGGTTTTTCTTCAGTGTCGATTCCAGTATGTTTAGCTATTGCATTTTGAATGTAAAGCTCTGGACTGCATATGGTCTTTTATCAACTCCAAACCCAAAAACTTGATGAATAATCTTTTCTGTTTACTATGATTCTGATCTGGTTTCCAATTATAAATGCATTCATGCTAGCAATGTTCAAAATTGCATATGTGGTCGACGGTGGTCTATTAAGACAAACGTATGAATCAAACATACAAAAAAAGATACTACTGTCAAATAAAGTATGAATTATACCTTTTTAATTACTTGACAGGTACATAAGATGGCAGATCTAGTTCTACGCCAGTTTTTTCTCGAAGATGGGAAGGAAAAGAAAGTTAACTCAAAGTCGTTCTCCATGAAATAAAAACAGCATGGCTACTGGAAAAATGTATGCATTTCGGAGATTGAGATCCCCATCTTCAGCAGAATTACAAAAATCTAAAATAATGATTAGGTACAAGTTATGGAACAAAATGGATGTTACCTTTTTTACAATTGTTATGGTAGAAAACATTTTTTGGAAATAAAACTTAGGTGTGGTCTCAGCTTAGACCTTACTATGGAATACCCCATTTGCGAAGTTTCTCTTCCTTATTGATGAAGTTTTTGTCTGCCACATTTTTAGAATGTTGAAGAAACTTGATGAAACGTGTGAAGAGAGAATCTCCCAAATTGGAAAAAATTGACGGAGATCTAGTGAACTAAACTGTTTTTAACAATGAAATCTATGCATGATAACCTAACCTCACAGAGTATAGTGATTGGTTAGTAGATGTCGCTGTACTATGGTGGTGGTTTTTTACAGTGACAGCGATGTGATAGATGGTGAGAGTAAGAAAGAATATTTTGTTTTTGGGATTAACGAATGAAAGCAAGAGCTTTAAACAAATTTAGGCAATCGAATTCGGTTTGTTCATTGATACAATTTGTATCAGGTGCATTTTTAGATTTTTGGATTTCAAGAATTTCTAAGAGGTTTAATTCGGGGCCTTTTGGGCAGAAATGGATTGGATCAACGTTATTGTTTCTGTTAAAGTTTGAGTGTATGTTATTCCAAAGATAAACGGGATAGACTGGATGAATCAGGGGTCTATAAACTTGAATGCCCAGAATGCTCAGTTGTTTATATAGGACAACTGGTCGAAAATTTGTTGATATACTCAAAGAACATACAAATATCTTCAATAAATATCACCACACAGACATCTGTAATCCGGACACCCAAACTTTAACATAAACAATAACGTTGATCTAATTTCTGCCTAAAAAGCCCTAAATTAAATTCTTAGAAATTCTTGAAATCCAAAAATCTAAGAGTGCATCCGATACAAATTGGGTCAATGAACAAACCGAATTCGATTGCCTGAATTTGTTTAAAGCTCTTGCTTTTATTCGTTGATCCCAAAAACAAAATATTCTTTCTTACTCTCACCATCTCTCACATCTCTGTCACTGTTAGAAACCACCACCATAGTACAGCGACATCTACTAACCAATCGCTATATTTCGTAAGGTTAACGCGCACGTTTAAAACTGATTAGTTCACGAGGTCTTCGCCAGGTGTCCCATACTAAATGAACGATTTGTCAATTTTTTCCATTTTGTGAGATTCTCTCTTCACACGTTTCACCAACTTTCATCAACATTCTATAAATGTGGCAAACAAAAACCTCATCAATAGGGAAGAGAAAACTTCGCAAATGGGGTGTTCATAGTAAGGTCTAAGCTGAGACCACACCTAAGTTTTATTTCCAAAAAATGTTTTCTAGCATAACAATTGTAAGTAAGGTAACTTCCATTTTGTTACATAACCTGTACCATAATCATCATTTTAGATTTTTGTAATTCTGCTGAAGATGAGGATCTCAATCTCCGAAATGCATACATTTTTCCAGTAGCCATGCTGTTTTTATTTCGTGGAGAACGACTTTGAGTTAACTCTATTTTCCTTCCCATACTCTACAATCTCCACTTTGAAAAACAAATGGACTTTTTTCGCCAAATTTTCTGGAAGACCAAGCGACTTCCTAACTTTACCCGTCTAGTAGAGTATAATCCGCTTTGTTCTTCGGATTTTCTTCAGCAACACTTTCATTCTTTGTTGCAATGCCATAGGATTACAATGTAGAAACCAAGCGGAACAATCAAGCCTTTTCAATAAACCATTCTTTCTAAATCGAATAATCCGATAACAATGAATCTCATAAACCTTACATGAATAATAAAGCTACCTACCATTCACATCCACTTGATTGTTTCATATCACGAATTAAATTTGAACGTGGGCCAGGCGGCATCAGGTGGTCACACATAGAGGTCTTTAATCTAGCGTGCTTTGAAAGTTAATTGCCGACAATGATTAATGACGCTGGCTAGGGGTGGATGAGTAAAAATTACCATACGTTTCGACGTTTCATCTGCATTAGCATCATCAATCACCGATACGGTGGATATTGAGCATTGATCTGTGGAACAAATGGGTTTTATTGTGTATGGGGATACATTTTTGCTGTTATAGTCATTCTTCCAACTTCACTTCTACTAAATTCAATGTGAATTCATGAAAAAACATTATTTTTCCGGTTGGTGTGGAATTCAAAGCAACAGCTTTGAATTTTCAAAGTGTAAATTTTATTAACATCCAGACAGGTGAAGTTGTCAAGAAACACAGACACCAGAAGAAATATTTCTAACGTTATCCATCATGGCAAAGTGAAACTGCTTCTAGAGATCCTGGCAGTACTTTCACTGATGCTGTAGTTCTTATGATTTCAATTACTGATAAACTCTTTTCAATAATCAAAATGTGTTCTTTTCAGAAAGGGGGTGTGTTTCATAATAATGAAGAAATGAAACAAAGATTGGACTTGTTATCGATAAGTGACTTTTTATTAAGCTCGTATTCTCAATGAAAATACTCAGTGAACTGAAATTCTGAACTTACATGACTTAATAATATTTGAAATGATAAGGACTCCAAAAGGTTTCTCAGCTATACAAAAATCATTGAGTTGAAATTGTTGTTTAAAATTACCTAACAGGTCAAGAGATAGTACTAGTCTCATGACTTTCTCTGACGCAAGACTAGAACGAACTAACAATTTTTTTCTTAAATTTTTGGAATCCTCTTACAGGGGTGGTTTCGCACTTAAATTTCGAAAGGAATAAGATTAGAGAGCTAGCGTATGATCTATTTTATTGTAATAGTCTGATTAACAAGTTGAAAAACGGGTTAATTCTTGTTCCCGTTCCTAAAAATATGCGCGATAGCTCTTTCGAGTCGGAATGACGTCTGGAAAAATGTATCTCGAGCATTTATCAGCACATGAAAAATTGCAATTGTTATTAAAAAAATAAGATAAAAAAAAGATATTAAGTTTTTTGTTAATAACTCAAAAACTATTAATATATAAGAATTAAAAAAAAAAGATCCTTAAAGAGGAGGAAAGTCTATTGTTTATAAACAATATCTTAACAAATGACGTACAAATTTTTTTTCCTACGTTAATTGATGCCATTGTAGATGCAAAAAAACTATATAATGACATTTGTCAACAACATTTTTTTAATATTAATTTTTTGTTATTTAAAAAAATATAACAAAAAAAATATAAAACTCAATGAACTTTATCACGTGGTCTTGTTAAGTATGTATATAAGAAGAACTCCAAGAAGCAAACAATTTTGGAAAAACAGAGATTGGATAAAAAATTTGTTAATTGACAATCGTATAACTTTTTTTAAAATCAACATAACTTTTTTTTCCAACTGTGCTCTATTCTTTCAATTGTTCTGATGACACCGTGATTTTTTCGTTTTTGATAAATAAAATAAGGAGATATTATTCCGGGTCGACTTTTGACCGTCCGGGATCCTTGGAAGCTTTTAGTCATTTTCCGGCCTAGTCGGGGAAGTACGCACTTCCCGGACTAGGCTGGGAAGAATCACGTTGTTGTTGTCATTGTTAATATGAAAATCTTGGTAGGTATGGTTTTGATAAATGCAGTTGATCATTACCATAGCAACGAAATAACGGCTGACAGTTCATATGAAATTAGTTGTCAAAAGTTTGCATGTTTTTTGATCGCAATTCGCAATAAAATATGGAAAGCAGCAGAAAGAAATATGTCGTCTCTTTGATTTGTTATTCTACACGGTTGCCGAAAAAATATTGTACGCAACACGCCCGAAAATATTTTTTTTGGACTCACAGACTTCCAGGACTCGCCAATTTTGTCTATTCGTCCAAAAAAACCTATTTTCCGGACTATTTTGGAAATTTCCTCCTCTTGAGGATCTTTTTTCAAAATTTCTAAAATATAAATAGTTTTTGAGTTATTAACAAAAAACTGAATTCTTTTTTTTTTCATTTTATTTTGTTAATACAATTGCAATTTTTTATGTGCTAATAAATGCTCGAGATACATTTTTCTAGACGTAATTCCGAATCGAATGAGCTATCGCACATATTTTTAGGGACCGGGAACAAGAATTAACCCGTTTTTTACCTTGTTAATCAGAGCATATTTCAACGGACAATTTATAGAGTTTCTGAAGTTATATTGGATATTCAATATCCGAAATTCCGGTAACCGAGTCGCCTTCGAATCAGGATATGATTACCCCGTCTACTCTCAATCATAATATGATTTTTTTCGTCAAAAGTAACTAATTGCCTTCTCATCGACGAAGCTCACAAACTATTCGGTTCCCTATTTAACGAAGTATTGATGAATGGATTTTGCAATTACAGAGAATAGTGCAGAGCTTTGATGTAGATCATTCGACTGATTTAATCCTTCTGGTTGCAGGTATCTGGCTGCAAGTTTAAATGCGTGCTCAGAGCGGTTTGGGTGCGAGGTACACCCCGTGTTTCATGTTCGAAGGACCAAGGAATGTTTTGGTGACTGTAGAGGGTCTCAAAAATTAGTCAAAGTGATCAGTGGAAATTTCAAGAAAGCTTGAACACTTGAAGTGTCAATGAATGTTTTGGTGACTGTAGAGGGTCTCAAATATTAGTCAAAGTGATCAGTGGAAATTTCAAGAAAGCTTGAACACTTGAAGTGTCATACGGCTTAACTACTAGTTCTCATTCACAACATTTTTCTATTATTCAGATACATTATGTAATTAATATTGCCAAGATAGAAAATTTACGAAAAAAAGTTACATTACTACATGTATTCGTTACAAGTGTTATTTTTGCCCTTTTTGCAAATTATATGAAAAATGTAAAAAAGTAAAAAATTAACTGAAATCTCAGTGAACATGAAAATAGTAAGAGGAAGAGTGATAGAGCTCATCCAGTAATGAAACGACCACTTTGGCCTTCCCCTACCTAACAACCAATTTTTATCGAAGATACCCGAACCATTGTCTAACTATGGCAATTAATAGAAATTCCATAGGCGTACCAAATTATTTGGTATAGGCGTAGAGAACTTACACTCCTATAACTTTCCTAACACTCCTATTTCTTTTTCCGCTACTGAATAGTACTTACCGCTGGGCATTTTGGCAAGGTAACGAGTAAACTATTGCAAAGTTGAATAAATAACGGCACTACCTATTTATTAATTAAACAAACCTAACCTTTCAAACGCTGCATGCCAACACACTGGTGAAGCAAATCGTGTCCACTCGTGTTTTCTTCCTCTCTACCTACCAAACGGTCGTTTCAATACTGGATGAGCTCTAACATTATCAATACAAGTGATATATGAGAGAGGTCTACACAATAGTTTTTTTTCATTATAAATCTATCCTCGTACTGCTTTGATGTGATTGCATTAATTTGTTCTTTGTGTGAAGAATACTAAATAAGAATTATTGTTACCATTATTACCACCAGCTCCATTATCTCTTTTGGTAAATTCCACTTAGACCCTATAACTGAAGCTCCAATTCATATTCCATTTTCTTGTATCTTCTGGAAACTCAAAATTTTTCGTGAAACTTAATATTTTGCAATGAAAATATTTAAAAGTACTTGGTACAAATAAACAAACAACTTATATACAACAAATGCTCGAATTGAGCTCCTTGGGTAAGTTGACAATATTCAAGTCGTCTGATGACTTCTTGGATTACGTTTGACAGCATCTCTGGTGGAATTCGTTAAATTTTAGTTCAAATTATCTCTATGAGGTCTTCCAAATTGGTAGATCGGTTGATGTATACTTTTATTTTTGAGTACCCCAGACAAAAAAGTCCATGGGAGTTAAATCTGGGGACCATTCAATGTGACCGCGTCGTCTAATCCAGCAATTGGGAAAGGTTTCCTTGAGACAATCTCTAACCACTAGAGCAAAATGAGGACCTGCTCCATCCTGATGGAACCAAATATTAGGATCTATTTGGCCAGGATGATTAATGTCTGGTAATGTTGCAGTTAAATATGGAACTACATTAGTTTACAACATTTCTAAATACTTTTCACTAGTACCGTAAAAAATATTGTCCTGAGATTATCAGCCCACACAGTAACTTTTTGAGGATATTGAGTATAAGCGGTACCGTTCATACAAAAAGTTGATTCCTCCGATTATTTTTTGACATTTCTAGAAACCAATAGAAACTTTCAATTCAAATCATTCATTTACGTATTGGCCAATCAAAACATTATTATAGTGAGAATAATCCACCTAGAAAATTTCCGCGGAAATAATTTGAGGTATTTTGTTTTTATTGTCTGATAATGTATATTTTTAATTTTATGTCTGTCATCAATTCGCTGAAAAGTGAGAAAACCGGTTTAGTACATTGTATCATTTTGCGAGGAAATGTGTCTATAATAATAATATAACTTTATTCACAATAAATACAAATACGCGGTTAGGGAGGATGCATTGAATAAAGCAGTTTAGCGATAAGTGCGTGAAAATATGCAGTAAAAACGCACAACATGATAATATAGGAATACATATACAAAAAAAAACATGAAAAACATGTGAAAAACCTTTTTACGAAGTCGTCTCCACATTTGAATATCGCAATCGATTAGTTATGTGAGGTGGATGAGTAAAAAACCATCGATTAGTACATGTACCGAACCAATATAGGTTCATCATCAGCTGAATGTGAAATTCTACAATAAAAGAAGAGGGAGGAGGTCAAACCATAGGTAGTGGAGTACAATATGTGAGAAAAAAATGATGGGAATTGATTATATATCACAAATTCCATGTTGAAAACAGACAACAAAGAAAATGTTTGTTTTTCTTTGTTGTCTAATTGAACATGGAATTTGTGTCAAACAATTAATGTTTTTACCCATCTTATTGTACTCCACTACCTATGGTTCTACCTCCTTCCTCTTCTTTTATTGTAGAATTTTACATTCAGCTGATGATGAACCTATATAGGTTCGAAACATGTACTAATCGATGGTTTTTCACTTATCCACCATCACATAACAAATCGATTGCGATATTGAAATGTGGAGATGACTTTGAGTTTTTCTACTCCGTAAAATCATACCACTCCACTTTGATATACAGGTTAGGTACATGTGAAAAGGTTCATGAAAACATAATAAATGATGCAATACCAAATATAAGGAAACATACAAACGCTATATAAATAAAATGAATTTGAATGATTAACTCACTTTACATTATAAAAAGAAATGAATAAAATCAGTTGTATTAAAAAAAAATTAATAATGAAAATAAATATTGTAATGAAGGGTAGAAATACTAAGTAAAATATAAATGCTGAATACGACAGAAATAACAATACAATAAAATCAAATTGTAAAAAATATTACAGTAAAATCATGTAAATAGATATCACATGCGTGGCATTTATAAAAATAATAATAAGTTCATTCAACAGAAATATATAAAAGGCATATAAGAATAAAAAAAATTAAAATTTAACGATAAAATGAAGTATAGATAAAATATGAATTGGATAAAATACAATAAGGATAAAAGCAATATAAGAATAATACATTTCATGACAAACAGAAACAACGAGAGTAATATTATAAAATTCATTCGTAATATAAAACATAAGACTCATTTGCGTACAGAAAAACAAAGTTGACAGAAGGTATCAGATACTCATGTCCGATTTTCAAAATGTCTTGATATCATGCATCTTGGGATGGAGAGAATGAACTCTTCCAATGTCTTCTTGAATATGGTTACCTTTGTTATATTTCGTATATTTTCTGGTATGATATTGTATAGTTTTGGTGCGAAAAAAGAGAATGACCTTTGTGAAACCGTTTTAAACATCAATGGTGTAACGTAATGGTGTTTCCGACTAGTAGCATAATTGGAAATAGCCACTCAAGCCCATTGGGCTCTCGTGTCTATTGCCTGGCAACAAGTTTTAGAAAATCTGTCGACTTATTTTCCCTTCATTCTCACTCTCTTGTGGTATTACAACTGAAAATAAAACATTAAATTCAAATCCATTATATTGATTATACACTTCTTGCATATTTTCACAAAACTCCATGCGTGTATCGACGTCGTCTTCATTAAGTTCTTGTATATGTTTAACTTTATATGGAATTAATTTGGCTTTCCGTAGAATTTTCTTCAATTCCAAGTAATACATTCAATTGAGTGTCATCGGCAACGGTATCTCTGCCACTCTTAGGCTAAAATCCCTAAAATTGCCCATCTCATTAAATATATGCAATATTTTGCTTAACGTCGATTTGCTCATTGGTTCCCGATCAGGATATTTTTCATCAAAGATGTCGCATACTTGCGCCATACTTCCATACGATCGCAGTAACCTAAGATCATCAACACTTCTATTCGATGTTTTTCTGACAGCACCATCGTAATTTCAAATAATTTCTTTCAGGGCAATACTTTTCAGTTTTTATACTTATAAATCGATATGCTACACAACAAATCAATTTAATAATGACATATGCAATGGTAACTAAGAATTTTTTTATTGTTTTATATATATATGTATATATATATTGTTTTTTTTTATTTGTAAACATTTGTTATTTTCTTCGCGAAACAAGTGCTTGCACTTATCGCTGAAACGCATTATTCACTTCTACCATGTAACTATCCAATTTTTTTAATTTGTATTTATTGAGTGAATAAAGTTATTATTATATTATTGTCTGGTTGCTAAGGGCTTTCAGATCTTTCATAGACTACTTGAGGTTTGACAATATACTCAAACTAACTACTGAATAATTCTCAGGTTTTCACTGCAAAATAAATAATGATATAAATGTTAAGAAATATGAGCATCTGTTTCCTTTATACTCAGTATACTGAAATTTAAAGAGTCAAATATGACGTATATGTTATGGTTGAACTCCAATATCCATAATGTCATATCTTGTAAGGTGGTAGGGTTAAAAAAAATTTTTTTTTTAATAGGAAACATGAATAAAATATCGATTTGTCCGAGCGTTTCCGCACGTTATGAACGCACTGTATATATAATCTCATTTTATTTTGGGGTGTTCCGCACACCTACTAATGGCAATAGCATACAGTTCGATTGCACCAGACCATTAACGTGCATTTGGATTGAATGTCATCGGCGCTTTTCAAATGTTTGGCGATTCTTTAATGTCTGCTGTGGTTGGGATCCATCCAGTTTCCGAGTTTTATTTACGTTTGATAATGGTTAAATTCCTCACCGGCGGAATGAAATGTGCCGATTGATCCGATTTTCGTTTTAATGCCAGCAGCAGGTTCTTTGTAGCATGAAAGATAACGAATTATATTGTCAGTAACTCATGTTGGAGAAGAATTTATCTATTTGTTGCCAAAATTGACAAGCAATTGAATCATTGGTGAAATCTTATGAGGATATTAGTCAAAACACAACATAGGAAATACTAAGACAACTGGAGCGTCAAACGAAAAGATTGAGATATGCATAGGAATATATTTTTTATTTGGTTCATTACTATACCTATCAAGTAACAGCTTGAAACTACAACCAAATTGAAGTTTAAACATAGTTTTTTTTCTGACACATAATATGTCAGGAAAACAATTCCGGAATTATTTAATAGATTGTGGTCGTGCCCTCGTTTTTTTCAAGTAAGCTCTTAAAAATTTAATAATATTGTTTCTTGTGGCGATCAGAATGTTGATAGTGTAAACTGCCCGAAAACCAAAGCTTTTTGGGATGTGATAAATTCATATCAAACGACAGGATGTTATCCATAAGCGTAAAAAATATATAAAAGGAAATAATTCACATTAATTAATGAAAATGTTACAAAGACAATTATATAAATTAAAATTATAAACCGAAAAAAGCCATATATAAACTAAGACAAATCGAAAAAAAATAACATTTCATGAATGTGATTACATGCTGAACAGAAAATATATGAAGACCAAAACATACGAGAAAGGAAATGATTTAAAAATATCATTCTGACGGTAGCAGAAAACACCTGTGGCTGCTAATTCCTGGCATCTCTTTCATGACTTTGTTGTACATTTCTGGGTTTTCTTGCAGATGATATAACAAATGCACCATCCACTTCTATGAAGTTAGAGACCCCATGTAATTCAGGATCTTACAAACTTGCCCAGAAGAAAAAACTGCTGAAATATATCTTATCATATACAGGGTGTTTCATGATTTAATGCTGATCCTGAAGCGCGATAATCCTTGGATGATTCAGATAAAAATTCTTCATATGAACATAGGTCCGCATCCGCTTTATTTCTGAGATACAAGATGTTGAAATTTAACAAAAAAATCAGTTTTTCCCCAATATTTCTGAAACAGCTTTGGGTTTTTTTTTAAATTTTGGTACATGCAAAGTACGCATAAAAATATGTTTTTTCCAGGATGAAGGATTTCTTAATTTTCAGTGGCGTTCGTGTTAACATGCTCTGTCATATATTTGATTAAAATAATGATACGCCACTTTTTTTTTTCCCAATAAATATTATTTTTGTAATTGTCCTCCATCTCTCCATAAAAATGGTATCGGGTCCTTTTTTCGTCTGGCGAACGGTTTTCGATTTAGAAAATAAAATACATTCATTTGCTTGTCTCTATTCGATTTTTTCTCTTAGTCCTAATTTCACAATTGTGGTAACCGAAGGATCTAGGCTAGATTTCTATAATTTTATGGAAACTATTATTTAGTTTTTGTAGAGAGTACGCATAAAAATACATTTTTTATTTTTTAAAACATAACCATTATGAACAAAAAATACCAAAATCAAATTGACTGTTCAAAATGTCCGCCTCCTGCAAGTATGCACGCTTCAGCCCTCCTTGTCATTGACTCGCGTACTCTTTGGTATTCCTTATTGCTTCACAGGAAACTATTACGCGGTTTCGCAATTCTTCCTCCGTTAGAATTGGTTGACTGTACACCAGAGTCTTAAGATGTCCCCAAAGAAAATAATCAAGACTGTTTAAGGCTGCGGATCTAGCTGGCCATGACTGTTTCCCCACGACCTATCCAGCGATTATGAAAGTTTTGGTTTAAATATTCGCATGCCAGAGCACTAAAATGAGCAGGTGCACCATCGTGCATAACCCACTTGAGATTTCGCATTAAAATAGGAACATCTTCCAACAGAATTGACAAATTATCTTCAATAATTCCAGCCCAGACATTTAATGAGAACTGCTCCTGGTAATGAGATTCCACGATTGCATGCGGATTTTCCTTGGCCCAAAAATGATTATTATTGAAATTTATGATCCTGTTTTTAGTAAAACTAGCTTCGTCCGTGAATTTTTAAAGGAAAATCAAATTATGGGACAAAATTGGCAACTTGCCTCGTACTTATTTCAGGATTTTCGTCATCTGAATTTAAAACATCTACCTCAATTTCTGGAGTTCTTGCAGTCCGATGTGCTCCTTTCAAGCTGCTTGAAATCGTTCGAGAATCAGGAACCATTCTATTTGGGAAGCGCTCTTGATACAGTCGCCTGACTTCATATGCGTTCCCGTCAGCAAGCCCTTGCAAGTAATGCATGTCTGCTAATTCGGTATTTGTAAAATTTACCATGTTTTTTTTAATAAACAAGTTTCTATAACGTGACTTATATCTCGTATCTAGCTAAAGAAGTGTCAAAATTGTTTATGTTGAAAACAACGAAATGTTGCTGATTTCGCATAGGGACATAGGGACATGCAAATGAATGCATTTTATTTTCTAACTCAAAAACCGTTCGCCGGACGAAAAAAAGGCAGGAGACAAATTTTCATGAGAAGATAGAGGACAATCACAAAAATAATATTTATTTGGAAAAAAGACAGTGGCGTATTATTATTTTGATCAAAAATATGGCAGGACATGTTAACAGGGACACCACTGATAAAAATTAAGAAATCCTTCATCATGGAAAAAATATATTTTCATACGTTCTTTGCATGTACCAAAATTGAAAAAAAACCCAAAGTGGTCTCAGAGATATTGGGGAAAAACTGATTTTTTTGTTAAATTTCAACATCCCGTATCTCAGAAATAAAGCGGTTGCGGACCTATATTCATATGAAGAATTTTTCTTAAAATCATACAAGGATTATCGCCCTTTAGGATAAGCATTCAATTATGAAACTATGAAACACCTTGTATAAACATGGCAACGTCTCATGATCTGTTGGTTGCATTATTCGAAATTAGGTTTTTTCTGATTATATGGTCGATTTTTTTTTCTGAAAATAAAAAATAATAACTTTATTTTTATTGTGGAATTTTTAATTTACAGAAAAAAATTTCTATTCAATATTCAATTAATGATGTTTACCTTTTCAACATGAATACCCCACAAGAGATTATCTTAAACGATGGAAGATAGTGACTAAAGTTTATCTTTCAGTCGCAGATGATTCCACATCTCTGATTTTATAAGCATCCTATTCATATTTTTAAACAAATCAATCTCCATGACAGGTTTTGATGTCAAAAAAGTGTCTCTCCAAAAGAAACATTTTTCCATCTTTGCAAAGTGAGATTGCTCCTTCAAAATGTGTTTCCCATTTCTTCCGGTCTTCCCGATGATCGTGGAAGTGTGAAATAGATTTTCGTCTACCAAAATGAATTGAAGACCTAGTGAGTGCGATGCCTCTCAGATGAAGCAAATGGGAACATATCATCTTGGCCATCTGATATCCATATGTTACATAATTATTTTGGTAGATAAAGAGTCAGATCTGAAAACGATGATGAGAAATTAAAAAAGTAAGGTCTCAAAAAACATGATACCTCTATTGAACCCTCTCAGCTTTATTCACTAAGGAACAACAAAATATACTTTCTCCATCACCCCCCTGATGATAGTGTCCAAAACCATTCAACTACGATCTAAAATGCTGTTTTTCAATTTCAATATTTTATAAAATCTAGGTTCGATGTTCCACTCTCCTCGCGGAACGATAACGCCTAGAAATGAAAGGGGAGAAACTTTTTATCATAATTCTAATATCCGTTACAGAAGTCGAGCTCAAGGAACTTCCGTTTTTGTTCGATTCGTTTACCGGCTCGCTAATCCGATTGGAGTTGCTATCTGCAAACGGCAGCTGTCACTAAACACGTCACCGTCAAAGGAGTTGAGGAGTTTTCGAGACCTTTAACGAGTATTACCCTCCACGTAATTCTCACCTTTGCTTCTAGCGACGTAGTTTTTGCGAGTTGAAAAAACTGCACGAGAGAATCTGTCACCAGACGTGGATTTGCAGGATGTTTTGCGATGATTTATGACCTAATTTCAGTATAAAGTATGCGATCTGAAGGGCAAAATTTACCGAAAGAACCGAGTGTACTTTCAAAAACAGCATACATTTCTACCGTATCATGAAATGCTCATATTCCACTTACAGCAAATATTTTATATATATATATATATATATATTTGGAGTTTTCTTGGAATTCAGATTCGATTGTATTAAAATGAGAAGAAAATTACATTTATTTAAACGAACGAGGGCGAAACGTTTAAATAAATGTAATTTTCTTCTCATTTTAATACAATCGAATCTGAAACCCAAGAAAACTCCAAAAATACAATCACCAAGATTCAAGAACCCACTATACCCAATATATATATATATATATATTCTTATGTTATGCAATATTATAAAATAATTAAACTTATAATAATAGTTATTATTAATAGGTAATTTAGTTATCGTGGTTAATGCTATGTTTGTTTTGCAATTTTTCTTTACCTTTTACTATTCTGGAATCATATACTATGCTCTAGTCGATGCATATGTGTCAAGGAGGTCAGTCCTGAAGTACTTCTGTTGTCAAAAAAGTATGTGAGCAACAATATATCTCATGAAAATTCACAATTAAATCATATGAAAATTGAAATGTATAGAAAACATTATATTTGAAGTAGATCAACTGATATATAAGTTTGGAACATTCTGTATGACAAATCTCATCAACAGGAAACCCACCAATGAGATATCGACAGAGTTGTGTGGGAAAAAAGTGATGAAATATAAAAGCAGAAAATTGTCAAAAATACATTTTATACGCATATGTACATATTATATAAGGTTTAGGATTAGATTTCATTAATAAAATCATTAAAATTTATTAGAATGACGAATAATGATGTAGAAAGTAGCAAGAAATTCTGAAATCTATGAAAAAGATAAAATATGTGTGTTACCATGGAAAAAAATTACAAGTTTAAAAAGGAGATGAAAATTTGAGAAAAAACCACGTATGAAAATTTTGGAAGAAACGTTCTAGTAAATTGTAAGAAGAAAAACAAGCAAAACCCTCCAAAACGGTATAATTAATTCAAACATCAAATGGAGAATCAACACAAAGGAAAATTCCACTCACCTTAGTAACATAACAAGAAATCTTGTCAAAGCCAATTCTCAGGAACTAAAGTTGATTTGATACCAGGAAGCTGTATTTTCCAGTAGTACGAATACTTCAAAGAGGCTGCAGAACACCAAACAAGAAGAACAACAAGGTATTTGATACACAGAACTGACTAAAGTGCAACGATCGAGTCCAGTAACGCGTATTGTTCATTGGTTGATTTGTGTCTTTTTCGTTTTGAACACTTTTCGATGCTAACGGACTTTTTATAACTTTCAAACATTCATTCAACAAGCATTAATTAAACGTAACAAATTTCACCATTTCAAAACACTGTTTTTAGTTCCATAAGTTAGTTTACGCAGAGTAGGTCAGTTTTTAAGGTTTTACTTCAATAAAAACAGATATTTGACAATCTTCTGCATTCTTTCTTTATCTGAGAACATTTAACCACATTTCTCCCCACTAAGCAGCTTATTTGACATCAAGCATTGCGTCAAGTTGGCACCACTGACCACAGAACCGACTTCTGAGATAATGCATTGTTCATAGGCGTACCGACTGAGCTGGGATAAGGTGAAAAGAGGTGAAAAAGAGCAAGATAACAGCCGGATTTTTCATTATGATTTCGTTCTTGTATCTTGTAGCTTTCCGAAAAACTTTATTCCTTTATCGAGACATCTATGAACAAAATGTTATCATTAGAAAAATTATTAAATGAAAACTATGAAATACTTCCTAACTTGAGATTACACGCACTGAAAATAGAAAACATACACTTCAAGGAGAACAATAATAAAATGTTGTTACACATGTTTTGCCTATATATAAATAAAAATTGGGATTTAAAATACCACGGTAAGGATCAACCGGTGTCGTTACTTGATTTCAATCTACTAAGGAATCCATGCAAATTGAAGTTTAAATAATAAAAAGGGGATCACTGAGTTTTATGTTCATTTTTTTCTCCACCTTGTTTCTGTACAGAATAAAATCGATGAACAATTACTATCTATAAAACAGACATCTCTAGTGTGTAGGAGAAACATGAATTATTATTATTACATTATGGTATTGCCAACTTGGATTTTAGGTTTCATGAGAATTTCGGAACGATTGGTGATTATTATTTCCAAATTACAAAACGGAGTTGTAAATATTACTCAGATTATCAATATCAGATTTTTTGTTCAAACAGTTATTTTCTTCATTTCTGGAAATGATTCACATACATGAAGAAAATAACTGTTTGAACAAAAAATCTGATATGGATAAACTATTATTCGATCTGGAATTCGTGATCTGAATATGAAAACAACTCATACTCATTTTCCATATTAATTTTTCACAAAAATGCATGATCTCATGTGAAAGTTACTACTACATGATTTCATCTACATTTCAAGCAGCATTATAGTTGTGCCTGTTATTATACGGCTGGGCACAGGTGAAATCAAAACTTTTTAAGAGTACATCTTTTTCATTCCGTTTCCTTGAGTTCAAAAAATGAATCATAAATCAGAAACTCTTTCCACAATCCGTACTTCATCAACATGATTTGTAGCGTTAATCGTTCGCACCGAACGTTAATAAACTGAAATCAAAAACTCCGAATTCATTGAAATGTACACCTCGCAGGAAAATTTCTTTTGATGAGTGATGATATCCCTAGTTTGAATACGACGCAGGAGATGAAATATCATCCGGGCCTATCGCGTGATCTTATAATGAACATTGTTTACGTCATTTTTGATTTATTTTCTCTGTTTGTTGGTCGCAAGAGCAAATTTATTGAAGTTGTACCTCTGCGTGGGAGAAGACATGGCATTAGTGAATCGTAAAATAACGATCGCTGATGGAGCTTGATATATCGACTTCTTGACAGTGTCACGCGATGGCGGGTCCATATACATTTTCAAAAATGTTTCGTCCGAAAACAGTGTAAAAACAGGTTAACAAAAAATTCAAACGACGAAAAAAGAAACTGCAAATCGAAAAATGAAATGAACCTGCAACAAATTTTGAGTTGGTGCCAAACAAACAATCAACGAAGAATTAATTCTACTACTTAGCTTTGTATGATTTTTCAAAATTGTTGTTTTGTCAATTTTGTCGCATTTTGGAAGGGCCGTATGAGGCGAAATCTTGCCCGGCAAAATATTTTGTATATCAGGTCTTAAGAAATGCCTCTCCAAAAATCATTCTGGCCTAAAAATCTCGAAAAAATCTTAAGGTTACGTCTATAGGATTTTTCAAAGTTGCTGTTCCCTTAATTTTTTTCCACTTTCGAAGGGCCGTTTTTAGGCGAAATGTTGCCCGGCAAAATATTTTGAGTATTACGTCGTATTCGCCACTCCTCCAAGAATCGCGAAAAACCCCGAGGTTAGCTTTGTATGATTTTTCAAAATTGTTGTTTCGTCAATTTTGTCGCATTTTGGAAGGGTCGAATGAGGCAAAATCTTGCCTGGCAAAATTATTTGTATATTAAGTTTTGATAACCGCCTCTCCAGGTATCATTCCAACCGAAAAAAATCTCGAAAAGTCTCACGGTCAACTCTATAGGTTTTTTTTTTAAATTTGCGTTTTCGCATTTTTGAATGAGGATAATTCTTGCCCAGAGATATATTAAGTGTTTCATCGCGGAAAGTCCTGTTATATATTTCAGATTTGACCTCCATTCAATACTTCGATATATCGAAATAGATTTTTTCAGTGTACATTTTTGCTCGGCAAAATATTTGATGGTATTTATCTAATTATTCACAGAGTGATTTGTTGAAAATATAAACAGGATGTTCATAAAATCAATTGAGATTGTTTCCCTTTTCAATGACATTTTTGTCGGGATAATTCGCAGAGTTCAATAATATTTTCTTATACTTTCCTATTTCATCAACCTCAGAATAATAAAAAAACATCGGGATGGTATTTTTCCTTCACAACTACCTCAATGATTCTGAATTTCTGCATGATATTCGAAGATTTGCAATCACAATAACAATTTAGTAAAATCTGTATGAGACTGTATGCTGATGCGACCCTATATTTGATTCATAACCCATGAAATAAAATGCATGGCCAGTACAATTTTGTCTTCAGCCACGAATTCGTGGCTGAGCCACGTTTTTAATTGTGGTGTCATACCAGTTGTATCGATCAGCCACGAGTTTATCGACGCGGTATGTCTCGGTAAATTCGTGCTAGAAATTCGTGGCTGTTTTCACACTGGTCCAACACAGCAGGTTCATATTTTAAAGATTCATATATTTAAAAGAAGTAAGAACAAAAGGCCGTAATAATGATACAAAAATCGATAGTAATTGAACTAAGAACTGAAAAGAAAACAAATTTGCATGCGCTTCGCTCGTTTCGTAGGGTGTGAGTTGAAGTAGTCTTCATTTTCATCAAATAGTGAAGTTACTAGATAGCCGTCAACGATGACTTCATTCCTGTTATTACCTTCTTGGCCAACACAGAATTTGCAAAGGGCGGAACACTTTAGGCCCGCCTTTCTATAGCCACACGCCCCCATACAGCCAGTTGTGCATCTGCATAGATGGCCTTGGGCCAGCTTTTCTACACCAGCCCCACTCGATAGGGTCTTTGACAATCCCCATCCACTCCGTGACCTGGTGGTAGAAGTGGAAATGTGCTGCGTCAGTGGTCGGAGGTAGTTTAGCCAGATTGAGCTTGGTTGTACTTGTCTTCAATTTGCTATAGAGAAGGGAGCTCAACTACTGTTCTGTACTGCCACGGAAACCAAGATTTTCTGTATCTGTATCCTCACACGATGTTTTTATTGCCCAAAAGCGAGTTTTGCGTTCTCTCGTTGGTATATCGGGCCGTACAAGTTTCAGGGATGTCTTCAAGTACCATAAAATTTTGACACTTCCTTCATTATTTATTTTTGAACTGTCTGTTTACTCATTTGAGAATAGAGGTACTTTATTCAGTACCAATAAAGTCAGACATCAATTTGATACCCGAACGAAAAATGACCTTCATGTACCTTTTAATAAATTTAGCGTTTCATTCAACTATCCTTCCTCTATGGCGCCCAGGGTATTTAATAAACTGCCAAAATATATAAATGAAAGTAAATGTATTAAAATATTCAAAAAACAATTGCGAGAATTTCTACTTGAAAAGTGTCTGTATAGTGTTGAAGAGTTTATGTCGTAGAACCGTAATGTTTTGTTTATATGCTTTTATTCTGAGACGTCGTCATATTTCTTTTAGAATGCTCTTGGGACAATTTTAATTGAGGTTGCTAATTGTCACTTCAAACCTGTGGTTTCAGCTTTTTGGTTTCATCTGAAATTTTAAATTCTGAATTTTGGAATTGTTGTGTGTTTCTAGGTTTTTATATTGACCTAGATTTCAGTGTATGACTCTTCCTATGCGATGTTATGTTATCTACTGGAAAATAAAGATCTTATCTTATCTTATCTTATCTCCCCCGCTGCTGAAATTTCTTGGGGACCGGGTGCAGGGTCCTCGAACCTCTCCGCCTGCTCCAGCAATGATGGGTCTTTTCTGAAAAGTTTGCAGAATGTATTCTTTCCAAACCCAAAAATGTTTGACGTGGTGTCATTGGCCAGGAACTCATCCTGTGGTGTGGTGTTGACAGTTGTTCTGTCAAACACCACGTCTGATGATGAGTTTGCCTTGTACCTTCTTGCTCGTTCAGCAGTCTTGGTCCCTTGCTGAGAAGGATCTGTAGTGTAGCCAGCAAAAATCACCATGACATCGGTGTTATAGTGACGTTGAACGTACTAGACGTAATCCTGGCAAATCCCTCCAAAGGTCGAGCTTTTGTTTCCTACAACCTTGTGAAGAAAGTACCCAGCATCAATAACGACCATGGAACGTTGTTTCAACTTTTATGTTTACCCCCCACTCCGTAGAGTTGGTTAGAAAAAATGTACATGCATTTCGTAGGTAGTTAAATTTCCTACAAATTTATTCGATACTTGTTATCCTAGAAGGGCCATAACTGAATTACAGCGTTCTAAAGTTAGAAGTTTGACAAATTTCCGAAAATTGCGTTTTTTTATTTTTTTAAAAGTGCATATCTCCGTAACTATCAGTCCTAGGAACTAAATTCAAAACGTTATAGGAAATTTCATTCCTTACAACATTGAATGGGACTTTTTTGTGGCTACAATGCACCGAAACGAAGTTCCGATTTTTTTGGGTTTTTTCAATATGGAGGCGGGGGCGGAGGGGAAAGAATTGCGCATTTTGCATTCTAAACACTCAATAACCATCTTAGACAACATATAAAAATTTAGAACTACCGGACCGTTTGTAAGGTAACCTATTTACTGGATTATTAATGCCCATATGCAGTTTTATTCTACATTAATTATTTAACAACAGACTGATGGAAGAGGATTTCTTGGTTTCATTCTTACACACACGTAGTGTACTGTTGTTCAATTTCTGCTGAATCACTTCAATTTCGACAGATTTAAAAATAATACACCTGAATGATGTTGATTTAGTACGTTGCAAAAAGTGCATCAATAGAATAAGTACACTTTATTTATATTCGTGTACCCCAAATGTTTTCATAGGCCATATGTGATACGGCTGTTTGTCAATATTCCCACAGGACTATAAATACTTGAGGTGGATTGGTCCATCCACTTGAACCCACCACACCCTTCTGTTCGTTTTTCCAACTTGCACCCTTGGGCATCTGTTTTTCTTGGATATCTTAATGTTCGACACTTCAGGTTGAAACATCAAAGCCCCGTTCATTCAATTTTATCGGATAACAGATCTCGAGAAGTTGTTATGACTGCGTCAAAAATATGCCTATCAATATTACCGTTTCATTTTATTAACACTTCCAAAAATGCCAGTCTTATCAAAACATTGTTTTATTGCCCACCATTATAACCATAATTTGATGGCACGACAGCTGTACAGAAAGAAGCACGCCCACGACCATTGCCACATAAACTTTGCCGATAACGCAGGACCGGTTTTAGATGAAATCTTCGGGGTTGCAATGGATATTGTTTGGAAACCAGAATGAGACTAAAATACAGGCCCTCAATCGAAAAGACAGAGTTGAGGGGGGCCTTGGAAGAACGAAACATCGTATTGCAAATCAAAGCACAGTCGATCGAAGAAAATGTAAAAGAGAGAAGAAATTTTTCTGAACATCTTTCCATATTCCCAAAAATGGAGGTGCTAGCGCAAAGAAAAAAAAAACGGGACACATACTAAGATATAAACATATAAGACCACATACACATTGTTGTTCAATTACATTTAACTGTTTGCTTGAACTGTCTCTACCAATTCTCAGAAAAGTTCTCTTCCAAGTAATAATAAGCTCCCTCAAGTAATACATCTTTAACAGACTTCCGAAAATTTTTGAAAGGGTTAATCGATTTTAAGTGTAAGGGTAGGTAATTATTCATTTGTATGCTTTCATATAATAATATAATAATAATGATTATTTGACATTATAAGTAAATAAACAGAGGCATCAGTAACAATTACCAGTAATTATTAGTTGTGTGTGATATAGCCAATCTACCGTGAAAAGTTAAAAATTTAAAATATCAAATTTACAAATTCACAAATTTAAACACACAAACCTATACTAAAAACTAAAACTAGTACAAGAAATTTGTTTCATTTTATAATCGGGAAACTGTTCAAGTCTGATTTCGATAATAATAGGGAAAGCAATATATTCATATTCATATTCAGACTTTTCTAAAGTATCACAGTCGGGTAAGGTAATATTCAGGTATTTCGTAATATTAAGTATCCTAAAATAGTTATCCCAGTAAATATTTTCATGGTAAATATCAATAAATAATTTCATATCACTTCATTGATGATTTCTTAGAATTTTTTCTTATTTGTCATATTTTAAAAAATAGTTTGTTCATAAGCACTTATCAATTTTTTAATTTGGGTTTTGAACATAGTGTGAGTAGGAATAATTTTGATTTTTTTAGGAAACAGATCCCAAGTTTTCAGGCCCAGATAACTACAGTGTCTTTGTCCCACTAGTTTAAAACATTTTGGAGCTATAACACTATGCTCTCGTCTCCTTGTGTTATATGGGTGATCAGATGGTTTTACTTTGATTACGTTTTTGTACATTTTAAGTAATTTTTTGACAATATAGTTGTCTATCAAATATTCCACTTTCTTTGTACAGTTTATCGCTTGAGTGAGTTCTTTCTTTACCTAAGATTATTATTTATTACAAGCTTTTATTTAGTTTCACCTGTCCCGATGTTTGTCATCAAATCCTGCAAGTTAAATTTCACCCACTTCTAGTTGTTCGATTAACGTGAAATTTGGCAGGTGTTCATAGTTCCCGTGACAATGCATTATGCATTCGTTAGAGAAAAAAACAAAATGGCGGCTTCAAGATGTCCGACGATTTCTGTGATTATGGTCCGATTCTATTCAAATTTGGTATGTGGGGGTTTTCGGGGTCGGAGATTATGAATTCATAAATTCAAGATGGCGGCTCCAAGATGGCGAACGAGTTTTGTAATTATGGTCCGATTCGATTCAAAATTGGTATGTGGGGGTTAGGGGTACTTACTAAAATGCACAAAATGAAATAATTAATAAAAAAAAACTTTTTAAAAACAAGCTTTTATTCAAATACCCTAAAAAGTACCAAATAATTGCTTTGGATGTGTGACGTAGGTTATTCCGTGAGTTATAGATTCGAAAGCTTGTCGCATCTGTATTCGAAATGAAAACTTTGCGCGACAAGCTCTTGAATCTAGAACTAGAACGGAATAAGCTACGGCACACATCCATAGCAATTATTTTGTAATTTTTGGGGTATTTGAATAAAAGCTTGTTTTCAAAAAGGTTTTTTTGTTAATTATTTTTTTTTATAATATATTTTTTTGTACGATATTCAAACAATTCAAATGTGCATCTTCAACCCCTCCCCAACCTATTATACCGTGTGAATGTTGGGACTGTATTAGTCCGTAGTAGACTGTTTTCAAGTCTAGATATTCTTTCAATAATTTGAATCTTGATAGAAATCCTCTCATTTTGTTAGTTAGATATGACATATGAAGATCTCATTTCATGTGGCGGTCAATTACTATGCCCAGGTATTTTATGGAAGTGGCTTCAGGAATGGATGTAAGTACGGTACCATATTCGGTAGGTGATTGACGTAGGAAGTGAAAGGTAGATATTTCGTCTTTTCTGCATTCAATGTAAGTTTATTATATTGGAACCATCTGATGATATTGGCGAAGTCTTTTTCTACTTTTCTTTTGAGTTGTTGCCATGAATGATCGCTGTAAAAGGCTGCTGTGTCATCAGCAAAACTCAAGATATTTCCTTCGGATTGTGTTTTTAACAAGCTGTTTATATACAGTGCGCGTCAAAATTATGGAACAAATTCGATATTTCGCAAGCCATGTACTTCTGAAAAAAATCCTAAAATAGGTCGATTTTTATTTTGAAATGCCGATTTTTGTATGTATATTCTAAAGAGGTTATGTCACTGGTTTTGACATGGTGACGTAATCGGTATTTTTTTTTAAATTGGAATAGATGTCTTGTGATACCTCATCTGAAAGGCCTTTCAATACTGCATTCAATGATAATAATTAATTAGATATTTTTTACAGGGTGAACAAAAATTAATATTTTATTTCAATAAGAGAATAACTTTATATCCAACAGAATAGAACAGTTAAATAAGATGTTCGAAATGCCATCCACCAGTCTCTTGACAATAAGCAAATCTACGGACACATTCCTCTTGCACATTGCGAATAACTTCCGGAGTAATTCTGTTAATTTCGATCCTAATTCGATTTTTCAACTCTTGTAGATTTTGCGGCCTATCTACATAGACCTTCGATTTCAAATAACCCCACAAGAAAAATCCAGGGGCGTAAGATCTGGAGATCTTAGGGGCCACTCTATCGGTCCGCGTCTACCAATCCACCTCCTAGGAAAACAGTTATTCAAAAACTCGCGAACATCACGTGCATAGTGCGGGGGTGCACCATCTTGTTGCAACCAAATACTTTCATTTGGTGAGTTAGGATTGTTGGCGTTTGGAAAAATATATTTTTATTATTATTACATTATGATTATGAAAATCTTGTATTGTCATCGGTCCTTGATATGTGTGACAAATTTCGGATTATTCGGAAGATTGGAAGTGGGTGAATATTCACTTCCAAGATTTTATTACATTGTGAGTTATTTAGTTACAAGTAAAGATAATAAAAGCGTGTTAAAAATGCAAAATTTAACTTTTTTGAGTCAAGGCTCTAATCCCTTAGACTGCCCTGGCAGACTAGTGAGTCAGTGCTCTACTACACCAATGGATCCTTTCCAAATATTAATAGTTAGCTATGTCCTAGTCTAAAATGGAAACAAAAGACAATCACAAATTAATGCCATAATAGGCAAGTTAGTGTCAAATAAATGTCAGTTGAAATATCAACAAATATTCTTCACAAGTTCTAAGTGAAAAGGTTCCGGAAGTAAACTATGGCTACTTTAAGTAAAGCCCAACCCATAGAAATTTCAATTTTTATTGGATGCGGAGATAGAACCAGAACTCAACAAGAGGTATGCGACTTGTTCAATGCGAAGTATCCAAATAGACCTATCAGTCGTTCAACAGTCAGTAAGATTGAGAAAAAATTCAGAGAAACTGGTCATGTCAAACATATTCCGAATGCTGGACGTCCTAAAATAGAAGAAAACGTGAAACTTGATGTTCTGTTGGGTGTAGAGAATAATCCTCACAATACTTCACGACAAATTGCAGCAGACCTTGACATATCCCAAAGTTCTGTACCATCCATACAAAGTACAGCTACATCAACAACTCAATGATGATGATCCCGATCGCCGTGTGGAGTTCTGTGAAATAATGCAGGATTTGTGTTACCGCAATCCACGTTTTATAAAACAAATTCTGTTTTCCGATGAGGCTACGTTTTGCCTAAATGGTTCAGTAAATCGTCAGAATTGCAGATATTGGAGTAGGGATAATCCTCACTGGATGATGGACGGGCATACTCAATACCCTCAGAAAGTCAATGTTTGGGCAGGGATAATAAACGACAGGATTATTGGCCCGTATTTTTTCGAAGGAAATCTCACAGGGGAGCGTTACTTGGACTTTTTAAGAAATGAACTCATACCTAGCCTTGCCGATATTTTTCCAAACGCCAACAATCCTAACTCACCAAATGAAAGTATTTGGTTGCAACAAGATGGTGCACCCCCGCACTATGCACGTGATGTTCGCGAGTTTTCGAATAACTGTTTTCCTAGGAGGTGGATTGGTAGACGCGGACCGATAGAGTGGCCCCCAAGATCTCTAGATCTTATGCCCCTGGATTTTTTCTTGTGGGGTTATTTGGAATCGAAGGTCTATGTAAATAGGCCGCAAAATCTACAAGAGTTGAAAAATCGAATAAGGATCGAAATTAACAGAAATACTCCGGAGGTTATTCGCAATGTGCAAGAGGAATGTGTCCGTAGATTTGTTTATTGTCAAGAGACTGGTGGATGGCATTTCGAACATCTTATTTAACTGTTCTATTTTGTTGGATATAAAGTTATTCTCTTATTGAAATAAAATATTAATTTTTGTTCACCCTGTAAAAAAAATATCTAATTAATTATTATCATTGAATGCAGTATTGAAAGGCCTTTCAGATGAGGTATCACAAGACATCTATTCCAATTTAAATTATTACCGATTACGTCACCATGTCAAAACCAGCGACCTAACCTCTTCAGAATATACATAAAAAAAATCGGTATTTTAAAATAAAAATCGACCTATTTCAGGATTTTTGTCAAAAGTACATGGCTTGCGAAATATCGAATTTGTTCCATAATTTTGACGCGCACTGTATATGGTGAACAGTAGGGGGCCCAATACCGTACCTTGAGGAACGCTGTAAGTTTTTGTTCTAGGGTAACTTACTACACCATCAATATCTACCACTGGTTGTCGTTCCGATAAATATGATATAAGTAGATCGTAAGCTTTTGCAGTCATTTTTATTCCTGGAGCAACAGAAATGAATTTTCTGAAAATATCCAGATGGGATTTTGAATCTAAGAAAAACAATTCACATTTATTGTACTTCAACCCAGGACCAATTTCCTTCGATTTTGACATAATATACCGAAAAGTAGCGAAAACTGGATTTGAATTTACACAAATAGAAATCATCTTTTATTTTCGAATAAAATGGTAATGCAACGTAGATATTGCGAATTTACTTTTTGTGGTACATATTCCATTTATGAAATTCATTTTGCTTTATAATGATTGGTAATTACTGGAGAAATCATTACCATGTTCTTGGTATAGATTATCGACGAATTTGGCATGAATATAAAATGCTATGAAAATATAGAATACTTGTTCAGGTTATAAGGGTGAAACCGGTCCTGGACGTCTTCAGTGTTCGAGGGAAGCTATCGTCTACGAACGTCAGTTTAGATTTAAAATTCCAGTCAATTCGGGTTTGCCAAGTTTCAATCAATATCGGGAATAATTTCAGTTTTTTGAGGACGCAGCTTGCATACTCGATGGATTTGTTATAAATTTATGGCGAATTCTTGCAAAGGGTGGTTTTGTAACAGAATGTCGAGAGCAAATGGACGAATACGAGTTAAAAAAACACTATTAAGAAGTAGCATTTGGATCTCTTCTCATTGATAATATTTCAGTTTCGAAAAAACAAATGGCTCCTTTCTGGTAATTGGAATTATGACCCTAATAACGGATAATTTCGCCAAATTGTTAACAAAGATAAAATCAATTTTGAATCACTCGGGCAACTCCAATTATTCATCTATCGGTCTACTGTTATTAGTCTGAGATACTAAAAATCCCAGACATACATACAGGATAGTGTTTTTGAATGCTTCTTTAATAAATGTCCAACTCAATTAAATAATTCGAAACCCGTGTTAATAAATCATAATTAATAATTTACTAATCTCACAAAATGCGGGTAGATTTATTAGTTTCGGTTTATTAGGCGATGTTCTCGATATATAGTTTATGGTCTGCTTTATCATTGTAAATATCGCCTCATTATTCATTACTTTAACTATAAGGTGGGTCGTTTTGGTTCATCTCCCCAACATCTATACCCGAATCGATTTTCAAAGACGATAAGCACTGTGTAATAATTTCTCCTTCGCCAAAACTCCGAAATGATAGGCTCGAGGAAGATCCAACATTTCGCGGAATATATGATAAAATGGATTTGCCCACGCTTGCACATTCTGTTGCATTCGAGTCCTGTAAGAAAAGTTATAGATTTTCGAAGATACATTTTTGTATTTATCAATGTTCTCTGATTTCGAAAGAATAATTAGGAAGTTGCATTCAGGGGAATACAATGATGGTTTGAAATTGATTTATATGTCCCATTCAGAAAATGCAGAAATCTTTCAAATGTTTTCTTTTTCTTGTATTTCGACTCAAACGTCTTTTCTCTCCCTTTCTCTATGAATTCCACTCTCATTTCAGTTCTAATGAGATATATTTTTGTGGGGAAGGAACTATTGCGTTTCTATCTTAGAAATTTCGGTAGTTTTTTTTTCGTAAACAAGCTTATATCTCGCTTGTTTATTTGTCTTGTCGCTAACCTTATTCGATGTGTATTACATATATATTACATTGATTCTGCATCTAACGTCTTCTGATTCATTCAGCTATCTTCCAACTGCTTTAAACTCATTTCTAGTCTTTTACAACACAGTGCAGTTTTATCTAGATCATCTAGAAAGCCGATTTTTTTAAACAAAATGAATGTAACTTTTATGTTTTTGAACAGACGAATAACATTCAATACCCAAAAGGGATCTTCTACAATCTATATTCTATGAGATATTGATATTGAAGGTCTATGGAAGCTAGTTATATAAACTGAAAATCAATAATAAATATGTAGTTTCTGATAAGTTTTTGCTATACTACACTCACTATACTACATTTCATAACGCAACAAGTTAACATTTGATAACATTTTAAATTTTTATTTTTAGTTCGATTTTCATAAACTTCGATTTTCATAAACTTATCAGCAAACTGTAGATAAAATGTTATATATCCAATGTATATAAATATATATATATATATATATATATATATTTATATATATATATATATATATATATATTGTTATGATATCAAATATATGTTAACTATTGAAAGGATAAAGAGTTGATAAAATGATACTTGAGTACCTGCTATGGTGGATTTACAATTTCTCTGTGCACTTTGCATTTCTGAAGCATTTCACCATCTTATGTTGGACGCAGATCATCAAAGAGTTTAGCAGTGGAGCTTTTCTATTGACATCAATAGGTTTCCAACTATCCATTCAGATTACTCAGTCAACCTATAAAAGAATAGACATTAAAATCTACAAACAAAATCCTAGAATTCAAATAGATAAAAATTATATATGAGCAAGAACATCCTGTATGCTAACTTAGAAACTCAAGGGAACATGACAGGGACATGTCAAATAATTTCTCATAAAAAATGATAAAATATCAAATCTGAGAACTGAAAATAGTTGAATAAGAATTTATAACCACTTTTTATGAATAATATTAAGTATAGAAATATAAGCTGTATATAAGATAAGTTTCATAGTGTAGAATAAGAAAAGTTGCTTTCTAAAATTTCGTGCCCAAAAACGAAAATTGATGGTTGCTACGGAAGGAAGAAAACAGGTCGAAAAATTATAATTTTGGAGAAAGTGTTAGAATAATTTTTTTCAGATAAATGAATCCAAATGAGAAGAAAACACAACTGTGAGAGCAATTCCAATCAATAATCCAAACCAAGAAACAGCCTACAACTATTTGAGCAAGAAACCACTTACCTGCTATCCAGAGCATATTCCCCACAGGATATAACCAACAATAAAAAGGGGCCAACGTCGGACAGGTTCACTTTCCAAAGCACTGGACACAGCCAGGAGTCTTCGTGAGTGCACCAACGCAACGAACTACACAAATAAACGAAGTGATATCATAGACACTTTTTTGGGGTCTTTGATGATATTTATCCACAGTGGTGAACTTTATTTCATACTTATAACCATTTTGTCAATCTATGTATTTGTTCATTCATTCTATGGCGCATGAGCAAGTCATGTGATGATTTTTCAAGTTCATAGATTCAATTATATTTAATATAAGCTAGATATCGCAGGGGTAGGATTTTGAAACCTTTGGAAATTCATTTCAATAACAGGAAAACAAATTCAACTATTTTATGTCTCGTTTTCATCATTTGAACTATATTTTCATGAAACAATAACTTGACATCAAACAAAGCAACTAGATGGCGCAACTGAACTCTGCTGAGCTGTAGGTTGGTCATGTCTCCATAGGCGTACCGACTGAGCTGGAATAAGGTAAAAAAGGAAAGGTAAAATTGTGTTTGAAAAAGAGTAAGAACAACATAGTCGGATTTTCGATTGTTATGATAAGTATTATTTTTGAAGAATCAAGTAAAATTGATAATAAATCAAATCAATCAAGCTTACCAACAGAACAAATTGTAAATTAATGTGATGACTAGTGGTTAATAAAATAATAATCAATCAATAAAAAAACAAAATAAAATAAACAACCCACATCATCATTAATATATATATATATATATATATATATATATACAGTGTGACCCATTTGAAATGGAACCACTCCTGTAGAAAACGCATTTTTCAGTCAATCTCAAAAAAAATTTTTTAATATTAAGCATCAAAAACTGTATCTTGACACAAATTTTCATAACTTTAGTTTTATTTCCAAGGCACTCTATGGTTTTTTTTTTTGTCAAAAACGGCAAAAGTTTATTAGGCAATTTTTGTTTTCAAATTTGACTACACCAGTGGATTCGTATCGTTATAAATGAAAACCATCAAAATTTCATAAAAAAATATTGGTTAACAACAACTTTAATTTTGGAAACAAAGTATTTGATTACAATTTTTGTTTAGATTATAGATATATTTAAAATCTGGCAACACTGCCGATACAAAGTAGAACACTAGTGAATTTGTATAGCGAAAATCCGAAGTCAATAGCTCATTCCGTTCTGCAGTTATAACTCCTGAAAGTATAAGGAAGAGGGCCAAGAAGCCTGAAACCGGTATGCGGATTGTTAGGTGAACACGACATAAATTAAACATAATCGAGCTTATCAGAAAGAAACATTTGCATTCAATGTCCATTGATATTATATGGAAGTATGCATGGATTTTCAGGTGAATATCATTCAACGTTCTGCGTGGTATTTGCCAGGAAAGTAGTTGTTTTTCACCTGAGATCTACCATTTTCTGGTTCAATTTTATATTAACCTTTAAGAAAACCGTTTAATTTTTTTTTTTTTTTTGAACCTTTATGTGAAGAAAACCGTTTAATTCGTTTTTTCTTTCATTTATGCTAGACGGGCTTGCCACTCCTACTGAGAAGGAATCTTTTATTTAGAAACCTATCGAGGTGGGAGATTTTCGGAGTGTTTCTTTCTGTCACTAGGTACCGCCAGTTAAAGTTTATCTTTTCCGGCGTACCTATAGGTGTTACAAGCTCGATGATGGTTTGTTTACGTTGTGTCTCACTTCAGCCAGAGTTCTTTGGACCTTTGGCTGGTTGACTACTCCGTACTGATGAGGGCCAAGAAGCCTGAAACCGGTATGCGGATTGTTAGGTGAACACGACATAAATTAAACATAATCGAGCTTATCAGAAAGAAACATTTGCATTCAGTGTCCATTGATATTATATGGAAGTATGCATGGATTTTCAGGTGAATATCATTCAACGTTCTGCGAGGTATTTGCCAGGAAAGTAGTTGTTTTTCACCTGAGATCTACCATTTTCTGGTTCAATTCTATATTGAATCCTTTATGTGAAGAAAACCGTTTAATTCGATTTTTCTATCCTGAATGTATGGTAATGTGAATGACTTGTGGTGTACTAAATCACAGCCTACTATTGATTTAGTACAATACCTATGCCTAATGTATTAGCTTCCCTCAAATTATTGATACCTTCTCTAAAAGCTTGTTTCAGTTGAGTTTTGCAGAATTTAGAAGGAACATTTGTTGTCCTGCTTTCTGTTTTATTATTGAATAAATAACTTTGATACTTTAAAACTTGATTCGGTTCATTTCGTTTTTATCGGCTATGGCAGACTGCATAACTTGAAAATGAATTTTTAATTTTCTGTTATTTTCGAATACCCTTATAACCTAAATTTAAATAAATGATTTTAGGGGAATATAATCCACAAATCCAGTGGCATACTCAGATTTTTATTACAAAATCGCTTCCACCACAAATCGCTCACATTACCATACTTTCAGGAGTTATAACTGTAGAACGGAATGAGCTTTTGACTTTGGATTTTCGCTGTACAAATTCACTGGTGTTCTACTTTGTATCGGCAGTGTTGCCAGATTTTAAATATGTCTATAATCTAAATAAAAATTATAATCAAATACTTTGTTTCCAAAATTGAAGTTGTTGTAACTTCGTTGTTAACCAATATTTTTTCATGAAATTTTGACGGTTTTCATTTATAACGACTACGAATCCAGTGGTGTGTCGAATTCTAAAACAAAAATTGCCTAATAAACTTTTGCCGTTTTTGACAAAGAAACAAAAACCAAAGAGTGCCTTGGAAATGAAACTGAAATTATGAAAATTTGTGTCAAGATACAGTTTTTGATGCTTAATATTCAAAAAATTCTTCCTTTGAGAATGACTGAAAAATGCGTATTCTACAGGGGTGGTTGTATTTTAAATGGGTCACACTGTATATATATATATACATATATATATATATATATATATATATAAAATGTATATGGAGTTAAAGAACATAGTTATATAATGTTATCCGGATCATCATTCTGTAATTTTCTTTCTCTCTTTCATAAATAGTATTCATATGCGCTCCCTTTTTAAAGAAATCGTCGATATGCAGCGATCTGATGAGATTCTTTGAGTTTTATCTTCGAGTTATGATATTATCTCACTATAATTTTGGTTTTATTCAATTCTATTCGGTGACTGCCATTTGATTTCGTATCCGAATTTGCGATTCATCCCCGATATTAATTTCTGCGCCTCCTCACTAGTCCTGATGTTTCACCAATATACATATTGTCTTTCCGCGCCACTTACTGCGGAATTTCGGGTAATGTTCCTTCGACCTAAAATACCTGCTCTCTACCCAACACAACCACATCTTCCACTATTAAGTCCCGTTTGGCCTTTGTGCTCTTTGTATCTTTAATAATCAGTTAAGGAAAAGCAATCTGTTCTGGTTTATCAGCAAACTATTCGAATCCTGTAGATCTCTGTATGGGTGTTGTACGGAAATTAGGGCCTTAGATTAGTTTCGCTGCATTGCTCGACTATCGAGAATTGTCGCTAATAAATATCACGGACGTGAGTAATTAGAGTGTAGTGACCCAATGCGTTGGACACATGCCTGGTCGTAATATAGAGGCGGTTATTCATTCACGATGGTACGATGTTGTTTGCTTTCGGGTGGCAGATCTTGGAAATATTGAAAAAATATTGGGGATGAAGAACTTGAGGACGGAAAGTGATACTTTCAATCATTGCTACATAATTTTTTCAAGTCACAAACTCTAGAACTAACTTTGAGGCCATTTTTGCCACAGTCAGGTAATAACTTCATTTGAGTGCTATTTATATTTCCCCAAGCTCCAAGAATTAAGTATACAAAGATAACGTTGATTTTTTCGAAGTGTGAAGTCCTAGAAGTGGACAAGAATACCTCTTTTATATTCGCGGCAAGATTTTGAATGTGCTACTCAAAGAATAACCTAGATCAGACACTTGAAGAAATTATTTTTAGCGAATTTGTATAAAAGCTTGTCTTATTTTTTTAATCATTTTTATTCAATCCTTTTTAGTCATGTTAAAAGGTGGCGTGAATGGGGACAACGAGTATATCGATGAAACTTCCACAGATGCTTTGAAACATGATGAAATCATATCAGCTATCGAAAATTTGGCGCGGGAAGCTCTTTTTTTTTTTAAAGTTTCTTGTTCTCCCATTGGCTATTTTAGTTAGATGCAATTTCATATACTGTATGTTTTAACATTATAGTTTTGTTGATCACATTTAATCCAGAATAATTTTGTAAAACTAGACTTTTTGTTGTATTTCAAACAATTATATGTTGGAATCATTTTTGAAAATGAGAGAAAATTACTGCATTATAGTATTTGCATATATTTACCTATCAATGTTATACAGAGGCTTCAGAAAGTAAATAGAATCTAAAAAATGTAAAAACAATATCTCATGAACTACTAACTATCAAATATTTATTATTTTTGTGGTTTTTTTAAGAAATTATTTATTTTTCACCTACCTAGTTATACTCACTGCCTGTCCTAAGTACCGACAATACTATTGGTAGCTGTCTTTACTTATGACCTATTCTGGGAAGTATTTCTAAAAAACAAGATTATTCCCTGACGACCTTCTTTTCGAACGGGTCTGATGACTGGATGTCGATGAAAGCGTTTTTATTCTGATATAGAGATAGATATACATCTTTCCGGCTTCCAGATGATGTAGGATACTGCTTTTCATAACGATAGCATGTATGTACATTTCAATGTCATTTTTGTGGAATAGTATTTCAAATAACTCTTTCACTGCTCTACAAATTTGTTCGAATGATGTTTGTTTCAAAATATTATAACGCGATTGGCAATTATGTGAGAAACTTTTTTCATTCCAATACAAACGATATGTACTGCATTTCGGTAGCAGCGGTGAATATACATCCACTAAATCAATTTCCATATTGTATTGTTGCACTGAAAGAACCTAATTAGCTATCATTGTGTTTTCAGCAAAATCGATATTCGCTCCAAGCGACCAATTTATGAACTGAATCCGGTGATTTTGTTTCCTATTATGTGAACAAATCTGCCCCAGTGCAGGTGGATGTGACCTGTTTGCGTGTTTGGAGAAGCGGAATTAAATCGAACGAAAAAAATCGACCAATCATTCGGGGTTTTTTCATTCGGTGATGGCACCACTGCATGTGCTGTTAGCAAGTCTGGAGAATCTCAAAAGTTAAGCATTCCCATCGGATTCTCCTAATAGTTGTACTATGAATTCCTTGGCATTACCAGTGTGGGTATTCCATAAAATAACGGGTATGACAGTGGGAACGGTTTTCCAGCAACGCTTTTTTTATCGTTATTTATAGAATTTGTTGGTTTTCGAACAAAAAATGCCTATTATTGGGAATGTTTTGATAAATAACCATATTTTGGCACCCTCCTGACATGTTCGATGGAACGAATTGATTTGTGACATGCTCCATATGATGAAATAATTTGTGACTCAAAACCTACTCCAATATCTCACCCCCAAATTGAAATATTCGCGAATGGAACAAAATAATCAATGCTGAGGATTTTTTCATGCAAATGCATTACTAGGATCTTGCTAGACACGCTCCCGATGATGAAATGATTTGTGACCCACAAACTACCCCAATATCTCACCCCCAAATTGAAATATTCCGAAATAGAACGAAATAATTAATGCTGGGGACTTTTTATGCGAATACATACTAGAAACTTGCTGACAGCTCCATATGATGAAATAATTTTGCCCAAAACTCCCCAACCCCCCAAATGAAATATTCAATACAACAAATTAAAATGCTGGAGATTTTTCAACAAATACATACTAAGAACTTGTAGACATCTCATATGATGAAATAATTTGTGACCCGAAAACTACCCCAATATCTCACCCCCAAATTGAAATATGCGCAAATACACATAAAGAACTTGCTAGACACGCTATATATAATGAAATAATTTGTGACCAAAAACTACTCCAATATCTCTCGCTCCCCCAAATTGAAATATTTGCAAACTACCCTTCTACTACTTTCTCAGTTGAAATAGTTATACCATGAGACGTTATTGATAGTCAGTGAAGTCATTCACTAGTTACGCGCACCAGTGCCAAATTTATTTCGGCCGTGCAATAGAGCTTACGGAGCATTTGAAGCAGCCTCTATTTTAATGAAAGTTTGTGGTCGACGTTAGTAATTGTACTAGTATTTATCGACGGCAACGCGGAGGTTGCAACACTGGAATTGTTTCCGCCAAAGGAATTTCCTCCCCTCTTCCCTTGGCTCTCTTGGGCACCCTAAAGCTAACTGACTATTATTTTCGTCTCATGGTATAGTTCAATACTCGGTTTGATCGTTGCTGCGGGTTTCCTGAAACGAGACTATGTTCTGAGATTTTCTAGATACGGTCGATACAATGGAATTTTTTGTATCCATCAGCTATCACAATAGCCCACCCCCTCATTGAAGTATTGCAAATATAATAGATAGATGTTCGATTTTCCAATACAATCTCGATTTAGAACTTATATAGATGGAAGGGTCAAGAAAGAATGTAATCCAAATAAGTCAGTACTTACTTCAATCATTGAAAAATTTGAATCTTTTCTTTGGTGATAATTATATTATTGTAATACTACCAACATCCTCCAAAATTCATTCGAAATAATTACGATTTTTGTTGGAATATATTGGAGAGAGGCCAATAACTGACAAAATTATATGAAGAATTCTTCAGCCATCCATCTGGCCAAGGGTGGAGGATGGATAATATGGGAGCGGATACCTCCTAGTATCCGCTCTTTCTACTATAAAGTATTCCTGGACAAAATTTACAATACGTAATAAATGGTGAAGGGAACTCAAAAAACACTTGCACATTGCGAGGTCGTGAAAGGAAAAGTAAATTTATTGAATTGGCAAATTCGTAGAAATTAAGAGTTTCTGAGATGTTCAGCAACCGATTAGTATATCTACTCATTATTTAGTATAGTATTAGCTAATATAAAAGGCTGTTTTCGAGGTTTACTATTTCAGCTCATCCCTTATATCTTAGTTAATTATCATCGAGGTCATTTCATTTCTGCAAAGGTATTCAAGAGGAAAACCCTTTCAATCTGTAGTCTTTTAAATGTTTTGTTCCACCCCAGTTTTTTAAATAAAAATTAATTGTACATTTTGTCAATTTGCAGGTATCTATTTTTGGAAAACTACATTTTGTAGCCGATTTTTTTCTATTTACAACTTTTTGTTGAAATTTCCATGTTCTATTTGCGAATATTTCAATTTGGGGGAGAGATATCAGGGTAGTTTTGGGATCACAAATTATTTCTTCATATGGAGCGTGTCTAACAAGTTCCAATTTGCGTGAAAAAAATCCCCAGCAACGATTGATTTGTTCTATTCGCGAATATTTTGATTTGGGGGTGAGAAATTGGGGCAGTTTTTGAGCCACAAATTATTTAGTCATATGGAGCGTGTATAGCAAGTTCCTAGTAATGATTTTGCGTGAAAAAATACCCGGCAGCAGTTGATTTGTTCTAATTGTGAATATTTCAATTTGGGGTGAGCTATTGGGGTAGTTTTTGGGTCACACATCAATTGGTGTTATTTTACGCAGTGTTAATATTTGGAAATGAATAACGGTTTTGAAATAAAAATTGTGATGTTTTATTGACTTATTATTCTCTCAACTTTCAACTCCAGAACAACAAAAAAATATCCAAAATATAAAAAAATACTACAGGGTTAGTGCAAAGGATAACTAAGAGTGAAGTAAAAATAGCTTAAAATTATGCATTATTTCGGAATTCTGGAGGACTCCATGGATTTTCCTAAAACCTTCCGATATTACTTAAAAATGACTTGCAGAAAAAAGTTATAAACTTATATTTGTGCGCTGATTGTTTATCAAATTTGGAACTCATTGCCTAGGGAGGTGTTCCCCGAGGCATACAACCTTCAGAAATTTAAGAAGAACACCAACTCCTACCTTCTTTCCCTAGGTTCCCACGATGTTCTCTGAACATTACAGGATATCCCTTTTCGTGGGAACCAGAACATAAAAAAAAAAAAAAACAATGAAAAGCAATTTTGTTATGCAAATCTGAAATAACTCGATGAATTTCGAAGTAATTTGACCCAAATTGATGCTCTGGGGGTTTTTGAGGTCGCTGAACAAATATATGATATTCGAAAAACGATGGCGTGGCCAGCCGTAAGGGTAGATTTCATGAATGATAATTTATAGTAATTTTTATTTATGTATACATTTTGGAGAAAAACTTTTCCGGTAAAAGTTGTGTAGCTAATGAAGCTCTATCAAACGACTTATAGTTTCCTGATATTGGGTTTGGAAATTAAATATTGTTGCGAATTTTTTTAATGGACCATTTTCGAAATCAGCCGAGGTATTGATGAGAAGTATTTTTGTTTCATTCGGTTGAAAAATGTGGCCTCCACTTAACAAGTTTCGTTATATCCCATATATAAGTTTCAATATCACATTTTAAACTAGAACTTTTGGCCTAAAAAAATCAAATTTGTAATTTTTTCAAATTATTCATTACTTTGACCACTGTATTTAAAAAAATATTTTTTTTGCCATTTACACACCTTTTCAAGTGTAATTTTGGGAGTAAACTGTACAAATTTCAGATGGTCATCTTGGAAATTTGAAGAATGGCAGATATTTAATTGTTTTTATAGTAAATTCTACTTTGACGTAACTTTATATACAGTGCGCTCCATATGTGTGGAATAAATTCATTTTTAGCGTTATCATGTGATTGTTTAAAAAAACCTGAAACAGTTCGTTTTCTATTGTCAATTTGACAATTTACAGTATGAAAATATAATCCTCTTCTTGCACCCCCTCTGAATTATGAGCACCCCTCAAAATTTTTAAATGAGAATGGGGGTCGTGTGGCAACTTGTTCGGAAGGGATTTTCATTCTCTATTCAGCACTATCGAGTTTTTCAAGTCTGGAGCAATTTTCTTGTTTTGTTACCGCATCCAATCATAATTAAAATGTATAATCTTTGAGTTTCGGATAAATGAGCCATAGTTGAATCAAATACTCACACACATATTTTTCAATACACTGACGTGTGTCAGCAACTTATAAATATCAAAATAACAGTAGTCTACTACATAGACATAACATTATTCATGTGGGTTCTGTGAATAATTTTTTGGTGTCTTGAACGACTTTTTCCAGACGTTTAGCAAAACGGATAAGAAAATACCTGATTATTTCTTATGGGGTTATTTAAAATCAAATGTATATTTCCATAGATCAGACAATATTGCAGATTCAAAAGTTAGGATAACGGAACAAATCAACAACATAACCACTTAGGTCCTAGAAAATGTTGTACGAGAATTCCAAGATCGAGTTGCTTATTGTCAAGAAGTGAATGGTGGTAATTTTGAACATTTAATTTAGTTGTAAAATAAATGGAAAAATACTTCCTAAACATTATGTGACATTATCTCCTTCATTCTACGTGAAGTATACAAATTTTACATTTTCAAAATAAATTTTCTCAGTTATGATTGCACCAAATTTGAAAAACTTAATACTGCTGATCAGAGAATAAAAATCCCTTTCGAACAAGGACCCCCTTCTCATTCAGAATTTTTGAGGGGCTGCTCATAATTCAGAGGGGGTGCAAGATGGGGGTAATATTTTCATAGATAGATAGATATAGATAGATATATAGATAGATAGATATATAGATAGATATTTATTTCCAAACTAATAAAACATAGAATAAGTGGGTCGTCAAAAAAGTACAATGTATAACATATAAGTGATATGTATGAAGTAAAACATTCACACTAAGAATAAAGTAAAATATAAGATATAAGGCTAGACTAGGGGAGAGTCTATCTCAAGAGTTCGAGTTCAGTAACGCTCAGATCAAGATACTCCTTGATCGAATAAAAACATTTCATCAGTAAGAAAGCTTTGATTCTGTTTTTAAACTGATATGGGTTGAGACACTTAATATTTGGAGGTAATTTGTTATAAAGTTGCAGATTCAGAGAATTCTTTTGTGACATCACGAGCCTGCATCTAGGTGTCATGAGAGAATTTGCATTGCGAGTGGAGTGAGAGTAAATTTCTGATTGCACAGTGTATTTGCTTTCGTTTTTATGAATTCCAAGTAAAGATGAATATAGAAATAGAGTAGGAAGTGGCATAATTTGAAGATAAGCAAAAAGAAGGCGACAGTGTTCGTGATGATGTACTCCTGCCATGACTCTAATAATTGTTTTTTGCACTAAGAAAGCTTTATGAGCGTGGCACGAGCCACCCCATAATAAAATACCATAACCCATGTGTCTTTGGAATAAACCAAAGTAACATGATTCGAGTACGTGCAAACTAACGCAATACCTCAAACATCGAATCATAAAGGTGATAATTTTTTTGTTAAAAACTCTATATGGGGAGCCCAGTTGAGTCTATCATCAAGTTGCTCGCCAAGTAATTTGACGCTATTTCCCTGAGGAATATTTGATTTAGAGAAAACGATGATAGACTGATTTTTCTCAATATTGATTTTCAGTTTATTTGATGTGAACCATGCTTGAGCTACATATAATATATCAACCGCTGATGTCCTAACGTTTTCTAGGTTAGTACTTTGGGAGATAAATGTTGTATCGTCTGTTTTGCCCTGACTACGGGGTGTTGTGAACTAACCCACCACACCTGTAATACCAGACATTTTTCGTAGGTTGGAAAAACAGTATTAAGAGCAATCGACTGTCTGAAGAAGGTCGATACTGAACTAGGTCTGGAGCGGCTCAGATCTGAGTTCATTTCTCTTAAATACCGGAACATGGGCTGTTTATTCAGGAAATACTACCGTTTCAGAAAGATTCGAAAGGTTATTCATAAAAGAAAATAAATAAAAGAATGCACTCATAAAATGTTAAGAATGTATATATATATTTAATAAAAATTGACACAATTCTATCAATCGTTTATGGACGTATGATAGGCAACAATATTCGTACAATGAAAACGAAAGTAGCGTATTGGCAGATAATTCTGCAATGGCTTTACAATAGAAATAATTTTAATAAAAGAACAATCTTGAAATTCAATTGCTACAAACGACTAACAATACTTCTCTTTTTGAGATCTTTGTAATCTTGAAAACTATGGAAATACTTTTTAGACACCTACACATTTTAATGGGTTGGGTTTTTGCCATAAACATAAATACAGAAAAACAAACATGAGACTCACCCTGTTTAACACTTATTCACTGGAGTAGTTTTAAACGGCTATTAGATTAGAATTTATTATTATTAGTTCGTTTTCTCGGCGTTAATCGGTTATTCTAATTAACTCGCCCGGTATATTCGTATACAGTTAAGGTGTTTCTAAGTGATCGTGAACCATTGAAATTGCTGAATCCCGTTGACTTATCTCTGTTTTGGAAGCTTGTCGAAAATCGGCAAATTGTGGAAACTATACTGTTCACTCGTGTTTTTACTAGGAGCTTCAATACTTGATTTGAATCGGCTGAGTTTCTATGTTTGCTGAAGTTAACTACACTGATTGGGAAACTCTCATTATTATTGTAAGATACTGTAATTCGACTGACTTTTATACCGCACTTTTGAGAATGACATGTTCTCCGAAATATTTTCGTATAATATAAGTGATTACTGAATGAGATACTGCTTTGAACTAACTTGCATTCTAACCTTACTTTGAGGTTACATGTTCTTTGTTTCACTGGAGAACAACGAATCGAATTGAATTGACTATTGTTGACATGAAACTCACGCTTTTATAAGATCGTCCACACGGGAGCTAGTAGGCGGGGCTTAGGTTGTTGTGGGTCGTAAAACTGATAAAGACTTGTTTTGCTGGATATATTTATGAATTTCAGGAGTGTCAATTCCCGGTGATTTATGAATTGTTTACCTCCAGTAATGATGCGGGGTGGTGATACATCGCGTTATCTCGTCTTTTAACTGCTCTGTGTTTATCGACTTTGGACGTGTCAAATTTACGACGGTGTTCTGGTAATTATTTAAACTGACTTCCTTATCTCGCTGTGACTGTAACGGGTAGCAATCAATAAACTTTGTTTTGCTCTCCTAGATGAGTCATTTAAGCATTCGGTATACAATGGTTACGTCTTGGTAATTATCTTTAAATGCATTTCTGTAATTATATGGCATAACACGTCCGCGAAAAACACGCTCTTGATCGGTGAGGTACAGTAGTAGAGGTCATTAATATAGATCAAAAAGAGGAGTCCCAGAACAGAGCCTTGAGGGACACCATGGGAAATGTTCTTACGATTAGAGAGATCCCCACCATGTCTAACACATTGGGTTCTACCACCCAGATAAGATTCGAAGAAGTCCGGTGCCTGGCTTCTAATACCATAGAAATACATCTGTTGTAGTAGGATAACGTGTGAGACACAGTCAAAGGCCTTAGATAGATCGCATAGCGTAAGTTGTGAATGTTTGCCTTTCTCCAGGCGCTCGACTATGTCCGACACAACTTTTAGAAGAGCCTGGGTTGTTGATCGATTTTTCCGAAAACCAAATTGGCCAGGACATAAGAGAGAGTTGCTTTCGAGGAAGTTATATAGTTGTTGCTTGAGAATTATTTCAATAATTTTACCCAATATCGGTATAATCGAAATGGGTCGAAAATTGTTAATGTCATCTGTGCTATCCTTCTTCAGAACCGGTAAGGCCACAGAGTACCTCAGAGAAATAGGAAAAGTTCCGGAGGAAAAACAGTCATTCATTAGCATAGCCAAAGGATCGGTAAGAATGTCCGATACATATTTGATAATTTTACTGTTGAGGCATCAAAAGCGTTGGAATCCTTCATGCCTAGAATAATATCATAAACATCGGCAGGAGTTACCGGATTTAAAATAAACTAGTGTACAGGAGTTTTTATTGTTTTTACTCTAAATTGTCAAATTGACAATAGAAATCGACATGTTTCAGGTTTTTTTAAATAAATACATAATAACGCTAAAAATTAATTTATTCCATACCTATGGACCGCACTGTACTATTCCTATTAATATTTTTTACACATTTGAAAACATGAAACCTTGTTAGACACTTTTTTCTCCTTTCATTCAAATTTTGGAGAGCCTAATTTGATCTATTAGATCAAAAGTTATAACAAATTAAGTGAAGCGCGATCGTGGCTACGTGCTCTTCGAGAGATGCACTTCAGTGTCGCCACCTCACATTTTCGTACGTTAGAAAAAAAATTATGCAGCTTACAGTTTTCATTTTAAAGAAAAACTGTATTCACCTTTATCAGTTTATCAAAAAAATAATATTTTTTCAAAGATATTTAATAGAAAATGTAATTTTGCAACTTATTTGTAAAATAATAAATTGAGCACACACTTTACGGCTGGTAACTTTTTATATGTTGTTCCTAACATCATCACTGATATAGTAAAAAGTTACTGCAGTCCCTTATTTTTCTGAAGCTAAAATCTAATATAACTACTATAAATTAAAACGACTTCAGACAAGAATACCGATGACTGTTCTCATTACTGTATACCTGTTTGGACTAAAATCAGAGTTTGTTTATGACGCTCGGATCTGAAACGCCACACCGCTGGTGTAACTTATCCTAATATACACAAATTTCCTTTCCATAAACCAATAATCTAATCTCCGGAGAGAAATTCACCGCATCAGCTTCAACTTGAGTATGCCGACTACATCTAAGATGGTTTGAAGATGTGAAATGTGTCACATTTCATATCAGCGAAGGCGTGGAAGTTGCATCTCGGCCCGAAACCATCTAATGTATGCACTTTGATAATGCAACTTACGAAGCAGAGATGAAAAGTGACATACAAGATCCGCAAGCGCTGAACGTTGAATGACAGCGTTCATATAAGCGTCAGGGAAGGAAACAAAACAATGCGTAATTTTGAACAATGAATTACAGGTTTCATGTTTCTGTACGATGACAAGAGGAAACAAGATTTAGTAATTTTGTACTTTGTTAACACACTGAAGACAGATTCTGTTGCCGCTATTTAACCCTTGACTTTCAGCTAAAGTTCCAAAACAACAACTACAGCACATATTATACAGTGCTCGTCTAAAGTCTGCCCCCCCCCCTACTAATTTTTGAACCACCTGGTATATTGCAACAAAATTTGGAGGGCTTGAATAGGAGATAAAAACCTACTTTTTCATGGAAAAATCACAGCTAAAAGTTTTGAAATGGCGGCTGAGCGCCATCCTCAATAATTTTTCAAAATGGAAAACCCCGTATATTATTTCATTTTCGAAATCTGCTCATGATTCTCAACAGTTTTCTCTAATACACTTCACTCCTAAATTCAATTGTTTTCGAAATATTAACGTTTGAAAAGTGACATTCCGGTTTAAAATGAAGTATGGATTTTGGTCACTTCCGGTAAAACATTTTGCTAACTAAACGTTATTGATTTGTTGTTAAATCTCTTGATGAATTTGACTAATAAGAGGCGCTTACCGGAAAATTTCGAATGTGTTCTGTAAATTCACAATCGAAACAAATTAGTTAACTAAAGAATTATAATTTATTTTTGAATAACACATTTATTCAACCCCAACAATTATTTCATCAAGAGTTCAATGTGGCCCCCTCCTAAATCTTGACAATAAAGTGCCCTATTATAAATAGCTTCTCTCACGTTGATGAATGTCTGTTCATCTATTTCTTCCAATGTATCTATTATTCTGCTTTCCAACTCTTCTATTGTTTTGCATTCAGTGGCGTATATTTTTGACTTCAGATACCCCCAAAGGAAAAGAACTAGAGGTGTAAGATCTAGAGATCTTGGTGGCCATTCTGTACTTCCCCTGCGACCTATCCATCGCCCAGGAAAGTTTGTATCGAGGAACTCTCTAGCCATGCGATCGAAATGGGGAGGTGCCCCATCCTGCTGAAATATGATTTTCACGATTTTCAAACTGTTCCTGAGTGTTTAATACAATTTGTCTTGTTCGGGATTCAATTTCAGTTTCTAAAAGATTTCTGTGTAGAACTCCTGTAAGATTGCCTCTGTCTGTTCATCTATTTCTTCCAATGTATCTATTATTCTGCTTTCCAACTCTTCTATTGTTTTGCATTCAGTGGCGTATATTTTTGACTCCAGATACCCCCAAAGGAAAAGAACTAGAGGTGTAAGATCTAGAGATTTTGGTGGTCATTCTGTACTTCCCCTGCGACCTATCCATCGCCCAGGAAAGTTTGTATCGAGGAACTCTCTAGCCATGCGATCGAAATGGGGAGGTGCCCCATCCTGCTGAAATATGATTTTCACGATTTTCAAACTGTTCCTGAGTGTTTAATACAATTTGTCTTGTTCGGGATTCAATTTCAGTTTCTAAATGATTTCTGTGTAGAACTCCTGTAAGATTGCCTCTGATCAAAATCGGTCCAACAACGCGATTGTCCAAAATCCCCGCCCAAACATTCACCTTTTTAGGAAACTGGGTTTGTCCCTCTCTGAAAATATGCGGATTAGTATCGCTCCAGTATCGTACATTCTGTTTGTTGACTTCTCCATTAAGAAAAAACGTGCATTCGTCTGCGAAACATACACGTTTTAGGAAGCCCCGTTCTCCTCCAATTGTTCTTGTTAACCACTCACAAAATTCAACCCTCCGGTCTGGACCATCCTCCGTAAGAACATGCAGGAATTTTATTGTTGATTATTTTGTATAGCGTAATGACACTTGAACATTTTCTTCTTATGTCCAGACTGATAAAGCTGTGTCTCGACAGAATGCTCTCATGTGACGTGCCAATTGGTGGGTTGATAAGTCTGATCTATTTTAAAACTTAAATATTTGAGGAAGCGTCTTTGTATTGCCTCCAGTTTATAGATGTGCACTTGAAAATGAGGGTTCCAGATAACCGATGCAGATCTCACAAAAGCATAATAAATATTTCTATATGAATCTACATGGTTGAAGTCACGGCCTACTCTAATTAGAAATCCATATATACGGTTCAGTGAGGCGGTTATATTCTCCACGTATTCTTCAAAAGACAGCTCTGGGCCGAAAGTAACTCCGAAGTCCTTAAAATTAGTTGGTTTATCTAGAGAATGATTCTCTATCTTATAGTAAAATATAACAGGTTCAGATCTCAATGTATAAGACATTACGCAACATTAGGTATGATTTAACGTTAACTTATCACGATTGCACCATTGATTGACTTGAATAAGATCTTATGATAGTTTTTTACAATCAGATATGTTATTGATAGGAAAAAAAAAAAATGAAGATAATCAGTATACATCAAGAAATTTAGATTAATTATATCACCAATGTCGTTGATGAAGATGTTGAACAACAGTGGACCGAGGTTAGATCCTTGCGGAACACCTGTTGTGGCTAAGTATTCGTTGGACCTAAATCCATTTAACTGCACATACTGCGTGCGGTCGGACAGATATGATTTGGCTAATGCAAGTAGCTTACTCGATAGGCCAAAATTCAAGAGTTTTCGCAGTATTGAAGTATGGTCAAGTTTATGAAAATCCTTGGTCATATCCATGTAGATAATATCTGTCTGAGTTTTGTTAAAACTATTTTCTGCTATAGTCAACAACGGTGAGATTTGTTGTCGTTGATCGACCTTTAGAATAGAATAGTTGACGGGCTGATGAATGATTTCTTGTAACAATATTCCAAAGACCTTACAAAAGTTGCATATAATTGAAATCGGTCTGTAATTTTTTATGTCAATACGCTTGCCTTTTTTTAAAGATCGGACATACCTTAGAGCATTTCCACATAGAGGGAATTGTATGTGAACGAATGCAAATATTAATCAGGATTGATAAGGGACGAGCTAATACTGACGCGCAGTCTCTAACAATATATGCAGGAATATGATCCGGTCCTGTAGTTAGTTTTGCTTTAATAGATGTTAAGGCAGTTAAGACTCCTTTTTCTTGGAAGCTGTCTATGTTGAAATTCAAGTGGTGAAATGGTTCATTATCCAGCGTGGTATTAGAGTATGAGTTTAAAGGGGTAGAAAAGGAACTGCTAAAAAAGTCCGCAAAGCCATTCAGTATATCCTATGAATTAGTTAGTAGCTGACTTTCGTAAGTCATGCTATTATATACTTTACGAATTTTTTTTTATTGTAGACGTATGCCAGAATTTGTTAGAGCTTATATTTATTTCAGATTCACATTGTCTGATATAATTTGTATGTGCAATGTTAATGGCAATTTTTATTGATTGTCTGAGTTGTTTAAATTTTTCTAGTGATTGAGAATAATTGTTACTTCTGTACGAGCGCCAGCATTTGAACTTCCTACGAAGATAATGCTGCCAGTAAACCAGGGAGGATACTTATTCTTATTACTCATAGAATACTTAGGTACAGTGCAGTCTAATGCATTATATAGTTTGCCCTTAGAAGTATGTGCAGGCGTTTTCTGCTTCAGTAAATGATTCTGAGAACGTGCAGTGAATATTGGATATAATTTCGTATAATAGTGGAAAGCTGGCTTTACGGAAGTTATAGCACCTTTCATATGATGATTCTAGGTTATTCACTTTTTCACTTTTCTCATTCAGAGTACAATATATTTCTAATGCTGGATGATGGTCGACTTCTCTGACCAATGGGTCGTTAGATCTCACTACGGTACAGATTAGATTAGAGTATACTAAGTCTAACAGTTTATTATTATCGTTCTCAATAAAGTTAAATTGAGATAAATAAAAAAAGTTTGCGAAGTTATTTAGAGCAGTTAATCTAGCATTGGAGCATGAATTGTGACGAGATGAAAAATAATTCATGAGATTGAAGTCGCCTACCAACATAATGTTCGATTCATACCAAAATGTTAGTGATTCTAACCACTCAAACAGAGTCTCACATTCCTCTTGTGGAGTTTTGAATTGAATCGAATTGAACAGTGTCTGCCGGCAATTAGGCACCACCCTGTACTGAAGAAGATGGAATAAGAAACATGTTTGCTTCAGGAATCTCATCATGCTCATTTTCGTTTTATAACCCCCCCGGAGACCTGAACCTACACCCATCCATATTTTTCCGAGATGCACTACGAAGCCTATGCTACTGATGAAATATTACCCCCTTCGATCGGGACGGTCGTTTCATCCAAATTGAAAATGTGCAGGCCACAAAGGACACATTCGTTCCGTTTATTAGCAGAAGGGTGACCGCCCTTGTGTTCACACCTTACTCGCCATAAGGGGTGGTCTAAATGCATCTCTTGTCCGCCCCGGAGGTTTATATAACCCCGAAAAACTTGCTACGACGTGTAATTCGTGTCTCCTTCTTTGTTATTCTACTCTGCGGAAACAGAATTAAGCAGAGCAAACATGGTAAGTGAAATTACATTTTGCTGCGAGGGGCGCGGAGAAAACCGATGGATTTAATAATGCTGAACATGTTCGAGGATGGGAGTTGTCTTCTGATAAACTTTCACCTGTATTTGTTGTTTTAATGTTGAATCGATCGAAGGAACAGGAAACTGGAACACATGTTTCAACTACTAAAAAAGTATCGCTTCAGTAACTATATCTTTAACATATCCAAGTCATATTCAGCTCAGTCATTGATTAACAAAATACGAGACAGATTCAACTGAGCTGAAGTCAATTATCGTAAGTAATTGCACAAGTGCATCAAAATTACCGCTAATTTTGCATGACAGCGTGTTGTCAAAAAACTGCATGAGTTCATTTTCATTTTTGGAGAAAGAGCCCGACACCGAAGGCTTATATGAACTTTTCACCTTATAAATAAGTGAGGAATCGTCCTGTAACAAATCGAACACGTATTACATAACACCCTGTATATTGTCGACACTGAAAGATAAACTTTAGTCACTATCTTCCATCGTCAATATAATCTCTTGTGGGGTATTCATGTTTATCTTTCAGTCGCAGATTATTCCACATCTGATTTTATGATCATTCTGTTCATATTTTCAACAAATCAATCTATCATACCCCATGACAGGTTTTAATGTCAGAAAACACTAATTTCAAAGTGTCTCTCCAAACGAAATCATTCTAACTTTTTCCATCTTTGCAAAGTGAGATTGCTTCTTGAAAATGTGTTTCCCATTTCTTCCGGTCTTCCTGATGATCGTGGAAGCGTGAAATAGATTGTCGTCGACAAAAATGTATTGAAGACCTAGTGAATGCGATGTCTCTCCTGCGTCAATGTTACGAATGATTTCTGGTGAGTACTCTCTTTTGGAAAACATTCTTCTTTGCCTCATTCATCTTTATGAGTTCTCAATTGAGACTGGAATAGAACATCAAATAAATATCTGAATGAAAATGCAAATATTCAATTTCAGATTTTTTCTTTTGAGTTAGGGTCTTTTCAGCATATCTATCAGATGTAGTTCAATGTCCAGCGTGGCTTAAGCCGGGGAAGTAGTTGTTTTCTGTTAGACATTCACAAAAAATCACTTCATTTTTATCGTGGATTTTTCAATTCACAGAAAAATATTTTGGTCCTAATGTTTTTGATTCAGTCGCAGATATTCCACATCTGATTTTATGAACATCCTGTTCACATTTTCAACAAATCAATCTTCAGCTTGTTATGTCATTAATGTTGTCTGCCGTGTACTTGGACTTTCAGCTTCACTAACTGCTTACTAGTCGTTTGTTGAGTCCCACTTACGGTAGGGAATTCAATTCTGGTCTATTCGTTTTACAGAAACGAGCTCTGAAATTCATATTCAAAACTAAGATTCGAGAATCATATAGGCCAATTTTTTCCGAATACAAGATATTAACTTTAATCAAAATTTTTATACTAGAGACGATGTATGCGGAAATGCTTTCAGAGGCATATTTTGCATGTCAATTCTAGTCTTTCAATTGTCTATGAGATGTAAAAAGTTATATAATATTTCAATTCGAAATGCATTTTGTTGGTCACCATATTCTTGTACTTTTATGTGTCTGTTTATACAAAATTATTGAGACCGTTGGCATTATTTTCTTTAAATATTTTCAAGAATACGCCTTGAATATGTCATTTGGCGAGGATTTGGACAACATTTTATCATTTTAGACAATAAAGCTTAACTGTCTATCAATCAATTATGAATGAAGATCATGACTTACTTGTTGTTGCACCATATATAACCCAATCTCCTCCATATGGAATAGTCCTCTAACTAGATTTTATATCAACTCATACATGTTCCGTGATGAAATCCAACCAAACTTCAGTTAATCCGGAATGTTCATCAAATAATTTTCTTCTGCCTTTTTTCTCTCATTAAAACGAAACTTCCAAAACAGAATCCAACTCGAACTTCCCTTGAAGTTAATTAACAGTTGGTAGTGAGGCTTGGTATAATAATTCCCTTTATTAGACATTTATCATGAACAGAATCAGCTTTGAAGTTTCGTCGTGGGCTTTCGACCTTTGTGGCGGTTGTTGTCCGACTGTTTTTAGTTTGTGTTCAGTAAAAGTACAACCTCACCACAGATGATATTCAAAGAGTTTTGTATAGTGACTAATGGTCGTAATTAACGTAAGAAATCCAGTTTTCAGAATCAAGAATCCCATTTTTACTCTAGACACATTCAACCGCTCGCGATTTTGGAGTATTTCCAGTATACTATAAGATTATTGGTTTGGGAAAGTGAATAGAAAATGATCCAGGAATCAACTTCTGATAGGCTGATTATATACGGGTGTGAAGCTATACACATCCACAAATGTACACTGAGAAAAATATATAAAAATCATAGAAGGCACACGTTTCTGCTCGCGATATGTTAAAATTTCCTTCATCCCTGATAGCACGTAGGAGTTTGCCAAGCCGCCCGAGTAGGGGGGAAAGGGGGGAGTTTAGAAAAAAATCATAGAAGGCACAAATGGCTTTGAACACGTTTGTGCTCGGTATATGTTATGGGAAAATGCTCTTTCCTCCATCCTCAATACCACGTAGGAGTTGGCCAAGCCGCCCTAGGGGGTGCAATGGGGGTGAGTTTCCGAAAAAATATCATAGAAGGCACAACTGGCTTTGTACACGTTTGTGCTGGGGATATGTTATGGAAAATGCTCTTCTCTTCATCCCTGATACCACGTAGGAGTTTGCCAAGCCGTCCGAAAGGGGACAATGGGGGTGAGTTTCCGAAAAAATATCATAGAAATCACAAATGGCTTTGTACACGTTTGTGCTCGGGATATGTTATGGAAAATGTTCTTTCCTTCATCCCTGATACCACGTAGGAGTTTGCCAAGCCGTCCGAGGGGGTGCAATGGGGGTGAGTTTCCGAAAAAAAATCATAGAAAGCACAAATGGCTTTGTACACGTTTGTGCTCGGGATATATTATGGAAAATGCTCTTTCCTTCATCCCTGATACCACGTAGAAGTTCGCCAAGCCGCCCAAAAGGGGACAATGGGGGTGAGTTTCTGAAAAAAAATCATAGAAGTCACAAATTGCTTTGTACACGTTTGTGCTCGGGATATGTTATGGAAAATGCTATTTCCTTCATCCCTGATACCACGTAGGAGTTTGCCAAGATGTCCGAGGGGGTGCAATACGGGTGAGTTTCCGAAAAAAAAAAACATAGAAGCCACAAATGGTTTTGTACACGTTTGTGCTGGGGATATGTTATGGAAAATGCTCTTTCCTTCATCTCAGATACCACGTAGGAGTTTGCCAAGTCGTGCGAGGGGGTGCAATGGTGGTGAGTTTCCGAAAAAAAACATAGAAGGCACAAATGGCCTTGTACACGTTTGTGCTCGGGATATGTTATGGAAAATGCTGTTTCCTCCATCCCTGATACCACGAAGGAGTTTGCCAAGCCGCCCGAAGGGGTGCAATGAGGGTGAGTTTCCGAAAAAAAATCGTAGAAAGCACAAATGGCTTTGAACACGTTTGTGCTTGGGATATATTATGGAAAATGCTCTTTCCTTCATCCCTGATACCACGTAGGAGTTTGCCAAGCCGTGCGAGGGGGTGCAATGGGGGTGAGTTTCCGAAAAAAAAACATAGAAGGCACAAATGGCTTTGTACACGTTTGTGCTTGGGATATGTTATGGAAAATGCTGTTTCCCCATCCCTGATACCACGTAGGAGTTTGCCATGCCGCCCGAGGGGGTGCAATGAGGGTGAGTTTCCGGAAAAAAAAATAATTGATGGCTTTGTATACGTTTGTGCTCGGGATATGTTATGGAAAATGCTCTTTCCTTCATCCCTGATACCACGTAGGTGTTTGCCGAGCCGTCCGAGGAGGTGCAATGGGGGTGAGTTTCCGAAAAAAATCATAGAAGGCACAAATGGCTTTGTACACGTTTGTGCTCCGTATATGTTATGGAAAATGCTCTTTCCTTCATCCCTGATATTCCTGTTTACAGTTTATCAGAAATTCCTGATCAGGAAATCCGATATGATATCCGACATGCTGATACAATCCAAACAAACAGTTTTCGTTTGTATGAATAAAAAAAAAATTGATTAAATGGTTTGACTATAAACCATTCACAATTGCAGAAGCATAAAAAACAAGTTTCCCAGTTTTGAAGCGGTATCCTTTGAGCAGCAGAGGCGGAGAAAAATTTTTTTTAAATTTTAAAAATTAAAAAAAAAAATATAAAAAGAGATTAAGTATGTATTAATAGGCAATCGGATCATCATAATTTAATTTGGCTCTGGTCGGAAAAAAACATATTTTCGAACAGAACACCACAGAGCTATAGAATACCTATTTTAAAACCCATTTCGATCCCAGACCAGAGACGCTACTGACTTTTATTCATTCAGACCTCTTTTAACACAAACATAACTCATGATTTATAAGTTTTCGTGGCCTCCAACGGATGGACACACCTACAAGCATTATCATTGGCTTGCGGTCCGTTTTTATTGGCGCAGGCGAATCTGGTGCAGAACTAGACAGCTGTCACTCAAATCCACGTTGACTTTCGCCTCATTTGATCTTCGTTTGATCTTCCATTCGGCGACAGAGAATGTTTACGAGTAGTAAACATTATTTTTAACCGACGAAACCAAAAAGGAGGAGGTTCTCTATTCGACCCGTATATATTTTTTTTTTCATCATATTTTTTTATGTATGATCACGCATAACATTTTACTGAGGCGTCCGATTCTGATAATTCTTTTTTCAGTGGATAGGGTGTACTTCGAATTCGGTTCCATCTGAATTTGGAAGATGAAATCCACCCCTAAGGGTAGCGAAATGAAGGATATTGATCACCCACCCTCTGGATTCTGGCCCGTTAACCGATTCTATCAGGCATAACATTGTACTGGGTTCTTCGATTTGGATGATACTTTTTTTAATAGATAGGGTATACCTTATATTTGGATTTCGACAGGAATTAGCCACCCTCACGGGTTGAAAAATAGGGGATAATTGATTTTTCACCAGTGAACATTGGCATACACATACGTAGTTGACAATGAGAGATCGCTACTGACATTATTCTTGTTTCACATCCGTCAAAATCAGTATATTTTATGAGAGGATGGAATGATATACAGAGTAATGAAATAAATTAACCAGAACAACGAAAATAATTTATATTACAACAAATAGTAAAATAAAAACTTTTAACAAAAATTAAACCGACGAAATACGGAACTGAAAAGTAAAAATAACTTTTAACAAAATTAAACCGATGAAAAAATCAACTGAAAAGCAAAAAATAAAATAAATCTTCTTAGTCTTAATGATAATTGAGCTCCTAAACTAATATAAGTAACTGATTTTGAGTCGGCGCCAAACAAACTAGCAATTGAATTAGGTGAAGCGTAAAATGATGGCAGCGAGATGCACGGCTGCGTTTTGATGACTTCTTTCATAGATAATGATCTTCGATAATTGTTTGTTTGGCGCCGACTCAAAATCAGTTACTTACATTAGTTTAGGAGCTCAATTATCATTTAGACTAAAAAGGTTTATTTTATTTTTTGCTTTTCAGTTAATTTTTTCGTCGGTTCAATTTTTTGTTAAAAAGTTTTTATTCGTTCTGTTACTTCGCAATACGCTCGTATAAGCGAAGTGAGTTTTTGATTACAGAAACAGCTTGTGCAATTGAAAATGGTTAAACTACACCGTTCTTGAAAGAGATGGCACTCAATATGTGCATTTTTAGAGATCATCAGTTTTAAAAGTTTTTATTCGTAACTGAAGAGATAATTTTCTCTATAAAATATTCTGGTAGCTGTATAGGGTGATATAAAGAATCGGTCACAATATTTTTGCACTTGACTTAACTTTCGAATAATTATTGCCGTTATTGTCTACGATTTTTTCTCGCGAAAATAAAGTCCTAAAATCATTTTGAATCAGACATATCGTACATGCAGAGAGCTTCGTCAATATATAATGAACCTGTTGAAATTCACTCAACATTGGAACCTCTCAAACCACTATGTGTGTTAGTACATTTCCATCGACTTCATTAGTTTCCTGAAAATCCCATTTCTGTTTCATGAACTTCCAGAAGTATTATTTGCATAATTAGATTTCGTTCGGAATTAGTGCCTTTATGAGAAGTAATGGAAACTATGGCGAAATGGCGCGATTAAAGTGCAAAATCTGGAATCTGCTTATCAATCTCTGCTTTTAATAGAATCTACCAGCGGGACATACTCAAATGGAGGCAGCAGTGGTCCCTGAAACAGAAAATCCAATTAAGGTTTCGGTGCGAATAACCAGGGGTCGCTCGAAGTTATGTATGAGGGTGGGGAGGCGGTTAATACAGGAGGATGGATATAACTTCTGCGATCCGAACTTCAGTATTTATTTTATTTATCAAATTTGATGTTATTTGTTTCATTTTCTGGTGTTGGAACTGACACAAATTTACAAATGAATTCATTCAGTAAACGTTTTACTTCATAGAAATACTACCTACACAATAGGTCTAATCCAGTGCAATTACGGAAATTATTGGAAAAAAACAACATAAAATTATGTAGTTTGGGGATTATGAAGGATCGATAGGGGGGTGTATTCTGAGCATATATTCCAATTTGAGGGATTCTGGCGAGGTCAGCTCAAGGTCATTTCGATGAAAACGCGTTTAATTCGATATCTCGAGAACGGTTAGTGTTAGGCAAAAAATGGTGGAGACCTTTTCTCTTCTAAATTGAATTCACTAAATTTTTTATCTGAATTTTTTTATCTGAAATGATAGTTTAAAAACTAAAGAACACGCTTTAAGAAAACTAAACTAAAAAGTAGACAATAATTTCAAATGAGTTTGAAATAAGAATACAGTGATTAACAAAAAATGTATTTCATCGTAAAAAAGCGTGGGGTGCTTGATTTCAATTGTTGTTAATATTTCATGGACAGATATTGGTAAAAGTGGAATCATTATGAAAATATCTTAAAAAGCACCCCACGCTTTTTTACGATGAAATAAATTTGTTGTCAATCACTGTATTCTTATTTCAAACTCATTTGAAATTATTTTCTACTTTTTAGTTTAGTTTTCTATTAAAGCGTGTTTTTTAGTTTTTAAACTATCATTTATTTTCAACTTTTCAGTTTTGTTTTCTATTGAAGCGTGTTTTTCAGTTTTCAAAATATTATTATTATTATTTAATTTTTTAACTATTATTCTCCAATTTTGAATAGAATCGGACCATAATCACAAAACTCGTCCGCCATTTTAGCCGTCTTGAATTTCAATTTTCAAAATAATATATTAATAAAAACCCCAATCCAATTTTGAATAGAATTGGACCATAATCACAAAACTCGTCCGCTATTTTGAAGCCGCCATCTAGAATTTTTCAATTTTTACAAATGAATCATAATATTGGACCCCAAAAACCCCCACATACCAATTTTGAATAGAATCGGACCACAATCACGAAACTCGTCTACCATTTTGGATCCGCTATCCTGAATTTTTCAGTTTTGACAAAAGAATCATAATCTCTGACCACGAAAACCCTCAGATACCAATTTTGAAGCGAATCGGACCATAATCACAAAACTCGTACGCCATATTGGAGCCGCCATTTTGTTATTTTTTCAAACAAAATTTTTTTAATGCATTGTCACCGGAATTATGTACACCTGCCAAATTTCAAATCATTCGTACGTCTGGAAGTGGGTCAAAATCGCGCCCAAAGGAGTCGGTTACAAACAAACATACGGTTACAAACATAAAAGTGAAGCTAATATAAAGCGTGTATAAATAAGTGCCTTGGATGTGTGACGTCGGTTATTCCGTGAGTTATAGATTCAAAAGCTTGTCGCTTTTGTATTCGGACTGAAAACTTTGCGCGACAAGCTTTCGAATCTATAACTCACGAAATAACCTACGTCGCACATCCAAAGCTATTATTTTTGACTTTTTAGCGCATTTGAATCAAACCTTGTCTTTAAAAAGGTTTTTTAATAATTATTTTATTTTTTCATATAAAAACCTATCCTAAACGTTTGGTGGTTTAACCCTGGTATACTGATGGTATTTTTTGGGTTATGGGGACCATGATCTGTGGAGATATAACCAAGTGCAGCAAAGCTTTCGACAAAGTCGATCACAATATCTTAATTGCAAAATTATCTGAAATCGGTATACATGGAGATCTACTTCGCGGGCTCTCCTCATATCTCTTTAACAGAATCCGAATTGGTACTTTAAATGGTTGTGGATCAGCACCTTACGTTGTGACCTCGGGGGTACACCAGGGCTCGCTATTGGGCCCGCTACTCTTCATAATTTTTTTAAATGATGTAGGTTCCTGTTTCTCGTTCTGTAACTTTCTTGCATACGCAGATGATATCAAGATATTCTACCAGGTTACTAGTATTGGTGACTGCTCATATTTCCAACAAGATCTAGGGAGATTCTCGAAATACTGTGAAGATAACAAACTCTTTCTAAACCTGGACAAACGCTGGTCCATCTCATTCAGTCGCAATAAAACAATGTTCAATTATGTGTACCGCCTTGATAACAAGAGTCTCAGACAAGTTAATGAGATAAAGGATCTTGGAGTCAACTATGATGAGAATATTTCCTTCGCACCCCATATAGAAATGGCTGTTGCAAAAAGTCTTGCTCTAAAATATTTATACCATGCCTATGTTTATAGTGAGGTGAAATATGCATCTGTTATATGGTGCCCTCAATATGAGGTATACAAATACAAACCTGAAATGACCCGGAATACGTTTTTGAGATTTCTTGATTTCAAGGGTACTTGGAATGATATAGCAAGCACTGGTATTTCTCAGACAGAAACACCAGTTTCATAAACTGGAAACACGTAGAGAGCACTCTGATGTTATATTTTTGTATAAATTATTAAATGATTATATTGATTCACCCACCATATTGTCGAATATAAGTATTCATGTTCCCAGTTGACCTTTAAGAAACAATCCCCTCTTTGAAACAGAAACAGAACCAATTTTTAAAAAAATCACCCATTAATAGAATGATCACATTATATACTATTAAGCATTTAGATATAGATATTCTCAATATTTCAATTAGTTTATTTAAAATAAACTCAAACAAACATTTGATTTAATTAGGATTTAGTTGCATATTCTTTGTAATTATTTTTTAAGATAAAACACATATAATAACTTTATTCACTGCAATAATTAAATACAATGATGAGTACATGGTGAAAGTGAATAAGGAACTTACGCGATAAGTGCAAGCACTTGTTTCGCGGAGAAAATATAACATGTGAAAAAAGTGAACTATAAGATATTAAGTGTTAGTTATAAAATGTAAAAATCTAATTAAGTTAATGTAAATATGTAAAATATTAAATGTAAAATATAAAATGTAGAATGTAAGAATATAAAATATAAATAAAATGTAGATAATATAATACAAACAATGAACGATGTACATTACAATATTGCAATACAATGAAAAAATGAACATTAAACATCATGAATTATGATACAAAAGATACGAAAAAATAATAAAAGATAATAATAGCAATAAGAGTGTACAATAACATGTCTAATAGATATAAGATAGGGTACGCATGTGAAAGATACGCAATTGAAACAACACATTTCTAGTTGGATTTAAATTTTGAAATTATGAATTTATGAATCAAGATCTTTTTTTATCACTTACTCGAATGTTTCCATTGTTGTTTAATGAAAAAATTTCGTTGATATATATACATTGATTAAAATTGGTCCCAGCACAGATCCTTGAGGTACGCCACAGTCGATCTCCATTTCACTACTCAATACGTCATCAATTCTAACTCTCTAGCTTCTTCCCGTCAAATAACTTTCAAACAATTTCAAAATATTACCCCGCATACCAATATCCTCTAAAGACTGTAGGAGAAGATGATGACTGACAGTGTCAAAAGGATAAGTCTATGAATATGCACAGAGACGGTTTGCTTTCATTCAAAGCATCGGTAACTTTCGATGTCAACGACAGAACAGCATCTTGAGTTGAAATGTTTTCTCTAAATCCAAATTGGCTGTTTGAAATTATTTTATATTTATTGAGAAATGAGACAAGCCTCTTTCTAATAATCATTTCAAATATAGAATAAATCCAAATTGGCTGTTTGAAATTATTTTATATTTACTGAGAAATGAGACAAGCCTCTTTCTAATAATCATTTCAAATATTTTCGATAGATGGGTAACCAAGGATATTGGGCGATAATTTGTAATTATTGATGAATCCCCCTTTTTCAAAAGTGGTATAATGATCGCAATATGTATTATACCTTTATACATTGATGAGGATATCGATTTAGGCATGTGCCTGTTGATATCCTGTATGGTCCTTAAATAAATAAATAAATAAACAAAGTGATTTTTCGAGATATATTTCAAGTTTAATTTTATTCCCATCAAAATGTGTGATGTTTCAAATAGCTTCAGCTCTATATTCAGCTTCAGCGGTATATGTATGGTTTGCAAACTATTTAGCAGGCCTGAGTTTCTTATTGTTATATTTCTTGACAGTTTTGAAGTTTTTCATATAATTTGGTTATTTGAAATGTAAAACCTAAAAACGCTTTTTTAATAAACATCAACCAAGTGACCTGGAGGCTGCGCAGACCTAAGTGCGTTACTGTCAGTTCGATAAAAACGAAAATTTTACATTATGCGAAGCCAAATTGGTTCTAGCTAGTGCATACTTATAAATTCCATTCGTTAATCTTTTACTTATACTAATTATTTTGCAGTGCAAATGCAATAAATATTTATTTTGTTTCAGATTGACCTCTGCACCAGTATCTCATCATCTGTACACGAAATGATGTTATCAGCGACAGAAGACTAAAAGAAGGCCCTAAGCATAACCTGCTAGATCGAATCGGACATCACGAATCGCAACAAACATTTTCCGGGTTGTGCTGCCGTTTCGGTTCTCCCCTTTCTCTCACCCGCCGTGGGTAGGAATATACAGGAACTGTTGAGTGCAGTTAGTTGATAAACAATCGGGAACGGTGGCGCTCGCTCTGAGGACCTTCGGCATGTGTTGCGTATTTCGGTAGTGTAGACTTTTTTCGGTTGGGAAGTGAAAATGTTTGTGTCGTTTGTTTTTGGATTGGTGTGCGTTGCCGGAGTTGCGGTGAGCAGTTCACAAGCTGGTGAGTACTAATAATTTTCTCGAAAAGTTATAAATTAAAGTGGCCTCTCTATAAAGAACTGAACAAAGATTACAATAAATCAGTTGTAATAACTGAAAAACGGCATATGATTCATTCCTACTAAATTCTAAGAACATGAATAAATAATAATAATAAATATACTTTATTGTCCAAAGATAAAATTTTGTTGCCAAAGCTTCAAATACATGTATAAATAAAATATTATATGAAATATTGGACGAAAATACACAGAAATGCACGTTTATAAAATAAATAAGTAAGTAAAACAATCAAAATAATTATTCTATTGTCAGATTATCGTCAAAAAATTCTTGTAAAATATAATACGGTCTTGTACTCAGTAGTCTTTTTATATTTTTCCTGAAACTCTCTATTTCTACATCAGAATTTTTGACTTCGATTGGCGAATTATCATACATCTAACTAAATGAATCTTTGATTAGAGAGGACGAAGGTTAGAGTAATTTTAAATTATTTCTAGAGCTTTGCCGTGTGGAATAATGAGAAGAAATGATTTCAAATTTCAGAGTATGTTTCCTTACAAGAAAATCGGTTTCCAAGATGAAAAGAGCAACGACGGTCAGTATCTTCTTATCTATGAAATGTTGCCTGCATGAATCACGTGGTCCAATTTTACAAATATTTCTAATTGTCTTTTTTGCATTTTGAGGACCGAGTCAAGTGAATTTAAGCTACACACTCCCCAGAAGGGTATACCATACCTCAAATGAGATTAAATCAAAGCATAATATGCAGTTTCAGCAGTAGATACTTCAAGCTCTCTATAAATTACTCTAACTGCATAGCATCCGGCAGATTTTTTTTTGCTTAATTGTTTTATGGGTATATCAAACCTCAATTTCTTATCTATATTCAAAATTAGAAATCTGATACAATCCTTATTCTCAATGATATCGTTTTCTAAGGTTACATCTAGAAGAGTACATCTAAAGGAGATTATAATCGTTTTTGTGATATTAAATAATAAAGGTTTGAATCACACCAGGACTTGACAATTTTTATATCTCGAGATATTTTTGGTTCAGATCTTCAACGGTCTTACCCCTACACAAAATAGTAGTATCGTCTGCGAATAATGTTAGTTCACCAAAAATGTTGAGAGTGGATAGATTATCAACGTATAATAAAAACAGAATTGGTCCTAGAACGGATCCTTGTGGCACTCCCGCATCTATCTCAGTGGTCCTTGAAATTTCATTAGCCTTTACTATTTGATCCACGCAGTCGGCCGCGGCATTATCTCCGTCATTTATATCAGAGTAAAGCTCACGCAGAAAAGAAAACATTGCATCATGTGTGTTCTTTCTATTTTGAAATCCAAATTGATTTGCGTGAATAATGTTGTGAGTGCTGAGGAAAGCAAGTTGAAATTTAATGTAATTCGAATGCAATATATATATATATATATATATATATATATGTATATAAATATAAATATATATATTCACTAATATCAGAAGACTTTAACCATTTTTTCAGTTCGGTAGCTGATAAAATAATAAAAGACATTCCAGTTATCTCAACTAGTAGTACTGACTACTTAAAATCACAATCTCCAATTAATTTTATCAAACAAGACTCATGAGATTCTTCAAGTATATGGCTTGACTAATACTTTCCTGAAATAATCGGTTTATTAGAACCACTAATACTCTTGATAAACGAATGCTTCATTCAGGGTATATTTTCCAGTGCCTTGAACATTGCAAAAGTTCTACTTCTGCACAAAAAAAGACGACGTTGACGAGGTAACAGCCAATATCTATTATTATTATTTGCGCTAAGATAATTGAGATATTACTAAAAGACTATTGGACTATTTCGAGAGCTTTGTACTTTTTCACTCATCCCAATTTGGATTTCGTAGTAACAGGTCTCTAGAAAAAGCACTACATGAGATCCTGGAACGCATAGTCGAGGATTTTGAAGGTCATTATTGACCATATGTGACCTCCCAAATACCTTCGACTGTGTTTCCCATGAAATCTTATTAATAAAACTCGCATTCTATGGCACGAGAGGCACGCTATTAATATTCCAAATCTCATTTAGAGGGTAGACAACAATATGCCCACGTATCCAACAACTAAATCTGAACTGCAAAACATTTCATCATATAGGTATACATTAATGACCTAAGTTTTCATATGATGACAAAGTGTAAAATTGTACTCTTTGCAGATGATACGTCCTCCAATAGGTCTAATGCCAATATTTCACTTTCATTCATACATGCAAGAATCTCAATATCTCAAGCTGAAACTTGGTTTTCTTCAAATAATCTTCAACTTAACAGGAAAAAACTCAAAATCTAGTAATTTCCACTAAGAACCATATCACGGGATGTAACCACTGTACATTGCATGGAGTTGTTCTAGATAATTGTCTGAGTTTGACCCACCACGTAAATCAACTTAGTACCGTCCGTCCTGTATTTTATCTCTGCTTAGGCCTTTGCTTGAACCCAAATATCTTGAAAAACATATATTTCTGCCGTTCCCACTCTTTGATCAGCTATGGTACAGTTTTATGGGGGAATTCAGCGAATTCTATGAAAATATTCAAATTACAAAAACTAGCAATGAGAATACTGACTGGGGTGGAATATAATGAACAGGGCCAACCATTATCCAAGAGACTAAGAATTTCACCATTCTCTTGTATATACATAATCCAAAATTTTACTGAAACTAATCCGTCGTTTTCGTCGCTTCCGTCAACGTATTTTTCATGAAATCATCTGAATTTTTTTACATTATCGAATGTACTATCATCATGGTATTTTGGCATTTGAATTTTGCAAGCCGCCATTTATTTTATCGTCGTTTTCGTCGTATTTGTCGTTTTCGTTGTTTCCGTCGTTTCCGTCGCCTTCGTCAACGTATTTTTCGCGAAATCATCTTAATTTTTTGACATTATCGAATGAACTGTCATCATGGTATTTTGGTATTTGGATTTTTCAAGCTACCATTGATTTTATATCTAGACATGAAGTGAATTCTATCAGTATATATGCCTGAGATGTGTTCAACATCTGTTCTATCCACATCATTTTTCGTCTTCGTCTTTTTCGCCTTTTTCTTCTTTTTCGTCTTTTTGGTCTCTTTCGTCTTTTTCGTCTCTTTCGTCTCTTTCGTCTTTTCCATCTTTTTCGACTTTTTCATCTTTTTCGCCTTCGTCTTCTTCGTCCTTTTCGTCTTCTTCGTCTTTTTCGCCTTCTTCGTCGTTTTCATCGTTTCCGTCATTTCCGTGGTTTCCGTCGTTTTTGTCGTCTTCGTCGTTTTCGTCGTTTTCGTCTTTATCGTCGTTTTTGTAGTTTACGTCGTTTGACATAGCTTGATTGATAACAGTTTCAGTATGAATGATTATATTCTGAAATCTACCTTTCCGGCTGGCCACGCCAATTTTTTCAATTCTCAGTTTTATTTCTTCTTCCGTGATTGCTTTTTCTCCATCTATTTCCGGGTATTGGATTCTTCGTGTATCGCATAGGTTTCTATAATGTTTTACATTCGTTCAGCGTGCCTTTTGATTTGGATAAACTCGTTTACAGGTTTATTTCTATTTCCGAGAATTTTCCATTAGCTCTCCTGGGCTTCATAGATATCGCAGTCCATGACAGTAATGATATCAATTATATTTCTCTTTGGTTTTGTAGTTATAATAATCTGTTTCGTTCTTGCATTGGGGTTATTGGCCCTTTCAATATAGCTTTGTTATATATCCGTTCAATCATAAATAGATGGGACTGTAGAAAAATGGCAGAGCTTATCAAATACTCAGATCGTCGATGTTTTCCACCGAATTCAAGACATATTGTCGAATAAACCGTACAAAATCCCAATAAAGACGCTTTCAAATTTGAATCAACGTCCCGAATCCCGCCAATAGCAATCAATAAGCAGTTTGAGGATATATATTCGAAAAGGGCAGAAGGGCCATATCTGCAGTACGTGAGCGGGACCTGTTGCTAGAGTGTTTTGCGGTCACTATGCTAATCTATATTCCTTCTCGGCGTACCGCACCCCCTTTGCCGCCCTTTGGGTAAGTGCTCGGGGCCATTTTTGGTTCGAGAAGTTTGCGAAAGGTAATCAAATTGACTTTGATTATTGATGAGGTGGATTGTTTGGCGAATCGATTGTTTGAACTCGCTCCGGATTCTGCTGAGATTTTTTTAAAGGATGAATGGATTTTTTTCCCAAATTTGATTAGTAATAGGTAATAATAAGATTCCTCTGCATTTTTGGAGGTTTACTCTAGAAGTGAACATATTGTCTTTCAGAATCCATGCAAACTTCAATTTCCACTTCCATTCGGAAGAATACCCAAAGGATTTCTGGGAAATGTGCAGGTATCTTAAAAAGTTATTAAAAAGCAGATGTGCTCCTACCTGAAGAAATACAGGGTATATCAACGATGCGTAGGTGGACGATAGCTGCTTCTCTATTTGAGATAGGATAAAATGTTTCAATTGGAAGTTGTAAGAGCAATGAAAGCTTTCTTCGAAAAATAACTACCAACATTCAGAATGTCCGAAAAAAGCGTGACTTATTAATGTTTTGTTTTTCAAATGAAACGCCCTATATATTTTCACCCGATTGAATTCCTTTGGAAATGTGATGATCAGGAACCCAACTGCTAAAAAGGAACAATGAGAAGAGACATAATGAAGCAAGTCTGTATATATGTGAAATAAGATTAGATTAGTAGATATATATAGTTAAGTAGAGCACCAAATGGTGAACTTCCCGTCGTGATTCTTCATTATCTTTTCTTTTCATCATTATCTTTTTTGTACCTTTCGTAATGTGGATTTTTTTTATTATTATTAAATGTGGAGATGACTTCGAATTTTCTTATTCTCTCATATAAAATTATGTCCAAATTATGGAATTCGTTCATTCTGAAAGTTCATTATCATCAACCTTTGGATTTCAAATTTCTTTTGTAGAATTCATTTCCATTCCAGGTTCTTTTTTGGAATACCTATGTACTTCTTATACAGTGACCGGCAGAAAGTACGCATCATATGGGAAATTCTTTTATTAATAAATTTTGTCAAATATCGTTACGTGTAATCGCTTCTGCATCAAAAGAAACCTTAAGAGACGTTGTACAGTGCAGTTCACCTTTTAGTGTTTGGCGGGAAAAAAAAGTCTCAAAACACAGTTATATGAGAAAATATCGAAAAATGTTATTCGGAAAAGTTGTTCAGAACGACATTTCATAGCCAAGTAAATGTTTTGAAAAAACTCTGACATAAAAAAATTAAATTTTATACCATAAAAAAAGTCAATTTGGAAAAATACATTTTTGACGACAAAACTTTAGTAATTAGTAAATCCAACAGTAATTTTTCAAATAATTTTCAAAGATTCGCAGCTATTTCTATTTTATTCGAAGATAATTTTAAATCTGTGAATTTGCCATGTGTTCAGCTGCTTCATAAGAAATATCTTCAGGTCATCATTATCCCGATACTGTTTATTATTGATGAAGATCCTTGTATCTACACAATTTCAATTATTTTTTTTCGAACAATAAATAAATAGATTTTTGGCAAATTGTTTGAATTATCATTGTTGATGCGTGCATCGACAGATTTGCTCAAGATCGAAGAGGCCATGAGACAATTGACTGATGACTAAAATGTTATCAAGAGTTATCAAACGATTAAGTAGTGTTATTATTTATCCAGGTAGTTTTATCGTCTTTCTTGTATAGTTTTTTTCATTGTAAAAGTTATTTTATATTTTGTTGTGCGTTAATGATAATTAGGGATGCCCCAAGAAAAGCTAAGTTTGCAAGAAAAAATTGAGCTCGTCTTAATATGTGACGAGCGTTTTCATAGTTTCAGAGAAGCAGCAGATATATTCAATGCTACATATTCAAATAAGAATATCCATGGATCTACTGTGTTGAGTATTTTAAACAAATTTAAAGCTACAGGCAGTGTAGAAAATCATTGCAAAATTCCACATAGTAAGCCCGTCACTTTATTGTTTTATCGGTCACAGAAAATCCACAGATGGCACTATCGGAGAGGCAGGAACAAACTGGTATATCTAAAAAATCCATAAAAAGAATTTTGAAGAATAAAAAATTTCGTGCATACAAACCAAAATTCACCCACACCTTACTTGATAGAGATTTCGATGCCCGCTTAGATTTTCAATTCTGGTTCAAAGGCCTGATTAAAGAATGCCAAAATTTTCCTACAAAAATTGTTTTTACTGATTAGGCGACTTTTACATCAAACGCTACTATCAGTTCCCAGAACTGTAGATGGTGGGCTGATGAGAAATTTTGGTTCTCCACCATCTACGATAGAGGCAAAAAGTCAATTTTTCTTCAAAAGTAATGTTAGGTGCGGCATATCAAATACGCAGATTTTTGGGCCTTACTTTTTTAGGGGCAACCTTCATTCACGAAATCATTTAGAGTTTTTAAATAACGAGTTTATTTACTTTTTTCCATGGATTACCGCTGCAAAAAAAATATGATGATTTTTTTCCAACAAGATGGAGCGTCAATACCCTTGAATCAGAGCGTGGCTTAACGATCACTTTTCTCATAAATGACGGTATTCAGAAAATCCGTGGCCTGCAAGATCCCCAGATTTGACGCCCTTGTATTTCTTCTCATGGGGGTACCTTAAAAGTAAGGTTTATAAACATCGGCCATGTATTTTTCCAAATTGAATGTTTTTTATGGCAAAAAAAAATATTGATTTTTTTATCTCAGATTTTTTTCAAAACTTGTACATAGGTACCTATAAAATATCGTTCTGCACAACTTTTACGAATAACATTTTTCGATACTTTTTCGAATAAGTGTATTTTAAGACATAATTTAAAAAAAACTGCCAAACACGAAAAGACGAACGGCACTGTATAACGTCTTTTGGGGTTTCTTTTGATGCATAAGCGATTGCACGTATCGATATTTGTCAAAATTTATTAATAAAAAGAATTTCCCATATGATGCGTACTTTCTGACGGTCACTGTATATTGCGTTGATCTACAGAGATGGACCACCCAGTATGAAAACCTTGATTACATTATCAAACATACTTTCAGACTAATATCCGGTATGGTATGTCTGCCATCAATCCGCGCGTTTCAACGAGCGGGCAATTAATTTATTTTATCGATGTCGATATTTTTATACAGACCTCTTCATTATACCACAAAGCTATGAAACAAGAAAAAGCTTGTTTTTCTTCATTAACAGGGTCGTTTGAGCGATGAGATATGCAATAAACCGAGTATTGAGAAGTACGAAACTCGCACAAATAAACGTTTCAAGAGTTTACTCTAATGAAATAAACATTCGGGCATCTGCATACAGCGAGGGAAGATTTTATAGGCGAGAGGAACAAGTCAAAGTTATCAACAAAATACTTTTTATGTCTAAAAAACGCTTTAAAACCATCATTTTCTTCAACTCTTCAAAATAGCTTTATAAAAATTTCATGTATTCCATGTATTCCAAAGACGTTTTGCTACGAAAAAATACTTACTTTTGAAATTTGAGTTTTATGTTTAATTAAAATGTTTATGAATTGAAGATCATCCCGTATTCCAATTTTTTTCACTGATTCTTTAGACTTCTCTAATATCTGCACTAATTCTTTCAGCACCTTTTTCCATAATCCTTCAATCCTTTCCTTGACATGGATATTTGAGATTTTGTTATTTAACACTTTATTTCAATTATCTGAATCAAAATGCAAATTTTCAATTATAGATGTTTTTTTTCGAGTTAGGTTCTTTTCAGAATATCTATCAGATGTAGTTCAATGTCCAGCGTGGCTTTAGCCGGGGAAGTAGTTGTTTTCTGCTAGACATTCACAAAAAATAACTTCATTTTCATCGTGGATTTTCAATTCACAGAAAAATCGTTCTATTCAATATTCAATTGAGAATGTTTCCCTTTTCAACATGAATACCCCACAAGAGGTTATTTCGACGATGGAAGATAGTGACTAAAGATTATCTTTCAGTCGCAGATTATTCCACATCTGGTTTCATGAGCAGGCGTTCATATTTTCAACAAATCCCTTTATTTTACCTTTCTTCTTCCTTGGTTTGATTTTCTCATCAATCGTGGATGTGTTCTGATATTTTTAAGGTAGTTCCGCCACGAGACAGTTGAATAAGGAAATTATTTTCGACGGAATCGAAAAATTCCAAAGGACTTTTCGATTTGAAACGCAAAAAAACAAAAAAATTTTTTTTTTGAACGGGGGCATTTGCTTTGCCCCCCCCTTTTGACTTTTTTTTTTGGAGGAAGGGGGAGGGTATCGTTAAAATCGATGGGGTCAACTAGGAGAAGGAGTTTTTTTTTCGCGTTCAGACCCTCAAATGGTCCCCCGTCCTTCTTTGAAAAGTCCCCTGGCACAATCCGCATTTCTCTTTGACCCCCCCTTTAGGCTGTGGACTATTTTGAATAATCTGTTTTAGCTCCTCCTTGTTTTTCATAAACTTCCTAATTTTAGTACTAACGGTAGAATTAATAATGTGCGCTTTCCCGTGGACTATTTTGAATAACGAGAGTATTAGTTTTGATTATATCTGTCAAACTAAATGGTCAATCACTTTGATGTTTTTTCACAATATCTGTGATATTCTGCTCTAGCTCCTCCTTGTTTTTCATAAACTTCTTAATTTTAGTACTAACGGTAGAATTAATAATGTGCTGTTTGCCTATGCATGGTACATATGTTACGTGTTAATTGAGTCAACTTCAATTATATATATCTCGGGTTCGGGATGGTGAAACTTGTTAAAATTATAGAGGTGTTGTTCACATGTTAAACAATACGTATGCCAAATTTTAATAATTTCCTAATTCAACTATCTTGAGCTAGTTAATTTCCTATTTCTCATATAATTTTCGTGTTCTTGGCCCACTGTCAATCGTATCGATGTTTCAACTATATAACATCCAACATTTTTTGTACTTTCATCAGTGCTTATTGGTTTCGTCTCTGTCATTATTGTTTTCAATGTTTTTGTGTTTTTTATGTTGTTCTCTATAAACTTTTTCAAATGGGAGAAAACCAGATGAAATAACAATTAAAAGTTTAAAATATTTGTTTAAAAACACATGACTTATCTGAAAATATATAAGATGCAATTACACAATATGCCATCAAGTCAAAATACACTGAGATCATCTTGAAATTTGTGCGATTTGACCTGTCAACGTGTGACAAGTAGGTTATCATCTGTTCTATATTTTTTCCTGGTCACAATTTGCGTGTCGATAATTCGTTGGGAGAACCAATCGTTGAAGAAATTAATAATCAATCGATTGAAAGGCGAAAAACATGTTTCCTTCATGGATAACACAGATATGAGGTGACAAATTCAAAATTACTTATTTTGGCGGTGAGTTTTGCGGAAATCCTGCAAAACTCTCATTGCAAACTTATCATGGAAACCCCTGGAAAAATTTTCCGGGTACCTACGTGAAAAGAATGGAGAAACATCAATCAGAAGAGGGAAACATTCTCAATTGGATATTGATAGAAAGATTTTTCTGTGAATTGAAAAATCCACGATTAAAATGAAGTTATTTTTTGTGAATGTCTAACAGAAAACAACTACTTCCCCGGCTAAAGCCACGCTGGACATTGAACTACATCTGATGTTTGTGAATGTTCACAAAAAATAACTTCATTTCAATCGTGGATTTTCAATTCACAGAAAAAATTTTCTATCAATATCCAATTGAGAATGTTTCCCTTTTCAACATGAATACCCCACAAGAGGTTATCTTGACGATGGAAGATAGTGACTAAGGTTTATCTTCCAGTCGCAGATGATTCCACATCTGATTTTATGAACAGTCTGTTTATATTTTCAACAAATCAATCAATCAGAAGATTTTTAATTTTTCCAAATTTGCAGAAACTTTCAGGACTTCGAAGTAAAAAGTAGTCCTCATCTCGAGAACAAGAAGAAATAATGCACTTCTTTCAATGTAGACCCATAATTTCGAAAAACTCAAAAATGTTTTTTTTTCTAGAAAAAAAATTAATAAGCCTTCTTAAATCGGCCATAAAACCGAACCCGTCCTATCGACCTCGGATTGGGAAGACGGATTGGAAACACAATGTTGGAAATATTGCGAGGATTCCAAAACTATCTAGCTCACGACGTTTTGTTACAAAACATTTCACGTAACGATGAAAACACGTTGGAAATATTGAATTTTGAGTCTACAAACGTTGAGGTGAGGTCTTAAAATGAAAGCTCCTTTGCATCATGATTACCATTTTCATTAGCATCTTTAATTGATCTTGGTAAGTACGCTGATTCCACATCGACCAGTGAGTAGCATCCGAATGATCTTTCCTACATAAACAGAAAACGACATAATTTTGTCTTAATCAAAGTAAACTACAATTGTGCTAAGTTCACCACTGTTGAAAAGGTGTCAAATTTGACGCTCAGATGAAATAATGCAAAAAAGGAATATTATCATGAAAGTGTGGGATATAATATTGAAATATTTTTGAATTCAGGTTATAATTTTGTATCGAGTGGGTGAAGAAATTCGAAATTGAAGGCTTTTCTATAAAAAGGTTTAGAAAACAATTTTTCCTGTGAAAACGGTTTTCCTTACTTTCTGGAAAGATTTGACCTGCTTTCACGACCCGAATTTTTTTGCGTAAGGACCCATATTTCCTGAACAACCAAACTTCAATATGGATATATCGAACCAACCAAACTGATACGCATTTTACTTGAGAACAGACTTTACGAGATTTTTTTTTTGCATAGCGTATACAGTGCACTCCATTCAAAACGAGCCACCCTGAATAACTTCTGGTACAATGATTTTCAGGAAAAATAAAAAAACACATCAACAATAGTATACAGGGGGACACATTTTGACATATTCACATTTGATGTTACTTCCACTATCGCACCCCCAGAGCATGTCACCATTTTTTTTTAATTGATCACCCTATATTGTTTCGCATTATCAGATGCTTCATGATGAGCAGATTTCAACAAAGTATAAAATTATGGTCTGACGCATATGGTTCGGGAGCTACAAATTATTTGAGTTGAAAACGAGCCACCCTGAATGAACTTCTGTACAATCTGTTACCTAGGTTTCATAGGTGTTTTTTTGAAGTATACTTCAAAAAAGCCTTATTTTGCCTAGTTAAGTTTGAATTCGATATTCTCTTCATTTTGTATTTGTCTCATTCTACAAATTCGATATTCTCTTCATTTTGTATTTGTCTCATTCTACAATAACGATTACCTACCAGGTGAAGTTACAATTGGTGTTTCTGTTTTTGTGAATTCTTGAGAAGCAATGGTTTATACGCTTCGAGAACGGATTGAAATAGTGAGTTTGTACTACCAGAATGGAAATAGTGCTAGAGCAGCTGCCCGTATGTTCAATGGTACTCATCCAGGAAGAAATGTACGACACAAATACGTTTCGGAATTATTGAACAAATTTATGGAAACTGGATCTGTCAGCAATAAAAAGCATAACCGTTCAGGAGTTGTCAACGATGAAGCTATTTCTATTGCAGTTTTAGGGCACGTTGGACTAATGGAAAATACGCAATCTCTCACTAAGTTATCTCGAGAATCAGGAATCAGTCATACAAATGTTCTCAGGATCCTTCATAAGTACAAATTTCATCCATATAAGATTAGACTAGTTCATGAATTGAACGAAGATGATTTCGATAGACGTATCGAGTTTTGTGAAAGTTTCACTGAACGGATCAACTTGCATAAGAAATTCTTGAATAAAATTTGTTTTCGGATGAAAGTACGTTTAGTTTGAATGGAGAGGTGAATCGGCAAAATTGTCGATATTGGAGTGATACGAATCCTCATTTATACCGTCAAGTTCATACCCAACGACCTCAAAAACTGAATGTTTGGGCAGGAATTTTAGGTGACCACATCATAGGACCTTTTTTTATCGATGGTAATTTGACTGGTGAGAAATATTTGGATATGTTGGAGAATCGAATAATACCGTGCATCAATAGGGCAATTGAGGAGGATATGAATTTATTCGAACAAGAAATAGTTTTTCAGCAGGATGGTGCATCTCCTCATTATGCAGCTCCAGTGCGACAATTTTTGGATGGTCATTTTCGTGGTCGCTGGATTGGCAGAAGAGGTCCTACAGAATGGCCACCAAGGTCTCCGGATCTCACTCCTGTAGATTTCTTTCTATGGGGTCATTTGAAGTCTAGAGTGTATGAGATAGAATCAACTACATTAGAAGATTTGAGAGAGAATATCATTAGGCATTGCAGAGAAATAATTCCCGAGATTCTCGACTATGTGAGGGCGGCAATGGAAGCTCGTTTGTACCATTGTATGGAAGTTGGTGGAAACGTTTTCGAACATTTACTATAGAAATTTTTCCTCTTCTCATTGTCAAGCCATCAGATTTTGATTCAAGAATTTAATAAAAAATCTCTTTTTCTGATTTATTGCTTCATTTGTCTCTAGAACGAATATTTCAAAATGTGGCCTCCTGTATGAATTGTTGACCTGTTTTTTTATTTTTACTGCAAATCATTGTTACGAAAGTTATTCAGGGTGGCTCGTTTTAAATGGAATGCACTTTTGGGACGCCGAAGAAAAAAATCCTATACACTATAAAACATTTCGAAGTATTCACATGCATTATTATTCTGTTTCTTGAAATCTATTTATTTATTCTTGATGATTTTCCCCGCGCCTATCCTAAGATATGAATCTTGAAGACGATGGTACTGAGATGCCCTCCTCTCTCATTAACTGCCAGTGCCATTAGGAGAAATGCATTCGAATAACTTTGCATTCGCTTCACAACTGCATGCTCAATCTCAATGGGGCTTGTAACGAGATAATATTGTCTGGTACATTTTCGTATTCTTCAAGGAATAAGCATACAGTACGAAATAGAGAGAAAAAAAATTATTTTACTGATGGTATTGTTATCCTGATGAGAGAATAAATACTATTTTTATGTCGATACATTTATGAAGTAGAATAAAATGAATATATTCAATACAGTCGCAGAAAAAAAATGCAACTAGTGTTTCTTTGTTTGACTTGCTGCACTCTCCTAAAGCTCATTTCACAAAAAAATGTGACATCCTAACAATTGCTTGTCAAAATTTGATATGAACCGCAACATATTCAATTTTTCAATTTTTTTTATTTTTTTGTTATTCTTATGTTCAGAATTTCTTCCCCTCAAAGGGCTTGACTTTTCTCCCGGGTAAGTTTTATCACAAACACATGGAATACTGTACACACTTTTTCTGAATTTTGTTCTTTTTTTCTTGGAATAACCTGAAAACTGATGCAAATATTTCATGGTTCACTTAAAAACATAGTACAAGAACCAGGTTAGATTGTATCATAATTAGTATTTTATTAAAATATTGATATCCAATACTCAACAGATGACGTTGTGGGACGCAACAACATTTTTCATTACATTTGGGTCAAGTGGTATATCGTTGGAAAAATAATTTGATTCTCTTTTAAACTATGTTTTTTTTTATTCTACAGTGCGCGGCTAAATTATGGAACAAATTTGATATTTCGCAAGTAATGTACTTTTCACAAAAATCCTGAAAGAGGTCGATTTTCAACCGACAAAACCAAAAAGGAGGATGTTCTCTAGTCGACGCGTATATTTTTTTTTCGTTTTTAAATGCCGATTTTTGGATGTATATTCTAAAGAGGTTATGTCACTGGTTTTGACGTGGTGACGCAAGCGGTAAATTTTTTAAATTGAAATAGATGTCTTGTGATATCTCATCTGAAAGGTCTTTCAATACTGCATTCAATGATAATAAATAATTTGATTTGTTTGTATAGGGTGAACAAAAATTAATACTTTATTTCAGTAGGAGAATAACTTTATATCCAACAAAATCCAACATTTAAATAAAATATTAATTGTTTTTCACCCTGTATAAACAAATAAAATTATTTATTATCATTGAATGCAGTATTGAAAGACCTTTCAGATGAAGTATCACAAGACATCTATTTCACTTTAAAAAAATAACCTCTTCAGAATCTACATTTATTCGGCATTTTTAAACAAAAATCGACATCTTTCAGGATTTTCGTCAAAAGTACATTGCTTAAGAAATATCAAATTTGTTCCATAATTTAGCCGCGCACTGTATATATTTGTACAATGTTATCTCAAAATATCTAGGTAACAAATCAGTATGAAAATTGCAATCATACATATTTCAGTACTACACTATTTTGAGCATATTTGCTGGGAAACTAATTTGTCTGGTAACTGTCATATACAGTGTGACCCATTTAAAATGGAACCACCCCTGTAAAATACGCATTTTTCAGTAATTCTCAAAAACTATTTGTTTTTTAGATTGAGCATTACGAAACTGTATCTTGACACAGATTTACATAACTTTAGTTTCATGTCCAAGGCACTCTATGGTTTGTTTTTTTCGTTAAAAACGGCAAAAGTTCATTAAGCAATTTTTGTTTTGAAATTTGACTACACCACTGGATTCGTAGTCGTTATGAATGAAATCCATGAAAATTTCATAAAAAAATATTGCTCAACAACGAAGTTACAACAACTTTAATTTTGGAAACAAAGTATTTGTTATTAATTTTCATTTAGATTATAGACATATTAAGAATCTGGCAACACTACCGATACAAAGTAGAACACCAGTGAATTTGTACAGCGAAAATCCAAAGTCAATAGCTCATTCCGTTCTACAGTATAACTCCTGAAAGTATGGTAATGTGAGCGATTTCTGGTGGAAGCGATTTTGTAAAAAAAATCTAACTACGCCACTGGATTTGTGAATTATATTCCCTTGAAATCATTTATTTAAGTTTAGGTTATAAGTGTATTCGAAAATAACAGAAAATTGAAAATTCATGTTCAAGTTATGCAGTTTTCAATAGCCCATAAAAACGAAATAAACCGAATCAAGTTTTAAAGTATCAAAATTATTTATTCAATAATAAAACAGAAAGCAGTACAAAAAAATATCCATTTTTATTCTGCAAAACTCAACTGAAACAGGCTTTTAGAGAAGGTATCAATAATTTGAGGAAAGCTGAACTAATACATTGGGCATAGGTATTGTACTAAATCAATAGTAGGCTGTGATTTAGTACACCACAAATCGCTCACATTACCATACTTTCAGTAGTTATAACTATTGAACGGAATGAGCTATTGACTTCGGATTTTTGCTGTACAAATTCACTTGTGCTCTACTTGGTATCGGCAGTGTTGCCAGATTTCAAATATGTCTGCAATCTGAATAAAAATTATAATCAAATACTTTGTTTCCAAAATACAGTTTTTGATGCTTAATATTAGAAAAAAATATTTTTGAGATTGACTTAAAAATGCGTATTCTACAGGGGTGGTTCCATTTTAAATGGGTCACACTGTATAAGCATAACTGTCATATATAAGCATAACTGTCATATATAAGCATAACTCATCATGACATCATCATAGATTATACAAAAATATATATTTGATTAAAAAAGTAAGTAATTCAATTGTAATTCCAATGATTTTTTCCGATGTGATCTGGAAATGTTGAAATATAGGATGAGTATTCTGGTCCCCATTATGATGACAAAATATGTAAATGAAAACGAATTATTTTCAGAATGAATTTCGTTACTAAGCATAAAAAATTGAACATTTATATCAGCGAAATAAAAAAAAATTTTGAATCAATGCAAACTTTTCTGGACAATTAGAAAATATTTCAGCATCATATGGATCAAAAATCCTACGAATTATTATCAGGAATTTTGAAAAAAAACTTCCATGTTTATTCAATATTATAAGCAAAACATGAGAGATATCTGGTGAGAACGGTTTTCGAAATTTTCGGGAATTAGAAGCCGTGTCTGTTACGCAAAAACTGTTTTTTTAATTCAGAATACCCCATAAAAACTGTTTGAGAAATATAATGCAAAATTCAGTAAATTGTTATTTTTTGTATAGCGTTTCATATGGCGTTCTTTGAGTTAACATTCTGTTAATTCAGATACCCCACTTATCTTCCATCAAAGCATACCAGCAGAAGCCCAAAGATTCTTGAAAGCCATCGATGCAGCTTTCTGAGGAAATCCGTGTAACTCTTTCGAATAACTTCCTGCTTTCTACACATCAAACACAGTTACAATCCTTGATGCGAATTGAAATACGGATGAGTTCAAGAAAGTTTAAATTGCATGTGCAAGTCAGCTCCGATGTATTTGAGTTCTCTTCTTGAGTTTCGATAACCTCCACTGCCTTTTCATCAGGATTAACTCTCCAAGTTCGCGAATCAATTCCTTTAGAAGATACTGAAATCAATAGACTTACAGGAAAAATCATATTTCAAAGTCATACTTCAAAACAGGATCGTGTTCCACCCAATTACGATAATATATCAAACAGGGATGAGAAAGAGCCATAATTGAAAAAAACCTGGCCAAAGTAATTGATAAAAAGCAACTGAAAGACAACTTTGGAATACAAAATACTATGTTCCCAGAAGAAATGAGTGAAATAGAGGTATATAATCACAACACTGAAGATATGCCATCATGAGCTTTGATGAAAAAACAGTAAAAGCCTTGGACAAATCAGATAAGTGCCTAGCGATCTTTCTTGATTTGGCCAAGGCATTTGACACTGTCTCACATAACAAACTGTTATCAATGATGAGGGACTACGGCATTCGGGGGTTATCGCTAAATCAGTTTGAGAGCTACCTAAAAAACAGAATACAGGAAATAAAAATAGGAGATATACTGAGCTCTGAATCGACTGTTGAGACAGGAGTGCCACAAGGTACAGTATTGGGACCCATATTGTTTCTATTATATATAAACAGTATTGCAAAAATCAATAACTTCAAAGGTCAAATGGTCTGTTACGCTGACGATACAGTAATTATCTTCACTGGGAAGAATTGGAATGAAGTAAAAACAACTTCTGAAACAAGTTTGAAAAATATAAAAATCCGGTTGAATAACAACTTATTAAGCCTTAATGTTGCAAAAATAAAATATATCACATTTTCACCCACGAGAAGTGACCAAGCCAACTTCACTATTGAATTACATTCTCCCAAATGTTTAATTTTAGACCCCAACTTAGAAAAAGTTAGTCATAAAATATCTTGGTGTCATGATTGATCAGCACGTCAGATGGTCCGACCACATCACATACGTAATAAAACGGCTTAGAACCCTGATTCACAAATTCTACCATCAGTTGAAGAAGTAGAGTTGATAGAATCAAAGGGTATGCTCTTGTACGTTTGCCTAATGGGAGAGAAACAACTGTATTCATTCTTCATTGTGCCCCATATCCCGAATGTCGTACAGCAGAGGACAATGGAACCGCAATGGATAACACGGAAATGAATAATCAGAATACTGATAATGGTGATACCGTTGGTTCGAGTGAAGATAAACGCCCACAATAGTTATTTATGTATCAAGGGCGTAAAATAGGCTTTTATGGACCGCAGCGTGTATTATTAACACGCCTAGGTCCCTAAAAGCAAATTACGCCCGAAATACATACAAAATTTTATGCACGACCGGTATATTTGATGTCATGTAGATATATACCTCTTTATATCTAGAACATGATAAAAATACATCAAGGCTGCCGTGAGGATGTATATTCATATCATATCGGAAACAGAATAAATCAAGAAGTGATGGAATGAATTTTACCATGGCAACTCAGTCAATTTTTCAAAATAAGCTTATATAGGCTAGTAGCCACATTTGCTGTCAATTTTTGTGATCACAGATAATTTATTACTGATTTTGAAATGGATTCAAGCGACGAAGAAAGTGTGAATTGTACTCCACCAGAAATAAGTAAAGCAGCTGAGGATGCGAAATTGAGTTTATTGCCAAGTAAATCCAAAAAAATATACCACCAGGTGTATGAAGAATTCGTGAGGTGGTGCAACGGGAAAAATGTAAAAAATAAGATATACACAGAGACTGTACTTCTTGCCTATTTTCTGGAAAAATCTAAATATTGTAAGCCCTCTACCATGTGGTCATATTATTCCATGCTGAAAACTACTTTAAATGTACATGATAATATAGATATCAGTAGATACGCAAGATTGATAGCTTTTTTGAAACGAAAATTTGATGGTTATAAATAAACCAAAGAAATCGAAGATTCTAAGCAGAGAAGAAATCGAGTTATTTTTGAGGGAAGCACCAGACGATTTGTATCTTATGATGAAAGTAAGTTCTAATTTCATGTTTTCTCAATGTTCAGTATGTTAATCTGAGAATTTATTGTAGGTAGCACTGATTTTTGGTATTTGTGGAGCATGTCGCCGCGAAGAATTGGCAAATATCACAGTGGACGACATTCAAGATTTCGAGACATTACTCATAACTATACGAGAAACCAAAACGAAGATAAATCGAGTATTTAATGTAATCGATAAAGAACAGAAATCGCCAAGTTATTTGGATATTTACAGAAAATATTCTTTCTTGCGAGATCAGAATGATCAAAAGCGGTTTTTTTATATTATAAAAATGGCAAGTGTACGAGACAGGTTATCGGAAAAAATACATTCGGTCAAATACCATTCAGAATAGCCACTTACCTAGGTATTTCTAATGCGAAAGAATATACAGGTCACTGCTTCAGACGTTCCTCAACAACTATGTTAGCAGATGCAGGCGAGGATATAATCAACATTAAAAGACTTGCTGGGTGGAAGTCGACGACTGTTGCGGAAGGTTATATTGAAAATTCAGTTGCAAATAAGCTGAAGATTGCCAAGAAAATTGTAGAAAATGATGAGCCTTCTACTAGCCATTGCAGACAATATGAAAATATTGCTCACTACTCTGAAACACCAGATAATAACATGCATTCTCTTCAGCCTTCTAGTAATGAGGAATCAGTTGAAATCAGCAACTATCTGCAACAACAGAAAACAACAAATCCACATATTTCCATAAATAACTATTCTGATTGTATTGTCAATATTAAGTTATAATTCATTTTTAAATTAATTTATGTTCATTGTTTTCGTTATATTATTGTTAATAATGTTTTGGGTTTGATTTTATGATCCATCGGAATATAGATTCTTATCGATATGAGATTGAAATTCACTTTAGCGCCTGTTCAACGCCCGCCGGGCGATAAAGTAGTCCGCGGGCGCCAAAGTGCTACTTTACGCCCGCAAATCCAGGCACTTAAGTGCTACTTTACGCCCGGTCGTGCATAAAGAAATAAACATCCTCCTGACTACTTGAGAAATTTTGTTACATTTTAGGTCGAAGAGAATGTTATGATATATTATCACCCTTAATATTATACATTATGTCATTATGTCAGTTGTTTTAGTATTCTAATAATTGTCAAATACTGCTCCTTTTTATTTCGCTTATTATAGCCTTCAGTTCGAGAGAGGTTTTGTTACATGTCTTGTATTCCTCAATTAATTAATAAAAAAAAGGTAAATCATTAAAAATATTTGAGTTAGTTTTTATCAAGTAAGTGGACAATCAAAACTTGCAAACGTTTCGTAAAAAATTATCACCATTTTCAGGGCCCAGGATTCAGGTGGTGTTTCAACAGCTTATGACCAATTTTCAATCGTCAGAAGGTGTCCCACAAATATTGGGGAATTCTGCGGAAACATATGATGTAGGTAACACTGGGGGTTCCATTACAAGTTTCTAATAAGGCATATATTTTTGACATTATGTGCTCTCAAAAACAACATCATCAAGAAGGCTTTCCAAAACATTGTTATTGCGATTGTCTCGTAATTGAGGTGATACAAGTTAAACTAATATTTTGAAAATTATTGTCAAAAAGTTAAATATTTGTATTGAGAATATTATGAAAAGTATTTATTCCTCATGGAAACGGCAAATATTTCCATTTCACGAGAAGCAACGACGTTGTCTTTTTGTGCATGTATCTCCGACTGTGCCAATCAAACTTTCCTAATCTACTGTGTAATTAAATCAGAAAGTAATCACGCAAAAGTGTATATGAAAATCCTAGTTTTGCATTAATGGAAATGATAGTTTGGGCCGTCAGAGACAAAACTTTCGCGAAATCATCTAAACATGGAATTAATGTTGTTCGAAAGTTTATGCGCTGATTTTGTTGCACATAATTTGGAATATTTCGAAGTAGATTCGGCTTCAGTTAGTTTCAGATGTTGTCAGTGACGCTTATATTTCGCAATGAATTCAAACTAAGCGGGAAAACATTCTCAGTTGATATAAAAAACTGAAAACTGTGGAAAAATGTACACCGCCTTGGGTAAACATTTAATTAAACATAATCCCGATATAATGTCTCAACTCAAAATGAAATACCGACCCAAGTGAAATCTTATATTAAAATTCTTTAATAAATCCCTCCCAGTATGTAACCGCAAAGAAAATTAAATTTTTATTACTTCAGACATGCTGGTCGGTGCGTCTCAAACCGGCGGCATTGAGATTCATTGTACAGCCAATTATAACATATTTTTTATGAAAATCATTATTAACTCACACTTTAGGGCGTCCATAGAAAAACAATTCGAAAGTGGCTGTAATTGAACTTCCGAAAATGGAAGTAGAATTACTTCGGAAATGATTCGGCATTAGCCAGCTGAAATCTGATTTCTTGGTAATTTATTTATAATATGAGGCTGGAGAGCTTTCTCTTTGTTTCACTGCCGTCAATTGCATCTCCAGTATATCAATCGAAAAAATCCGTCAACTATTCGAAATATTTCATTAGAATTTTGTAAGAGGGATGGTTACGGTTTTTCAACTCTCACAATCAGTTTTTCACTTTGTAATATAGAAGAAAAGAGTGCATTTTCATTTTTGTTGTAAAATATATAGTGAAAAAAGTGATATACAATGCCTCAAAAACCTTAGAAAAATATCCAATTGATAAGAAACTAGATGAAAATAACGAAATTGAAAATATCTTCACACCACTCGAATGATGCTTATGTATATCGACTAGCGAGAATTCATTATTTATCTTAGCTAGACTTTCTATACATTTGTATGTGCAAGTTCAGTTTACTTTAGCTGGAATTTAAATTCAACTGTATACATCCAAGGTGATACCTGAAACATGAAAATATATATACAGGTTGTTTGTCGAAAATTAAAGGGTATCTTTCATGTAAACAAAAGCTCTCAGGCCTTTGAAAAGTTACACGCTTCGAAAAATGACAAAAAAAAATTGTTTTCTTGAAATTGCTGAAGGTTGAAGAAATGGAATTTTGTGGGCAAACCAATAAAAAGGCTACCTACGAAATTTTTTTTGATTTTGTTATGATCTTTTGAAGGGGTGAAACATGCCTATTCCATTTTTTACCAGAACTTTTTACCAATATTTCTCAATTAAAATTGTGTTGAAAAGAACGATTCATTGCAGAACTATTTTAACTCCTGTGTTGTGTCCGTAAAAGCAATAGTTTCCTCATAAAAAAATAAAATACAACTTTGTGCATGAACGGATTTTCTGTAGATGGAATCGAAAAAATCTAGTAGGTGGCTGTCACGTTTTGTTTGCACAACTTGTGACTTCAATCGTAGTATTTAAAAATCGAAAAAAACTAGTAGGTGGCTATCAAGTCGTCTTGATATCTATGTGGTAGTTGGAAGTTCAATTGTGTCTTTCGAATCTTCAATATGAATGATGACACTAACGCTGAAATGGCCGATATGCATTTTATGTGTGGTCGTGCCAATGGAAATTATTTGGAAGCTAGACGGCTCTATGCAGATATGTATCCTCAGCGCGTGATACCTCATCACACAATTTTTGCACATTTTCACCAACGTCTCTGTGAAAGAGGGACTTTTCAAAAACGAACAACTGATTTTGGTCGTCGACGAGTAATAAGAACGGTGGCACTGGAAGAAGAGGTTCTCAATATGATTGAAGATCGCCCGGAATTAAGTAAAAGACAAATTGTATTTTTGCATCATAAATATAGAATTGTAAAGGAATTTATTTTTCCGATTGGAGAATTTTATTGATCTTTTTTTGCTAGCTCAAGATGATACATTTGGTCATCATCAGCATACATAGTCAATTCTATCCTCTAAAAATGAAGCAATCATACATAAATTATGATCGACATACTCTAAGTATTATGCACTATGAAGTTATATAGTTGACTCCAAAATATTTGGTCTCTCTCTACTTTTCGTTGTGCGCCGAGGAAAAATGTAAACGAAAGCAATAATATAATTGGATACAAAGTTCTTATTAGGGCAAAAAATATTCTACTGAAACTAAAATTATTGTTGAACCCATCCCATACTAAAAGTTCATTCCGATATCCAACCAACTTATATATACGTATCGTGTCATTTCGTATATATTTTTTTTCAAAATAATAAAAAATATTAGGTTCGAAGAACTGGTAAATATACAAATAGCGTAAAATGGTCTCAAATCGTAGTAATCAACTCAATGGATTAATAATGTTGTCTATGTAGGAAAAAAATGCACTATATTGACTTCCAAAGTACTTCCACTCTACAAAATAACTCGTAGGCGATTTATGCTGAGGAGCATTGATATGCTTTTCAAAAAAACCCATCCAAGCAACCCTATCACCCTTTCTCGTTGCTCCTCATCCTTGCATTATCATGCCCCATTCAGACACTTCATTCTCTACCCTTTGAGGGGATATCCTGGGACGCATGTGTTTTGTAATAAAATCCCCATATTTACGAGCGTTGAACCTGACTTTCAATACGTGAATATGAATTCATCGATGTGCAAAGCAGGAAAGAACGCTAACCCAAGGATATGAGACTTTTCAATGGTGTTTGGATGAAAAATGTTCGTTGTTCGTCTATATGAACTTCGTTCCGTGGATATTCTATACAGTACAGGATTTGGATATGTTTTCGCGCCGATACAGTTTTCCATGGGAAAAGTAAAAACATTTTTTCATGGAAAATAATGTGTTTCAAAGCCCAGTCACAACTTTCTACAGCTCAAAAAAATATCCGAATTGGTCCCAAAATATGGAAAAAAAAGATTAATTGTCCGTTTTTCCATGCCCCGAATTTCCAAAATGAGGATCTATGTTGATATGACCTTTATTTTAATCAATCAATTTAAATATTCATACGCCCATTACTGTTTTTATTATTATTGCTATTATTGAATCGAAGTTTTTGACTAAATGCACCTTTACTTCGAAATCTGTCCACTCAGTTGACATTTTTAGGTTATTTTGAAACTCAAACGTACACTATGAATAGTTTATAAAAAAACACCAACTGTCCCTTCAAATAATTTTATCAATTATAATCATTTTTATTTCCCATTGATATATTCTGCTAATATATCTTTCCAAAAAACCCTGAAGCTTTTCTTTTCGAGATAAATTTATTTTCTCAACTTTTCATTTCCTTCAGTATTGCGATATATCTACACATACAAAAATGTATCCGATAAAATGAAAAACCTGTGAATTCACTTTTGATAATTTTTACAGAATATGTCTGTCTGTAAGTTGTTCTTATTTAATGCTGAAATAATTTGGGGACTTTTGAGGACATTGAGCATTTGTTTTTTTATCATGAATTGAGTACCTTGTTCATTTATTTTCAGTATCTGAGTAAAAGAAGAATCAAATTATCAATATCTCATCAGTGTTTTTACCAATTGAACGTTCAAGTATTTTCTTGGATATGATATCAATAATTTTGTTGAAGATCGCACAAGTTGGAGAATAAGTTTGGCATAAAAAAATGTGTTTGCTGGACAGACGAAACCATTATTATGGGGACCCAATTCATTTTATGTAGAGGAACAATTATTTGCGATATCCATTTAGCTGTACGTTTACTGAATTATTTTTTTCAAATACCTTTGTTTTAATTGAATTTTTCAATTATCAGAAAAATATATATAGTTGAATTGGGCATAATGAGTTAGAGAATTGACTGTGATTATTTTATTTGAAACTATTTCTTATAGCATTACGTTTGATAAGTGTTCCTTCATCATCAATACCTCTGAAATTCAACCTTCAATGACTTAGTTATTTTAGTGGAAAAGCTCAATCGCCTTTCACATCCACACCTCATGTAGAAAGGAATGAAGAGAAAGCTGCATAACTGCAAGCTCCATATGACTTTTATGATTATGCTCCCGCTTTACAGGACCGATATGGAAATTATGTCGTTCGATATGGCGGTGTATGCCGGGATTGCACTGGTACCTAACTTCTTCATGCATGGAAAGAGACTAGATAATTTCTACAAGAGAAGACAATATTTCAATTTACAATAAATCACCATGGGAAGGAATGGGACTAAATGAGCGAAAGCAAAACGTACCATTTCTTTTCAAACTTTGAAATATATTGTACGCAAAAATGATATATAGATTCTCAATCTTAAAATGGATTCCCTTGCTTCTACACTAAATTTGGTTTCACACTGTAACCAGAAGTTTTCGCTTATTTACCACCTTTTCGGCATGGCTTTTCCAGTTTCTTGTGAAACATATTTCAAGCCTTTTTCTCTACACATTGCAGATTTTTTCAGTTCTCAGGATTTCGTAGTTTTTTTTTCGAATAATCTTTGGCTTAATTTCATTTTTTTTTTCTTTATTTTCTCCTTTGTTTCGACTCTGGCGATCTTTTAGCCTTCTGCATTTCCAAAAGTATTATTTTCTTCTGGTTGATTTTCACTTTCACATTCTAATTTACTTTTCCGGCGACCTCAAAATTAGTTACTCACATTAGTTTAGGAGCTCGATTATCATTAGGACTAAGAAGGTTAATTTTATTTTTTGCTTTTCAGTTGATTTTTTCGCCGGTTTGATTCTTTGTTAAACAGTTTTTTTACCAATCAATTTAGCAATGATGATCTGTGAGGTTTTTAATGTGTTCGTTATGTCAAATTATTTATATCTCCCTCTGTACGTTTACAATGTCTTTGTTCTGAGTGAACTTTTTTTTTGTTTTTTTTATTCCTGTGTTGTTAATTTGTTGTAAGACCTAGTCATGCACTTTTACTTCTACCTGAGTGCCCTGCTGTACGTAGTCAATAAATTTTTCTCTCTATCTATCCTTTCGCCTCCACTCGTCATGATTGTTAGTCAATGAACATACTTTTGAAATAATATCATCATCTGGGAACAGCGCATTCTAGTTGATAAAAGTGTTATGTTAGAAAAAATTTACATTACACCATTATGCACTAAAATAAATGTTTGGCGTACATGTGCAATATAGCGCCCTTATCAACGCGTTGTTTCTTTAAATATTGAATATTTCTGTATTTAGTTTTATCAAGGATTATATTGCTAACAGTGGAGCTCAACGAGTACATTAAGTCTTTTTTCCAAAAAATGTGACATAACACCTTTATCCACTACAAATCAGAAAATCAAAAAGGAAAATGGGAAATACACGGAAAATTATCAAGAGGTTGCTGATACTTTCTGTGTTTTCTTTACGCAAATTAGAGAAAAGCTAGCAAATGAAATCAAAAAACTAAAATAAAGGGGTTAATAACTGTGAAGATTACGGAAGGGCATTGACAACTGAAAGACACGAATCCAGCAGAAATAATGGACACCATTATATCGTTGAAAAATAATAAAGCACCCGGAAGAGATGGTATCATGGCAGAAACGCTCAAACATATTTCCGATAATATTTCGGCACCTCTCTCGAGTATCTTCAATAAAAGTTCTGATGAGGGAGTCTGTCCGTCGATTTTCAAAATTGCTGTTATGAAACCTCTTTATAAAACCGGCGATAAAACTGACATCTCCATCTCCAACCTAGCTAAACTATTCGAAAAAATAATAAAGAAACGTCTGATGAGATATTTAGAAAAATTCAAAATCTGTCTGATTAACAATTTGGTTTCCGGGAGAAAAGATCTACGAATGATGCAATTGCTCTACTAACTAATAAGCAAATCGATAGATAAGAAAAAACCAGCTCTTGGAATTTTTGTCGACCTTAAAAAGGCATTCGATACAGTAAGCCACCCGGAATTACTACGAGCATTGGAAAGAATCGTTTTCAGGGGAACCCCTTACAAACTGATAGAAAGCTATCTCGCAGAACGAAAATAAACTGTACAAATAAACAAAACAACGAGTGAAACACATACAGTGAAATATGGTGTTCAAAAGGGAAAGGTACTGATACCGATTCTCTTCATTGTATATCAGAATGACTTATTTAAAATTCCTACTGAGGGAAGGTTCATAACATTTGCCGATGACACGGTGATATTTTATGAAGATTCCTCCTGGGATAAACTCAAGGCCAAAGTTGAGAATGACTTCCCAAAAATATTGAAATGACTTGATAAGAAACTTATGACTATCAATTTTAGCAAAACATTCTTCATACCCTTCACATCTTATTCTAAATATCTTCCTTTTTACAAAAATCTTACAATCTCACACCAAAATAACTCTTTCGAAATATCGGCCGTAGACAAAATAAAATTGGAGTCATCATTGACAATCACCTAAAATGGGAGCCACATATTAACAGCCTCGTGAAAAAATTATGGTATCTGATTTATAAATTTAAATACTTCTCATCAATATTCAGAATACAATTCCTCAAAACATCATGTGAATCACATCTAACATATGGAGTAGTAGCATGGGATGGTGCTGCAATCACATTCATTCAAAGAATAGAAAGAATGCAGACATTTTTATTGAAAATCATCTACAAAAAACGAGAGATTATCCGTCAAATATACTATATAAAGAATCACAAATTTTAGATCTTCTCCAGTTATTCTGCTATAACATCCTTATTGAACAACGTCAACAAAAACATACCTTAATTCCTATTAAGCATGAATACGATATGAGATACAAAAAACTTTCGTCAGTAATCCCAGAACCTGAAAAAGATATTGCACTCAGATGTCATACCTATCTGGTACCAAAACTCTATAATCTTATGACGATTGAAATGAAAAATATAAATTCAGATATATTATTCAAGACAAAAGTGAAAAAATGGATATTCCAAATTCCTCGATCGCAATTACACGACATCATTGATGTGAGAAATAATTACCATTCCAATATTAAAGCAATATAATTAATAACTATAGGTACACTAGTTCATATTAGTTTTTTTTAGATGTTTTCACAACTCAAGATTTTGTTAGAATTATTTATAATTCGTTAAGGATAACCTATAACGAGCACATAATAAGTACAAAAATCTTAGTGTAATATTTGATGGAGGGTCATTATTCACAAATCGCTGATTTTTTACACGCTTTATATTAGCTTCACTTGTATGTTTGTTTGTAACCGACTCCTTTGGGCGCGATTTTGACCCACTTCCAGACGTCCGAATGACTTGAAATTTGGCAGGTGCACATAATTCCGGTGACAATGCGTTAATAAATTTTTGTGTGAGAAAAAAACAAAATGGCGGCTTCAATATGACGTACGAGTTTAGTGATTATGGTCCGATTCGCTTCAAAATTGATATCTGAAGGTTTTCGTGGACGGTGATTACGATTCTTATCTCAATATGGAAAAATTCGAAATGGCGGCTTCAAAATGGCGGCCGAATTTTGTGATTATGGTCTGATTCTATTCAAAATTGGTATGTGGGGGTTTTTGGGGTCGGAGATTATGATTATTTTGTCAAAATTGATGGATTCAAGATGGCGGCTCCAAAATGGCCGCGAGTTTTGTGATTATTCAATATTGGAGAATAGTAGTTAAAAAAAATTATAATAATAATAGTTTGAAAAACTGAAAACACGCGTTGATAGAAAACTAAACTAAAAAGTTGAGAATAATTATTAGTTTAAAAGAACTATAAAACACGCTTTTATAGAAAACCAGACTAAAAAAATATAAAATGAGAAAATAATTTATTTTATTTAAAGAAAAGCGTGGGGTGCATGATATCAATGATTATATAGTACATTACACACCTAGGGCAGTGAAGTAAGAAATGTCTCAGATCACAGGTAATTGTTGGCCAAGGCGATACCATGCACCCCTCGCTTTTTTTTAAATAAGTTTTTTTTTTCTCATTTTAAATTTTTTTAGTCTGGTTTTCTATAAAAGCGTGTTTTATAGTTTTTTCAAACTATTAATTATCCTAATGAACCTCCACATTATAAGTACTATGAATAGGGACCAATCTCAGGTAGAATGTGTTTAACTTGACGCCATTCAAGGCTCGCCTTATATGGTGTTTTCCTATATTTATTTGTTCACATATCCGCCTATATTTAAATGTTAAATGTAAAAATGTATTATCAATAGTCTGTACAATTTATTGTCTATTGTTTATATATCGAGCAGATGAATAAATATTCTTATTATTATGTATGGCTTCGACCCTGTACAATTTAAATTACCTCACGTGCGAGTATCGCGAAGCTCAACATTGTTATCAGTGTCCATAGGATGCATTCAGTAACTCCACAAAGGAAGTTATACATTTTTCTTATAAATAATCGTAACGAAGGAGTGCATTCAACACAGTTTCGAATTCCTCGACTACTGACCTCACACAGTCATCCTCAAACAGTGACTTTATTATCTGTCGGTCTCAATTATGAACACATGTGGCCGTGGCTATTAACACTTAGCGAAATACGCTTCATTACTTTCCGGTTCAGATTTGTGACTCGCGACGAGTGAAAGGAATTATTATAAGCAATGTCAATTGACTGAGAGCCTGTGTTTCATTTTTCGCTTGTATAATAAGGTCCATATACTAATAGAAGAAATATTTTATGAATCATTTCAACTGGGAAAGATTCTCTAACGGGATTGGGAAAATGCAAACTTACGTAAATAGTATTGAAACATTATGGGAAGATATCGATTATGAGAAGGCCTTCTACAGTGTATGGCCAAGCAATACTATATATAGGGTGTTTCAAGATTTTAGGGGCGTATTTTTCAGGTCAAAACGCAAACGCTTCGTTACCGATCTACAAAGCGTTAGAGTTTCAAGATTTTTTTATTTTTTTCTCCATAGCTCTTTGATTTGAAACATAGGTTATGTTTTAGAGTTTACATCATCCAGTATGCCAAGTGATTGTAAGAATTTACAGGAAGTTATTTTTTCAGGGGTCAAGCCCTTTTTCGCCCAATAAACTTTTTGTAGTGCGCCGCTGGTGGATTCAAACATATGCAATGAATTCTCTGTTTTGTTTATAAAATTTTTCAACGAAACAATGAAAAAGAAACTTAGTGGGCTTTGACTGCTATTTTCATTTTGACGTTAAGGTTTGTTTTGAAGCATGTGACATTATTTGAAAGTTGGCGGATGTCTCATCGTGTATTTGTTTAACATTAAAGTGGAAAATGAACCATATTCATTTGAACAACTGGCTGTTATCCATTTTGTTTATGGTCTGGCTCATGGTAACGGACTTGAAGCTCAGAGGTTGTACGCGCTAAGATGTCCTAATCGGCAGATTTCAGACTGCAAGACACGATGCTGGCAGACCGCGACAAGCACGCAACCCAGTAAGAGATGAAGATATTTTGGATAATTAATTAGCACCATCGATTTGCATTGAGAAAGTTAGGAACTAATACCTATGTTAGGAACAATTTAACTCATTTTTGATAAATTGCATTTTCTAGTAATTCCGTAATCCAGTATGCAATAAATATGATTGAAAATAATATAAATATGCAATTGTTTAAAATGTAATACAATATCACAGGAAATGGACCAAAAATAGCGTCGATTTGAACGTTTATGTTTGTCATGATCACAAAACGCTGTAGTAGAATAATAGAGAGTGCAATGAACATTTTATTGCACTAATGCAATAAAGAACCAGTTTTTCTCACTAAATATAGTTCAATAAAGTTTTGATTTTTGTATGTACATAGAAAAATATATAACTGCCAAACTTCAAAATAATCTAAATGAATGAGAACTCCTCTTCCACAATCCTTCGGGGATTCTGAAATTCGAAAGCTACTATTAGAAGGTCAAAGAATAATTCAGTGAGAAAATTAAATGATAATTGAATTGAAAAAATCCTGGTATGGGTACTCGACAAATAGCACGGGATTTGGATGTTTCCCATTCAACTGTCTGGAGGGTTTTACACGAAAACATGCTATACCCATATCATATCCAGCGCGTCCAAGCTTTGCTTCTGCGATAGATACTGCGCAACTGTACTAGGGATCCTGCATTTTTATCTCGTATCCTTTTTACCTTCTCACTTTACTCGCGACGGAGTAGTGAATTGGCACATATTTCATATTTGGGCACTAGAAAATCCACACATGATCAGACAATCTCGACACCAGGAACAGTTCAGCGTAAACATATGGGCAGGAATAGTAGGAGATACTTTAATGGGTCCTTTTATTTTACCGCGAATTTTGAATGATGCCACATATTTAAACTTCCTACAGAACGAATTGCCTGCATTAGTGGATGATGTGCCTTTCAAGTTCGTTACAATTGTCAACAAATGTGGTTTATGCACGATGCCCCCCCCCCCTTCATTTTCGAGTCATCGTCCGCGATGATTTCGATACAGTGTTTCTCAATCGGTGGATTGGCAGAGCAGGTCCAATTGCTTGACCCCCAAGGTCCCCAAGTTGCAACCCGCAGGACTTCTTTTTATGGGGACATGTAAAGGGTCTAGTTCATGGTGCAGAACCAGTACCTTCCATCGAAGTTCTTACTGAACGAATTATGGATGCGTTCCACACCGTATGGAACACTCCCGGAATTTTAGAACGCGTACGGCAGTCTTTGGGAAGAAGAGTGGAAAGTTGTATCGCAGAAGGAGGGGGGAATTTCCAGCACCTTTTATAAAAAGTCAAGGTTTGTAATTTTTCTCATTTTTTATGTGTTGTTCAAGGAAACTTGGAATTTGGATCACAAACCAAATAAGTAGCGTTTTTTGTTTTCAGTGTGATAATAGTTCCCCCCTTTTGTTAAAAATGTTAATTTAATGTAGCGAATTACAAAAAATGATTTTACTTTTTCTCGATAACGGTCGCAAATGCGTAAAAATTACAGGAGACGAAAACATTTATAAACAAAATAAATGCATATGTTAGAATCCACCAGCGGCGCACTACAAAAAAGTTTATGCGGCAAAAAAGGGCTCGACCCCTGAAAAAATATCTCCCTGTAGATTCTTACAATAACTTGGCACACTGGATGATATTAATCCTAGAAGGTAACCTCTGTTTCAAATTTGATCTCAATATCGCAAAAACTGAAAGAGCTAGTGAGAAAAAAAAATCTTGAAATTTTGACCTGAAAAATACGCCCCTGAAATCTTGATACTGAATTTTAAAACACCCTGTATAATTATCATGGAAAATGTCATCAAACAACTTTACTGCAAGGATAGAGGATTAAACACAAGGTTTGGGGTGCCTTTGAAGCCTTGGTAAACTGGCAAAACACAACGTCACACTTGTGTGCGTGCCCGGACCAAAAGTATAGAATAACAGATGTTGACCATTCATATATGAATTCTGTTTCTCACAGTTTACCTAAAAAATATATTTGTTTTGTTTCCACTGGTCCCAAATGAATGCTCCTTTCGAAAAAAGTTTATTTAAATATAATGCGTTTTGTAGAAGAGGTTTGAAGTATTAATGGCTTGTTAGTCCAGAAACACAGGGTAAAACACTTCACGAAGGGTTAAAAGGGATCAACGGTAGAATTGAGTGATTAAGTTATTTTCCTTCTGCATGCGATGCCATACCAGGTACTCAAGTTAAGCGTTACAAAAGATCTCCCTGATAGAATAGGTAGGTAAAGAAAAATATTGTTATGAATAAGGAATTAAATGGCAGAGAGATTTTTTTAATGGTTTTTTGAACTTTCAACCCATCGGCATTAAAATATTGTATTTCCCGACCAAAAAATAATCGTCCATAAGTATATCGTAAACATTTAGGACCATAATGGCAGTACTATCAGCAGGGGTTGCAGGTTTATAGACGATGATACTCATATTTTCCTGGAGTGTGCTTCAAGCACACTCAAATGGCACCAATAGTCTTCTTGGGTGATCATTTTTGGAAAATAAAGACGGTGATTTTTCCTTCAGCATCCGCATTATAAGCTTCTAGACAAGCACTTTTTGATCCAACCAACACAGCTCGTTCTTTTTTTTCAAATAGATGAAATCTGTTAGAACACCCAAACAATATGCTATAAAACAAGAGAGCCAAACATGTGAAGTGTAATATTAGAATCAAGGGACAATATAATTTGAAACAAGTGGTAAACCACAAGCGAAAAATAACTACTTTCCTGGCAAATACCACGCAGAACATTGAATGATATCCACTTCGGCCAGAAGTCTTCGGATCTCTGACGGGTCACTACTCCGGATTAGATGAGGGCCAAAAGCCTGAAACCGTTATTCGGATTGTTATCGGACCTGGCATAAATTAAACATAATCAAGTTTATTAGAAAGAAACATTTGCAATCAATTTTTATATCAAAGGAAGTTTGCATATATTTTCAAGTTGATATCATTCAATGTTTTGCGTGGTATTTGCCAGGAAAGTAGTTGTTTTCCGCTTGTGTTCTACTACTTGTTTCAATTTATATTGAATTTTTGTGAAGTCCCTTGTTTCTAATATGCTAGAAGTGAATAAACATCTGTTAGATCTTTTTAAATAAAACACCAGAATTTATTTTATTCTATAATGGAAATATCTCTAATAACAGGATTTTTTGGCATATTATCAAGTATTTTGAATATTGAGCTTCTTGTTTTGTCTTGATTTTCTCAAAGCGTTCTCTGGAGATATTCAAGATCTTCAAAACAAGAACACTAAACAACATGTAGTGTTTTTTATTCTTATTCAGAGGAACATACACATGCAAAATAAATTAAATAAATTTTTTTAGTCTTATTTCAGTTGTTTATGCTAATCCAATACGGACACTTGGAAAGTCCGTTACATTCCAAAACAAAAAAATTCTTCAAACTATTCGCGAGTAAAGTAGCTTCGAATGCAGAATGCGTTTCGAATTTTTTGTGTCGTGTCATTCGTGTTGACAGCAAGATTTGCAAACGCGCATGCATCATGATTGATACATCACCGACACTGCCAAAAAAACACAAAACATCCAAACTTAAGTATTCATCTCCAAAAGCCGCACATGAACAACGGCAGATGTTATCAGCAACGAGAGATCCTGTCTGCCGTTTTGAATTGAATCCGAAATAATGTTTACTCATCGATATTCGATCTTGATAACGTAAACGTATGCTACTGAAAGAATAACAATTGAATGAAAAACCCACCACTGGCTGCGATGGAACCGATACTATCAAAATAATGCTGGAGAATCGTGCAAAAATACGGAGTGCTGTTGTGTTAACGGGCATGTATCATAAAGTATTGTGTTTTTATTTCGGAACGCTCGATATTTTCACAAAGAACACTTGAGTATATATAATATACTTTTCATTGATATCGCATTGAGAATTAATAAAACCCGAACAACAACGCAAACAGGAGAAAACTGATTTGAAGACAGGGTAGACGGCATTCCTCAAAAATACAAATAAAGTCATTTTTATTCCAATTTTTATTTTTCGATCTAGAATACCATGGATCGTGTAAATCGCTTCATTCTTGATCGTAACAATGGGAAAATTACGACTTTGAGGCTTATGACTTCACAGTCGTTTTAAGAATTATTCAAAAGTCGCAAATTAGTCCATTAAGGGACTAAATTTTCAAAATGACCTTGATCACGGCAAAGTTCAACTTTTTCAATTGTTGCGCGCACCACATTGATGAGCTGTTCCGCAGTGATGTTCTGGAATGCCACCCTTACTTTATACTCCAGTTCTTCACTAGTAGCTGAGCTGTGTTATACGCCTGATTTTTAATTGTTCCCCAGAGAAAAAAATCTAGCGGAGTAAGATCTGGTGATCTAGGATATGAAAAAGAAATAATACATTATCAAAAAATATGACAACTCAAGAATGTACCTCGCAGGCCATTGAATAGGTCCATAAGTGCCAATCCTTCTGGGAAGGTGTCATTCATATGTTCTCTCACGACTTGAGAATTGTGAGGTGGCACTCCATCTTGTTGAAAATAGATATCAACTTGGTTAGCCAGTGGCAAATCTTCAATAAAATCATTAATTTGATTTCTAAGGAACTGTAGATATATCTCCGCAGTAAGTTGTCCGTCGAAAATTATTGGCCCCAAAAGTTTTCCTCCGATAATACCCATCCAGCAATTGAAACCAAATCGCTCTTGAAAATTTCCCTCTTGCATCAGATGTAAATTTGTTTGAGACCAGTACCTTTTATTATTTCGATTGAACAGACCCAAGTTGGTGAATCGAGTTTCATCTGAATAAATAATTTTAAATGGAAAACGTACATCTTTTCTGTATTTAGTCAAAAACCAGTTGCAATAAGTTAATCTTCGGCTGTGGTCGTTATCGTAAAGATGTTGGTGTTAGTTGGATGATCGATAATTATATTTGTGAAGAATTCTCCAAAGGGACGAATTACTTATATCACACTCAGAATCAATTTGGCGAATTGACGCCGTACAATTCACTTCAACATAGGCCAACACGTCTACTTCTTTTTCTTCACTGACGATGAAGTTATTGGCATTTTCTTCTGGTTCATTTCGCATTTTCCTTTCCAGTTTTGGGAAATAATGCCGAGTGGGATGGCGACGAGTAGATCTCTGAGCATAAATTGGAGCTGCATCAGTTGCATTCTTTTTTGCTTCTCCCTAAATTAGCAACATGCCAATTTTCTCGTTGCTGGTATAATTTTCCATATCAAATTATAAACTACGCAACAAATAAATTTTTGAAAGTGGCAGCATATTCATTAGCCTATTTGTTTAGGTAGCAGCAGCAGCAGCTTCAATTGTTTGTCACGGATAACTAGAATAACAGGACTTAGTGCATAAGTATACCGAATACGAATTATACATTATTAGATATGATCGCTTCTTGCAATTATTCAGAAAAATAGTGAAAATAAAGTGAAAGTGTGTGGTATCAAATTATTCGTAAGAAAATTATCTTTCACAAAAAGCCGACGAGCCACCCACTTTCCATATGAAAAAATCTAGTTTACTGAAAAAATTCATATTTGCGACTTTTAAATAATTTTTAAAACGACTGAGAAGTCATGAGCCTCAATGTCGTATTTTTCCCATGTTACTTGATCAAGAATGAAGCGATTCACACGATCCATGGCATTCTAGATCGAAGAATAATAATTGGAATAAAAATGACTTTAATTGTCAAATATTGACAAGTGAGGTGTTGTTGGATTTTGAATGTCATTCTCGATCGAAATAAGTAAAAATACCGTAAAAGTAAAAATACCGCAAAGCAAGTAAATATGTCAAAAAATGTAAATTGAACTATACACGCCACCTTAGAGAATCACCCGTACGTAAGAATTGTTTTCGACTGGATGGTAGAGAGAGGATTGTATTTGGCAGGTTTCGCAGTCACTTATTCAAAGAAAATGCTCTTTTTTCTGTTCAAGCTTTCGAGATTTATTATCTCTTTTTGAGAAACTCTGAATTAACAATGATATTGATTAGTAGTGTTACAGAAATTTATTTCTGTATATTTATATATATATATATATATATATATATATATATATATATATACATCTATATGTATTATAGAATCTTTCAAAAAGCAGAGTTAGCTCTCGAACAATTGCTTTCCTCCACTCAATCAACAAAGGAGAACATAAGCATTGGTAATCCCCTCCCCGATGGTACGCCACTGGACATAGTTATTCAGCACGAGTTTTTAGTCGAACTGGAGGGTGTTTCGCATATATTGGACGGATGCCAGTTAGCGGGTAGCATAAACAATTCCGAAGTTGGACTCAAGGCTTTTTATGTTCATGAAATTAGGGAATTTATGGAGTGTTTTGCTTCAACCACCATGAAAAGTATTAATCCCGAATGTGAGGGTGTGGCGTTTGGGAACCTATATTTTGTTTTCATTTTCCGCGGATGTGTTCACGGCCTTAATAGATAAAGAATGCTCCACAAGTTGGGAAGAATTGGATTTATGTGTTCCGCGGAATATTATTTCCGGAATTACTTCCGGAATGTTGGAGAAGGTTGGAAACTAGAAAGTTCAGATGATGGAAACCCATTGTTTCAGGTTTTTCTTATATATTTGTAATCTCGTACAACTTTGTCGAGGTGTTGTAATGGCATATAGATTTTCAACCATTTCGTGGATCATTTGTCCCATCTTTAATCTCCAGATTTTTATAAAATTTTAAATAGTATTTTCAGTTGAAAAATGTGTTGATATGCTTTCTAGAGTATCTCTATTTTCACGACGTTTCGGCAAAATCACATTTGTCATCTTCAGGTTGTTGATGACTGGAACTCGACTCTAGTATATACCAACATTTTTTTGTCGTGACGTCCGCAATGGTGGTATTTCTATGAAACTCACGTAAAACAGCACGCCTATGTTTTCTTCTTCTGAATTCTTCAGCTGAATCCGCCTTCAGCGCGATGAATATTCAGCATTGTGGCTGATCGGATCCGAATCAAATGACTCGACGCTTCCTTGGAATTTTAAACGGAGACGCATTCGTTCCTAATTGTTAGCGAGTTTTCCAGCAGAAGATGATTAGGAAAAGTTTGAGTTTCAGACGAGTGTCGCCCCTTTGTTTGTTACCATTTTCGATTCAATTTGCGGCCAAATTATTCTTTATTAAAAATTCTCAACCGCCGCTGTGGGTTGCAGTTGATTGGATTCTGAATGGCTCGAAGAAAAAAAAAATTGAAAAGATTATCTTAGAGAAGAGAAGGAAAAATACCATGTTGAAAGCGATGTGTATTGAATTGCCCTCACTGAAGACCACTTAAAAAAATTTGAATCTTAACGTGAATAACTGGGATATAATATTCAAACAATTGAAGGAATATGACTGTTCCTTCGCACGGAAATCGTCACGTAAGCAAAAAGCGTTATGCCCCCTTCATGCAACTTCCTCTCTCTCTTTCTCTCTCTCTCTCTCTCTCTCTCTCTCTTTGTCTCTCTTTGTATTATATACGAGTCTGTGTGACATTTTTTTCGATCAAGTAAATGAGGATGAAATAAAAATTTGAAACGGAATTGCATGTTATTTGCTGGTAAACAGTTAGATCATTTAATTCTTCGACAATGATAATTATCTTTAAACAGTTGCATTGTTATATAGACTAGGAGGAATCGGCGCATGAGTACCGAAAACTATTCCACCTCAATTTTTGTATACGATCCTCTTTAAATTGCCCTGCTGATGATATAAATGCATGTTGCCATGGGGCTACCCCGTGCCATATTGTTTAAACCGAAATTGTTTAAACAATTGCAACGAATTGTTATTTTCCAACCGGACAAATTTTTTTTATATTTTTTATTGAAATACAAATAAAAAAAGTCCCATGACTTTTCACGATAAAGTTAATATTTTTGGAAATATGAATTTTTAAAAGTTCGAAAAATCTCAAATTTAGGTACTTTTGACCCATGAAAAATATATAAAAAAAAGAATAAAATATAAAACATATTTTGTTTTTTATTCTTTATACAATAGTTAATAATACCTTTAATTGAGATTTGAAAAAATTTAATTGTTTATACCTGTTTTTTAATTGTTCATTACGCGCGCTCACAAGTATGCGTCCCTTACCTTTAAGTATCGCCGTCTCTCTCTGACTCATACGCTGCATCGGCCTCTCTGTGTCCTGAATCATTATTTACCATTTATCTTGAAAACTATTAACTTTATCAAAATTGTTAAGGAAAGCAATGTTATTGATAATTAAATTAACTACAATTTGTTTTCGATAAGTTGTTTCGAGAAATCAATTTTACAAAAGTTATTGAAGCTTGAAGCGGAACATGTAATTAAAACTAATTTTTTATCGATTTATATTACTTACTTATTTGTTATTAGAACAGAAAGGACTCATATTGTATTGAATGATGATTCATGACACAGAGAGGCCGATGCAGCGTATGAGTCAGAAAGAGACGGCGATACTTAAAGGTTAGGGACGCATACTTGTGAGCGCGCGTAATGAACAATTAAAAAACAGGTATAAACAATTAAATTTTTTCAAATCTCAATTAAGGATATTATTAACTATTGTATAAAGAATGAAAAACCAAATATGTTTTATATTTTATTCTTTTTTTTTTAATATTTTTCATGGGTCAAAAGCACCCAAATTTGTGATTTTTTGAACCTTTAGAAATTCATATCTCCAAAAATATTAACTTTATCGTAAAAAGTCATAGGACCTTTTTTATTTGTATTTCAATAATAAATATAAAATGTCCGTTTGGATAATAACAATTCCTTGCAATTGTTTAAACAATTTCGGTTTAAACAATATGGCACGAGGTTGCCCCATGGCAACATGCATTTATGTCATCAGTAGGGCAATTTAAAGAGGATCGTATAAAAAAATTGAGATGGAATAGTTTTCAGTACTCATGCGACCATTCCTCCTAGTCTAATATGTTATTTTTATTGAGTGAATAAAAAGTTATTTCCCAACTTCAAGTTCCTTTATCTCGAAAACGAATCGATAGAATTAATTTATTTTTGTTGTTTGATATTAAGAAGGAAAATACCTTCCAAATGAGGTATCACTTGCCATATGTTGCCATTTGAAAATTTAGGGGTGGCGGTCACAGCTCCGAGGGATGGAATGTATTTCGGGTGAATTTCATCGCGAACGATGTCCCCCTCGAAAATGTAGTTGACGTGTCCGAGCGTTTTTATATAATTCTGTTTCGTTTTCAATGGCCCACTCTGTATAAATTGGTTCGAACCATACCAAGGAGCTGCAACTTATATAAATGAAACATATAAACCATTAGGGGTTGGTGCATCGGTTGTACTTAGTTATGCTGATCGACTAAGAAGCAGGTGGGCAGACTTGAGATTTCACTTCTTCTTTGATAACTTTTTCACATCTCCTGCTTTGTTAGAGAATTTACCAAAGAAGAGCATTCACGGCACTGGAACCATTCGTGAGAATCGTATATCAATGTCTGTTTTGAAGGATACAAAAACTATGAAAACAGAAAAACGAGGGATTTTCGACTATGCAAAGGTTCAAGATAAAAACATTATTTTCGTGAAGTGGAATGATAATAATATCGTTACATTTGGATCTACCAAAGGTGGAATCGAACCAGTAAATTCAGTGAAACGATACTCCCAGAAAGAAAAGAAGTTTGTTCATGTACCACAACCCCATCTGATCAAATTGTATGATAAAAATATGGGAGGAGTTGATCGATCGGATCGAAATATAGCTCAGTATCGTGTGCAAATAAGAGGAAAGAAATGGTATTTTCCCCTAATCTCCCATACGGCAGTAACAAATGCATGGCATATTCACAAAAGATCTGGTAAGGCTATGGACCAGTTGGCATTCAGAAGAAGCATAGCCATAACTCTTTTGGAGCAATATGAAAAAGATTTTGCCTACCAAAGAGGTAAGCCTCGTCAGATGACGGCATTGAGGTATGACCGTTTGGATCATTTAGTCGTTGCTCAGGACAAGCTGACCCGGTGTGCTCAGTGTCATGCTGAAACCAGATGTAGAAAATGCGATGTTGGAATATATGTGGAATGTTTTATAATATATCACTCTACATAATATCACAGTCGTATTGTCCTATATGTAGGACACATTCAAAGTAAAAAAACTGCAAACACCATTTTGAAATAAACAACAGTTATGGTCATTGTGTTTTATTTTTCGTGACTTTACATGAAAACCGCAATAACTTTCTAGGCATATATGGGTTAAAATACGTCCATTTGACGTCATTACACGCTTTATATTAGCTTCACTTGTATGTTTGTTTGTAACCGACTCCTTTTGGCGCGATTTTGACCCACTTCCAGACGTCCGAATGATTTGAAATTTGGCAGGTGTACATAATTCCGGTGACAATGCATTAAGCAATTTTTGTGTGAGAAAAAAACAAAATGGCGGCTCCAATATGGCGGACGAGTTTTGTGATTATGGTCCGATTCGCTTCAAAATTGGTATCTGAAAGTTTTCGTAGTCGGAGATTATGATTTTTTGACAAAATTGAAAAATTCAAAATGGCGGCTCCAATATGGCGGACGAGTTTTGTGATTATGGTCCGATTCGCTTTCAAATTGGTATGTGGGAATTTTTGTAGTCGGAGTATTATGATTCTTGTGTGAAAATTGAAGAATTCAAGATGGCGGCTCCAAAATGGTGGACGAGTTTTGTGATTATGGTCCGATTCTATTCAAAATTGGTATGTGGGGTTTTTGGGGTCGAATATTAGGATTCTTTTGTGAAAATTGAAAAACTCAAGATGGCGGCTTCAAAATGGCGGCCGAGTTTTGCGATTATGGTCTGATTCTATTCAAAATTGGTATGTGGGGGGTTTTTGGGGTCAGAGATTAATTACCTAATTTGATTTGAGATTATTCCATGTTTTAATTTGCAAAAAAATGATAAAAATAATAGTTTAAAACAACACGCTTTTATAAATAAACCACACTAAAAAGTAGGAAATAAATAAATTTAAAAAAAAACACGCTTTTATAGAAAACCAGACTAAAGAAATGTAAAATAATAGAAAAATTTATTTTATTTAAAAAAAGCGTGGGGTGCATGGTATCAATAATTATATAGTACATTACACACCTAGGGCATATACCATGCATCCCACGCTTTTTATTAAATAAAATATTTATTTTTCTTATCTTCAATTTTTTTAGTCTGGTTTTCTATAAAAGCGTGTTTTTAGTTTTTTTAAACTATTATTTATTTTTAGGTCTCATTGAGGTCGTGGACGTCACGGATCATTTCACTAACATGTGCTACTTGGGCTCGTGCGCCTATGAAATACGGCGAAGACGACTCGGTTTTACAGTTCCATAATGATTTATTACTCTCTCACGTTAGGAAACAGAGTATAATGTTTTCCACAATATTGCCGTATTCCATTGTGAATCCAGTTCGTAAACTACTCACTGGAATCGGTAGATTGTTATCGAGCCATCGGCATCACAATTCCGAAACATAAAAGCTACTTCTTCCATTCATATCTAAGAGCCGTTCATCTGTATTGGGAGCACGCCGCCCAGCCATATTGGCGGAAAAGTTAGACGAGTGTCGCGTCTCATTTTTGCTGACGAGCCAGCGGACGTGATCAGCACCCCACGTCGAAAAACAAGCCATTGTACGATTGTGGCTTTAGGAAAGTCCTTTCACTAAATCACTATAAAAACCTGCGGAAGGACGCGCGGGTAATCTTAATTCCTACCCGGTAATTGTTTGTGGGGCAATAAGAATGAGAATTTCAAGTGGTAATAACAGCGGTTGTCAAAATACAAAGATAAACGGCTGGATATGACTTGTTCGGACGCCGGCTTTATTGGACCAGAACAATGCCGTAAATTCGATAAAAACTGATGTATTGTTGCAATAATTGGATTCTCTACATGACTTTTTTGTTTTATTTTCCAGTCGGCGGAGATATTCCATTCAATGACGTGAGACAGTTGGCGATGTTTTTGCTGCTCATGAACGTACAGAAAAAAATTTAAGCAGATAACTTCTTTTTTGAGAGATATCCATGTTATTAATAGCACAGATTATACACACAGATAGGAAGCTCCGCCCATTTCCTTTGATGTTTGATTTGCCGGACCTTTAACTCGAGATAGGCACAGTTGCCAGTTCTTAAATATGTTTCATTTGGACCTTATCACAAAAGTGATAAGGTCGAAAAAACGTATGAAAAATGAATAAATAATTGATGACTCGCTTTCGAAATCGTATATAGTGTTGATTGCTTGAGTTTCATGTAGAATAATATCATTTATTCCTTGAATTTTCTGATTGACTTCGAGAATATGTGAAGTTGGCAATTCTGTGTCATAATAAACGTCATCATTCAAAATGGAGGTATTGCCGTAACACCTTCAGTTGTATATTTACTATTACCTTATAGGACTCCATCTCTCTCTAATTTTGTTTGTCTTGTCGAGCCTTCTCCTCTGTGTAACTACTCTATGGTATTAGTCTACGAGCTGGCCACAAAAATTAAAAATGATAAGGTGCACTGCAAATGTTTATATAAAAACCCTCCCTACTAACTGACAAGCACGCGGCACTACAGCCAGAAGTCCAACTAACATAAGGAAATTATACCAAGCAGAGGGGTAAAATGGCTTCAAGAAGTCCGAATTCACATATTTCTGGCCAAATATTCCACCTTCAATTACTAACTAACTCCAAAGTTATAATTCGAGTTATGAAAACCGTTACTGAGACCACCGAATATCCTTCAAAAACCATAAACTTAATAGGCTCAGTGCATAGTAAGAAATTATTTGTTATGTACTCCAAATATATCTTCCCAGCCTCATGGGTCAATAGAGTTATTTATTAGGTTAAATTTCACCTAAAGGTAACCTGCAGAATGTGTTCAAAATACTTGAAATTTCAGCGAAAACTTTCTAGTAAATATTAACCTAATTATTTCGTCGTGTATGTTCATATAGTCAGGAAATAAATAAGTCGGTAAACAGGACTCTACATTACCTATTTTGGTACCAATTAAGTTGCCTGGGCATTTTTGGGACCAGTTTATACCTACTGTTCCACAATGAGGGCGAGATTACAACAATATTTGTCTAATTAGACCAAATGTTTGCAACGAAGTCAAAGTTACCAAAAATCCTCAGAGTAACTTGGTACCTATTATCAGATAATGGAGCGCGAATCGCTTCGGATGAGGATAATATGATACAATTTACTCTCTTCAAATAATTTATTGTAGGGCTGAATTTTAGAAATTTATAATATGCCAAGTAGAAATTCGAAAAGAATTAAAAAACCATACAGGTATACCACCAACTACTATCGATTAGCTTTCAGAATGAGAATATAATCCGAAAGCAACCTACACTTCCCAAAGTCCAAAGCTTAGAGCCATCATGTTTCCACTCATGACATAGGAATATTCTACTATGGGCTCCACGTCTTTTTATGACATCAACTATTTTAAATCGCTCATTATCCATTATTATGAATAAAAATATGAAAGCAAAGAAGTGTTAACCATCGGCGGAGGCAATACAAAACTGGGTTATATTAGGTTATGCCGGTAATGGATTGACAGAATGTACAGAATTAATGCATAGATAAGCTGCGTTCAGCAAACTTCGTCTTTCGCCAGCGGTAAACTACTGCGTGACCTTCTCAATGAAGCGACAAAACGAAATTCAATGAATTCGGTCCAGCTGAAGCAAATGAAAAAATTGTATTGAATAAAGTGCAAGAAAACGAAAGCAAATAGCAAAAAAAAGTTTGATGTGTTGAATATTTCAACACTAATCATTGCGGCGCCGGAAACGTAGAAATTAAAGTTTCGAAGCAAATCATAATATCTCGAACGCGAAAATTTCAAACTACAATTTTTGAGCCAATAACCATCTACTATTCAAAATAATATGATTGGCTATTTCTCTTCGGATAGAGATTCCCACCTTACACCGAGATAACATTATCATTGATATTATTATGGCAAAATGTACACTGAATACAATTACCGCGTACTATTCTCAACATCACTGATATTTGATGTTCAATTTCAGAATGAACAATTCAATTTCAGAATGAACACTTATTACGGGGTTTTGTAGTATATGTCCTGATGCCTACAAAATAGATAATACATACCATGTTGAAGATTCGTTCGAATTCAGTGAATTCTTAAACGATATGACCTTACCAGAAGATTTTCTTATCATAGATTTGGATGTGATATCGCTTTTTACAAATCTACCTCAAAATAAATGGAATGCTATTTCCAATTTGATAGAAAAAATCATTAGTATCATTGACATGGTATTCGATATTATTGCCATCAAAGTTTTGGCACACCTAGTATATGACCAATTTCATCTAGCTATGTACTCGATGACTGCATAAAAAAAGATTGATTTTGATATTCTCTTCATAAAAAGGTATGTTGATGACATCATAGTTTCTGTTCCTCAGCTTCGAATTGAAGAGGTTCTTGATATACTCAATAATTATAACAATAATTTTCAATGCACAGTCGATAAACAGTTGAAAAATTCAAGTCGGACATAATATACAATACAAAATTTTAAAAAATGCAAATGTCACTTATAACTAGAAATACTTTCTAATAAAAGTAATTTCAACATGTATTGAAAAAGAAATTATAAATATATAAAATATAACAGTCATAGGTGTTAGATTGATTGAACATTTTATTCAGCTGTAGTAAAATTATTTCTCCATGAATTCTTGTCATGAATATGGCTCGTTGTCACACAACAGATCGGAAACATATTTTTTTGTAATTTGTCTTGAGCGAGCTTCTTCAATGATTAACGGTTAATTGTTATATAATTTAATGGATGCATAATGTGGCCCTTTCTCTGTATTTGTCAGTCATGCTTGGGAAAAATAAAATTGGATTTCTGCCTGGAAGAATACACATGTCAGAATCTGTCTTCTTCAAAATTTGCTTCATTATCGTACACAAAAAGTTCACAAACATATATGTAAATGGCATATACGGTAAGCATTTTGATACATTTGAAAGTATTACGACAAGAATCTGTATATTTCATATTCAACATAGTCTTCAATATCCGTTTTTGCATGATAAAAATTCATTCTAGTTGTGTAATAACTCATATTTTAGAAAGGGATAAACAATCCCATAATATGCCGTTTTCAGTGCATTTATTTTTATGTGACTTTTCAAAACTCTAATTGCATAACATTTACTTGCCAGTTTTTTTGCGACATTTTCAATATGTTTTTCATAGTTTAATTTGTCATCTATATAGATTCCTAACAGTTTTGTACTGATTGAAAAAGATATACTATCGTTTCCGAGCTGAATATTCTCCGGGAAGGTGATATTATTGTGGACAGTTTTAGAAATTATGCAGTCTGTTTTAGCGGTGTTTAATAATAACATGTTAGTACTAAAATATGTTGAAACTTTAGAAAAGTTGTTTAAGGTGTCTGTTAATGGGTAGAATGATATTGGAATCGTCTGCATAACTCACGACTGTAGTGATTGTTTAAAAATATCTGGGAAATCATTCATATATATATATATATATATATATATATATATATATATATATAATGAAAAGTAAAGGACCAAGCACACTTCCCTATGGTACGCCATTTTCGATTTCAGTAAAGCCCGAGAAGAACTCAGTATTTTGTTTCCTAATACATACTTTTTGTTTCTTTGATTTTTTTTGTCAAAAAATTCACTCTATGTTTTTCTTGATAGCAATTTATTTATTACTTCATGTTTAGTGAGTATTTTAGTAATTGATATGATTTGTATTTCCAATTATTAATTTTGTAGATCGCCTTGTGATTTGTTTCCGATATCTGTTTCCATTACCTCCGAAAAATCGATAATCTGAACATTATTTCCAACTTTCCAGACGATTTTCAATGATGGTTCATGTTCCCTCGAAGAACAACATTGGCTCAAACCACAGTCAATTCTTTCAAAAAACTTTTTAACATCTATTTCGTGAAGTGGAATGCTAGAACTCGATATTGCATTGTCTGTTACCGAAATTATGGAAGAACCATTATTGGCCACATTAAATCGAAGGAAATCATTCATCAAAAACCCACTCAATATTCTCCACTATGAAACCAGTAAAAACGCGATTTTGGGTAAAGCCCATAAAGCTAATCCGTATCTGTTTCCATTCTCAAAAAAACTTCAGTCCCTAATTGATCTCGGGTGGTATTTCGTTCGATGCAAGTAAATTCTTTCACAATTTTTTTCAAAGAGAGTTGTGAGTTTCAGCCGAATTTCCGAATGATGAAAGAAGTTAATTAACCGGAGTTTTAATTAATTTTTTCCTTTACTCTCAGATGCTTAACAAATTCCTTCATTGGAAGTTCAAAGATTCAGATACCGGAAGTGTTGGAATGTAAAAAACCGTTCTATAAATAAAATGAAAACAAAAATATTCATGTACTTAATACTGAAAAATTGATCATGGAAATTGAAGAAGAAGAATAAATTGGGAGTTTTTATCAAATATTTCCCTGGAAATTTCGTATCTTTATTTCTTAGCCAACCCAATGAAATTTTTTCACATCTTTGCAATTTTCATTTCATTGATTATCATCAAAAAGTCAGAAAAAAATCAACTATTTGGAATATTTTGGATTAATTTTTGTACTGATATTTTTCTTCAGGAAATGTTAAGGATTCTAATTGATTGGGAAATATTGAAATTCAATTCGGTGATTAGCTGCTAAAACTCAACTGTAGTGAAGAAATATTCAACGTTCCCAGTCAGTTTAGAGAACGATGTTATTTCAAAAAGGAAGATTTGGATTGAAATTGGTAGCAGATTTGAAAAACTCCACGTCTGAGAAAAACATATCCAGAACTTGTTAAAGTAGAAACTCATTTAACGCCAGCGAAGAGGAGCAAAAAAAGTAAACATACACAGCCATATAATGCCGTCTACAATTCCACTTCGTTTGGTAAAACAAGACAAATAACCCCAAACTCTACAGGATAATAAAATAAAACGATCATTAATACAGATGTTCGAATAGTTGTAGATCCCAAAGAGATGTGTTCCTTCTTATTTTAGCGTCTTCCAAGCTGCTTAGTGTTTATTTACTCCAGTGACTGCTTGAACGTTTCACATGAATTCCGTTGTGAAAAATAACCAAGTGGTAATCTAGGCCTGGGCTCAGAACACGCAGGTAATCCGTCAATTGTCGAGAAAAAAACTCCGCATATTTAAGAAATACACTGCCCAACAAAAATATTTCATTTATTCGTTCGTAATGGAGAAAATTAAAATATTTTTTCACAATATATTGTCCTTATAATTATAATTCAGAATATTTTGATGTCGAAAAGGGAAACATTTTTAATTAAGACTGGAATGGTAAATCAAATTACTATCTGAATAAAAATGCAAATTTTCAATTTCAGATTTTTTCTTTTTAGTAAGGGTCATTTCAGAATATCTATCAGATGTAGTTCAATGTTCAGCGTGGCTTTAGCCGATGAAGTTGTTGTTTTCTGTTAGATATTCATAAAAAATGGCTTCATTTTTATCGTGGATTTGTCAATTCAAGAAAAAAATATTCCATTCAATATGCAACTGAGAATGTTTTCCTTTTCAACATGAATACCCCACAAGAGGTTATCTTGAACGATGAAAGATAGTGACTGAAGTTTCTTTTTCAGTCGCAGATGATTCTACATCTGATTTTATGAACATCCTGTTCATATTTTCAAAATATTCAATCTATCATTCCCCATGACAGGTTTTGATGTCAAAAAAACACTAATTTCAAAGTGTCTCTCCAATAGAAATGTTTCTAACTTTTTTCCATCTTTGCAAAGTGAGATTCCTTCTAGAAAATGTGTTTCCCATTTCTTCCGGTCTTCCTGAGTAGTTGTTTTCTGTTAGACATTCATTAGATTTTTCAATTCACAGAAAAATCTTTCTATTCAATATTCAATTGAGAATGTTTCGATTAATCACTGCCAAATTAGAGAGATATGGGATAAGAGGTTTGCCTTCAACTTTAATCGTGTCATACCTCAGTAATAGAAGAGTCAATAACATTTTCTCTGAAAAAATGGATGTAGAGCAAGGTGTGCCGCAAGGTTCTGTGTTAGGTCCTCTACTTTTCAACATTTTTGCTAACGATCTCATTCTCTATATTCAAAGGGTTCAGAATGTTCATGTTATCTGCTATGCAGATGACACGAATATTTTGGTTGTTGACAAGGATCTCAATAAGCTGAAAACTACTGCTGAAGCGGTATTTGCCAATATTGTAAAATGGTCCAACAATAATAACCTACAACTGAATCATCGTAAAACAATAACTGTTCTTTTTGGTAATGGCAGGACTGATGAAATCAAACTCTTTGAAGGTTCCAATGATGAAATAGTAAGTAGTAAATAAGTGAAACTATTGGGGGTTACCTATGATAGGCAACTTCACTGGAATTGTCATATTGATTGTTTGTGTAAAAAATTACAGAGTAGCTGTTATAGTCTGAAATTTATGAAGAACCACTGTAGTGAGTACACACTACTGTCATTGTACTATGCAAATTTTCATTCCCATATAAAGTATGGAGTTTTGATTTGGAGAAATTGTGCACATGTGAATAGAGTATTGGTACTTCAGAAATATGCGATTAGAATTCTTGCTAGTATCGATACTAGAACGAGCTGCAGAGATTATTTTAAAAAATTCAAAATCCTAACTGTTGTAAGCTTATATATACTGGAAGTTTGTACATACGTCTATAAAAATAAAAACAAGTTTTTGAATACTGCTGAGAAGCATGACCATAATACACGTTTCAAAGGCCAACTACAACCTGAGAATCACCGGACTACGCTGTACCAAAAAAGTTTTTTTTTACTGGCTGTAAATTATACAACTCTCTTGATGAGCATATTAAAAGCTCCCTCAATTTAAATATTTTCAAAACAAGACTGAAACAGCAGCTAGTTCAGAAGGCCTGCTACACTATAGATGAGTACTTAGTATAATTTGTGTTATGTTCGCGATATATGCAATTGATTTGATTTGTATTCAATATAGCATACTTATATATACGATTGTCTCTCTTGTTGTCTCTTGTGCATTCACGTCTTCTACCTTTTCATGATATATTGTCCGAATAGTATGTTCCTGCAAAGATGATTTTCTCAATTTTTATCATATATTTTAATCTAATGGTATGTATTTTATTTTATTTTATTTTGTTTTGATGTTTAATTTATTTTGTTTTGATGTTTATTTGTGACTTGTCATAAACATGCATCTGTCTTTGGTCCTTGTGATTGAATTTATATGTATATTTTATGATGAATAAATTGATTGATTGATTGATTGATTGATTGTTTCCCTTTCCAACATGAATACCCCACAAGAGGTTATCTTGAACGATGGAAGATAGTGACTGAAGTTTATCTTTCAGTCGCAGATGATTCCACATCGGATTTTATGAACATCCTACTCATATTTTCAAACAATTCAATTTTGATGCCATTTAGTGCAGATTCATAAAAACATCCACAACTTGTAAGTACGAAAATAAACAAAAAAATACTCGCCATTTATTCGACTGGATGCCTCCGTACATCAAAAAATAACTCGTTTATAATTTCTAGACATGAATTGTAAATAAAAACTTTTTAACAAAAAATTAAATTGACGAAATACGGAACTGGAAAGTAGAAAATAAAATAAACCTCATTAGTCTCAATAACTGAGCTCCTAAACTAACGTAAGTAACTAATTTTGAGTCGGCGCCAAACAAACAAGCAAATGAATTAGGTAAATCGTAAAATGATGGCATCGCGTTGCGCGGTGACATTCTGATAATTTTTTTGAAGTAATTTAATGATCTTCGTTGATTGTTCGTTTGGCGCCGACTCAAAATTAGTTACTTACATTAGTTTAGTAGCTCAGTTATTGAGACTAAGAAGGTTTATTTTATTTTTTACTCTTCAGTTCCGTATTTGGTCGGTTTAATTTGTTGTGAAAAAGTTTTTATTTTTCAATTTTTTGTGGCTGAAATCTACTAATTACTACCTACTTGTTTTTTGATAACTTCCAGAATACCTACTTACCCACCTTACTTCAACTATTACCAGTTAAAAAATATGATTATCTACTTTTACTATTTGTTGTAAAATATAAATTATTTTTGTTGTTCTGGTCAGTTTATTTCATTTCTTTGTATATCATTCCATCCTCTCATAGAATATAATGATTGTGACGGATGTAGAACAAAAATAATGACAGTAGCGATCTGCCATTGTCAACTACATATGTGTGTGCCAATGTTCACAAGTGAAAAATCAATTACCCCTATTTTTCTACCCGTAAGGATGGATAATTTCATTCGAAATCCAAATATGAGGTATACCCTATCTATTAAAAAAAGAATCATCCAAATCGAAGAACCCAGTACAAAGTTATGCCTGATAGAATCGGTTAACGGACCGGAATTCAGTGGGTGAGTGATCAATATCCTTCATTTTGCTACCCTTAGGGGTGGATTTCATTTTTAAAATTCAAATGGAACCAACTTCAAAGTACACCCTATGCACTGAAAAAATAATTATCGGAATCGGACGTCTCAGGAAAAAGTTATGCGTGATCATACATAAAACACAAAAAAATATACGCGTCGACTAGAGACTTCTTCTTTTTGGTTTCTTCGGTTAATAAAAAAATTCATATTGACAAATATCAGAGCTTTTTGATGGGATAAAACGTATCAATGAAAATCTTGACCTTTTGATATGGAATCATGGAAAACTTTAATTTAATATTTGTGATTCAATAAGATCGTGGCCATATAAGAGCTAAATTACTTACAAATTCCTTGGATGTCAGAGGAACTAGAATCGTTGCTGTTATCCACTCCGAAAGTTCTTTCATTTATCGCACTTTTTTTCATTATCATTTGAAATCATTTCAATTCAAATTGGAATCTGGATTCATCTTGTTACACCTTCAATTCCATCAAGTCATCAATGTTCACCGGAAAATCAATCCGAAATAACAGCGAATTTATTCCTAATCGCCAATTAATTTATATCAATCCCGCTTTCTCCCAATCGATCTACCCACGCGAGGTTTTCGAATTAGTTCGAGCCTCGACGAAGAACTGTATATACCCACCGTGAAAAGCAAAAGTAAACTTTTCGAACTTAATTGAAAATCGAATCCCGGCTTGAGTTATATATGTGGAAAGGATAGCACGGTAAATCAAAAAAGATTTCCGAAGTTTCAGAATGAAAATGAGTAAACTTTTCGGGATTTATACTCATCTAATATGCGAATGATACGTTTCTGTTCATAGATTCTCCGCAGATCCCACAGCACGTTCAATGAGGTGAGCGGGAATATCGATATCTTAGTTGTAAAGAAAATAAAATTGGAAAAATATATTCGATCTCAACATTAAGATTCAACCATTTTCTTCTTATGGATAGATTCAATATGAATCGAGTCTCGAACAATGAGGTTTTATATTATTACAAAATACCTCCTGGCTCCAAGATACCAAATTATAGTATTGTTATACAAACTACATATACATGTATGTATGTATTGTGATGATAAGTACTGCATTATAACAAATTCCCCTTTTTATATTTTTTCATTTCGCCCACGTTACTGTTATCTCCCCACGTTGCTGTTATTTCCCTTATTAGCCCCGCGTTGCGGCGCCAGTTGTAATGATTTGCGCTTTTTATTATTTATTTATAATTTATGATTTGTTTCATTGATTTCCCTATCTCTTTAATAATTTTGAAAAATGAATACCTATCATAACAAAATGAAACTCCGGCTATGTTGTCTTACCCAGCTCAGTCGGTACGCCTATGAAGAATGAGTCATCTCTATCATCAGCAGCAAGGTTCAATAGTGCCAACTTGGCGCAATGCTTGATGTCAAATACGCTGTGTAGTGGGGAAAATTATGGTTGGTTGCTCAATAGATAAAAACACAGATTGCAGAAAATGGTCAAATGGTTGTTTTTTATTTAAATAAATCCTTAAAACTGACCTACTCTGCGTGAACTACCTTATTGAACTAAAAACAATAACATGAAATGGTGAAATTTGTTACTTGTGATAAATACTTGTCAAATGAATGTTTGAAAGTTTTAAAAAGTCCGTTAGCATCGAAAATTATCAAATGTTCAACCGAAAACGACACAAGTGATCAAATAACAAAATATGAGTTTCTAGACCTGACTTTAGTCAGTTCCGCGTATTCAATACCTTGTTATTCTTCTTGTGTGTTGTTCTTCTGCCTCTTTGAAGTATTCGTGCTACTGGAAAATACAGCTTCCTTGCATCAAACCAACTTTTGTACCTGAGAATGGCATTGACAGGATTTCTTGTTCTGTTACTAAGGTGAGTGGAATTTTCTTATGTGTTCATTCTCCCATTGATGTCTGAATTAATTATCACGTTTTTGGAGGGTTTTGCTTGGTTTTCTTTTTGTAATTTACTATAACTTTTCTTCCAAAATTTCATACATAGTTTCGTTTTTTCTCAAATTTTCATCTCCTCCAAACTTGTTACAGTTCCTCTTGGCAACCCGCACATTTTGTTTATATTCACAGATTTTAAAATATATTGCCACTTTCTATCCGATAATTAGTCATTCTAACTTATTCTAATGATTTTATTTACAATGTACTATTCTAGACCTTATATTATATCTTCAGATTTGGATAAAATTCATATTTGACATTTTTCAGTGTTCATAATTTTTATATTTCATTGTTTGCCTCGCATAGTTTTTGACATCTCGCTGTTGGGTTTACTCCTGATATGATTTACCATACAGGATGTTCCAACTTGTATACCATTTGATCTACTTGAAATACAGAGTTTTTTCATGAATTTAAATTTCCATATTATTTTTATTGGTTATTCAACATGAATGTATTGTTGGTCACATACTTACGACAATAGAGATACTTCAGGACTGACATTTTGATACAAATACGTTGACTAGAGCATGTCATAAGATTCTAGAATAGTAAAAAGCATAGAAAAATTGTAAAGCAAACATAGCATGAACCACGATAACTCAAACACCTATAATACAGAATTAACATTTTAATTATTTTATAAACATTACCTAACATAACAAAATGTATGTTTATTGACATAATATGGTATAGTTACAAGTTAAAATTTAAAACATTTCAATAAACACATATAAACCACAGAAACTATCTGGGCGACAGATTGTACGTGGTGAGGTAATTACAAATAAATAATTAAAATATATAAAAGGAATATAGTACCTAAACCTTAACTCATCTAACGAATATCCATCGAAAAAATTCACTAGATGATATAATGAATCAACATGTAGCAAAAAATAAAAAAGTGATTTCACATATCATCATGAAAATCATCATTGTATAACCATGGCATCACAATCAAAACACGTAATCAGTTAATTTTTAATCAAGGATTTTCAATTGATTCATGTACCTCTCTTCTTGGCCTACTCATTATATTACTTTTCACTTCAGTCTTAAATCTTTTGACTGTATTTTCCTTTTTGGGGAAGGTTTAATTTAGTCCCTAAGTACAAATAACTTCTCTGTCCAATGTATTTGTCGATAATGGGGGTAACATACTTTTGTTTATTTCTGGTTTCATAGATATGTGTACGACTGTGTAATGAACCTCTGTTTAAGTATTGTCTTACATTGACGTGCAAATAATATATCTGTCGGATATCTAATACTTTAGCTTCGCCAAAAAGTTGATTAGTAGGATACCTATGGTGTTTGTTCAATAGTAATTTCAAAAATGTATTTTGTGAATCCTGTATTGCATTATAGTGTGCTCTTGAAACACCTCCCCAACCTATGATTCCATAACTCAAATGTGATTCCACCAATCTCTGATAAACTATTATTCTTTCTTTTTTATTCAAGAATTCAACAATTTTTTTAAATCTATATAAAATACAACTTAATTCTTTTGTTAGTTACAAGTGAAGCAAATAAAAGCGTGTTAATAAAAAAACACAATTTTTCAGAGAAAATCTGTTACATCTCCCAACTTCCCTTATGACTTATATAAACAATGAATTCTCAATATCCACATCTTTATCCATCTCTATCTCTCTTTATCTTTATTCTTGAATTATCTCACTATTGCATTTGATTCCTCCATTTCACAATTTTCAATTAACTCAAAGAACCACTCTGAGAACAATGTAATGCCACAACACATGCATTTCTTAGGTGATTTTTTATACTGATGTACATTAGAAGTTGCCTATATACTATTAGAATTCTGTGAATTATGTTTCTGAATAAATCTGAAATCTGATATAGACCCTATAAAATACATGCCCAAACATATTTATTAAAAGGGCTATTCAACTTTTTTTAGGCAAATTTTTCTTAACATGTTATTTTTATGGTAAATCCCTTTCCTGAATTAACTTTATCATCGAGGGAAGAAATTGAAATTCCTTTCATTTTCCGGAAATACGAGTTTCGTTGTATACATGTATTATTGATCTTTACAAGTTGAACTGATATTCTTATTTGAAATTGAGACTTGGAAATTGAAATCAGAAGTCATATTTCAATGAATATTGCTGGAAACTATGGAAAGAACCTTATACGAACACTGTGCATTATTGCACAGTTTCTCTTTGAAGTCTACTCAAGCGTGAAATTTGCAGAGAAATGTACACTATCTGCAGTTTGTATCATGATGGAGATTAAAGTTCCCAGTCGCTTTGTTGAAGGCGGGAATAATAGTTTCGCAAATGAACGGGGGATTGTTGGGAAAAACGAAATTAAACTAATTAAAATATCTTACAATCTATGATAATTATGAAATGATCACCATGCATTAGTCAATATCAACCCTATACAATTCATTCTTATAGGGAATCAGAGGTGGACACAGTGGTCCTATACCTTCTACCTTGTATTATACTTTCTTACAGCCTCTTTCGATTTTTTTGCACAATTAATTATTATTCAACCACAATTTCAATGACTCTGAACATATTTATATACCTACAAAAATCAAGTCAATTGATATTTAGTCTTACAGAAAACGCCTAGGACAAAGATTTTATACTTGCCTCGGTCAGCGTGTTTCAAACTAAAGTAAGAGAACAAAGAAGAACACGGTATTTGAACACAGATTTGAGAAATGGTTTATAGAATATGCAATGTAAATTCGGACCTATCCATTTTTTTTGAGGTGGTACTTCAGAAGACAGTGTCTAGTGACTACTACCGTTACCAGTTTCGAATCTTTTTTGTTCGCTTTCGTATCTTCAGAAGTGAAAGTTTTATTATACTTATTTTTTGTATTCGAGTCAGATTACCAAAAAACAATAAGCGTTCTGAGAGATTTGAATCCCTCTGCAACTTTTGATCGTAGTGTTCAAAGTTTATACAAAAATAGAAATGCTGTTCCAATAAATATGTGTCTCAGTTTCTCTGACACATGATTTTTCAACTTGATTAATGGGATGATAAATTCGGAATCAATAAATGAATTCTGAAATCTACCTTTCCTACTATCGGGTTCTGTAGTATATAAACAATCTAAGTGATGAAGTTCTTGATGATCATCTGATGAGAGATGTCGGGCAAGATTTACATCAACGATTTTTCGCTCTCATAGAAAAACTTATATAGAGATTGAAAAGGAATAAGTGAAAATTATAGGTGACGTTCTCGATGAAAATACGCGTCCTGAAGGCGAGAACAGAAAATCTCTTCCATTCACTTCGAATAAAAAAAGTTTGCCAGCCAGATTGGAATGGTACATCGTGAGTTTGTTTTGATGTTTTGACATTTCACGTTGTCCGGAGCGAAAGTAATTCAATCTGATGTTTACTGTGAATAGCGGCACAGCTGTGGTCAATGTGCAACGGAAATAACTCTTCCAAAGATAAGATCTCTCAGATGAAAGAGAAATTGTTGAAATTGTTTCGATAATGAAGTACAAGTTCATGTTTCAGAATTTATCATTTCATTTTATACCTAGAGATATCAGGGGAGCTGAAATCATTTCATGTTGGAGCATTTAAGACGCTAGTAATATACTGTGTTATTTCTACGCATCTCATTGGTCACCAACGTGTCTTTTCAGTTATTGTTCATAAACGTGACCTTATGGAATGAGTCATGAAGGACCAGCCGATTCATTCAACATAAACTGTAGTATTCTCCAGGGATTTGAAAAATGTAATGCAATGTTTTGCTCTTGCAGATACTATTTCTAGTTTCACTGGGATAAGTGCAAACATATCAAGTTGCTTTGACAATATACTGACTGACATAAACACAGACTCCATTATGACAGGTGTCTTAGATCCAAGTATTTTATTTCATGTGTTTTAATATTCTGAAGTGATTCCTGTTTCAAAAATAGGGAAATCTTCTAGCTATCGACCGATCTCTATTTTAGCTAAAATGATTGAAATAATCCTAAAAAAAAGACTTTTCAGGAAAATAACGTCTTGAGTGATACACAGTTCTACAAAATACCATTGGGGGCATAATCGAGAATCTGGAGTAAGGAAAAATAACTGCCCTCACTGTATGTGACCTCACCAAGGCCTTCGATTGTGTCCTAGAAAAATAGGTTTCTATGGAATTGGGGCAATTACTCTATCTCTCATAACCGTCTACAGTGTGCCAGTTTGAATCATGTTAAATCTGATTACAAAATGGTCGAGAATGGGGTTCCTCAAGGCTCAGTGCTTGGACCCCTATTATTCGACCTCTATGTAAACGATATCTGTAAGTACTCAAATCACAGAGGATGCATCTTGTTTGCTGATGGTACATCATTCAAAACCTCACCATATATAATGAAAAATTCGACACACTCAAAACAAGAACTGGAAAAGAGGGCAGAAGAGTGGTTCTCAGCAAACAACTAAAAACTTAACGAAATAAGTCACAGGAATTATTTTTTCAACAAAAACAACTCCTGGTACTAGCAGTGAATCATAAAATAGTACAAAGTTATTACGAATAACAATATATGACAACATTGTGTATGAACGGTTCTTCTATAAAAGGAATCGAAAAAATCTAGTAGGTGGCTGTCACGTTTTATTTGCCCAACTTATGACTTCAATCGTAGAATTTTAAAATTATGCCGCTTGTTTTAATTTTTAATGTAGGCAAGTACCAGTACCATGTTTTGTTTTAATAGAATATTACCGTTTTGTTTGTGATATGGAATTTGAATTTGATATTATATTGAAAGAAGACATGGTTCTGCTACATGCCTACATTTAAAGTTGAAACAAGCGGAATAATTTAAAAATACTACGATTGAAGTCACAAGTTGTGCAAACAAAACGTGACAGCCACCTACTAGATGTTTTCGATTCAATTTACAGAAGATCCGTTCATGCACAAAGTTGTATTTTATTTTTTTATCAGGAAACTATTGTTTTTACGGACACAACACAAGAGTTAAAAAAGTTTTGCAATGCAATTTTTAAATTGCAAAATTTTGTTTCGTTGAAAAGTTCTGGTAAAAAATGGAATAGGGATTTCATGTTTAACCCCTGTAAAAGATCACAATAAAATCCAAAAAATATTCATAGGTAGCTTTTTTATTGGCATGTCCACAAAATGCCATTTTTTCAACTCTTAGGCAATTTCAAGAAAAAAAAAATTCTTATATTTGGAAGCGTGTAACTTTTCAATGAAATGCCTAAGAAAGCACCCCTTTACTTTTCGACAAGGAACCATCTCCTAAAAACTTTCGCATTTATTTGGTAACACCCTGTATAATTAAGAAAGGAGATCGAACAACCTAGGCGACAACATCATAACAATCCTCAACAGTGATCTACAGAAAGTGCTACAAATCCTCAAAGACATTAACATATACTGTAAAATCTGATTTTTCTTTTTCAATTCGTGTTCTTTCTATCCCTGCTTAGAACTCATTGCAGTTGAGGGGTTATTTTTGTTGAAATAAAAAAAAACTCCTGATTCTTGATGTATCTTGAATGCTGGACAAAAGTTCGTGTATCTCCTCTTGGAAATCCTTTGCTTTTTCTTACATTAAATCTGACAGTTCAATTAGTCGGATATCTTCCCAGTCAAACGGAATGACTAGCGTCTAATAGATATCAAATCAGTCGGAGCTCTCTCATACCGTATCGATTGTGTTTCCGTCAAAGATATTGAAAAGATTCTCGACGTGAACGTCTTTAAACAAACTGTCTTCGGCCACAAAAGGACCAGAAACTCTGAAATAATAGTCCGAGGGCGAGCAAGAAGATGACTGTACCATAGTTAAAACATCACGCTTTGAATCTAATACAGATTGGCGAATACTATAGAAGCAAAATTAATTGTTTAGATAACTGAAAGTGGAATGTCTCAATGAATATGATATTCTACAATGTCGCGACTTCTTTCATCTGATACATCTAACCGATGGATACCTTCGGTCTTATATTATTTGCTGTTGTTCCTGGCGGGATCTGTTAGGGACGATTCTTAAAGAAATTGAAGTAAAAGATATATAGTAGTAATATGTTTTTCCCTTTGAATAATTGTTCTTTAAAGATCGATGAACGATTCACTTTGATATATTTTGTACTTTCCTATTCGATATAATAGACCATATAATTTCCTGTTATGGTTTACCTGTAGGGAGAAATGTTCAGCCTGTTTATTCGAGGTGCCCTTTGATTGAGAAATTCACGAGCGAAAGAGGGGCCCTTGTTTGCTAAAGGTGATGAATATTCATATTTGGAGGATGTTCGACATAGGTTTCAAAGTCACGCACAACAGAGTATCCAGGATCCCTCAAATATCTGCCTGTAAGTTCCTTGCGAAAACGTTAACAGAGAAACAGAAAGTTGTATTCGATATTGGAAGGATTGTACGTATTTCTCGGTCAACTGAGAAGTAACTACCAAATGATGTATTTATTGTAGCCATTGAATCATACTTTGATCCATATTTGTTTCGATTTCGTAGATGACCGCCAAACCTGAACTGTTGAATTGCTCATAATGATTTATTAGAAAATATTAGTTATTGTTATTTTTGGTCCCGTTGACTGCAAGTGACTTTCGTTTGTAGCCAACTGGTTGTTGAAGGATAAGAATTTTTTCCTCAAATCCCATAAAGTATTGACCACAAAATACATAATAACCGTCGTATTTGGAGAAGGCCCAACTTTTTTTCCTGGAAAATAGACATTGATTACAACCCTCAATATTTCTGAGGTTTTACAATAAAATCGACATATTTCTTCCTGCAAAATTTCGAAATATTTCAAGCGCTATTATTATATTTTTGGAAATTGGTGATTACTTTGTAACAGAAAATCTTAGTCCGATACTATATAAAAATGTTTACTTGTCTTACTTAAAAAAAAACAGAAGTGGGGTTTCACAATTTTTCATAGATCAATATAGGAGTTATGGATTGGGTTAGATTCAGAGCTTAACTGTAATAAGGATTTTTTTATTGAGTTACAAACAGAAGTGATAATTTGCAACGAAATTCCAACACGTGAAACAATACCTTGAACATCAAATAAAAGTCTAGAATCACAGACAATGTGAAATATCCATAATGTAAACCGAAGCATCTCATTTTCCTGTCCATTTTCCGCTTTCCCACTTTAATCCAATAAATAGAAACAAAATTTCACCAAAATCTAACGAAAATGACAAAACAGTTGAAATTCTGGGTTCAGGTAGTCAAATCTATGAAGTATCCATTGAGCAATTCTTTACCATGCCCTCAAAATAATAAAAAATAAAGAGTAACTTTAAATTTGATGATTCAATCAATAACGCCCCCTATAGGAAAATAATCGGCTAGTTTATAAGTACATTGAAATATGGCTTTTCGAATGGCATTCAAATTTTGTGTATAACTATTGTACTTTTTAAATTATTTCAAATTAACTTTTTTCAAGAAAAATACCCCCGAATTACATGTCGAAATACTTTCTTCCAACAAGTCTGATGACCCTGCTATATAGCCAAATGATCATATTCGTTTGTAGCCCCCAGTTTCTTCCACACATTCTTCTGCATAGGTTGAGGGCTACCTTACTTTTTTTAATTATTTTTTTTGGAGGTGTTGATTCCATGTCAGCTTGTGGTCAAAGATGACTCCCAAGTATTTTGCAAGCAGCTATCAGCAGCGAGGAACAACGACTGACTAGTCCGGTTATATAAAAATTTGGGCCATTTTTCGTTCTCCCGCAATTTCGGGCGTTAGACTACAAGTGGAAAGCCGCGTTCATCTTCCTGAAGACATGATTTATCGCCAAATTTATACAGAACAATTTTGTAGAAAAAATCACGAGCTAAAACTTTCATGGAAAACATTTTTCCATATCTCCAATACTTCTGGAGTTGTAGTTCAAAATATGAAAATTCGGAGAATTGCCTGATGGATATTCCATACTTTCGAATTCTCGAATCCAGAATCTCAGCTGTTTCATTGTTAGGTCAATATCTCTATTGTTTGGATTACTTGATTCCTCGTTATATACTGAATTTGAAATTATTTTTTCATGCATGTCAACACTATGGCGATATTGGCAATACCAAAATTAGTGCTAGAAAAATTATTCAATTTGTCATCTGGCCCACGGACTATAAGAGCTTTGGCCGCAAGTTTCCGATGGCACGCCTCGAAGCTAGAGACAGAAGACAGTTGTTCCAACATTGATAAAGGGCTATAGGGGATGATAGTATTGAAAAAGAAACGAGAGGGTAAACAAATAAATGTCCCCATAACGAGTTTATGAGTTTTGCCGTGATGAAATATTCCTCCGCTATTTCTCATTTGGGATGATTGTTTGATCATTAGGGTAACGATAATGTACCCTGAGGCAGTAAAAGTTAGCTTTAATTGAAACTCGTATTTGCGGAATTCTGGGGTAATATTCGAGTGAAGGAAATAATTGAGTTCGATTGTAAAAGGAACGTGGTGATTTTTTAACAGACGAAATCAAAAAGAAGGGGTTCTCTAGTCGTCGTGTATTTTTTTTGTATGATCACGCATAACTTTTCACAGAGCAGTTCGATTTCGATGATTATTTCTTCATTGGATATGGTGTACTTTGAAGTGGGTCCCATTTGAACGAAAAAATCCATCCCTAAGGGTAGCAAAATTGAGGATATGAATCGTCCACCCTCTGAATTTTGGTCCGTTTACCGATTCTATCAGGGTTTTCCGATTTGGATGATTCTTCCTTTATTAGATAGAGTGTACCTCATAGTTGATCATATTTCAATTTGGGATGAAATTATCCACCCCTATGGGTAGAAAAATAGGGGATGATTGATTTTTCACTTGTGAACATTGGCACACATATGTAGTTGACATTGACAGATCCTCCTACATCCGTCACAATAATAACATTCTATGAAAGGATGGAATTATATATAAAGTGATTAAATCAACTAACCAGAACTTTCAAAAATAATTTATATTATATAACAATAAATAGCTAGAAAAATCGAATTAAACGGTTTTCTTCACATAAAAGATTCAATATAAATTGAACCAGAAAATGGTAGATCTCAGGTGGAAAACAACTACTTTCCTGGCAAATACCACGCAGAACGTTGATTGATATTCACCTGAAAATCCATGCATACCTCCATATAAATGGACATTGAATGCAAATGTTTCTTTCTGATAAGCTCGATTATGTTTAATTTATGTCATGTTCACCTAACAATCCGTATACCGGTTTCAGGCTTTTTTGGCCCTCATCAGTACGGAGTAGTCAACCAGCCAAAGGTCCGAAGAACTCTGGCTGAAGCGAGACACAACATAACCAAAACCATCATCGAGTCTATAACACCTATAGGTACGCCGGAAAAGAAAACTTTTAACTGGCGGTACCTAGTGACAGAAAGACACACTCTGAAAATCTCCCACCTCGATAGGTTTCTAAATAAAAGATTCGTTCTCAGTAGGAGTGGCAAGCCCGACTAGCATATAGTGAAAGATAAACGCCATGTGAAGTTGAATAAATAGAAAAATCGAATTAAACGGTTTTCTTCACATAAAAGATTCAATAGAAATTGAACCAGAAAATGGTAGATCTCAGGTGAAAAACAACTACTTTCCTGGCAAATACCACGCAGAACGTTGAATGATATTCACCTGAAAATCCATGCATACCTCCATATAAATGGACATTAAATGCAAATGTTTCTTTCTGATAAGCTCGATTATGTTTAATTTATGTCGTGTTCACCTAACAATCCGTATACCGGTTTCAGGCTTTTTTGGCCCTCATCAGTACGGAGTAGTCAACCAGCCAAAGGTCCGAAGAGCTCTGGCTGAAGCGAGACACAACATAACCAAAACCATCATCGAGTCTATAACACCTATAGGTACGCCGGAAAAGAAAACTTTTAACTGGCGGTACCTAGGGACAGGAAAAAACACTCCGAAAATCTCCCACCTCGATAGGTTTCTAAATAAAAGATTCCTTCTCAGTAGGAGTGCAAGCCCGACTAGCATATAGTGAAAGATAAACGCCATGTGAAGTGGAATAAATAGAAAAATCGAATTAAACGGTTTTCTTCACATAAAAGATTCAATATAAATTGAACCAGAAAATGGTAGATCTCAGGCGAAAAACAACTACTTTCCTGGCAAATACCACGCAGAACGTTGAATGATATTCACCTGAAAATCCATGCATACCTCCATATACATGGACATTGAGTGCAAATGTTTCTTTCTGATAAGCTCGATTATGTTTAATTTATGTCGTCTTCACCTAACAATCCGTATACCGGTTTCAGGCTTTTTTGGCCCTCATCAGTACGGAGTAGTCAACCAGCCAAAGGTCCGAAGAGCTCTGGCTGAAGCGAGACACAACATAACCAAAACCATCATCGAGTCTATAACACCTATAGGTACGCCGGAAAAGAAAACTTTTAACTGGCGGTACCTAGTGACAGAAAGAAACACTCCGAAAATCTCCCACCTCGATAGGTTTCTAAATAAAAGATTCCTTCTCAGTAGGAGTGGCAAGCCCGACTAGCATATAGAGAAAGATAAACGCCATGTGAAGTGGAATAAATAGAAAAATCGAATTAAACGGTTTTCTTCACATAAAAATTCAATATAAATTGAACCAGAAACTGGTAGATCTCAGGTGAAAAACAACTACTTTCCTGGCAAATACCACGCAGAACGTTGAATGATATTCACCTGAAAATCCATGCATACCTCCATATAAATGGACATTGAATGCAAATGTTTCTTTCTGATAAGCTCGATTATGTTTAATTTATGTCGTGTTCACCTAACAATCCGTATACCGGTTTCAGGCTTTTTTGGCCCTCATCAGTACGGAGTAGTCAACCAGCCAAAGGTCCGAAGAGCTCTGGCTGAAGCGAGACACAACATAACCAAAACCATCATCGAGTCTATAACACCTATAGGTACGCCGGAAAAGAAAACTTTTAACTGGCGGTACCTAGTGACAGAAAGAAACACTCCGAAAATCTCCCACCTCGATAGGTTTCTAAAGAAAAGATTCCTTCTCAGTAGGAGTGGCAAGCCCGACTAGCATATAGTGAAAGATAAACGCCATGTGAAGTGGAATAAATAGAAAAATCGAATTAAACGGTTTTCTTCACATAAAAATTCAATATAAATTGAACCAGAAAATGGTAGATCAGGTGAAAAACAATTACTTTCCTGGCAAATACCACGCAGAACGTTGAATTATATTCACCTGAAAATCCATGCATACCTCCATATAAATGGACATTGAATTCAAATGTTTCTTTCTGATAAGCTCGATTATGTTTAATTTATGTCGTGTTCACCTAACAATCCGTATACCGGTTTCAGGCTTTTTTGGCCCTCATCAGTACGGAGTAGTCAACCAGCCAAAGGTCCGAAGAGCTCTGGCTGAAGCGAGACACAACATAACCAAAACCATCATCGAGTCTATAACACCTATAGGTACGCCGGAAAAGAAAACTTTTAACTGGCGGTACCTAGTGACAGAAAGAAACACTCGAAAATCTCCCACCTCGATAGGTTTCTAAAGAAAAGATTCCTTCTCAGTAGGAGTGGCAAGCCCGACTAGCATATAGTGAAAGATAAACGCCATGTGAAGTGGAATAAATAGAAAAATCGAATTAAACGGTTTTCTTCACATAAAAATTCAATATAAATTGAACCAGAAAATGGTAGATCTCAGGTGAAAAACAACTACTTTCCTGGCAAATACCACGCAGAACGTCGAATTATATTCACCTGAAAATCCATGCATACCTCCATATAAATGGACTGATGAGGGCCAAAAAAGCCTGAAACCGGTATACGGATTGTTAGGTGAACACGACATAAATTAAACATAATCGAGCTTATCAGAAAGAAACATTTGCATTCAATGTCCATTTATATGGAGGTATGCATGGATTTTCAGGTGAATATCATTCAACGTTTTGCGTGGTATTTGCCAGGAAAGTAGTTGTTTTTCACCTGAGATCTACCATTTTCTGGTTCAATTTATATTGAATCTTTTATGTGAAGAAAACCGTTTAATTCGATTTTTCTATTTATTCCACTTCACATGGCGTTTATCTTTCAATATATAGCTAGATAATCATATTATTTAATAGTTAAGAGTTGAAGTAAGCTAGGTAACTAAGCATTTTTGAAGTAATAAAAAATTAAGTAAGTAGTAATTAGTAGATTTCAGCCACAAACAATTGAAAAATTAAAACTTTTTAACAAAAAATTAAACCGAAGAAAAAAATTAACTGAAAAGCAAAAAATAAAATAAACCTTTTTAGTCTTAATGATAATTGAGCTCCTAAACTAATGTGAGTAACTAGTTTCGAGTCGGCGCCAAACAAACTAGCAACTGAATTAGGTAAAGCGTAAAATGATGGCAGCGAAATGCACAGCGGCGTTTTGATTACTTCTTCAGAGTAATCATCGATAATTGTTTGTTTGGCGCCGACTCAAAATTAGTTACTTACATTAGTTTAGGAGCTCAATTATCATTTAGACTAAGAAGGTTTATTTTATTTTTTGCTTTTCAGTTGATTTTTTCGTCGGTTTAATTTTTTGTTAAATAGTTTTTATATTGTATACCGTTTGATACAAATGGAATTCACCCAGAGAGCCGTTTGATACAAATCGAATTCATCTAGCAAAAATTCATAAAGAACTGAATCGACAGTTATCAGTAAATGTATAAAATGTTACGATACTTTTCCAATCAGAGGATTGGGTCTATCATCAGACTTGAATGACTCTGTGTATACAGCGAGACCGATTGAATAAAGCAAAATCGTTAGTAAACGCAAAGGAAAAAAACTGAGAGCCGGGAACGCTAGACTCCATTTTTCGACGAAGAAATTTAGAAACACATGTGGCCTACTGATCGACAATTGTTTCTCAATCGCTTATGGCGGATTTGCATTCAAAAGTACCTTCGACGTTACTGGTATAATCTAATGTAAGGTGCAATTTATCTGTGATTACTAGTATTGGGATACATACAGGGTGTTACCAAATAAGTGTGAAAGTTTTCAGGGGGTGATTCCTTGTCGAAAATTAAAGAGGGTCTTTCATGTAAACAAAAGCTCTTAGGCCATTCCTTGAAAAGTACACCCTTCCAAAAATTAGATTTTTTTTTTCTTGAAATTTCTGAAGAAATGAAGAATTGGCATTTTGTGGGCATGTTCTACCAATAAAAAAGCTACCTATGAATATTTTTTAATTTTGTTGTGATCTTTTAAAGGGGTGAAACATGCAACCCCTATTCCATTTTTCACCAGCACATTTTAACTAAACAACATTTCTCAATTCAAAAATATGTGTTGAAACGAACGTTCCATTGCAAAACATTTTTGAAACCTGTGTTGTGTCCGTAAAAGCAATAGTTTCCTAAAAATATACGCGTCGACTGAGGAGGTTCTCTAGTCTTTTTGGTTTCGTCGGTTAATGAAAAAGTAAAATACAATATTGTGCATGAACGGATCTTCTGTAAATGGAATCGAAAAAATCTTGTAGGTGGCTGTCACGTTTTGTTTGCACAACTTGTGACCTCAATCGTAGTATTTTAAAATTATTCCGCTCGTTTTAACTTTCAATGTAGGCATGTACCAGTACCATGTTTTGTTTTAATAGAATATCAAATTTAAAATACAACCAAAACAAAATTATGTGTATTACAACACAGAAAAAGGCAACAAGATCAAACGGAACGGAGTTATAAAAACTGCTGGAAATGACCACTTCCAACCATTAGACAGGAATCAAGTCTTCGTCTCATAGACTGCCGCAAACGTTGAAATATTCCTGGTGTGTTTTGGATTGTCTCGCGGGCTGCAATAATGCGATTCCTCAAATCATTCACACATTCAATAGGGGTCGTGTAAACCAAGGACTTCAGGTGACCCCAGATTCAAAAGTCCAAGGGGTTTAAGTCTGGAGATCTGGGAGGCCAAGGTTGAGGTCCTGCTCGGCCTATTCAACGATTTGGATACACGTCGTCCAAGTATTGACGAGCAGTTATGCTGAAATGGACAGGCGCGTAAAATGGGAAGCTGCTCCTAGATAAAATTTGAATCGGTTGCACCAGTTAGCCTCAACGGTAGAAAATATGGTCGAATAATATTTTCGCCAATAATTCCGACTTTCTGGAATTGCATGAGGGTTATCTTCGGCCCATAGATGATTGTTATGGGAACTTGTAATCCCTTGCCTTGGAAAGTTGGATTCGTCAGTGAATATTACGTTTTCAAAAAATTTAGCATCTTGGGTAAACATTTGAAGACTCCATTGACAAAAGTCTACTCGATGGGGAAAATCTGGCGACAAAAATGCCTGGACTCGTTGAATATGGTAAGGATACAATTGGTGATCCTTTAAAATTTTCCAGATTAGTTTATTGCTAACATTAAGTGTGTTAGCAATTTGTCTTGTACTTGATTTCGGACGATCTTCAATCATATTGAGAACCTCTTCTTCCATTGCCACCCTTCTTATTACTCGTGGACGACCACAATCAGTTCTTCGTTTTTGAAAAGTCCCTCTGTCACAGAAACGTTGGTGAAGATGAGCAAAAATTGTGTGATGAGGTATCACGCGCTGAGGATACATCTCTGCATAGAGCCTCTAGCTTCCGAAGAATTTCCATTGGCACCATCATACATAAAATGCATATCGGCCATTTCAGCGTTAATATAATTATTCATATTGAAGATTCAAAAGATACAATTGAACTTTCAACTACTACATTGATTTCTATCAAAGCGACTTGACAGCCGCCTACCTTCGATTTTAAAATTCTACGATTGAAGTCACATGTGCAAACAAAACGTGACAGCCACCTACTAGATTTTTTCGATTCCATTCACAGAAGATCCGTTCATGCACAATGTCGTATTTTATTTTTTATTAGGAAACTATTGCTTTTAGCTCTAGCTTTTTTGAATGTCTTAGGTGCTTCGACATACATAGGTAAGCGTTTACCATTTCAATTCGATTCTAAATCATTAATTCCTCCTTTGTTTCACGTTCAATCGAGTCAAGGTTGTGGTATAGTACAATTTTTCACAGTACTGTTTTCATTTTTCAACATATTGTTAATTGTGATAAGTGTATGGAAAATTAGCCGATTTTGAAGTCATCTGGGAAAATGTGTCTGTTTCAATGTTGAAGACGGAGGTTGGAAAATTCTTATTTTTTTCTTTCAAATTTATTGATGACGCAGAAAGAAGAAAACCAATATGATAATTTTATTTTATATATTTTTTCAAAATAATAAAAAAAAAGAAATCATTGACTTTTTAATTCGTTTTTCTTATTTCTCAAAGAGGCATGAAAATTGAGATATTTTTGTTGCCGACGTTTCGAATTCATCTTCATGGCTCAAAAAATGTTAGATGTAAATAAAACTAATACAATACAACCAACTCTTATAAACTAATTTTCGTACCCTGGAGATGAATTTAATGAAATTCGAAACGTATATCTTCAACCAAATTGATTCGAATCCCAACAAACCTCACCGATATGATTGATTCTGAGCTCTGTAATGGTGGTCCATTAGAAAACAGCTAGTTCCCTGACTACTAGCTCGACGAAGGATGAAGTGCAAATATTATGAAATTTGATTCTTTTCCGGTCAGTACTCTCTCTGAAGTGATGTGTTCAAGAAAGTAGTTGTTTTCTAATGGACCTTTGACCTACCATCACCGAGCTTGGAATCGATTATATTGAGGTTTGTTGGGATTCGGATTGATTTGGTTGAAGAAAAACTATCGCTTCCTTGCCGATGTTTCGAATTTTATTAAATTCATCTTCAGGGCTCCAAAATGGTTTTTTTCTGGTTCGATGTAAATGAAACCAATACATAAACAGAAATTCTAGATACATGACGCGACGTCTCGTACTTGATGTTGAACCTGTTTGTCCCGTGAAATTTATTTTCGTGTATCTAGAATGTCTGTGTATCAGTTTCATTCACATACGACGCGGAAACACTAATTTTCGAGCACTGGAAATAAATTCAATAAAATTCTAAACGCCGGCAAAAAAACTATAGTTTTTGAGCCCTGAAGATGAATTTAATAAAATTCGAAACGCCGGCAAGGAAACTATAGTTTTTGGACACTGAAGATTAATTTAATAAAATTCGAAACGTGGGTGAGTACACGATAGTTTTCCAAGCGAACTGATCCGAATTCCCACAAACCTTCTCAATATTATAGATTTATATTGAATTAAAGAAAATGCAATAAATCAATCTCATTCTATGTAACATCACATCGCTTTTCGAAAGACTGGTAGAAAAAATAACCTAGTTCTCTCCCTATCAATTCAGCAGTTGAGTTATTGCTTATGTATACTACATAATTTTATGTACAGGGAGATTCTTTAGCTATCTCATTTCCTCGACTCTTCTCTTCGGAAAACATTGTTATCACGCCCTGCTATCGTGATAACAGCTTTTCAATTGAAATCCAGTACACTCTGTATAGCCGCGGATTGTCCGATCGCGATTTCGACAACATCCGTCACCAGGCCAACCGAGAATAAATCTGCACTGCTGGGAATTGACCGAGCTGAGGGTGTTTGTGTGGCATTCACGGCGCCCAGAAGATCCTCTTAGATCCTCCCGCTTTGCACATCAGACGAGAAGCTGTAATCGCCGCATTGTCGCTGCATCCTCGTGCTAGGCCTGCTGCGATTGTATCGTCAAAGCCCCTAAATCGACGATGCTGCGGAGAGATCACTTGTTTTCGAAGGATTTGAAGGTGGTATTGTTGACGGAAAGTTGGATGTTCTTGGGGAGACCTCTGAACAAATCTTATTCTTGATACTTCTGATTCAAAATCGCAATCTCTCCTCGGCTTTGTCCTCGTGTCCAAGGGATTAGTACTTTAACAATATTCAGGACACTGTATATTATAAATTACGTCAAAAATTATGCCATTTCTAAGGAGCCTCGTGATTTAATTTATCTATTCCAAACGTCGAAATACTGGGACTGAAATTATTTTTCAATTCTTTTGTACTTGTTCTTGTTTGCATTTATCGCTCACCGTCTACTTCACCTGCTGACGATCTCCATCTCAATGATATCTTCCGACAACTCAACCAATGGAGACCCGCGGTGATCTGATAGAGATATACAAAATTCTAACAAACCGGTACACAGTGGACTTGTCTGTGCTATACGAACTGAACAATAATGATCGGCTCCATGGCCATACCCTCAAGCTGAAACACCAGCGCTTTAATAAGTGTGTTAGGGGATACACTCTTTTCAATCGTGCCTCGCCCTGTGGAACAATTTACCTTCTGCTGCATCTCTCAATGCATTCAAGAACTCACTGGACAGATTCTACGAATTGAACCATCGAATATTTCCACAAGAATTTATCTTCACATGAAGTCCATTCAATATATGTATACATTGTAATGTAATGATGATATAATAAATTATTTTGTTATTATTTCGCCCCACACTTTTGGTGCCAATTTGTTATGTTATGATAAATTGAATAAATTATTATTTTGTTTTTATTAAATGAAAATTGCTAATAATTTTCGCTATTCTTTGTGAGCCAGATTTATATGATATAGATAAGTATTTCCACCCTGTAAAATATTGCAATGATGTAATGATAATTGCTAGCTACGTCACTGTTCTCTCGTCACGTTGCTGCCAATTGTTATCATTTTTCTTACCATAGCTACCACAGTTGGTACACCTCTTATCTCAGATAGCCGGTTCAAGGCAATTTAGCCACTACTTGATATGTCAAAACTCAATTTATTCAATGGTCGTAGGAATGATTGTTGATCATTGTAGAAAACAAGCAACAAAGTATCAAAAATCAATTATTTCCTTTATTCAGGAAGACTTAATTTTACCTGGCCTACGAGAAATAACTTATACTAATGTGAATCTACAAATATTCACGGATAATCATAAAAATGAAATCATGGATAGATAGACAGAACCTCACTTTTTCCTTGAGAGTGAATTTTTCTTTTATGGTTCAAAATAAAGTGAAATAAAGTTCTTCAGATGTGAGATACGTTATTTGTGATATTGTTCATGGACCGGATGTGCACTATTGAAGTTTTTATACCTGGCTGGAAATGTCGGTGTTCAAGATATGCCCTGAAACTGGATGCTTTCTCACTCCAAGCTCTATCAGGAAATCCAATACCATTAATCAGGAACCATACATATGCAGAAATCAGCTTTGGACACTTGGATATGTTGTATAATTAAGGTAATATTGGTTTTGTTCTTCAAATGTTGGAATTATTTCATTTTTCTTTCTCTCAAAATGTTGCGTGGCATTCCCTTGTAAATTTATTTTCGATCTCCCTTCTGGCTTCGTTTGTTGTCACCAGGATACCAATTTTCCCTCTTCTTTTTCATTTGAATGTTTGAATTCGCGCACCAAATTGTCACATTTCACTGTTTGGGTTCATCTTATATAATTTATATATACAACTATTTTCCCATTCTTATTACTATGTACAAATTTCAATAATAATTGCTTATGACATCACCCCGTTGTTATTCTCTCACAATTTCCAATTTTCCATATGACCATCTATTCCCTGATTAGCTAATCTCATCAAGAAGTTTGCTGTTCTACCATTGGCTATTTTTAGTTAGCTACAATTTCATATACTGTATGTTTCAAATTTATAAATGTGTTGATCACTTTTTATTCATGAAAGATTTGTAAATCTAGACTTTTTGTTGTCTTTTTACCAATTATGGGTTATGGTGTATGAAATTGATTGTGTTATAGTATTTTGACATTTTTATCTATCCATATTATACATAGGCTTACAAATAGATAAATTCCAAAATTAAAAAAAAAAATTTAATTATTTTTTTTGTGGGTTTTTTCCTTTTAAAACTTATAACTGGCATAACATAACATAAAAATATATATATATATATATATATATATATATATATATATCATGTACATTACCTCTGCACTCTAAAAAATAACATATTACGGAGGTAAGAAGACAATGCAGTCCAAGAGGACGAGAATAATCTGGAATTGTAGAAAATATACGGACATTCAAGTAATTTTTCCCCAAATATTTGTTGTCAAAGGACACTGAGCAGGCCGTAGTTACATGTAATGAAACTTCCAAACCCTCTCTCCTAGGTAGTTCGAATGAACATAATGTCCAAGTATGTTTCAAACCGCATAATTTACTGAACAATTATTTCATTCCCCCCAAAAGCCAAACACCAAAATTGAAAAATTCCAACCTTATTTACAGCAACCCTTGCAATGACTGCAACAAAGGATAGATAGGTATGACAACACAATTACTGAACAATCGACTCAATGGCTACAAATTCATAAAAAAATCAAATACCACCCTTAAGAAACACATAATTCAAGATGATCACAACACAAATTCTGAAACCATGAAAATTCTAGACTTCGAGAAAAACGAAGCATGTAAAGAAATGGTATACATGAAAAAAGTTTCAATGCCTGAGTTCACATGAACAATTTGAATCAAATGTATTGTACCCTCATGGGGCTATGACAGAAAAATATTTCAATGAACTACCAAATAAATTCCCATCATTCCACAGTGGTAAAAAAAAACGAAAAACTGGAATAAAATCAATTTCGGTGAAGTTTTCGTATACGCTCCCAACTTTGTGAATAAAAGACCAAATAACCTTTTCTTGGAATTGTGGGTAACTATTTCGAAACATTTGCGCTCCTCAGCCCCTCAAAGTCTATCATTATATCGTGTACGTTTTTCGGTGTACTTTTTCTTCCGAGGTCGACTATCTCCAGAAAGAACATCGTGTGAATAATTCCTGTGCAACTCACGTGAAAAGTCAATCAAGGTATGTAGTTTTCATTTCATGTTTGAAAAGGTAAATTGGTCGATTATTTACCGAGTTATTGATAGTTATTTTCTGGGCTGTTATTAGAATGAACGTGCATACATTTTCAACTTTCGTTCGACTTACAAAAAATGCCCCACGCTTCCCGTAAAACATATCAAAAATTTCCTTGCTCATACTTGCACTTTTTGAAAATATTCAATTAATTGTGAGCCTGTGCAAGAGTGTATCAAAAATGCATCAAATATATTTTGACCCACAATGAATTAAAACCTCATTATTTTGTTGAAAAATCGTCTTTTCTGCTAGAATGTGACTGTCTATATACTAAACAATATTACTGACTTTGCTAATTGAAGTTGAACATTCAAAAAGTCATCATTTAAAACTTTAGATCTAATACCAAAGTTACCCCTTTTGAAATCAACCCATTTGCGACGAATTTTTCCATAGTTCTCGTGAGCTTTGAAAAAATTTCACCACAAAGAATAATATGAGCGATATTTTTCCCATGATTCTTGTCAGATTTAGAAGCAATTCAGTGCGCGAAAAAAAGACTCAAACCTGATAATTTTCTCAAATATTTTTGCCATAATTGTCGTCAATAGCAATTCTGCGAAAAAAGGCACGAATCTGATTTTTTTCTTTTAAAAACTACCCCTTTATGATGAGATTTTTTTTTATATCCTTTCTATGATTATCGTCAGTTTTGAAAGCAATTCTGCGGAAAAATGGCTTGAATCTGTTTTTTTTTGGTTTCATTCATTGGTTCCGTTTTTTTTTCGTCATGGGCACCACTGTGCATTCCTACGTCGAAGGTATGCAAAGAAGAAACCATATACGATCAAATTGATTTAACGCATGCTCATAATACAGTGAGCACCATATATAACGGATAAATTCATTGTCTACGTTATTAGTCATTTTCAAGAAAAATCCTGAAATATGTCGATTTATTTTTTTGAAAAGACACTCATGAAAAATCCCCCTCCTCAATTTTTTTTTCAAAGAAATTGGGGGTCAAGTGATACCTCATTTTGAAGAGTATTCAATTGTCTATACAGCCATATCTATTTTTTTGAACTAGTAACAAATTTATAATGAAATATTTCAGACCAAATAATCAAACTGAAAGCCGTCTGTTTCTTGACAATAGTAAAGGGTTGCTGAAAGTTATCGACAACATCTTGAATGGTTTCGGGAGTAATATGTCCTATTTCTTTTCTAATTCTGATTTTCAAACGTTCAATATTGTTTGTTCTATTGACGTACACTTTGGATTTCAGGTAACTCCACGAAAAGTACTCAAGCGGTGTCATGTCGGGAGAACGGGCTGGGCAATTTATTGCACCTCGTCTACCAATCCATCTGTTGGGAAAAACTTCATTCAGATATGCACGAACTTCAAAATGTAGTGGAGCACCATTTTACTAATACCAGATATTCCTATCTATTTGATTGGGATTGTCATTTTCTGGAACTAATCTTTTCAGCGTTGGAACTAAAAAATTATTCAAAAACTCCAAGTAACGTTCACCGTTTAATGTTTCGTTGAAAAATGGTCCATTTATTCGATTATTCATAATCCCTGCCCAAACATTTACTTTTCTGAGATATTGAGAGTTAGCCTCCATCATCCAATGGGGATTTTCTCGGCTCCAATATGGACAGTTCTGTCTGTCTGTAAAAAACAAGTTGACTCGTCGGAAAACATTTTTTTTTTCAAATGATGGATCCCGCAGGCACCTGGCTTCCTTTATTTCGCGAACCTCAATTCTGCGATCTGGATCGTCTTCGATGAGTTCATGTACCAATTGTACTTTATCAGGGTGGTACTTTCCACTTTTAAAAACACGCAATATCGAACTTTGACTTATTTCGTAATCGGCGGCAAGTAGTCTGGTAGGTTTATGTGGATTCTTCTCGATGTCTACCAAAATATCCAATTTCTTTCCATCGTCAATCACTAAACTCCTGCCTGGTTTCGGCATATCTTTGACAATCCTCAATTCACTTAATTCTGTTTCTATTCTACTAACGGTAGATTGAGAAATGTGATGATCAGGATATTTATTATTAAACATTTCACGTACACGTAATTTTGTCACCACATCCTAGGATCATTAACACTTCTATTCTTTGACGTTCAGTCAAATGAGACATTGCTAGAACTATCAGCCTATTGTATGGAACTGATACTGAACAAGAAACACAAACATCTGAAAAACTGTTTCTCTTCTGCAAGTTCACAGAGGACATACAATTTTTCACACTGCTGTCACATCTGACAAACAACAGTTGGTGAATAAACCAAAAACAATCAAGGTGCATTGAATATACATCAAATTTAATAGTATACGTGATACCTTTTAACATTTTGGAATATTTTTTTTATAACGCATGAATGAAATTAAAAAAAAAAGATATAGCTGAATAGACAATTGAATACCCTTCAAAATGATATCACTTGATCCCCTATTTCATTTGAAAAAAATTGGGGAAGGGTGGCTGTCACGTTGAGGGGGGGTGAAGGAAGGGGAATTTTTTTATGTGACAGAGTGTCTTTTCAAATACATAAATCGTTTTTCCTTGAAAGTGGCTAAAAACATTTGTATATGCGGGAATGAAAAATTTGGAAAGAGATAAATTGGGCAGTTGATGAACACTTACCAGGTGGGTGTCGCTAAATGACACAGCTTACGTATTGGTTCCAGAAATAGGAAAAATATCAACTTCTGACACGACGATCAAACTTGCACTTTTCTCGACTTGTTATTGTGCCCATCAACTGTTTTCGCGCATTGAAGTATATGAGTGACGCGCAAAGTTTTCTCAACATGTGCTTATAATTATTCTCAGAATGTATTGAAGGTATTCATCGAATAAATGAATAAAACTGTAACAAAACTTTAATGTAAACAAATGAGTAGGAATAGAAGATCTTGAAGAACGTAGAAAATGAATGTATCCGTTACATATGGTGCTCAGTGTATATCACAGTGAACAGATTTCTATAGCAAGAGATACTTAAATGAAAACACCTTCTCATATGGTTGATACGTTGTTAATTCCCGATAGTACACTCTATACCAAGTCCTCTCAAAAACTGAAGTATCATCTTCGATTTCCCATTACCACGCCACTGACATCAACAACGTCGTCGGGAACAATGGAAACAAGGACGTCATCGTTGATCCGCTTTGCGCCTCTCTCCATTCTCTCCTTTGACAGTCATTTGATCCGCGGAACAAAACTCTTCAATCACCGGTCGAGAAATTAATTTCATAGACGCCCGCTGAGTGGCTGCAGAACGCCGGGACGCCAGACGTCTACGATGTAAATGAATTTGGGTATGAGAGCCCGCGTATTGATATATCTGACGAATGAATCCTCACTAATCCTGAGTATTGACGACTATAGTGGTTGGGATATTGAGTTCTAGGGATTCAGTTTGAATTGCTAGAGGATCTGATCAGAGCTCGCAAATAATAATGAGAATAATAATGAATACACAAAGCCCGACCTTCCCACAAAATTATCGACCGCTCAGTCTGCTTTGCAGTTCGTCTAAGTTGGCTGAGAAAATCGTCCTGCAAAAAAGTGGAGGATAGAAATATCCTACATAACGAACAATTTGGTCTTAGACGTGCTAACTCCACCGAGCGTCAGGTAATGAGGCTGGTGGAGGACACAATTACATCTGTGATCACTGAAAAAAGTGCTCACATCGTACTGTTAGATATTAGCAAAGCCTTCGACAGGGTTTTGTATGAAGGCCTACTCGCCAAACTTACAGACTTCCACTCACCATTAAATTTGGTTGTGGATTAAATCGTTCCTCTCAAGTAGAACATTTCAAGTCAGGATCGACAATCCTCTCTCGGATTCGAGAGAAATTGAGCTTGGCGTTCCTCCTGTATTATACGGCCTTTACACGTCAGATATTCCAAGAGTCGAACATATGAAGGTCTCCCTGTTCGCAGATGATATGGTTTTGCTTTTCTCTGCAGCTGACCATCTGATGGGTGTCGTTTATTTGCAGAACGCATTAAACATCCTCCAGCAGTGGTATCTGGAGTGGGAAATGAAGCTGAATCCTGAAAAAACACAGGCGACATCGATGGACCGTAAGAGAAACAACCCGGAGAGGACAGTGACTATCTCTCGAAGGGAGATTGAATGGTCAGAGCAGGTCAAGTACCTGGAAGTTACTGTGGATCGCCGGCTCACCTGGAGACTACATGTCAATATTGTTAGAGTCAGAATTGTCAAAAAGATCTGCGCATTATACCCCCTGGTCAACAGGAAGAGTAAGCTCTCCCTCAAAAATAAGGTAATGATTTACAAAATGATGTTCAGGCTTGTCATTCTGTATGCCTCAGCTGACTGGGGCCAAACCCGCGGATCTAGCATGGGCGCCCTGGAACGGGCGCAAATGAAAGTCCTGCGGATAATAACGAACGCTCCGTGGTACGTGCGGAACAATCGGAACCTCGAAGACCTGAATCTGCCTTCCATCAGAAGTATCATTAGAGAACGCAATCAAAAAGTATTTGAGTGTGCAATAGCTTACGAGATTCCGCTCGTAAGGGAAGCCACTGACTATAACATAGACGACCCCTGGCGTTCTAAACCTCCCAGGCACTCTATGAAGTGATGGGTTACCTACTAATCCATCCTCAGTAGAAATAATAATGTTTCCAAGTTTTTAGACCAAAATTCCCTCTAGGTCATTTTCGAGATACACCACCATGGCAAGTACCAGAGACCGGTCTCTAGTCCTTGACCAACCAAATTCTAAATTCGTGAATGGCTGTGGCCCACTTATTTGAAGTTCAAAGAGCAAGAGCCTCAGGGTTACACTTGGTTTTATTAACAGTGATCTGAGATCATGATAATGAATACATGATATACGTAGGATACGTCAACATTACAAAACGGACACACATAATCACAAAGAAAAACAGATACCAAATACAAATGAAAGATGAAAAAGTCTCAGGTTTTGTCATCTACATGCCTCCATAAACGCGTAAATAGAATTTTTCAGTTGTGTAGTAATAATAATCGAATCATCGTTGTTTTTTTCACGAGCAGTCGGACAATTTGAGAACAACAACACTATCAATCTACAATTTTATTGCCAACGTTTCAGCGAGGAATCTCGCCTTCTTCAGGGCCCAAAGGTAAAGTGAGTGATGTACCTTTGGGCCCTGAAGAAGGCGAAAATCCTCGCCGAAACTTTGGCAATAAAATTGTAGATTTATAGTGTTGTTTTTCTCAAATTGTCCGACTGCTCGTGAAAAAAACTACGATAATAAATCCTCTGGACGTGAGAACCTAACATATATCAATCGAATCTTTATTTCTTTACTTTATTTGCTATTTCCAATGATTTTATTAGTTGGAGTGATTCAATTTTTCTATAATTCTGAGCGACTTATACTTATCTCTGTTTCCTAATAATTTCATTATAAGTCTTGATTAATATTAATTTTCACTAGCCTCTCATTCAATCACGTAAATGTTACATTAGGGCATCAAGCGCAAAATCTATACTATAGTCAAACTGTTTCCGGATGGCCAAGTAGACAATGAATCACAAATTCCTTGAATTCTTTTAGAAATTATGAAACCTCTTAGCAAAGCTGTTCTCCTGCTTGGTGTAGGGATGGTATAGTTAATCAGCTATCACCACCCACGAGTTCTTCCAGTGAAGCCAACAATTATCAGTACTTCACTTTCATTTTATTTTTGAATTTCCTGTTAAGATTTGGCTGTGTACCAAAAACCGATCCACAGAACTCTTCCAAACCATAGAACAATACATATCTTTGCTGAAAGCGTTTATTTGTTTTGTTTTGCTATTCTGTAACGTGGTTACAGATGAGACAGAAAGTGTCTGTTCTGTTTTGTTATTCTGTAACGTGGACATATGACATTTACTCAGACAGTTATGAATTTGCCGAAATATCAAAATGTATCCAAATAATATCCTGAGGTGGAGAATCAGAGCATCCGTCGAGCTGTGGAAATAAAAGGATTATTTATGGCATTGTCATAACCTGTAACCTCACCAGTGAGATGTTACCAGATTCAACAGTTATCTATTTGATGTTAGAAAACTTCATATAACTGTGCACAGAGTACTGAAATGAACGTTTTGAGAAAGGCAAACGTTACAAACGTATTTGATCGTTCATCAAAATTTACTGTTTTCGGATTTAATTGTCATATTTGACGCTCCAGGCAATGACATAATTCTCTCAGAAGTATACACATTGAGAACCTACAATTTTACATCTAACAAATGATGAATTCATAGTGCAACTTGCATGTGCTGCTGTCCACGAAAAAAGAATCCATTGGGTGTTCACATACGTATCAATAACTAACGCCTTCAAGCCCATTCCACAGTCAACATTTGTTACCCCCGTTAACACAATTTCGACATCAAGCCGCGCCAATTAAATTCATAAATTATTCTTAATTACGTTTCGGCGAGCTCCCTAACAGAAACATAATAACATATCCGAGAACTGACAATTAGGAGGAAAGTAGACATTTCCTCAACGTTTCTCCTCAGTTCTGAAACATTCTGTCGAAAAGTCCGCAGGACCGGTGTGGCTTCAGAAATCGGACAAAAACTAAATAGAAGTACCAACGATTCTCAATCGGAGATACACCTATAATGGCAACCGTTACAAACACAGAAAATATTACTCACAAAACCCCCATGATCCTTGGATTCTCACTTTAGATATTTTTTGAGTGGAAAACGATCAATGTGCTATGGTTACATTTCGAAAAGCAAATTAATTTTTTAGCACCGCAACATTTTCCAACAACCAAATCAACACCTGCGTTTGAATAAAATAACACAGAGCATATTGGAAAATCGCGAATTCGATTTTGTTTTTCAATAACAACCAATTAAATGACTGGGTGCCCTACTTGGTGAAAAAATACTAATTGTATTAATACTATCAGAAATAATAATTGATTTGAAGTCTACGGACGCGTGGGAAAAATATTAATAATTACATTAGTGGTAACGATTCCATGAATGAATGATCCTGATGATAACAAATATGCTACAAAAATATCAGGAAATGGGTAGAAGACAAAATATGTTCTTCATTAACTGAAAACCTAATAATAAAGAGAAAAATCAACTGAATAGCTCCAATATTCCATGCTGCGAAGTTGTCTCAGTATAAACTATAGTTTAGTAGATATCTTCAAATAACTTGAAATTTGAGGCACTGAAATAAATTAATTTCTTCGTGAAAAATTAGTGCACCTTACTGGATGACTCATGTCAGGAATAGAGAGAAACACTGGAAGGAGCCAGAGATAGTCGTGGTCTCACAATATTATGGTAGCAGATGATGATCTTTTCCAAGAATAGAAAGTGAACTGTTTCCTCCAATATTTCATTATGTTTTTCGATTAGTTGTGAAGGTTCGCTTCTCGGAAATACATATCTCTATACATGCTCCTTGTCGCTGCTAGACCTCTATTCAAAACGTTCAACATATTTTACTTGCCGCGGACAACTTGAATTCCCAATTAAATGTTCAGACTATTTTTCCATGAGAGCTTCCCAGTATCGATTGCAATTATGTTTGTCCAGTATTGGTCAGCCTCTCTATGGTGTTTCCATTTCATTCTCAAAATTTCTATGTAGATATTGATCCTCCTTTTTCAACAAAATACACAACACAAAACGCTATTACGAAGGCTTGCTCGTGCAAAGATTGGAGGGCAAAGCAATCAGCGCCCACGTCAGCTATGGGACGCTATTGGAATTGCTTGTCCTTCACTTGGTGATACCAGGTGAGGCAGTTTATTGCCTTCAGACTACAAACTACGTATGTATGAGTATTGGGGGAATTGTTACCACGAACTTGCTAGACTTGGCATCGGATCACATTTGAAGATTCATCCAGGGCAGAGTCAACAACATTCTACAGATAAAAAATCTGATTCAGGGACGGGTTTGAGGAGCATGGTGCTCGGGTGGGAGTGTCTTCTAGAAACTCAAAGTCTAGCTTCAGCTACTCACTCCAGCTGGGTATCCCCTCTCCTACTGTTTTAGATGTAGGTCTTCGTAATCCTTCAATGTGCAAGGGAATATAAAGGGCGAGCTGTGAAAAATGAGCAGATTATTATTCTGTCGGACAAACAGCCGGCATCAAAACTGATGGAAACGTGCGAAGGAACCACGGAACCAGAAAGGTACCACAAGTGTAAGAAAATTAGGAAGCTGACCAACTCGCTGTAAGAAAGTGAGGAAGATCCAGAACATATTTTGGAGTTTCTAAAACGTATAGTACGAGAATCTATATAACCCTGGATTCCAGAAAGACGCCAGAACTACAGGAAACAGGCACGGGAAAGAATACATTCAAATATAGTGTTACAAAGGAATAGTGAACTTGTTATCTTTGAACAGGGGATAAATCAAAGCTACCACAAGGGTCATATGCCAATAGAAGGGCACCCCAACAAAATAGTTCTGTACAGTGACAACCTAACCTGTAGATCATGCTGTACGGAACCGGGATCGGAAAGTATTTATCTTGGGTATGGTGGTTTCATGAGAACGTAAAGGATAGCTTGTGCCATATGTTGAAAGAGCATTACAATTTCTCCCCGACTCGCTCGAGGAAGGGATATCGACGTCACGATACAGAGATAGGAGAGTCAGGGCGGTCAGCTCAGGACATCAGTATCATACCAGCAGCAGTCGGGAGAATGTGTGCGCTGCAATGAAGGAGAATTATTGACGATAATTTAACACCAGATAATTTGAACAAATTGAACTGAATCATTGATTCAATTTAATCTGTCGGACGACAGGTAGATCAAAATATCTTTGGTGCCGTGGTGGCCGCGAAAACAAAAGAAAATTCTTAAACAAAAGCGAACGATATTTCTGTGAGACAATAAAAACATAAACTTATTTCTAACAGAAAAACAATTATTTCTTGAATGGAGAGAAAAAAAATCTTTACAAGAAAAGACAAACCAAATTAAATATTTTGTGTACGGAATTATTTTATTAAATGTTCGAACAAACCACCATTTTGGGCCAAACAATAGCCGAATCTATTGTATTATTCTGTTCTGGTAGCCGCAAGGGTAACTGGTATTACCTGAGCACACAACTGAATAATGTTTGCCCTCAGTTCATCTAAATTGGTGGCACGTTCGAACTCATTCCGATATACCTCCGATTTTAGCATGCCCCAGGTATAAAAATCGAGAGGTGCTACATCTGGTGATCGAGGTGGCCAGTTGATTGTACCTCGCGTACAAATAAACCGATCGGGAAATAATTGATTCAAAAATGTAACCACCGTGACTGCATTGTGGGCAGGACAGCCATCTTGTTGAAACCACACGTCGTTAAAGTAAATCGGAAGAGCGCGAACTGCAGGAATAATTTGATTTTGAAAAAGTTGCAAATATTTTGCTGCATTTAAATTCCCTTCAATAAAAAATGGGCCTATGACGTGATCGCCTAAAAGTCCCGTCCACACATTTAAATTGCTTGGGTAGTGTGTCCTCACAGCAATATTCAAATGTTTATTTTTACGAGACCAATAACGTACTACGGATGGGTTGTGTTTTTTATGAATTAAGAAGGACGATTCATCGGTAAATAACACCTTTTTTAGAAAGTCATCATTTACACGAAATGCCCTATTGCATTTTTCAACCATCGTTTCACAAAACTCCATGGGTCTGAAATAGTCTCCAAGCAAAAGTTCTTGTGTGGTCTTGACTTTGAAACAATTATAACCGTTTCTCTTCAAAATATTCCTCACAGTTCTTTCATTCAAATTCACTTTGGCGATTTGTCTACTCGAACAAGGTGTCGTTTCTGCCAATGCACACACTTGTGTTTCTCTTATTTCCAGTTCCCCGGGTATTTGTCTAGGATGCGGTGGTGGTTTTGTGGGACAACATTTTTTGCAATGTGCTGCCACACACCCAAAATTCTGAAATCTATTAATAATTGAAAGGACAGTCGCTTCCGTAGGCACAGGTCTAGTTGCAAAAGCCTTTATGAATAGATTCCTCGTATCTTGTACAGAATTACTCCCAAAGTACCACTTAACGATCTGTACTTTCTCTGCGGTTGTGTAAATAGGCGGCATGTTTCAAAAGGTAATAATTGTCACGATCTTTTGTTTTCGCAACCAGGGCTCGGCAAGAATGAGTCGAGTCGCTGTGCGCTGTGTCGCATTGCCACGTGGTCGGTTAATGCGTCGGGTGGGGTAACAGGAGGGGCGCACAGCAGTGCGTCTCTCTTGTTAATGTGGTATTATCATATCATTGCGTCCCTTGTTGCTCGTGTAGATTTCTGTCTATACCCCAGATATATTGTATAACACATACAGCGAAGCTTTGGCTAGCACTTTCTGGGCTACCAATACTCTAGTGGGTACCAAAAACAAAGCGGCAGTGGTGTTCATGAATAATTTCCTTTACCTCCCCCCAAAAATGTGTCCTTTGATCACTGCCTCGATGGGCCAGCCCGTCTCTGAAGTAAAACGATCTGAGAGCGGCAGGCCAACGCATATCTGGCGGATATAATTCCGATATCTAATTTCAGTTCGTCCATTGTAATGACGTGATACAAGCCCGGGTATGAATCAAATGCCCTGCTTCCATTAATTAGATACCTGTACCTGAAACAATGGAACGACGAGGTACGGTGGTCGTCTGATGATGAGCTTTGTGAACGAGCGGACACGCGGGAATACGATACGGGCGCATGCAAAGGGAATTATTTCTGACGATGTCTTCGTTTTGAATGCGATGACTGACGTGTTTATGAAGTCTCTATTTATGCACTGTCACTCGATTGAACAGGAAATATATTTTTATTTTATTTTCGGAAGGGAGCTCGTTTTACTCGCCCTCTGAGGCACAAGTACAAGTACCGTGTCGTCAAGTTTGATGGATCGAATTCGAATCCTCACGTTTGTGCCAAAACGGAAGGAATATTGCATTTTAGTCGCATTTCATCTGGAAAGCTGAGCCTTCTGGTATTAAGTTGCAAATAATATCGATAACTGTTGAGTTTACCGCTAGATAAACCGAGACAAAAACACTTATCAAATAGTTATGATTCATCGATAAATACTCTGTGCGGCATTCTCAAGAGATTTATGAACTGTAATAAACACTTCCGGCTCTCATAACTCCGAATATGCTAGAGATACTTTCAGGAATAATATACATATAGTCGATACCCAGCTTTTGTACGAATCGTTTGAAATAGACCATTCAAACGAATTATGTATTTTATTTAAATCCCTAACCTATTAGTTAAAATTTTTGGTTTTTGGGTTAAAAAAATAGTCAGAAATGTGCAACCATTTTCCGAATTTTTTGCACTTGCATTAATCTGAGGACCCATTCTTAATTCATATTCGTATACGAATATGGATTGTCTTTTTTCTTTCATACACATTCATTATCAAAACATCCTTCACTAGGCTTATGAAAATTTCCATGCATGGTTTAAGAAGATGTCATATTGGGGAACAACGAAATAGTTTGATATTTAGTTTAGTTTGGTATTGAAAGATTTATTTCGAGAACAAATATAAGTTATTGCAAAAAGTATGAAAATCTTCTAAAGAACCATTACAATTGGCAACATATGAGAACGCCATCAACATATTCTGAGTTAATAATATTCCAGCAACAAGAGAGGGTTGAAATGTCATTATGGGCTGAAAGTTATATTTCGTATACAGATGGTTTCATACAGAGGTATTTACTTGGGATACTTCAAATATCAAAATATAGTTATTTAATTATATGTTATCTCATCATTTGGTAGAACTACTTTATCCCTACAAATTTTGTGAACAAGATAAAGTCCTCAGAACTGACGGTTATTGAAACATTTATAATAACAATTTTATTTTGACATAAATTGTCTTTTTATTCAAGAAGGCTAGGAATTTCTCCCTTAGTTACTGTAGTTCAAACAGATATTACAACAATAATACAGTTGAAAAATTGAATTAAACGGTTTTCTTCACATAAAGGATTCAATATAAAATTGAACCAGAAAATGGTAGATCTCAGGTGAAAAACAACTACTTTCCTGGCAAATACCACGCAGAACGTTGAATGATATTCACCTGAAAATCCATGCATACTTCCATATAATATCATGGACATTGAATGCAAATGTTTCTTTCTGATTTCTGATTTTTCAGGTGAATATCATTCAACGTTCTGCGTGGTATTTGCCAGGAAAGTAGTTGTTTTTCACCTGAGATCTACCATTTTCTGGTTCAATTTTATATTGAATCCTTTATGTGAAGAAAACCGTTCAATTCGATTTTTCTATTCATTCCACTTCACATGGCACTTATCTTTCACTATATGCTAGACGGGCTTGCCACTCCTACTGAGGAAGAATCTTTTAATTTAGAAACCTATCGAGGTGGGAGATTTTCGGAGTGTTTCTTTCTGTCACTAGGTACCGCCAGTTAAAGTTTATCTTTTCCGGCGTACCTATAGGTGTTACAAGCTCGATGATGGTTTGTTTACGTTGTGTCTCACTTCAGCCAGAGTTCTTTGGACCTTTGGCTGGTTGACTACTCCGTAGTGATGAGGGCCAAGAAGCCTGAAACCGGTATGCGGATTGTTAGGTGAACACGACATAAATTAAACATAATCGAGCTTATCAGAAAGAAACATTTGCATTCAATGTCCATTGATATTATATGGAAGTATGCATGGATTCTCAGGTGAATATCATTCAACGTTCTGCGTGGTATTTGCCAGGAAAGTAGTTGTTTTTCACCTGAGATCTACCATTTTCTGGTTCAATTTTATATTGAATCCTTTATGTGAAGAAAACCGTTTAATTCGATTTTTCTATTCATTCCACATCACATGGCACTTATCTTTCAATAATACAGTTGATGTCCTGATTGCCAAAAGCAATTTGCCATAGGGACACAGGATACATATCAACAATTAATCCATAGAAAAAGTAAAATAAAATTCAGGGATATAAAAATACGCTAATCATTATTATAAAATGATTATTTAGTATGGCCACCGAGTCCTTGATTACTGATATCACTATTTTATTTATGAATGTTTTGGATAACTTGAAAATTATCAAAGAAGAACGACTAGAAAACAAATTTTTCAGTATTTATGACTGAAAATAATTCTAACTCCGACAATAGTTCAAATTATAAATAACATTAATATTAAAATGTACAAAAATAAATACAAATTTATTATTAATGCACAAAGTGAGCACCGGCTACCTCCAAATAATAATGTAGCATATTTTCAAATTCTTCACTGACATGTTTTAACATATTGACTTGAATGTTTTGGAATACGTCACAAATTCTGTTTTTCAAATCATTTATTGTTTTTGTTTTATGAACTTGTTATCTATCGTAGCCCCATATAAAAAGTCCATTTCTATAAGATCTGGTGAGCAAGGTGGCCACTTGAAAGGATTCTTCCATCAATTTAGTATTTAAATGAGTATTAACATGTATAGTGTGGTGGACTGATTCACAATTATGCCTTAATCATCGATCACTGTCTTACTGGTGGTTTGAAAGTAATGTGGATTATCAAATAATAATGAACAGTATATCTATTGCCAAAACCCATGGAATATAGCTTCATAGTTTATTTTCCAATAGTTAAAAAAAGTTTTGTAGCAGCTGATGCTGAACCCATTCACAAAATGTTACCCTTTTCTCGAAATCGACGAATACTCCTGATGATACTGTATATGTTCTTCCTAACATCAATGGGCGTATATGAATAATGTACAATACGGACCTGTCCAAAAAGGAACCTCGTTGCGACAAGGCAAATATCCCTTAGTAGGGTCGAAATATTTCGGAACTCAGCAGCTGAAGTAAACAAATAATCAGAATAAAACTAGTAATCTGTTAGTGAAATGTCATACGCCATATATAACTTGAAGCTGAATTCATGAAATTATGGGTTCAATCGATGTTGATCAAAAACTTCATGATATGAGGAAGTATATTTGGATCTAGAAGTGGTAGTAACAAAATATCAACGAAACTAGAAAATATGATCCATATTGCAGTCAGCATTGAAAACCAATTATACACAAATGGCGTTGTTTTGTGTGATTGAAGAGCAAGTGTAATCATAAACAGCAGATATAAGACGATAAATTTCGAATATTGCCAATCAATTGATATGAAGATGAACCAATGAAATTTCACTATTCATTTCAGTTACATATGTTCACTCTTTTCCTGTATCAAGCAGTGACATCGGTTTCAGAACACTCTTCTTATTCTCAACAGGTTTGTGGCTACATGGGATGACAGAACAGATGTGTATCAAGTTTCAATTTATAGTGGTCGTCAATTAAGGAAGATATATTTCTGTTTTTTGTGTCTCCAAAAAACATTTAATTAGTTGTGAGAAGTTTACGGTATACAGTTTTTCTTGCGAATTTAACTGGATTCCGGATGAAAAACGATATTCGGGTTGCGTGTGGAATGTCCCGGATTTTTTATAATTTGACGTACGAGGTGGAGTCAGATATCCCCAGAACTGTGAGAATCCTTGTACTTTCCATCTGCGAAGTAATGTTTCAAAGAATCATGAATAAACCGAAATATATAATGATGACTTATTGATATTGGTCCATAATTCCTCATGATGATCAGTATAATTATCATATGAGAATTTAGGCACGTACAGACAGCAACGTTGATTTTTAATCATCTCTAGATTCTTCTTATTGGATTATCGATGATCTGAAGTTTATTCCCTATGGAACTTTTTTACAAGCTTTTATTTAGTTTCATCTGTCCCGATGTGTGTAATCAAATCTTACAAAGTAAATTTAACCCCCTTCTAATTGTCCGATTAACGTGTAATTTGGCAGGTGTTCATGGTTGCCGTGACAATGCATTATGCAAGTTTGTTAGAGAAAAAAAAAGAAAATTACGGCTCCAAGATGGCGGACGAGATTTGTGTTATGGTCTGATTCGATTCAAAATTGATATGTGGGGGTTTTCGGGGTCGGAGATAAGGAATTTTTTTGGCAAAATGTATCAATTCAAGATGGCGGCCCCAAGATGGCGGAAGAGTTTTGAAATTATGGTCCGATTCCATTCAAAATTGGTATGTCGAAGTTTACGGGCTCGAAGATTATGAATTTATTGTCAAAATTTTTGAATTCAAGAGATGGACGAATTTTTTTGATTATGGCCGTTTCTATTCGAAATTGGTATGTCGGGGTTTTTGAGGTCGGAGATTAAGAATTTAGTCCCAATCAGGTATTTCTCTCCATCGGAGATATGTATCAATAACTCTTATTATAACTTATTTTTCCTTGAATTCACTATGAAGCCCAGTATAAAATAGTTCAATTATTCTCAATGCTCCCTCCATTCGTTTTTTATCGTCTCCTTCATGCACGGCTCTGGTAGACCGTTTTTTATCGGATTTGTAAAAAGGCATTTCTTCTCGAATTTAATTTTTCATTAAGAGTATTCTCGTTTCAATTAGAATTTTTTCGTTCACTGGTGTTGTATAACCACATGATATTGGTGAGCACGAACAACATGCAATCTATACTTTGTTGTCATCTCAAATTCACCGCCTTGCAACATGATCAAAGAGTATCATGAGAAACCATTCAAGTGGAAGGTTTTGAGTTACCTTCATCATATGAAATTACGGTTGAAGGTTGATTACCGTGGATATTGATTCCCGTTTTTTATCTGTGATGGAGTATTGGGACGACATGAAATGATTCAGATCAACGGACAAAGGAATACGCGTGTATTACAAGAACTTTGATTATTATTGAAAACAGTTCATGATAACATCTCAATCCAATTATGTAAAACAAATAACTTTCTGAATATTTGTCTCACAATTTTTCCTTTCCTTCGCATTTACAGCTACTTTTTCAATTCTTCGTTCTTGTTCCAATTTGTATTCGTAGTTCTTTCGTCTGCCATCCAGTGCTCTTCACATTTTATTGAAACATTCCACAGGTCACAGCTCCCTGTAGCCGATTTAAATATTATATTCTTGAATCCTGTCATTTGTCTTCTATTCTGTTCATCTCTTTTTGTTCGTGTATTTTTATTTTTACCATCTTCCGAGATTTATGTTGGCACTCCTTATTTTCATTTCTCTGTTTCTGTTTTCTAAATATCAGGATCAACAGGATTTAGATGAGAAAAGGCATAGAAATGATCGAGAAACATACAGGGGAATTTGAAAATACCTGTATTCAAGTTTTTAGTTAAAGCCATTCCAACTGAATTTCCACTAATTCTGAATATGAAATTCATATTTTGTATGGTTCTTTGAATACTTCTGACTATCCTTAATCAAGAAAATCCTCGTGTAACCCAACAGTACAACGATAGTTATACTCGTGAGAATGTATAGTTATGATGATTGAAATAATGAGTAAACAACACATTCAACTTTCTTTTTGAATTCTCACACGCTCGTCTGTCATTACGCATTATATTCGGTAAATTGTTATTTATTTTAACAATTTGAAGTACCTCCTTGGCGCTTCTGGTAATCCGGGACCTTCGATAAACAACTCAAAGAGAGCAGAAGCTTCAACACTAACGCACGTACTCGACGAACTCGTTACAAAAGTCATCTACTTAATGACTGTAAGACAGGTTGGTAAGTGACAGTGAATTGTCGAGATGATGAAGAACGAATGACTGGAGATTTCATTGAATGGGTTTGTTAGGTTGAATAAACATACCAGTTTTGTTGCAGAATAATGTTAGTTAAATGGAGGCTCATATCCAGAAGGTACGGCGCTTCCAATTCTCAAAATGTCGATTTCTATAGATAATTCTTAATCTGACATCTACTATAGTTATGCTCCTTCTTCTTTTTCACTGACAGAATTCATGAGCTGAAAATAATTCTTTTTGTGGATTTCAAATATGAAATTTATATGATGGATTCTCCTTTAAAAAAAACTATACAGTGCTCGTCCAAACTCCGTTCCCCTCCTACTAATTTTTGAACCACCTGGTATATCGCAACGAAATTTGGAGGGCTAAATAGGAGATAAAAACCTACTTTTCCATGAAAAAATCACAGCTAAAAGTTTTAAAATGGCGGCTGAGCGCCATCTTCAATAATTTTTTTAAATAGAACACCCCGTATATTATTCCATATTCGAAATCTGCTCCTAATTCTCAACAGTTTTCTCTCAAACACTTTACTCCTAAATTCAATTGTTTTCGAAATATTAACGTTTGAAAAGTGACATTCCGGTTTAAAATGAAGTATGGATTTTGGTCACTTCCGGTAAAACATTTTACAACTAAACGTTGTTATTGATTTGTAGTTAAGTCTCTTAATGAATTCGACTAATAAGAGGCGTAAAGAGAGTTAACTTAGGATAAACAGTACCGCTTACCGGAAAATCTCGAAGCCTACGAATGTGTTCTGTAAATTCACAATCAAAACAAATTAGTTAGCTAAAAAATTATAATTTATTTAACCCCAACAATTATTTTATCAAGTGCTCGATATGGCCCCCTCCTAAATCTTGGCAATGAAGTGCCCTATTATAAAAAGCTTCTCTCACGTTGATGAAAGTATGTTCATTTATTTCTTCACATGTATCTATTATTCTGCGTTCCAACTCTTCTATTGTTTGGCATACAGTGGCGTAGATTTTTGGTTTCAGGTACCCCCAAAGAAAAAAATCTAGAGGTTTAAGATCCGGAGATCTTGGTGGCCATTCTGTATTTCCCCTGTGACCTATCCATCGCCCATAAAAGTTTGTATCGAGGAACTCTGTAGCCTTGCAATCGAAATGGGGAAGTGCCCCATCCTGCTTACATATGATTCGACGATATTCAAACTCTTCCTGATTGTTTAATACAATTTGTATTATTCGAGGTTCAATTTCAGTTGCTGAAAGATTTCTGTGAAGAACTCCTGTAAGATTGATTAAAATCGGACCAACAACGCGATTGCCCAAAATCCCCGCCCAAACATTCATTCTAATTTTTAGGAAACTGGGTATGTCCCTGTCTAAAAATATGCGGATTAGTATCGCTCCAGTATCGTACATTCTGTTTGTTGACTTTTCCATTGAAAAAAACGTGCATTCGTCTACGAAACATACACGTTTTAGGAAGCCCCGTTCTCCTTCAATTGTTCTTGTTAACCACTCACAAAATTCAACCTTCCGGTCTGGATCATCCTCCGTGAGAGCATGCAGGATTTTCATTTAATAGGGATGAAACTTTTTATTTTTTAGGACTCTGGACACTTTTCAAACTTACTCCACAAGATTCAGCAACTGCAGACGTCGACTGAGTCGGATTGATTACCATTTCAGCAACAATTTCTACCTTTTTTTCTTCTGAAAGAGGGGGTCTTCCTGATCTTGGAGCATCTTCAAGCGTACTAGTTGCTTGGAGCATATTTGAAAGTTTGCGCAAATATGGCCTCGAATTAGGATTCTTGGGAAATCTATCATTGAACATACGGACTGCTAGATAATGATTTCTTCCAGCTTTTCCAAATATCAAAACTGCTTCAAATTTATCGTCTAAACTACAAGCCATTATCACACTTTTCATAAAAGGATTTAGGCGCTCAACGGACTATTTGACAGTTAGCAGTTCAGTTCGACAGTAAACAAAATGTTACCGCGACAACGATTTTTTCCAATGCAAACTTGATTGAAAGCGACATTAGTGTTTTTGGTTGGGTTTGAAATGACCAAAATGTCACTTTTCAAACGTTAATATTTCGAAAACAATTGAATTTAGGAGTAAAGTGTATTGGAGACAACTGTTGTGAATTATGAGCAGATTTTGGAAATAGAATAATATACGGGGTGTTCTATTTAAATAAATTATTGAAGATGGCGCTCAGCCGCCATTTTATAACTTTCAGCTCTGATTTTTCCATGAAAAAGTAGGTTTTCATCTTCTTTTCAAGCCCTCCAAATTTCGTTGCGATATACCAGGTGGTTCAAAAATTAGTAGGGGGGGAACGGACTTTAGACGAGCTCTGTATAAGTATTGTTGTGTGAACTGTTCGACATGGACTCACACAAAGTTGCATGTTCACAGAAAAACGATTAATCAGTAGTTACATTCATTTCTATATTCCACTAGATAGAATCATGAATTATTTCTCACTCCATTTTTTTTATTATTCAAATACAATCTTTGGTTTTCCTCTAGTGATGACTAGGAAAACCTGAGACGCGTCTTCTGCTAACTGAATCTTATAATGAATAGCTTTTGTGCACGTCCACCTAACTGAGAAGCTTACAATTATTTTCCACAATACCTGGTACTCTGAGAGTGATTTATTTCCATCATTACCCGCATCTTTCGTCCGACCGAAGAGAAAAATAACAGAACAACAAAGATAATTGAATCGGAATACAAAACACGAATCATGGCATCGGGGTATTAAATCCGGAAGCTTGATTCATGTCAGATTTCTGATTTGTAATGATGGTAATCCTGCTTAATGAATGTTCCTCGACCCGGTGCAGTTTCATTGAGGATTGTCATAATGGGGCTGATGGAAAAAAGGATCAACACATCGGGCTATCGATTTAAGTATCGGAAGTTCATCAAGGTTTTACAACATACAGGGGGAATTTTATCACTCTCGTTTCGATCGTCCATCGTCCTAATGAATTTGAAAATTTTTCACGACGTTTCGATTGCTTCTATCTGCAATCATCTTCAGTACTCACCTGTTGTTTTTCGTAGGAGCATATACAGGATATAAGTGAATAAGTGCGACAAACTTCAGGAGGTGATTCTGCATGGAAAAATAATGACAGTTTGCTATATAACTTTTGTCCGCAAATGCTTCGTTTTCCGAAATACGGGGTGTTGAAGTTTTTCTTAAAAATCGACTATTTATTTGTTGCTCTGAAACCGGTCGAGATATTGGAATGAAATTTGGTGACTTTTGAGAGGTAGTTATCGCGCATTTTTTTAGATGCAATTAAGAATTTTATGTTCGTCATTGGCGCGCATACGGGTAATGATCTCCATTAAAAAAAAATGGTACGCCACTGACATATTTCGAACTAAAATCATTTTTGAGAGCCTCGTTCAATTTGTAACAAAAAATCTTTTCCGCCTTTTTTTATGCAAAAAAATAAAACATCATAACGCGTATTTGTCATTACTTTAATACATTATCTAGTAGCGATGCTAGTAGGTTACTGTCAACATTTTATTAAATACGAATAATTCAACGAAATGTCAAATTAGCGTTTCTCCATTCTTGAGCTTTTAGTTTGGTATAACATTAATGTTAATAAGTAATTAATTTTTTTTCTATCGAAAAGAATGGAAAATTATACAAATGCGGAATTGTCAGACATGCATTTTGTCTATGGTCGAAGTAATGGAAATGGTCGGCAAGCTCGACGATTGTATGCTGAGTTGTATCCAGGCCGTAGGGAACCCCATCACACAATATTTGCTCGTCTCCACCAACGTTTGCGCGAAAATGGTACATTTAAGAAACAAACGGCTGACTGAGGGCGCCCTCGAGAAGTACGAACTGTGCAACTAAAAGAAACAGTTCTACGTGTGCAAGCTCTACTACCTAGAGACTTTTTTCCGCGCCTAGTTTTTTGCCATTGGATTCTTCATCAAATCGCTCGACTCCTAATTTTTTAAATGTCGTATTGTTTATTCACGAGGCTGATTTTGGACGACAGTGTATACGAAATTTCCATAACAATCACCTCTGGGCTGAGGAAAATCCACATGGAATCTTTGAAGCTCATTTTCAGCATCAGTTTTCAGTAAATGTATGGCTTTGGGTACTTGATGATCATTTGATCGGTTCATATTTCCTCCCACAACGACTAACAGGCGACTCTTACCTTAATTTACTACAGGAAGAGTTACATGTTCTTCTTGAAGAAATTCCCCTACAGCTGAGACAACACTTCTGGTGCATGCATGATGGTGCACCAGTCCATTTTAACATCATTGTACGTAATCACTCAGATACAGTATATCCAAATCGTTGGATAGGTAGGTGAGGTACGGAACATTGGCCTGTTCGATCTCCGGATTTAATTCCTCTAGATTTTTGCATCTGGAGTTTTCTTAAGTCATTAGTTCATTCCACTCCCGTCGAAAATGTTGAAGACCTGAGCAATCGAATTATGGCCGGCTGTGAGGCAATAAGAAATACACCAGGAATATTTGCGCGAATACGACAATCAATGGGCGAAGAGTTGAATCTTGTATCACGTCTGAGGCAGGTCATTTTGAACATTTGTTATAGCCTTGCGCCTATTTATTTATTAGTGTTATTTTGTGTTATTGTTCTGGTTTAACTTTATATTGTTCTGGTTTAACGTTAATGTATTGAAGAAATGAAAAATACGCGTTAAGATGTTTAATTTTTTGCATAAAAACGGCGCCCCATACGAAAAAAAGCAGGAGAGATTTTTTGTCAAACATGAAACGAGGAACTCAAAAGTGATTTTTTATTCGAAATATCTCAGTGGCGTACCATGTTTTTCTTGAAAAATTGAGAACATACCGGTATGCGCGCCAATGATGAACATAAAATTAACTCACCAATTTCATTTACATATTTCGACCGTTTCAAAGCAATAAATAAATAGTCAGTTTTTAAGAAAAACTTAACACCACGTATCTCGGAAAACGAACCATTTGCAGACTAAAGTTATATAGCAAACTTAATAATTTGTTCATGCAGAATCACCCCCTGAAGTTTGTCGCACTTATTCACTAACGCCCTGTATGTCAGATCTCCGGTACACTAATAATATTAACTGCATGATTCGGGACTGAGAGTAGCTAACTTGTCCATATTCGTAGTTGTAATCGATAATATTAGACTTTTCCAGCAAGCCTTGGGTTCCACTTTCGACATTGAAATTGCTCATTTTTCTAGATTCACAGCAAATTCCGCATTCTTTTATACTTCATAACCCTTTCCACATTTTCATATTTGAGACATGCTCTGTCCCTATTTGCTTCATTCATAATAATAACCATATTTCAATCAACTCAATCTCTTGCAGTTATAAATACTAGTTGACACATACGGCCCTATGCTTGAATCAGCACATTACACCCACTCTTAATTTCATTACCCAAATATGTCCCGAGAAGATCTATGATGCGTGAAATGAAATTTTGACAGACCTTCATGGTCGCAGAAAATTGCAATAGCACAATGAATTTCTGGTAATGGGGTGCGTGGCCCCATACAGTGTGCACCATTGTGGTGTGTCACTAAACTCCGAAGGGTAGCATTCGGTATAATGTTGAGTGGACACGTGCATTATCAAGCCTTTAAGTGATATTGGCTCGAGTCTCGAGGGTGTACAAAACACTGGTGCATTTCGCATATGCTGCTCCAGGATAAATTATATCGATCCTCCAGTGAATGCACAATTCTGTAATAATATTGAGGTTGTTTCCAAACTGGCTGAATTTACGCCCGAGGCCACTTTCTCAACCCTTTGAGTTCGGCGCGCGTGTTTGCTCCACTGTATTCATAGTTTATTTTGTTGACATCGGAAAGGCTGAATTAGAGGACGTAGACGCAAACATATGTTCGAAAAAAAAGGGAACGTTTCTTATGGATATGAGAAGGAGATGATATCTCTTTACTCTGAAGGACCCTGACTAATAGTGTTCAGATTTTTGTATGAACTTCTCCATGAATCTTATAAAAAACTAAATTATCAGTTGCAATATCACAAGAGAGTAAAAATAAATTGATGGAAGTTATTACAAATTTGTGGAGAATGTGCTGAGAACGATCAGTGCATTCCCCATATCATTGACTCGGGGTCTCCTATCACTACGGTTATGGCTATACGTAGACCATTGCAAACCAATAGTGACTGTGGATAAAGTGAAGGCGTACCTCAGCAAACGTTCTCCAAACCATGACTTCGTATTTAAACAATTAAACAGTTTGGGAAGATTGAAATCATTCAAGATAGGTGCAAGTAAGGAACTTCAAGATGCACTCTACAACCCATCTTTCTGGCCAAGAGAGGTTTTCGTTAAAATGTTTAAATTCAGGAATTCCTTCCGTGATAGACAACCAGAAAACAATTTCTAATTTTAATACAAAACACACATGCCATGAATTGAGAAATAATTATGATAATTTCAATATTGTACATATACCTTTCCAGTCTTCATTTACAAAATCACCCAATTCGAATTACTGACAAAAACTAGAAATATTAATATTTTATGTATTTCCGAAACATGGTGTACTGACAACAACATAGATACCATCAATATTGACTGCTACACTATTGCAGATTACTATAACAGAAATGATCATAAGCATGGCGGAGTACTTATATTTGCAAAAAACAATATTAAAATGAAAAAAACTTGAAAGTATTTTTACAATTTCGGAGGAAATGCATATAGAATGCTGTGCCATCTCAATAATTCTGAATGACAAAAAAATTCGTCTATAGGCCGCCGAATGGAGATATTGATATTTTTATATACAGATTTACAGATATTTTGAATGAATGCTTCACACTTTATGGAAATGTTATAATAGGTGCAGATTTCAATATAGATAAGTCACGTAACAACATAGTGCTCCAGAAAGACAGGAACACAAAATCATTCCTAGATATATTGGCTAGTTATAACTCATCTTTCAAAAATTATACGCCCATGAGAATTTTCACAGACAAAAATGGAATCAAATACACATCACAAATAGATTACTTTTTCACGAATTTTCATCACGACCTTTTTTCAGAAAGTGTAGAGCACTTCAACCTAAGCCTCATATTTACATTAAGAACATATCCGCCCACCGAAAATTGACCTAATAATGAAACAATTACTGGAAGAAAAATCCTAGATGATAACTTGAGTACAATCATTTAACTATATTCTGGACTCATTATTTATCATTTGACCATATTACAAGATATATTTCCATAAAAACAGTACATTGACTTCAAGCAAAACAACTAGATCGCGCAACTGCAATCCTCCTGAGATAGAGACGATCATCTCCACATAGGCGTACCGACTAAGCTGGAGAAAGGTGATAAAAGAGAGGTAAATAGTGCATTGAAAAGGGGTAAGGGCATCATAGCCGGAGTTTATTGTTGTGATAGGTATTTGTTGAGCAGATAAATATAAATAATTATATAAACAAATACAACACATCATAACCATATATATATATATATATATATATATACTAGCTGACCCGACAGACGTTGTCCTGTCCAAATTTCTATGTTCCTGAAAACTCTCGTACGCGTAGAATTTCTTTTTTTCTATGTTTTCCTTTATGTTGTTCCATCTAGACTATGCTTTTGACTCCTTCCGCTTCCTGTTGTCCCATTATCCCGTTTTCATGTTATCCCGTTTTTTCTTTATTCCCTTTATCCCGTTTTCCCGTTAACCTCTCATCCTGTCATACCGTTTTCCCGTTTTTTCGTTATCCCGTGATTCCCGTTATCCCGTTTTCCTGTTATCCCTTTTTTCATTATCCCGTTTCCAATCATCCTTATCCTTTTCCCGTTTCTTTTTCCCGTTATTCCTTATCCCGTTTTCCTGTTATCCCGTTTTTTTTTATCCCGTTATTCCGTTTTCCGTTATTCCCCTATCCTGTCATCCTGTTATCCCGTTTTCCCGTTTTTTTCGTTATCCCGTCATTCCTGTTATCCCGTTGTCCTGTTATCCCGTTTTTTCTTTATCCCGTCATCCCGTTCTCAATTTATCGTACTACAGTTATTATATTCAATTGCCATCTTGCAACCCTATTGCGGATCTGTGGATAAAATAAAAATAAATAAAAATAGCGATGGAAAAATAGGGGTTTGATCGTAGAAGGGTGAAGATTCAGGGTTGTATGTATTTTTGAATGCTGTATCGTAAAAAAATAAAAAAAATGATTTTAATCTGGAAAATAAAAATAAAATTAAGGGGTAGACCACCCTTAATATTCAGGGGGATGAAAAATAGATGATGTCCGATTCGCAGACCTAACCGATATGCACACAAAATTTCATGAGAATCGGTCGAGCCATTTCGGAGGAGTTCAATTACAAACACCGTTTCACGAGAATTTCATATATTATATATATATATATATATATATATATATATATATATATATATATATCTTGAATTTTCGACGCATGCACAGTACATAAACCACTTGTTGACATCAGTATAACATTTCTAACCTCAAATGAACAAATAAAATAGAATAGTAATAAAATAAAATTATATCATTAAATGATTTACTAACCGTTGGTTTGAGTCGGTAAATTGTGTTTCGTAAAACAAACGTTGTGCACACATACTAACATTTTACTGGGTCCTGCACTTTGATCATTGTTGACTTTTTGTTTATTTTTGGTCACTTGATCGTCACCGTTACTCATATTTTGATTCAATAATATTATCAGTTATTCGAATTCTTTCAAGCGCTCTGAATAATATTTTAAGGAAATGAATTTCAGGCATGCGTACGAGCGGTAAACATGTCTAGTCGGATAGATATAGTAAGCAGCTCATAACGGAGTGTTTAGTATGCGCGCGCACACTCACAAAGGAGTCGTCACGGCATGAGAGAGCGCTATGCCGTTTGCCGTGACGGCAAACTGGTCGATTTTACTGCCAAGCTGCGCCATCACATCACATCAAAAATCATTATAAGCTCAGGATTGTATCTCAGGTACACGGCGAATACCTAGAAACCAGTTCACCCCCGCCTAGCAATCATCTGTGAAATAGATATTGTAGGCTCGATTATCTATCAGTGTTACTTAAAGTATTATCTACTGGATATTCATCTCGCCATTTGCTGATTTATAGGTTGGTAGTAGTGCGCAATATAAATTGAATCGGGTCGTTTTATTATAATCGAATTTGATTATCAAACTCCTACTTAGAAAATGTTTTTGTTTGTGGATCTCATAAAGAAATTCACCCCATCTGTTCCAAATGGGTTCCATCAGGGATATCGAAATACAATATATCTTACTATTGTATACACAGAGGTTATTACAATTTCAGAATATGCATTTACTGATCATTAGTGGAAAGAAAGACGATTTATATAGATGGGGAAATTGTTATCCAAACAGAAAAGTTCATTTTTGATTCACAAAGAACATTATTATACCATTATCCAGCGCTGATGTTCTCCATGATGGTTTCGATTATTTTTCAATTATGACTACCTTTTCATAATCTATAATGATTATTAGATATCATTTGATACGAATCGCCCCGCATGAAAACTTTTCTGGGTATAATGTCCCTAGATTAGGTTTGCTGCTGGTTGTTTGAACGTGGAAAATTTCATGTTTTTCCACTCTTAATAACAAAATCGATGTATCATTTATATTCATTGAATACGTAATAGGGTTGATAATTCGTTTGGATATATTTCATCCTGGCATTGAAATAGATTGAATTTGTCCATTAGAGAAATGATGGGTTGGTCATTTGGATATGATGATGAAATAAATAATGTGGAATGAAAAAAGACTGTTGGAACTTTTGAAATTCAAGGGCACAAACAGAAGAGACACCAACTTTGGACCTAAACTGAAATACCAAAATAAAAGAATACATTTTTGTCATACTGCAGAATATTTTGAGAAATATTTTTAATATATATTGGATGAAGATGAGGCTCCATACATCATTAACCAAGAATCCAGAATGGAACTATATCTTTCGTAAGTGAAGTGACAAGCAAAACAAATCTCAAAGATCAGCACACTGATATAATTCCATCGGATATAATAAAAGGATATGCATAGGGGCTCCAAGAACCACTCCGTTTCATATTTAATTGGTCCATTAGAGCATCTATCAGTTTTTCCAGAGCTGTGGAAAGAGTTAATAATCACACCAATCCACAAATCTGAAATTACGTTAGTTAAAAAAAATAAGGCCGATATCTGGTTAGAGTGCAATGATAAAATTATTCGACAGTATACAACAAAGTATGGAATTCTGCTGAAGTAGGTGCTTTTAAAATTAGGAAGGAATTACACACTAGAAAAAGTGAAGAATCTTTTATTAGGATTTCTATATAGGAAAAAATACTATAAATACCCCGACTTGGAGCTTGGAGTCGATACGACAAATATCCTCAGTGTGAAAATGTTATAAAGAGTCCCTCCCAAACTCAAATATCCCCTCAAAGTTAGGCCCCCACTCGTGCAACCAGACTCGGACAATTTTTCGAAATACCACTTTTCATCAACTGTTGTCCCATCACCACAATGAAGAAAATAACAAATAATGTTTTCCAATTATCTGAAATCTAAAGTCTATCTCTCTGCCAAAATAGTAAACATTGTCTGAGAAGGTAAATAAATATATCAATATATAAATAGATAAATATGAGCACCATCAAATTCTAAACACCGAAGGCACATCATATATGAATATGATTTTCCATCATAGTAGTATTTTTCGAATATTTCCACAAACCGTTCCACTTTCCATTAGTTGGGTGTATTCGTTCAAAACTTTTCCTGTATTTGGTGTCAGGTGTGTGGATTTCGAAATTCAGGTGCGGGATAAATCTTTGATATACCCTTCAATTCAATAGTAATAAATGACCTTTTTTTAAGGAATTGAAAATATAAACACTATAGAGAGACAGAAAGAGAAAAAAATTATCGAAGGGGAGATTGGAGCTCAGCTTAGACTATTTTACAATTCAATCATCAGAGAGAGACAAATACAGTTATTTTTGAATTTTCTGTAAACGTTTCATGTCGATTTTGATAAGTCGGCCCATAAAGGCCCATAAATTATTAGTGGTTGACAGAGTTTCAATTTGAGTGTCGAAGATACATCTGACGAAGAGTGTTATGAAAGCTTTGGACAGTGTTAGTTCACCATGTTTGTGTCATATGAGGTCACAATCAAGCTACAAACCCAGCTTCGTACACTCTTTGACTGTTTGAAGTATAACTTGTCGAAAACGCACAATTTGTTCTTTTCTTAGAAAAATCGAATTAAACGGTTTTCTTCACATAAAAGATTCAAAATAAATTGAACCAGAAAATGGTAGATCTCAGGTGAAAAAAACTACTTTCCTGGCAAATACCACGCAGAACGTTGAATGATATTCACCTGAAAATCCATGCATACCTCCATATAAATGGACATTGAATGCAAATGTTTCTTTCTGATAAGCTCGATTATGTTTAATTTATGTTGTGTTCACCTAACAATCCGCATACCGGTTTCAGGCTTTTTTGGCCCTCATCAGTACGGAGTAGTCAACCAGCCAAAGGTCCGAAGAGCTCTGGATGAAGCGAGACACAACATAACCAAAACCATCATCGAGTCTATAACACCTATAGGTACGCCAGAAAAGAAAACTTTTAACTGGCGGTACCTAGTGACAGAAAGAAACACTCCAAAAATCTCCCGCCTCGATAGGTTTCTGAATAAAAGATTCCTTTCAGTAGGAGTGGCAAGCCCGACTACATATAGTGAAATATAAACGCCATGTGAAGTGGAATAAATAGAAAAATCGAATTAAACGGTTTCCTTCACATGAAAGATTCAAAATCTTTGTTCTTTTCTATTGGCCGTAACTTTATAGTATTAACTATTTTTTTTTCCTCGTACCGCTTCCACCATTGAGTATCTCGACCATGAAGTATTGGGCTTCCAAAGTTCAGATATCCGGCAAAATAAGCCAACAGTACCTCTTTCTTTGGTTTGTTGTTTTTCGTATCTGTCTTTTGAACTTTTCTGGTAGTAACTCCAAATTTGCGATACTTGCAGCATCTAGAATATCTTCTGGATTTTTTTCCACCGAGAAATATAACGACATTTCTCTGGCAAATAACTTTAAACGAGTTGAAAACCAAAAATAATAACCACTGTAGGATACGTTTTTGTTACTATCTTTCATACGATATTGATACCTAACTTTATTGTTGGGAAGTGGCGCTCTGTTGGTTTGTCAACATATTTACACTGTGGGATTTTTTTCCACACTCTTTCCCACACCGTGCTGGGAATGTTGGAAATGAGATGCGGGAAATCGTTGATCCCGTACATGCTTGTATAGTTCATCCATTATCAATTGCAGAAGCATCAAAGACGAATTCCCAGTCTTGGGGCGGAATCCTTTGAGCAGCAATGGCGGAGATAACTAATTTTATTCAGATATTTAAATATTTTAAAAATACGTTGAAATAAAAAAAATATGCCATAAACAAGGATAAACAAGGAAGTATGTATCATAATTTCATTTTCCCATGGTCGAAAAAAAAAATGTTTTCCAATAAAACACATCACAACTATACGATATTTTAAAACCTATTTCGATCCCAGATCAGAGACGCTACTGGCTTTAATGTATTCAGACCTCCTGAAACACGTATACAGTGCTTCTCGAAAGTCCACTCCCCCCCTCTTATTTTTGGAACCATTCAATGAGAATGTCATGTGCTGAGTAGACGTGTTTTTGCTGCCTCCAGCAACTTCTCAGTTATCCTTTTTAACACCAGTTTTAGTAAAACGATAAGTAGTTCAAGTGTTAGTTTGTGAAGTTTATTCTCAAATGAATGCGTAATCAAATTCCCAAACTTGAAGCCTGCCCTACTAATAGGTAAAATATATCAATATTTATCTACAACTATCACCGGCCATAATTCGTATTTCAACGACCAAGGTGGCAAACACAGGCATGCGCGATTGAAATCACAACTGATAAGAATCTCAACTTCAGTCGGCGATCAGCTATTTTCTTTGGTTATCAGTTGTCCTGTAGCAGTAGAGGAAGTACGGTCATGCCGCGGCACAATATGACATCGCTATCTCAGACAAATTTCGAACTACGCTCGCAAAGGAATGCTTCCAAAGATTTGTTACATGATTCCACGATAAAACAAATTATCAAACAGGTATCCGAAAATGTATCTGCTAGTATAGAGTCAAAATTTGACGAACTGCAGCAGACTTTGGGTGTGTTCAAAATGCAAGTTGAACAAAACACTCAGAAAATTAGCCAGCTAGACCAACGTCTCGACCACTTTGAACAATATACTCGCAGATGCTCACTGAGAATTTTCGGAATCGAAATTTCCTCTAGTGAAAATCTATTGGCAAATATCCATGACCTTTTCAAAAATGTTATGAAAATTAAAGACGTCGCACAGGCCGATATAGAACATACCTACAGAATATCAGATAAGGTGGTACTTAAATGTTTTGATATGAAAAAAACATATTTTTAAGTCTAAATCCATATTGAACGGTACTAACTTCTCGATCTTACGCCCCAACGCTATCAATCAGTCATTGCACTGGCTAAAAAATTCGGACAAAAGAATGTCTGGACAATCGACGGGAAAATTCGTGTTATTATCAAAGGTAGGATAATGAAACCCACCATGGATGAAATTCAAGCCCTGATTGAGGAAATGGAAGAAGCACACCAATCGTCATGAAATTTTGAAAACACATTTGATTCAAGTAACATTATTTATGGAGGCCTGAATCTTCACTTATTCTTTACATTGTTTTTGCCACGATATGTTTAACATTTTTATGCTAAATTTTTGTTTTTTGTTTCTGTTTTTATGAAAGTTTCGTTTTCATTTAAATTATTTTTTGGGAACTCTGATTCCGCAATCTTTCTGTTTATTTTATTTCATACGATATAGGTACCAACGTTTTTGTCACTGTATAATGATAGGGTGAAATAATGTATTTGATATTATATTAGGCTGATTCTATGAGTGCATTAAATGCACTCTCTTTCTTTGATCGTTTTGCATTTGTTACCTCTTCTTGACTGTAAATATTCTTTCAATAATTAGAATAATATGTTGGAGGTAGGCACATTCATTACTATGATTATTATTTTTTATTATCATTGTTATTATAAATGTGCATGACATTGTTCATTTGAATCACACTTGGTTGAGTGGAAGAATAGCTATGAGCTAAACTCCGCCAAGTAAAATAAAGTCCCTTTATTATTATTATTATTATACATAAACAAGTGAAATTTGGAAATTGAATATTAAAGGTTGTAAACTTTCCTACTAGTGATGATAGATGACAAAATAGTCAAAGATGACGTCACAAGGCCATTGTGACCAATAATTCTAAATGGAACCCTACGGCAAGCGACACCTCTTTTAAAAGGTATCGAAAAAACCTATTCAATGATACTAATTTTGTTTGTGTTTATGGCAGTTTTGGCAACACGCTTTTAAAAAACGCAGAGCTGTGATGAATTTAATCAGTTAATACTAAAATTCCAGATTCAAGCTCCGCCTCTGGATAGTTGTCAAATAAGCTGACGTCTCCCTAATTCGACGTTTTTGTAATTGTCTGAGTTTTTGTACATTCAATAATTTGTGTATTGTTGATCGAACGTTCAACTGTTTTAGCAGCTCTTGGTACTTTTAATATTTTTGACATTTTAATAATTTGTTAAACTGTTGTGAGTCGAACGTTTAAGTGCTTCAAGAAGCGAAATGGTACGTGCTTTAGGTGATAAAGTAGCAGCGATCCTAATTCTTGGTGAAACTGGACAAAATATTCATGCAGCAGAACGCATTCTTAATGAGAGGTTTCCCGATCGCCCTGTTTCGAGGACTTATTTAAGGGAGCTTCTTCGTAAGTTTGAAACAACGGGTAGTATTAATGATGCGAAACGATCTGGTAAACCACAAATTCAAAATTCATATACTGGCAGAAGTAATAGGTAATCCTACTTCTTCAACAACTCACGTTGCATCTACCTGTGAAGTCAGTCGAAGTTGAAAAAAAAACAAATTTCATCCATACAAATTAAAAATGGTTCATCAACTCTCATACGACGACCCAGACCGAAGACTAGAATTTTGTGAAAATATGGAAACTAAAATTAACCAACAGCCAGACTATGTCAAAACAATTTGTTTTAGTGACGAAAGTACTTCCTATCTAAATGGAAATGTAAATACACAGAATGTGAGGTATTGGAGTGACGCAAATCCTCACCTGTTTCGTGAAACACATACCCAATTTCCCCAGAAGGTGAATGTTTGGGCAGGTATCCTGGGAAACCATATCGTTGGGCCTCTTTTTTTAAATACTTATTTAACTAGTGAGGTTTATATGGAGCTGTTGCAAAACGCAATAGAACCGTTAATCCTTGAAATTTTGGAAGATAATCCAGATGAATTCGGCAATTTGGAAATAGACGACGAGGTTCAACGGAATGGCCAGCTCGATCACCGGACCTCACACCTTCGGATTTTTTTCTGTGGGGGTACCTCAAATCGGAGGTTCACGCCACTTTAAAACAACGTATTGTTACATTTGCAAAAGTACGAGTTTAAGAATAGGATGTCAGGAAGTAAATGGAGGTCACTTCGAGCAATTTCTTTAAGTAGATACTGATTCTTAAATCTGTTATTAATATCATACTGAATGGAGTTTAAATTTCAATGTTTACTAATGAGCCATTAAAACTGCCATAAACCCAAACAAAATTAGTATCATTGAATAGGTTTTTTCGATACCTTTTAAAAGAGGTGTCGCTTGCCGTAGGATTCCATCCAAAATTATTGGTCACAATGACCTTGTGACGTCATCTTTGACGATTTCGTCATCTATCATCACTAGAAGGGAAGTTTACAACCTTTAATATTCAGTTTCCGAATTTCACTTGTTTATGTATAATCGTTTCAAAAATAAGAGGGGGGAGGGGACTTTTGAGAAACACTGTATAACTGGTGATTTATTAGTCTCAACGTTCCTCTGAGGTATGTGCCGAGACCGCCAGTGAGGTATCGTCCGCATATATCTTCAGTAGTTGCGATTTTAGTTGAAGTGGTAAGTCGTTTATATAAAGTAGGAATATCAGCGGTCCGAGCACAGAGCCCTGAGGAACTCCTCTATTCATAATATGATAGTTGGATATAGCATCCTTTACTTTGACTATCACTTTCCTATTGCTGAGAAAGTCCACAGTCCAGTCCAAGAAAATTCCTCTGAATCCAACATTGTACAATTTATTCTCGATGAACTTTATGTCTAAACTATCGGAGGCACGCGATAGGTCGAAAAACAGACCTGCCACGGGCTTTACCTTATCTAGTTGCGCGTAAACATGCTCAAATAGATTGCAAGCAGCAGTTTGTGTTGATCTGTCTGCTCGGAATCCATGTTGGTGTGTGGTTATGAGCTCGTTGATATTTAAAAAATGGGTCATCCTACTGTAAAAAAGTTTTCAAAGATTTTAGAAATAACACTCAGTACTAATACTGGTCGATAATTGGATAAGTTTTCGGGATAATTTTTCTTGTGAATTGGGATAACTTTAGCATAGAAACAGCTTCTGCAATTGAAAATGGTTAAGCCATAGAAAAATGCATTCTATACCATTTCAACAAACCCAAATAATATGATGAGAAATTAAGTCATAATTTGCATGATTTATAGTCACGATATGCTCATAATCAGGTTAAACAACATTTCATCCTAAAATGATGCGATAGCTTCATACACGAAACAAAACAATCGCAATATATCCCCGTCACTCAAATAGAGACATCGCAACGGATAAGTAAAATTTGACGTGGAAATTTCATGGCGAATTTGCCTCGGTGGAAATTCACTTACATGCGGCGTTAGCTGAGCTGTTCATGGCAAACCAGGATGCCAATGATATTACACCGTGACAGGTGTAGCGTAATGGCATTTGGGAAAAGTAATCAATAACGAAGTTGCACATCGGGTGGCTTACAAGGATATAGAAAGTTTAGCGAGGCGTAAAATGAAAGATTAAGAAGTTTTATGAGATACTTTTTCACATTTCTTTTTTTAGAAAGGGTTGATAAATGCGGAAACAACGCCTTCTAGATGCTTAAACTATATATTTTGTCTGAAAAATCATATTCGAGGTATCCAAAATAATACAGAGTTGTGATTGGAGTAAATTTTATTTTGCTCTATGTAAACAATATTTTTAATATCAGCAATTTCAAAGGAAAACTATTATCCTACGCCGATGATACTGCTGTAGTATCAGTGGGTCGAACTTGGAATGAAACATACGAAAATGTAAACAAAGGAATGAAAATGATATATAACTAAGTAACAATCTATCGAGTCTCAACATAGACAAAACTAAATTTGTAACTTTCTCTTCAACAAGAAAAGACCAACCTGACGAAAACCTCATTACGATTCACAAATATACGTGTACAGAAAACCAAAACTGTGGATGTTCCCGAATATGTAAAACAAATACTATTAGATATTTGGGCGTCATGATCGACCAATTTCTACGCTGAATGATCTCATAGATCACATAGTGAAAAAACTCCGCAAACTAATTCGAAAATTTTACCAACTAAGAAGCATCATAAGTAGAGATGTCATATTGAAGGTATACGGTGCTTTGGTGGAGTCGATAATTAGATACTGCATCTTAGTATGGGGTGGCTTATTTAAAACATCACTACATAATCTTGACGTAATACAAAACACACTGATCAAAATCGCCTTGAAGAAGGATAGGAGATATTCCACAGAGCTACTTCACGAACAAAGTGGTTTGTTCAAAGTCGGAAAATTATTCGCTTATAACTGTTTATTATGGATTTGCAGTAACCCCATTAACATTATTACACATAAATACAATACGCGAATGACCTCCAAACAGGCAATTACAATACCAGGTTATAGATTGAGTCATAACCAGAAATTTGTAACTTAATTTGGCCCGAAATTATACAATAAGCTACCACTCCATATGAAGAATATTAATAACTACTGTCAATTAAAGAAATACCTAAAGTTTTCATCAGAAATTATTATGACCAATTGCAGGATATCTTTGAAAATGTTTGAGCTAAATTACCTGATCTCTCTTCTTATTACCTCCCTCTAGCCATCATCTCCAATTGCGGTTCTAAACCTAGTAAGGTAGACAAAAGTATATAACTAAACGACCTATTTTAGTTTTTATGTTTTTATTCTATTCTATATTATATAACACAACCAATATCAATCTGTAACAGCCACGACACAAGCCTAGCTTAGGTGGCTACAGATTGTTTAAAACATGGTTCTATGATAGGATTATTAATGATAATTAGAATTGTCAATTGCAGGGAAATCATGTAACTGAATGATTGAATGACATGAAAAATGGATAAACTACTTACTTAAAAAAAAATAGTTTTGCATTGATAGCAGAATTATAAATTAAGTTGTGTAGAACTGAGTGGACTGTTTGATGGTGATGAAATTATAGTTTAAAAAAACTAAAAGAACGCGCTTATACAGGATTATTCAATGTGAATTGTGCACACAGTAAGACTAGATGGAGGGCACTGAGGTGCTTCTAGCTAACCTATATGTTATGGGTTTATCGTTCTTTATAACCAAGACACAGGGTGATTTATAAATTTTTCCCCAGTTTTCAATTAATTATAACTTATGAAACACCCTATACATTTTTGTAATATTTGGTTCGTATGTTCTTTGTCCACAGTGGTGTCGATTAACATAAAAAAAGTCTACGGATTTTGTGATGGTAATGGGAAAGCTGCCCAAAGAGAATATGCACAGCGATTTCCTGGCCGGTTATCTAGGACAGGACTTTTTCTAATGTGTTTAGTACCTTAGAGAACGCGGTAAATTTCCCAACTGTAGCACAAAATGAAAGTTATGGAAGTTATGAAAGACGATATATCGATTTGGACCAAGATATTCTTAACCTTGTACAAATAATCCAAAAATGAGTACGAGAAGAATCAGTCACGCCACTAATGTTCCTCAGTCTACTGTTTGGCGAAAATATATAGAGTAGAGTATATTTATTTAACTACATTACAATATACATGTTTGTAGCACGTCATGAAAAAACGACAATACTGTAGAGCAGAAAATTGTTAAAATATAAAATGTTGTTAAAATATAAAATATAACATATTGTTAAAATAATACTAATACATCACGTATAGTGTAAAAATATTGTAAATTATTGTAAAAAGTGTGGTAAATAGATAAAAAAAAAACATAGAAAGTGAACTTAAGAATGGAAATTAGGCGAGACGAATTCTATTCCCTACAAAGTCTGAAATGTCCAATGTATTCCTCTGTGGAATAAAAGCAATGTGTCAAAAATAAATTTTTTATCCTTATTTTGAATAAGTTTAAACTTAATGATTTCAATTCTGGTGGTAGTATATTGTAGAGATAATAATTCAGTGAATTTCTCTTGGATTTGGTTAGGCGGAACCTGTTTGGTCTCAGGTTATCTGCTTGTCTAGTACCATAGCTGTGTATATCAGATTGCTTAGTGATCATCGAGGAGTTTTTGTGAATCTCTATCAGAACTTGAAAAATATACAAACACGGCAAGGGCATTATTCTGTGCTCAATAAACAAAGTTTGGCAGTGTTCCAGATAGCTTACACTGGATAAGATCCTGACAGCTTTTTTCTGTAAACGAAAAATTGAGAGAGAATCAGGCGAACCACCCCAAAGAATAGTAGCGTAACTGATGTGCGAATGAAATAACGAAAAATATGTTGTTCTGAGTGCATTAAAATTGGTTACAGTTTGAAGTTGTCTTAGGACAAACAGAGCACTGCTGAGTTTACTTTTCAATTTGGTAATATGAGGTTTCCATGATAGATCACTATCCAGAGTTACTCCTAGTAAATTTGCAGAATGAGTTTCTGTGGCATTCGTGGACGAAAGATAAAGAGATTGCATTTATCGTTGTTCAGTTTGAGTTTATTGGCTGCGAACCAATTTCCAGATCTATTAGCTAATTCTTCATGAGTTCTGTACAGCTCCGATCTCAGTTTTCCAGAATAAAGGAATGTCGTATCATCTGCAAATGAAACAGTTTTCACTGGACCCATATAGTTACTCAAGTCGTTTGTGTATATTATGAATAACAACGGTCCTAATATAGACCCTTGAGGGACACCATGCTCATTATGTTTGAAATCAGATAAGGAATTTCCAATACTTACCGCTTGAAAGCGGTTTTTCAGATAGGATTGTATCAGATTGAGTGGTACTCCCCTAATGCCATAATAATGTAATTTATCAAGTAATATATCATGTGATACGCAATCAAATGCCTTGGAAAGGTCACACAGGGTGATAGCAGCTTGCATTCCATCCTCCAAGGTAGATATTATATCATTCACGACATTCAAGACAGCGAGAGCAGTAGAGCGATTGGGTCGAAAACCATATTGAGTGTTGCTAAAGAAATTATTTGACTCAAAATAGCACCTCAATCGTTTATTCAAGATTTTTCTATTAATTTCGCAAAGACTGAGATGAGGAAATAGGACGGTAATTGTTGATATTATTTCTATCACCATTTTTAAACAACGGTGTTATTTTGGAAAATTTAAAGCAATCAGGAAATATTCCTGATATGAAGATGGAGTTTATTAGATTAGTAAGTGGAACTAAAATAATGTCGCTAGTATCTGTTATAATTTGAGAGTTGAGTTCATGTATATCAAGACTTTTAGATTTCTTCAGAGATTTTATGGCATCCGATACTTCTTGAGGTGTTACCGGCGACAAATAAAACGACCCACAAGGGGCTGGAAAATTCTTGAAATTTAAAAGTTCACTGGACGATACAAGTGGTAAGTAATTTATTATATCAACAGCAATATTGACAAAAAAATCATTGAAATCATCAGAAGTAAGATCGGGAACCGAATTGACACGGTGAAAATTATTTCTTTCAAAGTTTATTATCTGCCAGCATGCTTTCGATTTGTTTACGGCTGAAATAATATATCGATCATAAGCTGCCTTTTTTGCTTCCTTCAACGAACAGTTGTATATCGTTCTGAATTGAATGTAATTATCAACGTCAGTTGTTTTTTTAGTTACATCAGCTTTAAGTTTCAGAGCTGATAACGAATCTCTCATAGATTTAAGACTTTCATCAAACCACTTAACTGGAATGATTTTTTTATTTGTAGAATATTTCCTTAATGGGCAGTATTTCTTTACCGCATCATTGTAGGTTTTTACCAAAAAATTTGCCAAGTACTCAACATTTCCACTGGATTCAAAAATTGTCCAATCAACAGAAGCTAGAGCATTTTTTATATTTGAAATGGATTTTTTGGCAGTATTTCTTTACCGCATCATTGTAGGTTTTTACCAAAAAGTTTGAATTTACAACTTCTTTCTCCTGAATACTTATAAACTGGCCGCGGTGGTCGGAAAGGCAAGGTTCTATAACTCCACTTTCAAACAAGGATTCACTAATATTTGTTATTATATTGTCCAGACAAGTAGATGATGTAGCTGTGATTCTTGTGTAATCACTTATGGTAGCTGACAAACCAAAAGACATTAGAATATAATTCAGATCATTCAACTCTTTGGAGTTAACCTTGAAATTTATATTAAAATCGCCTACTATTATTATTCTTGTTTCAGTTGAAATAATATCATTTAGAACACTCTCTAAGTTTTCGAAAAATACACCAATATTACCCTTGCCGGACCTATACAAAGTCAAAATAGTAAGTTTCATCTTCGGTAACTCGATTGCACAGAACTCGCATGACTGTTCTATATTGAATTTATTAACATTTAGTACTTTAAAAGTAATATCAATTTTCGCAAATATTGCGGTTCCTCCGTGGATCATATTGCTTCTTGAAAAGGAAGCAGCACAGATAAAACCATTTAAATTTATACTGCGAAGATTAGTTTCATTCAGCCAGTGTTCACTTATGCAACAAATATCAAAGTTTTGCCCCTCTAGAAATACATCAAACATACCATGCATAGTATTGCATGGTATAATGACAATTAAATGTGATGGAATAGAAAATGTCAACTTTCAAAAGTAAAAATATTGAGAAAAAAGATACATGAGATTGATGGCAACATATTCTACTACCTCGATACTAATTGATTTATTGGATCGTTTGGGAGGAGAATAACGCTTTTTCCTTACGTGACGAAAATATACAAATATGAACAATCTAAATCTCCATATCGAATTACATTCGGAGTTGAAGATGCTGGCCAATCGAGTAACCGAATGAAATGTGTTTAACATGTTAGTACTCACAGCAAACATAAAATATAAATAAATATAAAAAAAATATGGCAGGGTTAAGGATTGAACCCCAGATCTCTGGCTTGGTAGTCCCTCGTTTAACAGCAGCTCCGTTTGGTCTTTCGAATTATTCGTGTATTTGTAGCACAATAATAGAATATAAATTTACTTGATATTTCATGTACATGAATACATTTATAGCAGGTCACTTCTGGGAGCCATAAGCCCACACTGAGTAAAATTAAATAAAATTAAACATATTAAAATCACCTAACAAAAGGCAATAAAACAAATACACTTGAAAACCAGATCGTTAATGAGAGGAGAAAGTAGTGAGTATGTTCATAAATATAATTTCAAGAATGTTGAAAATGTCCCCGAACTGAGTAGAAGCAATGCTGTAATAGGAATTTTTTAAGTTTTTTCTTGAATAAAGTTGAGTGAAGGGATTTCATATACGTTGTCGTTCTATAGTTGTGAATTTGAGACTGAGTTACTGAATTATTTGTTTGTTCGTTTATTTCGACCAGATTCTGGAGATGGCAGAGGGAGTATGAAATAAAGGCTGGCAGTGGTCCCTAAATCCACAGTTTGCCATAATTCTTAAGGCCTTTTTTTGTAGACGGAAAATTTCCAAGGATTTTGAGGAGTTGCCCCATAAATTAGTGCAATAAGTTAAATGCGAATGGAACAGAGCAAAATATATGCATTTGAGTGTCTCTGAATTAATATGAAGTGTCAGCTGACGTAATAGGAATAGTGAGCTCGAGAGTTTGTGCTTCAGTTGGTCAATATGACAATTCCAGCTCTCAGTTTATCGTCAATTATTAATCCCAGTAGCTCTTTTGTTTTCAAGTACAGAAGAGTTTGTTGAAAGAATAATGTTCTGAGTTTTACCATCATTTAATTGTGATTTATTTGTTTGAAACCAAGTTTTGCTTTATTTTGAATGTCTTGTGACAATATTTTTAATTGTTCCGTATCCTTGTGCGAATATAACAGCGTTGTATCGTCATCGAATAAAGTACATTTTTCCGGAGCCAAAAATTGTGATAGGTCATTAATATGAATAACGAAAAGTAACGGCCCAAGGACAGATCCTTGCGGCACTCCATGTATATTCCTCTTTGGTTCTTATCTGCAGTTTCCCTCTTCTACAGCCTGGAATATGATAGTTAGATTTTATGAGAGTTAGTGCAACTCCTCTCACTCCATAGAAACTCAGTTTCTCAAGAAGAATGTAATGAGATACACAGTCAAAGGCCTTAGAAAGATCACATAACATGACTGATGAATGATGACCGTTTTCCATAGCCTCGACTATATCCCCCATCACCTTCAGTAGAGCTCGAGCAGTGGAGCGAAATCCATATTGGGAATCGTGAAAATATCCATTAATTTCGAAATATTCAGCCAGTCTTTTCTTAAGGACTTTTTTTGGAATTAAAAAAAAAATGCAAATAATAGAAATTGGACGATAGTTGTCCACATACATTTTAGAGCCTTTTTTATAAAACGGCATAATTTTAGTGATCTTCAATATATCCGGGAAGATACCATGAGCGTTGCGGAATTTAATATTTCTAAAAGCTAAGTAGAAAATATATTTGTAATTTTTTTTTTTCAAAATCATACGTGAGTTATATTGTCTCATTATTGTAATTTTGTAATGAAGATTTGAGAAATGGAAAGTGCAGCAAGTATTTGTAATACAAACAAACAAAGTAAGTTAAGTAAGTTAATAAAATTGTGTAACTTGATACAAGCATTTACTGTCTACATACGTTTAGTGTACATGTGATTCGAGTGTTTACTACTTGTATACATTACAGAGAGACAATAGTGAAAACATATGCTCAGCGTCGAAAAAAGTCTCGAAAGAGAGAAAAAAAGGATAAGGAACTTCTTTCCTGACAGGGGTCCTCGGACCGCACACGATTTTTTGAAGTAAATATTGACCTAAATGTAACCTCAAATACTTTCATATAGCTAGGGAGTGGATAAGTCGATAAATATGTCAAATTTGTACTCTTGTTACCCATTTTCCTACCTAAAAGTCGAAAGGAACCTATTAACATTTTATCGACATCGCGAAACAGACTTCATATTTGTTCCCTTCGCCATTGAATTTAAAAATCAATATTTCTCACAAAACAACCACATCTCAATGAAAAACCATCGTAAGTGAGAAATATGTGGACATACTTCAACCTTGAAACTAATTTTGTTTCACAAAAAAGTTAATGTTCTGACTCGAATTTTTTTCGAAAATTTTAAAAATAAATTTCCAAAAAATAACTTGTATGCTAAATATTTGCATTTGAAATTTAAAAAAAATTGTCATAAAAAATGTTATTGAATTTTACAAAGTTTGAGCTTTAATATTCTGATGTTTTTCTGTTTATTTTTAACAGAAAACATCGGAGAAAATATAACACAAAAATTCACAGAAATATTTTCTGTGAAATTCTAGGAAAATTATATGATACTACTGATGAAATACACGGAAATTCATCTGATTTTCTCCAACGAATTAATTTACTCCCATTAATTTAACGTGGGTAAAAATCAACATTATCACAGGAAAGTTTGTATCGCAATTACAATTATGACTTATGACTAGCATCTTCCATCCATCTTCCAATATGAAGCCATATTTATATTACAGGTTTCACACTACCCAAGCTATGCTTTCGTGATTCATTGGACAAATCAGTAAAAATTCCAGGAGAAAAGATTTCTCATAAAACTGTCGAATTTGTCAGCAATGAAATCCTAGCGCTCATGCAAATACCCTCGAAAAAACTTTGTCGTTCACATTACCGAAGGCTGGTGGAATGGGAATCTGAAGTTGCGAAGGTTTTTCCTTTCAGCAATGAAATTTTTCGAATTCCAAGCTCTTATTACAAAGCAGACTTCCTAAACGAGAGTATTTGCTTTATATTTCATCCTGGTAATTAGTGAGCATGACAAAAAATTAAAGCAGACAGACACTTCCCGGGTACTCCTCTGAAAGCTTTCGCTCAAACAAAATATAAAACCTAATGAATTCATTAAACTACCTAAATGTAAGACAAACAAGTCGGACTGACGGTGACAGCAGAGTTTTCTTTTGATGTTGGTCTAGGTTCGTGGACAGACTCAAATTAAACAGCATGAATATAAAATATAAGTCGGAGGATAAATTAAAAGCTCACATTACTGTTGAAGTTTTGCAGCAGAAAAAGCGCCCATGGCGTTTTGAACAACCAAAAGTTCGGTTGGAATTTTGCATATGGGGTAAGAATGGAATGGTTGATAAAATGTCGCAGCGGAGATGTGGTTGCTCGGGGGAAACTCACTTTATAATTATTTCTTGCTCTGCCAGCCATCCAATTTCAATATCAAAAACTGTCAAACACAATTCTTTGCCGCTGATGGGAAAATATCACAAAGGTATTGGCCCATTTCTAACAGGAAGAGCGCAACAAAAAAGCGACTCATTTAAATGAGACAAGATGACTTAAGTGGATGACGATACACTGATAAAAAAAAAAACTGGTTTGAACTTATTTTTTGGAGGAATAAGTAGTCATCGCTGACTGATTATCCTTGATATAATCAGTGACATTTACATGTATAGGAATGGTCAGACATTTATGTTAAAATACAAATATAATATATTACGAAACAATTCAACCTGAGATAAAATTGAAAAACGTACAATAAAATACAGTATCCACAAGGATCTATGCTATTTGACAAGATGCACCACCATGGCTCATTCCCCTGCCCCCTTGTAATCTATACCTCACCAACTTCAACAAGGCTGAAACACACCTAGTTTACTCCACAGCCACTTCTACGCATCACTCAGTAAATATCAGAGTCACTCACACATCTACACAGATGCTTCCAAATCGGATGAAGGGGTAACAGCAACCAAATATGCCATCAGCGAAAATCTACAGAAAACATTGATCGTAACAGACTCCTTGAGCTCCTTACAAGGCATGCAACAAATATTTTCCGATAATCCACTGATCAAAACCCTCAAAAACCACCTCCACTCAATCAAAGGAGACTCTAGAAAGCTGGAATTCATGTGGGTCCCTTCACATATCGGAATCCATGGTAACGAGCAGGTAGACAGAATAGCACAAGATACAATGAATGAACCAACAGCACCCAAGCTAAACCCCAAAATACACATGAAATATGTCATCCATAACTACTGGCTGTCGAAATGGAGAAACTCGCGTACAAATAAATCAAGAACGACATTAAACCATGGAGAAATACCCCCCACCAACGAAAACACCAGGTAATGATCACCGTACCGGACACACCAGTACACCCATGAACATCTGTGACAGGAGAGGAAGAGAAGAAATGTGACATGTGCCAGGTACCAGTGTCGGTTGAGCACTTTTTATCGGAATGTCCAAAGTTCGTGAAACAACGTCAGGACTACGAGATAAATACAGATTTAAAAGTTGCTCTCGGTGTGAACTGTAATGTTCTACGTATTGAAGGTTTTCTTACAGAAATCGGTTAACTCAACAAATTGTGAACATACTCATTGTCAAAATACTCATGAACATGCTCTCTAGATTGTAAATGTTAACACCACTGTAATCTTATTGTGCCGTTGCTACTAACCCTAGTGGTTGATGCAACTATTCTTTAAATAAAAAAAAAAAATATACGTATTTGTAATATAATAATTGATTTTTTCTTAAAATTTTAAAATAAACGTTTTTTCCTTTTATAGAGAAACCTGATGTGACAGAGCAAATATGGAGGTATTTTTGTGTTCAGAACACTCAAAATTAACGATATTTAACAATCAAATAAAAACAACGTTCCAAAAATTTTAATTGTCGGACGGGCTATGGATGTTGAAAGCAGAATAAGAATGAAGTGTCAGCGTTTCTGTTTCATTATTCTCCAAAACAAGCATATCCTCTCTCCACGTCCACGAAAACAGAAGAAGAACCAATCAAGCGCAACAAATACGGTTTGTATCTCGGGATTGCACGAATCCCCCAACAACAATAAATTTGCATATAGCCTGCTATTTGCAGAACCTCACCTAATTGCATCTCCGCGCAATCATGCTGAGTACCTTCCAATATGTAATATCATACGAGTTCATTGAAAAGGGGACTCGTAATGAGAGTGAGGCTTCCCTTCACATTCAATTGCCACCCCAAATAATCTAAAAAGTGAAGCATGTAATTCGAGAGGTCCAGAAGGGTTAGATCCCCAGACGATGGCTCATTAACGTGGGCATAAAGTAGCGTTAAGATCAGGTTGCTTCTTGCCCTTATGCGCTCTCTCCACGTCCACATCAACCTCTTGACGGCAGGAGAGGCTCGAACCTGACGTGGTAATGAAATTTCATAATTGTCTTTGGTGAATAAGTTGTTGGGAACAATGGACCGTTGATTGAATGTAAGAAATGAAAGTGAAAGCTCGGTGAGTTTGGATGAATGGGATTGAATTAGGAAGTGGTGACTATTCATTCACTCTTCTGGTTTGGTACGTTTGTTTGTAAATCCTTATAAAGAGCTATGGTGTCAACGAGTTTTATTCATTTGGTTGAAACTAGAATGGAATGACATTCATTATATTCGTTCCTGCGTTTTATTCAGAGAAATGCGAAATTGCGCGTTTGCTTCATTCATTGCGATGGGATTGAAATTATTTACATTCAGATCTACATGAGCTGCACAATTTTCATTCAAAAGGTTTTTCTTTAAGATGTACACACAAAAAGGAAATCGCTAATAATTAATTTTTAATAATTTCATATTTCGGGTTTGCCCTGAAACTGAGATGATAGGATCATGTCAATCAGATTTATGACAGTTCAGAACGTTATGGATTTTTCTCGATTTCAAAGTTAAATTATATAAATAAGAAGAGATAAATATATGATTGAAAAAATTCAAATAGACCCAATGATTATACGCAAATGACGGATAATTTCTCTATTCTATTACATACAGGGTGTTTAATGATTGAATGCTGATCCAAAATTCTTTTTATAAACATAGGTCCGCAACCACTTTATTTCTGAGATACAGGATGTTGAAATTAAAAAAAAATCAGTTCCTCCCCAGTATCTCCGAAACCGCTTTAGATTTTTCTTCAATTTTGGTACATGCAAAGTACGCATAAAAATTATTTTTTTCCATGATGAAGGATTTCTTAATTTTCATCAGTGGCGTCCCTGTTAACATGCCCTGTCATATTTTTGATCAAAATAATGATACGTCACTGTCTTTTTTCCAAATAAATATTATTTTTGTAATTGTCTTCTTTCTTCTCATGAAAATGGTCTTCTGCCTTTTTTTCGTCTGGCGGACGGTTTTCGATTTAGAAAATAAAATACATTCATTTGCTTGTCCCTATGCGATTTTTTCTCTTGGTTTTAATTTCACAATTGTGGTAACCAAAGGATCTAGGCAAGATTTCCATAATTTAATGGTAACTATTATTTAGTTTTTGTAATGAGTACGCATAAAATTCATTTTTTATTTTTAAAAACATAACTATTAAGAACAAGAAATACCAAAATCAAATTAACTGTTCAAAATGTCCGCCTCCTGCAAGTAAGCACGCTTCAGCCCTCCTTGTCATTGACTCGCGTACTCTTTGGGAATTTCCTGGAGTATTCCTTATTGCTACACAGGAAACTACTATGCGGTTTCGCAATTCTTCCTCAGTTAGAATTGGTTGACTGTACAGCGAAGTCTTGAGATATCCCCAAAGAAAATAATCATGACTGTTCAAGTCTGGGGATCTAGCTGGCCATGATTCTGTTCCCTCACAACCTATCCATGAAGAATCCTCCATACTAGAATATGGGCAACTTGCCTCGTACTTAGTTCAGGATTTTCGTCAACTGAATTCAAAACAGCTACCTCAATTTCTGGAGTTCTTGCAGTCCGATGTGCTCCTTTCAAGTGATGATTTGGCTCAGAACTTCCTGTTTCACAGAATCTTCTGTGGGTGCTTGAAATCGTTCGAACATCAGGAACCATTCTTTTTGGGAAGCGCTTTCGATACAGTCGCCTGGCTTCATATGCGTTCCCGTCAGCAAGCCGTTACAAGTAATGCATGTCTGCTAATTCGGTATTTGTAAAATTTACCATGTTATTTTTTCAATTAACAAGTTTTTATAACGTAAATAATATTACGTATCTAGCTAAAGAAGTGTCAAAATTGTTTATGTTGAAAACAACGAAATGTGTTCTCAGCATACTAGAGGTTTCCACCCCACAAGATAATCCTATTACTCTTCACCGTCTGATATCGCATAGGGACAAGCAAGTGAATTCATTTTATTTTCTCACTCAAAAACCGTTCGCTGGACGAAAAAAAGGCAGGGGACCATTTTTATGAGAAGATAGAGGACGATTACAAAAATAATATCTAATTGGAAAAAAGACAGTGGCGTATCGTTATTTTTATGAAAAATATATCAGGGCATGTTAACAGTGACGGCACTGATGAAAATTGAGAAATCCTTCATCATGGAAAACATTTATTTTTATGCGTACTTTGCATCTACCATGATTGAAAAAAAGCCAAAGCGGTTTTAGAGATAGAGAACTGATTTTTTAGTTGAATTTCAACATCCAGTATCTCAGAAATGAAACGATTGCGGACCTATGTTCATATGAAGAATATTTCGTAAAATCATCCAAAGATTATTGCCTTTTGGGATTAGCATTCAATTATGAAACACCGTGTATAACTATACCACCTAGCAATAATCAACCCAAAAACAATATATTCTTTTGTTACTCCAAAATTAATTAAACAACTCTGAAGGCATTATTGAAAAAGGAGAACTGATGAAATATAATGGAACTAAATGAACCACAACAAAGCTATAATCTATTTATCGAAAAATTCCAAATTCCAATTTTATTTGAGGTAATTTTCTCATAGTTTCATTCATTATATAACTATGTTGTTTGATTGGGTGTTTTATAATAATTTATGAAGATATGGAAACTCGAAAATTGTTATATGCAGGAAATAATATGTTCGTAAAAATTCATAAGCATTCAACTCTTTAGAATTCCATGGTATGTGATACATTTTCAAATGATTGTCTGGGCGCCAAAGTGGCTGGTTTCGGCTCTGTCTTCCCGCATATATATTTGAAATTACTGGACCACAATAACACTTTCATTGCATTCTGCCACCGTTTACACACTCACAAAAATCACACCAATTAAGTCACAGTAATTCCTCAGTGTTCCTATAATTTGCACTTCATAAATGTGGAATAACCACCGCTTTGAGTTTTAAACCTAGTCAAATAAAAAGTCAACGAGGTGTTAATAAGCGGATACTTGGCAATACACACCGCCATCTAATTGGTCTGGATAGTCTACCATACATATTTATGAGTAGATAGCTTCTGGGAATTTCTATAGGGATATGTGGAGGGTAATGAGGGAGGGGTTTTCTAAGGAAATGGTGTGAATTTTATTCGACGAAAACAAGAAGCACTTTTTTTGTTAGCACTTTAAGCATATTTTGTTCATTTAATAATAAATTGGCTAATATACCTTCATAATTCATATGCAGACTGACTGAACACTTTTGTGGAAATATATTTTTGTTGTCATAAAACCGTCCCAAGAAGGAAAAATATTGACAAAGAATCAGAGAGTATCAGGGAGTAAAACTGTTTTGGAATTTGATTATAATAACTATGATAGATTTGTCTTGAGATCATTCGGATCCATCAAATATTAATATTCATCTATAATTTATTCAAGATGGTAATGGTAAATAGAAAAATAATATTTAATAGGGTATACATGAACTTGGAACAGATATGGTTCCAGATGGATGGTGCCCCATGCCATAGTGGGTTAGATGTAAGACAATACCTTGAAAATCGTAAGGCAATACTTTGAAAAATGTTGTATGTACATCAGTTTTCGGAAATTCGTTGCCCACCTCGGTCTTCAGATTTAACTCCACTCGATATTTTTATTGTGGGGATACTTGAAACAAAAAGTAAATCTCCAATCTCAGCACGGATTCAGCAAACACAAATCTATTCAAACAGCTTGTTACCACCTACTGAGTCATTTATACACTGAGATCGATAGCAACAAATATGTCCTTTCATTATTCTTTGACCTATAAAAAGCCTTCGACACAGTGTGCCCTGAATCCCTAGTTGAAAAACTGCCAAATTATGGTATTCCATGTGATTTTATGAACTGGATTGAGTCCTACATGACTAATAGAGAAATGGTGGTATCTTGTAATGGTCTTACCCCTGAGGCAAGAAATGTCAAACTGGGTGTGCCCCAGGGCTCTGTCCTAGGACCTTTGCTATTCCTCTTATATGTGAATGACTTACCGCAATACATTATGGAAGGCCATGTTACAATGTTTGCTGATGACACTACGATAACATTATCTGGCCAAATTATTGAACAACTCCTCAGAAATTCTCAAAACGTTATCGATCAGTTCAGTGCATGGTGTCAAAGAAATAAGCTCATACTAAATACCTCAAAATCAATTTATGTCAAATTTCATATCAGAAATAATAACTCAGCTGAGACTATTGACGATTTAAAAATGTCAGATAAAGTTAAATTCCTAGGAACCTACCTAGACGCTAATTTGAATTGGGAAAAGCAAGTGGACTATACTTGTGTGCAATTAAACAAAGCATATTATGCTCTAAGACAGATGAAACCCAGCCTGGATGAGCCTGTGGAGGGTAATGAGAAAGAAGCTTTTCTAGAGAAATGGTGTGAATTTTATTCGACGAAAACAAGAAGCACTTTTTTTGTTAGCACTTTAAGCATTTTTTTTCCATTTAATAATAAATTGGCTAATATACCTCCATACTTCATATGCAGACTGACTGAACCCTTTTGTGGAAATATATTTTTTGTGTCATAAAACCGTTCCAAGAAGAAAGAAATATTGACAAAGCATCAGAGAGTACCAGGCGAGTAAAACTGTTTTGGAATTTGATTATAATAACTATGATAGATTTGTCTTGATGATCATCCGGATCCATCAAATATTAAAATGCATCTATAATTCATTCAAGATGGTAATGATGAATAGAAATATAATACTAAATAGGGTATACATGAATTTGGAACGGATATGGTTCCAGATGGATGGTGCCCCATGCCATCAAGACAATACCTTGAAAATCGTAGGCAATACTTAGAAAAACGTTATACTTCAGTTTTTGGAAATTCGTTGCCCACCTCGGTCTTCAGATTTAACTCCACTCGATTTTTTTCTTGTGTGGATACTTGAAACAAAAAGTAAATCTTCAAAAGCCATTCACACATTTTGTCCATTTAAAAAGAATAATTACAGAAACGGAAACGGAGTATTACTAAAAAGCGTACTGAGATAATTTTGTGGTAGAACAATCACCTGTATGGAAAGAGAAGGCAGATATATTGAGACATCGGTGAATTGAAGGACGGGATAATAATATTCGTTACTACTAATTAGAACAAAATAAAATATAATGGTATAGTTATTCTAATCCCAATTGGAACGGCAATAAAAATAAGAGCACTACGAGGAGTGTTCATATGCACTGCCCGGCAAATGGAAAATTTATATACTACCTACCAGTGTTTTTACTTTCAGAGCGTTCCTGGTACAATCATAAAAAAGTTCTGTCGTGGGGAAGATAATTCCTTCTCGAAACTTTTTATGTCGGTCCAATTGGTAATAGAAATACTATGTAATAATGGGTATTTTTATCAATAACCTAACCTTTGATTCTTTGGCTATCGCAGTGAAGAGTCAGAAAATATTCGAGGGAAAAGCTGCAGGCCCAGCTATTCTCCAATAAACATTTCTATAGATATTCTGAGAAATATGTTCCAATAGGAAAAAATTTTTTTTGGGTTGATGGATATGATTGTATATTTAAACATGATTATTAGTTCTGAACAACTTTTCATAATAACAGTTCCAGACAAATAAAATTCATATTTTTTCACAAACCTCGGATACCCATGACTGATAAATTTTGAGATTTGATTATTCAACTTTTTAAGAAGAATTACTTTTTTACTCAAAATTAAAATAAAAAAAGTTTTAATTTGTCGCAAACTAAGTGTACTATGGTCAATCTATGTATTTTTTATTCAATATGACGTTTCGACATTGTTTATGTCATCTCAGGTAATTCTTAAAAATAATGTAAAATATGTAAAGTTAAAATCATAATACGTTACATAACAATAAATACGATTAAAAAAGAGATGTTCAAAACTTACAATCTAACCTCACAGTTATTCTTTCATATTTCGTGTTCATATTTCACGCTTAAAATGAACGTTGGTGAATGTCTGAGATTTCTGGTATCGAGTGTGTTTTATCTGTTATGATTTTTTATTTTTTAAATACATTGGAGTATTCGACATATTCAGTTATAGTATGTTATAATTCATGCAAGACTTTGAATAAAACAGAAAAAACTACAAAATATTACTCTTACCATACGTACAAAAATTATCCGATCAAATCAGCAGAGCCGTAGAAAAATACAACAATAGCACATCGATTACAAAATACAAATACCATTTTATACTCAGAATTAAAACCTGAAATTCCTAAAAATAAACAAACCCACACCGTTTATAAAATACCATGTAAAGATTGCAAAAGTACATATATGGCCAATCCAAACAATACCCACAAAACGAATTCAAGCCCACAAATACTCAAAAACGGGCATCACAGCATTGTCTAAACATGAAAAAGAAAATCAACATATATTCGATTTTTGACAAAGTTCAAATTTCGACAAAAGAAAAAAATACAAAAGTTATAAATTTCCTCGAAATAATTAACATGAAAAAAGATACAAACAGTATTAACAATAGAAACGACATAAAAAACCTCAAAAATACAACAACTTATTTTAAACACTGACTCCAAAAAAAAAAAAAAAAATAAACTGATCTTAACATTTTTACACGAAAAAGTCTTGCATGAATTATAACAATAGAGCTCACATACTATAACTGAATATGTCAAAAACTCTAATGTATTGAAAAAATTAAAAAACGATAACAGATAAAACAAACTCGATACCATCAATCTCAGACATTCAACACCGTTCATTTCAATCGTGAAACATGAACACGAAATAATAAAAAAATAACCGTTGAATTATATTGTAAATTTTGAACGTCTCTTTGAATTTTATTCGTATTTGATGTAATGTAACGTATTATGTTTTTACGTTTACATATTCTGAATTATTTTCAAGAATGTACCTGAAGATGATATAAACAATGTCGAAACGTCGTATCGAATAAAAAATACATAGACTTACTAAGGCACTTATTCCGCGAAAGTTATCATATATATATATATATATATATATATATATATATATATATATATATATATATATATATATATATATATATATGTATGTATTCGATAACATTGTTAATCACTTTTGCCTCTACTAAACATTATTGTGAATGACACGTTCGGTCACACGAAAGCCAATTTCCAGTACCCTTCAATTTATTTCACTTCTGTAACTGACAACAAAAGCTCTATCACTTGCAGTTTGTCTATATCCTGATGTTCAAAGACTGTACGGTGCCTTTGATGACGTATTTGTGTTTTTCTTGATGGCAGATACTATTGAAACTTTTCCCATCATGTGTCTCCTTAGGTCACTTCTCAGTTTCATTTGTGCTATCAACAACAGAAATATAAATCTGTTTTCTGTTACACCTATCCCCATTGTCATTCCTGTAAAACATTACGTTAATTATTCAAAAATGATAATTGTTCAATGAAATAACATGTATTGTACATTTAAGTCTGATGATGGTTAGAATGAACTGTTTTGAAAAAAGGCTTCGACTGTATAGAAAGGCTCATCTTAGTTCTTTCTTTCATTTGTACGAAGTTTTCCCTCAAAGAAATAGTTTCCTTGAAAATCATCAGGTACTGAGAATTCTGATATTAATTGGAAATATGATACAACCTCCAGGGTATGAGTTTCTCATTGTTCACATCCAAAACAAAAGCGAGACTTTGCTCGGATGAAAAGATCTTTTCACTTCCATACAATATTCACTACATACATAATCTGTCTTGATGTAAATAAGGAACCGCTCGCAGTTGTTCATACTTCTAACAAGTAGTCGTAGAATGTGACCATTCTGCCTGGGGTGGTATTTTGTGTATTATTAGTACGCATACCCAGATTCTGCTCTTGTATAAATTAAATGGTATATAACACAGTCTATGTTGTAAACAGTTGAATGCGACAAATCAGTGTAATTTCCTTAAAAAAACTTACCAAACAACCAAGTATATTATCCTATTCAATAACTCTGGCCTCTTTCACAGTTTATCTCCCCTACATATGCCTTTTTCATACCCTCATACCTTGTTCAGTCTTCTATTCCAATTCCCTCATTTCTTTCTGTATTCTAGGAATTTATTTAATTTTGAAACATTGTATATATGAAGACAAGGCCACAACAAAATAAAATTTGAATATTCCTTCAATTCCAAGTGATCCATAGAGACGCCGCACTGATCGCCCTTTCAAATTTTTTTTATTTCATCGAGGGAACTCCAATGAAAATTTCTTTCGTTCTTCCCATACTAAATTCGGAAAGTTCTAAAAACCCTGGGTAGCATTGAATTCTTGACACTGTTAAAGTCCGCCAGACTAACACTTCTTTCTGATTTTGATAAATCTCCAAGAGTGGAGCGACCGTTTAATCAACACGAAGTTGGACCAAATGAATTGAGTTTATCACAGATGGCTTGTAATTTAAACCGGGTAGCGAAACTTCCAAAGTTTCCGAGAGTTTTTGGGTACAAAAAATAGAAAAGAACGAAGTAATCCTTTTGAAATTGTTACATTGGTGGGGGTGTATCCTCTTCGTTTTATGTATTCTCATATTAGTTTGGAGAGTGTTAGGGGATTTCATGTGATGAGATTTTGGTAATCATGTTTTACACATGATATGTATACATTTTCTTCTTCGTATTGTTTAAAACTCTTTAATTTTTCCATTGAAAGAAGTACTGAGAAGTCATGAATTCTGCTCTTGTTCCAAACAGGTTTAGAAATCCACTCATGGAACTCAGTAGTTATACAGGCTGTTTCTTAATGACATGCCTAATTTTCAGGGAGGTTATTTCAAGGTCCAGGTTGAGAAAAAAAATTCATATGAACATGTCCTAAAGGTCTTAACTTTTGAACTACGGAGTGCTAAAGTTTTAAGAAAAAAATCTTTTTTTGATGTTAACTTTGGTATGACCCTAACTATTTTTGTGAATCGTAGTACGCATCTATCTATGCATCAAAAGACATTTTCTGCTGTACAAAATATTTTTTTATATAGCTAGATTACGCGAGCATAAACACAAGACAAAGTTGGCAAAAAAAACTTTTTTAGCACCAAAATACATAAATCAGAAAATAAAACTAAAGAAACATGGAGGATTATCAACAATGAACTGGGAAAAAATAAAAACAAATTCAGAAATCCAATATCCCTCGAACAAGAGGGCCTCATAACTCAGCTGAATGAAGGGTCTGAATTGTTTGCTGACTACTTTTTCAATGTAGCAGAAACTGCTATATCAAATCACTTTGGACAAAACTTGTCTCTCCAATGTACCGTAGCAGGAAAATCCCAATATAACTAAACCGTCCCAAACTCAACCCATTACTGAACATGAGATAGCAATAACCCTATCTGAAATGAAAAATAAAAAATCTGCAGGATTCGACGAACTATCAATTGTTATAATAAAGAAAATAATCCCGAACATTATTCAACCACTAACCCAGATATCTTTAAAAAAACAGTGGTTATCCCTGTTCACAAGAAAGGAAACCCGAAAGAAATGGACAACTACAGACAAATTTCCTTGCTCTGTTCCATATCCAAACTTTTTGAAAAAGTTGTTGCTGCCAGAATTTCAGATCACTTGGAAAATAATAATCTGTTGTGTCAATCTTAGCACGGATTCAGCAAACACAAGTAAAGACCATTCGAGGTTTTTTTCTCAAAATGGACCCAAAAATAGTCTCCTTAGTATTAGCATGTTATTGAGAAATATCCCGTATACATGGAGACTACAATCTATTAATATATGAAGAAGTTGTGAGAATGAGGCAATGAAAAAATAAGACAATGAACCTTGATATTGCTTGACTTTCTTGGAAAATGTATCCATTAATCCCTCATAATTATTTTAATAATGTAAAATAATTATTATTTATAAATCCGCAAAGAAAAGTGAAATATATAATGATTCGATTTTTTTTGTTCAATTGGGAATCTATAACTTTTCTGTATATATTTTTCCAAATATGGGTTTAACGAAAAAAAAAGTAAAGTAGTAACGCATGCGAAATAATTTTGAAGGCTGCTTTACACTGAATTACCATGAACTTAATTAAACAAAAATACTTCGATCTGCACTGAATATTTTTTTATTATGGCGATGGAGAGGTACAATATTGAATTGGTAAATCTGAAATACACCGCATAATTTTGTCATCAAAATAGCATTAATTCAAAGCTGCAGATGGATTCATAACCACATTCATTCATACCCTTCTCAAAATATACGGAAGGGTGGAGGTATAATAATAGAAGTCGCCTGATCTGCTTCAGTTTACAATAGGGACAATAATAGATTCAGTTCCAAAAACTACCTACTTGAATTCGGTTTTGTGCTGAATATATTTTCTACATCATTTAGCATTCCATTTTACTTATTTTGAAAAGGGTTTTTTTTTTCCATCGGACACTTCAATGCACAGTCACATGCTGTTTGGAATACAGGGGGATAATTAATTATACATTATCATTAAATGTTATTCGTGTATCAACTTCGAAAGATTTTTCGCCAATAAACTGCAGTCCCGGTCTAATAATATTACCATCAACAAACATCTGCTCCTACGAAAAGTGTCACGGGGGTACCTCAAGGTTCCGCACTGGGACCAATTCTGTTTCTGTTATACTTTAACGAAATTGATAAGCTAACTGATGATTTTTTTTATCATTTACGTAGATGACACCTCTCTATTGATTTCCGATAAAATGACGATATCCTTACTTCTAATGTGGCAGTGTGTTGAATAATATTTCCCAATCCCAATCCCAATCGACAAAAAACCTGTACTCAAAACAACATAATTTCTCGGTATCATCTAGACGAGAACTCGATTGGAAACGCCATTGTCAAGCAGTCATAAGTAAATTGAACTCTCTGGGTTATATGCTTAGGGCCTTGAAGCCAATTCTGCTACAAAACCAGCTACTTTTTGTTATCAAGCTTGGCCGCATCAAGTTGAGATACGGAATATGCTTGTGGGGTAACTCTACGTTATCCAATGACGTATTTGTGCTAAAAAAAAACATAAAAATAATTGCTGGCATGAAACAGAATGAAACTTGCATAGCAATATTTAGAGAGCTACGTGTTTTGACTGTCCCGTCCCTATGGATACTGGAACTGTGCTCATTTGTATTCAATAACAAGAAAACTTTCCAAAGAGAAAAAAACATTCACTCCGAACAAACCAGACAAAAAAATGATTACTATGTGCCTTATTGCAAATACAAAGTTATAGAAAACGCTCCTTCACACCTTGGCTTACAAATTTTCAACAGACTTCCATGCAAAATAAAACATGGAAAATGTAACTCCTACGAAAAAAAATCTGAAATAATTTTTAATCGAAAAAAGTGTTTATACATTGTTCGAGTTTTATGCCGACTGTTTAGGTACTGTGTGTTTTTGAGCTTAATTTATTTTTCTTTGTTCAATTTTTTTTAAGCTCTAGGTTAAGTTAGGTTCAGTTAGAAATATAACAATTGACTATTCTTATACAATGTATATTTGTCTTTAAAGAAAATAAATGCTACTCACACCTCAAATTTTCTGAACATGTTCAACAGAGAAAAGCGAATGGAATCGACAATATCGATTGGTGGATGTCTATCCCATATCATGTTCAAAGTTCAATCTAAACGATGATGATCGGAAAAAGTCTCCATTGCGACTAGCAGTGAGGCGCACTCATGAACGCTGAAAATTTTAGGGAAATATTTTTATCACTTATCGACTATTCAGTTTTTTTCATTAGAAAAATCTTGTTATTTTTGCCATATGCAGTGTGATTCAAAAGTACTTCGACAAACTTCAGGAGGTGATTTCTCACAATATTCTAATATTAATTGTAAAAAGTTACAGGGTGTTGAAGTTTTATTTTCATTTTCGTTTTTTTAAATAACTTTCGAAATACTGACCTCAATTTAACGAAAGTTGGTATTGGGAGGTTTTTGAGGTGTCGAATTCGAACCTGATGTTATTATTGCTCTTACTCATAGGGGGCGCCACCTACACGTCTTTTTCTTTTTTGAAGATTCATAACTCTTTTGAGCGTACTTCTAGCACATTTTTCAATAGAAAAATCAATTCCTCCATCATATCTACGTAAAGAAGCAACTCCTGTTACAAGTCGCTATGAACAACCCTTTTCTAGATATTTGGACTTGAAAATTTCAAGTCGATTATTTGATAATAGATGCGTGTTGAAGTTATTACCATTATTTTGCATTTTTCACAAGAATGCTTAGGAAATGAATTTGAAGTTTAAGTGAGTAGTTTTGGTTGTTTGTAGGGGGCGCCACCTATTCTATTTAGTTTTACTCGTTTGAAATAGTTATTTTTGTATCAAGGCTGCAAAATCAACATTTTATTTCAAGAAATTTTGAATATGTAGGATGAAATAAAATGAAGGAAATTGAATTGTATTCAAATAAATTGTTCAAAGTATCCACCTTTAGCGAAGATACATGCATTCAGTCTTCTAGTCATTGAATATCGTACCCGCTCAAATATTATTGGTGTGCTTCTTATTGTTTCACAGGCGTCTACTATTTGGTTTCTAAGATCTTTCTCGTTCGCTACTGGAGTTTTATAAAGTAGTGACTTCAAATGTCCCCAAAAATAAAATCTAGCGGGTTAAGATCTGGGGACCTTGGTGCCCACGCCTGATTAGGTTCTTCTACACCCCTACCGATCCATCGATTTGGATAGTCAGTGTTGAGGAATTCCCTGGCTACAATGCTAAAATGGGCCGGAGCCCCATCATGCATGAACCACATGCGGATACGAATTTCTAATGGTACATTCTGAAGTAGTAGTGTATGTAAGTTGCGCCATTCAGTCGGAACGGAAGAAAGGGAGGAGCTATCAAGTAATTATCAATGATTGCCGCCCATACATTTACAGAAAATTGATACTGATAATGTATTTCACTAACTGCGTGCGGATTTTCCAGAGCCCAAACATGGTTGTTATGAAAGTTTGTGATAGCATTTCGATCGAAGTTTGCCTCGTCCGTGAAGAGTACATATTTCAAAAATTGAGGATTTCCAGTCAATTTTCTCAAAAACCACTGACACAAAGTAATGCGTTGGGAAAAGTCTCGTGGCATAAGAGCTTGTACCCTTCGAATATGGTATGGATGAAATTATTGATGGTGAATAATTCTCCAAACTATGGAGAGTAGAATTGAGAGCTTCAGCAATTATTCTTGTACTTGGTTCTGGATTCTCCTCGAGAGCGTTCAAACCAGCTTCTTCCAGTTCTGGGGTTCGGACTGCTCGTGGTCTTCCAATAATATCAGCTGCCCTCTTAAAGCTACCTGTTTCTGTCAAAAGACGGTGGAGACTGGTAAATGTTGAAGCTGAAGGCAGTACTCGATTAGGAAGTCGCTCCTGGTAAATACGTCTTGCTTCGCGCGCATTGCCATCCGCAAGGCCATAAACGAAATGCATATCGGCTAAATGAGCATTATTGTTCAAATAATCCATTTTTTCAAAATTAGTGTTTCAACATTTACAGAAACTTCAACAAAACGTTTAACTGTCACATAATATGTAATTACCAAAACTACTCACTCAAACGTCAAATTCATTTCCTAAGCGTTCTTGTGAAAAATGCAAAATAATGGTAAAAACTTCAACACGCATCGATTATCAAATAATCGACTTGAAATTTTCAAGTCCAAATATCTAGAAAACGGTTGCTTATAGCGACTTGTAACAAGGGTAGCTTTTTACGTAGATATGATGGAGGAATTTATTTTTTTACTGAAAACTGAAAGTACGCTCAAAAAAGTTATGAATCTTCAAAAAAGAAAAAGACGTGTGGGTGGCGCCCCCTACGAGTGAGAGCTATAATAATATCAGGTTCGAATTCGACACTTCAAAAAACCTCCCAATACCAACTTTCGTTTAATCAAGGTCAGTATTTCGAAAATTAATTAAAAAAAACGAAAATAAAAATCAACACCCTGTATCTTGGAAACAAATCGTTTCCGGACATATATTTATTTGGAGAATTCATATAAGAATATTGTGAGGAATCACCTCCTGAAGTTTGTCAAAGTACTTTTGAATCACCCTGTACATTTAAAGCCATTCTTCGCGACTTTATTTCGTTAAGAGAGAGAGAGAGGGAGAGAGAGAGAGAGAGAGAGAGAGAGAGATATGATGCATTTTTCAATAAATAAGTTATTCAAGTTCATGTTTCCATAAAGTGTCGAGCTTCAGACTTAAAACTCCAAAACTTCCTATTCTCCCATTATTGCTGTAACCTTTTCCAAAGCATATTCTACTTTATTCAAAGCTTAGCCGAATTCGATATCCCTTGTTCTTCGAGGCAAATGTAATTTACTGGTTAAAAAGTACCGCTATCTCCCGGAATTCCACCCCATTTATATTTTGCATGGATTTCGCTGATAAATAATCTCATTGTCTTCGATCTGTTTATGAAACGCAGGAAGATGTAGAACATGAAAAAATGAAGCACGCGAGCATATTTATCTCCGCGTCTCGCTGCGGAGAATTTATTCCATTGCGAAAAAATATCAAGGAGTGTCTATCATTCCATTAACCTGATTTTTCAGACCGTTTCCATAATCGAATGAGAATTCCGCAAAGCACTCCAGAATACGAATTATAGAATACTCCTCGAGGAATACAGCGAAGGGATTATTTCTAAGATTTCCTTTATCCATTTTCGCGAAATTGGGATGGAAATTTTTAATGAAATCTTTTAATGATTATCGCAGTTCCTACCGCGGATGCAGTTTTTGTATAACAGTGGATTTTTATTAAAAATTCCATTCTCTCGTTAACACGGTCTCCCGGTACGTCTTTCATTTATTTCGGGGCTGATATTGCGTCATTACATTGTTGGATTTCCGTAAAAATGATGATACAATTTCGAGTTCCGCAACAATGCATTTCCTTGATTTTTGTCGTCGGAATCCACATCCGTATGAAGATTTCTCCTAATTAACTGGTGTTGTGTATGTGGGTTGATTGCCACAATCTAGTTAATTTGATAGTTTTTGAATAAAAATTCAAAGTAACGAAGTGAGAACTTTAATGCTTCTCTCAGGATATACATTTCGGAACTAAAATAACAAAACTTAACAAGAATAGGAAAGGCATATACTTTCTCTTGCCAGATGGTGAAAAGTTAGCTACCTAGATGACCCTTACGGGTTATAGAGAATAAACAGATGAGATTGATTTGTTGAAAATATAAACAGGATGTTCATAAAATCAGATGTGGAATCATCTGCGACTGAAAGATAAACCTTAGTCACTATCTTCCATCGTCAAGATAACCTCTTGTGGGGTATTCATGTTGAAAAGGGAAACATTCTCAATTGAATATTGATAGAAAGATTTTTGTGAATTGAAAAATCCACGATTAAAATGAAGTTATTTTTTGTGAATGTCTACAGAAAACAACTACTTCCCGGCTAAAGCCACGCTGGACATTGAACTACATCTGATAGATATTCTGAAAAGGCCCTAACTCAAAGAAAATCTGAAATTGAAAATTTGCATTTTCATTCAGATAGTTATTTGATTTTTATTCCAGTCTTATTAAGAACTCATAAAGATGAATGAGGCAAAGAAGAATGTTTTCCAAAGAGAGTACTCACAGAAATCATTCGTATACTTGACGCAGGAGACATCACATTAACTAGTGTCTTCAATACATTTGCGACGAAAATCTATTTCGCTTAGATCATCAGGAAGACTAAGAATGGTGAATGCGATGTCTCTCCTGCGTCAATGTTACGAATGATTTCTGGTGAGTACTCTTTGGAAAACATTCTTCTTTGCCTCATTCATCTTTATGAGTTCTTAATTAAGACTGGAATAAAATCAAATAACTATCTGAATGAAAATGCAAATTTTCAATTCAGATTTTTCTTATGAGTTAGGGCCTTTTCAGAAATCTATCAGATGTAGTTCAATGTCCAGCGTGGCTTTAGCCGGGAAGTAGTTGTTTTCTGTTAGACATTCACAAAAATAACTTCATTTAATCGTGGATTTTCAATTCACAGAAAAATCTTTCTATCAATATTCAATTGAGAATGTTTCCTTTCAACATGAATACCACAAGAGGTTATCTTGACGATGGAAGATAGTGACTAAGGTTTATCTTTCAGTCGCAGATGATTCCACATCTGATTTTATGAACATCCTGTTTATATTTTCAACAAATCAATCTATCATACCCCATGACAGGTTTTAATGTCAGAAAACACTAATTTCAAAGTGTCTCTCCAAAAGAAATGATTCTAACTTTTTCCATCTTTGCAAAGTGAGATTGCTTCTTGAAAATGTGCTTCCCATTTCTTCCGGTCTTCCTGATGATCGTGGAAGCGTGAAATAGATTTTCGTCGACAAAAATGTATTGAAGACCTAGTGAATGCGATGTCTCTCCTGCGTCAATGTTACGAATGATTTCTGGTGAGTACTCTCTTTTGGAAAACATTCTTCTTTGCCTCATTCATCTTTATGAGTTCTTAATTAAGACTGGAATAAAAAATCAAATAACTATCTGAATGAAAATGCAAATTTTCAATTTCAGATTTTTTCTTTTGAGTTAGGGCCTTTTCAGAATATCTATCAGATGTAGTTCAATGTCCAGCGTGGCTTTAGCCGGGGAAGTAGTTGTTTTCTGTTAGACATTCACAAAAAATAACTTCATTTTTATCGTGGATTTTTCAATTCACAGAAAAATCTTTCTATCAATATTCAATTGAGAATGTTTCCCTTTTCAAACAGATGAGACACTTAAAATGTACATTGCTGGGAAGAAATTCTTTAAAATAGTCTTTTAAGAAAAAGGTCATTTTGTACTGAACAACTGGAATATCCAATTAAAGGGAATGAGATGAGTTTCTTTGTTAGGTCAAGTACTTCTGTGCTCGTAGTTTGAAGAGTTTGCTGACCTAAGATGCAATGTAGAATTTTTTTTGCATGTATTAACTGCTTGGTGAATAGTGACAGTCTCTTGCTCAAACTCAACATCACTATCGCTATCCCAACAAACATTTTGAGTGCAATCTACGTCATTTCGACCTTCAAATAGGTCAGCGCCCGAATTGGCGAAGGTAATTCTTACGTTTTAATTACCTTAAATTTACCAATATGGGGAAAAACATGAAAGTAATTCAGAAGTCGAAAATTGGGCAATCAAGACATTTCGCCTAATAAGTCAAAGGCATAAATAGGTAAAATTGCCATCAGAATAGTCGACTGATGGTAAAAATTTAGTAATTTCTACCTATTTTAGGTTATAAACACTATATTGAAACAAACAGTAGAAGGTTAGAAAAATATAATAAACGTTTACTGCATATTGTGTATCTTAAGCTACATGTTTCCTCGTAAAAGCTTTGAAGATGAACATGGCGTATGAAAAAAGAACTGTCAAGATACGTACAGCAGAGAATGATGTATGCAACCGATAGTTTCGCAATCACATCTTGTTGGGATTTTATTTGCGATACAAACTTTTCTGTGATAATGTTGAATTTTACTTATGTAAAACAAGTGGGCCCCCTCAAAATATCAAATTTGTATGGAAAAAATTCATAAAATTAGGTGTACTTCCTCACTTTTTTTCATCAAACACTGCAGTAATTAATTTCATAGATGAAGTATGTATATACATATCATATACACCAATTTTTTGACTATCTTTCGTTAAAATGTAGTCGATTCAAGAAAATTATGGATCATTTTTGCAATGGCGGAAACGCTTCAAGCCTAAAAATATGGCTTCTATCCCATATGGGACCTTTGAGTCGCCTTTTCCTAAAATTTCAACTTTGAGAACACATAGGCTCCATGCAAAGTCGAAAGTAACCTTTATTCCTGACTTTGAAGTCCATTCTCCTTATCTTGGGATTTCAGACCCTTTCACATTGTGGTCACGTGATGAAATACAAATTTGTTATGTCTTTTCAAGCGATATGTCTATACGTTCCGTTCTCTGGTTGGATTAGAATCGTGGATAATAAATTTATGTTGTTATTATAATACGAAGAAAAAATTAACATTATTTTCTGATTCTTGTTGATGGTAAAACCAAGTATCTTTGTCTAGGCTATACTCGAAGAAAACGATATATACTATAAAACCCCGTAATAAGTATTTATTCTGAAATTGAAGTGTTTATTCTGGAATTGGACATCAAATATCAGTGGTATTGAAAATAGTACGCGATAATTGTATTCAGTGCACATTTTGCCATAATATTATGATAATCATAACATTTTAATTGTCAAATGGTGTTTAGTGATTGGCTCAAAAATTGTAGTTTGACATGGCCGCATTCCGCATAGTCTGAAAGTACTCTTAGAATGCTAACTTTTGAGATCGAGATATTATGATTAGCTTAAAAACTTTCATTCGACGTTTCCGGACGCCGCAATGATTAGTGTTCAAATTTTCGAAGTCATCGTTTCAACAAATCAATCTTTAAATGTTTTGCTATGTGCTTTCGTTTTCTTGCACTTCAGTCAATACATTTTTTCTACCCATTCGCTTCAGCTGGACCAACTTCATTGTATTTTATTTTCTCGTATCATTGAAAACGTCACGGCAGTAGTTTACCGCTGGCGACAGACGAAGCTTGTTGAACGCAGCTTATCTGTTCATTCTGTATGAAAGTTCAAGTATTCTGAACACATTCTGCTGGTCACCTTCAGGTGAAATTTAACCTAATAAATAAAATTCCACGATATTAGGTCGAAGCTTCGCCGCACAGATTATAGGTGTCACTATCTATAATTTGATGCTTTTGCAATTTTCGTATCTCTGCCGGTATGGTATCAACATCGTAGAGATTTGATACGAATTTGAAATGAGACATCAAAGCCGTCCTGATGATTGGGAAACCATGAAACAGCTGTTATGGGATGGTGGACTCTTCTGTGATTGTTTAATTACTAAATTATTCTTTAATTCTAACTTTTTAATAAATAACTCTTGACCCATGAGGCTGTGAAGGTATACTTGAAGTTCATGACAAGTAATTTCATACTATGCCCTACGCCTATTAAGTTTATGGATTTTGAAGGATATCCGGTGGTCTCAGTTACGAATTTTATAACCTAGAATTATAACTTTGGAGTTCGTTAGTAGTTGAAGGTAGAATATTTGGTCAGAAATAGGTTAATTCGGTCTTCTTCAAGCCATTTTACCCCTCTGCTTGGTATAATTTTCCTATAATGTTAGTTGGGATATAAACTTGGAAATCTAGCTTTCGAGGAGTTACCCTCAGTCTGATCGAAAGTTACCCTTACCTGGAAAAGAAAAGAAAAAATTTCACAATTTATGAAATATGAGAACTATAATTTAGTATTTTACAAATCCAAATTAGTCTTATTGAACTACCCCCTGAGTTTTGATAATTTTTTATCTATTAAATTGTTGATTCATAAATAACACAAAATTCGTAATTTTTATTTTATTTTTACAACTGAGAAAAGATTGTTTTCATGTCTGAATTTTACACCCCAGCTGGTAAAAACTATCCCTATTATGAAACGAGTTGCATTCAACTGCCGAAGAAGCAACAATGGTCGACCTAATGAAAAATTATTCACTTTTGTGAAAAATACGATCTCCATAAAGACTAGTATCCTCGTATACTAGAAGCATTGTTCGTCTTACGATTCATGGGGCGTACCCAAAATCGGCCCAGAGTTTTTTTGCGTTTCTGGGATAAAGCCGCAACAAAACTTTAATTTAAAAAACAGTTTTTGTACAATTGTCAAAGAACTTGAAATAAAAGGCTTCTTTTCACTGCAAAAATGATTTACAGAAAAAAACAAGAATCAATACTTTTTGAAGAATGTATTTTCCACAAAGTTAATTAGTTACCAATTATTTATTATAAAACAATTTAATTTACTAGAATAATAATTGATGGTGAAGTACTTGGACAAAACGTACCAATTAAAGACTCGAGCAACACGTTCTGAGATATCAGAGATGGATAAAATCATGGGGTTGATTGTAGCAGATCTCATCGTGAGCCAAGTCGTGCAAATAAGTGCATTTGTCAAGCTCTAAACGAGCTAGATAACTTCCGAGGATCACGAACATTTCAAGCATTCACAACAAGAATTCGCTGCAATACTTCAAGCAGACGGATTCTGTGCCTGGCCCGTGATATTTCCGCAGAACACTTACAGATAAAATCTCTCGACTCGAAGCTGACATCTTATATGAAATAATAAATTCAGTTATCTCGACAATCACGTAATATCAGGTTTATTTAGGTGAGTAGAGGCATTTGACCCCGGTGGGATTGTCAGTCTCGAAACGTCACGATTTCCCTTATCCCTTGCCATAATTTTCTTGGCGTTGCTGTGATGCTCACGAACAAGTCATATCTCATTCTTTCCGTGATATCCATCGAATCCATCTTCTATTCTTTGGTCTGAATATTATCAGGAATTCAACTGGGGATTCTAAGAAGAATTCGTGAAGAGAGGTCTCCTTTCGAATCTACTCTCAATGGAAAATGAACCATTTTCCTTCAATGAGATGAAAACTCCAACCAGATATCTATGCCTACTGAGCTAGCCACTCTTGTAATACCTTGGGTTGGTCTGAGTATAAAATTTGTTGATGCAACACTGTGAAGATGTAAGCTGTGATGCAGCTTACATTGGGAGAACTTACAGACCTTTGAAAGTTCGTATAAATGAACATTCAAACTTCAACAAAGTATCCGCTTCCGGTCATAATTTGAAAACTATTATCTTTTTTTTTTTTTTAATTTGCCGTTCTATCCTAAAATTATTTGAATTATATTAATATTTCTGGTACGAAAACCCCTGCAGCGTTTCCTCATCTCAGATATGAACAGTGATTGGCGACTCCAGAATCCAATAAGAATTGAAATTTACTACTTCATTCCTAAATGAGACGAGTGATTTATTTTGTCTTCTACTCCCTCAAAATACGCACGGAACAGCTCGGTGTTTAGTTTTAAGAGCCAGCAAAAGACAAATATAGTAAGGTTCAACTGAATTCTCCTGCACATCGCGTACTGTTTTCTGACTGGTTGCTAATAAGGATCTTTCATTCACCAGTCGATCACAAAACACTAGTAGAATCTAAAAAACTGTTGTTTGTAGACAGCTTTGTAAACCGTGCCGCGAGAATCTTGCTTGGCAACAGTGTTCAGTTCATGTGTTCTGGAATCTCTACAATGATCGTGATACAATTTTTAAAACAATACTAAATTGCGAATGTTTCCCTCATCTATACTGTTTGTGTCGTTTGTTTCTTATAAGTGACTCTGATAATTATGATAAACGTCTCAAAGCAGTTCTGAACTCATCAACAGTTTGGATATAACAAGGTTAGTTGTTTTCTTCATTTTGAAATTGAGTTATTTTTATTTTTTATTAACACCTAAAATTGCTAAAAATTATACAGTATTGTAACAAGAACTTAATTTTCAATAATATCGAATCACAAAACATCAAAATAAGATAAGTATTTCGGCACAAACTAATTACATTTATTTTGTGGAGTTTTCTTGTCCAAAATATTTTTTTTAAGTTGGCTTTGAAAACAAACGAATGTCAAACAAGTACTTGACATATTTGATTAATATTCATTACGTAGTTATTGTTATTGCTTATTTTGTTGACGTTTGATGATAAGTACTATTTAAATAATATTAAGACGCTTACAAAAGAATAAAAAGTTGAGCTTATATTGTTGTGTGGGGAAAATACTCCAAGCAGACAAGTTACAGACATTTTTAATGCCAGATATCCTAATCGCAATGTAAATCACACTACAGTAACCCGTATTTGAAATAAATTCAAGGAGACAGGCAGTATTAATAACAATTTCTAAAAACCTCACACAGCTGCAAAAGTTTCTATAGAAGTGGAAGAGGAGTGTGTTTAAAAGTTATCGAAAATGGTTAGACATCAATTAAACAAATATCGACATCTCTTGATGTAGCTTTTACCACTGTACAAATTTGTTTCAGGAAAAATAAAATCTAAGCTTTTTAACCAAAATTTATATATACCATAAAAGAAAGGGTTTTAATTCCAAGATTTGAGTTTTTTGCATGGTATCAGGGAGAATACGAAGAAAACGCACGGATCCCAATACATATTTCATGGACTGATGAACTAATGGAACAATAAGTTCACAGAACTGTAGATGGTGGGCTACAGAAAACCCCCAATTCACTATAGAGTGCAAGGATCAATACTCATTTTTTAAGGTAAATGTCTTATGTGGACTGTTGAACAATACTGTGATTGGTCCCTTCTTCATTGATGGAAACCTCAATGCCAACCGATATTTGTCATTTTTACAACAAGATTCATTACCAATTTCAAATCAAATGCCCCGTAGACAAAGAGACATAATTTGGTATCAGTAAGAAGGAGCAAGTGTTCACTGAAGTGTAGCGATACGACTATTTTTAAATGAAACATTTAATGGAAAATGGATAGGACGTTACTCAGAGTATCCAATGCCAGCGCGCTCGCCAGTCTTAACCCCAATGGATTTCTTTTTTTGGGGTTTATTGAAGAATATTTGAAAACTGTGATTACTAATTGTGTGAGGGCCATACAACCGGAGCACATTACGAATGCAGTTAACGATCGCGTAAGAAGAACCGAGCTGTGCATGTTGCGGGATGGACATCATACTGAGATGTAAAATACTTCTTTCGAAAACATATTTTTGTTTCCAAAGCGAATATAAGAATTATTTTGGACAAGAAAAACTCCACAAAATAAATGTAATTAGTTTGTGCCAAAATACTTATTTTATTTTGATGTTTTGTGACTTGATATTATTGAATATTAAGTGCTTGTTACAATACTGCATGATTTTGAGCAATTTTTCGTGTTAACAAAAAAAAAAAAAATTTCCGTAGTTAACACAATAGTTGTTAATTTTAATACTACAGGCTTTTCAAATGGACTGTCGTATACAGGATGTTGTTATTTTCTTTTATTTTTTTCGTAGTCCCCATTCAAATAAATGGGGAAAAAATAAAAATTCACTTATCAAATCTAGATGTATTTTTTAATGTTGAACAACTTTTCTAAATAAGGGTACTTTACTATTGTTTCGAAATCAAATTTTTGAAGGCTCATCGTATATTACGTGTGTTTTACTATATTTTGTTGGTGCATGTTTAGTTTCAGGAGAGGCTCAAACTTTGACCAGGAATAACTTTTTCTCGAAAAACCCCTAATAAATAAGTTTTCCATATGGTGCATACTTTGAGAATGACACTGTATATAAATATATATATATATATATATATATATATATATATATATATATATATATATATATATATATATATATTTATATATATATATATATATATATTTATATATATATATATATATATATATATATTGTTATGATATGATGTTTTGTAAATAGAAATTGTATTAAATGAAGATAGCTAATAATTTTCGCTCTTCTTTGTGAGCCAAATTGTTATGATATAGATAATTATTTGTGCCCTGTATAATATATTTTGCAATGTAATAATAATTGCTAGCTACGTAACTGTTCTCTCGTCACGTTGCTGCCAATTGTTATCATTTTCCTTACCACAGCTAAACTCAGTTGGTACGCCCCTTGTCTCAGATAGCCGGTTCAGGCAATTGAGCCACTAGTTAATGTCAAATTTCAATCTATTCAATGGTCATAAGTATGATTGTTGATCATGTAGAAAACAAACGACAAAGTATCAAAAAGCAATTATTTCCTTTATTCAGGAAAACTTAATTTTACCTGGCCTACGAAAGATAACTTACTCTAAGGTGAATCTACAAATATTTATGGATAATCATGGGAAAAGTTCATTGGTAAAATATACACAACTCCACTTTTACCTTAAAAGTGAAAATTTCTCTGATAGTTCGAAATCAATTGAAATAAAGTTCTTCCGATGGAATATGTGTTATTAGTGAATTTGTTCAGTTCGGAATGTGCACTATGGAAGGTTTATACCTGTCTGGAACTGTCGCTGTTCAATACAAGCCAGGATTTGGATTCCCTTTCACTCCAATGCTATCAGGAACTCCAATACCAAATATAAAAGGACCATACAAATTCAGCAATCAGCCTTGGATACTTGTATACGGTGTACAAATAAGGTAATCTTGGTTTCCACTTATAATGTGGAAATTATTCCATTTTTCTTTTTCCCAAAATATAACGTGGCATTCGTTTTAAATTTATTTTCGATCTCCTGTGGCTTTGTTTGTTGTCACCTTGGATACCCTTTTTGTTCCTTCCCTCTGATTCGAATTTTTGAATTCGCGCACTATATTGTCACATTTTCACTGTTTATGGTTATGTGTCATAACTTATACATAAAACTATTTTTCCATTCTTATTAACTATGTACAAATTTCAATAATAATTGCCTCTGACACTTTCCCGCTCTTATTCTCTTACAATTTCAAATTCTACATGTGACCATCTGTTCCCTGATTGGCTATTGTCATCAAGAAGTTTGCTGTTCTGCCATTGGCTACTTTTGGTTAGCTATAATTTCATATACTGTATGTTTCAAATTTATAAATTTGTAGATCACATTTTATTCAGGAAAATTTTGTAAATCTAGACTTTTTGTTGTATTTTGAAGAATTATGGGTTGTAATCATTCTGACAGTGTATGAAATTGATTGTGTTATATAATTTGGACATTTTTATGTATTCATATCATACATAGGCTTACAAAGGAAATAGAATTTCAAAAATTTAAAAAAAAAATTGTTTTTTTTGTGTTTTTTTTTTTAAAATATTAACTGGTTTTTATAACATAAAATATATATATATATATATATATATATATATATATATATATATATATATATATATATATATTATATATAATATATATAACATAGGAGCTAACAATATAAAGAATTTGGTCTGAATGAGTGAATAAGGTATTTAAAGAGCAATGATGATGATCATGTGGAAATAATCCCAAATGGTTGTTGACAAGAAAAAAATGGGTATATTGTATTGAAATTCAAAGACTCTTGGATGAAGAAAAAATTGTACAGAAAGGTATAAAAATAATTATTCAACATGTCGTTATACGCCAGGAGATTTTCGAGTACCCAGTTGAGCAAGCATTGAATAATATTTCAGACTACTCCAACAAATTATGGATGATTTTGACCCCGGCAGCTCTTCTGATGAGAACCAGTAGCGTATATTCAAGAGCAAGAGAACGAATAGTCGTTGAACGAATACACGAGATGATTTCGATGTACAGCCCTTTATCTCGATAGAAACCCTCTGTTAGTATATTATATCGCGCAGCTCCAAAATCATGTAGATAGCCGTTCCTGCAGTAACGGTAGGCAATTTTCCGTAACCGCCATTTACATATTAATGAGTGAACACTGTCCTAATTTAATCGAATTCCTACCTCATAATACCCCATAAACGGTGACCTTCCGATGCAAATCCGTGACGGTGTTACCAACCAAATAAATTCGAATGTCTCTGCCTAATCTACATGCGACAGAGTTACGCTTGATGATGGTAATGGAAGAGAAACATACGTTTCAGCTGGCCTGATAGTGAAACAGGCTAGAATATTGCGACTCCACCAGGGGTGTTTGCCACCCCGGACAGGAGCTAAAGTGACTCTCAGGGAAAATGAAACGCTATAAATTAATTAGGGTCGGTACGTCTATAGAGAGGCCCGAATTGAATTCGGAAAGAAAGGGGAATGAATGGCGTGTTTCGTGGGAGGTGAATTGTTTGAGTTCTTTGTATTGATGGCAGCTTTGTGGTCCCCGCTGATATTATGATTCACTTTCTGATATCGGATGTTTTCCTTCACCGCTGATATTCAATTCCCAATCTTAAAAGTGGAAAAACTACACAATTCGTTGTTTGACAGTGTTTCAAGAAAAATAAATGTGCAGGTTTCAAACACTCCCATATCAAGGTATATACAGGGTGTTTCCAAATGACTTACAACATCTGGCTGTAGATACCTCGCCTAAAATTGGACAAAATGATATACGGAATGAGGGGTCCAACCTGATTACTTTTCAAAATACAGGGGGTTAAAGTTAAAAAAAGGGTTTATTTGATAACTTCAAAACGGATTAATATATTCATTTGGAATTTGGCAGGTCGTTTTCAGTGAAAAATCATATTTCAGTGAAAAATCATGTTTTATATCTAGATCCAGTGGTGTGCAGTTAGAAAGAGTATGTCCCTTTTTTCCCCCATTTTCTAGTCCCGTGGTATTTAAAGGTATTTTTAACCGACAAAACCAAAAAGGAGGAGGTTCTCTATTCGACCCGTATATTTTATGTTTTTCCATCATATTTTTTTATGTATGATCACGCATAACTTTTTACTGAGGCGTCCGATTCCGATAATTCTTTTTTCAGTGGATAGGGTGTACTTCGCATTTGGTCCCACTTGAATTTAAAAGATGAAATCCACCCGTAAGGGTAGCGAAATGAAGGATATTGATCACTCACCCTCTGAATTCTGGTCCGTTAACCGATTCTATCAGGCATAACTTTGTACTGGGTTCTTCGATTTGGATGATTATTTTTTAATAGATAGGGTATACCTTATATTTGTATGTCGAAAGGAATTAACCACCCTTACGGGTGGAAAAATAGGGGATAATTGATTTTTCACTAGTGAATATTGGCACACACATACGTAGTTGACAATGACAGATCGCTACTGACATTATTTTTGTTCCGTCAAAATCAGTATATTTTTTGAGAGGATGGAATGATTTACAGAGTAATGAAATAAACTAACCAGAACAACGAAAATAATTTATATAACAACAAATAGTAAAAGTAGATAATCATATTATTCAACTGGTAATAGTTGAGAAGTAAGGTGGGTAAGTAAGTATCATGGAAGTAATAAAAAAACAAGTAGGTAGTAATTGGTAGATTTTAGCCACAAAAATTGAAAAATAAAAACTTTTTAACAAAATATTAAACCGACGGAATACGGAACTGAAAAGTAAAAAATAAAAACTTTTTAACAAAAAATTAAACCGACGAAAAAATCAACTAAAAGCAAAAAATAAAATAAACCTTCTTAGTCTAAATGATAATTGAGCTCCTAAACTAATGTAAGTAACTGATTTTGACTCGGCGCCAAACAAACTAGCAATTGAAGTAGGTGAAGCGTAAAATTATGGCAGCGAGATGCACGGCTGCGTTTTGATGAATTCTTTCATAGATAATGATCTTCCATAATTGTTTTTTATTTTTTGCTTTTCAGTTGATTTTTTCGTCGGTTTAAGTTTTTGTTAAAAAGTTTTTATTCATAGTTGACAATAACTTCTATATGCTATTTCATATTTTGAGGTGCAATCTGAAATTTTGAGTGGTTTTGGATCTCTTTATCCTCTATACAATAGTTCAGTTTCTGTCATATGATACTGAGGGCTTCTACATTTTCCAAATACGTTTTGTGATTTTGACATTGATGTTTCTGAGTTTTTTCTATTATTTGTGTAGACACCACTGTACCGTATATTTCATAAATAGGCGGTATAACTCTTACCGTACAAACTGTCGGTTCAATCCATAGCTACCCCAATTTTTTTTCAGTTTCTTCATCGCTTTTTGAAAATACTTATCTTACGAAGTATTCTGTTTTTTGATTTCAGATATGAATATGATTTTTTTTCACCAAATAATCTTCAGGATATTTTCTTATCAACCCCAAAGATCTTATCAACCCCAAACCTGTTAATGTTTTGCTCTATCTCATTTGTGTTTTCATCGATAGAATTTTCAACTTCGATGAATAGTTTATGTTTCCCACCTGTTTGCTTTCGTCAGTCTACTACAGTCTATAACTTCTTTCGTATTCTAATATTATTCTCACTTTCGTAAGAACAAATTTCTCCCAGATTTAATTACATAGACATATCCTCATTAACAACCTGAATATGCCTAAGGGTAATGGTAAAATATTGTAACAAATATTGCTTCAGTAGACCATTGCCAAGCAGACGGCCTGGAAAACACGAGGAAGAAAACGAAGCTCTTCAGCACCTTGTTCGAAGAATGATGAGGATCAAATCAGCTGAGCTGATGAGTTCTTTGTGCTCAGCTCTTGGAGTTATTCCTAATCAAAATCATTTAGGGCATCAATAAATTGATTTCAGATGATATTACTATTCACTTTTGCCATCGATCCTGAAGGGATAAAGGGTTGTACGTTTTGACCCAGTTTCAGTTTGAACGTGCGTTATATATAAAAAATATTGAATATGAATTATTCGACCACGAACCAATCTCTCTACCGAATTTGCCCATAATAATTCTGTCCTTTCACCAATAACCCATATTGCTCAAATTTGTGTTTATGCCAAATGTATTTCCAAAGCATGCCTCTGCGGTTGTCCGTCAATCACTTTTTAATTTCATCTTTCATAACGATGAATCGAATGTACGTGGATAATATAAATGCTCATCGAATTCACTGATGGGAATAAACCTGAATTACACCAGTCTCTCTGTATGATTATTTCGCGTATAAATAGCCAAATTTGCATCGGCACACAAAATTCATGAAGAACGGGAAGTATGGAATTATTGATGTATTTGCAGCATATGTGATCATGATGGTGTTGGGAAATATAAGAACAGTCATTATAAAATTTTAGTAGTGTAAATTAGAAATATTCATTATCTTTGAAGTCTATACAGGGTGATTTTTTCAAATGTTTCATTAAAAAATTGTCAAAAACTTAATAATTTTGAGTGGCACCTACTATTTTTATTAGCAGCACTCGAAAAAAAAAATTGTTTGGTGAGTTATGAATTATTCAATAAAAATCAAGAAACACCTTATTTTGCCTAGGTAGTATTTGCTTTTTCAAGTATGCCATGGAAACAAAAGACGATTTCAATAATTTAATGAAAAATATGGATTCTCATTCAAATACACAAGACAAATTATTATCATTAACGAATAACGACAATGTTGTCAGAACTCTGAGTCTGTATTATCTATATTGCGAACTGTTGAAGAATAGACCAAATCTTTCACCTTAGCCCAAATAGAAAAGTATAAAGGGGTATGAAAGATGATGAAAGTTAATCGAACAAGGATGTTTAAGATATATTTCCACCACGTTTTGAACAATTTCTAAGTATATTTCACCATACAATAGCGTATCTCTTGGTTCATTACCAAATAAAATATATATATTCGAAAATGTAATTGATTTTCAATTTCGAGCACCATATGTGAATTTTCAGAAGCCCAAAAAGGTCGATTACGCCTTTTGTAAACTCCCTGCTGACAATATTTGACTTCATCAGTCCAAATTATGTTTCCGGTATGCTCTTGTATTTTAGTAATAAATCCTCGCAAAAGTTTATCCTACGGGAAACTCTTATGCATGAAAAAGGAAGTAGCTTATGACGGTGTAAAATGAATTGTATGGACAGAGTAAGAAGATCCCAATTCCAAAGACACAGTTTGTATTGACGGCTTGAAGATATCTAGACAGCCGTGGTGAGACAGCGTTCGTTGTCAAGTGTCACGTTGGGTGCAATGTTGTCAGATTTACAATTTATTAAATTATATTCTGCAAAAAATATATAGAAGCAGTGTGGCTTGAATGATTGAGAGGGACTTCGGAAGGAACTAGATAGTGAATTTTAAGTATTGTTGCGAGTTTGGTGGAATAGGAGAATGATAGGAGTTTTGAAAAAACTTTTGGCAGATGTGATGTTGACGAATGCAAAGCTGGGGTTGGTCTTGCGGAAGTAGAGGAACTGCCGAGGAAAAAGAATTGATTATTTGTAATAATACTCTTATAATAGTCCTCTAACCCACGAGATTATAATCTTAGGACAAGAAACCTCATCAACATCATCAACATTTAATAATAAATTTTTGGAAGGACTTTCAAACTCCTTATTCCGTATAAGGTTGGTTTGGAAATATTCTCCTTGAGAAGTTGAAAGGAGTAAGGAGTGGGTGGTTTTCATGAAACCCTTGAACCATAAAGGGCATTTTTTTTTTCAATTGTACACCACCCAACAGAAATCCATTTACAGGGTGGGAAAATCACAGGTACAAAAACAAAAAAACATAAATAATTTGAGAATCAGTAAAGATACAACAAGAGTGTAGAAATGAGACATGATACAAAAACTAGAGAAAAAAGAAAATTAATATCAAAAACTGATTTTTTTCAATGAAGCAATGCTGCAAGAAAAAATGTCACAACTGTCATTGACAGCATTGCAGTTGTTGCAAATTCTGAATAAGGGTGAGTTTTTCTGTACATTTGTTTTAGAGAATTCGAGGTAAAATAGAGTGTTATGTCTTGAATTTACTCTTGGAACATGAAAATTCAGCATACTCAAAATAGCACTACAGTTGATTTGGCCATGGATCACCTCATGAAGGAAAATCAGAGCAGATGTATTCCTTCTACTTGCAAGAGAGGTAAAGTTATGTCTCTCTAGTAAAGCGGTATTACATATTCCTGTAGCAGGGTACGCACCATCTTCTTTGAAAGAGAGATATTTCATAAAGCGTCTATGGATTCATTCAAGATCATTTGAATGGCCATTATAATATGGACACCAAATGATAGATGCATACTCTGTTTTAGAACGGACATAGGAATTATATAACAGTAGCAGTGTGTTCTTATTCGAGAAATCACGAGTATTTCTGCCAATGAAACCTAAAGCCCTAGAACATTCATTGGTAATTTCATTTATGTGTGTTGAAAAATATAATTTTTGGTCGAAGGTGACACCAAGGTCACGAACAGAATTGGATCTAGGGAGCACATCATTGCCAATTGAGTAGTTATAGGTGATGTTGTTCTGTTTCCGAGTGAATGTTACAATTGAGCACTTATTAGCATTTAATAGAAGACGATTATTTTTGCACCAAGTATTTACTCTATCTCTGTTTCCGAGTGAATGTATATATAATTTCAAATCATCCGCATATAATAGACAATTGACTCCGACATCCTCAATAATGTCATTTATGAACAGATTGAAAGTGGACCAAAACAGAACCTTTGGAACGCCTGTGTGGGTGTAAATAAAATGGAATTCTGGCCATGGCAGTTAACGTAGAGGAGCGGTTGTAGATAAGAGGTGAAAGGTATTCAAGTTCCTGAGAAGCCAAATGTATTCAGTTTCTGAGTAAGATATCACGATCAAGCTTATCGAAGGCCTTGGAAAAGTCCGTATATATGACATCTACCTGGGCATTATTTTCGAATGCGTTGGATATGTACTGGGTAATACAGAAGAGATTTGTGGTAGTTGACCTACCTTTGAAGAAGCCATGTTGTAACTCAGTTATTTGATTTTTGACATGGTTGTAAAGTGGTTTATTAAGAAGGATTTCAAAAGATTTTGAGAAATTTCGATGAGATCCTGAAGTTAGTAGAATAGAGTGTAGTAAAGAGGTAGTGGAGCCCTTATCTCACATGAAGGGGGGTGAGGAATTCCAACCAGATGAAAGAAAAGGAGTAACAACCACGGATGCAGAAGTCGGCTGATCCATTTAGGCCCACAATTATAGGTTTCAGTTAACCTCTGGTTGAGTTTATCAGTGGTTAGAATGTGCCTTTAGCCGATCATAAAACGAGCATCATTACTATTCTAACCACTAGTTAATTCAAACAGAGGTTAACTGAAACCCATAAAATTGGTCCTTAAGAAGATAATCAGCTCCAGTGGATGCCCTCGAAAAATAAGGTGGAGGAATTAAAGAAAAGGGGGGGTGAAGGACAGATAGCCTCAGTTGCCTCTCACGACTAACGGAAGTGGTTGAGGTGCTTTTCTTTGTCCGGACACCTTACGGGTGCATTGACTTAATTTGTTGACTTTGGTGTGGTGGTGGTCTATGTATTTCTAGGTCTTCATAAAAGTCTAACTTTATTTTATTCTTGGAGTTCATACTCTGTAATATTTTGCTATTGGTTTCTGTATTAGAGAAGTGATCATTAAATTTCAAGTGGATTTCAATTTTTGGAATAGTCGTGTACACAGTAGTAGTGAATTTTTATTTCTTGATTATTACCTCTTGGTAATTAAAAATGGTAACTCCATCAAATTTGTAGTTGCTAATACTTTCAAGCCTCCTTGCAATTCAAGTCTGTTCGGCATCCGGAACTCACTAATTCCAATGCATGTGATTTCCAAAGGACACAAATAACTACCCCGTAATGACTCCGTATTGAATACATATTCAGCTAGGCTATTTTTCATAAAATATCTCAAGAATGCTAAAGACCTTTTGTTCACCTTTATCTACGTGCGTTTCAGACATAAATTCCTTTTAGGAACTTCGTCGATGAATCAACTAATTGAAAACCGATGAATGCTCTGACTTTTTCATGGAATTATTCGAGAGCACGAAAAAGGCATTAAACATCGGTTTTAATATTTATCAAGATCGGAGCATCCCTAATGGAAAGGGCTTTTAGAGGTTTTTATGTGTCTGGACGTTCCTTTATGCCATAAGTTTGGTTTGGAATAGATTGAAATGAAATGGACTATTTATGCTAATGGTAGTACATTTTTTTTTTCGGTTCCGATCATCATTTCCAAGTTTTCGAATAACCTCCCTAATTACATCCAATTGATTGCATTTACTCCTCAAGGATATTTTCTATAATCAGCAATTTGTAATGAAATGTGTAGTATACGAAGGCTGGTTAAAAAACTTAATCAACAGATAACAACATGAACAAAAAAAAACAGTAAATCTTTGAATACTTTATGCAATGTTTTCATAACAGATATGCTGTTATTCGTTTGTCATTTAGAATTTCTTCCCAACCCCAACACTAATATTTCAAATATGACGCTGGAAAAAGTGTATAGAGTTGAAGGAAAATTGTGCGGGAAATCAAATCAAAATATTCGAGGAATATTTGTGTTTTATTCATTGCACTGGGTGTCTTTGAACGATCTTAATAATAAGGCATGTTCCAAAAACTTTTTTGAGGTATACATTGTTGGAAATTTGAAGAACCTTTGCACTGTCATTTTTGAATCTAATTCAAACATATTCTAGATATTGTATTGCTGACGCAAATTTGAGCGATTCGAAAGTAAACCCAAGGAATAGGCCACTATTATATGTGTCAGCCCAAAGTTGCATTACTAGGATGTCCATACATGTCCATATGTATAATGATTGATTGCCCATAAATTTCGTTTGAAATCATACAAAATTGCATCACCAGTTCATCAGAAGTATATTGAAGCTTCCAACAGAATCAGTGAGTGGCTCATCCCCAACAACGTGATTCAAAATGCCCCCAAAGCACAATGATTCTCCCCACACGCTCTTTGCAACAGAAGCAACAGTTAAGTTGTTAGGTATTACCCTAGACAGAAAACTTGACATACTATGCAAAACGCTATCGGGTCAGGCGCTTGAAGAACACAGTTGATCCGAATACCTTGAGAATGTTATACTTTTCGCTGTTTTACTCTCAAATAAGTTATGGTATAATTTTATGGGGTAACTCTACCCACGAAAATTGTACCTTCATCCAGCAAAAGAAAGCAGTTAGGATGATTGCCAAGGCAGATTACAGAGACTCCCGCAAATTCAGCAGATTGGATATATTGACACTTCTTGCACTATATGTTTATTATTGGTTAGTTGACAAACATAACTATCTACATTGCTATATCAAACACAAAGACCTACACACCTATCCAACTCCCAACTCATCAATTCTAGATTTTGCCTCAATATCTCATTAAAAACGATATTGATTCGAACATATGCAGTGCGCGTCAAAATTATGGAACAAATTCGATATTTCGCAAGCCATGTACTTTTGACAAAAATCCTGAAATTGGTCGATTTTTATTTTAAAATGCCGATTTTTTTATGTATATTCTAAAGAGGTTATGTCACTGGTTTTGACATGGTGACGTAATCGGTAATTTTTTTAAATTGGAATAGATGTCTGTGATACCTCATCTGAAAGGCCTTTCAATACTGCAATCAATGATAATAATTCATTAGAAACTTTTTTACAGGGTGAACAAAAATTAATATTTTATTTCAATAAGAGAATAACTTTATATCCAACAAAATAGAACAGTTAAATAAAATGTTCGAAATGCCATCCACCAGTCTCTTGACAATAAGCAAATCTACGGACACATTCCTCTTGCACATTGCGAATAACTTCGGGAGTAATTCTGTTAATTTCGATCCTAATTCGATTTTTCAACTCTTGTAGATTTTGCGGCCTATCTACATAGACCTTCGATTTCAAATAACCCCACAAGAAAAAATCCAGGGGCGTAAGATCTGGAGATCTTAGGGGCCACTCTATCGGTCCGCGTCTACCAATCCACCTCCTAGGAAAACAGTTATTCAAAAACTCGCGAACATCACGTGCATAGTGCGGGGGTGCACCATCTTGTTGCAACCAAATACTTTCATTTGGTGAGTTAGGATTGTTGGCGTTTGGAAAAATATATTTTTATTATTATTACATTATGATTATGAAATTCTTGTATTGTCATCGGTCCTTGATATGTGTGACAAATCTCAGATTATTCGAAAGATTGGAAGTGGGTGAATATTTACTTCCAAGATTTTATTTCATTGTGAGTTATTTAGTTACAAGTAAAGATAATAAAAGCGTGTTAAAAAATGCAAAATTTTACTTTTTTGAGCCTAGGCTCTAATCCCTTAGACTGCCCTGGCAGACTAGTGAGTCAGTGCTCTACTACACCAATGGATCCTTTCCAAATATTAATAGTTAGCTATTTCCTAGTCTAAAATGGAAACAGAAGACAATCACAAATTAATGCCATAATATGCAAGTTAGGGTCAAATAAATGTCAGTTGAAATATCAACGAATATTCCTCACAAATTCTAAGTGAAAAGGTTCTAAGAGTAAACTATGGCTACTTTAAGTGAAACCCAACGCATAGAAATTTCAATTTTTATTGGATGCGGAGATAGAACCAGAACTCAGCAAGAGGTATGCGACTTGTTCAATGCGAAGTATCCAAAAAGACCTATCAGTCGTTCAACAGTCAGTAAGATTGAGAAAAAATTTATAGAAACTGGTCATGTCAAACATATTCCGAATGCTGGACGTCCTAAAATAGAAGAAAACCTGAAACTTGATGTTCTATTGGGTGTAGAGAATAATCCTCACAATACTTCACGACAAATTGCAGCAGACCTTGACATATCCCAAAGTTCTGTATTACGTATTCTGAAAGCAGAAAAGTACCATCCATAGAAAGTACATCTACATCAACAACTCAATGATGATGACCCCTATCGCCGTGTGGAGTTCTGTGAAATAATGCAGGATTTGTGTAACCGAAATCCAGGTTTTATAAAACAAATTCTCTTTTCCGATGAGGCTACGTTTTGCCTAAATGGTTCAGTAAATCGTCAGAATTGCAGATATTGGAGTAGGGATAATCCTCACTGGATGATGGACGGGCATACTCAATACCCTCAGAAAGTCAATGTTTGGGCAGGGATAATAAACGACAGGATTATTGGCCCGCATTTTTTCGAAGGAAATCTCACAGGGGAGCGTTACTTGGAATTTTTAAGAAATGAACTCTTACCTAGCCTTGCCGATATTTTTCCAAACGCCAACAATCCTAACTCACCGAATGAAAGTATTTGGTTGCAACAAGATGGTGCATCCCCGCACTATGCACGTGATGTTCACGAGTTTTTGAATAACTGTTTTCCTAGGAGGTGGATTGGTAGACGCGGACCGATAGAGTGGCCCCAAGATCTCCAGATCTTACGCCCCTGGATTTTTTCTTGTGGGGTTATTTGAAATCGAAGGTCTATGTAGATAGGCCGCAAAATCTAGAAGAGTTGAAAAATCGAATTAGGATCGAAATTAACAGAATTACTCCGGAAGTTATTCGCAATGTGCAAGAGGAATGTGTCCGTAGATTTGCTTATTGTCAAGAGACTGGTGGATGGCATTTCGAACATCTTATTTAACTGTTCTATTTTGTTGGATATAAAGTTATTCTCTTATTAAAATAAAATATTAATTTTTGTTCACCCTGTAAAAAAAATTTCAATCAATTATTATCATTGAATGCAGTATTGAAAGGCCTGTCAGATGAGGTATCACAAGACATCTATTCCAATTTAAAAAAATTACCGATTACGTCACCATGTCAAAACCAGTGACATAACCTCTTTAGAATATATATGAAAAAATCGGCATTTTAAAATAAAAATCGACCTATTTCAGGATTTTTGTCAAAAGTACATGGCTTGCGAAATATCGAATTTGTTCCATAATTTTGACGCGCCTGAACCTGAAGTGCCTGAACCATTGAAAAAACTCAGCCCCCTTGAATTTAAACAAGCTATTAAACAGCTACTGAAATACAGCTTTTACTCGGTAGATGAATTTCTGTCAAGTAATTTCACAGAATTATTATTTTGTAAGCACTATGATATATAAAAATACCATTTCACCACTTCTATCATAGTATACCAAATCATAAATTGTTGTTCAACTATGTATGTTGGTTGGTTGGTTGGTTTAAGGCTGACGAGCCAGAGACAGGGTTGGCACTTAGCTTCCCTTGACACTGCGACCAGCTGGGGTCTATTGTATCACTCTGTCGTCAGTGGTTCCTCATTCTAACAGGTTTGTGCCTTCAATTAGGTTTAGAAGCCTGTTGATAAGGTTCTTCGGATTCATGCCCGTTTCCGGGCCGATCCCTCCAAAGATTCTGTGTCGCCCACTACTTAGGGCGTCACAGTCGAAGATTGTAAGACAAGAGTTAGAACCGAGGCCTCCTCTTGTCTCTTGATGACAAGCCATTCTTCAGTATCTATCCCCATGTCCTGGGTTTTGATGAGCTGAAGTATCTTTTTGGTTTCCCTTTTGCCACATGGCTTTGAATCCACTCTGTTTCCGGAGTTTCTCAGTAGGTGTTCGACCATCTGCTGATCCCTCCTCGGTTGGGTTTACGTTTCTGGTGCCGAGGTGATTCAACTGGAATCTCCTCGACTTCCATACCCGCTATCGGTGTTGGGTCTTCTTCAACTGGAAGTTCCCAGGGTTGTTTGTGTAGGGAAAGGGTCGTCCACACCTGCGGTGCCCCCTGCGCAGGTGTAAGGCAGATTACTCTGGGAGGTCGCCATGTATCCCAGAGGCTCCGTTTTTTTTATACCTGACTGGCTCAGGTATCATCCATCCTTCGGCACGGGTCGCTTGACGCCTTGGATTAAGCCATGTTGTGGTGGCATTTGGTTTGAGATTGACTTAGAGATCCGCAGGTTTTGACCATTTCTGGTCATTCCCACTGGATTTTCCTTGTCAACCCCGTTATCCAGCGATACCACTTGGAGGTAGCCACCTAAGTTTCCGCAACCCATCTTCATCTCTCGTAGGAGGTGAACATGTGTTGACGCAAACTACTCGCCACTATGTATGTAGTTATGTTGCTTTTATTTGATACGTTCACATTTTTTTTGTGATTAGATATATATATATATATATATATATATATATATATTTATTTTCATTAAAGTTACAGGCATGGACATGAATGATGAAAAAAAAAATGAAAATAAATCGAAGATATCCCACGAAGAAAACTGAAGATATTTTGAGTTGAATATGCAATGTCCACAATATCCCTAGGTGTCTTCTGTCCAGTCATACTCCACAATATACTCATTATGTTAGCCATTATATATACTTATGATTTTATTCCAGTGGTATTTCTTTTCATGAAGACTATAATGAATGTTGGGAAAGTCAATTCTCCAATATGCCATCTGTAATTTGAAGAACTGTTTGCAAATAGGAATACAAATTTGTTGAACAAGTTGCGCCCCCTAGTAATATTTTACCATCATATATTGTCGTAATCATCTCTTTATATTATTCGCTTGGTTATGAGGGGTTGAGGGGATGAGGAAATCTTGTTCCTTACTTTTTTCTTATTTCAGGTGAATGTCGAGCTGCCCTAGGCATGGAAGAGGGACGTATCCCCGATCACGCCATTTCTGCAAGTTCGTCGTACGAAACAAAATCTGTGGGTCCCCCAGAATGCAAGGTGAGTGCGAATATTTTTTCGTGTTTTCCCCAGGGTATCGAGCTTTCAGAAGATTTTTCTTTAGCCGGTTGTCCCTTTCACGAGGGTTATTATTCCCCCTCTGGCTAATCGGGATAAAGTGGAGGGATGGGAGTCCACCTGAAAGAAGTTTTATATGGATGATATGAAAAAATATATCAATAAAATCCAACTTCTGGGGAGTTTATTGATAAAATTCACGGTTTCCTCAAAATGTAGATTGTGAATGATATTTGCATTCTTTTCAGTTATCCCGCTCTTTTTGAATTATACAGAAGCAGCAGAGGTATTTTCTTAGATTTACAAAGTAGAACTATAATACGGAAGTTATGAACAAATCATTTTCACGCATATTGGATTTTCTCGCTTCTGTTTCTCTCCCTCTATCTCTCATTTCCATTCATATTTTCTTTTCTTTATATTCTGAATTTTGTTTTTTCGAGAATAAGTCTTGTAGATATTGAGAATAGGTAGATTGATTTGTTGAAAATATAAACAGAATGTTCATAAAATCAGATGTGGAATCATCTGCGACTGAAAGATAAACTTTAGTCACTATCTTCCATCGTCAAGATAACCTCTTGTGTGGTATTCATGTTGAAAAGGGAAACATTCTCAATTGAATATTGATAGAAATATTTTTCTGTGAATTGAAAAATCCACGATAAATATGACGTTATTTTTGTGAATATCTAACCGAAAACAACTACTTCCCCGGCTAAAGCCACGCTGGACATTGAACTACATCTGATAGATATTCTGAAAAGGCCCTAACTCAAAAGAAAAATCTGAAATTGAAAATTTGCATTTTCATTCAGATAGTTATTTGATTTTCTATTCCAGTCTTGATTAAGAACTCATAAAGATGAATGAGGCAAAGAAGAATGTTTTCCAAAAGAGAGTACTCACCAGAAATCATTCGTAACATTGACGCAGGAGAGACATCGCATTCACTAGGTCTTCAATTGAGAATGTTTCCCTTTTCAACGAGAATAGGTAGATTACTAAAAAGGAGAAAAATTCATTATTAAAAATAAATTGAAAATTTGAGTACAATTTTGGTTCCCAACTTGAAATTTCAGGCACGTGCAGACTTCATTATGAGAAAAATCTCAAAAAAGTTCTATTTATAACCAGAATAGGCACGAATCTGTCAATGCACACAACATGGTCGCCTTACAACTAACTGCCTTTCACTTCCTCATTTACAGTTCTGTACATGAGGTTATTATTTCATTCACCACAATATAAAATAAACCATAAGACTGATTCTACAATTCAAACTATTGAATCCGTGTTGAGTGTCCTAAATATGTTGCCTGTCAAACAAAGAAGTATGTTTAATGTGAATTTGTAGATATTTCAACTGAAACAAAATCTGGTACCTACCTGAATATATCTGTGATGTTTTATGAAATGTTCATGATTATAATACAGGAAATTGTACAAATTTTATTTTACAGGATAGATATAACACCACCGAAATGATATTCAGCGTTTCATACAAAGGTTTAATAAATTACCTGTGACTATTAAAAACTTAGATAATTTAAACCAGTGCTAAAAGCTTTTGATGAAAATTGTTCATAACTAAATGTTAGCTAACGATACCTTGTGATATGTGTCTTCATTCATACAAATATGTGTTTGTTTTATCTACAGAAAATTCGTTTTTATTATAGGCTTTTATTTAAATTCACCACTAGTGGTAATAATCAATCTTAATAAATCAAAATTAAATAATTCCAATAATTACCCCAAAAATAATTAATTTTTTTTTTCAATTACCAAAGATTGAGATATGATATCAGTTCAGAAACCTGGGATTCTATGTACGAAAAACATGATGTACATTCAATGGCTGATTCATTCATTGATACCCTTAAGAAACATATTAAAAATACCAAAACAAGCAAAAAAAAAAAATCATAAGAAATTCAAAACCATGGATTACACCAGGCTTTAATATTTATCAATCAAAAAACTAAATTATACAAAAGATTACAACTTGATCCACATAACATCACCCTCAAAACAGAATGTAGTATTTATAAAAATAAATTAAACAAAATATCACAAAAATAAAAAATAATAGTTATTTATGCAACAAGTGCAAAATGTAAGTGTTTATTGCACTCGACGTGAAGTTGTCCGACGAGGCCGCCAGGCCGAGTTGGCGTACTAAAAATTGCGTCGATTTGACGTTTATGTCTGTCACGATCACAGATGAGTGCACTAAACATTGCATTGCACAGTGCAATGAAGAACCCCTTTTTTACTTTTTTACTAAATATAGTTCAATAAACTTTTGTTTTTTGCACGAACGTAGAAAAAATGAATGAGAAGTCTTATAGAAAAAAAAACAGTAATACATCCAAAAATCAATGGAATTGCGTCGATTAAATCCGTAGAAAAACAAGACCTGGTCCGATTCGACCTAAAATTGATATGAGGGGGTTTTTAGGGTCGAAGATTTTGAATTTTTTGTCAAAGTTTATAAAATAAAAATGGCGGCTCCAAAATGGTCGATAATCTCTGTGATTATGGTCCGATTCTATTCAAAATTGCTATGTGGGGGTTTTTGGAGTCGGAAATTATGAATTTTTGTTCAAAATTCACAAATTCAAGATGGCGGCCCCAATATGGTGGACGAGTTTTGTAATTATGGCCCGATTCTATTCAAAATTGGTACTTGGGGGTTTTCAAGGTCGGAGATCATGAATTTTTGTCAAAATTCATAATTTCAAGATGGCGGCTCCAAGATGGTGGACAAGTTTGTGAGAATGGTCCGTTTCCATTCAAAATTGGTGTTTTGGGGTTTTTGGGGTTGTAGATCATGAATTTAGTCGAAGATTATTGATTTTTTGCAGAATTCATAATTGAAAATGGCAGCTCCAGGATGGCGGACGTGTTAATCTTGAGATGGTCTCCACATTGAAGAACTAGGTAGCTCAGAATTTACAGGAATAAGGCGTCATAATGACGATGCATCAACAAAAATGCATAGATTGAGGCGTACTTCTAAAAAGAACGAAAAAATTATAATTATGGAAAGAAAAACCTTTTTGAAAACAAGGTTTCATTCAGCGCTGAAAAGTTAAAAATGATTGCCTTGGATGTGCGACGTAGGTTATTCCGTAAGTTATAGATTCAAAAGCTTGTCGCTTTTGTATTCGAACTGAAAACTTTGCGCGACAAGCTCTTGAATCTAGAAATCACGGAATAACCTACGTCGCACATCCAAAGCAATTATTTTCTAACTTTTTAGTGCATTTGAATGGAAGTTTGTCTTTATTTTTTTTTTATTGATTATTTTTCATCTAATAATTATATGTTACGTTAAATTCGGATTTTCCTCAAGTATCGAGTCCAGCAATTTCATTGCTAGTGGAACTTATCAATCAAAGCAGAAGACTATATGATATACACAAACTGGATGTTCATATAGCTGAGTAAATACACGACAGTGTCAATAAAAATCCCACTTTTTGCAATATTCCGTTATCAGCTACACAGAAAAGAAAAACATTCCTACAAATATTTATGTTTGTCATATCCCATCGCGTTATTATCTGTATCCGCCAGTAAATGAAAAAATAATTCAAGAAAGTGATTCGACTTTCCCGTCTTCCCTTTCGCAGAATGCTGTTTATCTGCTTCCGGAAAAGGAGCTCTTCCCTTACCGGTAAAAGGTCTGAAAAGACACTGAAGGGGAAGGATATATACATTTCGGTCCCTTCAGGGGAGATATTGATACTTGAAAGGGTAGAAGACGCTCATTGTAGTTGTGGAAGTTTGTGTTATCACATCGATTCGATCAATTCATTAGTACCCGGGGTGATTTAAACCACTTTGGGTTAGTCGAGAGGGATGGGTTTGCCACTTCAATGGGATTTCGGAAATCGAACTGGTATTCATCATTTCTTCGAATATTTCAATTCTATAGACGAGTGCGCCCTCCATATATAGGGTGTTCCTGAAATTTCTCTTTTCTTCTTAAGTAACCAAGTTACAAAATGAAAAATATTTTTCTTTGATAACTTTTCAAGTAAATATAGAAAATTAACCAAACTTTCGTGATTGACGAAACAAATGAATTCCTTCCATGAGGTTTCATGCATGAGTCAAAGTTGGTTTGCTACAAAGTCAGGAACGGACTGCCCTTGATGGTCCACACCCTAAAACTTTGGAATGAGTAGATTCAATTTTCCTGGACAATTTTCTGATTGAAAGTACTCGTGTGTAAAGTCGATCGAAGCAACGATATTTGATAGAAATGAAATTCTTGAGAGGAGAAGAGGAAGTCCTGGAACACCCAGTATATATTTTGTAATGAATTAATGATATATCAAATAAATTTTCTTATAAATTGATGATTGCACTTTGGAATACTAATTGTAGATATGTGATAGATAATTATTTTCGCCCTGTATAATAAATTTTGCAATGTTATATTAATTGCTAGCTAACGTCACTGTTTTCTCGTCACGTTGCTGCCAATTGTTATTACTTTTCTTACCACAGCTAAACTCAGTTGGTACGCCTCTCGTCTCAGATAGCCGGTTCAGGAAATTGGGCCACTAGCCACTGCTTGATGTCAAATTTCAATCTATTCAATGTTTATAAATACGATTGCTGATAATTGTGGAAAAACAAACGACAAAGTATCAAAAAGCAATTATTTCCTTTATTCAGGAAAACTTAAATTAACCTGGCCTACGATAGATAACTTATTCTATGGTCAATCTACAAATTTTCATGGATAATCATTAGAAACAGGTCATGGATAAATAGACACAACCTCACTTTTACCTTGAAAGTGAAAATTTCTTTAATAGTTCAAAATCAATTGAAATAAAGTTCTTCTGATGGAATATGAGTTATTAGTGAAGTTGTTCAGTTCATGATGTGCACTAGGAAAGTTTATACCTGACGCTGGAACTGTCGCTGTTCAATACACAACCAGAATTTGGATTATCTTTCAATCCAATGCTCTCAGGAACTCCAATACCAAAAAGAAGGAACCATACAAATCCAAAAATCAGCTTTGGAATACTTGTATATGGGGTACATACAAGGTTATGTTGTTTGCTGCTTATCATTTTGAAATTACTGAATTTTTTCTTCTCTCCAAACAAAACGTGGAATTCTTTTTCAAATTATTTTCGATCTCCTTGGCTTTGTTTTTTCCGTCACCTGGATACCAATTTTCCTCATTCCTGTTGATTTGAATTTTTGAATTCGGCACTATGTTCTCACATTCTTTGTTTGGGGTTATTTGTCAAAACTTATAAATAAAACTATTTTTCCTTTCTTACAGACTATTTACAATATTCAATCATAATTGTCTCTGACACTTTTCCGTTCTTATTTTCTCACAATTTCAAATCTTCCATTTGACCATACTGTTCCCTAATTGGCTATTGTCATCAAGAAGTTTGTTGTTCTCCCATTGGCTACTTTTAGTTAGATACAATTTCATATACTGTATGTTTCAAGCTTATAATTTTGTGGATCACATTTTATTCAGGATGATTTTGTAAATCTAGACCTTTCTTGTTGTCTTTCGAATAATTATGGGTTGTAATCATTATGACAGTGTATGAAATTGATTGTATTATAGTATTTGAATATTTTTATCTATTCATATTATACAGAGGCTTCATAGAGGAAATATAATTTCAAAAATATGTAAAAACAATATCTCTTGAACTAATAGCTATTAAGTAATTATTCTTTCTGTGGGTTTTTTATGAAATTGTTTCTTTTTTCCTTTTAAAATATAAAACTGGTTTTTCATAACATAACAATATATATATATATATATATATATATACAGGGTGTTCCAGGCCTCCTCTCTTCCTCTCAAAAATGTAATTTTTATCAAAAATCGTTGCTTCGTTTATAGGTTTTGTCTAATTGTTGTGCTTTTGATCTTTTATATTTTTGTTTCATTCTCGATTCTTCTCAGAAATCTCATTTCTATCGCTGTTATTCTGGTTTTCTGTCTTCCTGTCGTTGTCCATGTTTCCAGTATTTGTGAGACTACTTTCCTAAATATTTCTACTCTGCTGTATTTTGTACTCCTTTTTCTGAGTATATGAATGATGTCTTGATCTATTCACACCAGAGCAAAATTGAGAGCTCGTTGCTCATTGGCTTCTATCTTATTCTTCGTAGACATTTTCTGGTCAAACCTTTCAAATCACGTTCATTCTTCGATCAGTGTTTGATTGAGTACTTTCCCAACAATGAATGATAGAAGTATTTATAACTCAACGATTGAAAAAATGATGAATGAAACTTAATTCTAACAATTGTCTAATTCTTTCGACGTGCAGGGACACATGCAATCTTTTTAATGACTTACTGAACTTACTCTAAAAACTCCTCCCAACTATATAACGGTTGATTTATTCATAGGACTTTTCCAGGACAACTGTACGTTTTCCCAAGAAAAAGTGTTCGTGATCGCTATTATCGCCATTAATAATAAATGCTCAGACAATAGCAAATTATATACGTTATGAGAATTAGGTTTTATCTTTATAATACCCACAGGAAATATATATATATATATATATATATATATATATATATATATATATATATATATATATATATATATATATATATATATTCTTATTTTCTCGGAATAAGGGCCTTAGTCAGTCTATATATTTTTTATTTCATTCGACGTTTCGACATTGTTTATGTCATCTTCAGGTAACTTTAAAATAATGTGAAACATGTAAAGGTTAAAAACATAATACGTTACATAACATCAAATACGTTTAAAAATCGAAAGGGACATTAAAAACTTATAATATAATTCAACTATTATTCTTTCATTTCATTTGACGTTTCATGATCGAATGAACGTTGTTGAATGTCTCAGATTGCTGGTATCGGTTTTGTTATATCTGTTATCGTTTTTTTTTTTAATAAAATACATTGGAGTGTTCGACATATTCAGTTATAGTACGAGGGCTCTATAGCTATAATTCATGCTAGACTTTTCGGTGTAGAGATGTAAAGATCAGTTTACAATTTTTTTTTTCTAATAAATGTTGTGGAGTGAGTGTTTAAAATAAGTTATTGTAGATTTGATTGAGATGTTTTATGTCGTTTCTATTGTTGATACTGTTTGTATCTTTCTTTATATGGATCATTTCGAGGAAATTTCTAACTTTTGGATTTTTTTCCTTTTGTCAAAATTTCAACCTTGTCAAAATCGAACTTATGTTGGTTTTCCTTTGTGTGTTTAGACAATGCTGTGATGTCCGTTTTTGAGTATTTGTGGGCTTGAATTCGTTTCTGCAGGTATTGTTTGGATTGACCTATATATGTACTTTCGCAATCTTTACATGGTATTTTGAAAACGTTATAAAAGAAAAATGCCACGAAATTGAAAATCACACGACATTAACATTGGAAGAATTTCTGAAAGGAATTGAACTTTGTCTAACTTCAACATACTTTCATTATGAGAACAAATATTATTCACAAATATTTGGAATAGCAATGGGTTCTCCAATTGCTGCAACCATAGCAAATCTTGTAATGGAGTATGTGGAAGAAAAAGTAATCAGTTCACTAACATTTAAACCAGTTTTCTTCAAAAGATATGTAGATGATTGCCTAACTTGTATACCTAATGACAAACTAGATGAAATTCTAGAAAAATTTGACAACTATCACCCCAGATTAAAATTTACAGTAGAAAAAGAAACCAACCAACAAATAAACTTTCTTGATACATCTATAATATACGACAATTTGTAAAAAATATTCACAAACTCGTTCACTAAACCCAACTCATCACATCGCTACACAAACTACTTGTCAAATGCACCACTTAGCTTTAAAAAAAATGTTATTCAGAACTTAACTGACCGAGCCATAAAACTGGCTCATTCAAAGTTCAGAAAAAGTAATTTAGAAAAAATATCCTAAAAGAAAATAACTACCCAGATGACTTCGTGGAAAAAACGATCAAAAAAAGGATACATGCTATTTATAATGATAACAATAAAACAAAAAAAACAACAAAATATATACCCTTACCAAACGTACAAAAATTATCCAAAAAATCAAAAAACGGTACAAAAATACAACATAACAATAGCACATCGATTACAAAATACAAATAACATTTTATATTCAAAATTAAAACCTGAAATTCCAAAAAATAAACAAACCCACACCGTATATAAAATACCATGTAAAGTTTGCGAAAATACATATATAGGTCAATCCAAACAATACCTGCAGAAACGAATTCAAGCCCACAAATACTCAAAAACGGACATCACAGCATTGTCTAAACACACAAAGGAAAACCAACATAAATTCGATTTTGACAAGGTTGAAATTTTGACAAAAGAAAAAAATTAAAAAATTTAGAAATTTCCTCGGAATGATTCATATAAAGAAAGATACAAACAGTATTAATAATAGAAACGACATAAAAAAATCTCAATTAACTCTACAATAACTTATTTTAAACACTCACTCCACAACAATAAATTTATTAGAAAAAAAAATGTAAACTGATCTTTACATCTCTACACCGAAAAGTCTTGCATGAATTATAGCTATAGAGCCCTCGTACTATAACTGAATATGTCGAACACTCCAATGTATTTTATTAAAAAAAAAACGATAACAGATAAAACAAAACCGATACCAGCAATCTGAGACATTCAACAACGTTCATTCGATCATGAAACATCAAATGAAATGAAAGAATAATAGTTGAATTATATTATAAGTTTTTAATGTACCTTTTAATTTTTAAACGTATTTGATGTTATGTAACGTATTATGTTTTTAACCTTTACATTATTTTGAAGTTACCTGAAGATGACATAAACAATGTCGAAACGTCGAATGAAATAAAAAATATATAGACTGACTTAGGCCCTTATTCCGAGAAAATAAAGAATATAAACATATGTGGTCAAGAAATTAAGAAAAAAAAAATATATATATATATATACTTAATACGATTGAATATTGAATGACTAGGTTTAGTATCAATGGTTTAGATCGCCAAAGAAGTTTACTTTTTTTTGTCAAGAAAATCACTCATATATGACACTTTGTATGCCAGAATTGCAAGGAGGTGTATACGTCATTTCTCTCACGTCTGGTCACAGTGATCGCAATCATTCTAGCTTGCGCTTTTGTTGAAAGAAACACGTGGTATCACGCCTACATAGGATGGAACACTGCCTGCTTCTGTATAGCGATTGGAATGTCTGGCACTTGGCAGGCATTCATCTTCATAATTTCCGCTCTCATTTGCGGAATTTACATGAAAAGGGCCACACTTGTGAGCGAAAACTTGTGGTCTATTTTTGATGCACGAATTACTCATGGCAGAGGATGCAGGATGTTGATAAAGTGATTTTTTTAGAGCTTTGAAACAGCCTTTGCATTCAAATATACGTACTCAAAAACTGCCATCAAACTAGTTCATACTCGCTTAGGTAGTAAGTAAAAGTAATTCAAAAAAATAAAATAATGATTTTATTTCTCAAAAAAAAAAATTTTTTTATTTCATTCCCAAAACCCTACAATTACATTACCTCATTTATTGCAAAATCTGCAGCAAGCTAGGAAACAATTGAAAGGAGTATTTACATGTAATCTTCACCCGTCATATATGACACAAATTTTCCTTCTTCGAACAACGACAATATTTTTCACATTTGAACAGTTATATATGTAAATGAGATGGTGCAAAAAAAATATCATCTTCATCTGAACAACAATTTTCATTGGTGCACATTCAGCTTGACAATTGCAGGAAAACCCAGAGAAAACCTGCTTACCACTTGCCTTTATCTATCTTAACAAATTTAATCTGAAGATCATACATTTATCAAGGCAATGGAAGTACAAACAGCCTCAGTCGCCTCTTACGACTAATGTTAGTGGTTGGGGGGCTAGCTTAGGCCCGGACACCATACGGGTGGATTGGTTTATTATGTGATGTAGTGGAACAAAATTAAAATTTAGTTGTTTTTGGTGTTGAGATAGAAACTGTCATATAAACATTCTCTATCCATTTTCAGGCCCTCCGAAACTCTAATTTTCATCCCTGAAGTTAATAAGGTACAAAATTTTGCCACTGGCATCTTGATTGAGGGCATGATTACTTAATTTTGAGTGAAAACCACACGTTAATACATCAGGTCTATCAGTGTGTTCCTTGACTCTAGCTTTGAGAGGTGTAAGAGTTCTTCCAACATAAGTAGCTTTGGCAATCGTTACAGGACAGTTTGTAAATACCACTTTTTTCAAAATATCAATCTATCTTAAATATGTCTGGTGAAGCTACTTCTATATTTGAACATATTCGGTTCATAATTTACCAAATCTCCATTTTCTTGAATTTTATTAGAAAGTATTCAATTTATATTCACCCCTTAGCAAAGCTGTTCGCCTTCCATGTATAGTTGAACTATCTATCACCACTCACGGGTTCTTTTGGTGAAGCCAGGAACAGAAATGGACGAATTCCAACTTCCTCCCCAATAAAAGTATCAATCCTTGACACTTCAAATATTTTATAACTTCCTGTTAATCATTGAATGAATGTCATTTTTTGTGGAGGAATAACATTTCTTGACAGGTTTTTTTGGGTAACCTTCCACAGGCTGAAAATGAAAATATAATCGGGAGAATATATACGAGTGTAGAAAGGGCAAACCAATTAGTTCACCCCGATAAGTTACTGCGTTCACTAAATTATATTTCCTATAGAAAAATGGTTCAATTTATCAGTAACTTGTCGTTTCCTGAATTTGCCTATAAAAAATTGTAAAAATTCAACAAATACTTCTCTATATAGTTTTCGATTGACGTTTTGGGGACTATATCTGTCCCTGTTCTAAAAATCTTCTGAATCTCCTTTAATTGTTTGAATAATTTGGATTTTTTGCTTTTTCAAATGACGGGTGTCAATTAAGATCTGCCAAAAAATTTGATAGTGACGTATTGCTCATTTGATATATTGTGTGTTGTTCTGATCAGTTTATTAGCATTCTACTATATCTCACTTCCCCGAGTAGAGGTAACCATGTATGGTCCATCAGAAGAATACAGGCCGTTTCTTTCAATTTTCCCCTTTCTTGATGTGGTTCTTTCATCAAGATTTTCATCGTATTCCATTCAATAGTATGATCGCCATTGGTTGTGAGGATATGTTTCTGCAATTCTTTATCCAGTTATTTGTTGATTTCTGATGTAACTCTGATGTTCACTTTGGCGCACTTCTAATGGTCTTTACGTTTCACCCATATAACTATCACCATAAGAACAAGGTATCTTGTAAACACAGTTTTTGATACTTTCTTCTGCGTTTTTTGGTCTTGTTTGTGTTAGTATAGATCTCAGTGAGTTTGTTGTTCTAAATGATGTTCTCACATCATACCTATGTCCTTAATATTAATATTAAGTACTTTCCCAGAGCGTGGAAAAATTCCCCATTTAAAATACAAGTAAATTTTGATTTTTCTTCCTACAAACAAAGTCCTATAAACCGAATTGCCAAGATTGATATTTTTCGAGATATAAAGCGTTAACTTTGTCGTAATATGAAATTTTTTAGAATTGTCGAATCAAACTTTTCATGTTACGACAAAAATAACGCTTCATATCTCGAAAATTATCAATTTCAGCGATTCGGTTTATGGCACTTTTTTGAAGGAAATGGAAAATCTTTCCACGCTCTGGGAAAGTACTTAATGTTAATATTAAGGGTTCAATTCAGGGAATTATTTTTTGGACATTTCTAACAAAATTTTCGGTTGAGTGCAAAAAACAAAAAAAATTGTGATAAAAAATGTATATAGCTTTTACAATTTACTTAGCATCGACATATAAATGCTTTTTCTTCACGGGATCACTAGAAGAAGCAGCATCGATGTTTATTCAAATACGCCTCATAATGCTGTTTTATATGTATAATATTTGGTATAATGATATAGCGTAATACAACTGAACATTTCTCGTTAGAAATATAGACTAGCAACTGTTACCACAAAAATATATTTAAATTTTACCTGATATGCCTATTTACAATTAGTACAATCCAGCCCTCTAAACTAATATTGGCTAATCGAGACTAATATGGCCGAATTTGGCATACACAAGGGATCGACTCAGGTAGTTTTATTGCAGTCATCAAGTCGGAATCACTTATCGTGAAACAAACTTTACCCATTGCACCCAGGTTAGTTTTCGTTTTACACTTTCATACAACAAGAAAACAAGTATATTGTTCTTATTAAATATATTCATGCGTTTCAGCTCTCAGTGGCTAGTTCAATTTGTTTTATATTGTCCAATGAAAGGATTTGTCCTTCGGGCTATAAATCTCATTTTCCCTTTTTTAAATGTCATGAACTAGACACGCCATTATAAAAAAATAATCCTGATCACTCACCAGGTATTTGTGATTATACAATGATATGATACGGCATACCAAACACTTTATTTGACTTGTGAACTATACTGATTTCAACATTCATTTCTCCTTCACTGGGTACTTCCATAAGGAGAAAACAATTGCATTTCTATCGATTTCATCCTAGCAGAAATCGCATATGTAAAATGTCATAACCACATTGTTGAAAAATAAAACAAAATATAATGCGTTACTCCATTTTCAGTGAGTCTTTCTTTATTAAAATCGTTACTACCAATATATAATCTTGCTGAATGATCCTCATTAAAACTTTTGTCATGAGATGCACTTAATGATACTTCACTCTTTGAACCCTTAAAATATAAGTTTTATTCCTGGTTCAAAAATAAACAAATCTCATCAATTGTATGCCTGAGAAAAAAAAAATCACCCTCATAATCAGTACTTATTATGATGTTATATCTGAATGACAGTGACTATTGTGAAATTTCAATAACAAATATTGTTTTTCATGTTGGAATATTCGATTAAATGCATCTTACAAGTCTCGTTAAAGTTCTTCCTCGGCATCCCAATCCCAATAAATAATAATTGGTCTATTGCAATAGTAGATCTTCTATACTTCCAGGGCCTCCTTGGCTCTGGGGATTCTACGATTCTCTTCTCTCCTAACTTCTCTCATTGCACCCGGGTTAGTTTTTGTTTTCCACTTTCATACGACAAGAATTCAAGTATATTGTTCTTATTAAATATATTCATGCGTTTCAGCTCGTAGTGGCTAGTTCAATTTGTTTTATATTATCCAATGAAAGGATTTGTCTGTTGAGCAATAAATCTCATTTTCACTTTCTTTAATGTTATAAACTATAATAATAATAAATAATAATAAATTTATTCACCACATAATTTTTCTTACAATAATGCATTCAATACAACAGAAATCCAACAAAGGGTAAATGAATACAAAATCTCAAAAAGGTAAACCTGCGCATGGGTAATTTGAAAATGTTTATCATCTATGTGATCCTGCTACTGTGTGTACTCCAAAATATAAATAATAATAATGGTAATAATATAATAAAATAATAGTAAATAATAATTATTATTAAAAGTTTTTTGAAAGACTACTTATATTGTTATGAAATATCCTCCATGTATCACAGTTCTAGAATATCATCGCATTGTGCTATGGAATTTAATTCGACTGTTTTTATTTCAGTTATTTCATAATCCCTCACATAATTGTCCATTTTCTAACAGTAATGAGAGCTAATGCTCATAGATAAAATTGAAGATTTATAAAAATTTACAAACAAATGTTAATACGATATAATAATATAAAATAGAGATATGATAATAATAATAATGGAATATAAACATACACACCTTACATATATTAATAGATTAATAGAAGGGCGGTTGTTTAGAACGACTCAGTTGTGGATGTGGCTAGACACGATATTATAACAAAATAGTCCTGATCACTCACTAGGTAGTTTCAAGCATTTGTAATTATACCATGATATAATACGGCATACTAAACTCTGGATTTGACTTGATTCCAACATTCACTTCTTCTTCACTGTGTATTTTCATAAGGAGAAAACAATTGCATTGGTAATGATTTCATCCTAGCATAAGTCGCATATGTAAAATGTCATAACCACATTGTTGAAAAATAAAACAAAATATAATGAGATACTTCAAGAATGGATATCCATCCATTTTCAGTGAGTCTTCCTTTATTAAAATCGTTAATACCAATATATAATCTTGCTGAATGATCCTCATTAAAACTTTTGTCATGAGATGCACTTAATGAGACTTCAAACAGAACTTTCATGAATATTAAATGTTCTTGGTCGTTATTTATTCCTTGTCGACGATATTATAACCCTCCAGGAAGGTAGTTTCGATATTAATTATTGAATGGGTGAGTTAATGTTCGAGGTAACATAATCCTTTGCGAATAAAAAGATACGAGACTATGAGGATAATGAATACAATCTTGATCAGGTACACTGGACTGGTATATGAGATAAATGGGTAGAAAACTATGTTGCGGATAATGAATCATTCAGAGCAAATGGAAAATATTTTAATTATACGTTTCTCGAGTCGAATTGAATTGATTGTGTAAACAACAAGAAATCAATGGATACGTTAATTGTACTGCTTCCATCTTTTCCTGCAAACAGGAAACCAATTGTTTCTATACAGTGTGAACAAAATCGCCAAATGAAAACTATACGTTTGGTTAGCAAAGAACTCGAAATGGATGTCCCTCAAGGTTCCATCTCGGGTCCTCTTTTGTTGATCGTGTTTTTAGTCACGTGAATCGGTTATTGGCAATGCAGACGACTTCAGTTGTAGGACTCAGTCTTCGATATCCAAAAGACCCAAATGTTGTGAATTTACTGTCAGAATCTAAGGCCTTGACGTTCAATTGGTGGAAAATAACTGTCCTATCCACATAGGGAGGTTAGATTTTCACAAGCTTTCACTTTTAACTTCACATTTGTACGTATGTATGTTTAGTTCAAATCTTGCCAGTGAATTTTGACCCACTTCTGGTTGTCCGGTTAACTCTTTTAGTAGCATGCCGGTAGATTTGACGTACCATTTCTTCTATCTCACTATGCAATCTACTACCTCAAGATGCCGTGACCAGTTTTAAAATCATGAACCGCTGCAAATAGTCGTCTTATTCATTGCGTCTCAAGTTTTTGACCCCATATCTGAATTTCGTGCAGCTAGGGGCATTCATTTCAGATTTTGGTCATGCATCAAATAGTTGACGTGAAATTTGGCAGGTGTTCATAATTCCGGAGACGATGCATTATGGACTTTTTGCTGAAGAAAAAACAAAATGGCGGCTCCAATAAGGCGGACAAGTTTTGTGATTAGAGCCCGATTCCAATAAAAATTGGTATGTGGGGGTTTTTGGGGTCGGAGATCATGATTTCTATGTCAAAATACACGGATTCAAGATGGCGGCTCAAAGATGGCCACATGTTTTGTTTTTATGGCCCGATTCCATTCAAAATTGATATGTAGGTTTTTTTGGGGTCGGAGATTATAATTTGTTGTCAGATGACGGATTTCCTGAATGACTAATAGGTATTCTTGCGCGAAAAGATTTTGAATCTGCTACTCACAGAATAACCTAGGTCAAACAATTAAATATATTTTGTTTTTATTGCATTTTTATAAAAGCTTCTAATTTGAATTATCTGAAATTTATTTCCATCAATTCACGATCAGAATTCAATCAGAAGATGATTGTATATTAGGCTCCCGTTGAATCAAAACTCAGGTCTGGCATTCGCTACTGGGCTAATTTAGCTGGTTCCAAAAAAGTTTTCATTGAACAAAAACGGATCTTGAGATTTATTTTTGGATACTTGTAGATCAAATTTGAAATATTTTCATGTTATAACATACCCAATCTCTTCATTTTCGAAATGTTTGGTTATGTTTTTGAAAATTTATAAACTCTCATAAGAAACTCTGATATTCATGGATGAAAAAGGCACTAATTTTATGATCATTTTGGTCTTTACTCCGGATATGTTGTTTTCAATCGTATAATAATCTTCCAGACAAACTGATGGATATTATTGTCTTCAAATATGATTCTAATGTTTTATACTGTAAAGGATTTTGTAGAAGTATGTACGACGAATAATGTGGAATGTTTTCTATTGTAACCGACGAAACCAAAAAAGAGGAGGTTCTCTAGTGGACGCGTATATTTTTTTTCATGTATGATCACGCATAACTTTTTACTGATACGTCCGATTCCGATAATTCTTCTTTCAGTGGATAGGGTGTACTTCGAATTTGGTCCCATTTGAATTTAAAAGATGAAATCCACCCCTAAGGGTAGCAAAATGAAGGATATTAATCACTCACCCTCTGAATTCTGGTCCGTTAACCGATTCTATCAGGCATAACTTTGTACTGGGTTCTTCGATTTGGATGATTCTTTTTTTTCTTAGATAAAATATACCTCATAATTGATCATATTTGGATTTCGAATGGAATTATCCACCCTTATGTGTAGAAAAATAGGGAATAATTGATTTTTCACTTGTGGCACACATATGAAGTTGACAATGACAGATCGCTAATGTCATTATTTTTGTTCTCCTACATCCGTCACAATTATTATATTCTATGAGAGGATGGAATGATAAACAAAGTAATGGAATAAACTAACCAGAACAACAAAAATAATTTATATTACAACAGATAGTGAAAGTAGATAATCATATTATTTAACTGGTAATAGTTGAAGTAAGGTGGGTAAGTAAGTATTTATGGAGTAATAAAAAAACGAGTATGTAGTAATTAGTTGATTTCAGCCACAAAAAATTGAAAAATAAAAATTTTTAACAAAAAATTAAACCGACGAAATACGGAACTGAAAAGTAAAAAATTAAATAAACCTTCTTAGTCTCAATAACTAAGCTCCTAAACTAATGTTTGTTTGGCGCCGACTCAAAATAAGTTACTTTCATTACTTTAGGAGCTTAGGTTAATTTTATTTTTTACTTTTCAGTTCCGTATTTCGTCGGTTTAATTTTTTGTTAAAAAGTTTTTTTATCGATCTATTCATCTTGCGTATTCGTAAACCATACCGAAAAATGCTATTAAATATTGATTGCTTCATTAAATGACCTTCGACCATATATGAGGGAGTTTCAAATATGTAATTATTTTGAGAAACGTTGATAGTGAACTTAACTTTTTCAATGCCGAGCAAATATTTCTGTGAGAAATGGAAACCAACTTCTTCTTCTGCAAATACTTTGAGCAGTCATCCTGCCAAAATAGCTTTTTTGATTCAACGAATTTTTGTATTAAATTCAGCTGTATATCAAAATTATTCTCCATTGTTGATACATACATAAAACCTATTGAATCGAAGCCGTCATTTGTTATTTCATTTGTCGACTGTTTATTCGTTTATAAAACTATACAATAGAATTTCTGTGACTGATATAAAATGCAACTGAATTAATTCAATAATGAAATTCGTATAATCGAATGGATACAATGGAGTTTCGCCTCTGATATTAACAATTTGTTCGAATAGTGGGGCGAATGAAACAAAAAAATATTCATGGAAACGAACTTTATCGGTAAATAATATCCGCTCAGCTGTATGAATTTTCAGCGTTTGTAAATTACAATTGATTGAATATAATGATAATGTCGCATCCAATGATTCTCACCAACGCGAACAATAAACGAGGTGCCAGGACATAGGATTTCACAAAGTCATGTGTAAAGCCATGATGGCCGAATTTTGTTATCGATGTCCAAGACCACGAGTACAAATTTTTGTGTAGGGCAATCACAAGTTATTGATTGCCGTCCCTGCCAAAGCCATTCCCAAGAGTTTAATGTAATTGGTATCAAAATAAGGCAGCATTTAGTGAGAAGTAAAACCATAACCCACAGTGTAATCTCAAAAACATTTATGTTCCATTCCACTCTCTTAGTATCAATCAGCCTTTCAGAACCTCAAATAGGACCTTGCTTCAAATTGAAGCAGAAAAAAAGTCTGAAACAACTTTATAAAGGAAAACTGATTCTATACGATTTTGATTCAAAGTATTTCTGCTTCAATATGAAGACATGAGTACAATCGAATTCTTCCGAAACTTCACATTTTGTGACTGGCTGTGGCCAATAATTTGAAAAAAATATTCTGGACCAGCGTAATTGAGTATCAAAATATTACCATACTTCAACGTAGGTGAGTAATGTTTTTATGTACTTTTTTGTACTTGCTACCTGTATTGGATTTGATGTAAAAAAAATTATTTTTTATTTGTTTAAATGTGTTTATTTCTACAGGTGGACGTTCAAAAGAAAGACGGTTTGGATGAAGTTTATTGATCAAATTAGTGTCTTTTTATCATTAATTGAATTTATATATTTTTCAATTTACATGGCCTCTTAGCTTTCACGTTAAGTTTGTGTGATTCTGTTCTTAACATTTTCGATTCATCAAAATTCAAATTGTGATTGAGCTGAGATTCTTGTTTGGAAAGAGCGGTTCGATTTTATATGCCATACAAATGGGATTGGATCCTTGACGCCAAGTATTGACTTGTTTGTCCTATCTACACAATCTACACAGGGAATTCTGTACACTACGTGTGGCTTTTCCTTTTCTGGAAGTTGAATGTAAAGCTTACTGAAATTGTTGTTGAGTGGGTTATGACCCTTGAAGGGCATTGAAATGTATTTTTTTTAAATCGTTTGTTCTGTTTTTTTTGGATAGATAAACTGTTATGAGAAAGATCGATTAAATTTTTGAAATGTGAGTTGGTTAATATGAGAGGGAAGTTGTTTTTACAAAGTGCATTTTTGGCTTGAACAATAGCTTTTCTCTGAATTCTGTGTCTGGCAACTTGATGGCTCTATTGGCCAACCCAATTATTAGGATATTTTTTTGGATAACTGATGACTAGAATTGGTGTAACGAAAGGACCATGTTTCTTTGGTGTACCATTCAGTTCGTATCAAGTAATTCCTAATGTGGAAAGTTATATCAAGAAATTGATCTTATTTTCACATTCCACTTCTACTTGAAAACGGAAACATTTTCATTGAATATTGAACATAAAGATCTCTCTGTGAATTGAAAAATCCACGATAAAAATGAAGTTGTTCTCGTGAATATCTAACGAAAAACAACTACTTTCCTGGCTAAAGCCACGCTGGACATTGAACTACATCTGTTAGATATTTCAAACTAGCAAGAACGCATACATTCTTAAATACATTTCACACTATTCATACCTTAAATTTCAGCTAGCCGGCTCCGAGATCTTACTTTAAATAGTATTGCATGGTATAATTGAATGTGATGGAATAGAAAACGTCAACTTTCAAAAGGAAAAATATTGAGAAACTAATAACGTGTGTTTATATGATTACATCCTTTTTTGGACATAATTTCTTATGTTTTTTGTATGCCGAAGTTGGATTAATGGTTTATATTGAATATGTGGCACGTCAATTTGATATAATATAACGAATAGTATTATCAGAAACAAAATAACTTTTACCTTGTTCTCAGATTCACAGATAGTTTCATGACCTCATACTTGATTCATTCATGTCTTTCAGCATGAATAATATAAATTCATCATCAGCGATTGATTCGAACTAATTTGGTAAAATAAATTTGGTTGACTTAGTGATTAGAATTTGCAAGTCTTGTTGATGCAGTGAAATTGCTCACGTTTTTGCTTTCCACGAAGTCAATTAAAACAACAGACTATAATACTTTATGAACAGGAATTGTATTTTCAGCAGAGTCTCTCTACATTTCATAGGAAGTGGATTAGCAGATGATATACTATAGAATAGCCAGTAAGATCTCCAGATCTGATACTTCCTAATTTTTTCTGTGGATATAAAAAAATGGTCCCTACACTACCCTAGGAAGTAATTGACATGTTTTTTTAATTTCTACAATACCCTTTGAATTGAGTTATCCGTACCTATTGACTAGTTTTGAAGTTAAATCCCATGACATTAATGAATGACTCAGATTATCCTCAGATTACTTTTCCAACAGACACTGAAAAAATTCGAACAAGGATATATATTTGATGTATTCTGAACTTTCGATATGATATAGTTACAAAGAAAATATACTTTATAAAATCAATCGTCTCTACTGTCCGAACGAACAATGAAGGGAATTCAATACACTGAAAAACTCCTGATACCTTTCAAGATTCCCGAAGGAAATAATTTCACGCGGCTTGCCGCTGTTCCACATAGGAACCGCGAGAAAGTTTAATTTGAAAATGTCACAAGCTTGCCAGTTCACCGGAATCAGTTGCGGGAAAATGCTAGCTGACAAGGACGTGGAATTTTTTTCATTAGACCCTCGCAAGGAATTAGAAATTGATAGCAGATCCAGTTAATTGATTTGCTGAACTTGAGTTGGAAAAATGGATATTTCAGCAATGGAATATCAAGCGGAGCAATGTGGCAGGTTATCGAAGAATTGAATTGAATATTATATGTGTTTTCTCTACAAATAATCCCAAAAATGAATGAAATGATTTTAACCACTTCTTCATTAATGCATCCAATGACTTACTAGCTCAACGACCTGCCAGTGTTACTGATTTGTGCCGTAGTCATTCCATAAAAAAGTAAACCTCCCTATGTTTCAGTCCCGTCATAACAGAAATTTCAACAAATATTTATTCATCCATATTAAATAATCTATAAAAAACCTGTGCTAAAACGTTAAAAAATAATTGCTTTGGATGTGTATCGTAGGTCATCCCGTGAGTTCCCAATCTGTCAGCTCCTCTTCGCTCACAATTCTAAGTTATACAAGGTGTTACCAAATAAGTGCGACAGTTTTCAAGGGGTGATTCCTTATAGGCAATTAAAGGGGGTTTTTCATGTTTTTTTTTCTTGAAATTGCTGAAGAGTTGAAGAAATGGCATTTTGTAGGCAGTATTACTGATAAAAAGGCTACCTATGAATATTTTTTTAATTTTGTTCTGTTCTTTTGAAGGGATTTTTTACCAAAACTTTATGACGAAACAAAATTTCCTAATTTTATTAAATATGTGTTGAAAAGAACGATTCATTGCAAAACTTTTTAACTCCTGTGTTGTGTCCGTAAAAGCAATAGTTTCCTAATGAAAAAATAAAATACACATTGTGCATGAACGGATCTTCTGTAAATGGAATTAAAAAAATCTAGTGGGTGGCTGTCACGTTTTGTATGCACAACTTGTGACTTCAATCGTAGTATTTTGAAATCGAAAAAATCTAGTAGGTGGCTGTCAAGTCGATTTGATTTCCATGTGGTAGTTGAAAGTTCAATTGTGTCTTTTGAATCTTCAATATGAATAATTACACTCACGCTGGAATGGCCGATATGCATTTTATGTATGGTCGTGCCGATGGAAATTCTTTGGAAGCTAGACGGCTTTATGCAGAGATGTATCTTCAGCGCGTGATACCTCATCACACAATTTCTGCACATCTTCACCAACGTCTCTGTGAAAGAGGAACTTTTCAAAAACGAACAACCCATTGGGGTGTCGTCCACGAGTAATAAGAACGGTGGCACTGGAAGAAAAGGTTCTCAATATGATTGAAGATCGCCCGGAATTGAGTACAAGAAACAGTGCTAACACACTTAATGTTACCAATAAACTAATCTGGAAAATTTCAAAAGATCACCAATTGTATCCTCACCATATTCAACAAGTCCAGGCCCTTTTTCCGCGAGATTTTTCCCATCTAGTATACTTGAGTCAATGGAGTTTTCAAATGATTACCCATAATGATAAATTTTTAGAAAACATAATATCCACTGACGAATCCAACTTTTCAAGGCAAGGGATTACAAATTTCCATAACAATCATCTATGGGCCGAAGATAACCCACATGCAATTCAAGAAGGTAGGTATCAATATGAATTTTCACTTAACGTGTGGGTCGGAATTATTGATGAAAATATTATTGGCCGTATTTTCTACCATTAAGGCTAACTGGTGCAACCTATACAAATTTTCTCCAGAAGCACCTTTCCATTTTACTTTAAAATGTTCCACTAGCTATCCGACCACGAATGTGGTTTATGAACGATGGTGCGCCTGTCCATTTCAGCATAACTGCTCGTCAGTACTTGGACGACGTGTATCCAAATCGTTGGATAGGCAGAGCAGGACCTCAACCTTGGCCACTCAGATCTCCAGACTCAAACCCTTTGGACTTTTGCATCTGGGGTCACCTGAAGTCCTTGGTTTATACGATCCCCATTGAATATGTAGATGATTTAAGGAATCGCATCATTGCAGCCTTCGAGACAATCCAAAACACACCAGGAATATTCCAACGTTTGCCCAGTCTATGAGACGAAGACTTGATTCCTGTCTAATGGTTGGAGGTGGTCATTTTGAGCAGTTTTCATAACTTCGTTCCGTTTGATCTTGTTGCCTTTTTCTTTGTTGTAATTTTACGGACACAACATTGGAGTTAAAAAAGTTTTGCAATGAATCATTCTTTTCAACACATATTTTTCAATTGAGAAGTTTTGTTTCGTTAAATAGTTCTGGTAAAAAATGAAATAGGGGTTGCATGATTCACCCCTTTAGACGATCACAACAAAATTTAAAAAAAATTCATAGGTAGCCTTTTTATTGGTAGAACAACCCACAAAATGCCATTTCTTTAACTCTTCGGCAATTTCAAGAAAAAAAATATATTTGTTTTTTCATTTTTGGAAGCGTGTAACTTTTCAAGGAAAGGCCTAAGAGCTTTTGTTTACATGAAAGACCCCTTTTAGTTTTGGACAAGGAATCACCCTCTAAAAACTTTTGCACTTATTTGGTAACACTCTGTATATGAATGCGTCATATAGGTTCAGAAGAGTTTTGGCATTCCTGAAATGTCTAGTGTTCCTTATTATGAAGCCCAATAAGCGATTACAATTATTAACCGTTTTTTCAATATGAGTTTTAAAAATCATTTTAGAAACCATAATGACTCCAAGATCACGAATTTCGTTCACTCATGTCATTATATGATCATCTGTTCTGTACTGATGGTTAACTATATTCCTATTTCTTGTGAAGGTTATTGTGAGGCATTTATCATAGTTCAAGAACAAACTAGAATTTTTGCATATATCGACGAATGAGTCGAGATCATATTGTTGTTTGTTACAGTCACCCGAATGTTTCATAGTACGATATACTTTCAAATCGTCGGCATACAATAAAAATTTAGAATGTTTAAAGCTTTCACCGGAATGGTTGATATACATTATAAAGAGAAAGGGTCACAAATGACTCCCCTGTGGTACCCCTGTCGGAAAACAAACAAAGCATTTGTTTGTGTAAAGTGAAATATCATGAAATGCTTGTGTTGGCCTATCTGTAATTGCAAATCTTTCTGACATTTTATGCCGTTTGTTTATCCTAGTTCAAGAACAAACTAGATTTTTTGCATATATCGACGAATGAATCGAGATCATCCCGTAGTTTGTTAAAATCACCGGAATATTTTATAGTTCGATATACTTTCAATTCGTCGGTATACAGTAAAAAATTAGGATGTTTAAAGCTTTCACCAATATGTTCAATACAGTGTCATCCTCAAAGAATGCACTATATGGGAAACTTATTTATTAAGGGTTTTTCGACAAAAATTTATTCTTGGTAAAAGTTTCTGCATTCCCTAAAACTAAACATGCACCAATAAATTATAGTTAAAAAAGAGTTGTTCAGCATTGAAAAATACAGCTAGATTTGGAGTCATGGCCATCTAAGTAAAGTTTTATTTTTTACCCATTTTTTTTTAATGAGGACTACGAAAAAAAAATTTGCTAAAACGAAAAATAGACAACATTCTTCATACGACGGTTTATTTAAAAAGCCTGTTGCAAATTACTATTGTGTTAACCAAGGTAAATTTTTTTGAAGAGTAAAATAATTTTCAAAGTTTTTGGTGCAGAGTTATTTTTATTTGTTGTTAACACCCAAAATTGGTCAAAATCATACAGTATCTTTCGTCCTTTTAGGAATAAGAACTCAATGTTCAATAATATCAAATCACAAAACATCAAAATAAAATATGTATTTTGGTACAAACTAATTACTTTTTTTTGTGGAATGTTTCTTGTCCAAAATAATTGTTTTAAATTGGCTTTGAAAACAATGTTTGACATTAAGTACTTGACATATTTGTTGAATATTTATTACGTAGTTATTATTATTGCTTATTTTGTTAACGTTTGTTAATAAGTACTATTCAAATAATATTAAGATGCTTACAAAAGAAGAAAAAGTTGAGATTATATTGTTGTGTGGTGAAAATACCCAAGTTACAGACATTTTTAATGCCAGGCATCCTAATCACAATGTAAATCACACTACAGTAACTCGTATTTTAAATAAATTTAAAGAAACAGTATTAATAACAATTTCAAAGGACCTCACACAGCTGCAAAAGTATCTATAGAAGTGGAAGAGGAAGTGTGTTTAAAAGTTATCGAAAATGGTAAGACATCAATTGAACATATGGACATCTCTTGATGTACCTTTTACTACTGTACAATTTTTTTTTAAGAAAGAATTAAATCAAAGCTTTCAAACCAAAATTTATAAATACTTTGAAAGAAAGAGATTTTATTCCAAGATTTGAGTTTTCTGCATTGTATCAGGGAGAATACGAACGAAACGCATGGTTCCCAATAAATATTTTATGGACTGATGAAGCAACATTTATAACTAACGGAACAGTTAGTTCACAGAACTGTAGATGGTGGGCTACAGAAAACCCTCATTTTACTATAGATCAATATTCATTCAAGGTGAATGTCTTATGTGGACTGTTGAACAATACCAAGATTGGTCCTTTCTTCATTGATGGAAACCTTAATGCCAACCGATATTTGCAATTTTTACAACAAGATTTATTACAATTTTTAATCAAATGCCACGTAGACAAAGCAACAGAATTTGGAATCAGTTAGATGGAGCTAGTGATCACGGTAGTGTAGCAATACGACAATTTTTAAATGAAACATTTAATGGAAAATGGATAGGACGTTACTCAGAGTATCCAATGCCAGCGCGCTCACCAGATTCAACTCCAATGGATTTCTCCTTTCGAGATTTATTGAAGAACGAAGTTTACAAACATCGTCCTTCCAGTAATAGAGAACATTTAAAAACTGTGATTACTAATTGTGAGAGGGCCATACAACTGGAGCACATTACAAATGCAGTCAACGATTGTGTAATAAGAGATGGACATCATCCTGAGATGTAGAATACTTCCTCCGGAAACATGCTTTTGTTTTCAAAGCGAATATAGGAATTATTTTGGACAAGAAAATCTCCAGAAAATTAATGAGATAGTGCCGAAATACTTATTTTATTTTGATGTTTTGTGATTTGATATTATTGAATATTAAGTTCTTGTTACAATAATGTTACAATACTGTATAATATAAATTTTCGGTGTTAACAAAAAATAAAAATAACTTTGCACCAAAAACATTGAAAACATTTACCGTGGTTAACACAATAGTTGTGTAATTTGTAATATTACATGCTTTTCAGATGAACCGTCGTATACAGGATGTTGCCTATTTATCGTTTTGATTTTCTAGTCCCCATTTAAAAATTAAAATAAAACTTCTAGATGGCCATGACTCAAATCTAGATGTATTTTTCAATACTGAATAACTTTTCTAAATAACATTTCCGAATTTTTCAAAATAAGGTATTTTGAGGCTCTCATGCTATATTACGTGTGTTTTACTTTATTTTGTTGGTGCATGTTCAGGAGATGCACAAACTTTCACCAAGAATAACTTTTTGTCGAGAAACCCTTAATAAATGAGTTTTCCATATGGTGCATACTTTGAGGATGACACTGTATGAATTATAAACAGTAAGGGTCCCAAATGACTCCTCTGTGGTACCCCTGTCGGGAAACATTTGTCTGTGTTATATGAAATATCAAGAAATGCTGGCCTATCTGTAATTGCAAATGTTTCTGACATTTCATGCTGTTTGTGAATGGAAAATGATTCTTTCATCAAACCCAATTAGTTATAAAGACTGCTGCGCATCCAGCCACTCCATCACAAAAACCTGACTACTCGAATGACACTAATGAATCTTCTGCTCAACAGTGAGCACATACAGCCCGAGGTTACAAGTAACATTCAACTGTGAAGATGTTCATTACCCCGTAAGTTTATTCACTGACGATGGCGTAATTTAGCAGTATGCACACTCAGAACACTTTGGAACACTCCGGAGCGAGCTGAGTGCATCCCGGAGCTACTCGAGAAAGACGTGAAGTCTCCCCGATGCTCCTCTGTCATTCAGAGACGACTATATGGCGGGTGGTTGCCGTGGAAACGGCCATTGAATAACATCTACCTCGAGGTGCTCTAACAAGGTACAGATTCCGAGTTCTTTCAGACATACAGAGCAACGGAATTGGCAGACTGGTCGGAAATACACAGCTCATTAATGGAATTGGTTTGCTCTTCTCGTATTCTGAAAAGTCAGTAGACTTGTTTGTTGCAGCGCATCATTTGAAGCGAGAGCCAAATGTGTTGATGTAAATATATTACAAAAAAATAGATATCTATTCATCTACGTTACATGGTATGTTTGAAGCAGGTCATAAAAAACATATAATTTAAAAAACATTCACAAAATAAAAGACAAATAAACACTGAATATAAATTGAAGATGACCTGCATAGGCTTATTACAATTCACATACAGTGCGCGTCAAAATTATGGAACAAATTCGATATTTCGCGAGCCATGTACTTTTGACGAAAATCCCAAAATAGGTCGATTTTTATTTTAAAATTCCGATTTTTTTATGTATATTCTAAAGAGGTTATGTCACTGGTTTTGACATGGTGACGTAATCGGTAATTTTTTTAAATTGGAATAGATGTCTTGTGATACCTCAACTGAAAGGCCTTTCAATACTGAATTCAATGATAATTAAATATTTTTTTACAGGGTGAACAAAAATTAATATTTTATTTCAATAAGAGAATAACTTTATATCCAATAAAATAGAACAGTTAAATAAGATGTTTGAAATTCCATCCACCAGTCTCTTGACAATAAGCAAATCTACGGACACATTCCTCTTGCACATTGCGAATAACTTCCGTAGTAATTCTGTTCATTTCGATCCTAATTCGATTTTTCAACTCTTGTAGATTTCGCGGCCTATCTGTATAGACCTTCGATTTCAAATAACCCTACAAGAAAAAATCCAGGGGCGTAAGATCTGGAGATCTTGGGGGCCACTCTATCGGTCCGCGTCTACCAATCCACCTCCTAGGGAAACAGTTATTCAAAAACTCGCGAACATCACGTGCATAGTGCGGGGGTGCACCATCTTGTTGCAACCGAATACTTTCATCTGGTGAGTTAGGATTGTTGGCGTTTGGAAAAACATTTCGAACATCTTATTTAACTGTTCTATTCTGTGGGATATAAAGTTATTCTCTTATTAAAATAAAATATTAATTTTTGTTCACCCTGTGAAAAAATATCTAATTAATTATTATCATTGAATGCAGTATTGAAAGGCCTTTCAGATGAGGTATCACAAGACATCTATTCTAATTTAAAAAAATTACCGATTACGTCACCATGTCAAAACCAATGACATAACCTCTTTAGAATATACATAAAAAAATCGGCATTTTAAAATAAAAATCGACCTATTTCAGGATTTTTGTCAAAAGTACATGGCTTGCGAAATATCGAATTTGTTCCATAATTTTGACGCGCACTGTATAGGTGCTCGTACATACTCTTCAGTTGAATAATAGTTATTTGTGCAACTAGTTGGGAAAAGCAAAAATGACCAAACATTGTCCTGCTAACCGAGCATTAGTTGCACACTGATGAAGCATCATTCATCCCTGGATATGATATAGTCTCGAAATATAGCAGAAAAACTCAGTGCATTGAGGAACTCTGATAATGATCAATAAGGGATGTTCAAAGACTCAACCATTTATCAATATCAGCAAATTTGATAATCTGATTGTGGAATTTCACCCATTAATTCGAAAGAGGATAATATCTATTTACTGTGTATTTATCGACCCCCGTCAGTAGATTTCAGACTTTTCATAAAACGACTAGATTACTTATTATCCCCATTATCCACACTCGCCTCAATAATTTCAGCTGGAGATATTAACATAAACTATGCAAACAATGAATCTATTGAAACTCAAATGCTACTAAACATGTTAAACTGTTTTAATCTAACGATGCATGTGGATAAACCCATCCGAATATCAAAATTTTCATCTATCATTATAGATTACGTTTGCATTAACATTGTAGATGTATCAACCTTTGTGGTCAATCCTGGACTATCAGATCATTAAACGCTTATTTGTCTCATACCTAAGAGTATTCAACATGACCTCATATTCAAAAAAAAAGAAAGAAGGATATTTGTATATCCGAATAAATGAATAACATACATACAAATATAGATGATTGCATACTGGAAGTGAATAAAGTAGTTCAGGGATAAGTGTACAGCACTGGTTTCCCATAATAGTAATGAATTACAATAAAATACAATAAATACAATAATATATAAAATGCAATAAATACAATAATATACAACAAATACAATGGATTATAATAAAAGATGCAACGACATTGGAGGATTTCAGGATTAGGTATCATTATTGAGAACTTTATTCAATATGCATATACAGTGTGACCCATTTAAAATGGAACCACCCCTGTAAAATACGCATTTTTCAGTCATTCTCAAAAAAAAATTTTTTGAATATTGAACATCAGAAACTGTATCTTGACACAAATTTTTATAAATTTAGTTACATTTCCAAGGCACTCTATGGTTTTTTTTCTTCGTCAAAAACGGCAAAAGTTTATTAGGCAATTTTTGTTTTGAAATTTGACTACACCAATGGATTTGTAGTCGTTATAAATGAAAACCATGGAAATTTCATGAAAAAATATTGGTTAACAACGAAGTTACAACAACTTTAATTTTGGAAACAAAGTATTTGATTATAATTTTTATTTAGATTATTGACATATTTAAAATCTGGCAACACTGCCGATACAGAATAGAACACCAGTGAATTTGTACAGCGAAAATCAGAAGTCAATAGCTCATTCCGTTCTACAGTTATAACTCCTGAAAGTACAGCGATTTGTGGTGGAAGCGATTTTGTAATAAAAATCTGACTACGCCACTGGATTTGTGAATTATATTCCCTCAAAATTATTCATTTAAGTTTAGGTTATAAGTGTATTCGAAAATAACAGAAAATTAAAAATTCATTTTCAAGTTATGCAGTCTTCCATAGCCAATAAAAACAAAATGAACCGAATCAAGTTTCAAAGAATCAAAATTATTTATTCAATAATAAAACAGAAAGCAGGACAAAAAATGTCCCTTTTAAATTCTGCAAAACTCAACTAAAAACAAGCTTTTAGAGGAGGTATCAATAATTTGAGGAAAGCTGAACTAATACGGCAGTGTTGCCAGATTTCAAATATGTCTTTAATCTAAATAAAAATTATAATCAAATACTTTGTTTCCAAAATTAATGTTGTTGTAACTTCGTTGTTAACCAATATTTTTTCATGAAATTTTCATGGTTTTCATTTAAATGACTACGAATCCAGTGGTGTAGTCAAATTTCAAAACAAAAATTGCCTAATAAACTTTTGCCGTTTTTGACAAAGAAAAAGAACCATAGAGTGCCTTGGAAATGAAACTTAAGTTATGAAAATTTGTGTCAAGATACAGTTTTTGCTGCTTAATAAAAAAAAATATATTCTTAAAATTGACTGAAAAATGCGTATTCTACAGGGGTGGTTCCATTTTAAATGGGTCACACTGTATCTATATACAAAGAGTATGAGTATGGTATAGATCGCGTAAAGTAGTAAACGGTTAGTGATCTAACACTTGTTTCGATGAATTCCATATTAAAATTAGAAGGAAGAGTGCATTCTTTAAGTTTAGTAATTATGGAATGTGAAGGAGAAATAAGATTCGTATGTAAATATCATGATTTGAATGTTTCAACTTTTTTTCTGTTAATTCATTCATTATTTTTCTATCATAGAATGTGATTTATTTTTTAAGTCAAGTGGCGTGGGGATTCGAACCCTCACTAACTTTTGAGATCCCGAGCTTAGACCTCGCGCCTTAGACCGCTCGGCTAACTGGAAGTTATTAATTGTCAAACGCATTACCATACTTTTACGTAAGTAAGAAAGTTTTTTCAGGTAATTTTGTACCTGCTACCTGAAAAAAGGCCCCGTTTTCAAGCTAGCAAGTACGCATACGTTCTCAAATACATATCACACTACTCATACTCAAAATTTCAGCTTTGGTAAAATGACATAGGTTTGCCGGCTCTCGGATCTTGGACTATTTTAATTGATTTCGACAAAGCACCCCACGCTTTTTGGCACAGTCGTTGAATATTTAAATAATTTTTTACTTCTCAGAGCGTTGAAAGCGTGTTCTGATCCTTGGGAGACTTCCATGGAAAAACGGAAATTAATGCTACATAGAAAACTACGTTGTCAGCTGGGGGGTTAATATCAGCAATTGTTCAAATGATGTTATTAATATTTATAATTAGTTTTATGTATTGAATTCGAATAAAATTTAATCTTCATAATATGTAGAGAGAACATAACAGTGAAGAAGTACTTCAAGTAGTTTAGCCTTGAAATTATAACAAATTTCATTCCTGTATTTTTTGCAACTGGTGTGAAATTAACTTTTATCGCCTGTTGCAAAAAAATTTACTTTTCGCAACTGGTGATCAGGAGATCAGTAATTGGCTGATTTGCTCGTTAGTTGGTTTATTTCAGTTTCACTTACTATTTCGTTTTCGATACATTTTTCAATACACTGTGACTTAAATATTTTGATAGAAACTTGATTAAGTACAGTCCTACAGTCTATAACGAACGGCTTGAAGACTTGAGATTATCACCGTCTTATAATCCTTACTGAAAAGTGTAAAATAAAAAATATAAATAAAAAGAGGTTAACTATTAAACTTAATACTGTAAACAATCTCGCGCAATAATATATCTTCATTGTTAATTTAAAGAAGATACCTCCGATTGCGTGAGATTGTTTACAGTATCAAGTCTAATAGTTAACCTCTTGAAAACATAATTTTCTGACAATATTTTCTGGTCATCTTGTTTCCATCTTTTTTAAAGTTCACTTTTTACGCAGTCGTTTTTTTTCATTTAATTTTACGGAGTGTCTTAACATCTTGGGCAGTTTATTGTAAAGGTTAAGTCAAACAGTTTTTCTGGGATTTTTTCAGTCTATATCTTGTTGATCTTGAAAGATTTGCAGATCTAGTAGAGTACTGTGATAATCAGTGTTCGTAATGACAATTATTTTTGTGTATTCCTAGTAGTGAGTAATAAATATAGATCGATGTCAAAGGCATGATCCTAGAGGATTTCAAAATTTTACAAGAATAACTTGAGTTGCCCCATAAAACAATGTCAGAGCTAATGAGTGGATTAGATAAAACTTTACAGCGATAAGTGCATGGTGATTTGTAATTTTTCTATGCTTACGAAGGAGGAATGTGTATCATCAGAGGTTTTTGACTGATAGCACACATGTGGGAATTCCAATTCAATCAGTCATCAAGATGTATGCCAAGCAACTTCACACTTTGTCCACTATTATAGTTTGTTGAACTGGAAAATTTGATTTCCTGAGATTTTTTCTTGTTCAATTCCAGCATGTTAGCAGTGAACCATTTTCAATGTGAATTGCGGTTTCATCAATATTTTGTGGCAGCTTAGCGACATTATTATCAGATAAACACAAAGTGACATCGTCAGCAAATATAACTTAGTAGGAAAGAGAGTGTAGAACAAATCATTCACATATACTATGCAGGGGGGCCAGAACAGAGCCTTGGGGTACTCCACTTGTGATCGTTCTATAGTGCGACATCTCGTTTTTGACAAAAATACATACTTGTCGATCTGCCAACTAAGATAGATTTCTTTTCAACTTTACATTCATAAAATGTTCAGTACGAGTCCATTTAAATGACTTTGACGTACATTTACTGTTTTACAACTAATGAAAACACAAATATTGAAATGTTTTTTTTTGTAAAATAAAAGGAACATCGAGACATGATGAGCTCCATTGTTGGTAAAATCACAACTGTATCAGATGGGGGGTGAGTGGAATCATGGTACAAACAAACAGAAAGAATTTCTGGAGAAACAGATAAGAGTAAGTTATCACACACAATTCAAAGTACCTATTAGGTAATAATATACTCTTTTTATAAACTTTTATTTAGTTTCACCTGTCTGTCTGTGATAAAATCTTTTGAATTTGACCCACTTTTAGTTGCCCGATTAACGTGAAATTTGGCAGGTGTTCATAGTTCCCGTGACAATGCATTATGGCATTTTTGTTAGAGAAAAAAACAAAATGGTAGCTCTAAGATGACCGACGATCTCTGTGATTATTTATGGTCCGATTCTATTCAAAATTGATATGTGGTGGTTTTTTTCGGGGTCGGAGTTTAAGGAATTTTTATTCAAAATTCACAAATTCAAGATGGCGGCTCCAAGATGGCGGACGAGTTTTGTAATTATGGTTCGATTCTCTTCAAAATTGCTATGTGGGGGTTTTTGGGGTTGAAGATTATGATTTTCTATCAATATTCATAAAATCAACATGGCGGCTCCAAGATGGTGGACGGTCTCTGTGATTATGATCCGATTATATTCAAAATTGGTAGGTGGAGGTTTTTGGGGTCGGATATTATGAATTTATTGTCAAAATTCATAAATTCAAGATGGCGGCTCCAAGACGATGGACAAGTTTTGTGATAATGATCCGTTTCTATTCAAAATTGGTATGTCGGAATTTTTGGGGTAGGAGATTATGAATTTAGTGGACGGATGAGTTAATCTTTAGATGGTCCCTCATTGAAGAATTAGATAACTCAGAACTTAGAGGAAAAAGGCCTCATAATGACGATGCACTAACAAAAATGCATAGATTGTGGCGTACTTACTGAAAAGCACAAAAAAATAATCAATACTCGAGTAAGCCATAAAAAGAAATGAAAAAAGTAGGATACTGGAATATGGAAACCATCAGAAATGTACTATGCGGATATATAAATATAGAATATAAATATTAAGGATGGCCTTGGAGAACTTTGTGATGAAAATAAATCAATACAAGATGGAGACAATGATAACAAGTAGAGACTCAGACCAGCCCAATACAGATTTGGAAGAAAAACATCTGAAAATAGCACAAAAAAGTATATAGCAATTATAATGCAAGAAGAGAAAATAGATATGGTAATTGCAGAAATAGTGATAAAAGGTGTAAAAATTAGGAAAATTTTATATAGACCAAAAATATTCGAAACAGCTCGATATTTTTTGAAATAACAGAAATTGGTCGATATCACAAGAACTGGCTTTGATATTCCGGATGTTTTTCTCATATGACCCCATTTCTTTCACTTAAGGTCAAAAATTACGGATACAATCGCATAAAAATTGGTTAACCTGTATTCATTTTTGGGAATGAAAGTGTCCCTTCCTCATTCAAGTGATCCATCCGTGCAAGAAACCTCGCCTTTCTTTTGCTCTTTCTCACCGACCACGAGAATAATCGACTTCTCCAACCAAAAACCCACCCTCGATAATTGACAGAATGAAAAATGCCTTCTTTTCCCATTAAAAAACCGAACAACTGTCTACATGAACATTTGCCAATCCTCCACACCTTCCATCAGTCATTTATAGTACACTGCTTAAAAGTCGCATCAGAATCAAGTCCCCCTATTTCGCATTGGTATTTCCATTTGTTTGTGCGTTTCTGTTAGGGGAGGTTGTAGTAATTTTCGCCAAGTCAAAGGTTTTAATTTATAGTCTTCTAGGCGGGGGAATTAGCACAATTGCCATTCACAGGGAGTAAAAAAAGCTATTTTCTCTTTTTGATATCCAACTCACTCTGATGGTCTGCAGGCTATGAGTTGATCTGTTAAATTGCTGGAAATTCATGTAATTATACAACGAATGATTCTCATAGCAAAAAGGGTCCTTAACACTTGGAAGGGCGATTTAGTAGAGAATGGTCATAATATTTGATTGTTGTAGTTGGGTTCTTTCCATAGGTACAATACATTTTTATCAGTTTTGTCTGAATAGTATGTTGACGGAAAACAATTGAAATAGCTGAAAAATTCAAGGCAGTAATCAGATTCATCCAACTGTGTCTTATATAAGACTCCAGAAGAATTCAACATTCACTTTCAAGTCCTAAACAAATCACTCCTAGTCAACGTGGGTTCTCCAAATGGGGATCTATATAACAAATTCAGTTCCTATTACTGAGATACTATTGACGAATAATCTCAATTCCTATCGTTTATGATAGACTACTTCGATAGACTCAACCATGGTATTTAACTTCACTAACTTTCAAATTTTGGACTAACAATTTTACTGAAATCCTACCCTACTGATCAAAAGCTAACATATTAGATCTCTTGTTCACAAGTCTATAAAGTCTTTCGTACATCCAAGGTGCCTCAGGTTTCCATCTTTTTATAATATTTATCAATGATATAGTTTTGATCTTCTCACACTGCTAATAATCCTGAAAACATACCATAGAATTGTCCCCAAAAATGACTATACTCTAAGAGAATCTTGATCATATCTTATACGAGAAAAGCTCATTCTGGAATGTTTCCCAATGTCTTGTAATGTCTTTCACTACTCAGCTGAATCCCATCATTCACGATTACAAACTAGATAAAATTGTTATTTTCATGTAATATCTACCAAAAAACAACTACTTCCCCGGCTGAAGCCACGCTGGACATTGAACTACACCTGATAGATAGTGAGTTGCAATGCCTCTCTTGCATCAGTGTTACAAATGATTTCTGGTGAGTTCTTAATTAAGACTAGAATAGAAAATCAAATAACTATCTGAATAAAAAATTTTACTTTCAGATTTTTTCTTTCGAGTTAGGTCCTTTATCAATATCTATCAGATGTAGTTCAATGTCTAGTGTGGCTTTTGCCGGGAAAAAAGTTTTCTGTTAGATATTACAGAAAATAACTTCACTTTTTCAATTCACAGAAAAATATTTCTATTCAATATTCAATTGAGAATGATTCCCCTCTCAGCATGATGAATATCCCACAAGAGGATATCTTGAACGATGGAAGAGAGTGACTAAAGTTTATTTTTCAGTAGCAGATGATTCCATATTTGATTTTATGAACATCCTGTTCATTGATTTGTTTGAAAATATGGAAAATAACTTCATTTTCATCGTGGATTCTTCGATTCACCGATAAATCTTTATATTCAATATTAAATTGGGAATGTTTCCCTTTTCAACATGAATATCCTGTTCATATTTCCAAACAAATCAATAGAAAACCGCAATAGATAGTATTGAATCGCTCTAACGTATTTGAGATTTAGGAGTAACCTTTGACAGAAAGCTTTTGTTTTGAAGACATTAAAGAACAAATTATTCAACATTTATTATCGGATCGGATTTCGGAATATGATAGTTTTGGGCACCATATTATCAGGTACATGTATGTGGCCTATAAAATATAAATTTTTTTGATCTCAGGTTACTCATATTATGGACTGCTTTCAATATCTTTAGTAGATAACTATAACCTCGAAATATAACGAATGTTATATTTTTTTCCAAACTGCAGACTGCAGATGACTTTTGGGTACAGCAAATTAATTTTTCCAAAATTCCTAGACTGGAATCACATTGAAGTAATTATTTTCAACTTCCACTATGACATAGTATTTTCAAGAAATAATGAAAACATTTTAATAAACTCTCAAATTTAATGACGGGTTAAACTATTCTTACTAACACTATTGAAAAAATTGAGAAATATTAAAACAGTTTTAATGGATGTTTTTGAAGTTTATCAAGATCAAAATACAGTAACAAATTTCCAATTTAGTTAAAATTAGGTTTTATTATGTTTTCGATCACTACCGGCCAGTACTCAAAATATAAAATTTGAGTTACTTTTTTATAAATTTTATGAATTGTAGAATATTTTTTTTGGGCTTCTTTGTCATGATCATTAGCCCGTTTCCTATCTTCAATACTCAGTATTTATAAAAAATCAGATTTATCATTTATATATTTAGAGAATTTTGGCGTGAGATTTTTTTGGTTGTATTTGATTCCTGGTTCAATTATATTTTTTGCCTGTCTATTGGTGTTTTGTAAAATCCAATCCAGTTTAATTTTTATATAGATAAGTAATTGCGGATTGGAAGGAAAGTGGTCTTATATCAAAACATTTTGCTTTTGCATAGAGATAATTTGTCGAGTAAGTATAATTATTTTAAAATAGTATTTTTGTGTGGAATTTTTTTTTTTTTTCAAATGATTCCATATGACCCTTTCCCATTCAGGTATTCCATATCGTACACGACTGTCAACTAATGCATATTAAGGAATTTTTATATAATGAGTATTCAGTATATTACAAAGATGTTTGAATTTATGGAATAGTTGTCGCAGGGTTGCTGAAATATTATTAATGTGAACATTTAATCTCATTTGCATATCCAATGTTCTGTATTGTTTATTGTTATATTCAGATTATTATTTTATTTCCAAGCTATTGAAATCTGGTGGGTTGCTTTGATATGGAATGAAGGGCATACACTTTCATAATTAACTGTTAGGTGTTTGTGGCTAAAGTTGAATTAAATGAGCCTGTATACAGGTCCTACTCTACATATTATAAAATTAATGATATTATTAAAATACTCTGCTGTAGTTTGGCATCCATACAAAAATCGAAAATGCCCTTTTGATTGATATTATAAATTTATTCAATTGAACAATGCATATACGTGATTCCCGTTCTAAAAAAAACTACTTTTATTTTTCAATGAAATAATAAGAAAATGGACATGAATGAGAATACCAGAAAAGAATTCCTCTGTTGCTGAAAGTGCATTAAATAAATTAATATTTATAGTGAAAGAATAAGTGGCACTATTCATCGTTTCAACCTATAACATAGAAATGTATTGAGGAGATTTGGAAAATACAATCACGTTACTGTCATCATACTCTAACTAATCTTGCTAATATTACACATTCAATCTAACAGACACTTGTTGTTCGTCCATATCAGATGCAAACGTCCATGGATAAAAATGGACAGAACGCGAAAAACTGCCATTTTCATGAAACATAAATCCAACCATTCGTTTTGACAAAACTCCCAACTACAACACGGGGTTGGTTGGGAGGTGCGAAAATAACCCTTTTATGGCCACATTTATTCGAATGTGATGTTTTATGGAAATACATTTGGAAATGTAAACTCCATCAATTTATGCTCGACTGTGTTAAAACTTTCCCATGCCACATATGAAGAGTTGTCAGATTACTTTGAATTGTTGAAATACAAACATAACGGCAAATAACTCGACTAAAAAAAAGTTGGATTATGAAATTTGATTAAACATTATGGAAAACGTAATGGGGTATCGATTCATCAATTCAATTCACTTTATTTTCCTTAAGACAATAATAACATTGTGTCGGAAACGTCAAAATTCCTAGAAAATACATACACGTACTATAACACAGGAACGAAAAACAATACAAAGAAATATTACTGTACCGGACAGTTCAGGATAATTGAGTCCTAATAAGTAACTGATTTTCGGCGCCAAACAAACAATTATCGAAGATCATTATCTATGAAAGAAATCATCAAAACGCAGCCGTGCATCTCGCTGCCATCATTTTACGCTTCTTCTAATTCAATTGCTAGTTTGTTTGGCGCCGACTCAAAATCAGTTACTCACATTAGTTTAGGAGCTCAATTATCATTTATACTAAGAAGGTTTATTTTATTTTTTGCTTTTCAGTTGATTTTTTCGTCGGTTTTATTTTTTGTTAAAAAGTTTTTATTTTTTACTTTTCAATTCCTTATTTCGTCGGTTTAATTTTTTGTTAAAAAGTTTTCATTTTTAAATTTTTTGTGGCTAAAATCTACCAATTACTACCTACTTGTTTTTTGATTACTTCCAAAATACTTACTTACCCACCTTACTTCAACTATTACCAGTCAAATAATATAATTATCTATTTTTACTATTTGTTGTAATATAAATTATTTTCGTTGTTCTGGTTAGTTTATTTCATTACTTTGTATATCATTCCATCCTCTCATAAAATATACTGATTTTGACGAAACAAGAATAATGTCAGTAGCGATCTGTCATTGTCAACTACGTATGTGTGTGCTAATGTTCACTAGTGAAAAATCAATTATCCCCTATTTTCTACCCGTAAGGGTAGCTAATTCCTTTCGAAATCCAAATATAAGGTATACCCTATCTATTAAAAAAAGAATCATCCAAATCGAAGAACCCAGTACAAAGTTATGCCTGACCAGAATTCAGAGGGTGAGTGATCAATATCCTTCATTTCGCTACCCTTAGGAGTGGATTTCATCTTTTAAATTCAAATGGGACCAATTCCGAAGTACAGCCTATCCACTGAGAATTATCGGAATCGGACGCCTCAGTAAAAAGTTATGCGTGATCATACATAAAAAAATATGATGGAAAAACATAAAATATACGGGTCGAATAGAGAACCTCCTCCTTTTTGATTTCGTCGGTTAAAAAACTATTTTGCACTAAAAACGTTTTGAGGCGCGTTTTAAACATTTCAACTGTTAAACTTGATTTGATATGTTCCGATAAGTGATTAAAAATACGTGGTCCTATATAGTTAGGTGCATTTTGGGTTATCTTGTATTTTCCAATTTGTGTGTGAATTAAGCCTTTCTGGCGTGTGTTCATGTTATGAATGTCTTTATTGAGCTTGAAATAGTATGTTGCAATGAATGTAACATGTAATCTCAAATATGTATAAACTAGCGAGAGTCAAAATATTACTGGATTTAAAAGTTTGTTTGCAGGCTTTTCTACAAGGGATGTTGAAAATGCACCTCAAAATTGCCTTTTGTGCATTCCATATCGGAGACGCGATTCAATTTGTGCATAATATATATTTACAAGCTGACCAACATCTAACACTGTTTCAAAGTTCTTGAACATGTGTGATATCCACGTGTTTATCAAAGTAAATTTCTAGAAATTTAACTGTATCTGTATCGGTCAAGACTGCATTATTGAAATCCAGTTGTAATTCAACTGATGGCTGTTTGTAGTTATAAAAACGAATAACCTGGGTGTTTTTAGCGTTGAAATATAGATCGTGGTTATTAAAAAATTTGCAAGCGGCGGCGGCGGTTTCTTGTTCAAATATTCATGTATTTGTCGATGATTTTAAGATGGATATATCGTCCGCATACGCAACAAAATCTGAGTGGAGTATATTAGCTTCAAATCTATTGATGTACAACAAAAAGAGGATCAGGTCCCAGTATGGACCCCTGAGAGAACACCCATACATACCGATCCAATTTATGATGTCACTAGTGATATCGAATCATTATGTTCGAATTTCAAGGCAGCGCATTGACTTAGATTTTCAGGAAAAGTTTTCAACCAGTTATGAGGCTTTCCTCTAAAACCGTAAGATTCCATAATATCTAGTAATTTTTTATGGTTAACGCAGTCAAAAGCCTTGCTTAAGTTGCTCAATTACAAGTGTATTATAAAAATGCAATAAAGCAGACTGAGTTGACTTACCACTGCGAATACCATGTTGTGTGGAATTTATAATATGATGTTTATTTATAAAATGTGACTTTCGTTCTAAAGAAGAATATTCAAACATTTTTGACAAAATTTGTGGTACAGTGATAGGTCTAAAATTTTCGATACTATTTAGTTTTTTATTTTTTTGAATAGGAGTAACCTTTCCCAGTTTCAACTTTGTGGAAAAAACCCCAAATTCAAATTATGTGTATATTTTTTTTTATTACAGGCTGGTATTTCATCCATACCAGAGGATTTACTATTCTTAATTTTTGATATTAGTAGATTAAATAGTTCAATTTTGCTAAAATGTTGCAAAAACATAGAGTGAGAGTTGAAGTCATTCTAAGGGTACTACAACTGAGTCATCAGATGTTTCAATATGCGATACAAGCAGTTTTGGACTTTCTAGAAAATAAGAATTGGAATTATTAACGATAGCCTGAGGTTGCTCAATTAACTCACCTTCTCTAGTAATGGCAATATTTGTTTCTTTTTTTTCATTTGTTATCTCAGATACCACATTTCATAATGCTTTAGAATTATTTTCAGCATTTATTATTTCATTCTGCTAGTATTTTTTTGGTATCCTTGATTAATTTTACACGATCTTTTTTTAAATCTTTTTCAAATTGAACAATTGTTTCAATGAGGTACTAGATTCTTTGAAGGCTGTATTTATCCATCGTTTGTCGTTTTGTTGGTATAATACTTTGTTTGGGGACACATAAGTCAAAATTATAACATAAGATATTATAAAATTCGTCAAATGCTTCCTCAAAACAATGTACCTGATAGATTCCAGTCCAATTTTCCTTCTTCAGTCTTTCTTGATGATTATTCATATTTATTTCTGAAAACAATCTTTTAACTTCACTGGTTGACTGCTTTTTTTTATGAGTGTTACTTGTAGGTGCCGTAAGACTGTACGATGGTCTGATATTTCATTATCAAAAACAAACAAGTATGTGGGTCGCTTGTGAATATCTGATCTATAATGGTGCTACTATTATTGTAACGCTTGTGGGCTATCCCACCATTGGCCAAATATTAAGACAACACATCAAAGAACATAGTACATTAACATTTGAGTTACTGTACAGATCGAAATTAAAATCACCACAAACTGTGAAATGTACACTCGGCTTAAATATGTAATCAATTACAAGTTTCATTTCCACTACCAAAATAAAACCAAGGGGAAGCAAAGCTTTATATCCAAGATGGTTCGAGTGGGACTCACGGGTCCTCAGGATCTCGAAACCCCTCGACATAGCTTCAAGCAGAAATTGAAGCTAGAGAAATATGCCCCCAGAGGGCAAAAATCTACATCTTATTAGACAACTGAGCAGCACTTGAGGTCACAGACTTGTGAGTCTAGACTGACTTGGGACTGCATATTATCCTGGAGACAACTGGCTGCGAAAATGCAGGTCACCCTGATGTAGGTGCCAAGTCACAAGGGAATCAGAAAAGGATGAAGCAGATGGTCTTGCCAAAAAAGTGGTAAACCCTCAATTGCCTGGCCTCAGATTCAGGAACATAGCTCGCAGGGAGTCTTGGAATCCCGGGTCTTGAATACATAGATGAAGGGTAATGTAATGTACGGTACATGTAGGTCGAGGGGCTAGGAGGCTGCAAAGCCCTATAATCCATCATATATAAGTCCTTATAGAAAAATATACCTTACATTCTAGTAAAATGGTACCAAGTTGAAAAACAGAATGACCGCAAGGAGTCCTAATTTATTTTTCAATGATGTGGGGAGTTCCCTTTTGAACTTTTGAATTGGAGGTTGATGGGGTGGAGGGGGTGAGGGTATCGAGGTTCGCTCATTTGCTATTTTGATGCCACGAAACGGTTTTGGGCATTTCTTGATAACTTTTTTCATTTTCGAGATATTATCATTCTCAGATTTGACACACTGTATATCATTAGGAGTATCCTTACACAGAAAAAACTGGAATATTGTCACGAGTTTTTCACTTTCCCAAATTACCCGTTCATTATTCAAAATTAATAAATCATATCACCTTTCCAAAACATCCAATCAAAACATTAAACAAGAGAACCAAGTCGACAACATATAAACATTTGTGTCAATTTAGCGACCTCAAAATTTAAATATAAACAGATCAAAGCACGAAGTGCTAACCTTGATCCAGTTGATGGATAGAAACAAAGAGGTTTCGAAGTAAGCAGAGAAACAAAGATGAGTAGGTGGTTGTCAGGTCTCGGTGTGTGACCCAGGTCGATTAGTCGGTGACGTGCCCCCTTAAGAAAGACCTGGAAGCCATCGCAGTGGTAGGATATAGTTTCTACTTTTGAGCTGCTGTTCTGGCAGCATTGTACATATAATCCTTAGGTGTAGAGGTTGTATATATTTCCTATGATAATAAATATTGTCTGTTTGTTTTTGGATTCTGAGTTCATAATCTGGATATCACAAAATCCCCCTGAGCTACCAACCCCCTTCAAGGCCCCTATGACCATACATACTTATGACAATATGACGATTAGAAGACTTGGATACATTGAAAAGCCTATATTTTTGGAATACAATTTTTCTCTCTATGAATATGACGGATATATAAGAGTGCCACCTTTCATTGCACCACTGCTCTCAATTCCTTCTTGAGAATCTTCTGGTGGTTACACAACCAGACGTTCGAAAATTCATGACCATCCACAAGCTTTACAAAAAAAAGAACATCTCGTGTGATCATTCTTCTGTGCGTGACATGAAATGCTTATATTTTCAACTTTTTTGCACTGGGGAGCCCTTTATTGTCCAGGTTACAAACTAACATTGAAACTCCGCTCAAACTAATACGTGCCCTTTTTATTTGATAAAGCTCTCCAGTGCCCTCACAGGGCCGTTTTTCTGTGGTGCTCGTTTTATTGGAAGAGAAATGGACAGTGTCTAATGGCAATGTGAATAAAGCTGGAGGGTAACCACCTGTCGTCTTTATTGATTGATCTCTCAGTCGACATCTGGTGAATTTCCCAAGGAAGTCTACGTTCAACGATTTTCCTGTCACAATTAATGAGTGCATGAAATGCATGAAGCATTTATATCTATAATGGATAGGAGGCAATTGATGATGATCCGTTGGAATATGCATAATCTATAAGCAACAGTGAGTCGTTTTCAAGTTGCATATTTTATGTGGTTTTTGCTTTTATTGTGTCTTTCATTGATAGTCATTGGAATATTTTTCTCTCAAGAAATTTTATGAATAAATCTACAAAATGACCATTAGTTCGTAATTATCAAATGAATTCGAAAATTATGAATGATTCCCATTTCTTTGTGCTGATTTCACATCTGAGTTTCTTCAAATGATAGGCTGACGGAGTTGCCGTTAAATTTGTCGATGGATTTTTTACAATTTTTCTCCTGACCATGGGATGATTTATATAATTATATGGGTCAAAGTTGATTTATCAAGAAGAAATATTAATTTTTGATACGATTATCTTGGTATAATAACGGGAAAGAATTTAAAATGAGTCTATACTATTGTTCTGTGAGCAAACACAATGTTATCCTCCCCTCCTGATTATTTATTCTAAAATAGTTGGCGACAAGATGATTTCGAACAAGCTGCCATAAAATAAAGAAAGTATTTCTTTGAATAATTTGATATTGTTCATGTAGTCCGACCTAGACTGATAATCATAATCATATGGAAAATACGTCCACAAACTCATGTTCATTATTACTCATTACCGTCAATTGTTTTAATGAGATATAAAAGTAATCCTTGGATGGACCATTTATAACTTTGTATTTTTATGTCCCTTCAGTCTGCACATTACCATAAAACATACATAATTTGTGCAGGTATCAAAACAATCTGAACACCTACTGCTTTCATGTCGTTAACTAATTTCGGCCACCAGTGCCGGCATTATAAGCCTGGACTGGATTTTTGGGAAGAAATTTTTCTTTTAAAGCTATACTATACTATATGAATAATCGGAAGACATTAATCCTCAACTGTTATAGCCAAATTAAACTCTCAGCTCTCAGCTAGTATATAACTCCCGTATGAACCGAATGCAATAATATCAATCAATACTTTATCAATCAATACTTTATTTTTCTGAGACTTTTTTACAAGCATGGAAATCGTCAAATACACAAGTAAAAATAGCAGTTAAAAAATCAAGTGATGAAATATGGAATATACATGTGAGAAAAAAATATATATATATATTGAATGTACATAAAAAAATAATTCAATAGTAGTGGTAGAAGACAATCATATAAAACAATTTAAAAAAATATATAGTATAAACAGTAAAATAGTAAACAAGCAAACAATCATGATGTCAAGCAGCCAGATCAGTTTGAAAATATTCATCTAGTGAATAAAATGCATTTTTGAAGAGAATACTTTTAACGCTATTTTTGAAATTGATGGGATTAGACATTTTCTCAATGAATATTGGAAGTTCATTAAATATTTTCATAGACATAATATGAGGTCCATTTGATACATATGTTAAGTTGTGAACAGGAATTATCAGATTATAATTTTGTCTAAGAGTATAACCAGCGGCTTTGCGGATAGTATCCCTTTGCTGAAACTTGTGGTAATGATTCTTAATGTAAGTGACACAATTCAAAATATACATGGATATCACAGTTGAAATTTGTAATTCAGTGAATAACTGCTTACAAGAATCACCATATTTTTTAAAACACATGGTTCTTAATATCTTTTTTCGCAAAATCAACAGATCATTTAATCTACTGCAGTTACCGTAGCATACTAAGCAATAATTTAGACTTGAGTGGACAGAGACATAGTAGTAGCTTAATGAAATATTAATGGGGACAAAATTTCTAAGATTCCAAATAACGAAACAATGTTTGGATAATTTATTAGAAATAGACTCAATATGATCATTCCAGGATAATTGGGAGTCAATGTTCAACCCTAAGAATTTGACTGATTGTTTCTGTACAATAGATTTAGTATTTGCTCGAACCAATATACTACAATTCATTTCTCTAAGCGAGAAAACAATGGTATTTGTTTTGTTGCTATTTAGTGCGAGGCCGTTTCTGGAGCAGTAATTTAGCATATTTGCAACTGCAGTACTTGCCTGGTCAGATAACCCTCCACATGAAGCAGAACTCAATATGAAGGACGTGTCATCAGCAAACTGTACAGTACAATGTTGTTGATTAATATTGGAGATGTCGTTAACGAATAAGAGAAAGAGAGTAGGACCCAGAACACTACCTTGGGAAACACCTGTTAAGATGTTGCGATTATCAGAATGATTTGAGCCTAACCTTAACAGATTTGAGGGTGTTCATTTTTTTGTGGGCGGATCCCAATTGTGTTTTTTTAAATGGAAACCTATATTTTTTATCGCTTATTCGGTTTCTACATAGGAAATAAAAGATACTTTATGTATATCTTCACTTCACCCTGGGTGACCGATAATTTTTGTATTTTGTCGAGCTCGAGCAATAAGGTAATATTATAGAAATAAAGATTCCTATCTGTTTCCTAAATAGAGATAAGGAACACCGCGCCACTGTTGCAGTACCCTGTACATCCAGTTCGATTCCAAGGAATTATGGTATGGGGCTTTTCTCTATAATTTCAACTGTAAAAAGTTGAAAAGTACATTCGAATGCTGTCGTCTTTATTGATTGATCTCTCACTCGATTGATGGTGAATTTTCCAAGGAATTCTACGTTCAACTATTTTTCTAGTATAATTAATGAGTGCATGGAATGCATGAGGCACCAATATGGATAATGGATGGGGGCAATTGATGATAATCCGTTGGAGAAATTTGCATATTTGATGTGGTTTCTGCTTTCTTTGTCTTTCATTAATATTGGTTGGACTCTTTTCTCTCTTCAAATCCCATGAAGAGATATACGTTGAAATGATGTATGTATAGAGCTTTAGAAAATCAATACATATATTCACAACAATGTCCACTAGTCATTTTGTTCTCCTGATTTCGGGAAACTTTTGGGTATATATTCTTTGGTTATTAAAAGGAAATGACTGATGAATGATTTTCGGTACAAAATTTCGTTCAAAAACCATATTCATGTTGTAATACAAAACCAGTGGAAAATATGTCCATGATTTTTATTTTGAGGCGTCCCTACTGAAAAACGAGCTAACTTATGTCGATCACTTTGAGATCTAGCCTTATTTGCATCTTGATTCTGCAGAGCACCGATTTGAAACTAGTTGTGCATGCTCATATAAGTCTATTTAAAATTATATATATATATATACAGAGTGGCCACTTTTTTAATGGGATTGTATTGGTAACTTTTAAACCATAAGAGTTAGAAGGTCGGTCAAATGGAGAAAAAGTTGGATTCATAGAAGCATTGTCAAGCAGTTCAAACAAATCGAGATTATCAGGGCCGGTTATTGAGATACCATAAAAAAAGTAAATTCTGTCATTTTGATTTTTCTTTTTTTCCCACTTTATTTCAAATATTATCAAAAAATGTCACGAGAGTTTTTTATTCGACAGTAAATTATCCTCGATTTGACATAATCAGATTTCGTATCCAACGTTTCGTACGCTCTGGGCCACCTTCAACCTCATTTTTTTCAATACAGACCTGCATATTTCATGACACTTTTCGAAATAACTTTTAACGCTGAATTCAGCGATATATCATACAATGTCATTCAAAGTTGATTTTCAGGTGATTTTGACCCTTATCCAAATTTCTTTGGGTCGGATCTGTATTACATTTAGGTACCTTTAGTTTAATTAACAACATGCAATACATTTCAAAATCAACTAACTCATCTTCAACTGAATGGAACGTAACAGAATCAAAGCAAGAAACAAGTAATAATTATTTACAAATTTCAAGAGGTGAAAAACCTAATTCATAATAATTAAACGAAACTATCATTTAATGAAAGAAAAATCAAATGATTATTCGAAAGTAAATGATGAACATTAATGAAGTAAGTGTTCGAAATGTCCACCATTTTGTAAAAATGCACTTTGCGGTTCTGGAACCAATACTTCTTATACATTTGCTTATTTCGTCTCCTTGAATACCTTCCAATACATTCTCAATCTTCTCGCGAAGAATCTCTATTGTCTGGTTCGTAGTATCATAAATTTTATTTTTGAGATATCCCCACTGGACCTCTTGTTCCAATCCATGGATCGGGAAAAGTTCGATTTAGATAGTCTGTGACTATTCTTGAGTTGTGTGGACCACAACCGTCTTGTTGGAACCATGGACTATTACGCCGATACCGTATAGGAAGATCATCCAACATTTCTTCTATAATTTCTACATATTTTGCTCCGGTTAGGTTGCCGTCAATAAAATAGGGTCCCAGTAATTTATTATTCAACAAACCGCACCATATGTTCAAAGAAAAACGATATTGATGTCTAACTTCATGAATTAAGTGAGGATTTTCTGTGGCATAAAAATATTTGTTCCTTCGATTGAACATGCCAGAATTTGTGAATGTCGTTTCGTCTCCCCAAATGATATTGTGCGCAAAATTGTTGTTATTCCGCACCTTCCGTTGAAACCAATTACAGAATTGCAACCTTCTCTCAGGATCATTGCGATATAGTTTTTGCACGGCTTGGTATTTATAGTCATGGTATCCGTGTCTCTTGAGTATTTTATTAACAGCACTTTTTGATAAATTGCATTCACTGGCCAGAGTTCTCGATCCTATTCCTGGATTCATTCGAATTTGTGCCAGAACATTGATGTCATTGATAGGCTCGTTTCGTCGTACAAACCTCTAGGTTTGATGAATGAATTATGTGCAAGTAACGTTGTATATGAACGTCGAAACATTTTAATATTTGGTGTTGTTCTTTCAGGATATAATTCACCATACCTTTGTTGTGCTTTGAACGAATTTCTATCTAGTTTTATGTACACTTCGTACATATCTCTCTTCTTTCCATTTGTGTATCTCACCATATCGAATAAGTTGAATTGAAATTACTCAGAAAAGTATTTAATGACAAGTTCTTGTGACACAATAATAAACGAAGTGACAAATATTATGACATTTCTTGTTATGTTCTTTTTCATCCACGGCCTACTACTTGAAAATAATATATTCAATAAACCTAGAGTGTTGTGTATGTAAGAAAAAACAAGTCTATCAACGATATCAATGTTCTGACCCAAATTCAATTGAACCCAGAAAAAAAATCGAGAACTGTGGCCAGTGAATGCAATTTATCAAAAACTGCTGTTAATAAAATAGTCAAGAGACACGAATACAATGATTTTAAATTTGAATACCAAGCCTTGCAAAAATTATATCGTAATGATCTCAAAATAAAGTTCAAATCTGTAATTTGTTTCAACGGAACAAATGACAAATTCAACAATAATGATTCCTCGCGAGAAGATTGAGAATGTATTGGAAGGTATTCAAGGAGACGAAATAACCAAATGTGTAAGAAGTATTGGTTCCAGAACCGCAAAGTGCATTTTACAAAATGGTGGACATTTCGAACACTTATTTCAATAATGTTCATCATTTACTTTCGAATAATCATTTGATTTTTCTTTCATTAAATGATAGTTTCGTTTAATTATTATGAATTAGGTTTTTCACCTCTTGAAATTTGTGAATAATGATTACTTGTTTCTTGCTTTGATTCTGTTACGTTCCATTCAGTTGAAGATGAGTAAGTTGATTCTCTTATCGAAATGTATTGCATGTTGTTAATTAAACTAAAGGTACCTAAATGTAATACATATCCGACCCAAAGAAATTTGGATAAGGGTCAAAATCACCTGAAAATCAACTTTGAATGACATTGTATGATATATCGTTGAATTCAGCGTTAAAAGTTATTCCGAAAAGTGTCATAAAATATGCAGGTCCGTATTGAAAAAAATGAGGTTGAGGGTGGCCCAGAGCGTACGAAACTTTGGATACAAAATCTGATTATGTCAAAATGAGGATAATTTACTGTCGAATAAAAAACTAATGTGACATTTTTTGATAATATTCGAAATAAAGTGGGAAAAAAAGAAAATTCAAAATGACAGAATTTACTTTTCTTATGATATCTCAATAACCGGCCCTGATAATCTCGATTTGTTTGAACTGCTTGACAATGCTTCTATGGATGAAACTTTTTCTCCATTTGACCGACCTTCTAACTCTTATGGTTTAAAAGTTACCAATACAATCCCATTAAAAAAGTGGCCACTCTGTTATATATATATATATAAATAGAAGTAGATTTCCTGTGGGGATGCAGTCAGGTGAATGGGCTTTTTTTCAAGTAAAGTCTTTGAAATAGTCAAGCTTTCGGCTATGTTTATTGGCTTCCTCAAGACGACTAAAATTAGTACATAGGAGGAACATAAAAAAAATCTTATGACAGTGACAATTGTATATTTTTATAAATCAAGTTGGAAAATTTTGAATACTGAGTACCACTGATTCTAGTCTGCATCGAGAAATGATGTATATGTAGTCATTTAGTTTTAAATTTAAATTTGTAAATTTCATCTCCAATTATACGTACCTAAGTGCTAATGTAACAAATGAAATATGTATAAAAATATTTGTTGTGACATGTTCTACATCCCTCTATGTGGATTTTTATGGAACCAATTAACTCTATCTATATATCTATCTATATCATTATTTTTGTTCAATTTCAGTAAATATGTATGAGTTTGACCAAGATTATTCAAATCAGTTCTCATAATCATTGACTGACCTATTAGAATTAATACGAGCCATTTCCAAGAAAATTATTTTTGTTACATTTTTTTCAGCATCTAATATTTGTGTGTTATTATAGTCCATTCGATGGTCTTTCTGATTAACATGTTTCGAAAGTGCGCATGAGTTAACGTTTCGTTTACAGTCACTTCTATGGGATGTAATACGACTGTTGGATGTTTGGCCAATATATTTTTTAAAACCATCCTTACAAGGGATTTCAATACAATATTGGAGTTTTGCTCATTTTGTACGGGACTCTTCACTTTAGTAAGTAATTTTCAAATAATAAACTGTCTTATGAAAAACTGAAGTTTGTTGGAAAAAATCACGAATAGGATTGCTACATGATACATTTTTTTATTCGAAATTTATATGGAAATTATTTGACAGAACCCATTGTTGATACCAATAATAATATAGTCTGAGAAAATGTTTCTGTTGCCCTATTATCAATCAGTGTTCAGGAGGATCATAAGAACTTATTGGCCTGAAAAATATGTCAGTTAGCCTACTGACAAAATACTCAAACCTGATTCAGTTGTTCTACCCACCCAAATAATTATCGAAAGAGACTCGTATGCTGGCATAGGCATCGATTTCCAAAAATATTGTTAATGATTCCAACTCCGACCCTGCGTCAAAGACTACATTTTTACCTTTTTGTTTCTTGGATGCTTTGTTTTCCAGTAAATTGATCCCAGTCCTTTTCCAATACTTCACGGGCATCTATGCAATTATTCGTAATTTATTGTTCGATGGGCGTGTCAGGTAGGCGAGAGAAGGAAAGAAAGAAACAAACCGAGGGCACCAGATGTTTTATTTACCTCATCATGACTTGTTATGAAGAAAAAAGGGAGGAAAAGTAACATATGTGTGAGTGACGATAATTTGAAAGCTACCTCATTTCAAAATGTAACTTCATATGACAGGAAGTTAGGTATAAAATATCACATCCTATGCACGTCAACTGTCAGCGAATATTTGAAATCGAATCCGATCAAGTATCTAAATATTTATACAAAGTTTTTCACTGGATGAAAAAGTAACGAGAAACATTCTACGTGATGTGTCTGATATATCAAGTGTTCAAACCAATATGTTTATTGGAATAAACATGCATTCGTTAGCCAAGTGGCAGACCGAGGTGAAAGAAGTCGAATATCTCCAAAATCTACCAAAAAGCGTATTATTCACATTGTCGTTTTTTTATTGGATATTACTTCTATATTCTATATACTTTATAATATATCCAATGATTTTGCAGAGAACTGTTGAAATCCGTCCAAAATACATGTTCAAGGAAAAGTATCCCAAACTTAAATGAGTTGATTTTTTGCCATGAAAATTTGGATTCGAGATCTTCATAAGACATATAAGTATGCATAACCAACTTCAAATCGGTGGATTAGCTTTTGAAAATTCAAAATGCAAATAAGGCTGGATCTCAAAGTGTCCGAAAGTAGGCTTGATGAAATATCCATCATTATTCGCACGATTTATATTTTTTTTTTTGGAAAAGGCGCCTCCAAATGGAAATATTTTCCAGTGGTTATGTAACATAATATGAATAAAGTATCAATATGTTGATGGTTTTTAGACGAAATCAAATAGTTTTGTTATTTCAATTCAGCACCGAATAAAGAACCATCTCGGCATTGAGTGAAGAAGCCATGCTTGACATTGTACTAAAGCTCAAGTACGTGTTTCTATAGGCCGAAAATTCGTTTCCCAAAGAAAAGTAGGTACGTGTTTTTATTGGCCAAAATCTGTTTCGAAATGAGAATCCGTGTTAAAATGGACAATATTAATAAATCGCTAGCAGATATTTAATTCGCGTATTATAATACGGGAGTAGAAAAATTTATAATAACAGATAAATTGTTGATAAGGAAAACATTCTCAATTAAATATTGATAGAAATATTTTTCTGTAAATTGAAAAATCCACGATAAAAATGAATAATTAATAGAAATAACTACTTCCCCGGCTAAAGCCACGCTTGACATTGAACTACATCTGATAGATATTCTGAAAGGGCCCTAACTCAAAAGAAAAAATCTGAAATTGAAAATCAGTCGCAGATGATTCCACATCTGATTTTATGAACATCCTGTTCATATTTTCAACAAATCGATAAATTGTTTTTTCTGAAATATGTCACAATGGTAACTACTAACACTAGATACATCAACAACTGTGTCAGCTGTTCAATATATATGAAAAGATGCCATGATACAATTATATAATATACAGGGTGATTCGAAAGTACTTTGACAAACTTCAGGAGGTGATTCCTCGCAATATTCTAATATGAATTGTCCGAATAAATATATATCCGGAAACGCTTCATTTCCAAGATACAGGGTGTTGAAGTTTTATTTTTAATTTGCATTTTTTTCAAAAAACCTACGAAATAGTGACCTTAATCAAACGAAAATAGGTATTGAGAGGTTTTTTGAGGTGTCGAATTCGAACCTGATGTTATTATTGCTCTTACTCGTAGGGGGCCCCACCTACACGTCTTTTTCTTTATTGTAGAGTCATAACTTTTTTTAGCGTACTTCTAGCACATTTTTCAGTGAAAAAATCAATTCCTCCATCATATCTACGTAAAAAAGCTACCCTTCTTCCAAGTCGCTATAAGCAACCTTTTTCTAGATATTTGGATTAGAAAATTTCAAGTCGATTATTTGATAATCGATGCGTGTTGAAGTTATTACCATAATTTTGCATTTTTCACAATGGCCACATGAATGGCCAATGAATTTGACGTTTAAGTAGTTTTGGTTTTTTGTAGGAGGCGCCACCTATTCTATTTATTTTAACTCGTTTAAAATACTTATTTTTGTATCAGGGGTGCAAAATCTGTGTTTGTTTTAATTAAATTTGCAAGATATATCAACATTTTATTTCAATTTTTTTCAAATATATAGAATAAAATAAAATAAGGGAAACTAAATTGTATTCAAAAGAATTGTTCAAAGTGTCCACCTCCAGCGAAGATACAGGCACTCAGTCTTCTAGTCATTGAATCTCGTACCCGCTCAAAAATTATTGGTGTGTTTCTTATTGTTTAACAGGTGTCTACTATTCGGTTTCTTAGATCTTCCTCTTTCGCTACAGGAGTTTTATAAACTAGTGACTTCAAATGTCCCCAAAAATAAAAATCTAGCGGGTTTAGATCTGGGGACCTTGGTGTCCACGCCTGGTTAGGTTCTCCTAACAGTGTTAAGGAATTCCCTGGCTACAACGCTAAAATGGGCCGGAGCCCCATCATGTATAAACCACATGCGGATACGAATTTCTGATGGTACATTCTGAAGTAGTCTCGGCAATTCATTTTCTAAAAACTCTGTAAGTTGCGCCATTCAGTCGGAACGGAAGAAAGAACGGACCTATCAAGTAATTATCAACCATTGCCACCCATACATTCACAGAAAATTGATACTGATAATGTCTTTCACCAACTGCGTGCGGATTTTCCAGAGCCCAAACATGGTTGTTATGAAAGTTTGTGATAGCATTTCGGGAGAAGTTTGCCTCGTCTGTGGAGAGTACATATCTTAAAAATTGAGAATTTCCAGCCAATTTTCTCAAAAACCACTTACACATAGTAATGCGTTGGGGAAAGTCTAGTGGCAAAAGAGCTTGTACCCTTCGAATATGGTATGGATTAAATTGTTGATCGTGGATAATTCTCCAAACTGTGTGGACTGAGTAGAATTGAGAGCTTCAGCAATTATTCTTGTAGTTGTTTCTGGATTCTCTTCGAGAGCGTTCAAAACAGCTGCCCTCTTGAAGTTACCTGTTTCTGCCAAACGACGGTGGAGACTGGTAAATGTTGGAGCTGTAGGCAGTACTCGATTAGGAAATCGCTCCTAGTAAATACGTCTTGCTTCGCGCGCATTGCCATCCGCAAGGCCATAAATGAAATGCATATCGGCTAAATGAGCATTATTGTTTAAATAATGCATTTTTTCAAACTTAGTGTTTCAAAACTTAAAGAAAATTCAACAAAACGTTTAACTGTCACATAATATGTAATTACCAAAACTACTTACATTAACGCCAAATTCATTCCCAAAGCATTCTTGTGAAAAATGCAAAATAATGGTAATAACTTCAACACGCATCGATTATCAAATAATCGGCTTGAAATTTTCAAATCCAAATATCTAGAAAACGGTTGCTTATAGCGACTTGTAACAGGGCTAGCTTTTTTACGTAGATATGTTAGAGGAATTGATTCGTTTACTGCAAAATGTGCAAGAACTACGCTCAAAAAAGTTATGAATCTTCAAATAAGAGAAAGACTTGTAGGTGGCGCCCCCTACGAGCAAAAGCAATAATAACATCAGGTTCGAATTCGACACCTCAAAAAACCTCTCAAGACCAATTTTCGTTCAATTGAGGTCAGTATTTCGGAAGTTATTTGAAAAAAAACAAAATAAAAATAAAACTTTAACACCCTGTATCTTGGAAACGAAGCCTTTCCGGAAATATATTTATCTGGACAATTCATATTGGAATATTGTGTGGAATCACCTCCTGAAGTTTGTCAAAGTACTTTTGAATCACCCTGTTTACTGAGTGTATTATTTCAACAGAAGGACCCCAACTCTGGAGGTGTAAATTTCCATTTTCGTTCATGTATCTATATTCATTGAAACTTCCCACATATTGAAAAAAAAGTTGAAACAAAATGTTTCACTTATTAAGTGAGAAAATCGACTGTTTATCGCAGTGAAAAATTTTGTTTCAACTCTTCTTTCGATATGTGAAAATACAAACATGAATGCAAAGAAAATGTTATCAAAAAATCTCTTCTTACCTAAAAGCATTAATTTGAGATTTCCTCATCCCAAAGAGTACTTTTACTTTACTTTTTCATTTGATCTTCTTTTTTCATAAAAAATGGAGAAAGAAACTTTCTATCCCTCAAATCCATGTCCACTGCATGGAAAATATGTTCATTATATTATTATAACTTCAGTTTGGCAAAATGATCGACTAATTTCGATAGTTTTCTCGACATCGTTCAATACACAGACATAATTCAGCGTTCAACTTAGTTACAACTGTTGATTTTGATACCAATTTGGACCTCTTCTCTGCTTTTTTTATTCTTAGGTTCGAGATTATATACATTTCAAAAAATACCAACAACGGGAAAATTGCATCAAATGTAAATAGTGAATTGACTGAAATTCTCGATTAAAGAAAGGACGCCGTTTTATATATTGCATCCGCAGTATTCCACCCAAGCCCTCCGTGAACATTTTTCTCACAAGAAATATCAGAGAGAACTCCAAAGTCAACACAAACGGAATAACACAATGAGTAGGAATCTCTCTAATGCCCCTTCTTCACGTTTCGCTTAACATAGCTTGGAAATAATCGTTCTAGACAAATACCAGCAGAGCGAATGAGGTATACAAAAGGAGATTCCGTTTAATTTTTAGTATGCCCTCCCTCTGGTAGTTAGACTTACTCGGTAAATATTGAATTATGAAATTCGGCTTTATTCAAACTACTTGAGACGGAAAGAAGGCTCGATTTAATTTTTGAAAATAGTAAATACACTGATGCCTCTTGAAAAGCCAACCGTGCTGAAAATGTGGCCACTCGAATACGTCTGCGTACGAGTGCTGTTTTCACCGATTACAGTGAAGTTAAAATGAGGGTTATGATTTTGAATCTGTATGTTTTCATACAGTTACACAGGGCCGATACGAACGGAATATAAAGTAGGAATCTGAATTGTGTATTTTCCATGTTTCAGTAGGTACTATTGCCGCGTAGTTTTTTTCAAGGGTAACCTCTCAAATGGACCCCTCCCCAAAACGGAACAAATCAAGTAAAAACAATGACGAAATTATAGAAATAGCAGAATCAGAAATATATAAAACTGAACTTACAGTGTTCAATGGTACATCTAAAGGTCTGAAGAGAAGTGTAAACAAATGATCAAAAAAAAAAAGTAAGACAAGCTTTCGTACAAATGCACTAAAAATGAAAAAATAATTTCTTCAATTGTTTGACCTAGGTTATTCTGTGAGTAACAGATCCGAAATCCTATGAAGGAAACAACAACAGAAATATGTTTATTTTCATTGAAAATCCTCTACTGAAAAGACTGAAACAAGCAAGAACTCTAATCTTGATTTCAACTCGCATCTATTTTATCCTTCAAGAAATATTCCTGAGTATTCATTCGTTATTCTTAGAAATCACTCACAGAAAAGTGGCAATCAAAAGTCATTAGTACATATTGATAATAAAAAACATGATGCAATGTGCTGTTTGGTAACTCTTGTTGGTTCTACCAGTAATGAAAACTTTCGGGGGGTTTTGGTTCTGAAGTAAATAATGTAATGTACATTTTACCAAATTTTATTACACACACACAGTTTATTTTCACCTTATTCCAGATATATTTTTACAGATTTCGTCCTTTTTAACCTTTGTAACCCCCCTGGAGCCGCATTTTTTTTCCTCCAGCAAATATTCTGTAATGTATTGTCACCGGAATTATGGACACCTGCCAAATTTCACGTTAATCGGACAATTGGAAGTTGATCAAAATTCACTTGCAGGATTTGAACTTAACATACATACATGGATACAAAATGGAATCTTATGTGTCTCGTCTGGGGGTCTATTCTCAAACGGTAACATTGTGTCGCATGCGAGATTTCTACATTGTCGAACGAAAAACGCAATCTCTCATTCTCAAATGTCGCATTCGAAAGTTTTCGACAGACAAATTGTAGAGTGGTCTAGAGCAGTCGACAATTTCATTCGAATGCGAGATGCCATATTATGTGTAAATTATGATTTTGAATGTGGGGATTTATTGGTTAGAATTCTCGTACTGATTCTTGAAGTAAAAAGATACATTTTGTTAGCGCTAAACAAAAAACTCTTGGCAGTTATTATTGAAAATAGTGATGAAGGGCAAAATTACTAATAAATTCACCCGAATGAATTCTGATATACAAACCGTCTACATGCTCTTGCATAAGCTGCTCTCTACTGTTGGTCATATTGTTGATAATTAACGTTCCTTCTTGCATTTTAGTTTTTCCTGATTTTGTCAAAAATAACAAACGGAAACAATCATATCTCAAAAAACAATAACAAAGAATCGTGTTCAGCCAATCAATCTCGCCAGTGAATTATATTTCTCCTATGGAAAACTTGGAGAAAGTATTCCTACAATCTTGAAAGGAATCAACTCCTTAAATGTCAAGACTAGCAAAATACAGTATAAAGGGAGAATTCGTTTCATCGACAATTTTTTTTCCGTTTTCTCCAATGAATGCTCGAAAAAATCAATCAAAATATATTGAATACGAAAAAGTTATCACAAATTTTTCCATTACAATTTCGAACATCAAGTTATTCTGCAACTTCATTAATATTCAAATTTCATCTTATATCCAACCATCTCCGAAATTCCCAAACAATTTGAACCAGAATACAATCAATTATTCGGAATAATGCAATGATGACTGAATGGTCACATTTTTGTCAATCATTTCGGTCGTCCATAAACACTGTGTATTATTCAATTTTTTCAGTTGTTAATGACAAACCGGTACGTAATGTTCATCACTAATAATCAATAATCATCGAGAGCACCTATAAATTACCGACACCAAACCCGAAGGGCATATGGGATGATCAGATGGACTGAAACGAAACACTATCGGAAACTACTACTTCAATTGAACAGAAAATTACTATATCGACAATCATCGGCGGTATCGGTTACTAATATCTGTTACATGTTACATCGAGATTACACAGAACGGTGCACAGAGGATGTTCCGCGAATGTTGCCATTACATCGAAAAAAGCGTTAACAATCACTAATCGGCGGCAAGTTAGTAACTAATCGGAGGATTAGCCAAATAACCCGTGAAATTGATGATGCGCTGAGAGCTTCGCATCCTTTGTGGCTCAGTTTCGTAGAGCGAGTTGATCCGAACAATTGCAATGGAACGGTGTGGTGGAGCCCAACAATATGAGGTGGAGAAACATTCACGCGATAGATGTCGAATATTATGCTATGTCTATTCTTTACCGTACGACAGCTAAATCGCACTATTTAGGAATAACATTTCTTATAAGGTGTTGACATACTTTATTAAGGGAGAGAAAATTGTGGCATATCGGACAAATTTTAAATTCCAGAAAAAAACTAACTCCATCCTAAAAACCAACATTAAGTTCTCGAAACACAGATGGAACCTGTGTCTTCGAATAGCTCAGTTGGTTAGAGCACAGACTAGCGATCTAGAGGTCGCAGGTTCGATTCCTGCTCAAATATAGTTTTTTTTCGGAATATAAAATTTGTCTGAAAAGCCACAATTTTCTTTCACTTATTCTTTCACAGACAAAATTTTCCTCTGGCATACTCATTATTATACATTAATAATAATAATAATAATAATAATGTTCGTTAAAATTTACGAAGTTAACAATTGAAATATAGATACAACAATGAACTCGGGAACCCATTAAAAATCAGTTGCGCATTAGTCTCCAGTACGTTTTAATTTATATTTTTTCCTATTTATCGAAATATTGAAAACATAATGTACATTATTTGGCTTTTAAAATGAGTAGAGGACTCACAATATTGAAATGACGAATACAATTTTATGGGGATATAAAAAACAAAAAATACTAACTAATAATATGCAATCAATCAAAATATACTTTAGTGTCGTGTCGTTGTCCAAGCCATAATAAATAGGTAAAATTAGAATTAAATGTCATTCTGGAATGAGCATTTAGCATAGGTTCTAGCGACGAACAAAACTACTATAAATGTAACAATTGAGAGATTTTTTTTTTATCTGTCATTCATCTTGTTTTTTTTTTCAGGATATATATATATACATATATATATATCTATATATAAGAATATAATTTACTTATGAAATAAAGAAGTAATAAATAATATATAAATGGAACCATAGCCATTACACTATTTCTGCAATCGTAGGGACTATTTAAATGAACGTATACAATGATTATACTAACAAATTATTGTATATCTGTATGCCATCCATATCTTTGTCAATATATTCATGAACACTACAAAATACCTGTTCAATAAGAACTTGTTTTACAGAGTTCCTGAACCGATCAAGTATTATTTTTACTCTATATTAACGATATTGTGAAGATTTGTAATGGCTCAATTATTGGTTACGCTGATGACACATCGGTTATTTTATCAGTTAGGGATTAATCATGTATACGTTAGAAATGTAATGAAATTTCCTTTGATATGGACCAGTGGTTCAGAGCTAACTCACTTTATCTGAATACAAATAAAACAAAATGTATTCGCTTTCATAATAGACAAAAAGAAGTTGGTGACATTGATTTTGGTGACTTACAGTCAGTAGATGAGACCGCTCGATTTCTTGGTTTATATATAGACGTATATCCTGGAGAGAACACTGTCGAATTTTAATCAATAAACTGAATTGTGTTTCCTACCAGTTACGTAATTTGAGAACAGTTCTGTCTAATGATCAGTTGTTGATGCTCTACTGCGCTTGAGTAGACTCCAGACTTCGATATAGTATCTGCCTTTGGGGAATGTCTTCGGGAGCAAATGATGTATTTGTTGCGCAAAAGAGAATACTCCGAGTAATGTTTAGCTTACCTCCTCGACAGAGTTGTGTTGATGTATTCAAAACATGTAAAATTTTGACGCTACCATCATCCGTAAAAAATGTGAACATTCCATTAGATTCGATATAAGCCAGATCATTAAAATATAACAAGAAGAGTACTGGTCCTAGTACCGAGCTCTGAGGCACACCGTGCCTGACAGAGCCAGTATCTGACAGCGTGTCAGTTTTCACAACTTGTTCCGTTGACTCAGATATACAATGGAGTTGAGACTTTGATTTATGAACCCATAGTGCTGAGGCTTGCGCAGCAGAATTTCGTGGTTCACAAAAACTGCTACCCGCACATTCTTCGAATTCAACTCTGAATAAAGTCTCTTCAATAGATGGAAAATGGCATCCCCAGTACTCTGTTTGGATTGAAAGTCAAATTTTTTAGGATTAAAGATTTTGTGGGCAGATATAAAATTAATCAACCTGATTTTGACTTAACTCGATCTATGATTTTTTCCAATGGTTGTATTAAGCGAGATGGGTCGAAAGTTGGATGGATCTGAGTTGTCACCCCCCCTTGCGAAAGATAATCACGACATTTACTTTTAGGAATTGTGGGTAGATTCCTTAGGGATCATTAGTAAGTTGGACCAGTATCTCCAGAGCAAAAATTGGCATATTCTCTAAAATTCCTACCGAAATGTTATCGATACCACAAGAAGTTTTATTTTTGACTTGCTTTATTGTGTCCAGTAGCTCCTTTAAATCAGTCTCATATAAAGCAAATATTTCTGCAATATGTATTTCATTGATAAATGATGATGGATCAGGTGCTTTACCTATACAGGGTGTTTCCTAACTACGGTACGAAACTTCAGGGGGTGTTTCGTTAGGTCATTTAACAAAAAAAAGTTCCTATGAACATATGTCCGGAGTTGCTTCGTTTCTGAGATACAGGGCGTTGAAGTATAAAAAAAGGTATTTATAAAATATCCTGAATATCCTGAAACCGATGTGGTTGAAATGTGGTACAGCTATTTGAAGTAATAAGGCAATTATTCGGCCCTAAGTAGGTCCAGTGGGCACCACAGCCAACAATACCGAGAAAAAAATTATTTACTCCTTTTCAGTGCATTTGAATATAAGCGTGGGTTCTAAAAAATTTTTTATAAGCGTGGTAAAAATACAACTCTTTGGCCTCCTGTGTTTTTTTTTCATATTTAGCTTAGTTTTCGAGAACAAAAAAAATGAAGGCACTCTACAATCATGATTACCTGCTATGGAGACCAGCTGACAGTGATAGTATTGTCATATCAGTAAAAGTCAGAGTTGTCAATTAGCAGTGATTCCATCATGAATACTTTTACTAACGCTGAAATGGCTGACATGCACTTCATTTATGGATTAGCAAATAGAAATGCGGAAGAAGCACGGAGAATCTACCAGGATAGATATCTTAACAGAGTAATTCCATGTGTTAAAACATTTAGGACGCTACATGCAAGATTATGTGAAACTGGAAGTTTTAATAAAAATGTAAGTGGTATAAGACCAGAAACTGTAACAACGCCTGAACTAGAAGAAGCTATACTTGATGCGATAGAAGAAGATCCTTCAAATAGTACCAGGAAGATTGCACTGCAGCTTGAAGTAAGCCCAAAAACAGTTTGGAAAGTTCTAAAAAGAAACCTCCTATACCCATATCACATACAGCGGGTCCAAGCTCTACTGCCTAGGGATTTTCACCCAAGATTAATGTTTTGCAGGTGGTTGATTCATATGATGGCACACAATAATAATTTTTTACCAAATATTTTATTTACGGACGAGGCAAATTTTTCACGAGATTCTATTATGAACTTTCACAATAACCATTTCTAGATCGACGAAAATCCCCACATTATAAGAGAAAGTCATTTTCAGCAACGATTTTCGCTGAACGTTTGGGTAGGAATTATTGGTGACTACCTAATTGGACCCTTTTTTTACCAGCAAGATTATCAGGTCCATCCTACACGGCTTTTTTGCGAAATCATTTACCCATTTTGTTGGAAGAAGTGCCCGTACTTGTAAGAGGCAACATGTGGTTTATGCACGACGGAGCTCCAGCTCATTTTAGTGTTCTTGCTCGTCAGCATCTCGACATTACCCACCCTAATCGCTGGATTGGACGTGCAGGACCTCAACATTGGCCCGCTCGCAGTCCTGATATGAATCCTCTAGATTTCTATTTATGGGGTCATCCGAAGGCTCTCGTTAATAAAACCCCTATACTAGATGTGAATGACTTGAGGAATCGAATAAGTGACAATTGCAATGTCATAAGGAATACTCCAGGTATTTTTGAACGTGTCAGACAATCAATGACACATCGATTTCAGTCGTGTATTTTATCAGACGGTGGACATTTTGCTCATTTACTTTAAGGTCGAAATTGTTTATTTTTTATTTTAGGTTTTTATTTTATGTTGTCCATGGATAATTTGTAGAATAAGTTAAAGTATTTTTTTCGAAAACGAAGCTTGATATGAATAAAACACAAGGGACCAAAGAGTTGTATTTTCAGTTGTTTAATCTGAAAAAATAAAGTACTACAAAAAAAAGTACTTTTTTTTCTCAGTATTGTTGGCAGTGGTGCCCACTGAGACGCCCCTGGACCTACTTGAGGCCAAATAATTGCCTTATTACTTCAAATAGCTGTACCACATTTCAACCGCATCGGTTTCAGGATATTCAGGATATTTTATAAATACCTTTTTTTTAATACTTCAATGCCCTGTATCTCAGAAACGAAGCAACTCCGGACATATGTTCATGGGAACTTTTTTTTGTCAAATGACCAAATGAATCACCTCCCGAAGTTTCGTACCGTAGTTAGGAAACAACCTGTATGTGTTGACATTCGGTCAGCTATGGACCAATAAAATTCATTCAGAATATTGCATTTTATATGAACGTAAAATATAAAATAACAATGTCACAAATCCAATGAAAAGAAAATTCTCCAGGATTCGTTCATAAGTTTTCCTAAAAATGTTCTGTCCTAAAGCCTTACATTTTTGGAAAAAGTGCAATAACTAATAAACGCCGCAATGGAATTTCAAATACTTTACATGGACTCACATTAGAATTCAACATAGAATCCGGATATGCAAGGATATATACAGAGTGTTCTATTGAAACAAATACACTATTTGAGTATGTAGATTTTTCTGAAATTTGGTACAGTTATATAAGCAATCATTTCGGATTGGATCACAATACAATCCAATATGGCGGACTTCCGCTTCTGCTGGAAATACCAGCAACTTTGTTTTTCAAAATGAAACTCTCTGTATATTTTTACATATTCAAGTTCAACAGGTCAAAACAAGTCCAAACCTTATGTCAAATGTAATTTCTTTGAAACAATTGAAATTAAAATTGTTTTTTATTTTACCTCGTGGATGAATGAGATTTTTGAATGTATACAACTTATTACTGCACCGAAATACAAAAATTATGTGTAATTTTTTCCTGAATGTATGTTCTAGAGAGACATGTAAGTGGCTGGGTTCCATTTGAAAAAAAATAATTTTTGATCAAAATGTGATGTAACTGAATTGATTCCTCAATAAATGACACAAACAATATTTTTTTAGAAAAAAATATGTTTTTCTGTTAAGTGCGACTCATTGTGAATAGCTTGACCAAATCTCATTTATCCACGAGGTAAAAAAAAAACAATTTTAATTTTAGTTGGTTCAAAAAAATTACATTTGACATGAGGTTTGGACTTGTTTTGACCTGTTGAACTTGAATATGTAAAAATCTACATGGTGTTCCATTTGAAAAACCAAAGTTGCTGGCATTTTCAGAAAATTCATATTGGATTGTAATGTGATCAAATCCGAAATGGTTGCTTATATAAATGTAAGAAATTTCCAAAAAATTCGTTCACGAATGCAGAAGTTACAGGGGTGGCCCGATATCCTGTGTCATCCGGTATTTGAAAATGATATCAAACTGTAGCTTTCATGAAGTTTTGAAATTTTTTTGGGAAATATCGTTAATCTCCTTCAACAAGCCAGATATTTCTAATCACATTGAATATGTGACACTCACTATATATTGACTACCATCTGCCAATATTCGGTGGATTTGTGGTTTAATCATTGTTTCCGTTAGAAAAATGAAGAATGCCCATTAAAGAATGCCCATTATAATCAAACCTTGCTATTGAAACCTAGATCAAGCAAGTGAATACATGCTAAAACGGATTGGATTCATACAATATTGAAACAATGGTTCATCAAGATATTTCTACTTATACCATCATAGTTTTGAACGATTCACCAGTTTCTTCTCACTGATGTAAAAGTAATCACAATATCCTCAATATTTCACCTCAAAATTATTAGTTGCATTGATTCAATATGCGATATTTATATCCACCAGCATAACTGCTTTCGAACTTGAAAAAACTACACCAATCCTTCTCTTCACATTCTCTTGAATAACTTGGATTCTCCTCCGAGGATGGTATTCCGATTATCTGTAAAAAAAACCTTTTGTGTTGTGGGCAAGTCAACTGGAAACATATATATTATTGTACTTGATTCCCAATCTGTCTCCAGAACATTCTTGTAGAGATTTATGTTGAAATTCTTTTATATGTTAAGATGCAGAAGGAATTTGTAGTAAAAGCTCATTTAGAACTTCAAATTGGGAACGTTCCTTTCTGCCTGAATTTTCATGAAATTCTGTTTCAGCTTGACTAAGTCTATGGTATGTGCAATTAATCCTGTTGAAATTTCATCACCAATATCTCAAATCTAAATGAGCATGAATCATAATTTTTTATGACGGAACAAATCTGCACTTTCTGACTAGTATAACCAATTTCAACCATTCTTTATCTATTGAATAACATAAAACTTTCGATGATCAACTTATTTAACTTGAGCTGGGTATTCCCTTTCAGATATGAGAACCTCACTAATAGTTTGACATAATAGAAGGATTCAAGATCAGTGACTTATAGTTGTGAATACATTTTCTCTTGTAAAGGTTTTTTATATATTACAGATTTAGGCATTCAGACTATTTCAGCAAACTTGTTGAAAACTATTTAAATAATTAATTGAAAATACCAATTGCATCTTCAATATACATGAATTTTTTTTCATGCATTTTACCTCTCAACTGATCAGAACTTTTGATATTTTTGTGAATTCTTGTACTCTGCAAAATATATTTCACATTTTTTAATTTTCGCAACCATGATTGTTTCTCACGCTCTTGAATAAACTATCATACATGTTTTCAGAAATGAATACCTATATATCTTACTATATACACAGTTGTTCGAAATGTAGATTTATAGACTTGCAAGGGTATTTGGTACGGTCTGAATTTTCTCCATATAGTATGGAGTCCGAGCAGAATTCATCCTAACCGCAACTACCAAATAAATATCAAACAACCTGATTTATTTCCTCTATAAATATAACATATATGAGATGGTGCAGTGAAAACCCCATTTCTGGCGTATACTCTGAGATAGAACCTTCATAATACAAGCCACGAAAATAATGTTGGCAACATGGCGGTAAGAATACAAATCCATCGAAGGTGAGAAAAATAGAATTGCCAACGCTTAGAACGATTATTTCAGATGTTACAATAAATAACAAATCATATTGAATTATTTGAAAATTATATTGAAATAACTTTCTATAAAAAGTTATGTGGAGTGGTCATGTACTGATAGTTCAACCAATTTATTTTATTCACTTTGATAGCTCTGTAAGGTCTCTGGAAGTGATGAACCCTCCACTTTCAACAAATCCCCTACTTTGAATATTTAGTGAGGGTAAGTTAGTTGACTCACTAAGTAGATTTTATATTTTTTGGTGGAACTCTCGTATTTTTGTCTCTATAGAAAAAATCTGAAGTAAAATACTTTATATTGGCAAAATCTGCACGAAAGTATCGACCCATTTGTTTCTATTTTGCAATTTTTTCGAGAAATAAATTCCTATTCAACAAGTAAACAGGAATAAACTCTTCATCGGTGATAACTTTTAGTGATTTTTCATTGTTGATGATGGTCACAACAAATGAACGATCGTCAACTATTCCAATTCTAATAAATACAATAAACAACTGAAAACAATGAAATTCATGATGATATTCCTTCTTATCATAATTTAAAAAAATATAATCACTCAACATATTATCTCTATGGAAAAACAAAATCCTCTTTTTCCACTCAATAGTTATCTATATAAAAATACTCAATTGGATTTTATGAAAAACCAATGTTCGACAAGGATAAAAACTAAATTGAACATGAATAAATAGAACCAAAAACACCTTAGGCCAACATTGTTACATATGCCTTGGCTCGAGACTATACAATTCTTTCAAAATAAAAAATATTTTTATTTTATTATATTACAACCAAATATTTAAACATATTTATCTTAGTGGACTTTGAGAAGGTCCATATAAAATATTTGTTTATCAATAGGGTTCAAATCAGTTTTTATATTTGTAAGTTTAATTATGCTTCAGTCGTTTCTTTCATAAAAATATTGAAATGTAAACAATGAACAAATATTGAACTCGCTCACATTATGTGAGCTAGTTGATTCAAATTGTCAAATTTTATGCCATATCTGTACTGAGTGATCCATTTGAAAGGGGGACACCTCTCTAAAAAATTTATTTATTATCCGGTTTGTGCGATCTTTTTCTTGATGATAGAACTTCGATAGCTCTAATACTGTCCGAAATTTAGATGAATTGAAATTCAAGGCCTAATTTCTAATTTTCATAATTTCTAAAAATCGAAAAAATGTGTAAACAATTTTTTTTCTAACAGAAATATAGCATAATAAAATTTATATTGGAATGGAAAACATTCTCAATTGATTACTACAGAAAGATTTTTCTGAAAATTGAAAAATCTACGACAATAATGAAGTTATTTTTTGTAATATCTAACAGAAAACAACTAATTATCCGTCTTATGCCACGCTGGACATTGAACTTCATCTGATGGAAATTTGTCAAACGACCTTAATTCAAAAAAAACATTATTTTCATACTATCAAAAAAATCAAAATTTATAATATTATGTTATTAAAATATCTGGAATGTCGTCTTGTGAATTATAATGTTGTTAATTATATTGTTCTCAAGGCACTTTCTGACTGTTATCAGTTCAATAATAACAATTTCCAACAGTGATACAGTTATTCAAAATATTGACAATTATTGTTTTCTTCAAACATAAACCTATTTCTATTTATATTTCTGGCCGTCCCAGCAGATTAAGCTTTTTTAATTGAAGTCATCTTTTTTTCAGTGTTTGTCTTTCACCTCCCTAGCCTTGGTCTATGTAAAGTTTGTGATAATGTTTTTATTTTGATAGTGTGACTGTTTTAGATTTGGAGGGGTGTTTTTAAGTGAGTGAATTTCAGGGAGAATTATGTAAAAGACCAAGTTCGAAAGTGTGTGATTTTGAAGTTGTGTGAGTGTGATTTGAAATCATTCTTGAGTAGTAGTTGAATGATAATGAATTTTAACAATGCCTACGTGTTTTTTAATAACAAATATGACGAGGAACAAGTTGAAATATATATTTGAAACCAATAGTATTTTTGTTCTTCACTACAAATATCGGCCATCACAAATTTCTACACTTCTTGCCTAGTGGTGCCCTCCTTTCTCTTGAGTGGCATTGCATTTTTTGGTTCAAATGTTCATCTTTTCTAAGCGGTTTCTTATTTCATTCATTTTCAGTAATTTACATTGTATATGGTTTTTATCTAAATGTGTAGTCCATCTTTATACATCTTAGGTCTGTCCAGCTTCCACTTTCATAAGGGTCATTATTTTGCACAATTTGAGGATTTTTTTCTCGTATTGTCTGGAAGTTTCATTAGTATTTGCCATGAATATACCAAGCGGTGATGCCACTTCTTCCCTCGTGGCTTGTTGAGAGAAAAGTTATGACCGGGATGTTTATTCACACAACTAGAGGTATAGGTAGCGGCTCTCTTTATGGCTGAATGTGGCAGGAACATGCTACTGCTCTCGGTGCAATACATTTCGGATAATTAAGGCTATCAACGAGTTATGCATTTCTCGCGTATAGTTTGCATTTCAGTTTTAATATATTCCGACCGCAAGGAATATGTAGGCGAATTATTGATTCATGTGTATATGCTGGTATGAAGGGAAATTGTATTTTATTTCCACTGGAAGTTCCCAATTCGTAAGTGGTGGGGACTAGAGAGATCTCATATATAATTAGCTCATTACCGAGAAAGTATACTTGGAAAATAGTAGTTTTCAAAGAGCAACTCTCGGGTTTAAGCGCACAATTTGAGGCACTTTTCCCAATTTGCAGTGCTCTAGCGTTACAGCTTCCTTCACAAAAAAATAGGGGACATTTCCAGTCGATTCTTTGTGGAGACATAGGAAAAATATGTTCGTTGGTTCCTTGCCCAGTCTTATTGAAATTAATGAGTATTCAAGGAATTTCTAGGAATTTACTATAAAAATGCATAGTTTCGTTTTTTTTATAAAATATCAATGTGAAATAGTGAGGGGGCTAAAATCCTATATTCAACCTTTATCAGCGAGAAAAAGAAACATGACAAAAATCAACAAACTCAGTTCGATCAAAGTAAGTATAAACCGAGACTTCTACGAAAGTCATATATTCAACCCATTCTATCTCTTACACCGGCCTACATGATTTTCCTTGTTTAAAATATTATTAACTTTTTCTACCAATTTTGTGGTGCTGACGACGAGACCAGACCACATTTTATCGTATCACGTCAGATTTTTGATAACATTGATATATTTGCAATTTTATTTGTTTTAATAAGAATAAATTAAATTATTGAGTTTTGGCGCTCTTTTTTCAAATTGTGCGACTTTTCGTGAGAAAATCTATTGCAACAACGACACACCCAGTTATTGAGGCATTACATGTTAATGAGATGTTACAGTAACTTTGTTTACAAAATTTATCCTGAAATTAGAGGGTTTATTTGAAAAAAAATTTAGTGTTTCACTTTTGATATTTATTGAATCTTATCAATGATTTGTTGCTGAACAACATTTCGAAAACAAAATGTCTTCAAGGAAGGGTCAAAATGATGTGAATACATTTAGTTACATTTGTGGAACCAAACATGTTATACGACAAAGCTTAATTGATCATAAAAAAATTTTGTTACCTTTGCTTCATATTAAACTGGGTCTGATGAAACAATTTGTTGAAGCACAAACACCCTGACTATAAGAATATCGTGGCAACTTTATTGGATAAATATAAAAAATTGGGATGCAATATGAGTATAAAACTCCACTTTCTAGATTCTTCTGGATTTTTTTCCTGAAAATCTTGGTGATTTTAGTGGAAAACAGGGAGAACGGTTTCATTAAGACATCAAAACTATGGAAACAAGGTACCAAGGTCGATGGAATGTGAATACGATGGCTGATTACTGCTGGTCACTGAAACGTGATATTCCTGATGATATTCACAAAAAAATCACACCCACACGTAATTTTACAGAAAAGTGCAAAAGAAATAACTCTAAATAGTCCTATAGTAATGATTATACTTGATATTTTCTTCATAAATGTTTAAATATACGTATTTGTAACATAATAATAGATTTTTTCTTCAAAATATTTTTATTCCTTTTATATAAAAACCGGATGTGACAGCAAATTTGGAGGTATTTCTGTGTTCTGTACACTCAAAATATTAACGATATTTAACACTCAAATGACAACAGCGTTCAAAAAATTTTAATTTGTCGGCCGTTGTTATCATTGATACTGTCTAGTCTCCACTCTCTCTACTATCACGAACCAATCAACCAATCAATTAATTTTTTTCGGACCCCCAAATAACTCTGAATCGTCATTGTTGGTTTTCATCCACACGGCAACGGAATTGCCATATTCCCGTTCGAAATCGAGGACACCCTTGAAAAATATGCGCTGCCATTAATATAAGTAATAAATTCCAAGAAGAACATGACGACTCTTGTTGATTTTGCACTTTACGAACATTTATGGGGGTGTGAAGCACCTTTCGAGTGGACAACGGTTGGCGCTACCGATCATGTCGAGCGATTATCAACAGGGTCGGACTAGCGATATGGCTTTTCGCCATATCGTGGCTGACCATCACTAGGATGCGTCGAAAAAAATACAATCGAACTACAGGTTTGCTCGAATGTGAAATCGGTTTGGTTGAATAGTGGTATTAATACCACAAATAATAACAACTGAACGTTTTTCTTATTTGACTCAACATACCCCACATGTTGCTGGTGTACTTGGTTCACCAACTTTACACCAGCTATCCTAGTTAGTGCCGGTTGTTCGATAGGAGATTGAATCGTTGTTTTCCTGGGCAGATTTAAACTCGGCCGCTTAAGAATTTATAATCTTCTCAATTAAAAGACGCCCCAAAATACGGTATGTAATCTCGGCCGATCGTAAAACTAATGATACCAAACCTTAGTTCTAAGAACTCTACGGGTCTACCATGTAACCTATGTTTGTAAACTAGCGCACTACTGAGAGTCAGAATCAGTTTTTCAACATTAAATCGACCTCTGACCATGGTTTGGTGAGCATGTGGCGCTCCCGAGTTAAAAGTCAAGTAAATGTAATTTGTGAATGTCCGCCGTTTATAACGTGCAGTGAAAAATACATTTTAATTTGTGAAGTTTAACAAACAACTTGTGTAGAAATCAGTCCCTTTCTTCTCTACGCCAGTAACCAATCTGGATGACAACGGATTTGTCGGAAGAAGGGGCGCTCGTGGTATCACTTCGAGTGAGACTTCCACGGTGCCATACGAAGGGGCGTAAGGGAGGTATAACCTCACGACGCCCCTGGATCTGTGTAGATGGTTATATAACCCAGCACAAAAAAATTAAGTGGAAGAAGAAAAAAAACATTATAATGTCACACTTTGGCAATAAAATAAAAACACGTTTTGAAGGTTATATTACTTATATTCCAAAAAAGCATATATCAACGGTATATACGTACACAAAATATATACAAATCATAGATCGTACAGTCATTGATAAATTGATAATATACAATTCCACTTAACAATAACACATATTGAAATAAAAATAAGTAACATACAAACGAAAATGCATCTATTATCTCAAATTATCATTTAGAAATTATTTATTGTAATAATGTGAAGCAAGTTTGAAAAAATGCAGCGTAGTTATTTTCTTAGCATTGAAGTCATTAAAAATACGGTCTAAATACTCCTCTTTTTTTCTTGTATCCGAATTTGGTACATATGGCTTGTCCACACTTAGGAGTTTTACATATATTTCACATTGATAATTTGATAAAAAGTCAATAAAAACAAATATCGAAGGATGAGGCGCATTAAAATTGTTTTTCAAATGTGAATATAATGATTCACAGGAATTAGTGCTTCTATCGGCACTTGACGTTTTAGACGCCCATAAATCTGGAAGATAGATTGCACAATCCGCCACATAATCGTCCACTGAACAGTTCGCAAACGTTTGAATTTTTATTTCTTGAGGCTGAATTGCAGCTAGCAGAAAAGCAGATGCGTCTCCTACTTCCTCTGGGTCAACAAACATAAGTCCAAAACAGTACCCTAACCATTTTCTTCTTGAATCTTACACCACCAAGATTGTGATAGATGGAATCTACATCCTATTAGTTTGACTTGCGGCCAGACAGTACAAGCTGCATTGTGGATAACATTCTCGAAATCGACGACGATTTCCTTAAAGAAAAAAAGAGAACGAAAAGTCGCTGCAGCTCTTCTTCTTCACATACGTTTCAGTACATTTGTCCGGCAGCACACAAAACACAAGCGGTATATAATGTCAATAGGCAGCCGTGAATAGTAAGTTGCAGTTGCAGAAAAAATTTAGTGCAGTAGGCAAATGTACCATCTACGTAGATTTTGTTACATTTGCACAGATTCTCCAAATTTGTAACGCAACTGAAATTTAGTATGTGAGAATCTTCATCATTCACCAACAAGAACTTCTCACCTCGGTTTGTGCGATAATTTCTATTTGTCTTCAGTGCATTATGAACTTCACTTCGAAATTTAGGAAGCACAGGAAGTAACTTTCTTCTATCGTTGTATATTTTGCGTTTCATGTTGGTTAGATCCTTTGTCTGAAAAGCTGTTGTATCTTCATTAACCATAACTGAATGTAAAATTTTACTTGGCCGACTGCTGATATCGTCAACAGCTTTTCTTTTCGCTGAGCTTGTAATGATATTTTGTTGAATATCTTCAATGTTGCAGGCACCATGATTGTAAGTGAAATTTGATCTCGAGATGGTATAATCACTGCCCACGGTGTAAACACTAGCAGAACACTTTGGCTTTTTTCACCTCCACTTCTTCTCGCCCGTTTTCAACTCTTCTTTTAAATTGTATTTGTAGTTGTTTATTAATGAAACAACATTACCCCGCTTACTTTCTTAAATTGGAAACAATCTCTTTTTAAACCCTAACTTCTATTTGTATGCAGGGTGCAAAACTTGTTAATTATAAGGGGATGAGTGGGTATTTCCAAATTATAAATATATTCCATGAAATCTACGTAGATTACCTGGCAAGTAATCTTCCTCAAATAAAGTGTCATGATAATTGATGCGGCCGAGTTCACATACCTGAAATCTGGTACAACATTTTGGTCAGCCGAGATTACATACTCATTAGTGATCATTACCTGATAATCGGCCCAGTTTACAATCGCCCGTTTTTCTAAACCCGATTTGTCAATAAACTATGGATTGGAACATCGTGAGTTTTTTAGACTGTTTAGAAACGTCAGAATTGATACAAAGTGTCAAAAATATAAACATCTTTTGAGTATATATTATAATTTTTCAGAATATAGACCGTAAAATAGAGTCCTTTCTGAATATTAAAAAAAACTACTTATAACTTCAAATAAACTGAAAAAAAACTTATTTTATTAGTAAAGAATACATTGTTAAGAAATGGGTCCGTCACTAATTCCAGTAATTGAAGATATGGATTGTTATAAGCTTTGAATTCAAAACCATTGGCTGTGGTCTGGAAATTGCTCAAACATAGACCAATTTCAATAATTTGAAAAAAAAGATACCGATGAGATGTACTGGAGGAGATCCACCATCCCCAGAAGTCTAAACGATTTGTCTGGTTACTAATACCATTGAAAATTGAATACCTATACAATTCAGCCTTATTTGGTGATAGAAATCTATGAAAATGTCCATTTTTCAAGTGGTTTCTACATTGTTTAAATACGGGTCTCTTTTTCTGGGACAATTATATCAATCACCCAAAAATCTTCACCGTATGTTATATCTTCGATCGCCTTTGCAGCAAGTTATAAAAACAATACTATTCAACACATAAATTTTAAGAAGAGTCACGTTCATAGAAATATCAAGCAGGTTATAATCTGCTAATTATTTCCTTGAACCGCAGAAAAAACCCAGTTAGGTTTTACAAAACCAAATATCGCGGTTAAAAATGGTGATCCAGAATGAGATGGACCAACTAAGAACTTGTTCAAATTCATTCAAGGCAACCCTTTCCAAAATATGAATAAGAGGCAAACAAAACATACACACCCTCTCAAATTTCCACTGATATTTCAGCACATTGATTCAAAATCATCCAGAAAAATTGGTTTATACCAGAGGGAAACCAAAATTCTAAGCAGTTCCGAAACAAATAGATAGCATCGTTTTGTTCCTTTGTACATGACAGTAATTTGTAGTCGAATGATTCGCCATAAACTATCAGCATGTTTACTATGAATGGTCACCACATTATATTCTGAATATCGCGATTTATAGTGAGTAGATATAGAGAGTAGAGTTTGGTAAGTGATAGACTTTATACATTGAAGTATAGAAAAATTTAATTCCAAATAACACTGGTCAGTAAGCCTCCAATTTACTAGTCAGTAATCATGTTAAGTTGCATTCAAATTATCAAACTACTATTTCCATATCAGTTTCAAAAATAGAATAGTTGAATTATTGCTGGATTGAGATATAAGGAAATCATGTTTTGGTACAGCCATCTAAAAGCAACTTTCGAAATGAAGGATATATGACAACAGAGATAACATGAATAAATTTAATCATACTTGAAGAAAATTGGATTGAGAAAGTAAACAAATGCCTAGACAGTCCATCACAAAGTAAAAAACGTTTTGGCCATATCCCAGCAGCACTCGAAACAGAGATCGAGAATCAGTGTGTCCATCACTGATGAGGCATGCAGCAGAGATTTCGACTAAGAGTAAACCAGCGCGCCCCAGGAAGAATAATGTTTTGCTATCTCTGAGAGATCGGAAAACAAAGGCATGGATCAGAGATGGAACAAAGACGATTTGGCAGCATTGATATGTAATGGAACTTGGCTGGTCACCTTGGAACATAGGAAAGCCACAGAGACCAGGTGGAGTGATTATTGGTAAGAGCCAGATGGAAACATATTAGGTTCACACCATTATTTAGAAAAAATATAAAAAAAGAATGAGAATATGTTTGCATTACTGATTGACAACATTTATTGATGAAAAAATACTCAGTAATGTGTTAGGAATTGGTGCTTCCAGGCTAATACCGCTCAGGTCAAAATCCATCCATATTTTCAGCTGACAAGGTCTAATCTGTTGCGGAACCATAACAAAGGTTCTGTGAATATTTTGGAGAATGATAATCCTAACCTATATATTGCGTCTCTTGATATCATTGAATGTGCAATGTGCAACTCAATCAACTATTATTTTATGCAATCAGAAGAATCTTCTGATATCGATTGTTTTTCACAAAGTGAGCAAACAATACAATGACGATCCACCACAGCTGAAGTACCTCGTTTTTTGTTCATAGGCCACTCAAAAATATTTTGGCATTCGCCAACTAACATTTCAACGAAGAAGGAACCGAGGATAGCATGTTGAAGTAGAAGAAACTGAGGAGAAGAGATAAAAGCTGGAACTCAATTCCGGTGATAGTTGATTGTCTTATTAGCCATATAAAACACGAAAGAAAACAAAACAAGAGTGCAGCTCGAGTGTTTGCTTTTTTGACTTTTTTATATGCTAATGAGACATGATATGCAAAACAAAACATTTTATCAACATACTTTTCCTAAATTGAGAGCTTATTTGATGTTTGTGACAGTTGCTGAAAATATTTTGTTCGAAATATGGTTTCTTCGACAACTGGGTTGTTCATTATGTGGGATAAGACACTAGTGTTTTATTGTCCTCATAAGACGTTCATTAACAGAAGCATTCTTATTTTGTATTATGTCAGCTATGGATAAATCAATGAATGAAGGCTCCAGTATCGTGTTCTTAACCTATAAGCGCAGTCGATTGTAGCAATCTTCAATTTACAAGTATCTTAACTGCCAAAATGTATAATCAATCAACTGACAAAATATTGGAAGAAAATAATTAATTGAATTTCAGTAGTTTGAATTTTGGTTTTTGTGACTATGATTGTAAATATCTTGTACTTTTTTTGGGGTGGACCCTAATGACCAATTCTCCCATACGATATTATCAGAGGGAGTACCAAATTTTTCTTTATTGACTGTTGCTCTAAATTTACTGATACACTTTCTCGTGGTGGAGTTTTTGGGATCATAATATAATGTATATGGAAAAGAGAAACCTTCCCAATCCAATATTCAATTGATATTGTTTTCATTTCCAACACGAATTCTTCCCAATATGTTATCTTGAACGATGGAAAATAGTGGGCGTAGTTTATCTTTCATTTGCAAATTATTATTCCTCTGATTTTTCAGATGTTTAACCTTTCTTTGATCATTCTATTTATTTTGTGTTCTATATCTAGCTCCACTGACCATTCCGACCCTGTCTCCTATGATATACGGCTTCATATTACCCAGCTGTAAGGAGAGCATATCCTGCAGTCCTGCTGGTCCTGCAGAGCACTGTTACATTGGTGGGGAAGTCGTGCTCCGGTGATGTATGAGTTTGTGGAACGGTCAGAGGCTGATACTGAAATTTTATTTACGTGTTTTCTTGGTTTTATGGTTTGGTCGGGAATTGATCCCGTGAAATGGAAACTTCGAAAGATATTGGGGTTATGTAGAAGGTGATCATGAAAAATTGTCAATTATCATATGCTTGTACTATTTTCCGTTTATTTAGTTAACAATAGATGATCCAATAGATATAATGTACAAATGAAGGGTGACAGAATAATACTCATTTGCAGTTCATCAATGTTATTGAATGTGAAGGTCGAAAATGTTACCCACTAAAGTACACAAATTATATTTATTTATAATAAACTAATATTTAGTGTTTCCTAGACCAATGAAGTTTGAATGTTGGGTTTTGGTGAAATGTCTAGTCTCTGAAACACTGAAAAATCCAAATAGAGTACCGTTACTGCCCAATCAGATTTGTTTCTCGTATTTGAGAAGAAAAAACGTCATATCGATTGAGAAACCAAAATTTGGGCTTAGAGGTACGATTCATAAATGATTCATCCCGCGAAATTTCAACTAGTCCTTTTATCAAAAGGAAAAAACTCACCTCCGTCTGTCTATCTCAAAATTTTCATTATAATATTATTATTACTCCCCGCGACGTAATGAAAGATCATATTACTTCAGCTGACATATTCTAGGAACTAATAATAACGTTCATACTGCGATTAAATGCTTTTCGCAAATTATGACATCAGTACATGTTCCGTATTTGCCGGTCATTATTCAGCAAAGCTCCCACAATGCACCGAATCACAAAGTAAATTTTAATGATATTGCCGTTGCCAGCACATCACATTACTCTATTATGCGAGTGTTCTATCATGGAACTCCCTGAATGGATAAACTGTAAACTGTTTATTCGGGTGGTATATACTATTCGTTGAAATGTTGAAATGGATGAGACTACTCGTTAAAGCCGCACAAAACATTCAAATTGAAATCATCTGAAATTTTGTTAATGAAGAAGTGAGTAGCATTGAGTGAATTCATTTTGAAATTCCTCACCCCTATTTCATAGCTAATCAGATGCGGGTATTCCATTACTCAAGTATGGCAACTATCAAGTTTTTCTGTTTTAATTTTCGGATATTTAGAATTTTATTCAAAAACTTTATATTATTCGAGAATATATCTCGATGTTCATTATGACGTACTCGCAATGATCTGATGACTCACCAATGTAATATATATATATATATATATATATATATATATACATATATATATAACGTTACTCTGAACGCACTAGGAGTACAACTATTGGTGTCGTGGGTTGGCCTATGCTGACATCTGTTGGTGACCTGTTAATGTGCACGAAATTTCGTGCCATTAAAATTCCACGATATTAGGTCTAAGCTTCGCCGCACATATTATAGATGTCACTATCTATAATTTGATGCTTTCCATATATATATATATATATAATATATAAAAGTTATATCTAATGATACATTTAAATTTATATTACTCACGATAGAAATGGATAAAATTGGGTATGAACAAATATAAACACGAGAGTAAAATACAGCAATAAAAAAATAAAAATAAAAAAGTTACTACATAAAAAATCTGAATGAGATACATATGGAAATTACTATACAATAATAGTTGTTTTATATATATATATATATATATATACATTTTGGTGGATACCATTTTTCTAGAGAAAGTAATGATCTGGCGAGTGCCCTGTAGGAAATTTTGTATGTACCATTTAGCAAAAATGTTGAATTTAATTCTCCAGATAAAATTGGCTTACGGGTTTTCAACAAGCTACCATCAGAGTTCAAATAATGCTTCTCTTTGCCTATTTTCAAGAGGAAACTTGAGGAATTTCTAGTTGCGGAATGCTATGCAACAAAGGAATATTTCACTACTAACTAGAGAAATAAGTGACTTCACCGCTAAATGTTTCTGTTATGTTGTGTGTCATACATATTTTGGTTGTCTGTGATTTTCCTATTCCGTTTATACAGGATGTTAATGAATAAGTGCGACAAACTTCAGAAGGTGATTCTGCATGAAAAAATAATTATAGTTTGCTATATAACTTTTGTCCGCAGATGCTTCGACTTCCGAGATACGGGGTGTTAACATTTTTCTTAAAAACTGACTATTTATTTATTGCTCTGAAACCAGTCGAGATATGCAAATGAAATTCAGTGAGTTTCAGGAGGTGGTTATTACGCATTTTTTCCAATTAAAAATTGTATGTTCATCATTGGCGCGCATACGGGTAATGATCTTTTGAAGAAAAAATGGTACGCCACTGAGATATTCTTAATTCATTTTTGAATCCCTAGTTCAATTTGTGACAAAAAATCTCTCCAGCCTTTTTTTCGTATAGGGCGCCATTTTTAAGCAAAAGAATAAAACATCTTAACGCGTATTTATCATTACTTCGATACATTATCTAGTAGCGATGCTAGTAGGCTACTGTTAACATTCTGTTAAATACGAATATTTCAACGAAATGTCAAATTAGCGTTCCTTCATTTTTAAGCTTTTAGTTTGGTATAACATTAATAATAATAATCAGTAATTAATTTTTCTTTTATCGAATATAATGGAAAATTATACAAATGCGGAATTGTCGGACATGCATTTTGTCTATGGTCGAGGAAATGGAAATGGTCGGCAAGCTCGACGATTGTATGGTGAGTTGTATCCAGGACCCCATCACACAATATTCGCTCGTCTTCACCAACGTTTGCGCGAAAATGGTACATTTGAGAAACAAACGGCTGACTGCGGGCGCCATCGAGAAGTATGAACTGTGCAACTAGAAGAAGCAGTTCTCGAGTTAATTGCGGAATCACTTGAAACAAGTACTCGAAAAATTGCCAACATACTGAATGTAAGCAACTTCACTATATATAAAATTCTTAAGGAACAGCAATTGTATCCGTTTCATATTCAACGTGTGCAAGCTCTACTACCTAGATACTTTTTTCCGCGTCGAGTTTTTTGCCATTGGATTCTTCATCAAATCGCTCAAATTCCTAATTTTTCAAATGGCGTTTTGTTTACTGACGAGGCTTATTTTGGACGACAGTGTATAGAAATTTTCATAACAATCACCTCTGGGCTGAGGAAAATCCACATGGAATCTTAGAAGCTCATTTTCAGCATCATTTTTCAGTAAATGAGATGGGGTACTTGATGATCATTTAATCGGTTCATATTCCCCCCTACACCGACTAACAGGCGACTCTTACCTTAATTTCCTGAAGGAAGAGTTGCCTCCTTGGAGAAATTCCTCTACAGCTGAGACAACACTTCTGGTTCATGCATGATGGTGCAGTCCATTTAAGTACTACTGTACGTAATCACTCAGATACAGTATATCCAAATCGTTGGATAGGTAGGGGAGGTACGGGATATTGGCCTGCTCGATCTCCGGATTTGAATCCTCTAATTTTTGCATTAAGGGTTTTCTTAAGTCATTAGATTATTCCACTCCCGTCGAGAATGTTGAAGACCTGAGGAATCGAATTGTAGCCGGCTGTGAGACAATAAAAAATACACCAGGAATATTTGGGCGAATACGACAATCAATGAGGCGAAGAGTTGAAACTTGTATCACGTCTGAGGGAGGTCATATTGAACATTTGTTGTAGCTTTGCGCCTATTTATTTATTAGTGTTGTTTTCTGGTATTTTTCTGGTTTAACGTTATTGTATTGGATAGTCCTAATTATTAAAGTAATGACGAATACGCGTTAAGATGTTTTATTTTTTTTGCATAAAAACGGCGCCTTATACGAAAAAAAGGCGAAAGATGTTTTTTGTCACAAATTGAACGAAGAATTCAAAAATGATTTTTTATTTGAAATATCTCAGTGGCGTACCATTTTTTTCTCTAAAAAAATTGAGATAATTACCCGTATGCGCGCCAATGATGAACATAATTTTTTTTATGCAATGCAAAAAATGCGCAAAAACTACTTCTTGATAATGAAACCTAACACTTTTCCGAAAATGTCTCTCTCGCCCTCTCGTGGATTTAAAATGAACCTTTCACATCTTTTCTCAGGAACTGGTTTATACGAAATCGATTCCAGTTTCCACGAGATCATCTACTTGCTACCATTTTCTGACAACGCTCTCCCAGTAATCTCAAAAGCACTATTGAGTGAATAGAAAGCGTGGTCAATATCTCCGATATACGTTTATTTTCCATTATTGTTTTCCAGATCTCGAGCCACATCAAACAGATTTGGATTTTATTGTTCTCCCTCAAGACGGTCTTGAGCTGAAAACCTATCAGAAGGTTGATAAGCCGGCTGGCTGTATATCGAGGATGTTCCATTATTTTTGAGTAGGTGTTTATATAGCGGAAAAATGAACTTCGATTGTTATTCCGGACCTTCAGCTTGAAAGATCCAATCATCCGGTCTGCTCTTTTAATGACAGAACTCCGATGGAATCTCCAGTGGCCTTTTCTCCGGAACGCTTCGAACTGCAACTTCACGACATACTAAACTGATAGATCTGCACAGGACCGAACTCAGAAAAGTAGATAATCACTTTCTAGCATTTTTGTTGGTACGAGGCTTTTTTTAATTTATTTTGTGTATTGATGAGGTTAGAAAATTCCACCTGCGAGGAAGATTGACAGTACTAAAAATAAACAGATTTTTCCTTCCCAATTTTTATGATAAGTCATTAATAAGCCAGAAAAAAATATAAAAAATATGTATACCTACCAAAACTTCCCTGTTTCGCGGTAACCAAAATAAATTTGGTTGAATTTTATAGAAAAAAAATAAAAAAAATTGAATATTTAAAAACAATTTTTTAAATTTTCAATCACTGTTATTTGTTATAGTAATTGCATTATACACTCATCCCCCACGAGTGTGCAACAAGTTAAAAATACACACTCTGTATGAAGTCGGAGGTAACTGTATATAGAAATTATCCATCATCCCAGGCTTGGAATTGCATTTCCTCTGAAGAACGGACATTTTTTGTCTGTTAACGTTGAATAATTTACTCAAAAAATGGAAAAACTTATACATGTACTGAGAATGCGCGAGAGTGAAATAATAATTTCATGGAGAATCCGGCAGAAAATTAGAAATAAACAAACAATTTGCAGACAATTTCTATGACAATTTACAATTTGTGAAAGTGGCATAGCAATAGGAATAAGAATAATTATGTACTGAACCTAGTTTATACAAGGAATTCAGATTTAGCGATAACTTTAAGAATGACAGGACACGCATGACAAGTGACAGTTCGCTCAGTTCTGTATTCTAGTAAATATAACTTATTTGGCCTATTTTTGATCTGAAATGTGTTTTTTCAACGACCGTGCGTTTTTACCCCACTTTCCCGCACACATTTGTTTTTTGAATATGTTACTTTCCCGCACTAGTGCGGGAAAATAAAGATATGTCAATTTTGACGTTATTTCATACATTCCATTGATTTCACCTGTAGTTATTACTATTCTTACTAATTCAGGTTTTAATATTCAATATTACCTAGACTTTTTTCTTCTTCTCTATTTTTTATTTATTGGATTAAAATAAAAATTGGGACAGTTTTATATAACTATGTTTTTTAATCGATCCACATAACAATTAAACTAGCTGTGTCAGGTGGTTTAGTATGGTACCCAAATATTTGCTATGATAAGCAAGGTATATCATCAAAACGTCAATGTTTCAAGTCCAAGCGTTGTCAAAGTGACAGATAGTAAGATGCCGGCAGAGATCGCTACCTATATACGCCTACCTAACCCAGAACGTTACACATGTCACTTTCAGACATTCCTCGGCAACGTTTCTAGCCATATGAAGGATATTGATCACTCTTCCTCTGAATTCTGGTCCGTTAACCGATTCTATCAGGCATAACTTTGCACTGGGATCTTCGATTTGGATCATTCTTCTTTAATCATATAGGGTATACCTCATAGTTGATCATATTTGGATTTCGAATGGAATTATCCACCCTTACGAGTAGAAAAATAGGGGATAATTGATTTTTCATTCGTGAACATTGGCACACATATGTAGTTGACAATGACAGATCGCTAGTGTCATTATCACAATATCATTATATTCTATGAGAGGATGGAATGATATACAAAGTAATGAAATAAACTAACCAGAACAACAAAAATAATTTATATTAAAACAAATAGTAAAAGTAGATAATCATATTATTTAACTGGTAATAGTTGAAGTAAGGTGGGTAAGTAAGTATTTCGGAAGTAATCAAAAAACAAGTAGGTAGTAATTAGTAGATTTCAGCCACAAAAAATTTAAAAATAAAAACTTCTTAACAAAAAATTAAACCGACGAAATAGGAACTAAAAAGTAAAAAATAAAATAAACATTATCAGTCTCAGTAACTAAGCTCCTAAACTAATGTAAGTAACTATTTTGAGTCGGCGCCAAACGAACAATCAACGAACATCATTAAATTACTTCAAAAAAATTATCATAATGTCACCGCGCAACTCGATGCCATCATTTTACGCCTTACCCAATTCATTTGCTTGTTTGTTTGGCGCCGACTCAAAACTAGTTACTTACATTAGCTTAGGAGCTTAGTTACTGAGACTAAGAATTTTATTTTTACTTTTCAGTTCCGTATTTCGTCGGTTTAATTTTTTGTTAAAAAGTTTTTATTTTGGCTCACATATATACTGATAAATGTGGACAAGTATGAGAGAGAAGTACTTCTGATGACCAAGATTTCAACCTTTTAAACGTTATATACAGTGCGTCTTCTATAGTCCCCTGTTAGCCTTTGAAATGGGACAAAAACCTTTTTGAAATATATCACCTATACTACTTTTTGAAATTAAAGACATTGTGATTGCTCGATTGCTCAACTTAAAAATGTCAAATCAAGTGGCACATCCTGGAACAGATAATTCAATTCTCTTTTCAACACAATATGCATTTGAAATGTCAAGTATAAGTGCGATACCCTCAACTGGATAACTTTTGAACGGTTTGATGTGAAACAATGAGACATGAAATATATTCAATGATATAACCGGTTCTACTCTTTGAGAGAAGATACATTACAATTACTCGACAGAGGGCGCTGGGGGCATATCAACTTGAAAATTTCGAATTCCGAAATGTTGAGTTGCACATCATTGAAAAGATAATTCAATTCTGTTTTCAACCATCTAATTTTTTTGAATTTTGCCAATACTTTTTGTAACAATATTTATTTTAAATTTTGTTATACTTGAAATTTAAAATGCGTATTATAAAAAAAAATATTTGACGAAATTAATAAAAAAAACAAGATGGTTGGAAAGAAAATTAAGTTATGTTTTCAACGATGTGTCACTTGACCCCCGTGCTATTTGAAGTTGATGTGACTCCCCATCCCCCCGCGCCATCTATGGAGCAATCACAATGTATTTCATTTCAAGAAGTAGTATCGGTGAAACCATTCAAAATGGTTTTCGTCCCATTGTTCTACGTCGAACCGTTCAAAAGTTAATAGAAGGCGGGGGCTATAAAATGCCGCACTGTATACTCAGCATATTAGGGAGATTTTAAGCCGCTAATATTACGTTTCTAGATGATGAGACTTGTCCGAATCAGGATCAGTGTCTTCTTCTCCCTTGTCTATTTCCTATTTACGTGTCATCATATCAGTGATCTGAAATCAGTCATAACTTTCGCAAACACTCTCCAAGTTCGGTCCTGCTTCTAAGTGAGTTTTATTCCTTTTCCGCATCCATGGCCTCACGTAAAGACTTCAGCCACTTGTCGCCCACTCTTGTAGCTTTTACAGAATTATTATTACCAGCCTGGAATTTTTCATCAAACTAACACCGGCGTTTGTCGTTTTATTACGGCTTCGAGCACCGAGAGAAAAATAGGGTGAATGGTCTGGAAAATTTTCAAGAAGAAAATACTTCTAATGGTCCGGAAAGAGGTCTTAGATGGTAGTTTGCAGAGGATACAATACTCCTATTTACGACTATTCCTCGGCCTCGCTTCAAATGTTTGTTTCCTGTGGGTTTTATTTTTCATTTTAAATTTGGGGAAACGTTTAGAAATGATTTTGCTGATATACATGAATTGCGGTGAAAAACACAAAGCTGAAAATTCTGATTTTTGCAAGAGAACATCTTGGATGACATATACAAAAGAATATGCCAAAAAACTCATTCTCAGAAGAAAGGTAAAGACTTACCATCTGGAAGGAATCAGAAGCGGTCATTTGCATAAACTATAGGCCAGTCAAAATAGACCGCCAATTCACATTGATTATAAATATTTCTTTAGCACTGCCGTATGTTGAGGCATCCAGTAAAGAGCAAATATAAAAATTTCCACACTCATCCGGTGACCGGAAATTACTCAAATTCGCATAAAACGTTAATTAGCAATATCTCCTTGGACAAAATTGTAAACATTGTGCAAATTGCAGGTATATCCTCTAATTTCTTTACTACATCCCTTGTAAAATTTGCACACGCAACTTTCAACCGGAAATACGAACAATCCTTGATTACGTTGCAATGAGCGCTAATTCTTGTTACCAAATTGCAAACATTGTGCAAATTTGTGGTAAAATTATGGTTCCGTCACCCCTAAAATGCTTTGAATTTGCAAATTTTTCATGTGTACGGCACATCCAAAAATTATGGATTAAGCTAAAAACAGTGCCAGGGGCATGGTTTCAGGGGTCACAAAATTGCAAACAATGTTTTAGTGCTTTGGAAACTTTGGTGGCATGATTTTGAGTCACCAATTGAGTTTGCACCTTTTTCAGTATCCCGGAAGATGGCGGAAATGAACATAATTGTTAGAAGCAATTTTCGCGAATGTCACAAACTTTGTGCATTTTTTTCTTAAAATGCTGCTATGGCAAACGAGTCTACGTATGAATTTACAATCCTATAAAATGTCGGGAAAGCTAGGCAATAGAATATTCCTCTAGGAAAAACTAAGCATACATAATATTTTATCACTATATTTTAACTTCAAGCACATATGGAGCAAATCTGTGAGTTTGTGATCTCGCCTATTTTCTGTTTTTCAGAGAATTATGGAATAAATCTCGTAAAATGTAAAAGAATTCGAAGTACAGTATTCTCTAATGTAAACTCTATTGTTTTATTGAAAAAAAGGTTAAGATTTGCAAAAAATGTTATAAAGATTTTAATTAAGTGTTTCAGACTATAGGTGAGTAATAATCATTTATTTTTCTTTAGATAATTAACAAACTTATATAGGAACAGTTAAATTGATTTGATTAAGTCAAAGACTCATCGAGAGAGAAATTCAGCGACACTACATAAGCAATTCTCATGTAAAAAAGTTCTTAGTCTACTTTCGAAAACAAAAATATTACTACTGTTTTTGATTATATCAGGTGAGTGATTGAACAGTATAAGTCCAAGATAGTTTGGATCTTGCGTAAGGAATATGGAATAAACCTCTACTTCTTGTGTAGACATTATGAATATTACTATTCAGTGAAAAATTATGTTTATTTTGGAATACATATACACATGTTTCGAATATAAAAACGCAAGGCGATGGCAAAATGTGATATTGAAGAAAAATTTCTTTACATGAGAATCTCTCAGATATCCCAGCTATACATCGAACAGTACGTTTTTGAGCAATGAACACATTTTTTAACATTTGAACCCCAGAGACGTTCACCATAGCTCAGTCTTGAGTCCACCTGAGCATGATACAAACTCAATAATTGATTTATTTCCAGCACAAAACGTAAATTCACAAACAAGTAGATCAAAGAATTTAATTTTGAGACTAACTGTTTACAGTAAGCTTTCCAGCCCAGGAATTCATCAAAATAAACACCCAAAAATTTTATAGGGTCATGGTTGCTCTGCATGATATGATTATTGTAATCAAATCGAAGTCGGGAAATGATATTCTGCGATGGTGAAATTGAAGAATTTGGGTCTCGTCAATATTGAAGAATAGATCGTTTTTATTGAAATAATCAGATGCAAGTGCCATAGAACCAGGAGCAGACACAATCAAAGAAAAGTCATCTGCATATGCAATATAGTCTAGTTCTCCGAGTACACTCTCAATTTGATTGACATATAATATGAATAAAATTGGTCCCAAAATAGACCCTTGAGGAACACCCATATTCATGGGAACTGACTCTGAGTCTACTTTCTTTATTCCATCGTTATTCCGATACTGCAAGGAAACATATTGTTCCCGATTTTTCAGAAAAGAACTGATCAAATTTGAAGAAACCCCTCTAACACCATAGTTCTCCAGAGATATAGGAGTTCAGTGTGATTGACGCAAACGAATGCCCTACTTAAATCACAGAAAACTACAGCAGGGCATTCGCCTGCCTCAATAGAGTCAATAATTGAATTGAACAATGATATTAAAGCCGTAGTGGATGATTTTATCTTTCGGAAACCATGTTGGTTCTTATCAAGATAGCATTTCCATCACCTATATGAAGTTAGCGAGACAACTCCGAAAAAGTTGATAACAGGTTATTCCATAATTTGCCGCCTTTTTGTCGCTAATTAGTTGCGAAGAAAAAAAAATTGTTGCTCTTTTTTTTTTAAATATGTGATGTTTCGCTAACTTCATATGAAGTTAGCGAAACAACTTCCGTAATTTCATTTTTTTTACAGTTCCGAAGTATCCATAATTTGCCGCCTTTTTGACGCTAATTAATTGCGGAGAAAAAATTGTTGCTCTTTTTTTTTTTTAAATATGCGATGTTTCGCTAACTTCATATGAAGTTAGCGAAACAACTTCCGTAATTTCAATTTCTTTACAGTTCTGAAGTATCCAGAATCTGCCGCCTTTTTGTCGCTAACTAGTTGCGGAGAAAAAAAAATTGACGCTCTTTTTTTAAATAAAAATATGCGATGTTTGGCTAACTTCATATGAGGTCATTTCTATCTGTTCTCAGTTCTGGAGTATCCATAATTTGCCCCCTTTGTGATTTTATTTTACTTTTCTTCCTCCCAACCAGAAGTGTTTCACTTATTTTTTCCGTTTGTTACCATATTTTCAATCGTTAAAGCTTATAGATGTCTTCAAAAATGAGAATATCAAAATTGCCCAACGCATCGTCACTACTACTAATAGTCTCCCCTCTGAAAGTTACCAATTGAAACCTTGGAAAAGGATGGAAAAATCAAATGTCGTTTACAAAATTCCCTGTCAGACTTGTGACAAAGCATATATTGGACAAACATCAAGAACTTTGTCTGGACGCCTAACGTCCCATAAAAGTGATTGCAATTCAAAGAAATTAACTTGGGCACTGGCTGAGAATGTCATCTCCAGTGATCACATTTTCGATTACAACCATTTTGAAGTACTTTGCACAGAGAATAACTTACATAAAAGGTTATTTAAAGACATGTTTTCCATCAAGAATGATACCAACAGTATAAACAAAAATACAGACCTGGATAATTTGAGCAATATTTACAATAACATTTTGAAACTAAAACTTTTTCCCCAAAATTCCCACAATATGAACAAAACTCAACATAATCAAAGTTTCAAATTTCCCACTAATTATCAGGTTGGTCATAAATATCTGTACAATAGGGTATTCGTGAAAATGACGAATACTTTTCGAACTCAAGGGGAATTTTTAAGTGGTTGTGATATTCAGTTTCTGAATCTTTGTAACTTCCATTTCAATAAACAGACAAGAAAAACTTATCATAACATGGTGAAATAATTCAAATTAAATAAATGAAAACGCATATCAGATGTCCCAATTTTCGACACCTGAAAAATATGAATAACCAATCGCCGACATATATGAGGAGCAATTGTCGACACTGTGAAAAATCAAAAACGGGCATCAATGCTATGTTTATATTTATATCTATCGTGACTGAAAAGTATGATAAAGTTATGCTCATATCTATAATGGGTAAAACTCGACAAAACATAAATTATTGAATAAATTTTAAAAAAAATTGCTACATAATCAATTTCTAGGAACCACTTTTCCCATTTCGAATACTTCATATACCCCACACAATAATTCTTCTCCCTGTTTCAGTATGGTTTCGAGACATTTTTTTTTCATTTGATACCCATATTGTGGGGATTTAAAAACAAAGGAATCTACCATTTTGTGGTGGCGACCATCTTCGATATGAATTCTTTGAACTGGTTCAGTCCTTTCATTTGATACCCATATTGAGGGAGTTGAACAAAACATGTCATCCGCCATTTGGTGGCGACGGCCATCTTGGATTTACAATGATACTGAATTCACATAATTGTATTGTCATCAGAACTAAAGGTGTGTACCAAATTTCAGATTGATAGCTCAACAGGAAAGGAATACAATTTCAATTACTAGATTCAACCCACACAAATAAACAAAACTGTACGCTGAATAAGACTATTTAAAATAATGAAAAAAAGACAGAAGTTGTTTCGCTAACTTCATATGAAGTTAGCGAAACATCGCATATTTTTTTTATAAATAGAGCGAAAAATTTTTTCTCCGCAACTAATTAGCGACAAAAAGGCGGCAAATTATGGATACTTCGGAACTGTGAAAAACTTGAAATTACGGAAGTTGTTTCGCTAACTTCATATGAAGTTAGCGAAACATCACATATTTTTAAAAAACAAAGAGCGACAATTTTTTTTTCTTCGCAACTAATTAGCGACAAAAAGGCGGCAAATTATGGAATAATCTGTTATTAACTTTTTCGGAGTTGTCTCGCTAACTTCATATAGGTATTTCCATCAATGATGTTCATAAGTCTATCTGAAACCCCAAACTCTTCGAACAATAGACCACTTTCGGATTATGAAATAACAAAATGACTACTACTGAACTAATAAGCGAAAATATCCTGTATTGATGACCACACCAATAATCATCATACCAACCATTGGGTCTTCAGAAATGTTTCTGGCCTTTTTCATCTTCCGGAGAAATAAACATGATTTTACTGCTAACTATAATGGATTTTCTAGATAACATGTTTCAATTATAGGAAGTTGGGTATAAAATTATTGTGAAGAAGTGTATATAATTTCATTTCATCCAGTCCGTGACGTTTTCCAGTGGTTTTGTCTACAAATATATGTATTCAATTGCAAAATAGTATTATAAAATCATATTTGAGTTTCAATGTCCATAGAAATATCAGAAATTTATCATATTCATTCGAAATATACAGTTCCGCTGAGCATGATATATGCAATCATTTATACTGCAATGAATGACATAAAAAAGTTTCGTTTTTCCATTCGTATGCTCCAGGCCGTGAAATATAATCGTTCACAGTTGATTTGTGTTTCGAGTATTTTCCTGGAATTGTTTTATGTTTTTTTTTCAACAGTGGTCAACTGTGACATGGAGTTCGATTGGCGAACCACCCACAGACAAATATCAGCCAATCTATTGATTACATAGATACAGAAAAACCGTTATTATAAACTACGTTTCAAACCCAGTTGGCATATATCGTTATTACAACTAAAAATGATTATCCGCTGTTTTCAAACTATAAGAATAAAACTATAAATATATCACAGTTGATAACTTTTCATAACCTAAAAATATCATAATTGGAAATTAAGATCTAGCTCCCTGTTTCCAATGAAGTCGAAGACTTCGTTTTACATATATATATATATATATATATATATATATATATATATATATATATATATATATATATATATATATATATATATATATATATATATATATATATATATATATATTTGGACTTGGTACAGCCAGTCACTATCTTTATTCATTTATATTCTCATTGCCTATCGTAAGTGGAAGTCTATCCCTAAGTCCCTAAATCTGACACAAAACCAAATTCGGAATAATATATATATATATATATATATATATATAAATATGAAAAGAAAGAATATTGAGGGGACTGGTAAAAACAAAATGGAAACAATGTAATGGACATATCTCTTAAAATAAGTGTTAACCGTAGACACGTGTTTCGGGCTCTCGGCCCTCATCAGTACGGTGAAGAAGTTCAAGGATGAACAACACGTAGTAAACGACAATTCAACGGAGTCAACAAACAATCCAACCGCACATTTATATATATATATTATTATGATGTTGCTATTTTTTTTTATTGTTATTATTTCATTAATAACTAGTCATCATAATAAAATATTTTCCATTTGTTATGATACGTTTGATTAAATGATTTATTATTATTTAAAAAATTTGAAAAAAAATACCTATCAAAACAGTACTAAAATGTTGCTTACTCTTTTTCAAATACTGTTTTACCTGTATTCTTTCATCTTATCCCCGCTCAGTCGGTACGCCTATGGAAATATGACATTTCTCCTCATGGTAGGATTCAGTGGTGCCATCTTGTTGGGCTGCTTGAAGTCAATGTTCAATGTAATGTTTTATGGAAATATTTGTGGTTATGTGATCTACAGATGAATGAAGAATACAGGAAATAGTCAAATGATCTTCCTTTTATTCAAAATGAATCCTTAAATGTACCTAACCTGCGAAATCTATCTTGATTTCAATAATTTTATCAAACAGTGAAATAGAAGTGTCAAAATCTTTGCTCATGCGCAATAACGTAACTAGTAAATATTAATTATAAGCATGAATGAAATATTACGTTCAAATCAGTGGATAAAAGTCATCAAAAGTACCCCAAAGAAGTCTCAGACACGAATACGCTCACTTTGTTTAGTTTTGGGCTAAAAAGTACCTGCTATTCGTCTCTCTTGAGTATTCTCGTGAATTCTGGAAGTGTTCTTTGGATATTGGAGTTTGGAGCTTCACTGTTGCAGGGTCCCCTTGTTGTTGGCAACGTCACGGATATGAATTTTGCTGTATTCCGAAGGTGAGTGGTTTATCTTGGTAGTTTCTACGCCTATTTGTACATGCTTTAGATTGTCAAATGGTTGATTTGCTTCCGTTCTTGATGTATTTTTTTTTCATTAGCAAAATTTGTTACGACTTTCTTTTGAACATAATTTTCATCTCCTCTCAAAACCTTGTTATTTTTCTTTCTGGCAATCATCACTTTTTGTTTTATTTTACAAATTTAAGGTTTTTACTCACTTTCTGGGACACTTCTCCTTATTCTAAACTATTCTATGGATTTTATATAGAATTTACATTTCTATAGCTTACATAATTTATACAGAGTTTGTTAAAATTCATATTTGACAATTTTCTGCACTCAAATTCTTGTATTTTATCATTTTCCATCGATATGTTTTGACATGTCACTCTCATGTTTCCTTCTGATTTGATTCTACCATACAGGATGTTTCAACTTGAATACTATTTTTATCTACTTGATATCTAAAGTTTATTCATGAATTTTGATTTCCATATTTTTTATAGATTGTGCAAATTAAATGAATTGTTAGCAACATACTTATGACAATAGAAAAGCTCCACTGCTGAACTCTTGAGACATCTGGGTCGACTAGAAAATGGTACAAGGTTCCAGAAAAGCAAAATATACAGAAAAATTGCAAAACAAACATAGCAGGTATTTATGTGATATATAAGTATTATTATATAACTTTTTATTCTCCTTACATTGAACAAATACTTCTTATCATAACAATATATACCAAAATATGGAGAAAGATTCACAAGTTACTCTGCCGAAAAAGAGCCCATTGGTATTGGTTTAGAATGAAAAAAAAATTATAGCCTCGGATTAGTTTATGATAGACATTGTATATATATATTTTCTTGCTTATTATATAATTAAGAAATTTCACTTTCAATAGATAGATTTATAGAAATTAACTTTGTAAAGGTGGATTCTTTCACAAGCGATGTTAATTTCTCGAAAATAGATACGGTAGAAGTTGAGAACGTTTTGCAGTTCAATCAAATAATGAATGATACAGAACACAGAACAATGTTTAACATTCTCCACCAGAATATCAGAAGTATTTCAAAGAATATCGATGAAATGGATATATATATATATATATATATATATATATATATATATATATATATATATATATATATATATATATATATATATATCAACCTGATCAATAGGGAGTTTCAATGCATAGTTTTGACAGAAACATTTCAGATAAACGATCCAGGAATATTCTGCAGGAATGGATATGATTTAATATACAGGGTGTTACCAAATGAGTGCGAAAGTTTTCAGGGGGTGATTCCTTGTCGAAATAAAGTCTTTCATGTAAGCAAAAGCTCTTAGGCCTTTACTTGAAAAGTTACACGCTTCCAAAAATGAGAAAAAAAATATATTTTTTTTGTTGAAATTGTCGAGGAGTTGAAGAAAAGGCATCTTGTGGGAATTTTCTACCAATAAAGAGGCTATCTATGAATACAAACAACACGTGACATCCACCTACTAGATTTTTTCGATTCCATTTACAAAAGATCCGTTCGTGCACAATGTTGTGTTTTATTTTTTTATTAGGAAACTATTGCTTTAACGGACACAACACAGTTGAAAAAGTTTTGCAATGAATCGTTTTTTTCAACGCAAATTGAGAAATTATGTTTCGTTAAAAAGATCTGGTAAGAAATGGAATAGGGGTTGCATGTTTCGCCCCTTTAAAAGATATGAAAAAAATTTAAAAAATATTCATACGTAGCCTTTTTATAGGTAGGACATTCGCACAAAATTCCATTTCTTTAACTCTTCAGCAATTTCAAGGAAGAAAAACTATTTTTTTTCTCATTATTGGAAGCATGTAACTTTCAAGGAAAGACCCAAGAGCTTTTGTTTACATGAAAGGCCCCTTCAATTTTCGACAAAGAATCACCCCCTGAAAACTTTCGCACATATTTGGTTATACCCTGTATGTATAATTTTGAGCACATATCACTGGAAATTTCGATGAAGTGTTTATCGAAACACACCCTTCTTCAGGACTACAATAAAAAGTGTGCATAATCACAGAATCAGTCACAGACATATACAACATATACATTATTGATTTGATTAAAATTGTATGAATGAAATTGTGGGATAAAATGTTGTAAAGATTGAATTATCTTTTCAAATGATGTGAGTAATGCGTTTTACTAGTCCACTTGCTCGTCATCTTTGAACAAGGAAAAACATCATCTTTGGACGTGAAAACAGAATACATTCAATCAATTATTTTGCTTTACGTGAGTGAACCTACGATTATCGATTAGAGATAGCCTCTGATCTGTGTCGGTGATGTCTGCAATTATAACTAGCGATGATTTGGCGATTATCAACCTCCTTATCGTTATTTTCTGCAATGAAAAACTAACCTATATTTCCACCCGTTTTTCCCAACCGATCTCGACATTTCCACCTTGTGACTCGGTGAAATCGGTAATCTCGATGGCACGTACAAGCCTCCTTGATCATATCCGGAGCAGGGCGTGTGATTGATGCGCAGCGCCAGCGATTGCTCTACCGGATTCTTTCGATGCTATCGGAAGTTGATTGATTGGATCCGGCTAATGTGCATCTCATTAATGGCTCGTGCTGCAAACTTTGATGAGAATCGTTTCGCAGAGGAAATGAATTCATGGCGACGGGCGATACTTTTTTCCTGATTTTGCTTTGCAAGCATCCAGAAAAAAATCCAAATGGAAAAGATGGGAGTTTGGAAAAAATCATCCCAAAAAGTTGACGGATCACACAATGGGGCATTCTGTTCAATTTGGGTTAATACATCAAATGCAAGTTTAAACTTAATGATTATGAGTTTCATTTATACATTTTTCAAATTCGCTCCAGGAACTATCTAAATATTTTTTTCAAATATGGGGTTTTAAATTGCTTTGTTTCTAGTTCACAAATTGGCAACAGCGCCTAGTAGGCTAGAAGAAAAAAAACATATATTTGTTCGTTGTTCTCTCTACTTTTACAAACTACACGTGTTATTTGTCAATAGAACCCAACTTTTTTTATACTTTGTGGCTTGTAAAGTATACTTGTTTGGATTGTTCTTAAGTTATTTATGATTAATATTTTTCATCAATTCAGGGTAGGGACAACAAAAATAAATCATAATTTTGAGTGGTATTCATCTTTTTCAATTATTTACAGGATTTATCAGTAGTTATGAAGAAAGCGAATTTCTCAGAGATAACAAAATTATGTACACTTAATGTTTAAGTAATTTAATAATCAAACTGTTCTTAGAAAAGAAACAATCCTAGGCAAAATATAAATTTTTGTTCAACAACTTTGCAAGCCAAATGTAAACATAACCCTTGAAAATTTTTATTAATTAATTACCAACTAGAAACTAATTTTGATTCGGCGCCAAACAAACAATAATCGAAGATCATTATATTACTTTGAAGAAGTAATTAAAACGCTACTATGCATCTCGCTGCCATCGTTTCACACTTTACCCAATTCAATTGCTAGTTTGTTTGGCGCCGACTCAAAATTAGTTACTCACATTAGTTTAGGAGCTCATTTATTATTAAGACTCAAAAGTTTTATTTTATTTTTTGCTTTTCAGTTGATTTTTTCGTCGGTTTAATTTTTTGATAAAAATATTTTATTTTTCAATTTTTTGTGGCTGAAATCTACTCAATACTACCTACTTAATTCTTTATTACTTTCAAAATACTTATTTACCTAGCCTAAATAATATGATTATCTACTTTAAATATTTATTGTTATATAATATGAACTATTTTTGAAAATCCTGGTTAGTTGATTTTATCACTTTGTATATTATTCCATCCTTTCATAGAATATAATTATTATGACGGATGTAGGAGGACCTGTCAATGTCAACTTCATTGTGTGCCAATATTCACAAGTGAAAAATCACTCATCCCCTATGTTTCTACCCATAGGGATAAATTATTACATTCCAAATTGGAATATGATCAACTAGGGGGTATACCCTATCTTATAAAAAAATGTATATCACGTATCTAGCTGAAGAAGTGTCAAAATTGTTTATGTTGAAAACTACGAAATGTGTTCAGCATACTAGATGTTTCTAGCCCACAAGATAATCCTACTACTCTTCAATGGCTGATTTCGCATAGGGAAAAGCAAATGAATGCATTTCATTTTCTAACTCAGAAACCGGACGAACGGAAAAAAGGCAGGGGACTATTTTTATGAGAAGATAGAAGATAATTACAAAAATAATATTTATTTGGAAAAAAGGCAGTGTCGTATCATTATTTAGATCCAAAATATGGCAGGGCATGTTGATAGGGACGCCACTGATGAAAATTAAGAAATCCTTTATCATGGAAAAAATTTATTTTATGCGTACTCTGCATGTACCGACATTGAAAAAAGATTCCAAATCGGTATAAGAGATATTGGGGTAGAACTGATTTTTTTGTTAAATTTCAACATCCTGTATCTCAGAAATAATGCGGTTGTGGACCTATGTTCATATGAAGAATTTTTCTTAAAATCATCCAAGGAGTATCGCCCTTTAGGATCAGCATTCAATTATGAAACACCTTGTATAAGTAGGTGGAAGTCGAATCGAGATTTTCTATCTTACATATATGATGAAGTATTCGAAAATGGATTGGAGGCGCTGAGAAATTCGCCACATTTTTCCCGATTCTTGTTTATGGGAAATATATTCCTCGTCTATGGAAATTATCCGCATCATATCGAAATTTTGTTCGCAAAGCTCATCACTACGGACTACGTAGCCTTAATCATGGTTCATTGATTGTAGTCACAGTTATGTCCAGGGGCACTTTTCAATATCGTGAAGGCTTTGTTGAGATGATGTGAATGCACGTTCACGAGGTTGAAACAAATATTCATTATCCATATTTCGTACTCCAGAATCTACCCGTTCTGTGTGAAAATGCAGATGGATTAACACTATTCAAGTACTTTTGATGAACTTTTGTGACTTTTGTGAACATTTACAATTGTATATTGAATAGAAAGATTTTGGTGTGCATTGAAAAATTCACGATAAAAATGAAGTTATTCTTTGTGAATATCTAACAGAAAACGACCACTTCCCCGGCTAAAGCCACACTGGACATTGAACTACATCTGATAGTTATTGAATTTATTTATTTAGCGTATGGCTTACATGGATTTAGTTCTTGAGTGAAATGTCACCAATACAAATTCACATAATATGACAGAGGATACAATAGTACAGACACCTTAATAAAATTCTATGTGTAGCACAATTTAAAATTGAATTTTAAAAATTATTTTTAAAATCAAGGCCTTTAATCCAGTCCAGCACAGAGTCGGAGGTGGCCTCAAAGAAGTCGCTCTCCTCTCCTCCATATGCTGCGAGGGGGCACTCAGTTGTAATGTGGTGAAGAGTCTGGCGAGGTTCTCCGCAGTCACAAGTCGGGGTATCAGTGAGCCCCCATTTATAGAACGAGTCACGGCAGATGCCGTGGGACGTTCTTATTCTGTTGAGTGTTTTCCACTCAAGGCGAGGCAGCTCCATTCCTGGTAGGGGTACTGTAGGATCGGTTACATGAACTGTTTGGGCCGGTTTCGAGGCTTCCCAGTTTTCTTTCCATTCATCGGTCAAGTTGGAATTCTCTCCCACAAGTTGTTCTGCTAGTGGAAGGGAGGGGTTTCTAGATTTCAGTCTCTGCAAGCCGGCATCGGGAAGGTCACTGTGCACTGGGAGTAGGGAGTTTGATATTATTTTATTATATTCCCTAACTAAGCCCTCTTGTCTGCAGATGGTGGGGGGTGCAATATTGCTCAGAACCGGGAGCCAGGGCAAGGGTGTGCTTTTCAGACATCCGCTGATCGTTCTCATTGTCTCGTTGAGTTTGGTGTCGATAGACTTCACATGGCAGCTGTTTAGCCAGACGGGGGCACAATATTCGGCTACGGAGTAAACAAGGCTAAGGGCTGAAGTTTTGAGGGTGGATGCTTTCGCGCCCCAAGTAGTACCGCAGAGTTTGTGGATTATATTATTTCTGGTATTTAACTTAGCTGCAGTGTTCTCTAGGTGTTTTTTGTATGAAAGTGTTCGGTCTATTGTTATCCCTAGATATTTTGGGTAGGGATTGTAGCGTAGTAAATTATTGTTGAAGTACACTTGGGGCTCTATTCGTGCTTGTTTATTATTTAGGTGGAAGCACATCACTTCAGTTTTATTCATATTAGGGATTAGTCTCCAGTCGGCGAAGTATACCCCCAGCATGGCCAGATCTTCCGTCAGCGTGTTACTGGCCTCCTCTATGGTTTTGCTCCGCGATGCGAGAGCCAGATCATCAGCATATCCGAACTTTCTTGACGTTGTGTGTGGCATGTCAGAAATGTATATTTGATTTTCTATTCCATTCTCAATTAGGAACTCATATAGACGAATGAGACAAAGAAAAATGTTTTCCAAAACAGAGTACTCACCAGAAATCATTTGTAACATTCACTAGATCTTTAATACATAGTTGTCGACGAATATCTATTTCACACTTCCACGATCATCAGGAAGTCCGGAAGAAATGGAAAACCCATTTTCTGGAAGCAATCTCACTTTGCAAAGATGTAAACATGTTAGAAACATTTCTTTTGGAGCGACACATAGGCATGCGGTCAGTGACGAATAAAAACTTTTTTTTTACATTTCTCAATATTTTTTTAATGTTTATTAATTTCATTTAGGAGAAGTCACTCAAAAAAAAGACACAGACACATTCAGACTAGGACTGACAGACAGCATTAGCAGAATTCCCAAGGACTATTTTCATAAGAAGCAAAGAATCCACAACTCACGATTATCAATGAGGGCCAGAAAATTATGTTCAAGAACGATTAGAGGACGTCATAGATCTATCAGCAAAAGTTTGTGAAATCACGCCGTATTTTTTCAGTTAGATTACCAACCATAGAGCAGTAAAAAGTATTCAGTTCGTCAACCGGAAGATTTTGTTTTACCTCTGATTTCATTAGCAATCTTCCAAGATTCCTTTTGCATATTCTGAAAAATCAAATGTATCAATTAGCATATTTCCGTATAGTCGTATAAAAAGTATATTTTGAATCATCATTTGTTATCTGTGTAAAAGAAACATTGATCCCCTAATAAGCATGAAAAATGAAACTATAAAGTGATGAGAAATGCAATGGCTCGGAAGTCCTGGCCTTTAATTTGCAAATGGAGTGTTCCGTGCTGTTAACGCGGTTAGAACGGCCCCCCAAATGGCCCAAAGTGGGGGAGTACCCGACACGGCTGGATGATCAAAGCTTTCCCATCGCGGTGTTTCTCTTCGAAGCACTACGAAATCTGCTTTGCACGGATTCGGAATCTCTAGCGCGAGAAGTGGCAAATAATCGAAGAGGAACTAGGAGAGATCGTAATTAGCCAACAATCTAAGATTATTGATATGATGTCAATAAATAATTTTTAAGTCGTCGTTCATTCTTCAGGAAACTCACGATTCAGTCTTCGTCAGTCAGTCGTATAAAGGAAGTATATTTTCTGGTATGCAGAAAAGAAGAAATTTCAGCTCAAATTCCATTATTTACCTTCAAAAGAATTAGTTATACAAGAAAATATAATCAATTCCCTGATGAATACAAAATAGCTGTTATCACGCTCAAACATAAAAAATTTATGTTTAATTTTGACCACCCTGTTACTTTCAGTCAATCTAGAATATTGGAGATATATTTATTTATTGACATTGCTAACCATCATTCCCAAACATCTGCAAGCGAACAAGCAACTGCGCTCAAAGTAAAAACAAAGAAATTGAATACAGGATGTCTTGAGAGATCCTGTTAAGCCCATTTCTCTTTTCAATATAGGTAAATGTTTTGCTGACGAAACAGTCATTTGTTGAAGCTCTCAATGATTTTTCCCAATTTGATGTCTAGAAATCAGATAACTTATATTGTTATGATATCAATGATTTTTTTAATACTTATTATTTGAGCTAGGAAAGATGCATCATATATTGCCAGAAATTCCCTCAAAAATCAACATACCCCGACAAAACTCACCTTGAATTCAACAGTTATAATAAATTCAATTCTCATACTTAAACTCTAACTGTTAAGTACCTCAGGGATCAGTGTTGGGACCGCTGCTATGTATATTATATTGTAATGATGTTAAGGCTGCGGTTGCCGATACTACTTGCATCATGTATGCAGATGACACATCATTTCTGATTTCAGACAAAGACGTCAAATTTCTGAGGAAAAAATGTAACATAGTGTCGATTAGTTTGGGTGCCTGGTGTGGCGCAAACTCACTTCAATTCAACTCTCATAAAACTTTTTCTGCGAGGTTTCACCACAGACCAAAAATATATTCCAACATGGAAACCAATGTGAATGAAAACACCTTTTCTCTAACCGATGAATGTACATTTTAGGGAATCACGCCAACTGAACTGGAAGTGTCACTTTACTGAATTAATATCAAAACTAAGTTCTGTGTCAAATTTGACCACTGAACAGTTAGTAAACTAATATTATGCACTTATTGACTCAGGAATCAGATTTGGCGTTTGCCTTTGGGAAAGCTTCTCACTAGCTCCAAATGTTGTTTTTATATCGAAAAAAAGATTGTTGGTATTTTAGCAAGCATTAATCAGAGAACTTCCAGTAGGGATTTATACAATCGTTTTGAAATTCTAACTTTTTCTGATATCTTCTTGTGGAAATGTGTGTATTCATACACAATAATAAGTCGAAATATGATCGCAACCATAACCTAAATACGGGAAATCGTAATTATTTCCACATAAAACCTCACAAATATAATATAACGACTAACTCACCTCCTTACTTGGTACTTTCTGAATCCCTGAAAACTACTGACAGAATTCATGTTTTCAAAAGCACCCTCGAAAAGTTTTGATTAGATCATAATTTTTATAATATGGTCGAAGTTTTCAATGTGTAAATTTACCTCACCACCTCGCATATGAATGAAGTTCGTCTTCCATTGTATAATGTATATTATATTTTATTTTATGTAATATGCTTTTGACGACAGTTTTATATGTACGATTTAATATCACTTTTATTATTATTTATGTATCTACAAATGCTAAGAATCAGTTCTCAACATCCTTTTGGATTTATCCTATAACTTTGTAAGTTCCACAGCATCAATGAAGTGATTTGATGTTAATTCATTACTACAAATTGCCTCAACATCAACACGGCACAATATAATTGTAATATTGATGTAAGTCAGTTTATGTTTTAAGAGTGTCTCAAAATTATTCGAAAGAAGACTCCCCTAGTTATTATATAAGACTCTCATTGCATCGCTAGTCAATCAGTTTGACATTGAGGTGTATTGAGTTCAAAGCGAGCACGAAATAATTCGAGCGAATATAGCTGGGAAATTGAAAGGCTCAATGTTGGGAGTGGTATTCCATGTTCATTCATTGAAGGTTATTTTTGGATGTGCTACTTATTTTCGAGAACTCAGAATCCAACACTTCAATAGAAAGACATAAATCAAAGTCTATGAACGCGTGATTATGGAAGTGGCAGTCTCATCAATAAACTTACAAAGTAGGAGTACTATTTCAGCAGAATTGAATATTTTGAGACTGTTGTGGTTATTGAGGGTTTTCATTTATTTGCGACAGTCCGAAAAACAAACAAACGGGTTTGGAAATTCGAATCATTTTATGAATGGTATTTCAACATATATTCCAATCGATATAAAAAAAATCTAGAAAAGCAAATTATGAAATAATTTCTCTGCATGTGCACTCTTTCTGTTACCAATACAATATAAAATAATTTTGTGAATATTTATTGATGAAGGAATCTCCAGTTTCTCCGTTGAATAATCGATTCAATAAACCACTTTCCTTCAAACAATATATTTTACGTGATTGTGAAAAAAAATAAGCGTTGGAGTAAGCATCCTGTACCACTTAAATATCACTTAGAAGTCACAATCACTTTCAATAGAGTATGATAGTTTCGGTGACGTTTTAGTAACTTCCATCAAACCTCCATTCAATGTGGCAGGCACTTGATTGTGATATGTGGTGAATGTTGCCAAGTTCTAGCTATCTTCATTAGTGATTCTCACAGTTCGCATTTGATAAAAGACACTACAAAGTTCAATTACCTTTAAATTCACATCAAGTGACGTGGATTGTTCCGCTGATGGAAAAAGCTAACCTAACTTTTCTCAAGTTATTTTATTGTGGTTTATATGATATTTAATCAAATTGTATTGGTATATGCGTTTCCAATAGACAAATTTTCTAGATTTTGTATAAAAACGTTAATTTAAATAGATTGGATATCTGACTTGTGCGCCTTCTTAATATTCATACCTTAATTGTTAATTCAGTTTGCATGCCATCATTTTTATTAATTGCTAATTGTTACTGAAAATTGAAGCTGCATAAATCCACCTACTTGCTATATGTCTTTTTTAACAATTAATGGACATGTACCCGCAATTTCAAGGTTATAACTTTGAGGTGGCAGGTTATAATAGCTGCGACATGTTAGCCACTTTCAAGGGTATTGTAATTTTTAGGTTATAACTTTATAGTGGTGAGTCATGGACTTCGACGTGGACCCACTTTCTAGTGGTGGTAAAGTTAATAAGTTAGTTCTGGTCACTTTGTGAGAGGAACTTTATAGTGGTATATTTTCAGTTTTGTCACTTAAAGTTATATCCTCCAAAAGCCGCATATTTACGGAATATGCTGGGTCGCCATTATTAGAGGAATGAACGAGACATTCAATAAAGATATATTTGTCCCCAGTACTGCATCAAACGTAGTAATTTATTACTCAAGTATTGGCTTCAAGTAACCAGGAGTGATAAAAATGTTTAGGGATTTAAGAGGAGTTATTTCAGCGGGTTATTTCAAAATTATAATATTTTCCTCAAATAAAAGTATTAGATGGCGCGTCTCAATCGAGCTACAACACCATATTTCAAGTAAAATTTAATTGAATTAATTTAAATCAAAATATCTCGAAAACGGCTGCTTGTAGAGACTTTTGAAAAACATACTTTTTTCACGTAAAAATTATAGAGGAATCGATTTTTCTCCGAGAAAATGTGATACATACATGCACGACAAAGTTGTGACTTCCCAAAAGAGACAAAGACCTGTAGGAGGCGCCCCCTACAATTAAGGGCCAAACTAAGACCAAATTTGAATTTTTCATATTGAAAAATCCCCAAATACCAATTTACGTCCAAATATCGACATTTAAAAAAAATTATTCACGAAAAAACAATATAAAATTAAATTTTTAACACCTTGTATATCAAAAGGAAGGCCTTGCGGACCCATGCTTGTATGAACTTTTCACCTTATAAAAAACTGAGGAATCGTCCTGCGAAATATCGGACACTTATTACATAACACCCTGTATATTCTTATACTTATAGTTGATCGACTGTTAGAAATGAATCAGGGAACTGGAAGAATGAGTAATATTTACCATAATGAATAATAGTTCAAAAAACTAAAAAACACGCTTTTTATAAAAAACCGAACTAAAAAAAAAAATTTAAACTTTTAAAAAAACCAAACAAAAAAGAATGGAAAATAAATTTTATTAAATTTGAATTAAGAATAGTGTAAAAAAATTTAATGAATATGAATTAATAATAATGTAAATAAGAAAAAAAAATATTTTATTTAAAAAAAAGCGTGGGGTGCTTAATCTGAATATTAAAAAGCACCCCACGCTTTTTTCTAAATATAATATTTTTTTTTCCTATTTACATTATTATTGATTTATATTCATTATTTTTTTCACACTATTCTTAATTCAAATTTAATAATATTTATTTTCTATTTTTTTAGTTTGGTTTTCTATAAAAGCGTGTTTTTTTCGTTTTTAAACTATTATTTATTAATTTTTCAGTTCGGTTTTTTATAAAAAGCGTGTTTTTCAGTTTTTTTTTAACTATTATTTATTTTCTACTCTTTAGTTTGGTTTTTTATTTATAAAAACGTGTTTATTTTTTTTTAAACTTTTATTTGTTCTAATCTACTATTAATTCCGTGATTACTATTGGTAACTGTAATTATTTTCCAAATCATAAATGTGTACAGCTGTATTAATAGTCAAATCTCGATTTTTGAAGACATTCACAGATTTTAACGTTGTCAATATATACAGTGAGCCGCCATCTTGAATGTCTCAATCTTCACGAAAGAATCATAATATTCGACTCCAAAAACCCCCACCAATAGAATCGGACCATAATCACAAAACTCGTCCACCATTTTGGAGTCGCCATCGTGAATTTTCCAATTTTCACGAAAGAATCATGATATTCGACTCCAAAAACCCCTACATACCAATTTTGAATCGAATCGGACCATAATCACAAAACTCGTCCATCATTTTGGAGCCGCCATCTTTGATTTTTCAATTTCCACGAGAGAATCATAATATTCGACTCCAAAAACCCACACATACCAATTTTGAATAGAATCGGACCATAATCACAAAACTCGTCCACCATTTTGGAGCCGCCATCTTCAATTTTTCAATTTTCACGTAGGAATCATAATATTCGACTTGTGATAAACTTAGTATTACTTAAATTAGTTTATCTGAATAAAACACATGCGTTCGGTTTTGATGTATATTCATGAATGTTCATATTGCTTACAAGTTACAATAATTAATACTCAGGTCAATTTGTTGGGGTTATTCAACTCAGTGTACATCAATTCATCATTATATTAAAAATGCTCATTCTCTAATAATATATAACACCCCAAAACCCCAGAATCATAATATTCGACTCCAAAAACCCACACATACCAATTTTGAATAGAATCGGACCATAATCACAAAACTCGTCCACCATTTTGGAGCCGCCAACTTCAATTTTTCAATTTTCACGAAGGAATCATAATATTCGACTTGTGATAAACTTAGTATTACTTAAATTAGTTTATCTGAATAAAACACATGCGTTCGGTTTTGATGTATATTCATGAATGTTCATATTGCTTACAAGTTACAATAATTAATACTCAGGTCAATTTGTTGGGGTTATTCAACTCAGTGTACATCAATTCATCATTATATTAAAAATGCTCATTCTCTAATAATATATAACACCACAGACTCCAAAAACCGCCACCCACCAATTTTGAATAGAATCGGACCATAATCACAAAACTCGTCCATCATTTTGGAGCCGCCATCTTTGATTTTTCAATTTCCACGAGAGAATCATAATATTCGACTCCAAAAACCCACACATACCAATTTTGAATAGAATCGGACCATAATCACAAAACTCGTCCACCATTTTGGAGCCGCCATCTTCAATTTTTCAATTTTCACGAAGGAATCATAATATTCGACTTGTGATAAACTTAGTATTACTTAAATTAGTTTATCTGAATAAAACACATGCGTTCGGTTTTGATGTATATTCATGAATGTTCATATTGCTTACAAGTTACAATAATTAATACTCAGGTCAATTTGTTGGGGTTATTCAACTCAGTGTACATCAATTCATCATTATATTAAAAATGCTCATTCTCTAATAATATATAACCCACAGACTCCAAAAACCGCCACCCACCAATTTTGAATAGAATCGGACCATAATCACAAAACTCGTCCACCATTTTGCAGCCGCCATCTCGACTTTTTCAATTTTGACAGGAGAACCATCATTTCTGACCCCGAAAACCCTCACATACCAATTTTGGATAGACTCAGACCATAATCACAAAACTCGTCAACCATTTTGGAGCCGCCATCTTGAATTTCCCAATTTTCACGAAAGAATCATGATATTCGACTCCAAAAACCCCCACATACCAATTTTGAATAGAATCGGACTAGAATCACAAAACTCGTCCACCATTTTGGAGTCGCCATCTTGAATTATCAAGTTTTTACAATAGAATTATAATATTCGACCCCAAGAACCCCCACATACCAATTTTGAATAGAATCAGACCATAATCACAAAACTCGTCCACCATTTTGAAGCCGCCATCCTGAATTTTTCAATTTTGACAGAAGAATCATAATCTCCGACCACAAAAACCCTCGGATACCAATTTTGAAGCGAATCGGACCATAATCACAAAACTCGTACGCCATATTGGAGCCGCCATTTCGTTTTTTTCCACACAAAAATTTCTCAATGCGTTGTCACCGGAATTATGTACACCTGCCAAATTTCAAATCATTTGGACGTCTGGAAGTGGGTGAAAATCAAGTCCAAAGGAGTCGGTTACAAACAAACATACAAGCTAATATAAAGCGTGTAAAATAAATAATAGTTTAAAAAAACTTAAAAACAAGTTTTTATAGAAAACCAGACTAAAAAAATTGAAAATTAGAAAAAAATGTATTTTTTTTAAAAAAAAAGCGTGGGGTGCATGGTATCGCCTCGGCCAACAATTACGTGTGATCTGAGACATTCCTCACACCACTGCTCTAGGTGTGTAATGTACTATGTAATTATTGATACCATGCACCCCACGCTTTTTTTAAAATAAAATAATTTTTTTTCTAATTTTCAATTTTTTTAGTCTGGTTTTCTATGAAAGCGTGTTTTTTAGTTTTTTTAAACCATTATTAATTTCCTACTTTTCAGTGTGGTTTATTTATAAAAGCGTGTTTTTTTAGTTTTTTTTAAACTATTATTTTTATTATTTTTTTGCAAATTAAAAACTGGAATCATCTTATCAAATTGGGTAATCATAATCTCCGACCCCAAAAACCCCCACATACCAATTATGAATAGAATCAGACCATAATCACAAATATCGGCCGCCATTTTAAAACCGCATCTTGAATTTTTTCCATTTTTACAAGATAATCATAATATTCGACCCCAGAAACCCCCACATACCAATTTTGAATAGAATCAGACCATAATCACAAAACTCGTCCGCCATTTTGGAGCCGTCATCTTGAATTTTTTCCATTTTCACAAAAGAATCATAATATTCGACCCCAAAAACCCCCACATACCAATTTTGAATAGAATCAGACCATAATCACAAAACTCGGCCGCCATTTTGAAGCCGCCATCTTGAATTTTTCAATTTTTACAAAAAAATCATAATATCGACCACGAAAACCCTCAGATACCAATTTTGAAGCGAATCGGACCATAATCACAAAACTCGTACGCCATATTAGAGCCGCCATTTTTTTTTTCACAAAAAATTCCTTAATGCATTGTCACCTGCCAAATTTCAAATCATTCGCACGTCTGGAAGTGGGTCAAAATCGCGCCCAAGGGAGTCGGTTACAAACATACAAGTGAAGCTAATATAAAGCGTGTAAAAAAATATTTCGCAGGACAGAGATCGAGCCACATTTCAGGCGCAGTCAGTTGTTTAATGTGTCTAGTGTCGGCAACTACATATCCACGTTTTTGCCAGGTGAACACAACGTACTTGGAATGTGGCTATCTGAGATCCAGGAACGTAGATCGGAACGTAACGGCAACCAAAAAAGTGGCAGTGGTTGTGGTCAAACACCTCAAAAATTTCCAAAATCGTGGGCGCTATATTACGTCGACTAAAAATGCTACTTGGGGCATATTCATCTCATGCCCATTTTCAGTTCTTTTCGAGAGTTGGGATCATTATTCTTTTTATGACAGAATGAAATGACCCATCCTAGTCTTTGTTGAAATATTTATGTTTTGTCACATACATTTTCCGTCATATTTGTTGACGCATACTAGCAGCTACCGACAACCGGAACGAATATATTTCCTGGCTTTGAGCTCTTTCCATCGGAAAATTAAAAAGCGAATATTCACAAACGGTTCTCTCGACAGACTTCCGTTTGCTCGCAAAAGTGCCTTTGACATTATTTCTAGATCGAATAAAGAGACCTAATTATAATATTTGCTTTTCCTGAATTATTAATCCGAGAATTGAAGGAAAATTTACATAGGATTCCTTTCCGCCAACGCCTAGTCACGGCGCGGAAAAAGAGAATGAAAAAGCGAATTTTGCCGTCAAAGAAGATCGGCGTATCAAATGGGTGAATTGAAAAGCTTTCAGTGTGAATATTTATATAGTTCGACAACCATTGCTGTGCCGAATAGAACGTAGAAGATCCGTTTTCAGTTTGCGGAACATTCAAGTCATTTAGTATTTATTATAGACCTCATTATTTCAAAATCTCACCGAGATTCTGGCAGTTTTGAAACCAGATGAAGTGAAAAGAACTAGCAGTCGAATTTTGTTTTGTCTGAAACCTCAGAAAATTTTAATTCAACGTCGCGACGTTGTGTGGTTAAGTTCAGCACTGTATTTTCTTGAAACTTTCTTCTTTCTGAAAAAGCTTAAAAATAATATTAATAATAATATTTTTCAAGATTTTTTTTATGTCAATAACAAAACTAAGTAAATTATCATCTATTTTGAAACAAAGCCCTTCCCTTTTTTTAACTCTTGAACCTGATTCAATTTTGAAATATCAATGTCCAAAATATTTTCAGGTCATTTTGTGACCTCTATAAGTTTTTTCTCCAAAAACACCATCTTATCATCAGTATTTTTTTCCGAGCATTCTTGCATCGTATCGTATAACTGCTTTGTAGTCATATTCTTAAAATTCCCAATGGAATATAATGAATAATAGTTTAAAAAACCAAAGAACACGCTTTTATAGAAAACCAGACTAAAAAAAATAGAAAATAAGAAAAAAAAAATTTTATTTAAAAAAAAGCGTGATGTGCATGGTATCGCCTCGACCAACAATTACCTGTGATCTGAGACATTTCATACTTTACTGCCCTAGGTGTGTAATGTACTATATAATTATTGACCCCACGCTTTTTTCAAAATAAAATAAATTTTTTTCTTATTTTCTATTTTTTCAGTCTGGTTTTTTATAAAAGCGTGTTTTTTAGTTTTTTTAAACTATTTCATTTATTTTCAACTTTTCAGTTCAGTTTTCTATTAACGCGTGTTTTTAGTTTTTCAAACAAATATTATTATTAATAATTTTTATTAACTATTATTCTCCAATATTGAATAGAATCGGACCAAAATCACCATTCTAGAGCCGCCATCTTGAATTCCTCAATTTTGAAATAATCATAATCTCCGACCCCAAGAACCCCCATATACCAATTTTGAATAGAATCAGGCCATAATAAAAAAACTCGTCCACCATTTTGGGGTCGCCATCTTGAATTTTCCAATTTTGATGAAAGAATCCTAATCTCCGACCACGAAAACCCTGGGATACCAATTTTGAAGCGAATCGGACCATAATCACAAAACTCGTACGCCATATTGGAGCCGCCATTTTATTTTTTTTCCACACAAAAATTTCTTAATGCATTGTCACCGGAATTATGTACACCTGCCGAATTTCAAATCATTCGAACGTATGGAAGAGGGGCCAAAATCGCGCCCAAAGGAGTCGGTTACAAACAAACAAACAAACATACAAGTAAAGCTAATATAAAGCGTGTAAAAAAAATAAAAAGAATCTATTGTAAACCATGTAACATACCAATTATGTTCGAATGTCTATGAAACAAAATGGCGGAAAAAAGCGGAACTTTTTCTCTTGCAATTCTCTTTAGCAAGGCATATAAACATCATTTAAAATGAGACAACATTGCTCGGAAGTTCCCGGAACACGTACAAAAACAATTTTGTTTATTTATTTTTTCCAAAAAAGAGGACTTTTCTATGATTGTAATCAGTAATTAAAAAAAAATATTTATGGTACTACAAATTAAATGTAGTGTGATTACTAATAAAACCTTCAATTTATCACCCAATTTCCACACAAAACTATTTCCAAACTGCAGATGTAATTTGTATAAGCAAAATATCTAGCAAACTAGAGCACACCAGACAAAGACTGACTACCTGTACTCTGAGGGGTGTAACGAGAGGGGGAGCGGGGGTGTGAGATGTCATTAACAAGTTATTAAACTATTAGAAAACTATTTTTTCTTGGGTTTTACCACACTTTGGATTTTCGACTTTTGGCCAGGTTTTTAAGGTACATACTCCACTGTGCGTCGCAAAGTATTCATTGAAAGTTTCTCGAAAATTCCTGAAACTCACGAAAATCAATTGGTACAATAATTTGCGAAGAGGGATATACAGGGCGTTTCAAAAATGGTATCACAAAATTGCGGGATAGATATATAATACTAGCCAAAATAAAATAAAAACTCGATTGCGCGGCGAGTCGTAAAGGTAGATTTTAAAATGTATTCATTGATTCGGGAATAGCCATCAATTGAAAAAAATTGTATATAGGTATTTTATTTGGGAATTTATATTTCCATATAAACTCTACGATCGAAGTTATATGAAATCTGACTAAAATCAGAATAAATGAGTACTTCTAAAACTAATTTCCTTTCATTTATATTATTAGAATTCCATGGAGATTCAAAAAGATTCAAATTCAGATCAACAATTCTGAAATACAAAGTTCACTTACCTATTGAAGAAAGCATAGAAAGATATAGAGAATACTTACTTGGGTTTCAATAACTGATAATTATGTATATACTTCAACTTTCAATTCAAGAAATGTAAAGATACAAAAGCTCAATTAAGCATACAGGGCAAACAAAACTTATGAATTCGTTGCAAAATCATTAATTGTTATCTACAGCGATTTTCTGTTTGTAGTCTTAATCAAGACTGGGATAGAAAATCAAATTACAATCAGAATAAAAATGCAAATTTTTACACTCAGATTTTTTCTTTTGAGTTGCGGTTCTTTCACAATATTTATCAGATATAGTTCAATGTAGCGTGGCTTTGGCCGGGGAAAGTAGTTGTTTTCCGTTAGACATTCACAAAAACAAGTTCATTTTCATTGTAGACATTTTAAATTTCAGAAATATATTTCTATTCAATATTCAATTGAGAATCTATTCAAGAGATCTATGAATTCAGTTATCATTGCAGAATAAAAATTCACAATAGAAAATGGCGAGCGAATCGAGTTATTATACAAGTGAAGGAAAGGGGTAAACGTTTACTGCATGGAAGTAAACAAAAGTATGGAGAGCTGGAGCAAACAGTAAAAATAATCACTTTTCTGCGAAATATGAAAAGAAAGAAAATAAACTTGAAATATTGGTATGGATAACGCTTAGCAATATTCAAGGATTGATTGGAATATGAAGAGAATTCAGAAGGAGAACAAATAAAGGATTTAAATAACTGTACAAAAAAATATCCCTATTATATCCCTATAAAAGTTAGTGTCAATGATACCACTATGGAACATTCAGAACAAACCAAGTTTTTGGGTATTCACCTTGATGAAGTACTATGCTGGGAAATATCAAATTGATTATGCGTGCAGAAAATCATCAAGTGGGTACTTCGCTCTGCTACAGCTGAAAAAAAAACTTGACCAAAAAACTTTGATCAATGTTTATTATGCTGTTATATATTCACGTATAATATAGTTTTATGGTAAAAAAGGTATTCGTACCCGAAAAGAGTTATTAGACTTTATTCAACTTGAAAAAATGTAATCATACTCAGGCAATATTCAGTATCAACTGTTCGTGTTATTATTAACGAAATATGAATTCTTTAACCAGAAATGGTGATAATCTCCGATACCCCACAAGGCATGGTAATAAAATTAAGATCCAGAAACATTCGTCTAGCTTATATGAAAAGACTCCTTCGCTGGCAAGAACAGAATTATACATCTACCACCCGAGCTGAAAGATATGCAATCGTACGACCTATTCAAAAAGAAAGTTAGAGAATTCTTTGCATTGCATAGTTTTTACTCCACCACTGAGTGAACTGGGAGTTTATCTTTTAAATCATGATTTTCCGTATGTGAATGTTCTATCTTAGCCATTCCATGTGAAATTCTACTTTTTACTAATGTATGTTTATTTATTTTTTTCTTATATGTATTTATATGTGTGTTATACTATAATTTGATATTCAGATTTATTTCGATACTTTGAAAGCGACAGAAGACAAAAAAAAGTTCTGAAGAGCGAATCAACTCGAAGCCAAGTGCCACTAGGCTGATAATGCTGTTTTAGATGAAATCATTATCGGGAATTGGTGGACTATAATAACTGAACTATTTTTAGGTATCATTTACCGAGTTCTATCAAAATGAATACCTCTTCAGTACTGTCTTGTAACGAAATAGTATTGTAAAAATATCACGTTGCTTGAGTCTTTGTGTTAATTCTACACCCGACTCTGTGCGGTATTTCACTGGATACTTAATTTTGTACGGAAAATGCAGATACAAAGTCTGTGATGTACAGAATTGTCATGTGATACACATGTGTTTTTCATAAAGACTTCCAGGGATAATGAGATTCAACTTTCACGTACGATACTACCGTTCATATATTTGTACTAAGATATCTAGATTCATGCATTTGAATCCGATATACATATGTCGGTTGCTTGAGAAATTCAAATAGAGGTGAAGTCTCCAATGCAGAGGAATAAGCATAAAATGTTTCTTTCCCCCTAAGTTTTTCTGGCTAGAAGAAAACAATTCCCTTATTGGGAATAAATATCTATTAAATTGTTTAGAGAAATTGATCAATATTGTAGAGTTTGAGTAATTCTGTTGAGACAATTCATAATCATATCATGAGAAGTTTTCAATATAGTAGAAGATCCGAACCTAGATCGACCTTCACCGAGCAGATAATAGAATAAAACTTATTTTCTAATAAATTTAGTATATTAGAAAATATATTACAAATGGGTTGGCTAAAAAAATCCTGGACAGAATATTTTTAATTATAAAAAAAAAAAAAGATTTTTCATTAAATGTTGCAACATCAAGATAATGAGAAAATTGTATACTGGACTTAAAGTATAAAACATAGAATGTGCAGACGTTGGGTTGTCTATTATTCACCTGGACGAACTACTGGGTTCCAGTTATAAACAGGTATGTCGATGCCAGTTACTTTCACTTGATTGGATAATAGAAAAAAATGTATATCAACATAAGCGCTGTTTTATTGTGAACACGTTGATATAGGGTTGTCTGCAAAAAATTCGGTCCTAATAGAGGCTTGCGAATTTTAAAGATTTAAATTTCAACGCGTGTAGAAATGAGTGACAGAGAGATCCGACGTAAGTGAGGTAAGTATACTGTGTAATGATAAAGGACCGAACATTGCAGTCGTGTCTGGTGGGACCCTGAGTATAAGAAAGTGCGCATGCTCGGTACGTAAACTATGGAGGGTAGAGGTGCCTCTACCAGGACATTATTGAAATGGAAGTTAATGAGAAAGAACCTGATGAATTCGAGAGTCACAATTTTACTTCTGATGAATCAGATATTGAATAGAAAATATTTATAAAAAAATATTTTTCATTAATATTTTTTTTGTACTTATGCTGTTCTGTAATAATTTTTTCAAATATAATACAAGATCTTTAGTCTATCCTTTTTGTTATTTTTTTATTTGGATTTTCGGCAGTCCACTTTGTTTCTCTAATTTTTTTCAGAAAGAGCAAAAAAATTTCAAAGTAAATAATTGATATTTTAATTAATTACGTTATCATATTTTGAGTTACAAAAACTTTTCTATTATAGATATATTATTATACTTATAAGTTAATATATGTATATATATATATACATATATATATGTATATATATATATATATTTATTTATTTGTTTAATAGATGTTATATTGTTTAATATTTTTGTATTATATTAAATATATTAGATCGTTATGTATTTAATTAATTATTATGTTTGCAATTCAAATGTCAGTTTCTCCAAAATAACGGGTACTGTTTACTATATGGAGGGTAGTAGAGGTACCTCTACCCTCCATAGTTTACGTACCGAGCATGCGCACTTTCTTATACTCAGGGTCCCATCAGACACGACTGCAATGTTCGGTCCTTTATTATTACACAGTATACTTACCTCGGATCTCTCTGTCACTCATTTCCACACGCGTTGAAATTTAAATCTTTAAAATTCGCAAACCTCTATTAGGACCGAATTTTTTGCAGACAACCCTATATCAACGTGTTCGCAATAAAACAGCGCTTATGTTGATATACATTTTTTTCTATTATCCAATCAAGTGGAAGTAACTGGCATCGACATACCTGTTTATACCTGGCAACCCAGTAGTTCGTACAGGTGAATAATAGACAACCCAACGTCTGCACATTCTATATGTTTTATACTTTAAGTCCAGTATAAAATTTTCTTATTATCTTGATGTTGCAACATTTAATGAAAAATCTTTTTTTTTAAATAATTGAAAATATTATGTCCAGGATTTTTTTAGCCAACCCATTTTTAATATATTTTCTAATATACTAAATTTATTATAAAATAAGCTTTATTCTATTATCAGCTCGGTGAAGGTCGATCTAGGTTCGGATCTTAGACTAATAGAATATAACTCATTTGGCGACTCTTCAGTGAATACTTTCCATCTCATCTCCAAATCTCTGAATTATCGTAAACTCACTAGAACCAGGAAATGTACAGAGCTTAAAATAATCATCTGACATTGGATCGTGAACAAAACTTGTACAGTCCAATTCGATGACTCATTCAAGATTTCATGACAACGACATGGTATTCATCAAGAAAAATATTTATATATAAAAAAACGCTTTTTTATGAAATATACCTGGAGGTATGAAAGTAACACTTTTCAGTTGAAGAAAGTGTTTTCTATAATCAGTTTTTTTATATCATGTTACTGAAACATTTCTTATGCGAATCAGACCATCTTGGAGATATGAAAATTCCAAATAAAAGTGTGATTTTTCGCCGAACTGATTAAGATAAATTTTGGTTGAATTTTTCCGCAAATATAAACTTACGAATTAATCTAATGAATAAGTTGAAAGGAAAACGAATGGAAACTCCATAAATTCCTATTTATAACATTCACCATACAATCGACAGAATGGAAAAACGACAGAAATACACATATTGTTGATGAATACTTCCATTACTGTCAAAAAATCATTCAATTTGATGGAAACATACATTAAGTTCTAGTTGAACGGTAGTAGTATTTCTGTAAATAATTCCAAGGTTTTACAAGAGTAACTAGAAACATTTCTACCTCTGAAGTGGAGGTTTTGCAGATCATACACGTTGGTAATGAAATTTTTTAAATGAAGTACGCCATTTCTGAGTGACATGAACTGAGAGATCATCAAAAGAACATAATCTGCAACTAGAAAATCGCCAAAATGATGATAAATCAATATTATAATTCCACAAATAGTCTTGGTTCAGTAGTAGATACAGTTAGGCGTGTCTTTCATCTCTAGAGAGGCAACTGCAAACAGCCTCAGAAAATACAAATGGCACAATTTGACCGGTACAGGGCCACTGTCGTATCTGAATATACAATTCGCTCTCTAACTACATTCAGGAAATATCAGAATCAAGTCTACTCTTGCCATATCTCAATTGAATACAGAAGAATTCAAGATATGCAGTATTGAAGAATTCGTGAGGACCTTTTTTTTACACGCTTTATATTAGCTTCACTTGTATGTTTGTTTGTTTGTAACTGACTCCTTTGGGCGCGATTTTGACCCACTTCCAGACGTCCGATTGATTTGAAATTTGGCAGGTGTACATAATTCCAGTAACAATGCATTAGGAAATTTTTGTGTGAAGAAAAAACAAAATGGCGGCTCCAATATGGCGTACGAGTTTTGTGATTATGGTCCGATTCGCTTCAAAATTGGTATCCAGGGGTTTTTGTGGTCGGAGATTATGATTCTTTTGTCAAAATTGAAAAATTCGAGATGGCGGCTCCAAAATGGGGGACGGGTTTTGTGATTATGGTCTGATTCTATTCAAAATTGGTATGTAGGGGTTTTCGGGGTCGACTATTATGATTCTTTTGTAAAAATTGAAAAATTCGAGATGGCGGCTCCAAAATAGATAGATAGATAGATAGATAGATAATTTTATTGAATTAATGTTACATTACAGGGTAAATGCTATACTTTAACAGAATGATATTGCACCTAACTTCTGGAGAAGTTGTAGTGTGCCTGACTGGTAGATTTGAGTAGCAAGTAGATTAACTAATCAGTATTTTTTTTTTTACATGAACATACCTATCTTGAGTTAACAGTAATAGTAATAGTAAAGAGAGGGCAAAATATAGAAAAGGATGTACATAGTGATAATAATAATAAAGAGATAGTAAATTATAGGAAAGAATGTACATGATAATAATAACCTATCTTCATAATATACAAATTAAAAATATAAAGTGAACAGATCAATGAGTAAGAAGATTCCAACAGGGTGTTTTTGGCGCGCATGACATTTTGTTTTTTGTGAGTTTGTTATAAATTTTCATGGACGAGTTTTGTGATTATGGTCTGATTCTATTCAAAATTGGTATGATGGACGAGTTTTGTGATAAAATTGGGGTTTTTGGGAAAATTATGATTCTTTTGTAAAATTGGAAAATTCAAGATGGCGGCTTTAAAATGGCGGCCTAGATTTGTGATTATGGTCTGATTCTATTCAAAATTGGTATGTGGGGGTTTTGGGGTCGAATATTATGATTCTCTTGTAAAAATTGAAAAATTCAAGATGGCGGCGGAGTTTTGTGGTTATGGTCTAATTCTATTCAAAATTGTTATGTTGGGTTTTTTGAGATCGGATATTATAATTTTCTTGTAAAAATTGGAGAATTCAAGATAGCGGCTTCAAAATGGCGGCCGAGTTTTGTGATTATGATCTGATTCTATACAAAATTGGTATGTGGGGGTTTTTGGGGTCGAATATTATGAGTTCTTTGTAAAAATTGAAAAATTCAATATGGCGGCTTTAAAATGGCGGCCGAGTTTTGTGATTATGGTCTGATTCTATTTAAAATTGGTATGTGGGGGTTTTTGGGTTCGGAGATTATGATTACGTAATTTAATTTAATTTAAAAAATAATAAAAATAATAGTTTAGAAAAAACTAAAAAAATACGCTTTTATAAATGAACCACACTAAAAAGTAGGAAATAAATAATAGTTTGAAAAAACTAGAAAACACGCTTTTATAGAAAACCAGACTAAAAAAATAGAAAATAAGAAAAAAAAATGTATTTTAAAGAAAGCGTGGGGTGCATGGTATCAATAATTATATAGTATATTACACACCGAGGCGATACCATGCACCCCACGCTTTTTTTTAAATAAAATCATTTTTTTCCTTATTTTCTATTTTTTTAGTCTGGTTTTCTATAAAAGCGTTTTCTCTAGTTTTTTCAAACTATTATTTATTAATATTTAATATTTAGTTGTAACAAACTTGACCAAGCTTCGTATATTTTATTTATTCTATTGATATAGCAGGCACAGAAATCAAAATCCTAGTTATATTATTCACTATGTATGCACTCATATTGCGAACATTGAATTGATAACCATTTCACTAGTTCAGCTGATTTTCATTCAATAAGTTATATGATTTTTTTTTTCTGCGTTTCATTTTGAATATTTGGACATTTAATACCTAAGAACTAGTCTTGGTTACAATTTTATGTAACAGTTTATTGTGTTTTTTTTTCTAGTGGTAATATTCCATTTATTATAATTCATATATCTATATCCCTCCAATTCATTTCTTTCATTTCAAGATTATATTTTTTCAATATAATATAATAATATGAGTCAATACTTTGCTTGATTCTGATTTCAAAACTATCCGGAGATCTGATAAAACTCAGCGTCTGCTATGATCGTAGATGCGCATTCCCACCGCTCTATATTTCCGATGTATCTCATTATGATTTTTCCAATTCCTTTTCTCATCGGCATCCTCAGAGATTATCTTTCCCACGATCTTAGAATCGCCACCCAAACGATTCCACGCCAGCTGCTACATGCAGCATCGATAATTGTAACAGAAAACACGAACGCCTTTTATTGACTTCTTTTGTTATCGAAGCCACTCGATATTCGAACAGATCACGAAGCCGATGAGAACACAAACAATTGTTTTATACAGGGACACTTTGTTGAAGAAGTGTTTTAGTAAAAAGTTATATTCAATTATTGGATCTGACTTGTATATTAGGCCATTCAGGTACTTGGCATATTATTCATTAAAATCAATAAACAGAGACATGAACATGGAACAATTGCAGGACAAACATTATGATACCAGTAAGCAGGATTTTTTTCCAAACAATCATTTTTCTATCATACGTATCACGTATATACATTTCGTCATGTTCTTTTCATTTTTCCTCTCCCAACTTTTACCTATGACTTCTGTTCTATTCTAAAATTGAAAAGTTTACTCAGGGTTGGAGTAAAAATCCAAAGATATATGACATTTGGGACATTTTAGAAAGAAGGACTCTCAAGAATTCGAAGCAGAACTTTTCTAGTCGACTCCAAGTTATCTTTGTACAGCCTTCCTGTTTGAAGTCGTATTTCAAATGTAGTTATAAATAGATCCTTCATTTAAAATAGACAATACATTACACATCGTATAGAAATTGTCAAACAACAAAACGACAAAACTAAAAGCTAACATCTTTGGAGAAGCCCTTAAAGGTACATCTGACAATAAAAGTACATAAATTTATTGATCATAGATAATAAATTTACAGACATATTGTTCAAGTCGTTAAAACATAACATTTATCAAGTAGGTAATTTTTGAGATTTCTCTTAAAAAGTCCCTCAGACTGAATAGATTCAAAATCTTCAGGCAAGAGATTGAAGATTTTTGGTCCCAAATATTTTGGTGTATTTAGAATGGAATATAAAGGTTTTCATCCTGTCGAGTTGATTTCTCACGTATATAACCATTGGCCAGGAATAATGTTCTATTTTTAAATACATACACAGACATTTCAAAAATAAATAGACATACCAAAGGCAAAATCTTATATTCTCCAAATGAAGGTTTGCAGGAGCTGAGTTGGGAGATACCATCAGTTTTTTCTGTGCTGTAAATACGTTAGTAGCTAAGGACGAATTCATCCAAAATAGGAGACCATATCTCAAGCGAGACTCTACTTGAGAGTAGTATAGAATAACTAGTTGTTTTGAGGTCAACACTGCTTTTAGATTCCTAAACAAAAAACATATTGAATTCAATTTACGCGTAATAGACTCACAATGAGATCTCCAGTTTGAGGTGTCATCCAACATCGCTCGCAAAAACCTGACCGAATTGGACTGAACCAAGGATTCATTAGTGTTACGTATACTAATATCTAGTGGTTGCGCATACTTCTGTCTGTTATGAAATCTCATAATTTGAGTTTTATTTGGATTCAGATATAAATTGTTTTTAGAGCACCAATCTATAGTACGATTCATTATCTCTGAACAGTTATTATTCAGCATGTTATAGTATTTATCACTAGCAACAATAGAAATATCTTCTGCATATAGAATGCATGATTTTTCATCAAATAATGTATCCAGATCATTTATGTATAGCACAAATGAAATGGGTCCAAGCACAGAGCCTTGCGGGACACCCATAGATATTATTTTTTTATTAGAACTGTACTTGTTTTCCTTAGCTCCGTCACAGTGGGACATAACCACATACTGTTCTCGATTAGTCAAAAATGAAGAAACCCACTCATGAGCTTCACCACGTATTCCGTTGGAATAAAGTTGAGAGAGAAGCGTATCATGACTGACACTGTCGAATGCCCTACTTAAATCACAGAAGATTCCAGCAATGAAGTTCACTGTTTTATCCATAAATACACAAATAGCACTGCTAGTTGATCTGCCTGGATATAATCCCTGCTGACTTTCAGTTATTGAGTTTCTTCTCATTAGAACATCCATGAGTCTCACAGAAAATGAGAGTTCAAACACCTTTCAGAAGCAAGATGGAATGGTAATTGGACGAAAATCATTCAAATTTCTAGAATTGGACTTCTTCTGAACAGACACAACCTTGCTTGTTTTGAGGCTTGAAAGAAAACGGCCGGTTGTAAACGAAAGATTAACTAAGTATGTGAGTGGTTCAATAATTATTGGTAATACTTTTTTCAATATGAACATTTGTATTTCGTTAGACCCACTAGAGGACTCCTTTTTTAGTTTGTGATTCAATAAAATCAGAAGTTCTTCACAGACGAAAAGGTTTAAGAAAATGGAATCTTTTTCAAAAAGATTAACATTATTTGAATCTGGTAGTGAGCGAATGATTTCATCAGGTTTTTCAATAAAATAGTCATTGAACATATTGACAATTGTTTGAGGATCAACGTAATCAGTTCGATTTTCTCTAATTGAAATATTCGAACTATCCTCACTATTTCTAGTCAGTTTTTTTATCACATTCCAAGATGTTTCAATACGGCAGGTAGTTTAATTCATATCACTTGTTATTATCATTGACCTTCTTGTTTCGTTTTCTTCAATTGATTCAAAGTTCGATGTATCCTTGACCAAAGAAGGACCTTAATTTTTTTCTGGATTGGCGTTCTGACACAACCCGTCCTCCTGGTCACACTTTCATTTGCAGACCCCATAAATTTTATCTATCTTCATTAACATCGATCTCAATAACTAGTCTAGTAGTATATACCTCCCATTACTGAATATATATCATAGTGGCTGCTCTAATCCTGAATCGAAGTTTAGATTTTGCAAAACAGAGCATGTGGAATATAATCGAGTTTCCATCAATTTCCACAATAATCATTCTCATCAGTTATGAATTCATATCTCCTTTCCCGTGATCCGTTTGTCCCATCACAAGCCATAAGAGCCATTTCCAATCCCATTTCCACGTTGACCAGTGTCCGTCCTACATTATGCTGAACGAGGGACTGACCTTTTGTTCTTATGCTGACACTTCTGAATATTTTACTCATAATTCCATTTAAATCACCTACCTGATGATAATTTTATTCATGAATTCGGGAGAACAGAAAATCTCCATCCAGCACTATTAAAGATTTCTACGGTGATATTAGTATGGATTTATGTTCTATCGTTGTTGATTGAGGAGGGTCGAAAAGGTTCGACACTCGGAGGATGGGTCGAATATCAATTGGCAAATTGACAGGGCATGTTGGAAGATCAATGTCGCGAAACAATTGGGTGAATTGGATGACCAAAGGGAATTTGAATTTCTATGGAACAATTTCCAGTCTGAATGAAGCTAGAGGTTTTTTTTCAATATTAACATCTTATCCCATTTCGTTGACGATTTTGAATAGTGCTTTGCTCGGGAGTTGGTAGTTTGGTTCCCGTCAGGTAGTTAATAAATAAATATGTAATTTAGTTCCCAATCCCAAAGAGGTCATTAGTAATTTGGTTTCCGGGTACTACCTGCGTAATCCCTTGTTCGTGTAAGTGAAATTTGGAAAAACCGAAAATTAATTGTCATTTTTTATTGTTCTATGAGTATTACTTTTATTTAGAGTTGTATTGAGCGATGGACTTGTACAAACAGAAGGCAAATCATTTGTTCTTACTTTGGGCGAATCTGTTGAAAGTTTAACCATTACAAAACACATAAAAGAACATTCTCATGATGCAGTTGTGCAGGACTTAAATCGCCAAATTGTTAATTCTGCCTGCAAACGAAAAGCTGTGGAGGACCTGTCCGAAAAACCTGCGGAGGTCATTCGCAGAATATTAATGGAAAATCTGCCATCAACATTTACTACAAATGATATTGCTTGCGTCAGAAGAAACATCTATAATGCTCGTAGAAAAATTCAGCCAAGTTTACCAAAAACATCGAGGAAGCTTTTAACTTCTTTGACGAGGCAAACATACAAACCTCTAGATGTGAGCAATTTTCATTGTATAATAACAGAAGTGAACAGATAGTAATATTTTCGTGTGAATCAAATATTCAGATTTTGGAAAAAGTCACACAAATTTATTTAGATGGTACGTTTAATTATTGTGCGCAATTTTTTTGTCAGTTTTTTACTGTACACGGTTATTGTAATGGGCATCACGTTCCATTAATTTTTTCATTGTTACCTAATAAACGCTCAGATGCGTATAAAAACTTATTTAAATCAATAATAAATATTTGTAAACATAATGGTGTTACATTAAAAATTGTTATCGATTTTGAGAAAGCATTCACAAAGCAGTCGAACAAATTTTTCCTTTAGCACAAATAATTGGCTGTCGGTTTCACCTTGCCCAATCGTGGTTTAGAAAATTTCAAGAATACGGACTTATAGCCGGATATAAAAATGAAAATTATGAAGTTGGTAGATGGCTACGAATGACTTTTGGTCTTACATTTTTAAGTCGTCACGACGTTAGCGAATGCCTTGTTTTTTATTAGCTTGCGATAGCACCAATATACGAAAAAATTCAAAAGTTTTTCGATTACTCAACAGATAATCATATAACAGAAGAGTCTCTTTTTCCACCCTTTCTTTGGGCTGAGAATTCAGCTGAGCTTACACGAACCCCTAATGCTTGTGAATCTTTTCATAAACATTTTAATGCGTCTTTTTATAAAGCACATCCAAACATTTCAATTTTTTTTGGAAAAACTCCAAGAATTTCTAATTGAAACTCATGTAAAATTACAAAGCAATAACGGCTCAAATACATAACAGTAAAATGAAATATCGTCAAAAATTTATAACAAAAATGATATAATCTTATTCTAGAAATGAAATTAGTCGACTACATTTTATTAAGTGTGTTACTTTTCACTGTGCTGTAACTATTTGAATTTTATTATTATAAGTAATAAAAGTATAAACGATAGAACTTATGTGATATAATGTTGTATGTTTATAAAAAATTATTTTATCAAGTGTGTTTCTTTCCTCTGAGCTGTAACTATTTGATATTGTATTTTTATTATTATAAGTAGATGAGAAATATAGAACGATAGAAGCTTGTGTGATGTATATGTTGTATATTCATAGAAATAAAAAATTATTTATTTAATAAACAAATGTAAAGTATTTTTTTTTTCATAATATGAGAGAAATAACATGAAAATTAATTGGTTAAATTAATTTTTCTTTCCAGGAACCAAATAACACTTAGAGACCAGAGAAACTAAAAATGTCGAGAACCAAATTACACATAAAATTAGGTGAACGCATTAAAATGGTTCTTTCCACCATCCGAAAGAATTAGGACTAATAAACCAATTCTAGGACCCCTCAAATTCATTTATACTGCTTCTGACAATATTGTATGGGCCAATAACGAAACAGAAATGCTGAAGTTTTTTCCAAACATTTAATTTTCGAATATACATTTTTTTCGGCACATTTTCGACGATTTTATGGATATTTTTTACACATTTTCGACAGTTCTCCTGAAATTTATCATTATCCAACACATTTTCAACAATTTTTTTAATTTTTTTTACATATTTTCAACGATTTCTTGATTATTTTCCAACACAGTTGATTGAGAAGGGGATGAGCTTGAATTTCATACAACTCCATTGTCCATATATTCATATGTTTCTCGTTATCATTAAAAAAATATATTTCACATAACCATTTGTTGGATTTGGGAGAATGTTTGTCTTCCTACCTCTTCGTTTTGGATAAAAAATAAAATTTGAAAATAGCAAATGAGAAAATCGCGATTTATTCGATTGCGAAACAATTTCCCAATATTTTCTTTGCATTGAAGCACATCAGAAACTTCTCATAAGTCGTAAGAAAACGTTTTTAAAAACGAATCCAAAACCGTTCTGCTATTCCGCTGAATAATTTAGCGAGATCAGAAACTGTTGGCAGTAGTTCCAACATCGACGGAATTGCGTGGCCGTTTTAGTTTCGGGAGTTTTTATAGCCGCCGTATTCTGTTACTTCCATCCTCGAATTATTGGAAGATCAAAAAATCCCCCTTCAAACAAGCTGTGCTTGCAGAAACGGCAACGTTGTTGGCTCTCAGTAGAATATTGCTGAAGAAACCAAATTAAGGAAAATATCCATATCTCTCACGTAGAATTAATATTTGCTTCAGTTGATATAAAGGGATATATAAAGGGGATCCCCACCTAGCAGAAAATCATAGAGGCGCTAGTCATAACAAGGTTGATAGGTTGATAGGACCTGGAAACAAACTCCTTGCTGTGTCCTGAGCAATTTGGCTTTAGAAAAAATAAATCAACTACGAGAGCTATTCTGAGTGTTATTTCGAATGTAGTTGATGGACTCGAGAAGGGGGAGCATTTTTTTTAACGCTTCGTAATCTGACTAAAGCTTTCGATTGTCTATCCCATGATATATTACTTGAGAAACTTTTCTATTATGGCATTCGTGGACTTCCATTGGAATTTTTTAGGTCGTATTTGCATAGGCGATCTCAGTGTGTTTCGGTTGAAGGCGCCAAATCAGCATCAATGCAAATCGTCCATGGGGTTCCACATGGCTCTGTTTTGGGACCAACCCCATTCATTCTGTATATCAATGATTTATATTATCATATATTACCGAAAAAATGCATTCTCTTTGCCGATGACACCACACTGATAGATCGTAATAGTAAATTAGAGGAACTGATTGACTTTTCCAAACTCACCTTGCAAATGACAAATGAGTAGTTCTGTTCAAATAAGCTTATGCCCAATTCTGCTAAAAATCAGAATCTTATTATATCTTCAAACTCCTCACTAACAGGTGGGGAAAGTGTCAAGTTACTTGGTATATCCATTGATGACAAACTCAACTGGATGTGTCACGTGGAAAATCTGTCGAAGAAATTATCAAGCGACACGTTCTTGATTCGCAGATTGAAAAACCCTGTTGGTGCAGATACTGTGAGAGCCAGCTATTTTGAATTTTTCACAGTCAGATGACTTATGGAATTGACTTGTGGGGTAATTCGTCCCATTAAATCAAAATTTTTGTTTTACAAAAAAGGGTTATTCGAATAATATCAGGGGTGGGCTACAGAGATCACTGCCATGCTCTATTTATTCATCACCAGATCATGCCCCTTCCTACCGCTTCCATATATTCCACTCTGCTTGAAATACATAAAAAAAGATCAGATTTTGCTCTTTCAGCGGACACGCATCAGCACCAAACAAGGTCAGGAAACCTCTTGAGAACACCAAGATATAGACTCTCTGTATCACATAAAAATTCATTGAATATAAATCCATATAATAAATTACCTTTGTAAATAAGAAATATGAACTTTTATAATTTTAAGAGATCAGTGAAATCTTGACTATTGATGAACTGTTTTTACTCCGTAAAAGAACTTTTTAAACTATAATTTCAACGTGGATGATCTAGGCTTTTAATGTATTTGTCAATTCAACTTTATTCCCCTTTCTGTATTGTTTACAATGACTGAGTTCTGAGTTAATTTATTTTATTCCTGTGTTGTAAAAGTGATGTATCACCGTGGAAATTTAGTCTTAGTCTTTTAACTTGGAACTTTTAACTTTTTTTTTTAGGACCTTCTACAAATGTATTTATATATATGGACAGAGTTAATAAATCTCTCTCTCTCTCTCTCTCCCTCTCTCTCTCTCTTTCTATAATCTTACGAAAACATCTGAATGTAAGGAAGATGAAGGTTCGCTGGATTTCACATTTATTGGCAGAAAACAAAGGAAACTTATGATTGATGCATACTGGATTTATATTTATGACTCTTAGAGAAATGGGGGAAAAATCTACTGAAGTTGCTGGCGATACTAGTACAAACTGAAAGTTATCAGCTATTTGCTTCAGATACAATGATCCAACTTCATTAATTGTTAAAAAATTGTTATTCTAATCGAAAAGCTTTCATAAGTTTTTGAGAAAACGTGCATGGAGTGATTGCCAGCTTGGTACCCATCCATACATAGTTCAGATCTCTTCTCATTTTTTTTGTTGCTTCGAATTTTCAAATGTAAAATTTGAGAGATTCAAGTAATCTTGCTCAGAGAAAAAAATCTGTTCCAAGAAGTTTTTCCCGAAAACGAAGTTCCTCGCGCTTTTTCTTCAACTCAATGTAATTCGATATGGAGATTTATCATCACGTAGGGAAAAAGCGTTATGCATCCTCCATGCGAGAGAGAGAGAGCTCTATCTCTCTGTAATCTGTATATTTTTATTTTCCCAATGCAAATAATGTAAAGTAAGGAATCGAATCAAAAAGTTCCATTCAATATTTTATTTATTAAAAATTAGATATAAAATAGTGACTTTTGAATAATATCGACGTAGCAGAATATGTTGCCATCAATCTCATGAATCCACCATTTTGTGTTTCTTTTTTCTCAATATTGTTCCTTTCGAAAGTTGATGTTTTCTATTCCATCACATTTAATTGTCATTATATCATGCATTACCTACCTATATATATATTTTTCAAACTCCTCCGCCACAGTAAAAAGAATTTTTCGTAAATGGAGTTTCTCAGAACTGCCCTTCTATATTTTAACGATCATAGTGAGTGAAAGATTGGAAATATTTTTCTCAAAATATATTACAGATACAAAATATCATTATATAGTCTTGGTCTTGTGAATTCATAGCTTTTTTCTCCTCCATTTTATATCAAAAATTAAATATGATATTGACAATTCTCTTTTGGATGTTGGAATTATCGCAAGCATCTTCGGAATCGTATGAGCAAGAGCTGGATGCTTGTCGCACAGACTCGTATATACTTGAAAGAGACAGAGATAGATAGAGAGGGAGAAAGTCGCATAGAGGTGGCATAACGCTTTTTTTTTACGTGACGATTTTTACCTTCGTACCAAAAACTGATTCATTAAATCAGTTAGAGTTTTAGTGTGTTTTTGACAATAATTTATCCAACGTAGAGAGCATGAAAAAACTGTGCTAATAAACTCTAGATTTCCACTATGCAAAAATGTTATCTTTCTCTCTCTCTCTCTCTATCTCTCGGTTATTGGATATAGCTTCCTTTTCGGTGCTGTCATCCAGCTCTCTCCCTCTTACGTAATCGTCTGGTGATCGGATTATTTTTGCAAGTGCACGTTATTATAACGGCAGTGTGTTCTGTGTAGGCTTTGTTACTAACTCCATAGGCCACTTCAGGAGCAGCACTGTTAATTTAAGCGCAACCAGGCACCCTTCCTGAAAAAAAGGAAAACAAGTTATTCACCTTCCACTTCAATAATCGATTGTCTAGCAATGTTGCCAAATATATTTTCGGAGCTTGTGAGTAAGGAGGTTGCGGCAGCTAGTAAAATTTATATTGTTTCGGATAATGTCCCAACGTGTTCGCATAGCTTACATAACATTCGAGAACGAAAGGGCAGAGCTTCCATCACTGAAATGGATTAAGGAACGTTAATGGCAGATTTTCAGCATTTTATCGCTTCTCTCGACAGAAAAAAAATCTGCTCGAACTATTTTAATGCTGAGTCGAGTTGGAATTTATATCTACTACCGAAAATGAGGGCGTAATGAAATTCTCAGTCTGGAAGAAGGATCCATGTATTTTTGGTATACCAAGAATCGTGTTTTTGCCCAATGTTAGGATATTTGAAATCATTGTCATAGGATTGAAACAAACAGCTCTTGGAACAAATTAATAATTCATACAATTTCCTATAGGGAGCATTTTCTGTATATTTTAAATATTCTTTCATCAAAGGTATCGATCTACATTAACGTCCGCATCTGCTAAGTGTTAATTGGACCCATATGGTTTTAATTTATATAGATTTTTTTTCAACAATGCGAACGTTCTAGAACATCTGTCATAAAATTAAGAACCAGTAAAATCTCAGAATCTGAATACCTACGCCATACTATATCAACTGTGCTGTCCCTATCACGACTTCTGAACTTGATAAATGATTCATTCTATTGAGGATGATAAAATAAGGTTTCCACATTTTCGATGGGTGATCAAAAAAATTATTTGAAATATTTATGGAATGACGCAATTTCTCGATTGATTTTTATCATTGTTGTAGATAAATATGCCAACGGGTTCGAATTGCTATCTGGAATTTCAATTGTCTCTTACATATTAAATAGTCCATATCAAGGGTTTGTACCTAATAATCGATATATCATTGAATGAAAATTTCAGAAAATCAAGTATGGGATATTAAGTTATTGGGTATCATGCCAAATTCATGTGTGACAATCTTTCTTCACGTTTATACTCAGAGCATACAGTAACCACTCGGAAAACATAGCTTGTGTGTGCTGTCATGTCTCATTTGTTTTTTTACCAGACTAAGGCAAAAGGAAGGGTTATATTTTTGGCAGTCTATGTATATTTATATTTACGTATGTTCCACCGTAGCTCTTAAACTGCACATTTTCAATGAATGAGATGTCAATCGATTCGTCAATATGGTTCTGGTGACATTTGTTGCTAACAAAATCAATATGTATGTATGTATGTTTGTATTCATTGTAATAAATAATTAAAAAAAATTATTAGTTAGGTTCACTTGAGTAGTAACGATTTATAATGTAACTATCAAAAAAATAAAATAAAAAAGTTTAGAAAACTGTAAAAATTACTATAACTAAAGGAGATAGAGTTCCAAACCTTCCACCCGACAAAGGATAAATAAAATAAACTAAGAAGTAAGATACAAGTTAGGTGCTGATCGCTACCATGGTCTTATTGAGTAAGACAAGTCTTTGGATATGTCAGATATTCCTGTTTATTTAGTTTTATGGTGGTCTTCTGGCAGTTTCACATTAATAACGTTATATTGATTTGTAGTTCAATGTCCAGCGTAGCTTTAGCCGGAGAAGTAGTTGTTTTCTGTTAGACATTCACAAAAAATTACTTCATTTTAATCGTGGATTTTTCAATTCACAGAAAAATCTTTCTATCAATATTCAATTGAGAATGTTTCCCTTTTCAACATGAATACCCCACAAGAGGTTATCTTGACGATGGAAGATAGTGACTGAAGTTTATCTTTCAGTCGCAGATGATTCCATATCTGATTTTATGAACATCCTGTTTATATTTTCAACAAATCAATCTATCATACCCCATGACAGGTTTTAATGTCAGAAAACACTAATTTCAAAGTGTCTCTCCAAAAGAAATGATTCTAACTTTTTCCATCTTTGCAAAGTGAGATTGCTTCTTGAAAATGTGTTTCCCATTTCTTCCGGTCTTCCTGATGATCGTGGAAGCGTGAAATAGATTTTCGTCGACAAAAATGTATTGAAGATCTAGTGAATGCGATGTCTCTCCTGCGTCAATGTTACGAATGATTTCTGGTGAGTACTCTCTTTTGGAAAACATTCTTCTTTGCCTCATTCATCTCTATGAGTTCTTAATTAAGACTGGAATGGAAAATCAAATAACTATCTGAATGAAATCGCAAATTTTTTATTTCAGATTTTTTTTTTTTGAGTTAGGGCCTTTTGAGAATATCTCTCAGATGTAGTTCAATGTCCAGCGTGGCTTCAGCCGGGAAAGTAGTTGTTTTCTGTTAGACATTCACAAAAAATAACTTCATTTTAATCGTGGATTTTTCAATTCACAGAAAAATTTCTATCAATATTCAATTGAGAATGTTTCCTTTTTCAATAACGTTATAATTCAATTCAAATGCCGTGGTCGTGCGTATTTTTTTTCCTTGTTTGACGGCATGTTTTTATTTCTCTATTGAATTATGACGTTTCCAATGCGAAACTACAAGAAGACTTCAATAGAACAGAATGAACAGGAATATGTAATATATCAAAAGACTTGTCTCACTCAATAAGACGATGATAGCAATCCGTACCTAAGTTTTTTCTTACTTTTTAGATTATTTTATTCATTCCTAGTCGGGTGAAAGGTTTGAAAATTTGTTCCTTTAATTATGTGAAATTGTGAATTCATCTACGAAAACAATGTGCAAGATTTCATAATACACTCAAAATTAGTTACTTACATTAGTTTAGGTTATCGAGACTAAAAAGGTTCATTTGATTTTTTGCTTTTCAGTTCCTTGTTTCGTCGGTTTTATTTTTTGTTAAAAAGTTTTTTACATAGATTATTTTTGAACTTCTATAACAATCAAGCTTTTCGATTGAGATTTTAAGAAGAATATGGAAAATATAACAGTCTTCTCTGAACATTGTAACCCTTGGGCCCTTTCAGTTTCTCGGCGGCCCTGATCTCCCATCAAATCTCCAGAGAAAATCCGAACATGAAACTACCTGCAGCACAATAATCAACTGAACTCCAAGTAACAAAAATCCCCCATGTCCAGCTCATTTTTCTCAGTAAATAACCTCGGCAGTAAAAGTGGAACACAAAAAGGAAAAAAACGACCGTCATCAAAATTGGCTGGCAGAACGTCCAACCGAGAACGGGCATTTCCACGAAACCAGTCAAGAGGAAAATGGAATCCCTTTAAAAACAGATGCCTTTAGGTTACAAACCAAAGTGTATCTCGTGTTTTGTCCGGGAAAGAAAGTTCTGTCCATGCACAATGCTCGAGGAAAGATCCGTGTATGAAAAAGCACAACCGAAGCTCCGATAATGCAAAAACGGGAAAAAAGGACAATATGTGATCCTTTGAGGGAAATTTGTTCAACTTATAGGAAAATGTTTATCTTATTTCACATCAGGGAATCGTAGTTGTACGTATTCTTCTCAAAGTGGAATCAATCGAATATTCCCATTCGAAAACATCATGTACAAGGTGGCACATAAATCTTCGAAGGGAAAATATCTTCGGAGTTATTGGGGATACCAATATATCGTGAAAACAATGCAATTAATTGAGTGGCAAATACACTTCCTATACACGTAGAGTTGTATATCAAAGTATCTTCTATTAGGACGTTCCGATATCGATTCCATTTTTCATAGAACCTTGAAAATATTTCATCAACATAATTTGGGGTGACATCAGAAGTGGGGTACATCAAGGATCGATTTTGGGTCCTCTGCTGTTTCAGATTTTCTCTGATGGCAGGATATGAATTTCCTTTTTCTAGAAAATCAATATCTTGCCAGTATGGTCAAAAATATTCTCACTAAAGATTATATCGAGACCAAGTGTCACACCCCTTATCAACAATGATAACAATAAAATCGATACCGCCCCAGCACAACTCACGTATATGTCCTTACCATTCATCAAAGAAATGACACCCAAACTCGCTAGAATTTTTCATGATCTATCGAACATTAAAATTGCGAATAAAACAGTATTGGTCAGTTCACACATAAGTAAAAGATAAAGTACCCATCATTTCACAAACGAATGTAATATACAGTATTCCTAATGTGTGATTAGAATAATGTTGGTCAAACTTCAAGGTCATAAGGCGCTAGAATCACTTCCTCGCTAGTTCGTTATAACCGAGTTTTGACTGTATCTTGTTAGTGACTGAAATTATCCATCTACTCTGTTGTAGTATATTCATTTGTTATTAGTGAAATCCTTCATGTACTTTGCTAGTGTATGATTCAGTACACATGGTGCCAGTTTGTATCTATTTGTTGTATACCTGAGTATTATATAACTCACAATGTTACGAGCTCGAAAACGTCGTCGGTCGTGTGCAAATAGTTCTCGTAACACCAAAAAAGCCCGACAGGAAAGTGCACGTCGTGAAATTCAGTCACCGGCATCGAGACAGAAATGATTGCAACACGTTAGAGATCAAATTCGTCTCAGTTGTAATAGCCAATCACCCACAAAAAATTTACCGTCTTATAATCCTAACTAAAAAGTGTAAAATAAAAAAAATTCATTTATGTAATGACTTTAGTTCATTACCGTCCTATAATCCCAACTAAAAAAGGTAAAATAAGAAAGTTAATTTAAAAAGGTGTACCTTAAAAAAGGTGGAAAAAAGATGACCAGAAAATATTGTCAGAAAATTATGTTTCAAGAGATTAAACTTGATACTGTAAACAATCTCTCGCAGTCGGAGGCAATAATATATCTCCATTGTTTAATTCAAGAAGATGCCTCCGATTGCGTGAGATTGTTTACAGTATCGAGTTCAATAGTAAACCCCTCAAAACATAATTTTCTGGCAATGTTTTCTGGTCATCTTGTTTCCATCTCATTTAAAGTACACTTTTTACGCAGTCGGGTTTTTGATTTTTTTAAATAAACTTTTTTTATTCACATACTGATTTTCAGAAACAGTGTAGTTCGTAATGGGTAAAAACCCAGGTACAAGCACTTACTCCATCACGAATAACACTTTTCAACTTAATTATTTTTTGACATTTCTAGAAACCATCATCAAACAAATAATCTATAGTATACCACATGAGAGTTCGATAAAGTAGAAAATAATTATCCAGATTTATTCCTAAAACTTGTTGATATTTGGCAATAGCCACTCGAGCCCTCTGGGCTCTCGTGTCTATTGCCTGTCGAATAATTTTCACGTATTCTCTCTCTTGTGATATTACAACTGACAATAAATTACATGTAAACGCTGCGATGACTGGCGAATTACGTATTTGCAGTGCACGTGTTCAGTCGGTTAAATGCGGTTTGCAGCTACTCCTCTCCTCTCGCTGTCAAGTGTCAGGTTGTGTGCAATGTTGTCAGATATACGATTTCCGTTATTGAAGTAATTCAAATTTGTGAAATCATATTTTGAAAAAATATAGAAGCAGTGTGACTTGTATGGTTCAGAGAGGTTTCAAAAGCAAAAAGATAGTGAATTTCAAGTTTGTTGTGGGTTTGGTGGAATTGGAGTTGGTGACGGGGAAGTAGAAGAATTGCCGGAGAAGAAGAATTTCTTATAATAATAAACTGGTGGAAGGACTCCTTGATTCATTCAAGAAGATCATCCGCATCAATGTCAAGGAGATAACTCCTTGATTCATTCAAGAAGATCATCCGCATCAATGTCAAGGAGATAATTCGCACCAATTTATATAATCGATATTGGAGTTACCTATGGTTCTTTATCTTGGGTCTGATTTTATGGGAAATTAGTTTTATTGCTTCCTTTTCATCACAATGGAGACCGTGGCTAGGCTGAGAAATTATGAAATAACCTCAAATGAGATGAGGAAGAGGACTTCAAAAGAATTGGAGGTGTATTGAAAAAGTCTAGTATAGAACAATGAAGGACGAAGTTGAGAAAATTTTACGTTTCGAAAGGCCAAAGGAGAATTTTCTTTCTTTCTATCAGTGGGAACTTTCGAACAATTTAATATCTATCCTAAAAAGAGTCGCGAAAAGGGAAACTTCCGGTAACGATATATCCCGATTTCAACCTCCGCTCCCGGGAGAACTTTCGAATTTAATTAACAACAACACCACGGCAGGTATCTGTACTCCAGATACAATACGTTGTTCCCAGAGGCGCAACGGTAAAAAGTTTTAATTAAAATTGCCGTGTTGTTTCGAAAATTCGCTCGGAATTTTTGTCGACCCAACGACATATATGGCTTTTTTCATAGGGGACAATGAACGCCACGCCGCAACAAATTTCGTTATTGTTCGAATTTTTCATTGAAGCGTAGAATGTCCATGAATCAGCTGAACGAATAGAAAATGTTAGATTGTAGGGTATTTCCAAATTTGATGTCTCTCAATCTAAACTGAGTTTCTACAAGTTATAAATGTGATAGAAGCATAGTGTGATGGTTCACCGCATCGTTAACAATACCCATAACTACAAAACAGAGAACGAAACAGGTGATAATTGTCTTTTTGGAAATATTCCAGACAGAAATTACTTATAACAAATGTTTTATTGAGAGGCTCTCTCTCAGAAGACATATTGTAGTTTGAAAAGGGTCCAAGTATATTTTGGAATCTTAGTTGTCGTACGTGTTTTTAAGAGTCTTAGTAGCTCGTTTGAAAATTTTGGCAATTACGGGTGTAGTACTCATGGATTTGAGAGTGACTGGTGTACTCTTGTTCGTTTTCTTTGATATAGAGAAGAGACTGGAATATATATATATATATATATATATATATATATATATATATATATATATATATATATATATATATATATATATATATATATATAACTATAAATAGTTCTACACTACGTCGTTCAGGCGCCTTTAATGACAATTGACAAAACAACAAACCACACAATATTGAAAGTTTTCCGTTAAAACAATGATACAAGATTTAACACCGCCCCGAAATCTAACTATTGTTGGTAACAGAACACAATCATGGTAAAACCAAGGTACGTAACCCAAAAGGTAATTAAATTTATTTTCAGACACAACCCAACTTTCTACATATGATGTTATCCAAACCAATATTTTATTTTCAGATTCAAATGTTTTTAATTTTTAATAAATTTACTGAAGATGCCCCCGAACGAGGGCGAAACGTCTAAAAAAATGTAATTTCTTCTCGTTTTCATACAATCGAATCTGAAACCCAAGAAAACTCCAAAAATACAATCACCAAGATTCAAGAACCCACTATACCCAATGTATATATATATATGTATATATATATATATATATATATATATGTACAGTGACCGGCAGAAAGTACGCATCATATGAAAAATTCTTTTATCAATAAATTTTGACAAATATCGATACGTGCAGTCGCTTTTGCATCAAAAGAAACTCCAGAAGATGTTGAACAGTGCCGTTCGTTTTTTCGTGTTTGGCAAAAAATTAAAAATTAAAAAATTATGTATCAAAACACACTTATTCGAAAAAATATCGAAAAATGTTATTCGGAAAAGTTGTTCAGGATGACATTTCATAGCTATGTACATGTACAAGAAAATCTGAGTTAAAAAAATAAAAATATTTTTTTGCATTGAAAAAAATCAATTTGGAAAAATTCCTTTCTGACAAAGAAAGTCATTAGTAAAGCCAACAGTAATATTTTGTGAAGATTTACAAGATATTTCTATTTTATTCGGAGAAAATTTGAAATCTGGGAATTTGCTGTGTTCAGCGGCTTCATAAGAGGTCACTGAAATATCTTCAGGACATAATAATCCCGATACTGTTTGTTATTAATAAATGCCATTGTATCTACACAATTTTGTTAAAAAAAAATTATTCGAACAAAAAGTAAATTGATTTTTGGCAAATTGTTGGAGTCATACATACCTACAATATTATCATTGTTGCGTGCATCGCAGATTTCATCATAATCGAAGAGGCCATGAAACAATTGACAATATTGCTAATATGTTATAAGAGTTTCAAACGATTTACTAGTGTTATTATCCATCCAGGTATTTTTATCGTCTTTCTTGTATAGTTTTTTTCATTTCAAGAGTGGTTTTACATTTTGTTGTGCGTTAACAGAAATTAGAAATGCCCCAAGAAAAGCTAAGTTTGCAAGAGAAAATTGAGCTCGTCTTAATATGTGGCGAGAGTTTTCATAGTTCCAGAGGAGCGGCAGATTTAAATCCATGGATCTAATGTATTGCGTATTTTAAACAAATTTAAAGCTACGGGCGGTGTAGATAGAAAATCGTTACAAAAGTCCACATAGTAAGCCCGTCACTAATGAAGAAGGTACCTTCAATGTTTTGTTATCGGTAACAGAAAATCCACAGAATGCACTATCGGAGAGACAGGAACAATCTACTCTATCTCAAAAATCCATTAGAAGAATTTTGAAGAATAATAAATGTCGTGCATAGAAACCAAAATTCATCAACACCTCACTCGAAAGAGATTTCGATGCCCGCTTAGATTTTTCATTTTGGTTTCAAGGCATGATTGAAGAATGCCAAAATTTCCCTACAAAAGATTAATTTACTGATGAGGGGACTTTTACATCAAACGGTACTGTCAGTTCTCAGAACTGTAGATGGGGGGCTGATGAGAACCCAAATTGGATGATAGAGGCAAAAAGTCAATTTTCCTTCAAAAGTAATGTTTGGTGCGGCATATTAGATACGCAGATCGTTGGGCCTTACTTTTTTAGGGGAACTTTAATTCACGAAATTATTTAGAGTTTTTTTATTTCTCACATGGATTACCTCTGAAAAGAAAAAATGATATTTTTTTCCAACAAGACGGAGCGTCAATACATAGTACCGTTGCAGTCAGAGCGTGGCTTAACGAACACTTTCCTCATAAGTGATAGGACGATATTCAGAAAACCCGTGGTCTGCAAGATCCCCAGATTTGACGCCCTTGGATTTTTTTCATGGGATTACCTTAAAAGTCATTTAATAATATCGACCATTTAGAAGAAGTACAATGTATTGATAACATTACACCACAAATGGTGCGAAGGTGTCCAGAGAAATGAAATCCCGAACAACTACATGTATTGAACGTCAGGGTGGACATGTCGAGTAATTACATAGTTTCGAGTATGTATGAAATTGTTTGGTTTGTTTATAATTATTTCAGTTTCTAATTTTATTTTGAATTGTATGAAAATAAAAAGAAAAAAAAATTTAAGTTCTTGTTACGTCAAAAATTAAATAAATTTTTTGTTCTAATTAGAAATTCAAATTAAAATTGGGTACATACATCGTCACTTATTAATAATAAATAGTATCGGGATTATAATGTCGTGGAGATATTTCAGTGGCCTCTTATGAAGCAGCTGAACACATGACAAATTGACAAATTTTTAATTTTTAAATTTTCCGCCAAACATGAAAAGACGAACGGCACTGTACAACGTCTTCTGGGGTTTCTTTTGATGTAGAAGCGATATTTGTCAAAATGTATTGATAAAAGAATTTTCCATATGATGCTTACTTTCTGCCGGTCACTGTATAAATATATATATATATATATATATATATATATATATATATATACAGGGTGTAACCTAACCTATTGCACACCCGTGAATGACGAGAGTATAATGCTGTTTTATAACAAACAACAGTGGTTGGAAATCCGAAAAAAAATAATTGAAAACATGTTGACAACATGGAAATAGAAACTCCTCAATGAATTTTGGTATTCCTGCAGTAGTTAGAAGCTGAAAAATAATTGTCCAGTTTCATCTATGAAATTTCATTTACAAAACGGCAATGCTCATCGAGACATATGAAATTGTGTTGCTTTTTTTCTAGGAAAATGTCTAGTTCATTGATTGTTTTATTTCGTAGACATATTGAATGCCTGAGGTGCAATAATGATGTTGTTGTTATATTTCATTCATCGACAGAATTACTTTTGATGTGATATAAATTACCTGTCAGCACTGTATGTGGTAACTGTTGCCTGTTAGGAAATTTTGTCTTCTGAACACAAACTTGCGTAGATATGCACTTTTGGGTAAGATTTGAGGGTATTATACGTCATTTGTTAATTTCAAGGCACATGATACCTTATAACTAGCTTGATAATATCAGATCTCACGAGTAAAATATTTTCCATGGAAAACATTTATGAAATATTTTCAAACTTCAGTACTTTTCAGCTCTCAGAGTGTATAGAAATAACTTTCTGGTCATTTTGATGAGCCAAAACAATCACTGTACTGAAATAAAAAGAATTAAGAAAGAACATGAAGAAAACAAAGTTTCCAAGGCAAATACTCTATTATAACTTCCCACTAAATGGCAACTTCTCGCAGATTTAAAAGTGAAATTTTCGTCAATATATTTTGTGCCACGAGAAAACAAATCCGCATCCCCGACAAAAACCGTCCTTTCCAATTAAATTCTTTCTTGCCCCAATTAAGAGTCAAAAATTTAATTTATAAAACACTAATGAATCTAAATGACGTAATAAAGTCCCCTTAATCTACTTTATCGCTTTAGAGCAGTATTTTCGTTCAATCTGCGGACGTAAACTTTGTTTCTTTTGTATAAAATTGAAATCCCTTTGGAAATCTCCCCAAAAAGTTATTCAACTCGTTAATTAAGTGAAATATAAAAACGCGGCTACTCAGTGAGTATTTACTACGATTCAGATTGTTAGGAGTACAGAACTTCCCTTCATTGTACTGATAATTAATGAACAAGATTTGAAAAAAGTTTGATTGAACTAACATAAAGCATCGCCGATGAAAGGGAGCCCAGTGTAGCCATCAAGAGCCAAAGATAAACTTCCGTGGAGAAACAGTGGAAAGTTTTTCACTTCCAATCCATGGAAACCTTTCAGTACAGGGATGATGTTACACTGAAATACCTCTTTCTATTCCATATTGACCGAGGCTCCAATATTACATCAATTCCTATTCATAGTCTAGGAAAAAAATATGCGTAAATGAACATTTTCATTGGTTTATGATCTTTTGTTCTGATTATGACCTCTTCATTAGTTCGGTAAAATTTGGAAGCAGTCGCTTAGTTTACGACAAAAAAAACTGGCGTAGAACCAAATCAGACTTAATGAGATTCCTTTTACGTTTTTTGGTGGTCGAGAAATTTGTTATTTCGGAAAAACTCAACAAAATCTATTTTTCAATGAAACATGTTTTCTATCGACTCCAAAGCTATATCTCTGGAAATACTTGTGCTATCAAGCGGTTTTTTTCAAATTTAAGTAGACACAATAGCGCTTCAAACAACGTCCTACGTGAACCCGATTTTAAATAATAGGAAACTCAAACTTGTTATTTTCCGTAGCGTAATTTTAGGCAATCAAGAAAAAAAGTTTATTTATGGAAATTTGTATATACATGCTGCGAACAAGTTGAAGCCAATAGTTGAAATATATTTTTAGAATAAAGGATTTTCATGTTCCGTTTATAGTATTGAGTCAGCGATTTTTTTTAACAGGCCAAAGTCGTATTCTTGCGCGATCGGTTTAGAGAGCCTGCCGACTGAAACGATCTGACGGTCCCGGTCGTAAGTTTAACTTATATCAATAGGTACAAAACAAGTAGTGTTCAAAAGTATCCCCTGAATTATCAATTTTATTGTTCAATATTTCATATTGTACAGTAGTATTGATCATATGTTCTTAATATTAAGATGTTGTACAATAAATAATAAATAGTCTCCCTTTAATAATATTGTACAATACATTGCACAATAATTATTATAGCGGTCTAGGGGCTGCTTAAGTTGTTTTGAAAAATATCTAAAAGACAGGTAGGTAGATATAAATATTAACTATTAACTACCCACCTAATCAGTAAGTTCCTTTAGACATTTGTTATTGAATTGAGGTAAAAACGTAAGCATAAAACTTTTTAACAAAAAATTGAACCGACGAAATACGAAACTGAAAAGTAAAAAATAAAATAAACCTTCTTATTCTCAATAACTAAGCTCCTAAACTGAGGTTAGTAACTAATTTTGAGTCGGCGCCAAACAAACAAGCAAATTAAATAGATAAGGCGTAAAATGATGGCATCGAGTTGCGCGGTGACATTCTGATAATTTTTTTGAAGTAATTTATTGATCTTTGTTCATTGTTTTTATTTTTCAATTTTTTGTGGCTAAAATCTACCAATTACTACCTACTTGTTTTTTTATTACTCCCAAAATACTTACTTACCTACCTCACTTCAACTATTACCAGTTAAATAATATGATTATCTACTTTTACTATTTGTTGTAATATAAATTATTTTCGTTGTTCTGGTTAGTTCATTTCATTACTTTGTATATGATTCCATCCTCTCATGAAATATACTGATTTTGACGGATGAAACAAGAATAATGTCAGTAGCGATCTGTCATTGTCAACTACGTTTGTGTGTGCCAATGTTCACTAGTGAAAAATAAATTATCCCCTATTTTTCTACCCGTAAGGGTGGCCAATTCCTTCCGAAATCCAAATATAAGGTATACCCTATCTATTAAAAAGAGAATCATCCAAATCGAAGAACCCAGTACAAAGTTATGCCTGATAGAATCGGTTAACGGACCAGAATTCAGAGGGTGGTCAATATCCTTCATTTCGCTACCTTTAGGGGTGGATTTCATATTTCAAATTCAAATGGGACCAAATTCGAAGTACACCCTATCCACTGAAAAAAGAATTATCGGAATCGGACGCCTCAGTAAAAAGTTATGCGTGATCATACATAGAAAAATATTATGGAAAAAAATAAAATATACGGGTCGAATAGAGAACCTCCTCCTTTTTGGTTTCGTCGGTTGGAAAGTACGATTCATTGCAAAACTTTTTTAACTCTTGTGTTGTGTCCGTGAAAGCGATAGTGTGCATGAACGGATCTTCTGTAAATGGAATCGAAAAAATCTAGTAGGTGGCTGTCACGTTTTGTTTACACAACTTTGACTTCAATCGTAGTATTTTAAAATCGAAAAAATCTGGTAGGTGGCTGTCAAGTCGCTTTGATTTCTATGTGGTAGTTGGAAGTTCAATTGTGTCTATTGAATCCTCAATATGAAAAATCACACTATCGCTGAAATGGCCGATATGCATTTCATGTATGGTCGTGCCAATGGAAATTCTTTGGAAGCTAGACAGCTCTATGCAGAGATGTATCTTCAGCGCATGATACCTCATCACACAATGTTTGCACATCTTCACCAACGTCTCTGTGAAAGAGGGACTTTTTAAAAAACGAACAACTGATTGTGGTCGTCCACGAGTAATAAGAACGGTGGCACTGGAAGGAGAGGTTATCAATATGATTGAAGATCGTCCGGAATTAAGTACAAGACAAATTGCTAGCAAACTTAATGTTAGCAATAAACAAATCTGGAAAATTCTAAAGGATCACCAATTGTATCCTTACCACAGTCAACGAGTCTGCACTTTTGCCGCGAGATTTTCCCATCGAGTAGACTTTTGTCAATGGAGTCTTCAAATGATCACCCAAAATGCTCGATTTCTAGAAAACGTAATATTCACTGACGAATCCAACTTTTCAAGGCAAGGGATTCCAAATTTCCATAATAGTCATCTATGGACTTTTATTATTTGTTAATGGGACAGACAGAATAAAAATACACAAAATGATAGAGAGCTGATTGAGTGATATAAAGAAAATTATTAGAAAAATTAAAACTTAGACAGTAACTGTACATATTTGTATTATAAATAACATTGTAATATTTTTATTTATAGTCCTTCCGTTATTATTATACTCGTATGTTATATTTTAAAGTGTCGTGCATTGTATCTTAAAATGTCGTGTTGTTCAAATCTTCTAATTTTATACTTGATATTTTACAATCAACGTTTCCATATTTAAATTTCTATTCTCATATGATGTATTTTAAGGGATTATATCTTATATTGTTGACCTATGTTTTGCTATCACACACAAGCTACTACAGCTTCAGTGATTATTTTGTTTATTCTTACTATATATTGTCCTTTTATGCAAGTTATATTTTTGGTGAATAAACATATTATTATATATTATTATTATGGACTGAATATAATCCACATGCAATTCAAGAAGGTCGGTATCAATATGAATTTTCACTTAACGTGTGGGTCGGAATTATTGGCGAAAATATTATTGGACCGTATTTTCTACCGTTAAGGCTGGTGAACCTATTCAAATTCTCTCCAGGAGCAGCTTCCCAGTTTACTTGGATATGTTCCACTAGCTATTCGACCACGAATGTGGTTTATGCACGATGGTGCGCCTGTCCATTTCAGCAAAACTGCTCGTCAGTACTTGGACGACGTGTATCCAAATCGTGGGATAGGCAGAGCAGTACCTCAACCTTGGCTTCACAGATCTCCAGACTTAAACCCCTCGGACTTTTGTATCTGAGGTTACCTGAAGTCCTTGGTTTATACGACCCCCATTGAATGTGTGAATGATTTAAGGAACCGCATCATTGCAGCCTGCGAGACAATCCAAAACACACCAGGAATATTTCAACGGTTGCGCCAGTCTATGAGACGAAGACTTGATTCCTGTCTAATGGTTGGAGGTGGTCATTTCGAGCAGTTTTTATAACTTTGTTCCGTTTGGTCTTTTTGCCTTTTTCTTTGTTATAATACACATTATTTTTTATTTTTTTTTATTTTTAATTTGATACTCTATTAAAACAAAATAGGTAGGTACTGGTACATGCCTACATTAAAAGTTAAGATAAGCGGAATAATTTGAAAATACTACGATTGAAGCCACAAGTTATGCAAACAAAACGTGACAGCCACCTACTAGATTTTTTCGAGTCCATTTACAAAAGATCCGGCACAATGTTGTATTTTATTTTTTTATTATGAAACTATCGAAAAAAAAAATGCAATGAATCGTTCTTTTCTACACATATATTTCAAATTGAGAAATTTTGTTTCGTTGAAAAGTTCGACAAGGAATTACCCACTAAAAACTTATTTGAAAACACTCTGTCTATAAATAGTTTCACAAGTAAAAAAGTTTACCGATTGGTGAAAATTTCAATTCATAAAGACCAGGAAAAATGTCGTAAAATATGATTTTATACCCGGAAAAAACCTTTAAAAAAATAGGAAAATTCATAAAAAACAATGCTGACTCTATTTTTGAAAAAGGGAAACATTCTTAATTGAATATTGATAGTAAGTTTTTTTCTGTTAATTGAAAAAAATCCACGATTAAAATGAAGTTATTTTGTGTGAATATCTAACAGAAAACAACTACTTCCGCTTAAAATACGTTGGCACATTGAACTACATCTGATAGATATTCTGAGAAAGGCCTAACTCAAAATAAAAATCTGAAATTGAAAATTTGCATTTTCATTCAGATAGTTATTTGATTTTCTATTCCAGTCCTATTAAGAACTCATAAAGATGAATGAGGCAAAGAGAAAGTTTTCCAAAAGAAGTACTCACCAGAAATCATTCGTAACATTGACGCGGAAAAAAAAAAAAAAAAAAAAAAAAGAAGAAAGTTTTCCAAAAGAGAGTACTCACCAGAAATCATTCGTAACATTGACGCAGGAGAGACATCGCATTCACTAGGTCTTCAATACATTTTTGTCGGCGAAAATCTATTTCACGCTTCCACGATCATCAGGAAGACCAGAAAAATGGGAAACACATTTTCAAGAAGCAATCTCACTTTGCAAAGATGGAAAAAGTTAGAATCATTTCTTTTGGAGAGACACTTTGAAATTAGTGTTTTCTGACATTAAAACCTGTCATGGGGTATGATAGATTGATTTGTTGAAAATATAAACAGGATGTTCATAAAATCAGATGTGGAATCATCTGCGACTGAAAGATAAACTTTAGTCACTATCTTCCATCGTCAAGATAACCTCTTGTGGGGTATTCATGTTGAAAAGGGAAACATTCTCAATTGAATATTGATAGAAAGATTTTTCTGTGAATTGAAAAATCCACGATTGAAATGAAGTTATTTTTTGTGAATATCTAACAGAAAACAACTACTTCCCCGGCTTAAGCCACGCTGCACATTGAACTACATCTGATAGATATTCTGAAAAGGCCCTAACTCAAAAGAAAAAATCTGAAATTGAAAATTTGCATTTTCATTCAGATAGTTATTTGATTTTCTATTCCAGTCCTAATTAAGAACTCATAAAGATGAATGAGGCAAAGAAGAAAGTTTTCCAAAAGAGAGTACTCACCAGAAATCATTCGTAACATTGACGCAGGAGAGACATCGCATTCACTAGGTCTTCAATACATTTTTGTCGGCGAAAATCTATTTCACGCTTCCACGATCATCAGGAAGACCAGAAAAATGGGAAACACATTTTCAAGAAGCAATCTCACTTTGCAAAGATGGAAAAAGTTAGAATCATTTCTTTTGGAGAGACACTTTGAAATTAGTGTTTTCTGACATTAAAACCTGTCATGGGGTATGATAGATTGATTTGTTGAAAATATAAACAGGATGTTCATAAAATCAGATGTGGAATCATCTGCGACTGAAAGATAAACTTTAGTCACTATCTTCCATCGTCAAGATAACCTCTTGTGGGGTATTCATGTTGAAAAGGGAAACATTCTCAATTGAATATTGATAGAAAGATTTTTCTGTGAATTGAAAAATCCACGATTGAAATGAAGTTATTTTTTGTGAATATCTAACAGAAAACAACTACTTCCCCGGCTTAAGCCACGCTGCACATTGAACTACATCTGATAGATATTCTGAAAAGGCCCTAACTCAAAAGAAAAAATCTGAAATTGAAAATTTGCATTTTCATTCAGATAGTTATTTGATTTTCTATTCCAGTCCTAATTAAGAACTCATAAAGATGAATGAGGCAAAGAAGAAAGTTTTCCAAAAGAGATACTCACCAGAAATCATTCGTAACATTGACGCAGGAGAGACATCGCATTCACTAGGTCTTCAGTACATTTTTGTCGACGAAAATCTATTTCACGCTTCCACGATCATCAGGAAGACCGGAAAATGGGAAACACATTTTCAAGAAGCAACTCACTTTGCAAAGATGGAAAAAGTTAGAATCATTTCTTTTGGAGACACTTTGAAATTAGTGTTTTCTGACATTAAAACCTGTCATGGGGTATGATAGATTGATTTGTTGAAAATATAAACAGGATGTTCATAAAATCAGATGTGGAATCATCTGCGACTGAAAGATAAACTTTAGTCACTATCTTCCATCGTCAAGATAACCTCTTGTGGGGTATTCATGTTGAAAAGGGAAACATTCTCAATTGAATATTGATAGAAAGATTTTTCTGTGAATTGAAAAATCCACGATTAAAATGAAGTTATTTTTTGTGAATATCTAACAGAAAACAACTACTTCCCCGGCTTAAGCCACGCTGGACATTGAACTACATCTGATAGATATTCTGAAAAGGCCCTAACTCAAAAGAAAAAATCTGAAATTGAAAATTTGCATTTTCATTCAGATAGTTATTTGATTTTCTATTCCAGTCCTAATTAAGAACTCATAAAGATGAATGAGGCAAAGAAGAAAGTTTTCCAAAAGAGAGTACTCACCAGAAATCATTCGTAACATTGACGCAGGAGAGACATCGCATTCACTAGGTCTTCAATACATTTTTGTCGGCGAAAATCTATTTCACGCTTCCACGATCATCAGGAAGACCAGAAAAATGGGAAACACATTTTCAAGAAGCAATCTCACTTTGCAAAGATGGAAAAAGTTAGAATCATTTCTTTTGGAGAGACACTTTGAAATTAGTGTTTTCTGACATTAAAACCTGTCATGGGGTATGATAGATTGATTTGTTGAAAATATAAACAGGATGTTCATAAAATCAGATGTGGAATCATCTGCGACTGAAAGATAAACTTTAGTCACTATCTTCCATCGTCAAGATAACCTCTTGTGGGGTATTCATGTTGAAAGATGAAACATTCTCAATTGAATATTGATAGAAAGATTTTTCTGTGAATTGAAAAATCCACGATTAAAATGAAGTTATTTTTTGTGAATATCTAACAGAAAACAACTACTTCCCCGGCTAAAGCCACGCTGGACATTGAACTACATCTGATAGATATTCTGAAAAGGCCCTAACTCAAAAGAAAAATCTGAAATTGAAAATTTGCATTTTCATTCAGATAGTTATTTGATTTTCTATTCCAGTCTTAATTAAGAACTCATAAAGATGAATGATTCCACATCTGATTTTATGAACATCCTGTTTATATTTTCAACAAATCGCTGCTCTATATTGTTTATTCGTCTTGATCGACATCATATTCTATGTCTCGCCCAATTGAGACAAAAGACGCAAGGAAAACAATTGTATTACATCCGGGCACTCGATTTTCGTAATTTTCCTCTAGCACGTCCTTATCGGCGATTCGGAGGAATCCTGCTACGGTCCATATCGTAAAGCAAGTTACGTGTGTATCCTGAGCAGGACGAAGGACCATTTGCATCGGCAGTAAATCATCGATTATCGCCTGGTCCGGAGCTTTCCGGAAATGAGTCCCGTTAACCGGAGCATACCGTAAATCTTATTAATAATTGTTGCCATGTCGACCAAGTACGTTCTTTATTCATTAAATTGTGAATTGGCTCCGCGCCAGCTATACCGAAAATATGCCGGAAATTGAGAGTTTTGTCCCTGGGGTGCTGTTTGTTACGTCCTAGTGCGCAACCCCTTCCGTGACGTTCACCCCATGGACTAGTTTCCATGAATCATAAATGCCGGATGAGATTAGGATGGTCCTAATATTAATTGATATGATTAAACCTGTCACATGCGCACCCCTACTGTTGATCTTGTGTAGTTATGGTGATGAGATTAATTATGACTTTTACATGAACGTTCATGAATATTCCTCCAGGATAAAAATTTCCACTCCATTTTTTTGGCCAAAAATACATTCTTCTTTGAATGGCGCAGTAGGTAGGAGTGGATCACACAGAAGCGTGTAATGGATGGAGATGACCAATAGTATCTTGAAAAACACAAAAAAGTTATATTTCAAGTAACGTAGGTAAACTATACCAGCTGGAGAAACAGTTTGAGATCATGGAAGATATCAAGCCTATTAGTCATTTTTTACGTAAAAATATCACAAACCCAATTCCAGTAGATATCAATTCATTGAAATTAAAAATAACTCAGAAAATGAAACAAAGCTCTGGAATACAGTGCAAAAACATTCGGAAAAACAAATACAGAGTATAAAAACTTACAAAGGTGAATTATTAAACGAAAACAGAGAAATTGGAAACGAATTCAACATTAAATTCGTTGAAACTGGTCTAAAACTTGCTGAACAAATCATAAACAACCCGAATTTCGAATCGAATTCAACAAGACTAACAAATTCCATAGCTATCCGACCTTATAAATGACTTACAAAATAAAAAATCCGTTGAGATCAAATTTGAGCTGGTTAAAGAAATTGTAGATAATATCGTAATTTTCCCACTAATACCTTAAATTGATGTCTAGATAAGGGAACATGACCAACCTCTTTCAAAAACTCGTCATTCCAATAAATAAAAAAGGGGGCCAAAAACATCGTTACCAACTATAGACCCATTTCACTAATAAGGAATCTATCAAAAATATTCGAAAAATTATTGCAAAAAATACTCTTATCCTTTTTAAATAAATTTAAACTCCTTTCAGCCAAACAATTTGGCTTCAGAGAACAAATCTCCACAGAAGATGCTATTCAATACATCACAGAGAAAATACACCAAGCTTTTGATACGGTCAGACATAAGCTACTCTTAGGGATAAGGGAAAACTGCTATAAACTCATGGAGAGCTATTTGAATAAAAGGACCCAAAAAATGAAAATTAGTGATGACTCAAGTAACTCCAAAATCATAGAGTATGGAATACCCCAAGGCACAGTTCTGGGTCCACTGTTATTCAACTTATATGTAAACGAACTGTACTCATCTATATGAGTTCCTAATCAAGACTGGAATAGAAAATCAAATAAAACATTCTCAATTGAGAATATTTCCCTTTTCAACATCATTACTATTATTAAAAAACATAGAATCAATATCAATAAATTATTCGATAGTTTATTCTGATTTAGAAACATCTGGATTGTGCAAAACTGATGACATTTTACAAATCGCCGCCAAATGTGAAAATAGAGAATTTAAAATATATGTTAGCCCTACGAAGCAGATCAATCCTGTGGCGACAAAAATTACGGTATGTACTACAATTTCTGGTCAATTATATTTGAATGATGTACAAGTCGATTCAATTAATTTATTAGATTGTTTGGTAGCATTTAAAGAATCTTTAAATTTACTTACAACTCCAAATCCACTCGTTGTGCATAATGCAAGATCCGATGAGATTACAAAGAACAATCATTAATAATAATTTAATAGAAGATTTTACCATGATAGCAGGATTTGTCGATAGCTTAATTATTTTTAGAAAAATGTTCTTAGATTGAAAAGGCCCAGGAATGTTCGAGCCATCAAAATTAGCCAAAGATTCAATACCAAACGAAACATCAGATAATTTCCACGAAGCGATGTAGAGAGATAATCATCAACATACATGAAATCATATAAATAATGATTTGAGAATGAAAGAATATTTTGTAATTTACGTAATGTAAGTGCCTTGAAAAATGGTATATCACAGGAATTATTGAAAAAAATTGCGCACCAAAATATAACATACGATTTTCTGGAACAAATGTATCACGATGAAGGAGAAGAAGGGGTGATTAATCACCTAACTGAAAAATTGGGGAATAGAAAACAAGAGTTACTAAAAATAGAAAAACATTTTCTAAAATCATTGATGATTTAAAAATAAACAATCAAGTGATTATTTAATATAATAGTTAGAAAAATAAATAATATTAATTCATTGTTGTTTATATTTATTCTAGATTTATACGTTATATTTTATTAGCCTGTTGGAAATCTGAATCATTTTTGTATATGTTAAAAAATATTCGAATTATGTTATACGTACATGTGTGGTACAAATGTATGAATGAAATAAAGTTTACGCACTGTTGTTTGCCGTTACTCGCTAAAACTACATTTTATTTTATATCTATTCCTATTGTAATATGTTTAAAATGCATCAGTATATATTAACGCACTTATTCACAATCATTATACAAAATATGTGCATTCCAAAACACAGTTCAATTAAACCCCCAAGACCCTCGCTCTCGTTATTTGAATCGCGAACGCTCGCTTGAGGCGTTGCCACGATTCTCAGCCTTCCCTCTCTTGCACTTCTCATACGCAATAATTTAGAAAGTTCTTATGGCAATAACTAAATAACTGTATGGCTACGCGTGTTTAATTTTTTTTATAAAATTCGTAGTTACTTTTAATAATATACTAGTTTTTCAAAAAGATCTGAATGGAGGTTTTAGTTATGCCTCGAAGTGTGGTGTCCGCGGTAGCTCACTTAGGGATTAAGTGTTAAACGTTGCAACTTTGAAGCCTTATATCTCGCTTACGGTGTGGTAAAAGATTCCAAACATTTAATATTCCACAGGAAATAATATTAACTAAGATTGGTATGGATATAAACGAAATCTGATTGGAAGTGGATTTCACGACAACTACTTAATCGTTTAAAAAAGTAATCTCACTACGAAATTTAACCCCAAACAAATAAATTAACATGGAATTTACCAATGTGTCCAATATTGCTGCAGTCTCTATGGAAGATCAACATTATTTGTGTTCTCACATTACCTTTCTGTATTTTTCCTTTCTTTTTTCACCTGAATTCCGTATTAGTTAGAAAATCTGAATGGTATAGAATGTAGGACCGAATACTTTGCCTTCACTCATATTCAAAATGAAAAACTAACGCTCTACGGATTCATTTCACCTCCTGATAGATACAGGCTAATAAAATTCACGCAATCTTACTCGAGGCGGGTGAATTCTGTGTTTGCACGCTGAGAACTCTTTGACGCATACTATATTTGGAAAACTCAATTCCAGGTGGAAAATTACATATCTAGAAGGTATATGAGTGAATAGCGCAATGAATTCGAATGTTCGAGTGGGCGAATTTTATTTGTATGAGAAACTGAAATGGAACGTTTTCATTTTGTTCATTCGAATAATTTCCATGAATCTGGACTGAAATATTCATGCACTTGATTATATAGGAAAATGAGTTCCCAGATTTTTCTGGCTCAATGCGTTCACCGGATACGAACAGAGTTCATTATATATTTGTTTCAGTTGGAATTTGGCTGGGGGCGGCTGAAGTTTCGTGTCAGTGCACGTTCATTATGATGCTGGTTTTTGTCATCCCCTCAATTACTATTTTTTCTTTGGAGACCAATTGTTCAGTCAATAATTTGCTATTGTTCCATACATCTCATCTATGACTTATCAATACTTATCTCATTTCAATTCACTTTATTACCATCAGTCACGATTAATTTTTGATGTGATCATATTCGCCTCATCACATGTGTTGTTCAAATTTTCTGCCCATTATCTTATTCTTCTGTTTGTGTTTTTTCAAATGGTACTTGGATATTTTCCACTATTCTTCAAATTTGTTCTTTTTATTTTCCTTGAATAGCATTTTGATTTGAGTATGAACCCAATTCCTTCCGTCTTGATATGGTGGATTTTAATAACCAGGATCATTCCTACTTATTTGATGTCGAATTCATATAATACACCGAAACTTTTGGGGTTCTGGAAATCGATGTAATTGATTAGATTAACGTTAGTAAAATATTTCGAAAAATGCGATCATCAATTCGAGCATTCAGTTTACTAAGACTGACATCACTTTTCCATTATCATTGTCATTTATCGTAATGAGTTGGAGTTCAAGAAGGCATTTTAATTAAACAAATTCCGCTAAAAGCTACCCTCTTCACCCTTTCATCTGAAAGGGAAACATCATTTTTCGAGTCCTACAGATGTACATTCCTTCTGAAAAGCAACTAAGGCCAATCTGTTATATGAATAAACATTTCCAGCGCTCCTAATTTATTTTGACTGTTATTTACATGTCTGCGGCAGAAGAACAAATTCAGGCCAAGCAAGCCTTCCGAATTTTCAATTAGATATTGAAGACTCAAAGGTTTTAGATTTAATTAATTCTCCATTAGGTTTGTTTGGCTGTGCTCTCTGAATCCGATTTGGTTCGCCATTTATAATATTTAAATCACATTAGTGAGATTATAACCAACCTTCGTGAGTTTCGACGGAGAAATACATACTTACCGTCCAATATCCGTGATTTTGAATTTAACCAGTTTTCGAAAAATATCCCACGAAAAGAATAGTAAGCTATATAAAAAAAAATATATAATACGTTTCTATGAATAGTTTGGTTTCAAAGGGAATTGTTCTCCGCAGAATGCCATAAATGAATAAAAACATAGACAAAACGTCAGCAGCTATGTATATTTCTATAGACATAGCTGAGGCGCTTATCACTGCTGGTCGTTTAAAATTTAATTTTTTTAAGGGAAAAGGCTTCAGAGTATCGTCCTCCGACACATTGTCAACGTAGGTGGCGTGATCACCGGAAGTGAATCGATTGAATTTGGTGTTACACAAGGTACAGTTATCTGGCCAGTTCTCTCAGAAATATATTTGAATGATCTATGTAAGCTATGCTTATCAGTTCTGCTGATGACACAGCTATAATTTGTAGAGAAAAATTGTGGGACATGCTAAAGCCAGAAATGAAGGGAGATTTCGGAATAATATTTGACTGACTTCTACTAACAGTGAATGTCGATTAAACTGTGTTCATGCCATTTATGTCCTATGAGAGGAATATCTTCTAAATCTCAACATCATTTTTGGAAAAGTGGTGTGTGAAATTCAGTCTGTGTCGAATACCTTGATATATATATATATATATATATATATATATATATATATATATATATATATATCTATATATATATATATATATATATATATATATATGTATATATATATATATATATATGTGTGTATGTATATATATATATATATATATATATATATATATATATATTGTTAAGTTGGGAAATGTTTATCAAATAATGAAACTGATAATTCATTATTATTATTAGGTATTTATGTTATCGTGGTTCATGCTATGTTTGTTTTAAATTTTTTTTATACTTTTTAATGTTCTGGAATCTTGTACCATGTCAACGCATATGTCTCAAAAAGTCAGCACTGAAGTATCTTTATTGTCATAAGTATGTTACCAACAATACATTCGAATTGCACAACCAATAAAAATAATATAGAAATCAAAATTTATAAGAAAAATACTTTGGATCTCAAGTAGACGGAATTAACCTTCTTTCTTCTTCATTTTACCTGGATTCACAATGTACGAACAATACAAATTCTGTGTATCATCATGGAAACCAACCTCAACATAGATGTAAGTTACAATATGAACTGTAATTACAAAAAAAAATAACTCACCTGTATTGTTCCCCTATTGTAGTCTCCCCGATGATGACAATAAATACTCCTCTTTTTCCTCATCTGCAAACCCCAATATCCTCGAGAGAAAGATAAATTTGTTACGAATCCAAGAGAGCCCACAATCCGCCAACAGCTGTTTCATGGTTTCCCAATCATCAGGACGGCTTGTGGTCTCTTTCAAATTCGTATCAAATATCTCATAGTGCTAAAACCTACCGGCAAGTACGAAAATGTGAAATGCATCAAATTATAGATAGTGACACCTATGATCTGTGCGGTGAAGCTTAGACCTGTTGTCGTGGAATTTTAATGGCACGGAATTTCATGCACATTAATAGGTCACCAACAGATGTCAGCATAGGCCAATCCATCTATTGGTGACCTATTGATGTGCACGAAATTTCGTGCCATTAAAATTCTACGACAGCAGGTCTAAGCTTCACCGTACAGATTATAGGTGTCACTATCTAGAATTTGATGCTTTTCATTTATATATATACATATACAGGGTGTAACTGAATAAGTGTAAAACATTTAAGGAGGTGATTCCTCATCGAAAAAAAGATAGGATCTTTCATATAAAGAAACTTCATTGGAGCATCCCTTGTTAAGATACAGCCCCTTAAAGGGGGTACATAAAATTTGTATAACAATTTTTTTCACAAGCACTGAAAAAGTTACAATATTGAAATTAACCTGACGTTTTGTACTACCAAAAAGACACTTAGCCAGTAATTTATTTGGTTTTCCCCATGGTTGTAAGGGGTGAAAAACGCAACCCCTAAAATTTATTTCCAATGTAACTTTTTGTCTTATTATTTGTTTACCATTTAAAAATTTATTTCCGATAGCCTGTTTCATTCTAAACAAAAAATGTCTCTTGGGTTTTTTGCCCAAAATAAACCAGTAAGCAGCAAAACATTATTTTACGAACAACTACAGAGATACATCGTCATAAATGCGAACTGGATTTATTGTTATTTTGTAGTTAGTACCTGCATTAAACGATTAAAGGGTAATAAACAAAACTAAGTTATTAATAACAAAACACACAACATGTAGAAATCATAGTGAATGTTCAATATGTCTACCTTCAAACATTACGCATGCGTCTAGACGTCGGCGCATTGAGCCACGTATTCGCTCAAATATTCCTGGAGTCTCTCTGATTACCCTGCACGCATCGATGATGCGGTTTCTTAAGTCCTCTACATCGCGAACAGGAGTACGATATACCAAATGCTGTGAATGGCCTCAAATAGAGAAATCGAGAGGATTGAGATCCGGGGATCGAGCGGGCCATTTATGTGGTCCTCCTCGACCTATCCACTGATTTGCATATGTTTCAGTTAAATGCTGACGTGCTACTTGACTAAAATGGGCGGGAGCCCCATCATGCATAAAAAACATATCCCTTCTGACGCCCAAAGGAACTTCCTCCAGCAGTACTGGATGCACTTCTCTTAAAAATTGAACGTATGCCTCACCATTTAATCGAGGAGGTAGAAAATGAGGCCCAATTGAATCATCCCCAATAACTCCGAGCCACACGTTAAGAGAAACTGTTCTTGATGGCTAGTTTCGACAATAGCGTGAGGGTTTTCATCAGCCCATATGTGGTAATTATGAAAATTAATAATCTTGTCCCGAGAAAACTACATTCGTCTGTGAATTCTATCGTCTTCAGAAAGTCACAATTTCTTCTAATCATTTCCAGCATCCAATTGCAAAATTCAAGACGGTTCGGAAAGTCTCGCGGTAACAGTGCCTGTACTCGTTGCAGATGGTAAGGGTATAAGAGTTGTTCCTTTAAAATTCGAAATACCGTCATATGATCAACATTTAGCTGGAAAGCAATCTTTCTAGTACTGGTAGTAGGTTGTTCTTCAATCAAATTAAGTACTGCTTCCTCAAGCTGTGGTGTTCGTATTTCTCGATGGCGACCACAATCCTGCGTTCTTTTGTCGAATGAACCATATTCTCGTAATCGTTGATGAAGTCGAGCAAATATTCTATGTGAAGGATGCTGCCGTTGAGGATACATTTCAGCATATCTTCTAGAAGCTCCTAACCCATTCCCCTGCGACAGACCGTAAGCGTAATGCATATCAGCCATTTCCTCATTTGTGTATGCCATTTTATTAACAAGTGAATTATTAAAGTAACAAATTAAGAACAGAACAACAACACACAATTAGTATTAATTCAATTTCGAAAATTCCCAAACTGACAGCGTCATACCAATTTAATTGTCACTATCGCTAATAGCGACCTACTAGATAGATTAGTTTCGTATTTTCGCATTTATGACGATGTATCTCTGTAGTTGTTCGTAAAATAATGTTTTGCTGCTTACTGGTTTATTTTGGACAAAAAACTCAAGAGACATTTTTTGTTTAGAATGAAACAGGCTATCGGAAATAAATGGTAAACAAATAATAAGACAAAAAGTTACATTGGAAATACATTTTAGGGTTGCGTTTTTCACCCCTTACAACCATGGGGTAAACCAAATAAATTACTGGCTAAGTGTCTTTTGGTAGTACAAAACGTCAGGTTAATTTCAATATTGTAACTTTTCAGTGCTTGTGAAAAAAATTGTTATACAAATTTTATGTACCCCCTTTAAGGGGCTGTATCTTAACAAGGGATGCTCCAATGAAGTTTCTTTATATGAAAGATCCTATCTTTTTTTCGATGAGGAATCACCTCCTTAAATGTTTTACACTTATTCAGTTACACCCTGTATGTATATATATATATATATATATATATATATATATATATATATATATATATATGTACTGGACGTTATCTGCACACCCGTGAATGACAGTGTATTACAGTGGTTAAAAATCTGAAAAAAAAATGAAAATATGTTTTGTTCTTTGTAAAATTTTGAATCCTCTTAAATTTGTGATCCTTTTTTTTTCTTATTCATATCAAGCAAAAAAAATACTAATTTTTCCATATCATAGAAAATTTTGGAAAAAATAATCAAAAAAAGGAAGGGTTATATAAAAAAAAAAATTTTTTCGAAATTAAAAAAAAAGCCGAAAATTTTCCTGAAAAAAAAAGAAGATTATGAATGTTTGTTCTGTGTACATAATGGCATCAATTGTCAAAAATCACAGTATTTTATACCCGGTAACGCAGATTTGCTTCCATTTTGATGCATACCTACCTTTGAAAATCAATTATTGCTATCCTAATAAATTATATTGATTGTTTTATCAAATCCTTTTCAATTTGTGATCCTTCTTTTCTTGTTTCAGGTCAGTATAAGTATCCAGTCATCCTGTTCTTTTGGTAAGTGACAGCCCGTTTCCATGGATTATATTTTATCGCCCGGAAATTCCGGAAATGGGTGGAAGGAATGCTGAAGTCGATTTCTACTTCGTTCCTAATTTAACTGGGGCTGACCTTTATTCATTCCATTTTCCAACCTAATAACCCTAATCATCAGGAAAAAAGACGCAAAAAGGTCCATCGTCAACAAGGCGTATCCTTTCAAGAACCGCATCCTAAAGTCATCGAAGCGAATACTGTGGCCCGGCGGCTCAATTCAGGGCTGGATCGAAAAAAATTTATGCCCCTAGAAGGGGGAGGATTTCCTCTGATTTGGAATATCAGAGTTATCATCTGCTAGAATAATTAGTATATTAAAGTATAAGTGGATAAAAAGGGCTTTAAAACACGCGCGATTTTTCGAGCACGACGGCGCAGCCGGAGTGCTCGAAATAGAGCAAGTGTTTTTAAGACCAGTTATCCACGAATACTTTACGTTATTTTTTTTTATTGGTGCACTTTGAAATCATATATACTGGTATTATTATTACAAATAATAGAAATAAGAACTAATAATGCAAGAAGGTTGAATTCGTGATGTGACATCAGTATACCTTTCGTTGTCATGGAAATGAGAAAAACATTCATTTGCAATTTGTTACCAAAGATCAATATTTGTTGTCACCAGAGCTCAAAAATGAATTATTCTAATATCGATTTTTTGAATAGTGAGGCAGAATCGCGGTTAATACCGCGAAAATCCAGTGATATATATAAAAAAGAATATGAAAAGTTCATCAAATGGATGGAGGAGCACATATAAATGAACGAATTGTGAGTAATATTTTGACGTTACAGGGTACTCCTGTCAGATCAATAATAAAAAATTTGTCATTTAGACTTCACGTTTCTCGATTTGTTGATGTTGTCATGGTTACCTTTAAAAAACGCGCGTTTTTTAAAGTTCGATTTAAACACGCTGAGGCGTGCTTTAAATGGGTAAAAAGGGGCACCAATAAAAAAAAAAATTATCGAATCCTTCAAGATCAAATACATAATATGGGATACGTCAAGAACACAAAAAGGTAGACAAATAATAAAAATACTAAAATACAAAATATAAATGTCACATATACACAGATAGAACTTACATTTTATCTCGAATTTCAAAACAAAAAAGAATGTATATAATAGAAGTACATTTATCACATAAGATCAGAATCTTAACATTTTATCGCAGATTTTCAAAAATTCTGGAATCCTTAGAACAGTCTGAAATTTTTAATTTTGATTGACAAATTTTTGTTTTGAATTTCCTTTCAGTGAATGGTTAAATGATGTTGGGAAACAGTGTCGTACATATGTTTCTCGTTCCAGAAATAACATTATACATTTAAAAATATGTATACATGGATATGTTGAGATATTGAATCTTTTGAAATATTATCTACAGGAATCTCTAATCTTTAGATTGAAAATGAGTCTGATGACTCTTTTCTGTAGAATAAATATTCTGTTGGAGTTGCTGGAGCTGCCCCAGATGTTGATATTACAGGAGATGTGGGAGTAGATTATGGCATAATAAATATTGATCAGTTGAGTTATATAAAAAATATTTTTCAGTTGTAGAACCTCATAATAACCACTATTTAACTTTTTACAAACAGCATTTATATTTGCTTCCCATCTCATATCACTATCTACGAAAGTTCCGAGAAATTTAGTATTTTCAGAGAGATAAATAACATCATCCATCACTCTTACTTGAAAATTTGTTACAATTTTTGATCTGCTATAGAACTGCCTAGACACCGTTTTGTCTAAGTTCACAATTAAATAATTTTTTCCACACCAGGTTGTGAATTCCTTTGACAATATATTCAATTCACCTTAGAGTTCCTCGGGACTGTCAGCATCAGCAGCCAAAGTTGAATCATCAGCATAGAGAACTGTACATTGTGTGCTTATATGAAGTGATAGATCGTTTATAAATAATAAAAAAATCAGTGGACCTAAGATGGAATCCTGGGGAACTCCCAGGTCCATAGAATAGAAATCAGACCTAAGCTCTTCAATTTTGACAGATATTTTTCTAAGGCGCATGTATGAGACTAACCACGACAGAAAGTTACCACGAAATCCTAAAGAGTAGAGTTTGCTTTCGATAATGTTTGGGTCAATGGTATCGAATGCTTTTGATAGATCGGAAAAGAGAGCTCCAACATATTTTCCTTTATCTATAGAATCGTAAATATATTCAAAAAAGTTGTAGGAAGCACTTTCAATCGACTTTTTTGGACAAAAACCATTTTGGTATTTTGATAGAATTTCAAATCTGGTTGGGAATGCATACATTTTGTTGTAGACACATCTTTCAATAACTTTACCTATCACAGTCGGTACTGTTATTGGTCGGAAATTACTCATGATAGATGTATCACCTTTTTTGAATATAGGGCTCACTAAACCTGTTTTTAGGTGATTTGGAAATTCTCCTGACTCTAGATCTATTTATAATATAAGCTAATGGTTCAGCGATGTACACAGCCATACTCTTAATGATTTTGGTGGATATACAGTCTATTCCAACTGAGTTAGAATTTTTTGGTGAACCTAATGCATCTAGGACATCACAGCTCAAAACAGGATAAAAATAGAATGTGTTAGTTTCATACATTGAAGTATAATCGTTGAATACTATAACCAAATTCATGATCATTCAATTCAGAATGGGGATATTCTCGTCGGTTTGGGCTGGCGGGGGGATTATATACAACAATATCGATTCTGAGAAATATACCATATTGAAAAATTGTCGTCAGAAATGATTCTCGTACTTTTTTCCAGATCGTATCTCCTGGATGGATGATTTCCTGAGATATGTTTTTCCTAACTCTACTTATTGAGGCTAATGATCAATAGTAATATAACGAGTGCCTTTTTCAGTTAAAAATGCATGAGTGCAAATTTGTCAAATATAGAGTTATTTCCATTGCACGAATTGTATTTTATGAAGGAATGCCATGAATTAAAAATCTAAATCTTTTGAATACTCTCGTAAGTAAATATCAAATGTGACTCTAACAAAAAAATTATTTTTTCTCTAAATAAAGTAATCACCTCTCGTTGTGCAGGACGTCTCCATGAAAAATAGATACAGCGATATAAACACAAACAATTATTAACGCTCGCGTCTTTTTTGAAATATCGTAAAATATATCGCGATTTGGAGTGCCAACGCTAGAAGAGGGCACCATGTACTGTGCAATTGTCCGATACTCGTGCCACTAGTGCATGATTATCAAGTAATCAAATTCTGATTGGTTCAAATTGACAATTTAAACATAGCAGTTTATTGTTGAAATGTCAGTTTTGACAGATTAATGGAATTCTCTATTCGATTCCTCAGATCCAAACATATTTGCTACAAATTCAACTTTTCTTGACTTTTTTTTTCGGGTAGTTGAACACTCCTTGAGGTAGTCTTTCTGCCTCATATGTACCCTCTAAAACTCGTGAGATTCGTCTGCTTGTGGCCTTTTGGTCCACTGTATGAGACATGCAGTTCTTCCTCGGAGACGGTGTTATTGGCTTATTTTTCGGAACTGGGACAACAACAAGACCATCAGCAGTGTAGTAGAATTATTCAATGATTAAAAGTATGTTACAATCCAATAATAATGTAGACATTTCAAAATACTTCAAACTAATAACATTTCTGAAACAAAATGGGAAAGGTTACACGCCCAACAAAGCTGCGATTTTTACGAGTACACAAATTAGTGATTTTTTAAATTATGCTCTCGATGAAGCTTATTCAATAGCCAAGGTTGTTGTTGTATTTGGGATTGCAGGAGCTTGTCGAATCTGTGAAATCAGCCAGGTAACATTGAATTATATTGAAGATTCGGGAACGTTATTAATTGTGAAACTTGAGCAAACAAAGAATGTATAAACAGGAGATTTGTAGTTACTGAAGAATATATTAAATTTGACCGAATGTACATAGCCCTTCGTCCAGCAGCAGCAAAAGATCGCCGCCTGTTTTATGCATATCGCAATGGAAAATGTATCAATTAGGTTGTGGGTAAAAATCAGTTCCATAAGGTACCTGAAACAGTAGCTAATTTTCTTCAACTTGAAAATGCTAACTCATATACAAGTCATTCATTTCGAAGATCATCTGCTACACTTTCAGTTGAATCTGGGGGAGACTTGATGACACTAAAGAAACATGGCGGTTGGAAGTCATCAACGGTCGCTGAAGGGTATGTTGATGAATCGGAAGCTTATTTTTCGGAACTGGCCCCACTACTACAAAAGCCATCAGCAGTGTGGTAGAATTATTCAATGATTAAAAGTATGTTACAATCCAATAATAATGTAGACATTTCAAAATATTTCAAACAAATTACATTTCTCAAACAAAATGAGAAAGGTTACACGCCCAAGGAAGCTGCGATTTTTACGAGTACACAAATCAGTGATTTTTTAAATAAGGCTCTAGATGAAGTTATTCAATGGCCAAGGTTGTTGTTGTATTTGGGATTGCAGGAGCTTGTCGACTTTGTGAAATCAGCCAGGTAACATTAGATGATTTTGAAGATTTGGGAACATCATTAATTGTGAAACTCAAGCAAACAAAGAATGATATAAACAGGAGATTTGTAGTTACTGAAGAATATATTAAATTTGACCTTCGTCCAGCAGCAGCAAAGGATCGCCGCCAAAATGTATCAATCAGGTTGTGGGTATGAATTAATTTTATAAGGTACCTGAAACAGTAGCTAATTTTCTTCAACTTGAAAATGCTAAAAGTGAAAGATAGATAAGTGCCATGTGAAGTGGAATGAATAGAAAAAACCGAATTAAACGGTTTTCTTCACATAAAGGATTCAATATAAAATTGAACCAGAAAATGGTAGATCTCAGGTGAAAAACAACTACTTTCCTGGCAAATACCACGCAGAACGTTGAATGATATTCACCTGAAAATCCATGCATACTTCCATATAATATCAATGGACATTGAATGCAAATGTTTCTTTCTGATAAGCTCGATTATGTTCAATTTATGTCGTGTTCACCTAACAATCCGCATACCGGTTTCGGTTCTTGCCCTCATCAGTACGGAGTAGTCAACCAGCCAAAGGTCCAAAGAACTCTGCTGAAGTGAGACACAACGTAAACAAACCATCATCGATCTTGTAATCTATAGGTACGCCGGAAAAGATAAACTTTAACTGGCGGTACCTAGTGACAGAAAGAAACACTCGAAAATCTCCCACCTCGATAGGTTTCTAAATGAAAGATTCCTTCTCAGTAGATGGAAGCCCGTCTAGCATATAGTGAAAGATAAGTGCCATGTGAAGTGGAATGAATAGAAATATCGAATTAAACGGTTTTCTTCACATAAAGGATTCAATATAAAATTGAACCAGAAAATGGTAGATCTCAGGTGAAAAACAACTACTTTCCTGGCAAATACCACGCAGAACGTTGAATGATATTCACCTGAAAATTCTTTTTTCTATTGAAAATGCTAACTCATATACAAGTCATTGATTTCGAAGATCGTCTTTTAGTTGAATCTGGGGGAGACTTGAAACTAAAGAAACATGGCGGTTGGAAGTCATCAACGGTCGCTGAAGGGTATGTTGATAGTCGGTAGCACACTGGACAGAAATAGTGGCAGTACTAGAATAACACCGGATTTGCAACCAGGTACATCAGCGGCAGTTGTGTCCATGACAGAAAAAAAATTAATTTCAACACAAGAAAATTCAACTGTTGTACCGAATAGTTCCTTGATGTCATTCATGCAATGCACATTTAATAATTGTACTTATGATATAAAGGAAATGTTACTTTTGTATAATAAAATATTCTAAAATTAAATATCTACCTTTACTTATGTGTATATTTATCCGGGAAAAAAATACTCACTTTTTTCCTGGGAAAAAATTAATTTCATAAAAAGTGATATTTTGTTACCTGTCAACAGAGATAAAATGTCAAACTTTTTTCCCGTCACAGAAATAAATATATTTCATCCCTATCTGTTCATAATTTCAGTGATGGTGGAATTAATGTGCAATCCTCATCACTCCCCAGGAAGCCACCCAGCCAGTCAATGGCCCAATCCTGCTCTGTCCGAATCCGATCGATTTGTCCCCCCTTATCGCCATTGGGCCACTTACTTCTACTACCCAAACCATGGGCCATTATGAGTCGAACAGTGAAATACGGCAGTTTTCCTGTTCACAACATGTGCCACTCTTTGTGTTATTACTCCAAAATGAGATTTGGAGAACCTGAAAGATAGCCCCTCGACAAAGAGACTCGCCACGACAATGGGGATGAAGAATTATATCGAGTTTTCGTTAGGTGCTTGGGGTGAGAGGTTATAATTGATGTTAAATGTCGAATTGGAGTGAGGTATCGAGGTTTAGGTTGGGGTTTTTATGCCGGTTGAGTGTTTGTTCCTCAAGGGGCATACTTTTCTAGCAAATTAAGATTCTTTCATCGGTTGTTTGTCTCACATACAACAAGAGAGGATTTAGATCTTGGGGATTTGGATATCAACGAAATATGAGTCTTTACTATCTACATCCATAGAGTATTATGAATGACAAAATGGTTCATTTTCATTTATTCCTGTAAACTCGGAAGCACTGAAGTATTATGATCTTTTTCCATAACAATGAATATATTCCATGGCTTAGGATGAAAAATTGTTCAGAAAGCCATTCCACAGAAATATCATGGCAATCATAGTAATTTACGAAACAAGTTCCGAAAGTGATATTTTATGGGATGAGTAGGAACTTTCCAGGACGACACGGCGAGTCCTGGAATCCTGCGAGTCCTGCAAAATCATTTTTGGATCGTGTTATGTACAATATTTTTTCTATAGCCGTTTTGTATGTTAAAAAGGATATCGATGGATGATAACGTATGAACTTTATATAGACAATTACATATAACAATCAATCTTATGATTACATCACTTATGAATATTAATTACACAATTATGACAATTATTTATATTAATATTATTAGGGATTTTAACAGAAATGACAGTGTTGAAATTAGAATTAGAAATAATCTACGATGTGGTGTGTTTGCTTGATGTAATGACAAATATTTTCTGTATAAGGAAATATTGTTTTCGCCAATGACGACAAAGGTTCTATCCATATTCGTTTTAGAATTAGGAATTTCAATCACTAACATGGTTTTCTCATCTTCTATCATCCAAATTCATTTTACAAAGCTCTTCACGACGACAAGCGCCTGCCAAACCAATTATTAATGCAACCTAAAATAAAAATAAAATTAATCATTAGGAAGAATAGGAGTTAGATTTAATCATATTACCTTTGTCATTAGGTAGATATATCCAGCTTCTGTTGAGAAGTGATCTATTTCTTCTTTATTCAATACTCTCGTTTTTTTTTTGGTTTATAGCCAATGGATTTTCTTTTAAGGAAATCAATAACTTTGGGATAGCGGCTTATATCTATATTATTTTTAATATTAATGGTGGACTTAAGCATCGAGTAATTGCTCCAGAGGCTTGATGGCTATAAGATTTTAGATTTTTTCATTAAATATGCAAGAATCACTTGTTCGTTCATAGTATGCACATTTTTATCATAACTCCATTTTTGAAATAATTCACCGGCAATAATTCATAATTCACTAATCTCATGTGGAATCATTTCTGCCTCACTTTCACTACTGATTTCCATTTTTTTTTATTTGAAAAGCGAAATAACACACACCAATGTTACATGACACGCGCTGTCATAATAAATACAAAGTTTATGTTATTGTCAAAGCCGCCTACATATACAGTATCGGAAAGTATTTATCTTGGGTATGGTGGTTTCATGAGAGCGTAAAGAATAGCTTGCTATATGTTGAGAGAGCATTACAATTTCTCCCCGACTCGCTCTAGGAAGGGATATCGACGTCACGACACAGAGATAGGAGAGTCAGGGCGGTTAGCTCAGGACGTCAGTATCATACCAGCAGCAGTTGGGAGAATGTGTGCGCTGCAATGAAGAAGAATTTTTGACGATAATTCCACATCAGATCATTTGAACAAACTAAACTGAATCATTGATTCAATTTAATCTGTCGGACGACAGGTAGATCATAATAAAACAAAAGAAAATTCTTAAACATAAACAAAAGCAAAATATTTCTGTAAGAATAAAAACAAAAAAGTTATTTCTAACAGAAAAACAATTATTTCTTGAATGGAGACAAAAAATTTTTTACAAGAATAGACAAACCAAATTAAATATTTTGTGTACGGAATTATTTTATTAAATGTTCGAATAAACCACCATTTTGGGCCAAACAATAGCCGAATCTATCGTACAATTCTGTTCTGGTAGCCGCAAGGGTAACTGGTGTTACCTGAATAATTTTTGCCCTCAGCATCTAAATTGGTGGCACGGTCGAACTCATGCCGATATACCTCCGATTTTAGCATGCCCAAGAAATAAAAATTGAGAGGTGCTACATCTGGTGATCGAGTTGGCCAGTTGATTGTACCACGCGTACAAATAAACCAATCGGGAAATAATTGATTCAAAAATGTAACCACCGTGCCTGCATTGTGGGCAGGACAACCATCTTGTTGAAACCACACGTCGTTGAAGTCAATCGAAAGAGCGCGAACTGCAGGAATGATTTGATTTTGCAAAAGTTGCTAATATTTTGCTGCATTTAAATTCCCTTCAATAAAAAATGGGCCTATGACGTGAACGCCTAAAAGTCCCGTCCACACATTTAATTTTTTGGGGTACTGTGTCCTCACAGCAATACTCAAATGTTTACTTTTACGAGACCAATAACGTTCTACGGATGGGTTGTGTTTTCGATGAATTGAGAAGGACGATTCATCGGTAAATAACACCTTTTTGCCCTATTGCATTTTTCGAACATCGTTTCACAAAACTCCATACGTCTGAAATGATCTCCAGGCAAAAGTTCTTGTGTGGTCTTGACTTTGAAACAATGATAACCATTTCTCTTCAAAATATTCCTTACAGTTCTTTCATTCAAATTCACTTCGTCGGCGATCTGTCTACTCGAACAAGGTGTCGTTTCTGCCAATGCACACACTTGTGTTTCTCTTATTTCCCGTTCCTCGGGTATTTGTCTAGGATGCGGTAGTGGATTTGTGGAACAACATTTTTTGAAATGTGCTGCCACACACCCAAAATTCTGAAATTCATTAATAATTGAAAGGACAGTCGCTTCCATAGGTACAGGTCTATCTGCAAAAGCCACTATGAATTGATTTCTAGTATCTTGTATGGAATTACCCCCAAAGTACCACTTAACGATCTGTACTTTCTCTGCGGTTGTGTAAATAGGCGGCATGTTTCAAAAGGTAATAATTGTCACAGTCTTCTGTTTTCGCAACCACGGCTCGGCAAGAATGAGTCGAGTGGCTGTGCGCTTTGTCGCATTGCCACGTGGTCAGTTGATGTGTCGGGTGGGGTAACAGGAGGGGCGCACAGCCATACCCAAAATCGTCCCGAAAGTAACAAGAATCGTCCTGAAAGTAAAGTAATCGTTTCGAAAATGAAAAAAATCGTCCCGAAAATAGCTACTTTCAGTAACATTTGTGTTAAGTGGTACTTTCGATTTAATAAATCATGCCGAAAATTTTATTTTCGAGACGGCTGCAGAAAAATAATATTTTCAAGAAATAAAAACGCCGCTTGTCACATCTTTGACCTCTTTCAATTCCACATTTATTTATTGTGAATCGCGAATTTTATGCTGCTACAATTCCATTGAAACTATTGTTACGAAAAAAACTCTCCATCAGCGTCTTTCCAACAAAAAGCGTTCAAGATGTTCCCACATCCGATGCATCCTCCTCAAACTTCAGCTGCGTGTTCCACAACCTGCTCCCGATGTCATTTTCACCGGAGTTGTAGACCCTTTTCTGGAAGACCTCGCTCATTAATCTCTCGAACCATGCAAAACTAATCGGGACGGCTTCCGGGATACAGTGGCTACATGATATATCGGTATTGAAACTTTTAATAGGCCGTTGGGAATCTGGAAAGTTGCATTGGAAAGTTGCTGGCTCGTTTCGCTACCTCGTTTGTTGCGAGTTCACAAAAGACTGGCTAACGAGAAAAAGGAGCTGAATATTTCGCAAAATATACGCTCTCAACTTTTGATTGCCTAGCTGCAACTCTATCTAGTCGATATTTGATCCCAGCACATTATTTTATTCGAACTTTGTTTCGATGAAATCCTTTGGAATACAGGCAAACAATTACTCGACAGAGGGCGCTGGTTGCATAACAACTTGAAAATTTCGTAAGGCATAGAGGTCGAGTAGCACACCGTTGAAAAGGTAATTCAATTATAGTTTCAACCATGGTTGTTCTATGGAATCACAATTGTGATGAGTGACACTGAATACCGTCAATAGAGAAAGATTAATTACTTAAATGATTTTTAATTTCCGAATTCGTTTCAAAGCTCAATAAGGTAGAAATTTTGAATCCATACAGTAATCCAATTTTTTTAATTGATGCGGCCGATAGTTGAAGTGAACAAAAGACACTCAATTTACTGAATGATTTTCACTTAACTCGGTTTACAAAACCACGACACGTGTTTCGCTATACAATAGCCTTTTATAGCCTTTTCAAGAGATTATACCCAAATGATACCCAACTCATTTATTTCTAATGACCATAATTATAAAGGGTATCATTTATCGGATTCAGTAAACTGATAATCAAGCATTAATCTAGAAATGCCAATTATGAAATTGGATTATTTTGTCGATGTTCAAGAATTTCTAATGTAACAATGATCATCATTACTTACCTGCTCTTCATATGATCGCAATGGTATTTAAAGAAGAGATGAATTTCAATGAAAAATTCCCTGATCATCCAATAACTCGAAAGTATTTGAGGGAACTAGTTGAAAAATTCACTGGCAATGTTCATTTATTATATACTTATATATACAGTGTGACCCATTTTAAAATAGAACCACCCCTGTAGAATACGCATTTTTCAGTCATTCTCAAAAAAAACTGAGCATCAAAAACTGTATCTTGACACAAATTTTCATAACTTTAGTTTCATTTCCAAGGCAAATTTTGTTTTCAAATTCGACTACACCACTGGATTCATAGTCGTTATAAATAAAAACCATGAAAATTTCATGAAAAAATATTGGTTAACAACGAAGTTACAACAACTTTGATTTTGGAAACAAAGTATTTGATTATAATTTTTATTTAGATTATAGACATATTTGAAATCTGGCAACACTGCCGATACAAAGTACAACACCAGTGAATTTGTACAGTGAAAATACGAAGTCAATTGCTCATTCCGTTCTACAGTTATAACTTCTGAAAGTATGTGAGCGATTTGTGGTGGAAGCGATTTTGTAATAAAAATCTGACTACGCCACTGGATTTGTGAATTATATTTCCTTAAAATCATTTATTTAAGCTTAGGTTATAAGTGTATTCGAAAATAACAGAAAATTAAAAATTCATTTTCAAGTTATGCAGTCTTCCATAGCCGATAAAAACAAAATGAACCGAATCAAGTTTTAAAGTATCAAAATTATTTATTCGATAATAAAACAGAAAGCAGGACAAAAATGTTCCTTTTAAATTCTGCAAAACTCAACTTAAAACAAACTTTTAGAGAAGGTATCAATAATTTGAGGAAAGCTGAACTAATACATTAGGCATAGGTATTGTACTAAATCAATAGTAGGCTGTGATTTAGTACACGACAAATCGCTCACATTACCATACTTTCAGGAGTTATAACTGTAGAACGGAATGAGCTATTGACTTCGGATTTTCGCTGTACAAATTCACTGGTGTTCTTCTTGGTATCGGCAGTGTTGCCAGATTTTAAATATGTCTATAATCTAAATGAAAATTATAATCAAATACTTTGTTTCCAAAATTAATGTTGTTGTAACTTCGTTGTTAACCAATATATTTTTATGAAATTCCCATGGTTTTCATTTATTACGACTACGAATCCAGTGGTGTAGTCAAATTTCAAAACAAAAATTGCCTAATAAACTTGTGCCGTTTTTGACAAAGAAAAAGAACCATAGAGTGCTTCGGAAATGAAACTAAAGTTATGGAAATTTGTGTCGAAATACAGTTTTTGCTGCTTAATATAAAAAAATAATATTTTTGATATTGACTGAAAAATGCGTATTCTACAGGGGGGGGTTCCATTTCAAATGGGTCACACTGTATAATAATAAATCAGGGACGCAGATATCGATGCAAAATTCCATATCCCCGTAGAAAAACTAATTTTCTTTCGAATGGAAAGGAGCACGATGAAATCGAGGTACGAGAAATATTTTCTTTCCCGCTCCAAAATGATTTTTTTTGCAGGGGCACCGGTGCAGACTTCTGTTGGAATAATCGCAAAAAGATCAGGGATAGAGCGATTGGTGTGAAATTCTGGAAACGTATGCAAAAAACTATGAAAAAACTATTCTGGGTTTTTTTTTTCGGGAACAAAAATCATTTCCGTTTTTTTTTCTAACTCGGGAACCGTAAAAGATAGAGCAATTCTGCGAACTCCATTCGATTCAGAATGGCCAAATCAGTCTAGAAACAGAATTTCGTTTCGATATGGAAAAAATATTTGGAAAGTAAAATTTTCGAACAACGCAGCCATAAATATATTCGAAAAACCAAAGTAGTCGTATCGATCTCCGGTTTGAACCAAAATGTAGGAAATGCCGCGTAGATTCCAAACATGAAGTATATGTGGTATCTCAATCCGACAGATTCACCGTGAATCCTGAAAAATCGACATAACGGCGAGAGAAATCATAGATGGCGCACCGGTCGACTTTGACATATGTCAAATGAAAAAAACCATCGCAGCGCAATCTGAAAATGACTTTTCTTCGCGTGAAAAACTCCGCTGAATCCAAAAAAGTTACCATCCCGTCGATAGGACATGAAATGAAGAAGCTATTACCATATTTGCCGTCAGCGCACCGACGTTTCGAGAATTTGCGACATCATAGCTCTCTTAGCTGCGGTCTGATCGACAAGACGGTCACTTTTTTCAATTCAGCGGACCTTTTTACGTCAGAAAAAGTTATATTCCGGAAAGCTCCTTTCTCATTCCATATCCTGGTAGAAAAAAGAATTTCATTTTGAATGGCGAGAAGCACAATGGAATCGAAACACAGGAAATATGTTTTTTCATGCTTCAAAGTGAGAAAAGTTATTTTTGCAGGGGCACCGGTGCAGACTTCTGTTGGAAGAATCGCAAAATGATCAGGGATAGAGCGATCGGTGTGACATTCTGGAAACTTATGCGAAAAACTATGAAAAAAACAATGTTGTTTTCTTTTTCAGGAAAAAAACCATTTTCGGTTTTTTCAGGAAGTTCGGATTTGTTTTTTTCTAACTCGAGAACCGTTAAAGAACCCCAATCGATTCAGAATGGCCGAATTAGTCAGGAAACGGAATTTCGTTTCGATACGGACAAAAAACTTGAAAAGTTAAATTTTCGAACAACGCCTAGACCCATAAATATCTTCGAAAAACCAAAGTGGTCATATCGATCTCCGGTTTTGATCAAAATGTGGGAAATGCCGCATAGATTCCAAAAATAGCATATGTGGTATCTCAATCCGACAGATTCACCGAGAATCCTGAAAAATCGAGATAACGGCGAGAGAAATCATAGATGGCGTACTGGTAGACTTTGACATATGTGGAATGAAATGAAAAAAACCCGTAGAAAAAAGAATTTTCTTTCGAATGGCAAGAAGCACGATGGAATTGGAACACGGGAACCGGAACTTCTGTTGAAAAAATCGCAAAAAGATCGGGGACACAGCGATCGGTGTGAAATTCTGAAAAGTTATGCAAAACACTATAAAAAATACTATTTTGGTTTTTTTTTTGGGAAAAAAAATCATTTCCGGTTTTTTTTCCGGAAGTTTGGATTATTTTTTTTTAACTCGGGAACGGTGGAAGATAGAGCAATTCTGCGAACGCCAATCGATTCATAATGGTCGAATTAGTCTACGAACGGAATTTCGTTTCGATACAAAAAAAAATTCGAAATGGCAAATTTTCGAACAATGCCTAGACGAGATGGTCACTTTTTTATATAACGGAATGTGTTTCTTACAAGTGACTGTGATAATTATGTTAAGTGCCTCAAAGCAGAGTATGAAGTCAACTAGTTCTGACTTCATCACCAGTTTGGATATAACGAATTAACTTGTTTTCTTCACTTCGGAATTGAATATATATCTCAGACAGCCTGCAATGTGTACATTTACCACACAATCAGTTCAACATTCTACCTTATTCGAAAATAATGTCGAGTTATTGTTTTTTGCATTCGGTAATTGCCGAAGTTTTCCTCTGAGCCAGTCACTTAAAATTAGGCAAGAGGCGCTACCCAAAATTTTGTCGAATTTTACAAAGAACAAAACATGTTTTAATTTTTTTTTAAATGGTATTTATACACTTGTCATTCATATATATATATATATATATATATATATATATATATATATATATGAATAACACTATATAAAATAATCTACCTGCCCTTAGAAACTAGAACTGAAATGTTTATATTTCCTGCAGATCTGATGTAACATTTTTGCCGAGCGGGACTGCTTTTGCTGAGTTTTTGTTTTTACGTTTTCCGTCGAAAGTGAGACAGAGTTCATTATCACGGTTATTTTTTCAGTTAACCGATCATTTGACAACATCGCAAAATCATTCTGAAGCTTGAAACATATACCGTTTTTATTCTCCATTTATGGTCACTTTTTCAATCAGTCATTCCATTGGTTCATCCTGCAAATTCGTTACTTGCTCCTCATTGACAAAACACCCTCGTACACCTCAAGGTATACACGACCCCCGCGAATTCCTCCGCGTACACATACCCTTTTCCAAAGGATGGACGGGTCGATTTCTATTCAAAAGAGAGAACGCTTCGTGTTCAATCCCCGTTTCCCATCCTCAATGATCCGAGAGAGTTCATTCGAGATTCGCCGTTAAACGTCGTTCTAATCAAAACCTAATAACTTTGTGTCGATAAAATCGGGTTATTTGCAGTGTTTGGTCGTTAAACGATGGCGCTGTCGGCACGTGACAATGTGACAGTATTAATCTTGATTGCGCTACTAGGATTCTCTCCTAGAAGGAAACCGTTTTTTTTTTACAGTAAAAAAATAAATTAACTTGTGTTGCCGTGGCATCCACACGTTTGGCATGCAAAAAAATCGTAGCGGCTAGTAAAAAATAAAGTGAATGCTACATACTAGTAGAAATGTTGATGACCACTAGTAAAATAAGATATTCAGTCAATTTCTAGGAATAAAGGTCTGATCCAGTCAAATTGTTTAGTTACTTTTTCAACAACGTTTCGACATAGTTTTTGTCATCTTCAGGTTAAAAACAAAAATATACTAGTTGGAAAGGGAAACATTCTCAATTGAATATTGAATAGAAATATCTTTCTGTGAATTGAAAAATCCACGATAAAAATGAAGATATTTTTTGTGGATGTCTAACAGAAAACAACTACTTCCCCGGCTAAAGCCACGCTGAACATTGAACTACATCAGATAGATATTCTGAAAAGACCCTAACTCAAAAGAAAAAATCTGAAATTGAAATTTTACATTTTTATTCGGCTAATTATTTTATTTTCTATTATAGTCTCAATTGAGAACTCATAAAGATGAATTGAGGCAAAGAATAATGTTTTCCAAGAGGGAGTACTCGCCAGAAATCATTCGTAACATTGAAAAATTAATTATAGACAGACATCTGAAATCTCATCATGGTGGAGTGAACTTGACATTATCTGGGATAAGAGAAAAATATTGGATCATCAAAGGACGTCAGTCAGTGAAATTATGGTTGGTAAATGTCTCGTTTATAGACGAATGTTGTTCTGGCAATGAACCATTCGCACCTTTACCGAAAGATCGTGTTGAAGTGGCAAAACTTTTTCAGACGGCAGGAGTAGATTTTGCAGGCTCTCTTTATATAACTGAAAGAAAAAATGAGCATAAGGTCAACATAATGCTATGGACATGTGCGATCACAAGAGCTGTCCATTTGGAATTAGTCCCAGATTTGACAGCAGATAGTTGCATGAGAGCTTTTCTACGATCCATATCACGTCGAGGAGTACCATCTATAGTTTACTCATATGACGCTAAAACTTAAAAAAAAAACGCTTGTGAACTGGAGCAGCTTGTAATGTATTCGAGTTGTGAGAAAATGGAAAACCTGAATCGGGAAAATAAACTAAAATGGAGATTTATTGTTGAACGGGCTTCATAGTTGGGAGGTCTCTGGAAACGTCTTAGAAGAATCATCAAAGACTCATTGAAGCTAACTATTGGTCGAGCAGCTCGAAGAACTTAGAACAATATCAGTAGAAATAAAAGCTAGTGTGAATTCCCGTCCCCTTACTTATATTGACGACACGTTTACAAATATTGTCACCCAATTTTTTTTTTTGATGGCTTGCCAACCACCACTAATTTGGATATTGATAAGAATGTCAATGAAAGACTGAATTTGATTACATTTTGGAGAAGAAGAGAGTGTCTGTTGAAACGGATCTGGAAAATATGGATATCAGAATACTTGCAACAGCTTCGTCAGCCCATTTTACACCATTCAAGAGATCTTCCAGATTGAGAGTTGAGCAAGTTGTATTATTATACGAGCAAGGCTTACCAAGACTTCTATGGTAATTGGCTCCAATAGAAGAAGTTTTTCCAGGAAGAGATGGATATGTAAGAGCGTGCCTTATTCTTCAATGTTACGAATGATTCCTGGTGGGTACTCTCTCTTGGAAAACATTTCTCTTTGCCTCATGCATCTTTATGAGTTCTTAATTAAGACTGGAATAAAAAATCAAATAACTAAAATGCAAAATTTCAATTTCAGATTTTGTCTTTTGAGTTAGGGTCTTTTCAGAATATCTATCAGATGTAGTTCAATATCCAGCGTGGCTGTAGCCGGGGAAGTAGTTGTTCTCTGTTAGACATTCACAAAAAATTACTTCATTTTTATCGTGGATTTTTCAATTCACAGAAAAATATTTCTATTCAATTGAGAATGTTTCCCTTTTCAACATGAATACCCCACAAGAGGTTATCTTAACGATGGAAGATAGTGACTAAAGTTGATCTTTCAGTCGCAGATGATTCCACATCCTGTTTATATTTTCAACAAATCAAAAATATTCTATTTATATTGAATGAATGTGGTTTTTTGTGGAGGAACAACGTTTCTTGACACGTTTGTGGGTAACCTTCCACATCAATCTATTAGTGTAAAATCACAATTGAATATTTTATCAATCTGCTGTTTTAGATATTTCCAAGTAAACATTGATATTGCGGATGTTTTGCGAGTAATGAAATTATTATTTTTTTCAAATGACGGGAATGGGGAGTGCTAATTCCAAGATGAGCCACCCGAAGATGGTGGGGCGATAAATTTTAGTCTTATATATGGAATAAACCGAAATTGTCCACTGAATTATCTAAAAGCATTGTGGTATGAGAGCGCTGCGAGAAAATTTACCACCACTTTATATACTTTCATGGAATATTGAAGTCGTCGTAAAAGCATAATGTTGTTGTATAGGGAGTTTTGTTATGTTGCACTTTGTCTGCGTCAGAAATTGCGGTAACATCATGCATCTTTCATTTACGAAAAGTACCCAAATGGAGCAAGGACGAAGACTCCAAGCAATGAAATTAAAAACATAAAGTATCCAGGTGAAATTGATGTTAACAAGGGGTAGGTGCTGGAGCAATTTGTTGTCAATAGCGTACATTTTCTTTATAGTTGGTGGAATTCTTGGAATGTGAAAGGAAATATTGTTTTGTTGCATACATGTCTCGAAACATATAAGTTATCACCCTGATGAGAGTTCTACATTGTAATTATTTTTGGAACGAAGTAGGTGCTGACTGGTAGAAAATGTAACGTAAGAAAAAAGCGTTATGCCCTCTCCTTCCGACTTTCTCTCTCTCTCTCTCTCTCTGTCTCTTTCTATTATATACGAGTATGTGTGACAACTTAACTTGGTCCTGTCAGAATTAAATGTCAACGCATTCAATTCCTATATAGGGAAATAGGAAATGCAGAGGCTAAATCATAATCATAATCGATCAACATTCAAAATGGGATCTACAAATTAAAAATGTAGTCAATAAAATCAGAGGATTTTTATAGAAATTCAAATATTTAAAAAGCTTTCTCGACACCCAACAACTAAAAACACTATACTTCTCTTTAAATCAGTCTCAAATCAGCTATGGCATACTAGGATGGGGAAGTGTATATGATACATACTACAAGAACTTGGATATAATTCAAAAATGGATGTGAACATTTTATACAATAAAAACCGTGTGTATTTCAGTGATATGATCTTCCAGACCAGTAGAGTCTTAGATGCTAGACGAGTATTTTTTTAAATTAAATTTAAAAAAATTACTTTCGTATGGAACTAGGAATATGTCAAAAACTATTATCTGCCAAGAAGAAACAAATCTATAGGTTGTAGATTGTTGTCATATCTGGCATAGAGAATCTACAATATTATACCAGAGGAAGTTCGGAAAATCCTACCACTATCATGAATATACTCGACTTTCGATTGTGGATTATCTCAATTTATTAATTTATTATATTCATATTACATTCCAAATTACATCTTACTACAAATTATATCTCATTACATTATAATAGTATATTACGTATCAAGTGTTGTAAAAAGCATAATACGCAAGAATGGAAAAATTGCGCAATAGCCGCGTAGCGGCGAGACCGCAAACTACATGAGTGCGTAACTGCTTTACAACACGCAATATGTACTATACTTTTTCTACGAGTTTTATATATTGGGTGGTGCGTTTGTTTAAGCCTTAAGTAATGAAAAAAACAAGGTAACCAACGTATTTTATGGTTTAATTTTCAACAACAACAAACTAAATCTAGAAAAATATAAATTTATACTATATAGTATATAAATGACGAATTTGATAAATTAAATTTGTATGTAACTAAATAATTAGGAATTATTAATTATTATTATCAGTGTTATTGAAGTTAATAGTGAAATTTTCACAGTTTTTTATTACAATGGAAGCATTTGATTTTTCCGATAAATTATTCATTATTAAAATATTTGACGAAATCTCAATATCATTATTTATAGTCGATGGTGAATTATTATTGATGGATTGCAATATTCTTTCAGAAGTTGCTGTTTTGTTAACAGTGGATTCGTCTACGTATCCTTCTGTTACGGTAGAAGACCAAAATGGTAGCCGAAGTCCTCCTGAAGCAATGACCGGTGTACGAAGCAGCATCGGGCAATTTCAAGTACTCTGCAATTTTTTTCGACACTGGTCCTAGTTTATTTATTCCCACTACTTGTCTTGTCAGTTTTTCCATTTTGATAATTTAGGAAAAACTCACTAATACTGGTCCCCTTTACAGCATTTCTCATTTCCATATATGTTGAAAAGCGAAACATTCTCAATTGAAACATTCTGAAATCCATATATGTCTTGCAGATATTGTAGAAAATTCCGGAAACAATGAACGATATAGGTATTTTATTTTTCGTATAAGAAACTCTTATTATATGAATTTTCCCATGAGAATCTTCTACATCACTTGTTTTCATAATTTTGAGTTCTCGTTTTCTACAAGCCCCAGATATTCCAATAATCAGGGCTACTTCCATAATGAGGAATTCCCGATCCGGAGCTTCTTGCAAAAAAAAAATAATTTCTTTCGCCGTAAGAATTTTTAATTTTTTCCCCTTGTAGCCGTCGGATTGTCTCTTCAGATAAGTTTTCAATTGTTTATAATTTTCGATATTAACATCGTGCCTTATATTTAACGTAGTTCGTTACATCGAGTATATTGCCCAGACGAGGAGGGTTTAAATGTTTTGGTCAAATTATTAAAATAGGCGAGCAAAACATTTTCATGGCACGTACTCACATAGTTATCCATACACATTTCAAGAACTTTTGATAAGCCTGTTCATATCTATCCTATGATTTTAGCGGCAGAATTTCCTCTACAGCAGAAGCAGCCTGAAGAACAATTTCTGGTGGCGTTGCAGTCACTTCAATATCGGAGTTGCTTATATTTTCAGACATACAATCGATTTATAATTTAAAAAGTATCGATTTGAACTTCAAATCTCAAATAATGATAATGTCACTGTCAAATATTCAAAACGCAAGACAGATGAATGTCACGATTTGAGTGTTTCAAGGCTAACTTGATTGTTATACTAGGCATCATGACGCACAGTTGTGTGTTTTTATTCTTTACGCACAGTTGTGCGTAAGAATGAATTCACTTATAAAGTGAACTGTAAGTAGAATAATGTTTACTAATATAGGAGTAGAAAAATTACATTACATATTTATATTGTAATCTAAACTACATCCCGCCACGCACAAGGGATATTTTTATTAATATTCCTTCTGTGGTATTTCTCTTCTCGTTTATTAGCATTACTAGTCTTTTTGCATATCTAATATAAACGAGTTGATTACAAAAAAATTCCGTCGACCTCGTTCCTCGGGTCAACGTGACATTTTCAATATCCATTTCCTTCAACTAGGAGGAAACTTACAATATTTGAATTTTAGAATACATGAATTTGACAGCGCAAAGGTAGTATGATTTGGAATTTGAGTAATATTCGAATTCGTGTATGTTTAGTTGCCTATACCACAATTATGCATTAATGGAGAAATCGACCATTTACAAGTTATTAATGGTCGATTTCGGTGTAAGTTCGGCTGCATATATCACAATCATGCTCATCAACGATCGATTTCGAGTAGATTAAACAGACTCGTTAATACGAGGTCACCAGAAAAAGTCAAATATAAATTCCTTTATTAACTCAAAAACAATAAAACAGTGTGCTGGAAGTGGTTTGGTGCCTAAAATGATTGAAAATAGTGTTTCTAACACGATATCTGGTCATTGGGAAGCTGCAGGCCCTTGTGACCCTTATTAACCGCCGAGTATAAGAATTTCGACCGTATTGGTTCGCCAGAGTGAAAAAGTGAGGTTGAGATTTCAAAAATCATGGAAGTGAAAATAATGTTGCTTATAAAAAGTGAAAGGACATAAACAACCACAGCTGAATTATTTTTTTTTTATTACCCTATTCAACAGATACAAGATCCAATTACAGAATAGGAATATACAGTATGAACTATTAGCTATATACATTAATATAAATCATTGGACAAAAACAGAACAGTCCAGTTTTTTTTATGGAGGCCACACTGCAACAAAAAATGTCAATGGTTTCATTCATCTTATTATATGTATTGCACATCTTATAAACAGGTGCATTCAATTTAACATTGGTGTGACAAAGAGGAAGGTAGAAAGTAATGTTTTTCCGAGATGTGAGTCTAGGAATATGAAACTTCAATATATCCAAAAGGCAGCTGCAGTCCAAATTGTTGTGAATAAGGTTGAAAAGGAATATAACATGTGACCTATTTCAACGAGATTCAAGTGAATCGATTGAAAATCTAGAAATTAGTTGTTCATGTGGATAACCTACGTCTGGGTAGTTGCCATCAAGTTTGAAACATAGATACTTCAAAAATTTTCGTTGGATATTTTCTGAATTAGATATATATACCTGATAATATGGTGCCCAAACAATTGATGCATACTCTGAATTTGATCTAACAAATGTAAAATATAATTGAAGAAGAGTTTTCTCATTCCTTCCAAAATCTTTTGAAACTCTGATTATGAATCCTAATGATCTATACGTTTTTTTGGTGACTAGCTCGATATGTTTTGCGAAAGAGAGTTTTTTGTCGAATGTTACTCCTAGATCTTTGAAAGTGTCGGGTCTTTTCAATACGACATTGTCCAGTTTATATTGAATTGCTGGAAAAGTTCAATAAATGGCAACAAAAGCGTGGATACATTGAAAACAAAAATCCAGTGACAAAAACCGTGAAAAAGACATTATTTCACCAAACCAAACCACCGAAACTGATAAAACAGTGTGTTGGCAAAATTCACATCGGGAACAGCGAAATCGTCAGCTGTTCGTTACTAGAAGCCGAGTAACTCTGAAAAAGATGCGATATAGTGTATCATTTTCCTTCAAGTGAAACCGAAAATCTCGAAAAACTCGATGATTACATTTATAAAGATAGTGAAAGTGTAAAGAAGAGTAATATTTGACCCAATAAAGACACCGGAGAGTCAGGCACCGGGTCCAAGGCCCGAAAGATCGCCCGAGCCGAAGTTAGCGCAGAGTATGAAAAAACTGAAAAAAGTTCAAAAACACCAAGTGAAACCGAAAACGAAAAGAAAGTGGTGAGTGTAATCCATCAAAATGTGGGAATGGAAAGGGGGGTAAGGAAAAGGCGCTGAAAAACCTCAGTCCAGAAGAAAACATTTGTTCACCACAGTTTCACGAAAGTGAAGAGAAAGCAAGCAAGCAAGCAAGCAAGAATTATTAAAAGTATGGCAAACATATATACGGCAAACATTCGCTAGCGATACGCCACGAATATTCGACAGGAATAAGGAATGTGAACAGGCTCCAAAAATTCTAAAATCAGTGAAAATAAAAGCACTTAAATTGAGTAAAAACGGAAAAGCAACGGGCCCGGACGAAATCCACATTGAAATGATAAAATTGTTAGAAGAAGAGAATTTGCTACCATTGTTTCAGCTACTACAGAAAGTTCATGCAACAGGTAATATCCCAAGAGACTGGCTTACCTCCGTATTTATTCCCCTCCCTAAAAAACCAAAAGCCAAGAAATGTGATGAGTTCAGACTGATAAGCTTGATGAGCCAAGTACTTAAGATCCTGCTTAAAATTATACAAGCTAGAATCTACCACAAATGTGACGCCGATCAAAGCGATACCCAATTTGGATTTCGTGAAGGTCTAGGAACAAGGGAAGCACTAGCCAGCTTATTAATACTCTTCCAGAAATGCCGAGACATGAGGAAAGAGGTATATGTCTGTTTCATGGACTACGAGAAAGCCTTCGACCGAGTTAATCACACCGTCCTTCTGACATTACTACAGGAAAAAGTGTTAGACAAACAAGACATCGAGTTTATTAAAAATCTTTATTGGAACCAAGAAGCAACGGTTAGATGTGGACAAACGACATCGGAACCGGTGTGTATAGAAAAGGGAGTACGACAAGGTTGTGTTCTGGCGATGACGAGGATGGAATAAAAATTAACGGCAGGACATTAAACAACATACGTTATGCAGTCGACACGGTTATCATTGCAGACAATCCAGAAGCCCTTCAACGCCTAATCAACAAAGTTGTAGAAGTGGGAGATCAATTAGGCATGGAAATTAATGTAACAAAAACAAAAGTAATGGCCATAACAAGATTTCCAAACCCACAACTGAACATGAACATCTACGATACCGCAATAGAGAAAGTAGAGAAATTCAAATATCTTGGCAGCAACATAACGACAAATGTAGACCCTGACGTCGAAGTAAGATCACGTATAGAACAAGCTAGAGCCATATTCCTAAAGATGAAAAGCCTATTATGTAACGCAACCCTGAACTCAAACTTAAGATACCGTTTTGTAAAGGCATACGTGCACTCAGTTCTCTTGTATGGAGCAGAAGCATGGACATTAAAAGTGGACACCATGAACAGAATAGAGGCGTTTGAAATGTGGATCTTCCGTAGAATACTAAAAATATCATGGACTCAACATATACCTAACGATGAAGTGCTTAGACGTATGGGAAGGGAGAGAGAGTTAATTACAACAATAAAGCGAAGAAAGACCGCTTATCTGGGCCACATATACCGTAATAACAAGTATAATATACTTAAATTAATAATAGAAGGAAAAATCGAAGGAAAACGTGGTCCTGGACGCAGACAACATTCATGGTTAAGAAACATACGCGACTGGACCGGTATGAACACATCATCTTTAATTCGTACCACTCAGGACCGCAATAAGTATGCCAAAATTGTCGCCAACCTTCATTAAATGGAGATGGCACCTGCAGAAGAAGAAGAAGAGAAAGGTAAATATTTTCAAAGTGAGAAAATAATGCAGAAAAAAGGTGAGTACAACACATCAACATATGGAGAGTGATATGGAGGATGATAAAAGAAGTGAAGGACCTCCGTTCCTGACGGGGGTCCCTGGACCGCACAGGTTTTTTTGTAGCTTTCCGCAACCAAAACCAAGTTCCATCTGGGGCTGTCAAACCTTTCGGATAGTTCAGAACATATTGTTCTTCGAGCTGAGGAATACTACATGGCACAGAACCCCTGATGGCATGTATTCTCCGATCAAACTTTCAATTTCGTGATTGAACCATTTGACAGACGTCGTTTTCGCCTAATTCAGACAAAACATTTCCCCAATACTTACTCGAGTTGGAGGCACTTTCCGTTTGACATATGATCAGGAGTTGAGACGTCCCCGACCGCATGTAACACACTTCTTGCATAATTGAGAATCCGTGAAACTAACTCTGACAAATGTAATGCCTTCAAACAATCACTTGTAGGTCTCAGAATTCACGCGTCGGAATTCACGTTCCAGCTAAATTGAAATAACTCGCGTCAACAGGACCGGACTGGAATATTTGGGTGCCAATAGGATAGTGGAACGAAGAATCATATTCCTGAAAAGTTTCTTGTGAAAATATATCTACGTTAAAAAGATGGTGGTCACAAGATGGTGGCATTGCCAATATTTCGAATTTTCCAAGTTTTTTGCATAGTATGATTACGTTGAGAAAATAATGACGATACAAGATGACAGATTACAGCGTTGCCAATATCTGCAATATTTCGAATTTTCCAAGTTTTTTTTGTACTACAGGGTGTTTCATAATTGAATGCTGATCCTAGAGGGCAATAATCCTTGAAAGATTTCAAGAAAAATTCTTCATATGAACAAACCGCAACCGCTTTATTTCTGAGATACAGGATGTTGAAATTTAACAAAAAAATCAGTTCTTCCCCAATATCTCTGAAACTGTTTTGTTTTTTTTTTCAATTTTGGTACATGCAAAGTACGCATAAAAATATTTTTTTTCCATGATAAAGGATTTATTAATTTTCATCAGTGGCGTCCCTGTTAACATGCCCTGACATATTTTTGATCAAAATAATGATACGCCACTGTCTTTTTTTCCAAATAAAAATTATTTTTGTAAGCATCTTCTATCTTCTCATAAAAATGGTCTCCTGCCTTTTTTTCGTCCGGCGGCCGGTTTTCGATTTAGAAAATAAAATACATATTAATTTGCTTGTCCCCATTCAATTTTTTCTCTTAGTCTTAATTTCACAATGGTGGTAACCAAAGGATCTAGGCAAGATTTTCAAAATTTTACGGTAACTATTATTTAGTTTTTGTAATGAGTACGCATAAAAATACATTTTTTATTTTTAAAAACATAACTATTATGAACAAAAAATACCAAAATCAAATTAAATGTTCAAAATGTCCGCCTCCTGCAAATATGCACGCTTCAGCTCTACTTGTCATTGACTCGCGTACTCTTTGGAAAATTCCTGGAGTATTCCTTATTGCTTCACAGGAAACTATTACCTGGTTTCGCAATTCTTCCTTAGTTAGGATCGGTTGACTGTACACCAAAGTCTTAAGATGTCCCCAAAGAAACTAATCAACACTGTTTAAGTCTGGGGATCTAGCTGGCCATGACTCTGTTCCCCCACGACCTATCCAGCGATTATGAAAGTTTTGGTTTATATATTCGTGTGCCAGAGCACTAGAATGAGCAGGTGCACCATCGTTCATAAACCACATGCGATTTCGCATTAAAATAGGAACAACTCCCAACAAAATTGGCAAATTATCTTCAAGAAATCGGCGATAATTATGTCCACGTGGTAACACGTTTTTTTTTCGATGGATCTCAAACTTCGTACCAAGACTAACTTGACCCTTCTGAATCGATTGGCGTTCGCAGAATCGCTCTATCTATCACCGTTCTCGAATTAGAAGAAAGTTTTCATTTCACGGCCAATCGATCAACCTTGTTACCACATAGGCCACATTTTCGGAATCTTCGTCAAATTTCGATCATTTTGATGTAAACCGCAGAGCGATAGGACCTTATGCCATTTATCGGTCGATTTTTTTTTTCGAACGATCTTAAACTTTGTACCAAGACTAACTTGACCCTTCTGAAACGATTAGCGTTCGCAGAATCGCTCTATCTATCACCGTTCTCGAATAAAAAAAAAGTTTTTTCTGTTTTTTGCATGTCACGGCCAATCGATCGATCTGGCTACCACATAGGCCACATTTTTGGAATCTACGTCGAATTTGGATCATTTTGATGTAAACCGTAGAGCCATAGGACCACTTTGAGTTTTCGAAAATGTACCACGTACCTTAAACTTTGTACCAACACTAACTTGACCCTTCTGAATCGATTGGCGTTCGCAGAATCGCTCTATCTATCACCGTTCTCGGATTAGAAAAAAGTTTTCTCGGTTTTTTGCATTTCACGGCCAATCGATCGATCTGGCTACCACATAGGCCACATTTTCGGAATCTACGTCGAATTTCGATCATTTTGATGTAAACCGCAGAGGACCACTTTGAGTTTACGAAGATGTACCACGTACCCCCCCTTATGCCATTTATCTGTCGATTTTTTTTTCGATCGATCTCAAACTTTGTAAGACTAACTTGACCCTTCTGATTCGATTAACGTTCGCAGAATCGCTCTATCTATCACCGTTCTCGAATAAAAAAAAAGTTCTTTCTGTTTTGTTGCATATCACGCATGTTTACGTGGTAAAAAAAGAGGTCCAATTAGGTAATCTCCAATAATTCCAGCCCAGACATTTAATGAGAACTGCTCCTGGTGATGAAATTCCACGAATACATGCGGATTTTCCTAGGCCCAAAAATGATTATTATGAAAATTTCTGATCCTGTTTTCAGTAAAACTAGCTTCGTCCCCGAATAAAATTTCCCTGAAACCATTTGCAGAAGTTCACTCGTAATGGAAAGTCTGGAAGAAGTAGTGCCTGAACCCGTTGAATGTGATAGGGATATAATTAATAATCATGAAGAATCCTCCATACTAGAATATGGGCGATATTCAAATTATTGGCAACTTGCCTCGTACTTATTTCAGGATTTTCGTCAACTGAATTTAGAACAGTTACCTCAATTGCTGGAGTTCTTGCAGTCCAATGTGCTCCGTTCAAGTGATGATTTGGCTCAAAACTTCCTGTTTTACATAACCTTCTGTGGGTGCTTGAAATCGTTCGAGCATCAGGAACCATTCTATTTGGAAAGCGCTCTTGATACAGTCGCCTGGCTTCATATGCGTTTCCGTCAGCAAGCTCATACAAGTACTGCATGTCTGCTAATTCGGTATTTGTAAAATTTGTCATGTTTTTTTTAATAAACAAGTTTTTATAACGTAAATAATATCACGTATCTAGCTAAAGAAGTGTCCAAATAGTAGATGTTTTTAGCACACAAGACAATCCTACTACTCTTCATACCTGTTTTAGTCCTTGATTGATCTTGAAAGTAATACTTTTTATAGTTATTCTTGTTTTTTCATACATTATCACTGTCCTTATCAGGTGCAATGGGTTCAGTTTTTGTTCTAGTTTTTTAATATATATGTATTATAATATTTATTCGTATAAAGACATTTTCCAAGCGAATATAAATCAAAAAAATGATTCTATTAAAATATAGATTCGTCGAAAATATTTCACTTCGACAATGAAAGTCATATTTTTATATTCTGTCTGATATTATTTTTTCTGGAATTCCCCTGATTCCCTCCATGACTACTTGGCAGAGCAAAAATGACAATGACTACTAATAATAAGAGGTGATATTTTTGAGTTTTTAAACAGACTATTCAACACAAAAATAATAAGAAATTGGCAAACAAAAACACCTTAGAGTTTATTCGTATATCAACTTTTGTTTCGCGTTCATGCTGGCTAGTACGGTACTGAGCACGAATCCACTCCTCAGTTATGTCAGTTCGTTCAAGATTTATTTTTGTTTGTCTAGGCTGTTTACAGTTTACGTGGTGGAACAATGAGGATAAGTTTGTGAATCCTGCCGTGTTCAAAACAGAGGTTGGCGTCTTTGTTGGGTAAACGTTCAAAAACGAAATCTTTTCACTAGTAATCTGTCTTTTTTGATGGGACTATAAGCCCTTTCGTTTATTCAGTATATTCCTGTTGTCGAAAAGATTTTGTCTAAGTTCTGTGTTGGTTTGTCCCATTCGTTTTATCGAGAATATCAGATTCCGGATTTTGTTCTTTCATGGTCCGAGGAATATTAATCAGTAGCGTATACAAGGCTTTGAAGCTAAAGCCTTCTCCAAATATATCAAAATGTGCAGAATTATATGGCGATATTGAAAGACGGTACATCTACCCTCTCCCCATAAACAGTGTTCACCACTCCGAAAGTCAATATGTAGAACCACTGTGAATAAACATACCTCTGGCTTGATTATGAAAGAACGAATATATCGGCCGCATCAACTCAAAATTCAAAGTAAAACATGTGAAAGTGACCTAAACCTCAAACCAAAATTGTCTTAAAAAATCGATTTCCTTGGATTTATTTTCAGTTTTGTTTAGGGTAAACCAGAGTTTTTTAGATTTTTTTAAATTTTTATCAGTTATATTTTTATTTATTTTTTTAATTATTTATTGTGGGATACAAACAGGACTAGCCCAAAAAAAAATGTATCCTCTAAGTAGTTATAGAAATTACAATAAAAGAAAAAAAAATATTAGTATTATATGAAAATTATAAGAAAAATAATTATGAGAAAATAATTATTGGAAATACAAATATATGTGATGAAGATTTATAGGAAAAACTATTGTTTGAGATACAACTTGGCAGATATTCAGTGGTACTCTAATTGTAAAAAGTGCGTTTTCAGAATGTTTTGGAATTTGTAGAAGCTATTTGCAGATATGTCGATGCTGGTGGAACTTGACAATATATTGTAGGTCTGTGTTATCCTGTGTAGAGGGGAGTTTAGAAAATAGTTTGTTTTTGCCTGCTCGGTAAAGAATAAAAGAGTTTGGCGAGTATTATAGACTGGTGTAGCATATCGAATCTGAGAAACTATTTCGATTGCATCAATTTTGCTATTTACGACTTTATAAAGAAATTTCACATCTGTAATTTTCCTCCGGTGCGCGAGTGAAATGAGATTTAGTTCTTTTCGAACGTTGCACCTTTCATTGATATGAGGAAAGCATTTTCTATTTACATGATCAATGAATTTATTTTGAATACTCTCAAGTTTTTGGGCATAAATATTATAAAGAGGGTTCCAGATTACTGAGCCATAAGTCAGAACGCTATCAACGTAGGACATATACAGTTATCTGAGGGTTCTGGGATTTCTCAGTTCATAGCAGGATCTGATTATGAAGCCCAGCATCTTGTTAGCCTTCTTGGAGACGCTACATAAGTGCTGGTCAAATAACAATTTGGAGTCGAGGACTATACCGAGGTCTTTTACTTGCTTGGCGGTTTCTAGCTTTTTATTTGAGATTTCATATGAGGTTGGTATTATTGTTGAGTTTCTGCTGAAAGTAATATGGTAGCATTTGGTTAGGTTGAGGTAGAGGCTATTGTCTTTACAGTACTCAGAAAGCCCATCTAGATCTTCCTGAATAAGTGTCGCATCGTCAGGGCAAGTGACAGGAAAAAATACTTTCAGGTCATCTGCGTACATGAGAAATCTGGAGGAGTGAAAACACTCGCTTATATCATTAATATAGAAGTTGAACAGCAGGGATCCAAAATGAGATCCCTGAGGAACGCCAGACGTAACCAGAACATTATCTGATTTTCGATTGTTCATAGTAACTGTTTGGTACCTGCCTCTGACATACGAACTTAGCCATTCAAGAAGTGCTCCGTGCACACCAAATTTCGCAAGCTTCGAGAATAAAATTGAATGATCGATTTTGTCGAAAGCCTTGCTGAAATCGGTGTACACAGAGTCAACCTGAGCTCTGCGATCCATATTCTTTAATATATATTCTGTGTATATAAATAGATTCGAGTCTACAGAACGGTCTCTGATAAAGCCGTGTTGTTGGATATTCAATATGTTCTTTGTATCAAAAAACAAGAAGAAGTCAAAAATAATACTTTCGAATATTTTAGCAATGATACATAGTTTTGAAATGGGCCTGTAATTTTCGATAATGTGTCTATCCCCAGATTTAAATATAGGTGTGATATATGCAGTTTTCCAGATTTGCGGAAAGTGTCCTTCACTCAATGATTTGTTGTATAAAATGTACAGGGGTTCCGTTAGATAAAGAGAGCATTTTTTTTAAAAACACGTTGGAACATCGTCTGGATCAGGTCCTTTATTAGGTAGACTATTGAGTTTTTTCATGATGTCGTTCTGGTTAATGCTATAATTTGTGATATTTGAGAGTGTATTATTTGGCTTTTCTACTTGAACATTGAGCTGAGGGATGAACACCGAGGAAAAATACTTTGAAAATGCACTGCAAATGTCTTTCTCGTCAACAATTGATTCGTTATTGTATTTTATGCTATCAGGAGTTTCTTTCGATTTTCTTTTGTTTTTGATGAATTGCCAAATGTGTTTCGGATTACTCACTATATTTTCTTCAACTGTGCGTAGATAGTTTTTGTAATCTTCGTCGATGAGGTATTTCGATCGTCCTCTTAATAGTTTCAAAGTTAAATAGTCAAGATCATTCTGAAATTTTTTCCAACGTTTGTGATATTTATATTTTCATAGTAGTTGTTTTTTTTTTTTTTTAGGTTTCTATAATTTTTAAAGTGTTCCAGCGGCTGGAAATTATTCGTATTATTTTTATAGTTTTTATAAATGGAGTATTTTTTTCATTAATTAACGTTGTAAGTGCATTTGATAACCAAGGACTACGTTTGTACTGGAAGTGATTCATTTCAGCTATTGTTTCACAACGATTAATTCTCTTGTTGAAGTGTTGTAAGAAATATCTAGACATTTAACAGCACAAAAATAATTGTAGAGCTGATTCCACGAGATATTTTTCAAGTGATTTTTTTTTATTTCGTTATTAATGTGAATTTTAGTATGCATTTCTATATTTCTTAGAAGTGTCATTCACTAGTTCCAGCAACATTATGGGATCATAGTTAGTAATTTGTATATGCAACACCATTGGTGGGGAGGTTACATTTTTTAGACATTATATTTGACAAAAATTTGATCAAGGCACGATTTTAAACCATCTCTTATAATTGGGTTTATAGCAGATTTGAATCTTTTCACAGATATTACATTCAAATACACGTTTATCACTTAATTCAAATAACTCACATGTTTGGGTCAATTATTCTTGGATGAAATAAAGGGTTGAACTGTATTTGAAAAATATAATGACCATTTAAATGCAATGATAGATGCAATGCAAGAATATAGAAAGGATCTCAAGCCATCGAGATCAATTTACCTTTCACCCATGGTTTTTTTCTATAATTTAAAAATTTGTCTGAAATGCCACAATATTCCTTCATCTATATTTTCACAGACGCATTTCTCATTCTCGTATTTGGCAAAAATCTTGTTCAGTGGTCGGAGATCGACTTCCTGAACCTTGGCTGAAACCGTCACGTCCACGGTGACGTTAGGATGAAAAGTAAATTGATCTTGATGGCTTGAGATCCTTCTTGACCTATCCTCACTTCTAACATTACATTATGGCACGAAATGCAGATGACACCTTGTGTCTTTCTTCGATACCTCAGTTGGTAGAGCGTAAGACTAGAGATCTAGAGGTCGCGGGTTCGAATCCTGCTCGAAGATGTTTTTTCTTTATATATATACTATATATATATATATATATATATATATATATATATATTGTTATGTTTAGAAGTACGTGTTAAATGTTCAAAGAGTTAAAATTAAAATTATAAACTGAAAAAGCACATAAATAACAAATGTTCATATTTGGTAATTTATGCTATGTTATTTCACAGTTTTTCTGAGGATTCTACCGTTTTTCTGAAACCTTATATTAGTCGATACCTATGTTTCAAATGATCATGTTTTCAACATTACAAGCAATTGGCATAGATTATAAAAACTATAGAAATCAAAATTTACTAATATATTTTTGAGCACAAACAGACAACAAAATGTTAAAGTTAGAACATTCTGTATATGAAATTAGATCTGAACACAATAGCCGATGAGATGCCAGGAAAGATCGTGATGCAAAATTATAAATATTGAAACTATGAAAACCAGAAAACGTCAAAAATGATTTGTAATATATTATGTATATAGTATGGTAAGGTATTAAAAACTATAAGTGAATAAAATCTGTCAAATAAACGAAAATAATGAAAAGTGTAACATAAAGTGCGTGAAAACCGAGAATTCGTGGGGAAAACAAAAGATTAGTGGTATCAAGGGAAAAAATCATTAAGCTGAGGAGATGGAAAAAAATAATGTTTGGAAGAGCAACTCAACAAAATTTAATTTGGAAAATCAAGGATATTTTCGCTACCAACACAGTGTGCCACTACACCACAAGAAAATACCAGAAAAAACATTAGCTGATAAAAACCAGGTACATAACGAATTTTACCTTCTCATTCCATACATATATCAGTCCGAGGACGAATTCACAGTCAAACAAGGGGGTTGCAGACTGGAACGGCAGTTTCCAAGAACAGGAGAGTGATCCAAGGCGCTGAACATTTGCATTCCACGAAACCACAGGTACATTAGAACCATAAAAGTTACAAAACTCAGTGCATTTTAAAAATGAACCTTTTAAGAACTGCTCCGATGAAAAACTTTCATAAATTGGTATATAGACTAATTATTTCTCTGAAATCAACATAACCTACAGAAATAGGTTACATTTCACTCTTTTTATTATCACATAATTGCACTTTCCATGTATATTTTGCTATGAAATACTAATTTTAAGTTAATTATCGCAGGATAGGTAATAGGGAACAAGTCTTCCTGAATAAAGGAAATCATTATTTTGATGAATTTCCGACTTATTTTCAATAATTGATCAGAACAGTGTGCCATTTTTCTGAAACTGACATCAAGAACACTACCAGAGGGCTCCACAGTTAGGTTAGTTTTTATATATGTATATATGTATGTATATATAGGTTAGTGATAATCAATTTGAAAATACCAGCTACATTGAAAACGGTTAGCTAGAATGATAGGAATGCACCACAAGCCTTCCAGGCTTAGGCATTCACTCCAGACTAGCTAACCATGCAACTTAATTTAAGAAAATTATTATATGATCCAATGTAATACTTACCTCATCACTGAATAAAGAATCTGAATCTGAATCTGAACTTACATAGGCGTACCGATTTAGTTAGCTGAGGTAAAGAAAGTAAGGTAAAAGAGTCAAATGGGAAAAAGGTAAAATACATAGCCGGACATTTGAAATATTTATATGGGTATTTATTTATGAACGTATTAAATTAAATTCAAAGGACAACTATCTGAAGGATTTGAAATTAGTAAAAAATTATTTTTTATTGTGATGGCTGATTGTGAAAATAATGAAATAAAACAAAACACAATCACATCATCATAACAATATAAATATATATATATATATATATATATATATATATATATATATATATACAGGGTGTCCGGTAAACCTGTACAATATTGCACTGGTGATAGACCAGGTCATGACTGTTCAGGATATCAGAATTTCACTCCAATGAAAATCTTACCGTTTTCGAGATAATGGGCATATTTTGAATTTCTGGAAAATCGCTACCTCACCTTGGATTTTTGAATGCCATGTCTACACAGGAAGACTAATTCAAATATCTTTGCTGCTGAAGATTACTAATGAGTGATGCTTCCAGACGTATAAAACAGTTTTTCAGAAATTGATACAATTTTTCGAGAAATGGGGGTAAAATGCCAGATTTAATTCCCACCAATTATTTGTTAACAACTTTGACATTATTGTCTGAAGAATCTATAACCATGTGGAGGTGGGAATGTAACACAAAAAATTGAGCATTTTGTCCAGACTCTAAAATTGTATATAACTTGTTATAATTATTTTTGGAAGGAGTGGTATTCCGATTATATTAGAGTGTGGTATTATTCTGAGCTAAAATCAACTCTTACGACTTTGTGAATAATGTGTTTTATTTTTATCTTATCAAGATGAAATGATGAAATAATTATGATTGGTAACGAATCAATTGCTCAGAAGCATTCAATGAAATGTAAAAAAGTACATACTACTTGAACGTTTTCTTTAATTAACATACAATGTGAACCACAATATCGATTATTCACACTGAATAATATTACAATGAATGTTCGAATTGTTTCCCATCCCAATCTTATGCAGATACGACATCTTCTCAAGAAGGTCCTTCTCAAATGCGTAATAGCCCCCGAATCAGCGATTCTCTGAGCGGCAGTGTGAATACGCCGTCTCAATTGTTTCACGTCAGTTAAAGGTGTGGCGTAAACTAGTTCTTTCAAATTGCCTCAGTCGAAAAAATCCAATGGATTTGAATCAGCTGACCTGGGCGGCCACAGGATTGGGCCACGGCGTCCTATCCATCGTCGTGGATCCATTTTATTCAAATATTGCCGAACTCATGCGTCGTAATACGCCGGGTGGCCATCATTTTGAAGCCACATTGTTTGTCTCAGTACTAAAGGTACATTTTCTGAAAGAGGGGACAGTTCATTTTGCAAGAAATTCAGATAAATGTTGCCATTCAAAGTTTGTGGCCGATTACTTCGTAATTTAAAATTCCCGTCCATAAGTTTATCTTGAACTGTGGTTGTGATCTGTCCTTCCTCATTGAATTCGGATTTTCTAGGGTATAGCTGTGCAAGTTATGCATATTCGTATATCCATCTCGTTTGCATAAAGAATCATCTGACCACAGAATTTTTTTGAAAAAGTTCGGATCCTCACGGTTTCTTCGTAACATTTCACGGCAGAATCGTACTCTTGCCGGGTAGTCCCTCCTAAGTAATGCTTGGACGCGTTAGATTTCTCTTACAGAAATACTTGGGTCTTCATCAATTTCTTGCAGTACTTCTTCATCATTATCGTGGTGCAGTCTCCCTTCGCCACCTCGATTTCCAGGAATTCTGCCTTCCAAATGAGAGTTGTGATTTCTTATGGAAACACAAGAACTTGCATGTGATGCATTCGGATATCGTTGTGCATGACGCGCAGCTGCAGCAGTAGCACTACCTCTACATTCACCATAAATGTAGTGCATTTGCGCATATTCTCGGGAAGTATAACGTGTGTACGGCATGATGGTGAAATAAATACTGCTGGATGAAACAAATTGAGTACCCATATTTTCTATCTTCAATACACAATAAAAACAAAAAGTGTTAAAAAAATCTGGTACAGGACAAAAGTAAGATGCGCAAAAAATCATGTTTAGCAATATATCTGTCGATCTCTGAAACTTCGTTGGAGTCTGGATGTTGGACAATTGCGACATTTATAACAATAATCACCGGCACACAAAAAAAAAAGTTGTCTGTGCACCGGGCGCCACCTATCTACGGGCATGTTTTTCGACCCGCTGAACACGAATTTAAAGTCAGTTTAGGCCGTCCGGGCTTCAATTTCGAGTAAATTGCAAAAAACCCCGGAAAATAGCGAAAATTCGATGTTTTGGCAAGAAATTTTTTTTTGAGATCTAATGCAAGCATAATTTTCATGTATTTTGATCTGTTAAATACTAATTTCGATCGTACTTCAATCATAAACCGTTTTAAATCTAAAAAAAATGTAAAAAATCATCAAAAATTACAAAAATCGAAGAAAATTGGGATTTTGTTTTAATCTATCTGAAAACGTTCTGCGGTTTTTTACCGGCTGAAACTCACCACAAACGTAACAAAATTGATCAGGACTCTTATTGCATAGATGGGAATTGCTTCTTGTAATAGTATACTCTCCAGTAGCCAAGTTTTCCACTACTGAAGAGCTGCAGTCGCTGGATGACGACGCCTGCGGGCCTGCTTTCTCACCCTGACCAGACGCCGATACTGGGTTTCCGAATCCCTGCATCGTAAAGTACTCATCACTTTTACCTGCCATGACGGCACACACGCCGTTAACCCAGGGACTCTGCCAGATGGTTCTGTTGCCCACCGTCACCCCGAGGAGGTGCCTTGGTTGCAAGTACAAGCGATCATGCAATGAAATGAAGTCTGCACTTCGAAGAAGTTGAAATTCCAACACGATGACAAATGTTTACTAAATAAAGGAAAAGGTGGAAAAAGAGGTATCCACATCGTAGATCATTTGAGAATGAAACAGTACAATACACTCGAAAAACCGTTAAAAATTCAATTTGTGTACATTCTTGGATCTTAATCTTGTATTTTAGAAATAAAAAATACAAGAAATTTATTTAATTGTGTTTAAAGAAAATTTTTCCATTTTTTCAGCAGCAATTTTCTGCTATTTTATCGGTTTTTTGCAGTTTTATGAATGTTTGAGGGGACTATGGGCCAAATTTATTGCAGAATCAGAATTTTTTATCTTGTCAAAATATCGAATTTTTGCTATTTTTGGGGTTTTTTGCAATTTACTCGAAATTGAAGCCCGGACGGCCTAAACTGACTAGAAATTCGTGTTCAGCGGGTCGAAAAACATGCCCGTAGATAGGTGGCGCCCGGTGCACAGACAACTTTTTTTTTTTTGTTTGCCGGTGAATTCATGTATTAATCGGTGCCATGTCGTATAACCGACCACTTAATTTCGATGTTAATTTTATTAGGCTGATTACGTTAAAAGTTCATTTTGTGAAAATACTCTTTAATGCTATCAAGCAATTTATTCGTTATTATTGATAATCATTTCCACTCTTCATCTTGATAAAATCAAAACAAAACACTTTTTGGGCGAAAGTATAAAAGTTGATGGAAGTCTAGAATAAAACCACACTCTAATTCATTGGAAATATCACTCCCTCCAAAAATAATTTCGGTACGTTTTATACCATGGTAGAGTCTGGACAAAATGGGCATTCTTTTGTTATGAATGTACACCTTCAAGTGGTTATGTTTTTTTTCAGACAATAATGTCAAACTTCTGTTAATAAAAATTGGTGGGATTCAAATCTGGCATTTTATCTCTATTTCTTGAAAAAATTTATCAATTTCTGAAAAACTGTTTCATACGTAAGAAAGCATTACTCATCATCAATCTTCAGCAGCAAAGATATTTGAATTAGTCTCAATTTGTAGACATAGCTCTCAAAAATCCGAGGTGAGGTAGCGATTTTCTAGAAATATATAAAATTCCCATTATCTCGAAAACGGTGAGATTTTTACCGAGGTGAAATTTTGATTTTCTGAACAGTCATGACCTGGTCTATCACCAGTGCCAATACTGTACAAGGTTTACCGGACACCCTGATATATATATATATATATATATATATATATATATATATATATATATATATATAGGTCAAATAGGCGATGTGCTCTTTGAAATGAAATATTCCCTTGGGCATTCTGAAACATCAAATCTATTCAATGAATTTGTGTAGTGGAAATGTGTCTTTGAAAATGGGTTGATCTACTCAAATGTCGCGATATAAAAATAAATTGTACTTTTCCGAACATACTGTTATAGTTGAGACCGTGCAGCCGAAATCTGCCCGCGGATTAGATAATATTTCGTAGAGGATTACGCGTATAAATCGCGCAGAAGTCCATTCAAAATCCATAACACATTCGTATAGCCAAACATCGAAGAATGTGCAGAATGTGAAGCCCACCGTAGTTCATACATCGCTGGCATATTTCGTGTATGTGGTGGTATGCGAACCGGACTTTTGTCATAGAATGAAATATGGGAAATCCGAACTATTGCAGATTTTGTACCGTACTCATACATTACGTTCGATGTTGATGTATTTCAAAACCGTATAGGTTTTCGATCTGGGTGATTTGTGCTATTTCGATATTGGGAGGGAATGAATCCAACGCTGGAATATTATCGATGATAGGTTATCGGGATGTGGATTGACCGAATTTTTCGTTGGGATTGCAGATTTTAAACCACAAAATATTTTATTATTCTCGAGGAATAGTTTTCCAGAAAGCATCCAAGATGACTACTGAAGACATGAGTGGATGAATGAATGAAAAAAACTACATAAAAAAACTTTGACCTTACTTTACTAAAATTTTTTGTAACATTACACCTCAACTGTAATTGATGGCTTCTGGATAAAAAATATTCACGAGCCAAAAGTAAATCTAATTTAATATCGAATCCATCATTCCTTGTAGGCATTTTCAAAGAAATATCGTTGACAGACACGCTTTTTTGTTAGACCTATTAGGCGTTCCAAAATTCCATACTCAGATGAGGATGAAATCATATTTATAGGAATGAAGGAGGCTCAAAGTTATCTCCACATTCAATGGTAAAAATAATCAGTTGATTGGTGAAATATGTTTCGAGTCTATCCCAAACTCATCTTCAGTCTAAAAACTAAAATTGTTCAATGAAAAATTGAGCAATGGACTACTTCAGAAATTGAAATCACGTTGATAGAGTTTATGGATTCCTAGAGAAAAGGTGAGGCTGCTATGCAGGTCTGAACACCCAAATAGTACCATAACATCTGGCTAAAAATTTCCTTTCGAATTGTTGAAAGATGCTTCTGAATATAACCAAGTGATGAAAACAAAAATCTATTGTAAGTTTAGGTCTATCGAACAAAAGCGTTACCAAATCCCTTAATACCTTTGATGTCACTTTGAGCCAGTTTCATACGTTTTTTCAACGCTAATCCTAGCAGCAATTCAGAATAATCTCGACATTGGCTCAATGTAGGGCACGATATATTTTATGATTCCGGTGACAACAAATATCTAAAATACTATTGATTATACCTCAGATATTTTGGCAATCTTAGAATGTACAGCAAAGGAAGTCAATTTCAACATGTATGTTATACTATTTGGTATGATATGGTCAAAGATAACTACGCTTATAAAACTGTAGGGATTTTTCGATCTAATGCAATTAATATATCATTAAAAATGAATTCCACTAATTTGAAAGATCTCCTCTTCCAATTATTATCAAGATAATTCCTTTATGGGAACATAAACAAAAATAACTTTATTTGGGGATTTGAATAAAAAAACTCAATACAGAAAGATATTTCACAGTAGTTCCAAAATATTTTGTGTGGGTCCGGATTTATATCTAATACACATTGTTCAACTAGGGATAAAATGGATTCACGTATCTGTATTGATAATTCAATCTACACTAATATTCATAGACAAATTACACCCATCAATCTCAGAACAATTATTACTGGTCATTCCCCAATTATTTTATATTTGGAGAGCATGTTACGGTAAAAACTGAAGAAATGAACTGAAATAAATGATTTATCATGAAAAACTGAAATACATTATTCATCATGGAAAACTTCGAAGAACAAACATGACAGGACAGTAACGCTAATCATAAAGAAACATAATTGGATAATAGAAGCAATCATGACACCAATGAACAGCTCAAACCAAATGTAAAAAAAATGGTTTAGTCAAAGAGGTAACCTTGATTTACTGAATTATTTATAATATCACAGAAGTAACCTCATTAATATAATGAGAAATGCAAAAATCAAATATTAACATAAAACAAATAGGTGCAATGCAAAAAACTGTGGGATATAGTTGAGACGTCTGCTGTCATGAAATGGCGAGAAATAAGGCGGAAAAATATCAAGGTTTATGAAAACTAAACCAAAAAAATCGCAGATAAATTTCCAACATTCCACTGATATGGGAGAAAACCCAGCCCATGAAATGAATGATTAGGAGGTGAGAGATAATTCCCATTACAAAATACTGTATATAGAAGAAACGAATGAGATGCAGAACAAAACCATAATATATAATAATAATGTGATAAGGCACAATATAATGGCTGAAACTCTCAAACATGTAGATATAATTTCTATTCCAATAAATCATGAGTAAAGGGAGATACCCATGATTCTACGAGAAACTGGCAAAAATGAGACGTTTACATGCGACACATAATACTCGAACTCCATATGTATGAAAAACAATATTTGAAATTCAAATGTATGAAATAAATATATATATATATATATATATATTCTTCTGTGGATTTTCTTGGTTTCTGGTTTTAGACTAAAAAAATTCAGTGATTCATAATTGAATTTTTAACTGTTTTTGGTTGATCACTTTCTTTGAGATTCTGGCGAAGTTTTATAATTTTAAGTGTATATTATATATATATATATATATATATATATATATATATATATATATATAAACCTACCACCATATAATGAACTAAATATACAATGTGATAACGGCAACTCTTTAAAAATAGAGTCTGTTGATGAAATCAAATATCTGGGTATATACATAGACTCCCACTTGAGGTGGGAAGAGCACATTAATTATATAATCAAAAAATTAAGATCCATGTTATATAGATTCAAGAACATCTCCGACATAATAAATAATAAATATCTGAGGATATTGTACTACGCTTTGGTCGAAAGCCACATTTCCTACGGACTCATAGCATGGGGTGCCGCCTCAGCAACACTGATCGAAAACTTACAGAAAATTCAAAAGTGCATCCTCAAAATGATCTACAGAAAACCGAGGATGTATCAATCTGATAGACTCTACCAAGAAACGGCATTGATGAATGTTTACCAACTTTATGCAAAAACGATCCTTTTAAGACAGTACAAAAATAAATCGTCCCTGGTACACATTCAACACTCTTACGATACAAGATACAGAAACAAATTCGTAATACCCAGAGCAGAAAAAACAATAGGTCAAAGATGTCACACCTTTTTAGGACCGAAACTTTTCAATGAGCTGCCATCGGAATTTAAAAGAAACAATTCGTTCCAAATGTTCAAGAATAAAATTAAAACTTGGCTCTTCACCATTCCCTTGAGCACACTACAAAACTTCATATCCACAAACAGAACATGTTATAGTCTAGCACCATCCAATTTAACATCTTAGTTGTAGTTATAATTAAAGTTTATTATTGTTATTATTATATATATACGTTTATGTGTGTGTGTCTATGTATGTGATTATTGTGTGTATGTATGTACTGAGTATAATTTTAATAGTTATGGGATTATAAAAGCGATGCAATAAACACAGATAGTGCACCACGCGCGGAATCGTTTCCTTGTGGTTGTCTGTGTTTATTCACCACGTCAGTGTTCACATATCTTTTATACATAGTAATCTATTTTTTTTTTACTGAACCCCTAATACATTACACACAAGCTATTGCAGATTTTTTTTTCTTTTTTTTTCTTTCACGTTTATTTTAAATCTTCATACTTCTGTTTTCATGTCTCATTCTATTGTATTTGGAAAATTTATGAAATAAAAATTATTATATGTTTGTCCAAATATTGACATTCACCAAATCATAAAAAACACATTTGTTTCATGTTATACATTACTTGTTATTATGATTATAATCTATTTTTTTAACCATTTTATTAGTTATTAAGTATTTATCTTGTACCTTAGTCTATGTTTGTTTGAATATTTTATTACTTTTTCAAATTATTGATTACATTCAATCTAGCTACTTGCACTCAAGCCCTACGCACAGACTTGTTCTACTGTAGGGTTTTCAATTTATTCCCTCCTCCTTTTATTGTATTTCACTTATATGTAATGTAATTCAAAAGGCGTTGTGTGAATACAATTATTATTATTATTATTAATAATAATGACTGACTGCATATATATATATATATATATATATTGTAATTGTTTTGATGAATTGGAAATATTGTATATATTGTTTTTGTATATTGAAATTGCTAATTATTTTTTGCTATTCTTTGTGAACCAAATTTATATGATATAGATAGATACTTTTGCCCTGTATAATAATTTGTATGTGGTAATAATAATTGCCAACGAACGTCACTGTTCTCTCGTCACGTAGCTGACAATTGTTATTCCTTTTCTCACCACAGCTAGCACAGTTGGTACGCCCTCATCTCAGATAGCCGGTTCAAAGCAATTTAGCCACTACTTGATATGTCAAACTCAAGTTATTCAATGGTCGTAGGTATGTTTGTTGATCATTGTGAAAGAACAAACAACAAAATATCAAAAAACAATTATCTCCTTTATTCAGGAAGACTTAAGTTTACCTGGCCTACGAGAAATAACTCATACTAATGGGAATATACAAATATTCACGGATAATCATAAAATTGAAATCATGGATAGATAAACAGAACAGAACCTTTTTCCGTGAGAGTAAAGTTTTCTGTTATTGTTCAAAATAAGGTGAAATAAAGTTCTTCAGATGTGGAATACGTTATTGGTGAAATAGTTCAGGACCGAAAGTGCACTATTAAAGTTTTTATAACTGCTGGAGATGTCGGTGTTTCAAGATATGCCCTGAAACTGGATACCTTGTCACTACAAGCGCTATCAGGAACTCCAATACCATAAATCAGGAACCATACAGATGCGGAAATCAGCTTTGGAGACGTGGAAATGATATATAATCAAGGTAATACTGGTTTTGCTCTTCAAATGTTGGAATTCTTCCAATTTTTGTTCTCTCAAAATGTTGCGTCCATTCCCTTCTAATTTTATTTTCAATCTCCTCGTTGGCTTTGTTTGTTGTTGCCTCGATACAAGTTTCCCTTCCTGTTTTCCCATTTGAATTTTTGAATTCGCGCACTAAATTGTCACATTTCACTGTTTAGGTTTATCTTACTCAATTTATATATCCAACTATTTTTCCATACTTATTACTATTTACAAATTCTAATACCAATTGCTATTCCTTCACAATTTCCAATTTTTACCTATGACCATCTATTCTCTGATTGGCTATTATCATGAAGACGTTTGCTGTTCTACCATTGGCTACCTTTAGTTAGCTACAATTTCATATACTGTATGTTTCAAATTTATAAATGTGTTGATTACTGTTTATTCCTGAAAATTTTGTAAATTTAGACTTTTTATTGTTTTTGACAATTATATTTATTAATTTTGACATTTTTATCTATCCATATTCTACCTAGGCTCACAATATACATAGTAATTATTCTTTTTGTGGGTTTTTTAAAATTTACAACTGGCATAACATAACATAACAAAATATATATATATATATATATATATATATATATATATATGTATATGTATATATATAATAATAATATTTAATCACTCCAACATACATTTTTGTTCACATTGTCATTTCATATACAGGTATTGGTGGCAAATAAACAAAGAGTTCCATTTTAACCGTGAGGTTGTGCATGGATTGATTATGTTTTTAATGATGTGGTACAAGTGCAATGTGGTTATGTTAGTATTGATCATATTTAACAGATTATATGATATGGAGTAGGACACATATATTTTTGTAAGTAGAGAAAAAAAATTTATAGGAATATTTTGTTTAGTTCGTGTTTCATATCTGTGCTCTATTTTTCTAATCAAGTGTTTATTTTTATATAAGTATATAATTGTATTGAATATTATAATTATATATATATATATATATATATATATATATATATATATATAAGTATATTCCTCACATTTGAAATGATCAATGGGCACTGCCGTCCCACAATTTGAAACCATCCGATCCTGAAAAGGTGTTATCTGCTGACCAACTTCACGGGAAATTACCACTTTTGCCGGTGCCCATATTTCATTCCGGTGTGACAGGGTAATTTTTCACCCCATTGGCGAACTATCCTGTATACGACACGTAATTATTCAAGATCGATAACACTAATAGCTCTGCCGTACGTATATTATACAATGAACCCACATTTAAATAGTAAATTCTCGCCTAATGTATCGTGTTCATGTAGTTACGAGTTGGTTTGTAGATAAAAGCGGTCTTCGTCGAACTCAACAGACATACCTTGGGGGCATTCGGTCGGGCTCTTGTTCTGCATCTGCAACGCAATGCAGGCGGGGGACTTTCCACTTGTATCTATTTTTCCAATGCGGTCATTGAAAAACTAGCAGTAATTGGCACTGCAGAAAACTCCTCTCATTTGGAAAATATTCCCATGGAAAATCAGATAAAAAGGTCCATAAATCATGGTTCTCTCAGTAAAATTAGACAGAAGTAATATGATAATAAACTGGTGAAGCATGGAGATCCTCAAGGCTCAGTGCTTGGGCCCCTATCTACAGTGTGACCCATTTAAAATGGAACCACCCCTGTAGAATACGCATTTTTCAGTCAATCTGTAATATTAAGCATCAAAAACTGTATCTTGACACAAATTTTCATAACTTTGGTTTCATTTCCAAGGCACTCTATGGTTTTTCTTCTTTGTCAAAAACAGCAAAAGTTTATTAGGCAATTTTTTTCCAAATTTGACTACACCACTGGATTTGTAGTCGTTATAAATGAAAACCATCAAAATTTCATTGAAAAATATTGGTTAACAACGAAGTTACAACAACTTTAATTTTGGAAACAAAGTATTTGATTATAATTTTTATTTAGATTGCAGACATATTTGAAATCTGGCAACACTGCCGATACAAAGTAGGGCACAAGTGAATTTGTACAGCGAAAATCCGAAGTCAATAGCTCATTCCGTTCAACAGTTATAACTACTGGAAGTATGGTAATGTGAGCGATTTGTGGTGTACTAAATCACAGCCTACTATTGATTTAGTACAATACCTATGCCCAATGTATCAGTTCAGCTTTTCTCAAATTATTTATACCTTCTCTAAAAGCTTGTTTCAGTTGTGTTTTGCAGAATAAAAAAGGAACATTTGTTTGTCCTGCTTTCTGTTTTATTATTGAATAAATAATTTTGATACTTTAAAACTTGATTCGGTTCATTTCGTTTCTATCGGCTATTGAAAACTGCATAACTTGAAAATGAATTCTTAATTTTCTGTTATTTTCGAATACACTTATAACCAAACTTAAATAAATGATTTTAAGGGAATATAATTCACAAATCGCTCACATTACCATACTTTCAGGAGTTATAACTGCAGAACGGAATGAGCTATTGGCTTCGGATTATCGCTGTACAAATTCACTGGTGTTCTACTTTGTAGCGGCAGTGTTGCCATATTTTATACATGTCTATAATCTAAATGAAAATTAATATCAAATACTTTGTTTCCAAAATTAAAGTTGTTGTAACTTCGTTGTTAACTAATATTTTATTCATGAAATTTTCATGGTTTTCATTTATAACAACTTCGAATCCAGTGGTGTAGTCAAATTTCAAAACAAAAATTGCCTAATAACCTTTTGCCGTTTTTAACGAAAAAAAAAAACATAGATTGCCTTGGAAATGAAACTAAAGTTATGAAAATTTGTGTCAAGATACAGTTTTTGATGCTTAATTTTAATAAAAAATCTGAGAATTACTGAAAAATGCGTATTTTACAGGGGTGGTTCCACACTGTATGTAAACGATATCTGTAAGTACTTGAATAACAGCAAATGCGTCATGTTTACTGATGGTACATCATTCATAACCTAAAAATATACAGTAAAATACTTGACACACTCAATAGATGAATTAGGAAACAGGGCAGACGAGGGGTTCTAAGCAAACTACTTGAAAATAAACAGAAATAAATCACAGATTTTTTTTAACAAAAACAACTTTTGGTACTAGCATTGAATCAGAATCAATTCACCATGAGGTGAGTCTGTTTCAGAATACTGAATTATCATTGGATTCCACAGCAACAACCAAAATGTTAGGAGTTGTCTTCGACAACAATTTACAATGGAAGCCACAAGTAGATAATTTGTGCAAAAACTCAGAAATTCCTGCTACTCTCTCAGGTTTCTCTCCAATCACTGCAGTCAAAAGATTCTACTTACGCTTTACTATGCGAATTTCAATTCTCTCCTGGGGTATAGCATACTGAATTGGGTTGCTCTGTGGGTCGAGTGTTCATAATACAGAAATATGCAATAAGGATCATTGCTAAGTTGGGATTTGGGGATTCCTGTAGGGAAGCATTCCAGTACTCAAAAATATTAACAGTTGCAGGACTATATATACTTGAGGCGTGCACATATACATATTGGCTGCCAACAGACCACCACATACCCATTTGACACGAAATGCCCACTTACTCCTACCCAGTCAACATCGCACTGCACTCTTCCAAAAGAGCTTTGAATATCAGGGATGCAAAGTGTACAACAAACTGCCCGATGACATTAAAGCTTCAGGAAATGTACATATTTTCAAGACAAAAGTTGAGCAGCTCTTATTGTCAAAAAACTGCTACACTGTTGAGGAATTTCTGTCGTAACTTGTTTTATAACGTGAACGTTTTCTTTATATACACTCAGAGTTAGTTATTGTCATATTTTTATATTTATATTTTATATTATTTATTATTATTGTTTGTGACGTGTATGTGATGTTCCTATATACGTCCGAAGATTTTAGATTGTCTCTTTTCGACTATTGCTTGATTTTATTGACGTTTTTCTATTTTTTATTTGTATTTCCACACTGTTGATGTGCAAATTAATTTGTGAAAATATAGAAATTATTATTATTAATTTTTTGTCGGTGTGATCTTCTGTCTGGTTCCAGTGATGCCGATATTTTGCTAATTTTAAAAATTTGGTTCTGGACCTGGTAACAGCATTTCAGGCGGCTCTCGAATGTGTTGATCAGCTTCACCATAGACTGTTGTGCCAGCAGTTCTGAATTCATTTACTTGCAATTCATTGCAGTTTTCATTGATCTCCAACTGGAAGATAGATTATGAAAGTGTTTCCCACCATAATAGATTATTATGTATGAACAAGGTAAGCCAGGGTTTTGCTTCAGTTTGGAAGACCGCTGTGTATTGTGTAAGTGGGGCTATATTGGGTGTGTATGAGATACGGTACGCCACCAAAACTGTGTACAGTTTTGAAGGGAACAATTTGAAATTCGTGGACTTTTGATGGAGTCAAAGAATCACTACATTCGGTTTCAACAGTTGGGGACACAACTTGACGAATATACACTAGATGATTCAATTAAACAGTAGTGGCAATGTCTGATACATGGAATTGAAATATTGGGTTTATATGAAATTGTAACGTTTGAATTTTTCATTGATCATAAATTGTCTAAAAATGAAAAGTTACTCCATGGCCTGGTTATTCAAACGGTGTTCATCGTCAGTTTATCCGATCTTGATTCTATCGCTATAGATTGCTTTAGAAGTGCGGGCAGAGCTTGAGTTATAAGCAATCTGCAACCATATTCGTGTTTTTTTTTTCATTCAGGGTAGTTCATGAATGATTTTTAACCGACGAAACCAAAAAGGAGGAGGTTCTCTATTCGACCCGTATATTTTTTTTTCATCATATTTCTTTATGTATGATAACGCATAACTTTTTACTGAGGCGTCCGATTCCGATAATTCTTTTTTCAGTGGATAGGGTGTACTTCGAATTTGGTCCCATTTGGATTTAAAAGATGAAATCCATCCCTATGGGTAGCGAAATGAAGGATATTGATCACTCACCCTCTGAATTCTGGTCCGTTAACCGATTCTATCAGGCATAACTTTGTACTGGGTTCTCCGATTTGGATGATTCTATAGGGAATACCTTATATTTGGATTCCGAAAAGAATTAGCCACCCTTACGGGTAGAAAAATAGGGGATAATTGATTTTTCACTAGTGAACATTGGCACACACATACGTAGTTGACAATGATAGAGCGCTACTGACATTATTCTTGTTCCACATCTGTCAAAATCAATATATTTTATGAGAGGATGGAATGATATACAGAGTAATGAAATAAACTAACCAGAACAACGAAAATAATTTTTATTACACCAAATAGTAAAAGTAGATAATCATTGATTTGTTGAAAATATGAACAGGATGTTCATGAAATCAGATGTGGAATAATCTGCGACTGAAAGATAATCATATTATTTAACTGGTAATAGTTGAAGTAAGGTGGGTAAGTAAGTATTTTGGAAGTAATCAAAAAACAAGTAGGTAGTAATTGGTAGATTTTAGCCACACAAAATTTAAAATTAAAAACTTTTTAACAAAAAATTAAACCGACGAAATACGGAACTGAAAAGTAAAATAAAATTTTAAACAAGAATTACGACGAATCATGAAAGAAAAATAAAATAAACCTTCTTAGCCTAAATTATAATTGAGCTCCTAAACTAATGTAAGTAACTGATTTTGAGTCGGCGCCAAACAAACTAGCAATTGAATAAGGTGAAGCGTAAAATGATGGCAGCGAGATGCACGGCTGCGTTTTGATGACTGCTTTCATAGATAATTGTTTGTTTGGCGCCGACTCAAAATCAGTTACTTACATTAGTTCTCAATTATCATTTAGACTGAAAAGGTTTATTTTATTTTTTGCTTTTCAGTTGATTTTTTCGTCGGTTTAATTTTTTGTTAAAAAGTTTTTATGGCTCATACTGTTTCATCGATGACAATGTTTTTGGAGTTTTGACGTCTGTTCTGAGTCCTGTTCCTTCATGTTGTTCAGATAGTGAGAGAAGATCTCAATAAGTTGATGTTCATAAATTGACTGTTGGGTTGTCCTATGTATGTCATTCAAAGCTTGGCATGTCGTATATGCTTTAAAACTCATTAATATGCTTGGAGGATATTTAATAAATTATGAATAAGAACATTGGCTGTTCTTATGTCACGTTTCTTTGAAATTCTGACAATTTTAGGACAAGGTGTAAGTTGTCCAGTACCGAAAAATCTTGTTAAGTCTCTCCTCCATTTTGATTCCATCTACCACTGTCAGGATTTTGAGGTCATGATAAATATCCTAATTTCTGACATATCATTTTGTACAACTTGACCTGAAAAACAATACGCATTGACAACAGCATTTTGTTATTTTGAATGATCGTTTATGAACTGATACAACTAAAAACAGAGTAATATATAATCCAGTAGCGAATAAATTTTTTTGTGGTAACATGTGGTGGTCACCAATGACTCCTAACTTGGGCTGGTTATGAATTAAATTATGTCTTGTTCCCTCAGTCTCTCCATTAATTTTGATATGAAAATGAGCCACTCTAGTGAACCCTGATGAAGTAACCAGTCTCTGTTCATTATAGAAATGCAATGTTGCATGCATTCGCCTTTCTACCAATTGGTTCTCCACCTATTTGCCCTGCGTCCATCCCACAATTAGTGCGAATATACATTACATTCTATAGCTCTGTGGCTCACAAATCCGCATAGCTACTCTTTTGTAAGCCGGTGGTCTCTGATGGAGAACTCGTGTTTTCCGCACATACATGGATAAGATTGCGTAAACTCCGGGGGGTACTGGCTGACCAAACTTTGAAGCGCTGCAGGCATCGTCGCTATCCTAGACGTCCTCAAATCTATGCACTGAGCAGTTTGGTCGATGGGACAAGGAGGTTCAACGCAAAATCTAGCAGAAATAAACTCGGAAAATTACGAAAAATGGTGTTGAAAAAATGTATACCCAATTCACCTTCCAGATCAGTGGTGGTCAATGCATCGTGTCATGAATAAATCCTATACATCAAATTTCTTGAAGACGGAAATGATGCGATGGCTTTCTGACAGGAATATATACCTTTTATGCCAACTATGTACGTACCTCAACTTTACGAAATAATCAAGGTCCAGAAAACGCAATATTTCACCTACAAATTCGATCAGTTGTTAGAAGAATGCGATCATATCTGCCCAGTTCACAGGAAAAACTGATAAACAAACTATACACGTATGGTGTCCGAGGACCAGCAAATACAATCTTCAAAACTATCTATCACACAGAAGCCAACGTGTCAAAATCGGTGACAGCACTAGCTGTTCTCGCGAAATTTCTGTTGGGGTACCACAGGGCACAGTGTTAGGTCCGATACTGTTTTCAATTTATATTAATAACCTAGTTGACATTAGAAATATCAAAGGTCACCTCATTTCATACGCTGATGATACAACAATGATTTTCAAAGCTGATACATGGCAACAGGCATAAAAATGAAGCAGAACAAAGCTTAGAACACATACAGATATGGTTGAATGACATTCTCATCAATCTCAATGTTTCAAAAACTAAATTATAACATTTTCCCCTCAAAATAACCAACAGCCCGAAATGCAAAACATTCGGATACATCAGCCAAATTGCCCCAAAATATCTTACAATTGCCCAAATATTGAGAAAGTGGCGACTATAAAATATCTAGGTGTATTTTTGGACTAGCATATGACATGGAATGAACACGTCTCCCTTATGGTCAAATGACTTAGGCAACTGACATATAAAATATACAACCTTCGAGCTGTTCTAACCAAACAAAACCCGATGATAATTTACAATTCCCTGGTTGAATCATTAATGAGATATTGTATAAGAGTATGGGGTGGAGTATTCGAGAATGTACTGAATAATATTCAAGTGACCCAAAATTCAATTGTAAAAATAATCTTTGGAAAACCTAAACGTTTCAATACCCAACTATTGTATAAGGAAACTAATTCACTTGACGTCAGAAGTCTATACGCGTTCTAATGTCTCTTTCATATCTATTCCAACAAAATAACTCAGAACACGATTAAAACTAAGAATACCAGATATGCACAAAACATGTCCGTACAATTCTTTGAAGAAAGTCATATGCAGAGAACAATATTTTATTTTAGTCCAAAACTATATAATATATTATCAGGCGGTATAAGAAAAACTTCCAATTCCAAAATATACAAAACAAATATCAAGAATTTCATTATTAATAACAACCAACTTATAATGACCCTCCTGAAAAACACAATTTTATAATATAGAATCCGTTACCCAATAAGAATATTTTTTAACCGAACTGAATATATTGTAAATATAAAATCACGGTTTTACGTTGCACCAACCTTTTTCACTGCTTCATCATGTCCTCACAGTATACTATAGATGTATCAGTACCATGTTCTCGCTCTACCAACTTTCTCTGTTATATCATATGTTCTCGGCTTATTATCTTATATTATATACCTACTCACTATTATATCTGTCCTACCATGTTCGATTTATAAAAGTTTCACCATGAGGCGGAAGATGGGGAGCAAAGAACAAGCCAAATGCGCTTAGTTTGCCTATCTCCGAATGGTCCAAATGATCTATGTTAAACAAATGTATAAGCTTTTCAAATAAAAAAAACTTCATACGGTTTTACGGCTGCCTCCATATCACCCGGATTTAAATCCAATCGAAAAAAATTGCGGATTAGTTGAAGGCTAGCAAAATGAGGACTGGTTGGTTATTTCAAGTTTTTCACATGTTAATTCTGCTTTCATTCGTTTCTGGGAAATGTTCTTGTATTACTTTGATAAACATTTTCCAAACAAGTTTGTTCAATATCACAGTAAAAAAAATGAATGGGTTTCGGATGAATTGAGGAAATGTAGTCGAAACCTTGAAGATTTACATAGAATGGCAATAAGTAACAGGGATTTTACAGTACATCAAAACGAAAACGTGACAGACTGATAATTACAACAAAAAAACAATTCTATCAAAATAAACTTACCAATTCAGAAAATTTGTCAAAAAGAGCCTGGCAAATTGTGAACTCCTTGGCTAACAAAATTACCATGTCAAAACGAACAAAAATCGCTCTATTTGACAGAAAAGATATCCCTGTAGAAGATGGAAAGGAGGTTGTGGACCTGTTCAATACATATTTTCAATCTATACCTTATGATACTATTCGTAAAATACCAATGAGCAAATCTGACTTCAGTTATTACTTACGATTTTCCAAAGCAAACATGAAATCGTTTTTTTTCGATCTGTATTCTGAATTAGAATTACTCAACATATTACACCTTAAATTGAGAAATAAATCCTCATATGGACATGACGAGGTTCCTATCTTTGTTTTGAAAAATTTTTGCCATTTTTTATTGCCACTCTCACACAAACTGTCATTTATCTCTCTCAACGGGAAGGAAGACCTTCTCAAGACAGAGAAACTGGTACCAATACATAAGAATGGTGATTCACGGCTTGCGAGGAACTATCGACCAAATACAATACTTTCCAGCTTTTCAAAAATATTCGAGTATGCTTTCCTTAACAGCTTCCTGCAATAAGTTCGAAATTTTCTCTAACAACCAGCAATGATTCCTACTTAAAAAATCTACAGTTATAGCAGCTGACTCGTATTATGATAAACTAGTGATAGACATAGGTGAATGCCCTGTTGGGATATTCTGTGATCTCAGTAGGGCGTTTAACTGTATCGATCATGGTATTTTACTGGATAAACTTCACAGATACGGAATAAGAGTTATTCCCCACTATTGGCTGCACAGCTTTCCCGATTCAAGAAGCCAATATGTTTCTTTCGACAATACTATGTCTTCAAAACGTGCAGGAACAGTTGGAGTCTCCCAAGGCTCGGTTTTGGGGCCTGTTCTTTTTATACTGTATCTGCATGATTTGGATAACTTACCAGTCCAGTCCTCTTTCACTATGTACGCAGATGATACATCGCTGATCATCTCGGATAAATCAGACAAACTTCTGTCAGATAAATGCAATGAGAGATTTTCGAGTGTAAAGGATTGGTTCAGTGCAAACCTCCTACATCTGAACACGGATGAAACGAAATCAAAAAGATTCCATAATCGTCAGAAAAGCTGTTCCGATGTGATAATATCTACAGAAATGTGTGATAATGTGAAAATTGTTCAACAAGTCGAATTTCTAGGCCTTGAAGTGGATGAATGTCTCAAAGGGAATAATAACTTTCGAACACTATAGTCCAAATTAAATTCCTACTCATATGAATTTAGAAATCTCAAACTAGTCCTTAACGAGGACCAACTCCTGAAATTATATTATGCTCGAATAGTCTCCAGACTAAGATATGGAGTGCGCTTCATTAGATGTTTTCATTGCACAGAAACGCATTATACGCACGCTAGTTGGGATGCCGTAGAGATCTCTTCAAGAATCTGGAAATCCTTATACTATCATCATTGTTAATTTTTGAATTCTGTATATATATATATATATAGATCGCGGTAACTTCACACCGAATAATTTCACGTATGAACACAAAAATTGCCAAAAAGACCATTTTTATATTTCTTTCAGTAGTACAAAAAGTCATTATAATTCTTCTAGAGCAATGGCTCCTCGGATTTACAATTCTTTGCCGGGTGAAATTAAAAATTTTGAAACAATTTATAGCTTAAAAAAAAATTAAGGACTTTATAGTGACAGAATGTTTCTATTCTGTAGAGGAATATCTTCAAACTTAAAATGTTACTTTTTTCTGTCTGTAGATGTATCGTTTCTGTTAAGGTTTAAGTTATTTGTAAGTATGTGTGAGTTATTTTTATTTAATTTTACTCCCTTTTACTATAATGACGAATCCAACACAATTTTCAAGTTTCAGATGGAAAACAGAGGAATTATTATTATTACTATTGGAACTCGATGATGTCAAAACTTTTTTTTGCAAAGTTACTCAAGAAACTTGAAAAATGTGTTGTGATCATGTAACTGAAACTGAAAATGAATATTTGGAAAAGGAGCAAATACTTGACATTACGATTGACCGCTCATTATAAACGTAGGTGATCAGTAGTAGTGACGACGAGTGACTAATTACCTATTCAAGTGAATTACAACAATAATTTCATACTTGGTTAAGTTATAGTAATACCAACTTTTATTTATTACTTCTTGTGCGTTCACCACTCAATAGAGTCGCACTCAAGGGAGGAGTTACCATTCTTTTGTCTGAAAAAAATGAGCTCTACTGGACAGAGAAGAATGAATAAAATCATATATTTGATCAAAAATATTGTTTTCATTTGGAGCATGCCTATTTATTTATGAGAACCCGTTTTAAGCAATCGATGTTCAGATGTGTTGTCTTCACATAGGTTGTCCTTCTCATCAATATGTGTAATCAATAAATATATGGCCGTTCTAGGTTATTAAACCTTAAAAATAGACAATAATATATTATCATCACTATTATTATCGATCATCATTCAGAATAGAATTGATTGGACTAGATTTATGAAAAAATACTCAACTTTAAAAGCAGAACTGTTTCCAGCCGGAATATTTATTTTTTCAGAATGCGAGAATCATGAAAACATGTTTTTGCCGAGCATGCAAATTCAGGCAATAAAAAAATTAATCGAGCTTTGCTACACATCACGCGAATTTTGGACTAGATCGCATATCAACAATAAACTTCCATTTACGTTCAGGTAAAACAAATATTTATTCGAAAGTCGTTCGACATTCAATTCAGTTGCACATGGTTACATCGAAAACAAATTACATACCTATTTGCAGCACGAGAGAAACATTTTTATTTATATAAATGCTTTTTGCTGCGAATGTAGGAAATTTATTTCCGCATGAACTGCCCTCTCGACAGTTCTCAACGGCATGCATGGTAAAATGCGCCATCTTCTTGAACGTATATGCGCTTTAAATGAGCAGTTATCCTAAATGATTCAACATTGCGAGATATTTGTGAGAAACATTCAGATTCCGAGAGGAGTTTCATATCTCCAAGATCATGTAATTGGAATAGATATTTCTTTACGCTGGAAAACGCTGTCGAGCTCTATTTCTATGCACAGATTTCATAATGGGCGTTGTTTAAGAATGAATTTATCTCGATATTGTATACAGGGGCGTAGGATAGCTATTTTTGCCGGTTGGTGGTGAAAATTGTATCATTTTCTCTCAATATGTCTGATAAAGTCTATTTAAATGCTTCAACTAGGTGTTCATATCAGTGGAAGCATCTGCAACTGAACACTTTATACATGAGAAACAAAGTTGCTATTTTTTACATACATTGTAGTAGAAAAAGTATAGTGTATAACTGACACAAACTGACTATTTCTTCTTCGTAAGATATTGATACTCGTAGGAAATGTATGTCACTCTGTTCTATTATATTGGTAATTTCCTATACTAGTGGTAGAAATATGACTATATTGAATTAGTGAGTGAATAACTTCAGGCACCTTATTCTGGAAATTACTTCTTTGGGAGATATGGCCCTCCAAATTGTAAAAAAGTTGTTTTTCCCTATCACACTCACACTCACTCACCCATTTATCCCTTGTGTCACCACATTCGTTGATTTGTATAAAATCCTTTCTTCCTTTTATTTTGACCAAAGTTTTGCCAAATGGAGTGACGTTGTTCGGAATTTATGAAACATACGTGGGAGTATTTATATAGAAGAGGGAAACATTCTCAAATAAATATTGGAAAGAAAGATCAACCTGGAAATATAAATAAATCAAAATGAATCAATTTGTTTGTTATATCTGCCAGAAAACAACTACTTTAGTGGCTAAGGATTCCGTTCTCAATCCCTACGTCCAACTTCACTTGTACTTGCCTCTTACTCATGAATTTTCTCTTTCTCTTATTCTAATTTTTTTTTTGTATTGTGATCTCAATTTTATTATACTAACATTGAATGCTTACTAGTATTAAAATCAAGATTTGCCATATCAACTCGCGATCGCTAGTAGCACATTTCCAGCAGCAATTTGAAGATTGTGTCTTTTTGAAGTTTGATATAATACTGGTCAGATGAATGTTATTAACACATATATAACACGACGTGTGCCATAATGATTGTTTCCATTTTTGACATGTCACAATGACAACTATTTTAAAAGGAGTAAGTATATGTGTAGTTCAAATATTAGTAGGTTAGTGAGCTGTGCTTTGCCATTTCCTTGACAATGTCAGGTTGTAACAGCAATATTTCTTTATCTGCTGTCAAACACAATTGTCACGTAGAATTGAATATAATTCAAATAATAATGAGTGATTCCATAATGAGCTTCCTTATGTCATCAAAATTGAGTGACATAACGTTGTCATTATGACATGCCATCAGATAAATGATTTTAAAGCACTCTTAGCATAATTGCTCCCAAATACGACCACCTGTTATGTCCCGGGGATTTCAATAACGACATGTTGGATGTAGGAAATAATGCTACGATACTTTAGAGCAATACATATCAAGTTATGATCTCAAGACTTTAATTCTCGAACCAACTAGACTCAGCCAAACTAGCACCAAAGCCAACGATTTAATTTTATGCACTGAATGTATCCTTGTCAACAACGTACTGGTCAGTGATGCCTTTGAAATTTCTGGTCACTGTCTTGAATCCAGTTCGATCTAAGTACATTTTGCGACTTGAAAAAATTGAATCATGACTCTTTTACAACTGATCTGATTCACACTGATTTGTCCCCAATCTACCACCTTGAATATATTGACTCCAAAGTAGAATGCTTGAATATTACACTCATAGTCTCATTTGACTGGCATGCACCTTTTAGAACTGTTAAAGTAACCAGACCAGCAGCACCTTGGGTTACTGATATTATAATCTAATAGATGATGCCATTCCGAGATAAAGCGTTGATTAGATATAAGCGTACCAAGCTAGAGCGTGATTGGAATTACTATAGAGATCTCAGGAAACAAACTGAATATGCAATAGTTCGCGAACAAGGGGCGTAATCCAAGTTAGAACGATAAATTTGGGAAATGACAGCAAGTCACTAGGAAGAGAACTGGACAAGATGAATATCCACTCTTAAAACAGAAACCTAACTCTCCCAGCAAATTTGAAAAATGCTCAAGTTATAAATGATTATTTTACCAGCTCTTCACAGAACAACTCACAACTAGAAGCTGATACTACTACAACCATCTGCCCGGTGCAGGACTATTGAGGTTCACACCTATCACTGAAACTATAAGTACCTTCTTTCTATCAAACCGCGAGCTATTGGTGCGGACTACTATATAGAAAAAAATACCTATCCATCTATTTGGAAACGTGATGTTTACCAAAAATCAGCAAATCCACTGAACTCAAATTTCTTAGACCCATTAGTATTCTCTGTGTTTTGTCCAAAGTCTTTGAGAAGATCATACATGCGCAAATGAAAATCTACTAAGAAGAATATTGTCTCCTACCTCCGCACCAATCAGGGTTCAGCACTCATCACAGTTGTGATACAACACTTCTGAAGGTGACAGACGACATTCTCCAACATTTAGACGATTAAAAGTTGGTGCTACTTGTATTTCTAGACTATACTGAAGCCGATAGAATCAAACATGACCTATTACTAGCCATACTACACTATATTGGTTTCGGTGATTCTTCTGTTATGTAACTCGATAACCTACAGTCTGATTTCGTACACATCAAAAATGGGGTACCACAATGATCAATTTTAGGTCCGTTACTCTTCATTTTGTACACTATTGATTTACACAGGACTTCACATTATTCCAGTAGTCATTTTTATGCAGATGATGTTCAACTATATCTTCCCTTAACCGAAAGTAACTTAGCCCTTTCGGTTCAGCATATGAACGATGATCTGACTGCTATAGTCGACATGTCAAGCAAACTGTCTTTCTATCAGTCCTTCAAAATCAAATGTCATACTGTTCAGCAGAAACAAAGACGTCCGAATTAGGTGCTTACCACATATCAACTTTCGAGTCAATAACGAACTCATTCCATTTACGGATGCCGTTGAAAATCTAGGCTCATTCAAGGATAGTACTTTGAGGTATACGAAACATGTGAATACTGTCGTCAAAAGAACATTTTGCAATCTGAAACTTATCTACATATCTTTTATAGACAAAGTAAAATTGTACGAACTAATCCAGCTCACACATGGGTAAACGCTAACTCTGCCCTTGATGGTAGTAGGAATCACCTGATAGATATTGTAAACGGACCCTAAGACAACCCTGGGGAAAAATTGCATTTTCAGTCTCTTTTGTGATGTTTTATTTACGTCTTGTAACTCATCGTAATTGTCAACTGCTTAGGCTACATTGTTAGTACCAAAGTTCGAATTTTGAAATTTTTTTTTAATGTTTTTTGATCCGTCGAAGGGCCATACCCCCAAAGTTTTTATTTGTTCGCAAAAATGCCAATAGAAATTTCATCAAAATCGGACTTGGTCACATATTCCCAAACATTATTCACTACGTGTATGGAAAAAGATTTTGTGCGTGCAACCCAAATCAATTCAACTAACATAAATACAGAGCATCATATATTTCGTGTTAATTCATTAGCGAAATACCCCCAATTTTTCGTTGAAAGCCGGCGTGTCGTTTGAATTCAGGTCACCCGTCTATTTGATTACTTTCCAATTATCTAATTACTTTTCGGTAAACCCTTGGTCCAATTTTGTTGGAACTAATTTAATGGGATGAATTGTTCTCAAAACGAAGTCTGTTTTATGCTATGTATCAGTAGAATGAAGGTAGTAGCCAATGAGAAATGTTGGATTCATATTGTCCAGTTTCTCGCTTTTCCTATAGTGGAAAATAGATTAGTGTGTACTTCTTAATCCATATTTTTCTATCAATGTTATGACAAGAAAAAATACCCATGTTTTCTTCTATTCTTGCCGGAAAATCTCTTATTCATTTTACTCTGCACCAAAAATCTGCCGCTATATAATCTGTGAACCTTTGTTTACAAGCGGAATTATAGGCAGACACACAATATACAGAGTCAGAATAAGACCGACAAACTCTGACTACAGATTCCTCACCTCATTTCGAGGCGAAAAACTGCTATCAAGGTATGTCCTAAAATGCATCCCCTCTGAGATACAGGGTGTCGAAAATACGAAAAAAATTAAGATGCGATTTGTTTTCTCCAAAATTCCTGAAGGAAAAATTTCAAACTTGGTACACTAATCAAGGTTTATCAATGTGCTAATTTGAAGTGATAATTTTTTATTTTCGTAAACCATTAGTTACGATGATATATGTTCCTTCATATTTTCTTGGGACAAGTGAATGGACAAATCATCATCGATACTCAACCTAAATGTCATGACATTCCATGTGCCTAAAAGTGGAGGTTTCTGAGATAATTGAGAAAAACTGAAGATATGTCCTTAGTAGAGATATAATTTCCTATGTGCAATAACCGCATAATGCTAATTTCTTACAACATATCAGAATATGTGTCAACCTCCTGAACATTTTTCAATGTTGAGAGAATCGGAGTCAGAATGAGGCCGATAACTCCATGTTTTTATTCATCATATTATTTGATCGAATCGATGTCGCGGATTCACTGATTTGTTATGTTTTCCCAATATCAATTGCAGAAGCATAAAAAAGTCTTGCGGCGAAATCCTCTGAACAGCAGTGGCGGAGATAACTAATTTTATTAAGATATTTTAAGATTTTAAAAATATTTCATAAATAATGAAAAATGAAAAAAAATTAAAGACAAGCTTTTATTTATACAAATACATCAAGAAAGAAAAATAATTTCATTCATTGTTTGATGTAGGTTATTATTATATCCTAAAACGTATTTCGATCGGCACACACCAAGACCACAGACCCTACTGGTTTTTAATCTTTCAGAGTTATTGAAACGCAAACTATTCATGCTCCATTTTTCATATATGATATGATATGAGCAGATACAGGGTGTCCCTGGACTTCCTCTTTTACTCTCGGGAATGTATAGATGGGGTCAAAATATCACCAGTACTTCATATAACTTTTGTTCCAAAAAGCCTTCGTTACCAAGTTACGGGCCCTCAAAGGTACAAAATGAAAAATGTTTTTCTTTGATAACTTTCAAAGTGAATATTCAAAATCATCTAAATTTTGGTGAATGACTAAACAAATGAATTCCTTCGATGAGCTTCCATGCAGGAGTCAGTTGTTTCACTACAAAGTCAGGAACAGACTATCCCCGATGGTCCACACCCCAAAACTTAGAAATGACAGATAATTTTTCAATAGTTTCCAACAAAATAAGGTTACGTAGACAATTTTCTGAATGAAAGTACTCGTGTGGAAAGTCGATCGGAGCAACGATTATTAATAAAAATGCAGTTTTACTCGACGACATCAAACCCGACCGTCCACCATTATTTTAAATGAAAAATTTTTACAGTAGAAATACTATTGCTAACGTTAATTCAACAACATTTATAACAGGGATAATACAAAATATGGTAAAATGAAGTCGTAAACAAAAAGTACAGTGCCTAGTTGAAAGTTTCATTCACAATGTAGATAGTATTTCAAACCAAATATCAAGTTATGTAGATGCGTGGTGTTTTTGAACTAACAAGCTACTCCACTATGAAATATCGAATTCAGTCCATATTTTGTATGTACGCGTGGAATAGGCACATTTCGTGTTGTGTTATCTGAATCTCATGAAACTCAACATTTGGATATTGCAAATTCGTATTCACAGCTTAAATGTTGAGGAGTTTCACTGATAAGTATAATTTGTTTACGACTTTATTTTAGCATATTTTGTATTATCCCTGTTATAAATGTTGTTGAATTAACGTAGCATTAGTATTTCTACTGTGAACATTTTTCATTTCTTATAATGGTGGACGATCGATCGGGTTTGATGTCGTCGAGTAAAACTGCATTTTTATTATGAATCGTTGCTCGGATCGACTTTCCACACGAGTACTTTTATTCAGAAAATTGTCTACGTAACCTTATGTTGTTGAAAACTATTGAAAAATTGTCTGTCATTTCAAAGTTTTGGGGTGTGGACCATCGGGGGTAGCCCGTTCCTGACTTTGTAGCCAAACAACTGACTCCTGCATGAAAGCTCATCGAAGGAATTCATTTGTTCAGTCAATCACCAACATCAAGATGATTTTGAATATTCACTCTGAAAGTTATCAAAGAAAAACATTTTTCATTTTGTAACTTTGAGGGCCCGTAACTTGGTAACGAAGGCTTTTAGGAACAAAAGTTATATGAAGTACTGGTGATATTTTGACCCCATCTATACATTCCCGAAAGGGGAAGTCCAGGGACACCCTGTATATGACTCCATCATGACATCCCAGAAAAACAGTTAGTTTTTCTTTTCTGCACCTAAAGTTAATTTTATTATCGAAAAGAGACATTCTGATAATGTTGTCACCAAAAAAAAAATGCAAAGCATTTTCGATCTGCTTCGAGTTCAGATAATATCTTGTCATTTATAATCATGTTCAACTCCACTATTGGGAAAATACTTCTTTTTCACAAGACGAAAAACAGCACTACAGTAAATCATTTTTCATGTATTATCAAGTCTTCGGAACTATATTCGATGAATATAATGCAGAACACTTCATTCAAATGCAAAATGTATTCAGAAAATATGGATTTCTGAATGTATACACGCAAATGGGGAGGGCAGTCGCCTTGAAGTCGGGACAAAGCTGTGGTTATCGTTCAAATGGCCTGATGACAGTGTTGATACCTTCAATAAATATTATTAAAAACAATGTGAGTTTATCACATGTTTCCATAGAACATTGAACTTCTGAGTGACGCCGCCTTTGATTTTTACAGACTATTTATATTACGCAAGGATTTCATGGGTTATTTATGATATGACTATTATTGGTTGTACATTGAATTACGAATACCAAACAAACATTTCCAAAAAAGAATGAAATTGTCTCAAAAATAAAATTTCATTCTGATTATTGTGCTCTTCAATTTCCTTGAAATGGTGAATGATTTAACGGGGAAGTATGGACAAAATTAACGTACAAGTAATTGTCGTTGTTTGGATGAATAATATATTTCATTCACTCTGACTCATCGTCAGAGTGAATGAAATATTAAATATTAAACTTATAAATCCATGATAATTAGAAAAGGTTTGCCGTAGTTAGTAATAAACCTGAAATTTGACTTTGTATTTGAATCGGTTGGATAAACTTCCTGAATTGCCTTTTCATAAAGTTTTTCCGATGGAATGCTGTCAACTAAACTTGAGTACATCCGTTATTGGCTGCAATTTGTTTAATTGTATTCAATTCTTTATTGGAATTCTCTTCTGGCAGAGAAACATTCAATAGTATATGGATCATACTAGTGTTCGGTTGGTTGGTTGGTTGGTTGGTTGAAAGCTGACGAGCCAGAGACAGGGTTGGCACTTAGCTTCCCTTGACACTGCGACCAGCTGGGGTCTATTGTATCACTCTGTCGTCAGTGGTTCCTCATTCAAACAGGTTTGTACCTTCAATTAGGTTTAGTAGCCTGTTGATAAGGTTCTTCGGATTCATGCCTGTTTCCGGGCTGATCTCTTCAAAGGTTCTGTGTCGCCTACTACTACTTAGGGCGTCACAGTCGAGATAATATGAGGGGCTGTTTCCTCCTCTTCATCACATAGCATACACTCCCGGTTTCCCTGCGTACTCCCATGGTGTTTAGGTGTTTTCTTAGGCCGCAGTCAACAGACCTATTATTATACGTGCCTTCGTTCTGTTCAGGTTCAGAAGGTCAGCCGTAAGGGTCCGGTTTGGATGCCCCACCATGACTTTGCTGTGTATTTGCCCGACAGTTTGATTCCAATATTGTTGGTGTCTTCTTTTTATCCACTTGTCGATCAGGGTCCTGCATCGGTTTTTGCTAATTCCATGTACAGGTTCTGGCCCTGTGAATAGCGTTTCAATGCTTGTCTAGCTAGCTGGTCCGCTTTAACGTTGCTTCAATGCTTCTATGACCTGGCACCCACATCAAGGTGACCTTGTTGTGTTTTGCCAGCTCGATGAGGTTCTGGAGGCAGTCCCAGACCAGTTTAGACCTTATCTGCATAGAGTTGAGTGCTTTGATAGCACTTTGACAGTCAGATAGAATGTAGATGTGTTTTTTCCTATAAACACTTCTTCTGAATGCATACCATAATAGCATTTGTTTCTGCTTGGAATATCCTGGAGCATTTGCCAAGTGTTATAATGTAATCCCTTCTTGGCCTTACCCCATGTATTCCTGCTCCCGTTCCTTCAACTGTCTTTGAACCGTCTGTATACCAGACTATGTCCGCAGTTGATTGTGATTCTATACTCGGGGCCCATCCAGATCCGTCAATTCGTGTTTCGAATGGTTTTTCGAATGAGTATAGGGGTTGCATGTAGTCTGAAATCATTTCGAGTTCTTCGATGTTGATTACATGAGTGATTCTTGTATGTCCAGTTGTCATCCTGGCCTCTCCAATGACATGTAAGTCAAGGGGTTCGAGGTTCAGGCTGCAGCTGTTGGAGTGCTATTCATTGCACCTGTGACACAGAGACAGGCAAGCCTCTGGATTTTCCCAAGGTTGGTTTTTGCCTGTCTTTGATTTGTTTTTGGCCACCATAAGAGTGAGCCATAAGTTCTTGGTCTTATTACGTCTTATTACCGTAGTGTGAAGCCAGTGCATGGCTTTCGGTTCGAGCCCCCAGGTTTTTCCAAAAGCTCTCCTGCACATCATGAAGGTTATCTTGCTTTTATTGGTTACATGTTGAAGATGCGGGTTCCAGGTTAGTTTCTTGTCAAGAATCAGCCCTAGATATTTCACCTACTTTACTACTTGTAATGTTTCACCGAATAGTCTGGGAGGTATGAGATCTCCCATGTTTCTTCTCCGGGTGAAGGGAATTAGTATTGTTTTGTTCGGATTTGCCCTTAGGCTCTCTCTGTTACACCATTCCTCTACTGTCCTCAGTGCATTTTGCAATAGCTCTAAGGTTGTCCGAGTATTCTTTCCTTTGATGAGGATGACCAAGTCATCTGCATACCCTTGAGAAGTAATACCCTTGGTTATTCAGAGAAATTAGCAGTTCATCTACAACCACGTCCCACAGAAGGGGGGAGAGTATGCCCCCCCTGTGGAGTACCTCTGGAAATTTCAACCTGCTCTGTTTCCTCGATCATGTTGGCTTGGACCAGTCTATTGTGAAGCATTGAGTGTATCCACCTGCAGGTGGTTTCGTCAATGCCTCTTCGAGTGGCCGCAGAGACCATACTTTCAAAGGAAGTGTTGTCGAAGGCTCCTTCGATGTCTAGAAAAGTGCATAGTTTGCTAGAGACTCTTCGAACCTGAAACAAGCTGATGAAGTGCTGTCTCGCATGATTTTTCTGTTAGATAGGCATGTTGGTTTTGATGTAAAGGCCGTTCTACAAGAGCGGTTTCCCTTATGTTCTATCTATCAGTTTTTCTAAGCCTTTCAGAAGAAATGACGATAGGCTTATTGGTCTGTATGCCTTTGCCTAGTCGTATGAGTCCCGTCCAGGTTTTGGAATAAAGACCACGTTTACAGTTTTCCAGGTTTGGGGTAGCCATCCCAATGCTAGGCTCAGCCTGTACAGTCTGCACAGTTCTGGTGCTAGATATTCAACTCCGCTCTGAAGTAGTATGGGAAATACTCCATCTGGGCCCGGAGACTTGTAAGGCTTGAATGAGTTTATTGCCCACACTACTTTTGAATGAGTTACTAGTGTTTGCGACTACTTTGTGTTGGTAGGGATGAGTTTGTGGAAAATTGAAAAATCGTGTTTATTTTTTATTTGCGTTATGGTCGAATACAAGAAATTTATCGAATGATTCATTTCCATTTCTTCTGTAAATTTGATTGAACGATTTTTTCAAGCATTTTCAGGCAAGTAAGCCAGGAGGAAACCTGTGGATATCTCATCAACTCTTAGCTACATCGTGATCAACTCTATATTTGGTGGATCGGATAAAAAAATTATAGTTCTCTATAGCTATTTCAAACTAATGGTTCTTTTCGAATACCATGTTCATATCATCAACTGCAATGCTTCTGCCTTCTTCACAAGTTCATTCATTCCTCATAGTTTGTTTCAAGTGATAAATAAATGAATTCTGAAGATGCTTGGAATTCATTATACGGAAACTAATTTTTAGAATTATATTACATATTATCGGTAAAAATCGGATATTTTGAGAAAGAGAGATGACAGAGATTATGTGAGAGTTTTGTCATAATACATGATTCTATATATATTCGGCAATGTGTTTGTATTCAAGTAATTGTGCATAGGATACCATAAACTCCTAGTCGTATGACAAAAACCCGTTCTCACAAAAATTGTGTTTCTAAAATTCCTGTTGGTTTTACATTGAGACAGGAAATATCATAATTTAATTAAAAAAAAAGTATTTAATCGAGCAGTAAATCCGTTTTAATACTGCTGAAATATTGTAATCGCTGCGCTCCCATATTTTAATTTTATCTACACAGCATGTATATATATATGTATATTATCTACACAGCATGTATACCTATGAGGTAAGTATGTCAGAAGTTTTTGTATTTATTTATAATTTACCTGTAACTATAATATTAGTAACCAATCATTTCTTTACTTTTATTGAAGAAAATAATAACATTATCTCAACTGAACTGAAACAGCTGATCAGGGTACAAGCAAAGCTATTTTCCTCAAATGAATTTCTTGGCTTGTTGTGATTATTGGATTATTATAAAAACTTTGAAATGAGTTCTACAAGGCTATCATAAACATGTTTTTTCCAGTTTACAAATACGTTGATATGATGGTAACTCATCTAAATAGTATTCTTGTTTAGATTTAATCTAGTGAAATTTTGTGCTCTTTCAGGTTGTGGTAACCGATCCATTCAAGACAGAAACGTGAACATTTTGCCGATGTCATACTGTTGTGACGTTTTTTTTTGTTTTTTTTTTCTGACCAGGCGTATTTAATAATTGTATAATACAGTTTCTTTATTAGATTCATGATAGTAGGTACCCACTAAGTCAAATTCCTTCAATAAAAATGTCCCACAAGGAATTTCCAGGAACACAAACAAACACAAGTCAACATAAACGGATTTCAATCTAGAAGAGGAATTATTAAACCTCAATAAAATTAACTATGAATCAAGAGACGTACCAATGATTCTATGAATCTCATCTGTACTCTTGTTGAACATTTCAGTTCATCAATGTTATTTTCGACTGCTTTTCTGTACTTTCGATACTGTTTCCAGAGTAGATATATAATTTTCCAAAACTGAAATTTTCTATTGTTTGGCCATCAAGGGAGAAGCTACAAAACTCCTTGTGTTTCATGGAATATTTAAATTGAAATCTCGAAAAAAGTTCGTGGGTTAGAGGACAGTTCAGTTGTCTCCTAGAAGCCTGAAAGGCAACGGTGGTTTATTCATATTGTGTTAGAATAACCAGTGAAAAATAAATACATATTATTTTATCGAGTTGTGATGATAGTACTGTATGGAGTATATCACGATCGAAATGCGAACATTTCAAATCGTTTTTTGTGGTCGACAACTTTGGTAACTTTTTGGTAAGTGTATATAGATATGTATGTCGCCCTATTTCCATATAATGGTTTTCTTGTTTTATATTTCACGCAAATTTCATTGTTTAATTTATTTCATTGTTTGAAAAAAGTCATTGTCCTTATTTTTGTTTGTTGAAAACATGTAAAATGTGTAAACGTAACTTAGTAAGCTTTTCTTTGTAGCCCTGAAGAAGTCTGAATATATGGACGAAACGTCGGCTTAAAATTGCGTTCTCTTATACCTGTCCTCTTACCCACGAACTTTTTTCGAGATTTTAATCCAAGGACAAGAAACCTCAACAACATTTGAATAAAATATTGAGTGTTTCAATGTAGTATCAGATGATATGTTCACTCAATGTTTGAGTTTTTGAGAACTATAACAAACCATTAAGAACTACAAATAAACAATGATTTTCGAACTCTCAAGTGCTTTGTGCCTCGATCAGCTGGTGACGTCAGTTGGCCTGGCCCAATTGCCAGTGTTTTCTTACGATTCCGGATGCGGATTATTAGCCAGAAGGACATTGGATTCCAGAACAATGATTGAATTTCACACAACAAGGTGAGAAACACCCTGTATACACCAATCATCACATTATAAATCATCGTAAGGTGACTATCAAGCTCTGCATATTCATAGGGTGACTAACTAGAACAAACACCATCTGATACCAAACCCCATTGGAATTTCGCGATTCGATCTGTCGATAAATCAAATGATTATCCCCCCGACCGAATTCAAAGGGGAAACGGGAATTTAGTATCCGAAAATGAGCTTATCCAATTAGGATATTTTCGGTAAACATCGTAAATTAATGAGGGTATTCTGTGATACATGACGCGCAATATTGGCAGACTCTAAGTGTATTATCAAGTGGTTCGCGTAGACGGGGTTGAATACAAAGGGTTGCGGTACGGCATCCGTTGGTGTAGTTTAATTAGACAGATCATCAATTCGAGACACGTAAGACCTTTTGAACGTTGGAGCAGTTGGTCGCAGTATCATCGTACGCATGTTGTACGGATCAGATAAATTGACACGCGGTATTGGGGTTGATACCTGACTAAATTGCTTTGTTGGGTAGCTTGTACTGACACAAAGTAGATTACTGGGAATTTGTGTGTGTATCTTGCACTGGTCTCGAATCTGTAGGTAGATTTTACAGAAACTAACATCAAGTTGTTCTATGTTAACCGGCATCTATTTCCTACCAACATAAAAAAAGGTACCTATTTTGTGAAACACTAGTTTTATCCTCATTCAATTATGCGGAAGCTCTGTACGGGCCTAACTCAACTGTACAATACAAAATTCAGAAAGTTCGGAACTTATGTCTACGCCTGATTTTTGGAATACGAAGGCGACAAAGAGTTTCGAATAAACTGGGAGAAATTAGATGGCTGAATATGGAGAACAGGAGAAAACTACACCTTGCTAATCTATATCACCGTGTAATTGTGAGTCTGCATCGTAAAATTACTCATCGCACTGATATGCACAACATAAATATAAGAAATAGGAGTTTACTGAGGGTTCCTTCTTTTTCGACAGAAATATTCTTCCAAGTATAAGATATAGATATCTTTATTCGTTTTGTTAATTCACATACTTCATAGAACTGTAGAACACGTCAAATGAATAATCTTAAATATAATTACAATGATTACATTACATGAATTTCGTTCCATACTGCCGTCATAATGAAATCATTGAAAATCTATGAAATTGAGAAACTTGCACAGATATTAAAAGGGAAATTAATCAAATCCTAATTACCAGACCTGTCGAATAATAATGGGTTTCTAAATAAACATACTCTAATAGGTACCGATATACACTTACACACACACCTTTGTATATACACATACATATACATATAGATAAATTGACACATATTCTCACATACTTACTTAAACACTCTTATAATTAGGTATCTGTATATACAATTATCAGAAACTTTCCATATCATGTTGAAAATATTCTTCAATCTTATGAAATGCATTTTTGCATGAGAAAATTTTTAGTCTCCTCTTAATTGCTTAATTTTCCATCAATCTTATGTTATTTGGCAGCTTATTCCCTTGGTTCCCACGATGTTCTCTGAACATTACAGGATATCCCTTTTCGTGGGAACCAGAACATAAAAAAATATGTTTACCAAAATACTGCACATTTTTTTGAATATACGTAAATTTAACTTTGTCATTTCTTAAATTCCAATTTTTTTTCTTGTATTGTGATTATGAGTTACTTCCCTATCACTAAACAGGTATTTATTATTCAAAACAAAATTTATAGACTCATATATATATATATATATATATATATATATATACAAAGAGATAACCGTTAAGATATTATTGTTTATATAAAGGGGTTTCCAGCTCTTCCTTCGAGCAACTTTGAAAATTTTTCTCACACATTTTTTCTGAAGAATAAGTACTCTTCATATGTGGGAAGAGGTTCCCCAAAATATTATTCCATAACGGAGTTTGGACTGTACATATGCGTGATACGATATTAAGGTAGCATGCACATTAATATTTTCTGAGAGTACATATAAAGCCCATGTATATTTTGATAAGTCTTGAGTCTATGAGCTTTCCAACCTTAACGATGATCTATGATCACCCCTAAGAAAGATATATTGCTGGATATACTACTGCCTTGTCAACCACCATGTTTTTTTGTTGTTTTTCTTCAAAATGCATGATTTGTGTTTTTTCTACATTCAACAAGAGATTATTTCTGAGAACCAGTCATTCAATTTTGCAAGTCTCCATTGACCATAGTAAAAGCTGACAAAAAGTTATCTTCATTAATAATCATCGGCGATCAATATAACAGCTTGTTTAACTATTTCTGGAAGTTCATTCGTATATAAAATGTACAATAGTGGACCTAAAATAGAACCCTGTGGTACCCCTCTCTTAATTACAGCCTTCTCTGATTTGATGAGGTTCCAGTTTCATCCTTTTCCACTTAAAATTGTTGTCTATTACATAAATAAGATTCAAGCAGTCTGTGTGCCACTCCCGAATTCCATATTTTTCCATTTTGTCCAGTAATATTTCGTGTTCCACACTATCGAGTGCTTTTGAAAGATCTAAGCACATTGCTAATGTGCATTTGCCATCATTCTGCGCGTCAAGAATTTGTACCAAGGCTTGATAAATTGCCAATGTTGTTGTTCTTCCCTTTCTTCACCTTTACAACTCAATTCAATCAGTGCTTAAAACCTTTAATGTTCAAAAATCCAAAGAAAATTTCAAGGCACATCTTTTTCATTGTCAACACACCTCACACCAGAATTTCACATAAAATAACTTAAATTCCCATGAAGCATAATAATTTTGAGGAAAGATAATAAATAAAACTTCCTACTTGTAGAAATCCCCACAACAGATAAGACAAGCTTTCAAGTTTCACATACTTTCAGAACTGCTCGAGTTTTGTTTTGTGCATACATAGATAGGTACCTAATCATATCTTATAGGGTCTATTATTATTGCATTCAGAACATAAAAACAGTATCGAAAAAGTGCAAAAAAAATCTCCGATATCTATATTTTAAAAATACGGTATCTATTATTTTGATATCCCATATGACACTTTGCTCACTGAATTCAAATTCAAAAAACTTGAAAGTAGAAGGTCAATTGCAAGTATACTATTTCTATATAAAGTGGTCAACAATCAAATCGATTGCACGCAATTACTAAGTATGATTTATTTTTATGTCCCTCAATTTAATAGGAGAAATATGAATGAATTATTCCGGTTATCAACTCCACGTTCCAATCTTGGCCTACGAACTCCCCTGTATAGATTATGTCTCACAGCAAACGAATACCTACACAACGTAGATATCTTTTTTGAAACCTTCTCTAGTTTTAAGCGAAAGATATCAGTTTTATTTCCATGTTGAGTACTTATATTTATGTTTATCATTATCACCAATATTACATACTGAATTTTCTGAATTCTCTTAACTTTTAATTTTTTTTTTTTTCTCTTTTTATCTTTTTCTTAAATTTAATACTTTTATTATAATTCTTTTTCTCTCATGTTTCTTTTGATAAATATAAAAATGTATTCTATTCACTTAAAGCTTTTGTTTTTATTTTTAAGTACTCTTACAATAGTAATCATGTAATATGGCTATTTCTAAGAATTTCGATGTAACAGTGATTATCTGTAATCTGTAATTGGATTTATTCTGTTGATTGCAAAATAAATACAATAAAATAAATATGCTGTGCGCATAGCTGGAATTGACAAAATAATTGCTGAGAAAGTTGAATACTTTGAATCTATCGTTAGGTCTATTTTGAGCCGAAAATGTCAAAACAAAGTACCCCAAAGGCTTGGATACTTTCGAAAAAATTTCATAGATTTTTTCAATACATTGAGACGTTCATAACTTATTTTGAATTGATTATATCTGTCCAATAACAAATGAATATTGGCCACTGTTCCTTGTTTTTGTTTTGTTTTAACTGAAGTTGAATGCCGAGATATTATTTTCATGATTTCGAAATGTATGTACCGTAAAATAATTCATATTGTGAATCTGCTCTAGTGTAATTACTAGAACTTCGATTCTGGAAATATGTTCGTTTCCATCCCTCGGGAAGTCTTATCATAGGGAAGTCAGGTGTCTAGTCTTGTCTGCCAAACTGATATCACGAGCGAAATGTTGCTGCCGTTATTAATCCGGATTCATCTCCTTGCATATCATGCCAACAATTTTCATTAAGTACCAACCCCTCGGAGCGTCATGACATAAATAAACATTCCGTTTCACTCCAGATATGACATCGACAATATTTCATTCCGACTGCAGGGATTTATATTTCGGAATTAATATGAGATTTTATGCAATTTCCCGTCCCGTGTTGTCGCAGCTGAGTTTCCCAATGGATTTATCTTGAGCACTTTTCATACCAAAGACGCTGTGCGGGTATTCAAGTAATTTTCAAACATTTTCTTAGGGTCTCAAAATACACTTTGCATTAAAATTGAAGCATTATTATTATATATGCGATATTTTCTCACCAAAACCAGTTTTTTTAAATGTTTGTTGAAATGTCTTGCATCGGTATTTTTTGCTGGAAACATTAAAAAATATATTTCAATAAATCTTAATATATATAAATCCAGTGTCCTGATGTTTGTTCCCAGTGAACTCTTCACCAAGTCAACCGATTTCGATGAAAATTGGCATGTATGTGTAATTTTTTGCAACTTGAGAGATAGCCTATTTTTCATCCCCCTAAATGTTAAGGGTGGTCCACCCCTCAATTTTTTATTTAATTTTTTTGGTATATATTTTTTTTATTTTTTCATGATACAACATTCAAAAATACATACAACCCTGAATTTTCACCCTTCTACGATCAACCCCTATTTTTCCATCGCGATTTTTATGTTTTTTTATTTTATCCACAGATCCGCAATAGGGTTGCAAGATGGCAATCGAATATAATAATTGTAGTACGATAAATTGAAAACGGAATAACGGGATAATGAAAAAATGGGATAATAGGAAAACGGGATAACGGGAATAACGAAATAACGAAAAAACGGGATGACAGGATGAGGGAATAACGGGATAACGGGATAAAGAAAAAACGGGATAACAGGAAAATGGGATAACGGGATAACGGGAATAACGATAACAAAAAAACGGGATAATGGGATGACAGGATAAGGGGATAACGGGAAAACGGGATAACGGGATAAAGAAAAAACCACAGCCACAGCAACGCGTGGCCGGGTCTGCTAGTAGGTTATATTATCTTATATATCATCATATGTAATTTTCTCCTAAAGCAACTATATATAAATATGCGATATTATTCGGCATGGCAATTTTTTATTTTATTTTTTGGTAATTTTATTTTTTATTTTTTTATGATACAACATTCAAAAATACATACAACCCTGAATTTTCACCCTTCTACGATCAACCCCTATTTTTCCATCGCGATTTTTATGTTTTTTTATTTTATCCACAGATCCGCAATAGGGTTGCAAATGGCAATCGAATATAATAATTGTAGTACGATAAATTGAGAATGGGATAACGGGATAAAGAAAAAACTGGATAACGGGAATAACGGGATAACGACAAAACGGGAAAACGGGATGACAGAATAAGGGAATAACGGGAAAACGGAATAAGAGATAAATAAAAAAACGGGATAATAGGAAAACGGGATAACGGGGATAACGAAAAAACTGGAAAACGGGATGACAGGATAAGGGGATAAGGGAAAACGGAATAACGAGATAATGAAAAAATGGGATAACAGGAAAACGGGATAACGGGAATAACGGGATAACGAAAAACGGATAACGGGATGACAGGATAAGGGGATAACGGGAAAACGGGATAACGGGATAAAGAAAAAACCACAGCCACAGCAACGCGTGGCCGGGTCTGCTAGTAGGTTATATTATCTTATATATCATCATATGTAATTTTCTCCTAAAGCAACTATATATAAATATGCGATATTATTCGGCATGGAAGAGCCTTCCTACTTGTTTATGAAAAAAGAAAAATATTTTTTTGACTTTTTTGCTTTTTTCATAGATTCCGAAAATAGAAAAAAAAATCTTGGGAAATTCCAAATAAAAATTCAATGTAAAATTTCATCCAATTGAGTCCATGAATAATTTGAATATCTTTAATCTGTTTCTCTCTATATTGTATCGATTGGACGAAATATTTGTATCCATGCAGGTTCTAATTCTGGTATTTCCCCATTAGGTACAGATTCTCTAGTAACGCTCATGGAGTACACAAACCATTGTGTAACATATTTTCTCTGTTTCCACGAACATCTTCTCTTTCGCAGTGCAACTAAAACCAAAAAGTCACTTCTATACTTGCTAGTTCCCACTCTAAAATTCTGCCCGGCGCATTTTTTCAAAAAAACTAGGTCATATGTTTTGTGTTTTCGACCCATTTTGGTGGAAATAACCTACTAGCTAATTTTCCGTATGTTGAGTTGCAAATCATCAATATCCTATCGAATGGGATGATCCTTAAACGGTTTCCATGAAATGTTGATTCATAATAATTTCAAATGTTCTATCTGATATTAATGTGGGATTGTGTTTGTTACGGCTTTAATTTTGGAGCATGTGTTCGTTTCGTTGAAAATCCCTTACGTTGTATGAGCAAATTAGGGAGATTATTCAGTATTACTTTTCTTCCCTTGTTCGTATCCATATTTATTCGTAATTTATATGGAGTAATTGTTATCTCCTGATATTGACTCAATTTATCCAACCTTCTCTCAAGTTTCTTCTCATATGGACAAAAGTCGAATCAGGACAAATTTCCGCTATATATATATATATATATATATATATATATATATATATATATATGTATATATATATATATATATATATGTATATATATATATATATATATATATACAATCCACGATACGTTTAATTCTTCAATGGATCAAAATCCAAGACTAACAACACATGCTTCGAATGTAAATACGATCATCTTCTGTTGGAGTACAAACAAAGATAGAAGAAAAAAGGGGTAGAGAAAAGTCATAACATAGTTGAATAAACAAGCAGCTAATACCAAAATATTGTCTGAATCTTCAGTAAAAGTCAAAATTCAACATAATATGCGTGTTTTCAACATTCGACGCCATTGCATGGCCGTAGTTTATAAAAAAAGCATATCATGTTGAATTTTGAATTTTATTGGGGATCTTATCCCAAATTTCTACAGATAACGCTATATACAGAATGACCTCTATCATTTATAAATCCATGGATACAAAAATTCCTATAATTAGTATATTTCTAGTCCTCTCTAAAGCCTTTGACACCGTATGCCATGAAAATCTTCTTGAAAAATTCTAAAAATACGGAATTAGGGGAAACACTTACGAATTTCTGAAAAGCTACCTATATAGGGATCAGAGAAACTTATAGTACAGCAAGAACGGTTACTTTTAGAGTACCCCAAGGAACTGTCCTTGGCCCACTCTTATTTATTATATATATGAACAGTATGCTTTTTCTCAATACCACCGGCAAAATTATCAGTTTTTCCGACGATACAACCATATTATATACAGCTCCAACTTAGCAGAAATTGAAAGAAAAAATAGGAATCTATTTTCCAAATATATTAAACTGGTTTCAAATGAATAAATTGACACTAAATTACAAGAAAACGAACTACTTTTACGTCATATACAAATGGTCTACCCAACTTAGGGCCTTTGAATGTCGGATTAAACTCTCAAATTCCCGGATCGGAAAAAACAAAATATCTCGGTATAACGGTTGATCGCCATATGAGGTGGCACTTACAGACAAAAGAAATTGTCAAAAACTCAGGGGATTCTTATCGAAATTTAAACACCTCAAAGATCTCCTAAACATAAAACATTTAAAAACACTATATTTCTCCCTAATAGAGTCTATACTATCATATGGAATATTAGGTTGGGGCGGAGTTAATGACTGTTTCCTAAATGAAGTACATGTTTTACAAAAATTGATATTAAAAATAATATACGGTAAAAAGGCATCTTTTCCCAAAAACGCTTCATACAGCGAATCCCAAATAAAAAATGTGAGACAGATTTTTTGTCAAAAAATAATTATATTCCTAAAACTAGGAAAAATTTAACTCACTCTTCATAAACACCCCTACAATACTCGAAAAACTGATGAAATTTTCTTCCCACGTTGAGAAAAAACTATCTGTCAACGAAATACCAATTGTTTAGCACCCAGAGTCTATGCTTCATTACCAAACGACTTGAATGATATGAAAAATTATTAGTACTGGAAAATTACCCGAATTGTGACTGGAAAACTACCCCGTTTGTGACTAGAAAATTACCCCGATTGTGACTTACCCTCTAATATATGTAAAATCTCAATGAGAAGACCCCACTTATGATGTAATATATTACCTGGATGTGGCAAAACCACAATTTTCTACCATTTTTACCATTTAAAAAAAACAAATGTTACCCATTTTGATGTAATAATTTTACTATGGAAATCACATACACAAGTAATTAATACTACTTCTGTGACCCACCTGTACACTTGTATGAGTATATATTCTGTATTATTATTATTATTATGAATAAACATATATTATTATTCAAAAAGTCTGAGATTTAGACACTGTTTTGATATGAGCTGTTTGTTTATTTGACTATATTATGGCTTTTCTTCGCCCTTTTTTCTTGAATCTTTGTACTGTACCTGAAGATGAACGTATATTCATTCGAAACATATCTTATTAGTCTTGGAGAATTGTGGACGTATTGTGGAGAAGACTTTCTGTCAATCATCCCAAAAATACAGGATCTTTCACTTTAGTATTAAAATCACAACTGTGATAAATTGGAGGTGAGTAAAAACAGAACGAATTCCAGGAAAAAAGGATGAGAATTAGACATCAAAATTCAAAATGATTGGTTTCCATATATTATTTTTCTAAAAGCAATTTGAGGTAAACGAAAAGATTAAATGTTTTCTGGATATTGAGAGTATCTTTTTCCGATCTGATTACCCAATATCGGTTTTATTATTTGGTTGCAGTTCCTAGTGTTATAGGAGTGGAAATCTGAGTTTGGTAATCCAATTTATGTTTATGAATTTTTAGTGAGATATTGTATACAAATATAGATTGACAGTGCCTTTTGAATACAGTATTGCAAATAAACCTAATAACTTTTTGTTTGGAGTCTAAATATTTTTATCGCGTGTGTGGAATTTCTCCATAGAACTAAGCCGTACTTGATGCAGGAATGGAACATAGCAAAATAGGTGCTTCTTAAAGTGTCGAGGTTGAGTAATTTGTTCAGTTGTCGGAAAACAAAAATAATTTTATTTTAGTTTATTTTTTAGTTCTTCTATGTGAAGTGTCCAAGATAGAAATGGATCTAAAATTATACCGAGTATTTTTACATAAAGCCTTATGTAAAACTATCTGAATTTGTGGTTTGTAGACAATATGAAAAATATTTTTTGTTTTATTCTCATTGAGATGACCCATACTTTCATGGGAAGAAATTAACGTTGTGTCGCCAGCAGATAGCACACATTTATTTGGGCATATGCATAAATAATGGACATCATTGGTACCAGGATAGAGCCTTGCGGAACTCCTTGTTTAAGAGGTGATAGTTCACCATTCATAGTGACTGCTTGAAGACAGTTGCTCAAGGAAGAGTGGAAGAGTTTAAAAGGGAGTCCTCTAACTCTATATTATTCAATTTTTGTGAGTAAAAGGTTGTGGAGGAGACACAGTCGAAAGCCTTTGGGAGGCCAAGCATTGTGGCAGCAATGACTATCTCGCTCACCACTTTCAAGACACCATCTATTGTGGATCTTTTGGATACAAAACCATATTGTGATGAATCAAACATACTATTAAAAGTAGGACAATTCGTGAACCTGTTATTCAGGATTAATATAAAATGCAATTATTATTAAAATATTCGAGCATATTTAAAATTTGGGTTGCACAAGTCCCAGACAATGGCTTATTCATAAAATCCATCATACGAAGCTTAAGCTGACATTTTTCTGAAATATATTTCCTAATTGAGGTCCCATCTGCCTTTCAACCGACGAGAGGATTATACGTATCCACTTTATTATTAATTTCGAAATGATACTTTGCTCGTGCCGCTTTATACAATATTTCAAGAGTGGTGGCTCTGTTATGGACATTCTTTATAATATTCTTATAGGCGAGTGAATTAGTTGATATTTTTTACCAACGAAGTCACATGTCGATGGCTCTATTCACAAACTTTCCAAGTCACAAAATGTCATTATTACAGAAGAGATTAAAATTTGAATATTTTGAAATTTTATGAAATTGTAACATTTCGGAAGTCCTTTTTCTGATTTTTCTTCCCAAAATGATGAAGTAGCAGGGTAATTGGAACAAAAAGAATAACTTTGGAGTACTGATGAAAAATGGAGATATAATGTTTTCCGATTCAAATAATGATATTCGAGTGTTTTTCTAATACTGGATTATGGGGGTTCTTTGCATTTGCAAAATTCAATGTTTTCAAAGATAGTGAATGAATATGATCGCAGTTTTTACTGATGGTGAAAATAAAATCAAAAAGTACTATTATAAATCGGGCATTTCTCAAGACTTCACGTAAACAACTTGTTGGTATCATCCATTAATCACGTCCACTCTGCAGACGATGGCACCTTTCCCAACCTAAGAACTCCTGTAATAGCTATATTTTTGAATTTTATAAGGCGGCTTTGAAAAAAGATCAATAACAAATGTCAAGAGAAGTAGCTGAAATTTTCAATGAAAGGCATCCAGACCAAAATTTGCATTTCATTACGGTGGCAAAGATATTGCAAAAATTTAAGGAAACTGGTTCGGTTGAAAACAAATATAAAAGTGTTCACGTTAATAATGAAATTAATGTAAACAATGTTTTACTGACAGTCACAGAGACACCAAGAGTTTCGACGAAAATTATGGCAGAAAAGGCAGAAATATCTCAAACCTCTGTTAGACGAATTTTAAAGCAGAATCACTTTCACCCATACGAACCAAAATTGGTGCAAGTACTGGGAGACAGGAATTATGACGCTCGATTTTATTTTTGTGCATGGTTCCAGGAAATGATGTCGTCAGTTCTCAAAATTGTTAATGGTGTGCTGATAATAATCCTAATTTTATTATTGAAGCCAGGACCAGTTTCAAAGTGAATGTATGGTGTAAAATTTCAAATGAGCGAATTGTAGGCCCCTTCTTTTTTAGACTAAATTTAAATGACGAACGTTATTTGAACTTTTATGGACTACCTACCATTGCTAAAGCGGATTCGTTTATTCTTTCAACAAGATGGGGCTTCTATTCATTCTACGAATGGAGTGCGGGAGTGGTTGAACAATGAGTTTGGTGAGCAGTGGATAGGTCGATATTCAGGTAATCGTTGGCTTGCTAGATCTCCAGACCTAACGCCGTGTGATTTCTTTTAATAGGGTTACCTGAAAAGCAATGTTTATGAACAACGCCCATTTCGAAATGTAGAACATTTAGAAATTTGTATGAGGAATTGTGCAGCACTGATCAACAGAACTATGTTGAAATATGTTCGCCGCGAAATGTTTTCCAGAATAATTCTATGTATGGAGCGCGAAGATGGTCACGTAGAATATTTAAAATTTGTACATTGTTTGTTTATTGAGTTTTTTTATTTTTCCACATCCACCTAAACAATACTAAATTCAATTAGGATAAATAATGTATTATTAAGTTTTAATTACAAATATTAGTTGTTTCAAATTTTATTTGCGGGTTGAGAATATTGAATAAGCTCATGTGCATTAATATACAGGGCATGACTACACCTAGTGACAAGACCAAATCGTGTTATATAATTAATCACTCCGAAAAATGTCTATTCCACAAATATTTTATTAGTTTTGACCCAAACTTATGTGATTCAGGTTATTAAAGCTGTTTCCAGGTAAAACAAGAATGTATAGTGTTTCTTAGTAAGGGTAGAGGAATAAAATGGTATTTTTTTTTTCAATCCGGTTCAAAATTGGTACATGGGTTGCTCGTTGGATTCTGTTTCTCTGTAGACTCTTGAAATTATAAATGAAACCAGAAGAAATACATTGAATGTTGTCGATGAAAATTTATTTCAGATCCATTCTCCACAATTCGATCAACTGATAATATTCATATGTGTGGGTGAGATACAATATGAACTGAAGTTTCAAATGGCATTCAATGCATATGTAATTGAAAACAGAATTGCCAAATCCTAGCTGAGAAAGTTGCTGATCGATCTTTGTCCCTGAAGCTTTATGAGCTGCACTAGAATTCAACACCATGGTAAATATTGGAACAAGTGGCCTTCATGGTTATTCTTACCAAAGTCTATCTGAAGATGACAAATGCACTATTAATTTTTGTTCTTCTTCTTCATTTCGACCATAGCGCATTTTCCATAGTTATATCATCAAAAAGCAGCCCCATTCTGTTAGACAAAACCTGATAGTCTCAATTGGGAACAAAACCCTCCGGATTTCGTTCCACCAGTAAATTTTTCATCTTTCGTTGATACTATAGAATCCATTGTCTGATGGGGTTTCATCAAAACCTCCAATCTCCATACATTACAGAAAAACCAATATATCCTTCATCCATCATAAGTATCAAGGGGAAAGTTTTTTTCTTCTTCTTCCCATTTTCTACTACTCCAATAGTATCATTGTCCCAATATCATTCTCACTATTGAAATTCTGATACAACTTCCTTTACTCCACTCTATTTCTGAGAATGGTCAGTATATCAACCTAGTACAGGGTTCCCAATGTAATTTGAATAAGCTGAAAAAAACAAAAGAAATATGTGCCATGTTGCACCACTACATACAGACTCACACAAACACACACCACCCCAATGTTTTGCTCACCTGAAACTACTGGATAGCAATAAAAATTATGTATGATGATTTATGGTAATTTATGCAACAAGCCGTCAGCGATAACACTGTTTAGTTTTTACGCGGCGAACGGTTTTCTCTGAATTTGTTCTACTATGTGCTCTATGCAGGAAATAATATGCATTTAACTGTCCGTTTTCTTTCATTATTCAACATGATCATGTACGAATTTGGACGAACCCCTAAATTTTCAGTTTAGTATAAACATATTCAACTGACTTTGGAAATTCTAACTAGTTGGAGATTTGGTTTAGCGGGAACAAGGACAATAAAAGTGGTCCAAATTTAAAAAAATTGCCGATGTTTCGACGTTCATTTATCGTCTTCTTCAGGGCTGAAAATGCATATGGGTTTACAATACATATTGAAATTAATTATAAAGATAACCATAATATGACACACATTGATGAATAAAACAGATTCACGAACACATCACTATTCGTGAATCTGTTTTATTCATTATTGTGAGTCATATTATGGTTATCTTTATAATGAATTTTAATATGTATTTTAAACCGATATGTATTTTTAGCCCTGAAGAAGACGATAAATAAACGACGGAACGTCGGTAATTTTTTAAAATTTGGACCACTTTTATTGTTCCGCTAAACCAAATCTCCAATTCATTCGAAGAACACAATTTCTACATAATTCTAACTAGTGATGAGAATATGGTGCCATCGAGAAAAATGTCTAGTTTCGATCAACCTATATACAGTGTAGTGATTCTGCTTAGTCATAATCATTTAGACAAAGAAATAACCATTCTCAAGTTCTAACACCTGCACCAGTAATTTTTAAAGGAAGACATAATTCTCTCAGATTGTTCATTTAATGACCCATTACGGCTGAAGAGTAACTCGTTGCCGCGATAAATATCATAGGAGACATTCTCGTTTGGTAATAAAATTCAGTGTTAATGGACCCGTCCTGTCTAGGGCGAGATATTCCCACATTCCAACCGCACAAAAAAACAGACTATAAATACCTCATTTGATGGCGGTCTATGGGAAATATTCTTATGCGCTGGAATTTAATGAGTTTACATAAAAGTCACGCATTAATTTACTGAAATAACCCAACCAAGCGGGAGGAATCGAGACTATATATATAGAAACTGAAAACCGAGAGATATATAGAAAGAGTTATAATTCGACCGTGCTCAGGTCAACTTGTCTCCATGTACGCGAGCATTTAATTAACCATCTTTATTTCAAGTACAATTAAATTCAAGTCTGATGTAAGTGATGTATCACTTACGAGAAATTCAAGAAAATAAATCGATTGCATCATAAATCTCTACCTTTATGCGAATTAAGTTTTTTGGTTCAACGAGAAATCTACAATATCAAATTGGCTCGACAAATACAATAACTACCGGGTCATCATCTGTTTATTAGTGCTTCCATAAACTTTGCATATTTTCAAAGCCAATTTCATAAATTCTATTCCTAGTCCAAGAAAAGTAGCTAAATACAGTCAAAACCCGAAAGTAAAATAATAAAACCCTAATAACCCAAATTAATGAAGGCGCGAATAAAATTAATAAATTCTATTCGAAAAATCAATTGTTAAAATAAGTGCAAGTGATTTACCTGAGAATTATGTAAGTACGTTTGAAAGATCATGTTTGGAAGGTCAAATCTCCTATTACCTTATTCCTAAATATTTTGGTTACTATGATATACAGGGTATGTGTTAGTCCTTAGTCGAAAGGATAAAAGAAAAGAGAAATATTGATATTAGTGACTACCCTTATGTAGACCAAAACTTGACATACTATCATCTTCTATAATTGTTTATTAGCGAAATAGCCTATTTGGTTTTAATTGGTTATGTTATATGATTGTGCATGTATTTCAAGATTAGATTAATTATATTCATTTTATTTACTCTGTCCCTTGCATTATTTCCTGTGAATTCAAATAATAGTGGGTCTGTAAATCTGAATGATAAATGAACAACCCACGCTCAACTATCTCTCAGGGCAGAGAGGAAGTCTAAAGCCGCTCTTAGATCTTCTTCTAGGTAAATCGAAGACCTCTTTGATTAACCACTCCCTGGGCGATTGGATCTCCTTTCAATACATACTTGGGGTAATTATTAAAACCACCGACCATCTACCCCTTTGGTAGGCGGTTAGTTACTTTATTAATTAACATCTCGAGTGTGGAGCAACCCATAACAATTGGTGGACAGGTGTGTGATTTTTCATATAAGTCCACCCCGTGCGCCCATGACATATTGGTGTCAGTTATGTGGGGTTCATTTACAGAAAAATATATAACGCTATATGTTATTCTCGCAAAGGATGTCAAACTCAAAATTATCCAATGCAAATAAGAATGAAAATTCAGTAAAACATTGTTTGTCTTGTTAAATACTATCAGAAACTGTGGGATCAAGCAGCCACCACATTTTTGTATAATAATTTGATTTAAATTAACTCTTATATAGGGTTTTCACAAAAGTAAAATTTAAAGTTAGGGGTGAAAATAACTTGAAAAATAAGGAAATTTTCTCTTTGAAGTGGAAAATAAAGTATATATAGCGTTTATGCAGACTTACTCTTGGAATTCACTTGGAAATAGTTGAAAAAAAAAAAAAAAAATTTTGAAAAGAAGAAACAATTTTTATCATGACTCCCCCCACCGACGGTATCTACTTCGACAGCCCCTCCGATTGTGCAGGTTTTACCTATTCAGGAACCTACTATAGCTATTACTTTGGACAATGTTCCTTATTATAATGGTCAATCGAAAATCACCGATTTCATCAGAATTATTGAAGATACTGCCGCGCTTGCAAACTGGACAGATTTACAAATTGTATCGATAGTACGTTTGAAATTGCGAGGAATAGCCAAACAATTAATAGACGCGGACAGCCAATTAAGAACCACTGTCGTATGGAATGACTTGAAGAAGGGCTTGCAGGAACAATTTGGCCTAACTAAAATACCGGGGCAGGACAAAAGAGAATTATTAGAATGCAGACAGCGTAGGTCAGAAACATGCCGTCAGTATTTAGCACGTTTGAAGGTTTGCGCAGCTAAAATTTTAGTATTAACAGGGGTACCCGATTTAGATAGAATATTGTTGCAAGGGACATGAACAAGACATCATTACACAGTTCGCAATGGGATTGCTTGACCCCATTAGAAAACGTATCTTATCCGCTAGTCCAGGAACGCTGAAGGAAGCGATTGACTTAGCCGATAAAGAAGAATTAATTGAAAACCTTACCAAACCAACGGACAGAAATTTCAGGAATATAATTGCGAATGGGCCAGCAACAAATGTACCTATATGTCAGTATTGCCGCTACAGAGGACATGAAGCTCGAAATTGTAAAATGAAAAATCGGATCTGCTATCGTTGTAACGAACAAGGACACTTGGCTAATAATTGTCGAAATAAAACAAGTCCCAGAAATGTTGATAGAAGACATTTAAATGGCAATACGGTTCGCAATTCAACCTCCGTTGGGAACCGCAAACAGCCACTAGTAAGTCAAAATTCAACATATAGGGGGCCGACGCAAACGATACTTACTTATACAACAGGGGAGGCCCAGAGAAATGTTATAGTTTTAGAAATTAATGGAATTTTTCGCACCATTCTTTTAGACACTGGCGCCGAAGTATCGTTGGCCCACATTAGTATCACACGTGGTATGAAAATTAAATATGAAGAAAAGTTTCAACTTCGGACGTACAGGGACATTCTATTCCTTATATAGGAACAGTTATTCTACCCATCAGATTGAACGATAGAAAAGTAATTGACCACGAATTTATTCTATTGAAACTGACCATTTGAGTACTGAATTGATATTAGGGTTAGACTTTCTGCAGAAATATCAAGTAAAATTAGATTGGCGAGCGAATAGAATGTATTTGATGGAGGAGATTATTGAACTTCATCACGAACCCAAACGTATTTATCATACTGAAAATGGTATGGATAAGCTTTGGATAGAAAAATTGCGAATATGGAAAGAACTTCAAGGAAACAATTGACAGTATGACTCAGAGACTGTCCGAATTAACCATCACAATGGAACAATGGAAGGGAAGAAATTTTGACGAAAAGCTAAATTTTTCTAGGGAGTGCACACCCAGAATGAATGGCCAGTAATCGAAAATGGATTTCCATACCAGGACTTGAGACCGATCACCTCAAGTGGAAATTTAGTGGATAATTCAAAATCAGCTCATTTACAAGATGATAATACTGTCAAGAAAAAAGAGGAACTGGAGAAAAGAAAAAAATATTCGTAACAAAACGCGTAGAAAAGGAACAATGAAAAGCAGAGAAAGAAAAATTTCCACAGCTAGAAACAGAGCAGGAAATTATTTTAGGAATTGAAGGGTTGAGTAATGCTAAACCCAGAGCATCCTGTATATTGGAAAAAATTAAATTGCAAGATAGTGCTAGGATTTTAAAACGACATTCGAGGTGAAGAAGCTGGATCGTCTAGGATGACATCCCTTTTTACCAGTACAATGGAAAACTCCAGGAATTGGGAACTATTGATTCAAGAAGACAGGCGACATTTGCAAATAAAAATTTGAAGCGAGGGTTAGTTGCGTCTAGGACGGTAACCTTCCTCCAAACAATACGGTAGCATGCCAGGAGGCAGCGATCAATTTTTACCAGAGAATAAATTGTTGAAAGATATCAATTTGATAGAAGCTGAAAGTGGTATACAAGCGACAAGTATTCCGCCAAAACGGAGAGATAGTAAGGATCTGACCGGTAAGAAAACACTTTCTACTGAGTGTATGGGAAAATACGGAGATGACGTTGGAACAAGTAGAGGACAAGGAAAATGGTAAACATTACAGGAGCAATCATCAAGGAACTCTGAGAAAGCTTCCGCGGTTTCTACATGAGCGTAATGAAATTATGGAGAATAAGGTGGCTCGTAGTTCAACGGAAATTATTAATGTGGATGAGAGGAAATTTTCGAAAAATGGTCTGAACGATGGAAAAATTCACCCGAGGGAGAATCATTTTTCTACTAAGATGTTAGTGACGACTAATGATCTAGAAAAGACTGAATTCGAAAAAAGTACCATACCAACGAAAAATAATTATGGAACTGGGATTTATTTGTCTAAAGACTTAACCTTTTGCCTCCCGGAACTATGTCACTTGTTATGGCCAAATTTCAGAATAGGTTAACGTCAGAAAACGTAGTTATTGAAGATAAGGAACCCTATAAAAAGGATTGATAGTAGCTAGATCGATAAAGTAAAAATAAAGGACGAGATACCTATACGATGATAAATGTTTTAGAAAAGTTTTCCAACAAGGAAATTATCAAAGGAACCCCAGATAACGTCGTCCAAGACCCTGTTGATAGGATAAATGAATTACCGGAAACCATTATGGAAATTCCGAATGATGAAATTCAGAGTGAAACGTCGGACGATGACAGCGAAAGTATTCCTGAAATTACGCACAGGTATTCTACTAGATCACGGGGAGCTGTTAGAAGAGTTCCCTTTGGGATTCTATCCAAGTCAGGTAAACATCAGTAATTTAAGTAATGCACTGTATATATATCTAGATTATAGAAGGTACTAGTCAGTCATAAGTAACTTTTCAATAATTGTTGAAATGAGTAATTAAGAAAAATCCAAACATGATTTTAATGTACTATGAACGGGAAAATCTCCTCACCCTGTAAATAAAGAGAACATTTTTATAAAGTCCGCGATCCCATAGTGTGTAATAAAAATCCTTATTCTAGAACAATAACGGAGATTGACTCCCAAAAAGAAAACACTCTGTGCGTGAAATAAAATAACCCATCTCGCATACCCGCGCCGATCGATAACAGACAATATTACGTAAAAATAGTCGATCTTAAAAACCCTGAAATTTTGCCCCACAAGAAATCTACCTGCAACTTTAGAATCAGAGGGGTGTTTGCTTGACAGGCATACGAGACGACGACCGTCCGACTGTCTACCATAGCTATCGACAGAGCTCGCTTAATTACGCCGACCCAAGTCATAAATTACCGCCTAGGGTGTAACCGCTTACAAGTAGTGGTGAATGAAACACAATACTCTGTGGATTATAGCTTCCAGTTACAGAAGTTACGAGAAATAGTTGAATATGATGATAAGCGATATATTGATTTGGATATGGGCCATTGTCGGAACATCTTACCTGTTGAAAAAAAACCGATGGGCTTATAGCATATGATTTAGAAATCCTGCGCAAATATTACAGCAATTTCTTTAGAGACGTACAAAAATGTCCAGAATTGAATAGTGCATACACGGTGTCTGAGACAAAAATTATAGCATTGGAACAGAAAAGTATGAAAAGATTCAAGTAAAATCATGCTTTATTGAGATTACTCATCTGCTAGTCTCGTGTGGTATGTTCTCCCACCCAGTATTCTAGCTGATAGTCTTCTGACTTACTTACAACCCATAGGCAAGGAAGAATGCTTAAAATCCATCAATATTTGGAATATCGAGGTTTCCGGGTGAAATAATAAAACTCAAAACCAACGCTACTCAGACTGCAAGAATATTACTGGCTGGAGAGTTAGATGACACAGGGAGTTGCCAAGGTCCTCCTATTCCTTTCAAGGAAAATTATATAAAAATGTTGTAGCCACTGCCACCGCAAAAATTACGTTGAAGGATTATTCTGCTACGGCTCACTTAGACGAAAACACCATTAGTTTGGAGAATCAATTATCCTGCAAATTCTCTACCGGATATTGTATTGATGCTTTTCAAGGTGAAATAGCGTGGGATATAATCAAACCCCAGGAGTGCCAAAGATATCGCAAACTTTATGAAGGAAAAGCTAACAAAGTCACGGAAAGATTGAGTACCGATGATATAAAATTCTATATGGTCATCGAAGATCGAACAAAGTTATTCGCTGTTCAACTAATTAAGAAAACAACTATTTGTAATATAGTAATGTGGATAACCGAACATCCTAGAATATTAATATTGGAATTTCCAAACAACACTACTAATTTATACAGAGAGTTTGATTTTACCTGGGGAGAACCAACTGCAGATCTCATTACCTATGTTAATTCAAAATTTTTATACATTGAGCAATCATTCAAGAGATCCATGAATGCTATGCTGGCAGAAACAATTCAACGAAGATGTCTGTTGAAAAGAGAGATATTGAAAAATCGATTAATTATGGCTCAACAATCTCCACTATCATGCGCAATTATTGCATCAACAACCGGGTTATATAGCAAAAATCAATGGAGAAGTAATTTATTTCACAAATGCATTCCTGTCATGGTCACTATACGAAGAGAACAAAACTGTTATCAGGAATTACCAGTGACTTATTTGAATAAATCTTATTTTATGGCTCCTTTAACTCGGACTATACAAGAAGTAGGACAACAGATAGAATGTTCTTCAATAATTCCGGCAAAATACTTTATCGATGGAATGTGGATATCTTATGATCCCCTGCCTATTGCCGGTAATCCCCCCAGTGAATTATCTATAATGGAAGACCCTCAAATGCAGCTGGATGAAATAAAACCCTTGGGATAGGTGGAGATTTATACTGCTGAAGAAATCCGAAAAGCTCAGGAAATCTTACTGTTTTCCTCTGAAAGGCAGGCTGTAACTAACATCCTTATAAATAGAATGGCCAACAAAACCGTATTAAATCAAGGATTTTCAACTTTAAACCTGTTCAATCAGGAAGAATTAGAAAAATTAGCCAATAATACAATAAAAAAAATTTATGGTGTATTTATGATTATTGGCGATGTGCCCAAAGCAGTTTATTAGGAATATACATATGTCTAAAGGTTTTCAAATTTCTTATGGACACAACTCTAAATGCATTTGCAATCCACCGAATCACGGGATGTTCTCACCTATTGGCAGCTTTGTGGAATACCCTGACTATATTTGAAATTAAATCATAAATTACCAAGGGTTCCCTCAGAAGATATTCCCATGGAAACCGTTCCCACCGAAATCACTTCGCAACCAACGTTAAGTGAGATGCCCACAACTTCGAAAATTGTAAGGAACCAATCTATGAAAAAATCATCACCTACCCATTCAAAGGTCTGAACTGGCAGATGTAAAATGCAGATAAATAATTTAGAAATCTCAATTTCTCTCTCTCTAGAGATAGCTGAACTATAAAGAAGTTAAAAGCGCAACCTGAGTAACACGCCGACCTAATAAAAATAATCGTTAACACCTCGTAAAATATTCAATCTGTGGTCTCCGCTGAAATCTTCCTACGTGTTAACAACTGAACACGAAATCGATACGTTCTGATAATGTGAGAACTGCCCTAAAACTTTCGTGAGTGACATAATACGACCGATAAACATTAAAATTAGTGTGAGAAACTAAATAAGAACTGAAACCCTATAAATACCAGTGAACTCTCGACTTGGATATTATTATTCGACGAACTAGTAGCTGATCATCACGTGAAATTAGTTGGTTAAAAATTTAAATACAAATAAGTACAAGTGAAATGGAGATGTTACTCGACGTCTATGAAATTCGCATTTTTGAAACCAGGAAATATATCATGAAATCCTCAGTGGACAACCTCCTGTATGACGTAAATCAATGGGATCGTCTCAACCCTTCGGAACAGTCCACGTACACAAGGCCTATAGTATTCTCCATTTTAATAGATATCATGCGGCCTACCTACGATTGTTAGCGGCCCAAAACATCACCCAATGCGATTGTCTGCACTGCCTCACGGAGAAAACTCGAAAAATATGGACAGCCGCCCTTTCCCAAAACCCCGACGGGAGCAGAAGAAGCTCATGACATTCTAAGGTGCGAATGCTATTTTTTGACTGCCGAACGAGAGGATTTCCGTTTGCCGCCCCAACTGCATCTCTCAGCGCCGAGAACCAAGTACCTCGTATATTAGTCAACATCGAGCCACCAGCTGACTCGAGATCTGAAGCCCCATCCGACGGATCGACCAGCCACGGAACTGTACCTGCCGAATCTCCGGGTGACCCCATCACTTTCGCGGTCAATGCTTGGAAGGTATACCATAAGTGAAGGAAAGACTTTATTGACAAAGTAAATTTAGTTTAAATTTCTATTGTTTCCCTATATGTATACATAAACTTAGTAAATTTTATCTTAGCTTTAGAGATTTTATAGATTAAACAAATTAGAAAATTTTGATTTCTATACATTTTAATTACTATTTACTTAATATAAGACATTTAGAATTAGCAAATTGAGCAATGGTTCCTGTATACCTTTTTTATATTATTCAGGCATCCGAATTAGATCCCTTAGATGTAATTAAGTAGAATTATCCTCAGTTTTTTCTATAAATTTTATGCTATTTGTTAAGATCGAATATTAAACTAAATAAGTCTATTATTTTATATTTTTTGAATTATTAAGAGTTGATTTTAGAAAGACAAAAAGAACTTTATTTCGCATAACTTTAGGATGAATACCTTTTCTTGTAACCTTTTTATTATTGAATACAATAAATATAATCAAGGTTTTATAACTTCTATTAAAAAAGAATTACCATTAGTTGTACGGTATGTCAAGGAACAAGGTCAAGAAAAATTTATGATATATATCATACAATTTTTTATTTGAGGGCAAGGGAGGATTGTAGTGATTCTGCTTAGTTCTTAATCATTTTGACAAAGAAATTACCATTCTCAAGTTCTTACACCTGCACCAGTAATTTTTAAAAAGGGAAAACAATAATTCTCTCAGATTGTTCATTTAATGACCCATTACGGCTGAAGAGTAACTCGTTGCCGCGATAAATATCATAGGAGACATTCTCGTTTGGTAATAAAATTCAGTGTTAATGGACCCGTCCTGTCTAGGGCGAGATATTCCCACATTCCAACCGCACAAAAAACAGACTATAAATACCTCATTTGATGGCGGTCTATGGGAAATATTCTTATGCGCTGGAATTTAATGAGTTTACATAAAAGTCACGCATTAATTTACTGAAATAACCCAACCAAGCGTGAGGAATCGAGTCTATATATATAGAAACTGAAATTCGAGAGATCTATAGAAATTGTTATTATTCGACCGTGCTCGGTCAACTTGTCTCCATTACGCGAGCATTTAATTAACCATCTTTATTTTCGTACAATTAAATTAAGTCTGATGTAAGTGATGTATCACTTACGAGAAATTCAAGAAAATTCAAAATGAAGCTAAATCGATTGCATCATAAATCTCTACCTTAGTGCGAATTAAGTTTTTGGTTCAACGAGAAATCTACAATATCAAATTGGCTCGACAAATACAATAACTACCGGGTCATCATCTGTTTATTAGTGCTTCCATAAACTTTGCATATTTTCAAAGCCAATTTCATAAATTCTATTCCTAGTCCAAGAAAAGTAGCTAAATACAGTCAAAACCCGAAAGTAAAATAATAAAACCCTAATAACCCAAATTAATGAAGGCGCGAATAAAATTAATAAATTCTATTCGAAAATCAATTGTTAAAAATAAGTGCAAGTGATCTACCTGAGAATTATGTAAGTACGTTTGAAAGATCATGTTTGGAAGGTCAAATCTCCTATTACCTTATTCCTAAATATTTTGGTTACTATGATATACAGGGTATGTGTTAGTCCTTAGTCGAAAGGATAAAAGAAAAGAGAAATATTGATATTAGTGACTACCCTTATGTAGACCAAAACTTGACATACTATCATCTTCTATAATTGTTTATTAGCGAAATAGCCTATTTGGTTTTAATTGGTTATGTTATATGATTGTGCATGTATTTCAAGATTAGATTAATTATATTCATTTTATTTACTCTGTCCCTTGCATTATTTCCTGTGAATTCAAATAATAGTGGGTCTGTAAATCTGAATGATAAATGAACAACCCACGCTCAACTATCTCTCAGGGCAGAGAGGAAGTCTAAAGCCGCTCTTAGATCTTCTTCTAGGTAAATCGAAGACCTCTTTGATTAACCACTCCCTGGGCGATTAAGATCTCCCTTTCAATACATACTTGGGGTAATTATTAAAACCACCGACCATCTACCCCTTTGGTAGGCGGTTAGTTACTTTATTAATTAACATCTCGAGTGTGGAGCAACCCATAACAATTGGTGGACAGGTGTGTGATTTTTCATATAAGTCCACCCCGTGCGCCCATGACAACAGTTCCAAGAAACTGATTTTCCATCAATGTGCATCGCCATGGGGTAAGTTCCACACCTATTTATGGCTCTCTCAGCTCCTATGCATTAGAGATTTTCCTGTTATTTTCCGCAAAGCTGCCACCTGGTTCTTGTATAGGAAAAGTAGCACTGTCGAACGATATGGCACATTTTCTTGTCATACGACGCGGGATAATTGAGTGGAGTATCTTAATAATACCCATCTGTGTGAAGCGGAAATAGGGTTTTTAAAACAATTTCACAATTATTAAACTGGCACGTTCATCAGAGAGGATATTATTCATTTGTGACAGGAGTGATTGCAGCAGTTTTTCAGATGGAATTAGTGGAAATATGTATATGAAATGATTCTTTGTATTTTTGGGGTGCAAGAATATGCTGCACCTGGGAACAACCTTTCCAGTTGTAATGGTCCGATTAATAATGGTATGAAATCCTCCTTAAAATATAATAGAACTTTATTCAACTACATTATTTACAAACATACATTGGTAGCAAGTCGGAATGGGCTAGTATCATTTCAAAACATTTCAAGTGTGTATAAAAACAAAGTTTAAAATTTAGCTAATGTAAATTGTACAAATAAAACAAATGTAAAAGTATATAGATTTCTTGACTAACAATACACAAAACTAGAGAAATCCGTGATTGAATATCATTTATGTCAGCGATTGTTGACAAATATTCTTCGATGGAATAAAAACCTTTTTGAAGTAGGTATTTTTTCAAATTTCATTTGAACTTTGTATACCTGTATATTTATAGATTGTTTTTGGGATTTGACTGATCTATAGTATGGTGTTTGAATGGCATCAGCCTGTCTCGTGTGATACTTATGGAAGAGTGAAGCAATCAACATTTTTGTTTACCTCGATGACCATGTAATAAAGGTATAGTAGAGGAAGGAACAACATACCTAATTTAATGAAGATTGATTTGCAATGTTCACGATATGCAGCAAATATTCAAGGCATTCCCTGAGTTGCCCATACTTTTAAATTGCCGTAAAAGGAGTATAGTGCAAGATAATCTGCTTAGTTAGTCATCTATTGTTATCCCTAACAACTTTGCAGTATTTTCTGATTCACTGCTAGTACCCGGAGCGGTTTTTGTTGAAAAAAATAATTTCTATAATTTATTTCTATCGAATTTCAAGTTGTTGCCTGTTACCTTGTTTTTTAATTCTCCTGTTGAGTGTGTCAAGTATTTTTTGTGTATATTGTGAGGTTATGAATCATGTATCATCAGCAAACAAGATGTATTTCTTTAGAGGTATCGTTTATATAGGCGCCCAAACACGGACCCTTGAGGAACTCCATTCTCGACCATTTTGTTATCAGACTTGACATGATTCAAACTGAAAAAGTGTATACGGTTACTCGGATAGGATTTTATGGGGATAGAGCAATTTCCCGAATTCCATGAAACCTTTTCTAGGTGGATATCATGGAAGACGTAATCGAAGGCCTTAGTGAAGTCACATAGCTTCATATCCTACTTTTAGGAATAACTGCTAAGTAGCAGTTATCAGAACTGGAGATTTTGGGTACTTCTATTTCTCTGCCTCCTATTTTGGGAAAAAAATTAAAATCTACTGGAAATAAAAAAAAATGGGGATTGTTGAATACGGCACTGAAAAGCTGGTGCTGGTGTTGCTTCTATACTGAACGCAGGGCTGTCATTCGCCTTTGATGAAAGGGAGGAATATCGAGGGGACTGTTGAACAAAATGGAAGGAATTCAATAGACATAGCTCTCAAAGAGAAATGTTAACCGTAGACACGTGTTTCGGGCTCTCGGCCCTCATCAGTACGATGAAGAAGTGCAAAGATGAACAACACTTGGTAGAAAACGACAAATCAACGGAGTCAACAAATGCAGGGTCCCTGGAATGCAGGGTCTGCTAACCGAAACCACAAATGTGCGGCTGGCTTCTGTTTGTTGACTCGTTGATTTGTCGTTTTTTACCAAGTGTTGTTCATCCTTGCACTTCTTTGCCGTACTGATGAGGGCCAAGAGACCGAATCACGTGTCTACGGTTAACACTTCTCTTTGAGGGCTGCTATGTCCATTAAATTACTTCCATTTTGTTTAACAGTCCCCTTGATATCCCTTCCTTTCATCTCTATAATCCTGGACTCGGATGTCACGTAGGTAGCTCTAGCTGCCTTCGTCGTGACGTTGGTTGTTGCCCTGGAATGCAGGGTCTGCTAACCGAAACCATAAATGTGCGGTTGGCTTCTGTTTGTTGAGTACATTGATTTGTCGTTTTCTACTAAGTGTTGTTCATCCTTGCACTCCTTCGCCGTACTGATGAGGACCAAGAGCCCGAAACACGTGTCTACGGTTAACACTTCTCTTTGAGGGCTATGTCCATTAAATTCCTTTCATTTTATTCGCCTTTAATGTTCTGTGTATGCAGAAAATATTGCTTGTTCACTAGTCTGTAATACTTGTAGATGAGTTTTGTTGAAATATAAATAATTTGTAAGAATGAAGACGATGTGTAATATTTCAGTTGAAATATATTTTAAATGCTCATTCGGAATTCAGTCTTCTTCTGATTCACTAATTTTTTTAAAAATGGAAAAAAATCGCTTTAAATTGACAAAAGAGAAAAACCAGTAGGAATGTTCTGAATTTAAGGCTCTAGGTTTCAATCCCTCATCATCACTGGTAATTTTTTTCCGTAACAGAAATTTTCATTGACAACCCCCATATGGATCTCTTCCGTGTGTTTTTTTTCAATAAGGCTATGCCATCATTATGTTGTTTATTCATTGAATCAATTGGTTGAATATGCAGAGGATACGAACACTCGTACAATGCCGACTAGAAAAATATAGAAAAAATAAGCAGTCACTATTTTTATTACTACAAACTTTCTCTATGTGCGACCTCATCGCGGGGGCGTGTCGCTAATTCAATTTGGAATCGACAACGCTTCCAATTGTCTCTCGACAAAACTTCCAATTGTCTCTCGACAAAACTGGAGAAAATCCCACCGATTCAAATATACAAATCCGACCGGAATACTCTAAGATACGGAGGAAATATAATCTGGATAAAAGTAATCAAACGGGGGTAATTTACATTTTGTTCCGGGTTACAGTTTTCCGGTTATTCATATATCCAGTTAATCCGGTCCGGGATAATGGCACATGTGGCGCGTGTTTTGCGGTGTTGTCACATCGCACGAATCGTTTCAGGATGAATGGTACACTTTTACCAATTGACGTGATTTTGACTGATCTATTCGATGAAATACCAAGTTTTGATTTGTAAAGGAGTTGGGGAGGTACTTGTTTTCTATTCTAGTTGAAAAAAAGCCACGTCCAACTTTTTACAAAAACTGTTATTTTCAAAAAATTAATACATTTTGAACTCCAGCTTCAGAGAAATTTCGTCGAAAACAAAACTAAATAAGGCGTTCAAATCGAAAAGCTTGATTATACGAACTATTGCTTTTATCACATTTTGTTCTAGAAAGAGAAAAACTGCTGGGTTATGTTCGCAAAAAATACATTTTTGTTAAATAACGCATAGAAACAAACCCCATATAACAGGACTGACTATACAGTGCGATAAAAACTATGAATGCATTGAAAATCATCAACAGCCGTATTATGTCTTTGTATACATCCTAGAGGAAACTCTTCAGATGCATGTTCAGCACTATTTGTATCAAAATTGAAATTTAAGACATATTTTTTGTCATATCATGTGCTTGAAAAATGTGTACGTGTAGTCTTTTCATGAAATATATTTAATATTCTGCCATTCCTCTTGATAGTTTCTCTATATAGTTTCTACAATATTTTTTATACGAACATTCCCTTCCATTTTTCGAATTTTCTCATTTCCTGGGAGTTGAAAGGTATTTGTATAGTAGGAGAGAAAATGGTGGGAGTTATGCATATCATTTCCACTTTTCATTTGTACTAACAGTTGAGCAAACTCATCAGAGTTTCTTGTAGTTAGCTGTATTTTACTAATATGTGAAATCGACATCTCGAGGAAACTATGCAAGGTTAACCAAAGCTCAAAAAAAAATATATATATAGGGTGTAATATAACTTTTGACAGTTGATGGTCCATCAAAAAATTAAATATGCGATATCCAAATGGAATGGAACAAATCTATCACGAATTATACTTCCTTGCCGTCTTTTTCTGAAAAGAAAGGGATATTCAGTTGTGAACAGTTTTCCTGAATGTCTAATACAGGACTCTGTTGATTGCATCCAATGCTTTTACTACAGAGATTGACTAACTATGTATCTTTAGACAATGGTAAATCGCATTAATATATTTAGTTGAATTTACGATTTTTTTTAATCACCTACTTCTATAGGGAAACTGGGAAGGGATATATCGTACTTTTTTCGTGGGTGCAATAATTTAAATTGAATTAACCGAGTTCTAGCATATTGACATGTGGAAGATGTATGGGATGGAATTACATTGAGAATATTCAGAAAAACATATCGCAGAAAATTATACATGTTTTTTTTTCACCTGCAGCATTTTTTCCAGGTGATTTTTTCCATTGATTTCCCTGAAAATGTAGGGATTATCTTTACGCAGTCATTATTCATGGAATTATTAAAAAAATTGCCATTGAAACAAACATAAAACAATTGAGATTGTGAAGTGTTTTCTTCTGTCATCTGCCCGTATATTATTTTGCCGGATTCTAAAGCAATGCACTTTTTCTTCACATCTGCCTCAATAATTCTGATCTCCCATGGAATTATATTGATTAAATGTTGGAGAAGAATTATATTTCAATTGATTGCATTAGAATATATCGAAATATTTATGAGCAAAAAACATATCTTCGGGTTAGCAGAAGAATATATCCAAAATGGATGAGAAACTGATGAGTATACTCATTTTCTGTATTTTTTTGGTACCCCAAACTGATTTCATCAATATGAATTTGTCTTTTGATATTTACCAATTAAAAATGTCAATTGATTTTTTCTTCGATAAATTCAGGTGTCAACAATCATTTTATTTCAATAGATGCATTTTGAGAACTCTTTGTCATGAATCACCCAGCTGGATCCTTCAATTTTTTCAGGAAGTAAACAAGAATACTCATGGGAACTAGAATTTCAATGTTTGTCATTGCAGTTTTTTCCTGAAATTCTCTTCATTATGGGGATAACTTCCCAACGCAATAATATATTCAAGTATAAAGAATAATTTGGTTATATTTTCCATTTCAGTGTTTTAGGTTCTCTAAATTGAATGGCACACTCAAAAACAATCATCTCCTTAAAAAAAAATATCTTCTAATCAATTGTACAGCTGATCACTAAAACTAATCGTCATGCGACTTTTTTATATACCAATTAGGAAGATGAAGAACACAAGAACTTCAAAGCCATTTGTTGAAACATTTTTAAAACCTCCTATCAGACAGCTTAGTAACATCATAAAGGGCCAGAGACCTCGTTTACTTACAGGAACGTCGCGTATTTTGCTGAATATGAATAATTGTCTCTTATACCCGAGTTAAGCATTTACAGTAATTTTCTTGTATAGCTTCCACAACATTTCGAGTAATATTTTTTTTTGTTTCAGGTTAGTAAAAGAAAAATCCAAATCATTAGGTAAGTGTACCCCAATCCACTCGATAGATCTTCTGTTGCAGTCGAAAATTTATTTTTGTATTGAGTGCATAAAAGTTGTGTTGTTTTAATGGCATATCAGACGGTTAATTTTTGGCCGGACCGCAAGTGGAGGCCAAAAATTCTTTCGAATGTACCATAAAAATATGATTTTATAAACGAAATACAATTTTATTGTACAATTGTCAATTTGAATTAATAAATATTGTCTAAAATAGGTCATAAATAAATATTTCCATGGTTTAAAAATAAGTAATGGATTTTCTCCACAAAAACAAACATTCAATCAATACTTCCCATACAATTTCATAGCATCCAGTCATCTTTTTTTGTCGTTACTATAGAAACCAAACCAAATTTAAAAAGTTACAAAGAACTAGGAATGATTTTAAAAGTAGATACATTGTTTCTTCCTTATGTCTCAAATTTACTCAACAACAACATTAATAAATCTGAAATTACTGATATCTTACACCTCTTGAGGCTTTGTCTAGAAGTCTAGACCAAGTCTTTTTTCTTTCAACAATAAATTTTGCAGACAATCTGGAGGTTCATTCATGGGTTTTCCCATTCCACCTTTTCTATCTGATCTTTTTATGGATAATATAAAAAAATATGTTATTTCGCAAAATAGCTCCATTTTATGCTGGCACCGTTATGTGGACGACTGTTTTGCTATCATAAAAGGTAATGAAATTGACGTTCTGAAGATTTTAGATAAGTTAAATGAATTACACCCTAAAATGAAATTCTCTATCGAGGTAGAGACTAATAATACAATCAACTTCTTAGATCTAGGATAACCAAAACTGACAAAAAACCTCAATATCTTCTGAAAACCCACTCAAAATGACCACATAATTTATGTTAGTTCAAATCATCCTTTTCAGCATAAAATGTCTTCGTTTTATTCTTACATTAATAGGCTTTTGAATGTTCCTTTGTCTGCTTTGAACTTTCAAAAAGAAGTTAACATTCTCAAACAACTTGCATTAAATTATGGTTATATTCCCAAAATTGTTACTGAGCTGATTGATAAAATATCTTTGAAAAGAGAAAGAGACATGGCTCATTCTACCATTCACAAACCTTCAGATATTAAATATTTTTCAGTATCATTTTTTAATGATATTTCTTTATTTTTCCAATTTCTTCTATAACATTTTTTACAAAATTAAAATATCCTTCAAAACTTGCAACACGGTTCATTGCTAGTGACCACTAAAGATCAAATCAATCCTACTGATAAAAGCGGCATTCACAAGCTTATGTGCAACGACTGCAATTAACTTATATTGGAAAAACTATTAGGAGCATATTAACTAGATTCAAGGAACACATTGATAGGCTTTCTACTTCTAGTTTTGGCAGCCATTCGAAAGGTCAGGACCACACTATTGATAGCAATAACGGTTTCAAAGTTTCACATAGTGTCACCAATAATAACCTCAAACTTGATTTGTTAGATTTGTTGGAGGATTTGGAAATATCTAGAGAAAAATCTAGGAATAAAAGTTGTTTGATACTCAGATTCAGTTAAACCAGACCATATTCAACCCTATTTTCGAATCGCTATTAAATTAATAGAATTGTTCCTTCTTCGCTCTCCTACTTCTTCTACATTGTTTGTTTGTTATTTTTCAAATTTGACGCTTGTTGAATCTGAATTGACATATATCTCTAGTGTACTCTTTGTTCCTGATGCACGTTTTCTTTGTTGCATTTTTGACATGTGATCATATCATAATTTTCTACATTTATAATGTTTCACAGAACAAGTTAATTTTCTTCAGCTACTTTGTAAAAATTCTGACAAGTGAGTTATTTCAATTTCAACAACTTCACACAATTTATTTTCAGAGCGGAAGCTTCATCCAATATAATATTTCCTATAACCTTTTAACTTTTCAGAATTTCCCCTGAAGATGGTTTGACCAAAAACGTTTGGGGAGGCCGATTCGCCTACGAAAATAAATATATTTTTTACTTAACAAATCTATATTTATTGACAAAAATCATACAAGTGCATACAACATCCTTCTGTATTAATAGATTATTTATGAAATATTCGAGAGAAAAATGTGTTAACCAACATGTGGGGATAAATAAAATAGGAGAAATGCACAGATTGATTGCAGAATGGGTGGTAAACGACTTGTATAAGAGCAACACAGGTCACTTTTCAGGAGAAGCTCTGTACTCTCTTGGCCAATGCAGGGGGCGACATTACATGCATAAAACGTCACGGTGGCTGGAAATCTGCCACCGTAGCAGAAGCAGAATCCTGAATAACAAAATTGAGATTTTTAATGGAATTTTGAATTGTCCATTTTCTTCCAAGCAAATTAAAATATCTGATAAAATTGTGCAATCAACTTTTCAAGAAATTAAGGTTATGGAAGGGTCTCAAAATCGTTATCCATGAAAATAAAACAACTTCAAGTTGAATAAAATTGAATGTTTTTGGTCTAAATGACAATTGCGGAGTGAAACCCAATGTCAAGGGCCTTTCTAATCCTTTCTCTGTAGTAGATATTGGATTTTTTTATTCTTAACATGTGAAAAATATTTTCCACTTAGTCTGATATTTGTAATACCAAATGTCATATTACAAATATCAGTCTAAGTGGAAAATATTTTTCAAATGTTAAGAATAAAAAAATCCAATACCTATGTATAACAGAGAAAAATTTAAAAAGGCTCTTGACATGTAGCTTAAGATCATTTTTGATGATTCTTCGTCAATCTTCTTTCCCCTCTGCTCGTAAAAATTGAACTGCTGAAAATCGGACTTTGAAGTTTCGAAATGCATACAGTGCTTCTCAAAAGTCCCCTCCCCCCTCTTATTTTTTGAACGATTATACCTAAACAAGTGAAATTTGGAAACTGAAAATTAAAGGCTGTAAACTTCCCTACTAGTGATGATAGATGACGAAATCGTTCTCTGAACATTACAGGATATCCCTTTTCGTGGGAACCAGAACATAAAAAAAAAAAAAAGATGACGTCACAAGGTCATTGTGACCAATAATTTTGAATGGAACCCTACGGCAAGCGACACCTCTTTTAAAAGGTATCGAAAAAACCTATTCAATTATACTAATTTTGTTTGTGTTTATGGCAGTTTTGGCAACTCGCTTTTGAAAAACGCAAAGCTGTGTGTGTGTGTAAATCAGTTAATACTAAAACTCAAAATTCAAGCTCCGCCTCTGGATAGTTGTCAAATAAGCTGACGTTTTTGTTAGTCTCCCTCATTCGACGTTTTTGTAATTGTCCAAGTTTTTATACATTTAATAATTTGTGTATTGTTGATCGAACGTTCAACTGTTTCAGCAGCTTTTGGTACTTTTAATATTTTTGTACATTTTAATAATTTGTTAAACTTTTGTGAGCCACACGTTTAAGTGCTTCAAGAAGCGAAATGGTACGTGCTTTAGGTGATACAGTAGCAGCGATCCTAATTCTTGGTGAAACTGGACAAAATATTCATGCAGCAGAACGCATTTTTAATGAGAGGTTTCCCGATCGCCCCGTTTCGAGGACTTATTTAAGGGAGTTTCTTCGTAAGTTTGAAATAACGGGTAGTATTAATGATGCAAAACGATCTACAAATTTCATTCATACAAATTAAAAATGGTTCATCAACTCTCAGACGACGACCCAGACCGAAGACTAGAATTTTGTGAAAATATGGAAACTAAAATTAACCAACAGCCAGACTATGTCAAAACAATTTGTTTTAGTGACGAAACTACTTTCTATCTAAATGGAAATGTAAATACACAGAATGTGAGGTATTGGAGTGACGCAAATCCTCACCTGTTTCGTGAAACACATACCCAATTTCCCCATAAGGTGAATGTTTGGGCAGGTATCCTGGGAAACCACATCGTTGGGCCTCTTTCTTTAAATACGAATTTAACTGGTGAGGTTCATCTGGAGCTGTAGCAAAACGCAATAGAACCGTTAATCCTTGAAATTTTGGAAGATAATCCAGATGAATTCGGCAATTTGGAAATAACATTCCAACAGGATGGTGCTCCCCCACACTATTACGGTGCAGTAAGACGGTATTTGGATGAGGAGTATCGTAGTAGATGGATTGGACGACGAGGTTCCACGAAATGGCCAGCTCGATCACCGGACCTCACACCTTTGGATTTTTTTCTGTGGGGGTACCTTGAATCGAAGGTTTACGCCACTGAACCTGACAATATTGACGTTTCAAAACAACGTATTGTTGCAGAATGTGAGGCTTTTTCCGCAGACACATTTGGAAAAGTACGAGAAGAGTTTAAGAATAGGATATTTCCCTGTCAGGAAGTGAATGGAGGTCACTTCGAGCAATTTCTTCAAGTAGATACTGATTTTCAAATCTGTAATTAATATCATGCTGAATGGAATTTAAATTTTAATGTTTACTAATGAGCCATTAAAACTGCCATAAACACAAACAAAATTGGTATCATTGAATAGGTTCTTTCGATACCTTTAAAAAGAGGTGTCGCTTGCCGTAGGGTTCCATTTAAAATGATTGGTCACAATGGCCTTGTGACGTCATCTTTGACGATTTCGTCATCTATCATCACTAGTAGGGAAGTTTACAACCTTAAATATTCAATTTCCAAATTTCACTTGTTTATGTATGATCGTTCCAAAAATAAGAGGAGGGGAGGGGACTTTTGAGAAGCACTGTATAGTTTATTCAACTTTTAAGTTTTATTTTCGTGTATAACGACTTCGAGACATAACCTTAAAATCATAATATCCACTTTGAGAAAATAAATCGATTTCCGCCAATTTTCTAGGTGAAACATATTCGAGAATTTATTTTGACCTTCACCATCTATTATTATCCTAATAAATGAAATTGTTTTATAATTAATACTTAATTAACTTTGATGAAAATACATTGTTTTATATCTTTTTGGATATCATTTTTGCAGTTAAAAAAAATACTTTCTTTTCGTGGTCAAGTTTTTTTGACAGTCGTACAAAAAATACATATTGCTCAAATTCCCCAGCTCCAGCGACTTCCGCACGTCTCGGCAACGCCGCCTTTCCCACGGCCGACCGTATCGATCGCAGATTGCCACGTTCTACGCGCGTTCGGCGTTGCAGTCGAGTAACTAACTTACTCGGGAATGCACTCGAAGGGATTCGAACAGCCGTTTGGGCGGCGGCGGCGTGCACTCAGGAGGCCATGAAAACGAGAGCCGCATGATACGGCTCTACTTCTTCGCCTCGATTCGCGAAACGTGACGGGCATAAGGAGTTCGTTAAAGAAGCAAACATGGTGACGATGTTAGGCGGCTTGTCACTGTCTGGTTTTGAAGTTGCGAATGAGGGGAAAATTTGGAAATGTACATAATAGCTCTATTTCTGTCGGTATCCATTTCCAAGGGGGTGTTCGCCGAATGAGGGAGGGTGCGGTGTACAAAAATATTTTTGTGCCATTATCTGTTTACGTAGTTTTTTCTTGACATATTCATATGTTATGAAAGTGGGATTTCTAATCAAAAACAAGGGACGCGAAGTAATTGCATTGCAGAAGTATTTCAACCAATAATCAAAGTGTCACTTTTTCCTGATGCCTCAAATCTAAAAAAAAATTTATGCGAACACATTTAAAATATTGTTACCAAAATAAGTATAGTACGCCTATGCGTTGATTATCTCGCACAGACCCGGTGACGGTCGTTTATTCAGACGGCACTCCAGGAATTTGACAGCCTCACAGTGAAGCAACTTTCCTTTCTAGTTCTTCTCATATCGCCAAATTCTTTCCTCCGCTTCTTTTCGGGCTGCCATGACTCTCGTACCGCATCAACTTCATCTTTGCCCTTCAATTTTCTGGAACATCTGCTCGAAAAATGCTTTCTGTTGCTCTCGTTGCTCCTCCCTCGCTTTCTGTTGCTCTCGTTGCTCCTACCTCTTGTTTTTCTAGTTCTCGTCGTTTCCGCGCCTCTTTTTTTTCTCTCTGACGACGTATTTTTTCTTTCTGGAGTCGTTCCTCTTCATCCGGTCGACGAATCGCCTCCTCTTATTATCTTGCAACAGTCGTGTCTCTTGCTCGGCAAACTGCTGTTTGGATATTTCTATTATTGCTTTTATCTCGTCGTAGGGTATATTTCTCGAATAGTCACTAAAATCCCACTTCTGACACCAACTTTTATGAAACTGGGTCCGTTTCAATAAAAAATGCTGGAATAAATTAATGTCCGTTTATTACACTTCGAAAACACAACACTTTTTTTTTCTTCTTTTACAGTTTCCGGGGGCTTTTGTCTTCGAGAGTAAGAGTGTACGCGATGCCGTTCTTACTCCTCTGCGTTCTTCTCAACTTGAACTGGCAGTGGGAGCAATACCTATATAACAATTGGAAATGATAAATCGAAAGTGCCGCAAGGTTGTACTTCGTTAGTTTGAAATACGACATTTGTACAAAGCAAACCTTGATCTAAGTAAAGTTGCCTTCAAATAGTCGGGAGTAAACAATTCTTGAGTTTATTTTGTATTCGATTTTAGGAGAAAATGAAGTAAGAAATTTTAGTTGTTTTCAACATTACAAGCAATTGGCATACCTAATTTATAAAAATCATAGAAATCAAAATTTACTAATATATTTTTGAGCACAAGCAGACAACAAAATGGTTAAAGTTAGAACATTTTGTATATGAAATTAGATCTGAACAATGAGATGCCAGGAGAGATCTTGATGCAAAATTATGAATATTGAAAATATGAAAAACAGAAAACGTCAAAAATGATTTTTAATATATCATGCATATAGTATGTAAGGTATTTAGAAACTGTTAGTGAATAAAATCAGTCAAATAAACGAAAATAATGAAAAGTGCAACAGGAAGAGCGTGAAAACCGAGAATTCGACAAGAAAAACAAAGTATATGTGGTATTCACGGGAAAAAATTATCAAGCCGAGAGAGATTGAAAATTTTATTTTTTTTGAAGAACGAACTCAACAAAATTTAATTTAGAAAATCAAGCATATTCCGCTACAAACACAGTTATTTGCCACTACACCATAAGAAAATACTAGAAAGAACATTAGCTGATAAAAACCAGGTACATAACGAATCTTACCTTCTCATTCCATACATATACCAGTCCGAGGACTAATTCACAAGCGAACCAAGGGGGTTGCACACTGAAACGACAGTTTCCAAGAACAGGAGAGTGATCCACGACACTGAACATTTGCATTTCAAGAAACCACAGGTACATTTGAACCATAAAAGTTACAAAACCCAGTGCGTTTTAGAAGTAAACATTTTGAGAACTCCTTCGATGAAAATCTTTCAAAAATTGGTATATAGACTAACTATTTCACTGAAATCAACATAACCTACAAAAATAGGTTACATTTAACTTTTTTTTATTATCACATAATTGCACTTTTCATGTATATTTTGCTATGAAACACTAACTTGAGTTAATTATCGCAGGATAGGTAACAGTAAGTCTTCCTGAATAAAGGAAATTATTATTTTGATGAATTTCTGACTTATTTTCAATAATTGATCAAATCAGTTTGCAATTTTTCTGAAACTGACATCAAGAACACTACCAGAGGGCCCCACAAATGAACTTACCCATGAGATTCCATAGGCGTACCGATTGAGTTAGCTGAGGTGAAGAAAGTAAGGTAAATGAGTCAAATGGGAAAAAGGTAAAATACATAGCCGGACATTTGAAATATTTATATGGGTATTTATTTATGAACATATCAACCCATTAACTCCCAGGCATAGGAAAATATAAAAATACGCTTTTCGGACAAGATATATTTATTATTTCACATTTGTAAAATGAGTTTTTGAAATTGAAAAAAATTAAAAAAATCAAGAACATAAAAAAACATGATGGTGCGTACACGCACCACTGGTAAGAAAAGTAAATATTTTTTTTTGCATTTCCTAAAAACTAGCCATAAGGAGACAAATCTTCATGAAGAGTAATAACTATACACTAGGTACAAAAATAAAATAGTTGGGCCCGATCAAGATGATAAAAACAAACTTATGTCAGTTTGCTCTTTGGTGCACGAACGCATCACTGGTAAGAATTAACAACCAAATTATCTACCTTTGGTGATATTTTGCGAAGCATGACACGTGCAAATGTTCTTTACATTTTCCACAAATATAAATTGTCTGGTTATGGCATACTCTACATCTTCTTCGTGCTTTAGTTTCATGAGTTATGAGAATATGACCAATGTTATCAAATCGAATTTCAGCAACAAGGCGAGGGACATTTCTTACTACGTATTCCCTTTCATTTTCCAAGAGACGTAAAGCAACGTATGAAATCAAGTTGGGACATTTTTGTTTGATTGACTATGTTATAGAGCTACCAAGCATTCACAACCATACTATCTAGAGCATTGCGAAATATGGGCCACCACTATTTCTTCCCCAATACTCTACACCTATAATTTGCAATACCGTTGTCATGGAGGTCAACCCCTCCATAGATCTATTATATTTGGTGATGGCATGAGGCTGGGACACCTTGATTTCCTTTTTTTCTTTTCGATTATATCGTTTTACATGAGTTATTGGTTGTACATTGAAAACATTGCTGCAGACAGTAACCGTAGAGTTATCATTCCAGCGCACGAGGGAAATTTAAGTGTTTTCCTCAAATGCAGAAACATAAGAACCTCGCTTCCTGTTGCAAAAAATCCTTTATTTTTCAATTGTTGAAATAGTTGATATGAAAAAAATTATCGAAGAAAATTTGATGCGACAATCAATCACAGAAAGAAGACTCATTACAACATCGCCACCAAGACCTAATTTCGAGTGTTCCTCACTAGCCCCAGCATATGGAAGAGAGTAAAATAAATAACCATCGTCTGAACAAATGCACCAAAGTTTGAAACCAAACCTCACTGGTTTATTTTTTATGAACATTTTGCAGGAATGTCTCCCATAATATGGGACCATTTATTCATCAGTAGACAGATTGCGTAAGAGAAAACACCCCATTGTGAATTCTTTCTATTGATTGCATCCAAGAATGGTCGGACTTTAGCAAATTTATCATCGATATCTAAATTAGTGTTATCTGATAAATGCAAGTTTTGTTTTATACCCTGGAATCTATTTCTACTCATGCATTTTTTTATAATATCGACGCCTTCATCCTCATCAGTGGACCAGTACATTGGAATTTGTGGTAATGAGTGATAACCAGAAAACAACAATATACCTATGAAATTCAAGAGATCATTTTTTGAGAGATTGAAATCTAATCGGTTGTTATCATGCGCATATTTCAATGAAGAGTCCAATACCATTTGAAGTATTTCATAGTCCAGAAGAAGATGAAAAATCTCCAGTGGTGTCTTGCCAGCAAGCTCATTCTGGATACACTCCCTGTCCGCAGATTCCCTGGATATTGCGGAATGAGTATACTCAATTTCCTCGTTCACCCATTTTGTCTCAGAAAGAACCACGTGATGACCCAGGAGCTAAGCGTTTTCTTTTGGATGCCAAATCCTCTTCATCTGATGAACTCCACTCATCCTGTTCATCTTCCCTCACATCATTATGTGAATCAGGCACGTGTAGTTCAAAAGTTCCAGCTATATCAGTCGGTTCATTTTCTGGTGAATAGTTTTCATCGTCAATGTTTTCCTCGTCTGTGAGCGTATCAACATCTGGAGGTTTATAGACTGCATCAATGACATCTGAAAAAGAAATCTACTATGATATCTTGCATGAAGAATACCTATTCATTATGACAATTATATTCCAAACAATCATAATTACCTTCATGTCCCTGTCTTTCTAGTTCATCAACAGCTTCCTCTAGAGCTGCTTCCAGTTCTTTCTGGGTCAAAACCTTTCTGAAAGATATTTTCAGTCACTTCGATAACCGAACAACTACCCCGCAACATCAATGAATCGGTTCTGAATTATTCTCACGTAGGCTCACAGCTTAGGTGAACTTGTCTGAGCTTGTCGAAATATCGCTAGAGCTCACGCACGATACCAGTGATGCGCGAACGCACCAATCTTTTTTTTTATTGCTACAATTATCCCATTGTTCATTACAACAAGTTCATGTGTGATATATCATTGTGTCACTAAATGACTACACATTGATGAAAACTGAAATAAAAATCTTGAATCCGAGTTATATTTTGTCAGTGCCAACAAAATGTATACAGCCAAAGTAATTTTCACCCCACTTTAGAGTGCACTAAAATCTGAGATTTCCTTCTGATCTAACGTTACAAATTTTTATTCAACAGTATTAGTATATTGAAAGGTAATACCGAGTCATTTTCGCGATATCAACAATATCTTGCTCGCCAAAAAATATTAAAGTTGCGATGCGTGAACACCGCTGGGAGGTAATGGGTTAAATTAAATTCAAAGGGCAACTAGCTGAAGGATTTGAAAATAGTCAAAAATATTTTGTTGTGATGTCTGATTGTGAAAAAAGTAAAATAAAACAAACCACAATCACCTCATCATAACAATATATATATATATATATATATATATATATATATATATATATATATATATATATTTACATTTATACTACAGTCTAGTGTTTGACATGGATCCGGCAAAATAGAAGAATGTGAACTTTTGCTATGAAAATATGTTGCAGAACAGAGATCTACCTACATATCAAGTACACAAGCGCAATCAGTTAAGTTTAACATGTCGAGTGTCATATCCACGTTTTTGGAACGTAGCCGCTACGTTTCCACTACACATCTAGGAACGTAGTCGAAACGTAGTGGCCAAGAAAAAAAGTATTCTTCAAGTTCATTAAGAAAAATATGAGTATAAAAAATAGATGCGATAATACATATAAACATACTGTGAATAAACCATAATCGCAGAAGCGATTAATCACTTGTATGTGACAAAGAATTAAAACTTTTTAACAAAAAATTAAACCGACGAAATACGGAACTAAAAAGTAAAAAATAAAATAAACCTTCTTAGTCTCAGTAACTGAGCTCCTAAACTGATGTAAGTAACCAATTTTGAGTCGGCGCAAAACAAACAAGCAAATGAATTAGGTAAGGCGTAAAATGATGGCATCGAGTTGCGCGGTGACATTCTGATAATTTTTTTGAATTAATTTAATGATGTTCGTTTATTTTATTTTTTTGGCGCCGACTCAAAATCAGTTACTTTCATTAGTTTAGGAGCTTAGTTACTGAGACTAAGAAGGTTTATTTTATTTTTTACTTTTCAGTTCCGTATTTCGTCGGTTTAATTTTTTGTTAAAGAGTTTTTATTTCTCAATTTTTTATGGCTAAAATATACTAATTACTACCTACTTGTTTTTTGATTACTTCCAAAATATTTACTTACCCACATTACTTCAACTATTACCAATTAAATAATATGATTATCAACTTTTACTATTTGTTGTAATATACATTATTTTTGTTGTTCTGGTTAGTTCATTTCATTACTTTGTATATCATTCCATCCTCTCATAGAATATAATGGTTTTGACGGATGTGGAACAGAAATAATGTCAGTAGCGATCTGTCATTGTCAACTACGTATGTTCATAAGTGAAAAATCAATTATACCCTATTTTTCTACCCGTAAGGGTGGCCAATTCCTTTCGAAATCCAAATATAAGGTATACCCTATCTATTAAAAAAAGAATCATCCAAATCGAAGAACCCAGTACAAAGTTATGCCTGATAGAATCGGTTAACGGAGGGTGAGTGATCAATATCCTTCATTTTGCTACCCTTAGGGGTGGATTTCATTTTTTAAATTCAAATGGGACCACTTTCGAAGTACACCCTATCCACTGAAAAAAGAATTCTCGGAATAGGACGCCTCAGTAAAAAGTTATGCGTGATCATACATAAAAAAAAATTATGGAAAAAAAAATATATGGGTCGACTAGAGAACCTCCTCCTTTTTGGTTTCGTCGGTTAAAAAAACTAATACTAATCCTTCAACAGTCTTCCCGAGAAAACCTGTTTCTCGATTCTGTTATTTTTTCATACACAAATAAGGGATAGGAATATAAGAGGATTCGGAATTCAGGCTTTAATGGACTCCTAGTGACCAGTTAACGCATTCGATAAGATTCCTTCCGGTTAGCTGGGAGACGAGGTCGATAACAGCGTTTGTTATCATTCAAGTCCTCAGTCCTGTTGCGGTTCGACGCAACCTAATCCCCGGTGGATTATGCAAACTGCTGATGGGGGACACCGGCAGAGAAAGGAGCGAAAATGTTTATATTCCACCGGATTATGATGTCTACAGTTGCGAGTTTTGATATTATAGACGAGCTGACTGTTTTATATAATCCATATTTACATAAATTTCACTTCATCGCCCAAGTTGCCAACTGAATTAGCAGTTACCACGGATTTACGATTATTTGCGGAAGAGGAGTGGAGAAATTTGTTCTCTTATTTGGGTTATTTTTTCCTTCTTTCCGAGTCACTTTCCAGGGTCGGAGAGAGCGGCCGATTGCGTAAGAAACGTGCGTTTTACAATGTGATTGTGAGCGTCTTGTTCTGAAAATGGGAGGATTATTTTACAAGAACTTTGACAATTCAATTATCGCGGTGTTGGTTGCCAAAATAAATAGATTGACATTACAGCTTATTCAATTTCTAAGCACTAACAATGAGTCGATTCGGTGAGTCTACGAACGCCGAAATTCGTCAAATGTTAATACTTGTGTGCCTACTAATACAGTTGCGACGCAATCATCAATCTGGCGACAATTTTCTACGTATTGCAATGCAAAAAGATATACATTTGAGCCAGATACTTCCATCGAGAAATTGAATGTAACATTGCAAGATTGGACATTTAATATGCGAAAAGGCAACGGAGAATACAAAGTAAATTTTATAACGAATTCAATATTGTATTTAACCCTTTCACCGACGTTCAGTTTATTTCATCACGAGCTGCACGTAATGCTAAACGTAAAATCCTACAAGCACAACCCGAAAAGAGAAAATCTTGTGCATCAGCTCTTAATAAATCTGAAGTATTTGCAATGGCCAGATTGTATGACAAAAATGAACCGGAAGGACTTGAAAATAAATTATATCACATTTTGGCGTTTGGATCAGCTTGGCGCGAAGGAGAAGCAGCTTACTGCAGAACCACTCATTTCGTATCTCAAATTGAAAATAATGGAAAAGTAACTGGACGTATCGAGTATAATCCTCTATTTTAGAAAACGAGACAAAAGGCGGTGACAATAAATCATGTGACAGCAAATGGATTACGCCTAATATTTTAGAAGGAGATATTTGCCCAATACATTTATTTAAAAAGTTATTGGAAAAACGAGACACTTTTATATCATTGGACAGAGTATTTCTTACACCAAATCCCTTTTGGAAGAAGAAAAATTCTAAAGGTTGGTATAAGAATGTGCCGATTGAATTTCCAAATGGACTAAATGCTCAGCACAACGTATTGGTATAGATGTCAAACGTGTCAAAATTACAAATCACTCAAATCGAGCGGCAGCAGTTAGCGAATTGAGTGAAAGCGGAATTGAAGAAATTACAGGACACAGCAATTCATCATCAATAAAACCATACTTGCAAGTTGACAAAGAGTATCATTCGAGCATTATTCAATCAATTCGTTTGGAAAAAGAAAAAACTTCAACATCTACTACAGAAACGATTAGCTGTGGCACCCGCAGCGACATCACTGTTCCTAGTATGAATTTCAATAAATGCGTTTTTAATAATTGTAGATTCAAATGAAAATGTGTTTATTTTTAATGTTTCATAAATAAAGTTTGCATTGATATCAAATTGTCCTGCCGAATTACACTCGATATTTGGATATTAGGTAAATTTGTTTTGTTCAAATTCTAAACTGTCTCCTTTAGCAATTTGACTCGAAAAACTGTCAACCTAAAAACGCTCCACCTTCGGTGTCGTGTTTTTAATAGTTGACAGTATTTCTCGTCTGATTGCTAGGCAACAGTTTCTCATTAAACAACCCAAATTTACCCGATAAAAACTTTTTAACAAAAAATTAAACCGACGAAATACGGTAGTGAATAAGTATTTTTCTTTTTAATTTTATCATTATTTTCTTACACACACTATATAATTTTTAGGAGGGGTGGAAGATAGCCTTTGGCTAACCCGTTTCCTTTTATGTATAAAATGTACTTTATGCATAATAAACGATATTATTATTATTATTATTATTATTAACTGAAAAGTAAAAAATAAAATAAATCTTCTTAGTCTCAATAACTAAGTTCCTAAACTAATGTAAGTAACTAATTTTGAGTCGGCGCCAAACAAACAAGCAAATGAATTAGATAAGGCGTAAAATGATGGCATCGAGTTGCGCGGTGCCATTCTGATGATTTTTTTGAAGTAATTTAATGATCTTCGTTGATTGTTCGTTTGGCACCGACTCAAAATTAGTTACTTATTAGTTAGTCATTGAGACTAAGAAGATTTATTTTATTTTTTACTTTTCAGTTCCGTATTTCGTCGGTTCAATGTTTTGTTAAAAAGTTTTTATTTTTCAATTTTTTGTGCCCAAAATCAACTAATTACTACCTATTTGTTTTTTGAGTACTTCCAAAATACTTACTTTCCCCCCCTCACCTTACTTCAACTATTACCTACTTGTTTTTTGAGTACTTCCAAAATACTTACTTCCGCCCCCTCACCTTACTTCAACTATTACCAGTTAAATAATATGATTATCTACTTTTACTATTTGTTGTAATATAAATTATTTTTGTTGTTCTGGTTAATTTATTTCATTACTTTTTATATCAATCCATCCTCTCATAGAATATAATGAGTGTGACGGATGTAGAACAAAAATAATGACAGTAAGTGAAAAATCCCGTATTTTTCTACCCGTAAAGGTGAAAAATTTCATTAGAATTCCAAATATTATCAACTATGGAGTATACCCTATCTATTAAAAAAAGAATCATCCAAATCGAAGAACCCAGTACGCAGTTATGCCTGCTAGAATCGGTTAACGGACCAGAATTCAGAGGGTGAGTGATCAATATCCTTCATTTTGCCACCTTCAGGGGTGGATTTCATCTTTTAAATTCGAATGGGACCAACTTCATAGTACACTCTATCCACTGAAAAAAGAATTATCGAAATCGGACGCCTCAGTAAAAAGTTATGCGTAATCATACATAAAAATAAAAAAAATACGCGTCGACTAGAGAACCTTCTCCTTTTTGGTTTCGTCGGTTAAAAATACAAACCTGTCGTGCAATTATAAGTGATAATTTCATCCAGCAGGCTCAGTTCAAAATGGATTTGAGTATATCTCTTTTGAATTGTGCAAAAGATAGGAAAATTATATCAACATTGGAAATATTGTTTACATTTCCAGTCATTGTTGAAATAGGAAGTGGAGCAATGTATTGGAACCGATATATGAAATGTATTTTATGTGCGTGATGAAATACGTGGAACCTTGAAGAACATACAGATATGGAATAAATTTGTCGCAACATACGATTTCAAATGTGTTTGGATGTTGGATGGTGTCTATAGTCGATCAGCACAAAATATAACAAATATGCGCAATGGAAAATCAATTAGTCAACTGGACCACTCTTCCACTTCCTGCACTCTCTGTCTCGAGAACAGTTACGTGCCAGACAATCTCGCAGTCTACTAAAAGTTAAAAGTACTCACTCGCATTAGTAGTAAGCCCATAACGATTGAAAATGGAAGAAGTTCACGTTCACAAAGGAAGAAAAGATACTATAGTCCGTAAAATAAAGGCATGGGTCATAAACCGCTTAATGTATTAAATCCAGGTAGGTATGAGTACGTACTGCTGGGAAAAACCCATAATCTTTGGATTTTGCATACTAAATGAGGATTTATTACTCCACGCCTTTATTTTACGGACTATAATTGTTTAGTGGTATTTTGGTTTGTTTATTGTTGCATTTGAAAATAGTCCAATTTCGTCGCAGTCCTCCATTAGTCGAATTATTCAAAAGTTCGAACAATAAATTTCTTTTCACTTATCATATGAATCGTTCGAATGCACCTTTTTTGTATGTTCTGGAAAAAGGCTCTATTAATGGAATCTCAAATGAAAGAGATTCACAAAAATTCCATGTTATTTTTCTTGACATAAATTTTCTACTTGGATGAATTTATATCAAAATATTGAAAGATGTGTTATGTATTTCATACCAGCATCTTTCCCGAGCACCAAATTTTGCTAACTATCCATACTGATCTGGACCTCTTACATGGAGACTATTTTGGAGGCACTAATTTTAACAATATTCCCATGATTATTATTAGTTTCGTGTTACAAAATCATCACTCATTTTCCTTAAACGCGTTGTATTGTTTCTCCAACAACAATACTCCAAATATTATTTTCATCATTCATTCTAATCAAAATCAACGTCTACAACTCTTCACTTTTTTCTTTCGATAATTCAATTTTCTATTCACACGCCAAACGAACATCCTCGTCATAAACTGCCTGATAAGAAAATAGTAAATTGCGGCTTTCATGAATTCCCAGATGCCTCTACGAATGAACGCGGGCAAGGGCTTTTAAATAAATTTATTCATGGACATCCACCAGTGGACAAGATATAAATGATTTTTATTCATTCGGATATGACGCGTGGCCATTTAAATATTCCGTTTTGAAAAATTCTTTGTTAATCCTTGTTCCGTGCCCAGTGAACATCCACGAGAACAATGACGGCGGATCGTTAATTCCCTGGATATCATACAGTGTAGGTCATATGTATCTGCCATTGAGAAAAAAAATATTTCCACTCTAGCATTAGTACAAACTGTTCACATACTTATAAGGGTTACAAAAATACATTCATATGGAGTTACTTAAACAATTCAAATAACTAAAAAAACTTATTTAGCAGAAATCAATTCGCACAACCAAATGCATAAAGAAAAAATTGGTCTTACTTTCAGTTCAAATAAGACTCGAACCGATCGACATTCCACAGTTAACTTCATCGAAGAAAGAACTGTCTCTCAGTACATTCAGAATATGAAAAATTAATTTTTCCTGAAATCGCTACTTTCTCGGAGCAACTTCAGACCCCAAAATACGCTAATCTAGTATTTTAGTCCGTTGCTAAGCAACGAAAATTCCAGGGACATTTTTTGCCGGCCTAGGCCTTCAAAATCGGTCCCTACCGGTTTTTTATATAAATTTTAGACAGTAAATAAATACAAGCAAACAACCAACTCACATTAAAACATTTATTGAATATATTATTACACATATGGAACGTTTATTATAACTATTTTTGTATATTTATAGTTATGTTGCAGGTACAATTATTCAACATAGGCTGAACTCTACCTGAAAAGTCATTTTATCTTTGTCACTTCCCCCTCTAATTCATCTGTTATGTTTACCTGAATAGTCAGCGACGTTATTGCTGTTTTCTTCTTCGCAATAATACTAATAGTATTAGTAGATTTCTCTTTGTCACTTCCCCCTCTAAATATTTTATCTGCTATATCTACTTTATCTGTGAAAGATTCCTCTATATATCCTTCGGCAACGGTTGAGGATTTCCATACCCCATCCTCTTCAAAGCAATTAAATCTTGCCCCCCGTTAACCAGAATTGTCGCAGAGGACCGACGGAAACAATGTCCTGTGTATTCATGTGCATATGGCAAATTAAAAAAAATTGCGACAATTTGAGGATTTTTCCAAACTTATGTACTTATTACTTGCCTGTAACATTTCTATTTGAATATTCAAAGAAAAAGCGGCAACTTTCTGGACGACATGCAACATATTTTCTATTCAATGGCATATGAGTTTCGTTTATCACAAATGATCTTGGTTTGTTCGTTTTATTATCGGGTATTTTAATCGGAAGCTTAGATCCAAAATCTCCTATGTCATTCAAATTTAATTGATGTAGTTCATCACCGCGACATGCACCGGCAACACCAAATATTAAGGCAAACTAAAAAGTGAACACTACATAAATATCTAGGTAATTTTAAAATTCTTACATTCTAAACGTACCTTATTCATTAAGTATATATAATCTGGTGCCTGAGTAATAAACGTTTCAATGTATGCATCTGACAAAACTTTTGACTTCTTTGGTTTATACTTGTCACTTTGACGTTTCAGGAAAGCACGTAATTTCGAATATTTTGTTACATCGATATCTTCTTTTGTACTAAGTGTAGCTCTCAGCATGTAGTAATTTGACCATAACGTAGATGCCTTCAACTTTGTAGATAAATCGGAAAAGTATGCAATTATGACATTTTCAGATCGGGAGGACGTCTTTTTTTCTTGGCAATAATCCATGAAACATTTGTAAGCGTATTCATATTTTGCCTTGTATTTATTTGGCAATAATCTTGAGAGGACATTTTCAGCAGCATTTACTAACTCTGTTGGTGTTTCTCACACCTGGACATCATCATCACTGTCCATTTTAAGTATTTTTTTTTTGTGATAAGTAGGTATCAAACCGAAATAAGTAGTGAATCTCTGACTTCTGTCAGAACAATAAATAAACAGTGATTGTCAAGGAAACGATTTCATAGGCAATAAGATGGTAATAAAAAATTGTTATGCATTTATAAAAATTCCTTAATTTATGATAATGTTGATTGCGATTTCAGAAAAAATAGTATGTGTACCTCGTAGTAAATAGAATTTCCTCAAGGTTAATTGTAAACTGAAAAAATAATTAAGAACATTTTTATTTTTGAGAATTTCAACACGTTATAAAATACATTTTAAAATCCATTGTTTGTTATATTCACAGTTATTTGACAATTAGTACAGGTATTGAACACTGGAAGAACAAGGGAACTAGAGGATTATTTTGCTGAATATTTTGCACACTAATCATTTTATTTGTTTGACAATAATTTTCTGCTGCGAAAATTTTATTTGCCACCTGTACCTCATTAGTAAGAGACTCTTCTATATATCCCTCAACGACATTTGATAATTTCCATCCTTCTTTGAACTAGAGTCGACCATCGTGGAAGAAGGCCGACGAAAACAGTGGCTGGTATATTCAGTCGGATTTGGCAAATTCAAATAGCCATTTGAGCATTTTTATGAATTGGTGTTTTCCTGCTACCTGTCTAGATCCTTTTCCATTTTGGTATTTGAAGAAAAATCGGATGTTATTAATGTCTTCCGGTCTTAAAGCCACGTACTTGCGGTAAACATTTAAGTACATTTCATCTACTACAAATGTCTTGATGTATTCATTTTGAGAGCTCAGATTGTACGTCTTCTATATCTTGTAAGGTGATTTCAACTAACTCGAACATTCTACAAGTTCCAGAAATACCAAATATTACAGCAACACACAACAATAAATGAACATGAAAATAATCCGAATACAAATTTCATGACTTACTTTAATCATTAAATAATCTTTATCTGGGGCTTCCTGGATGAATTTGATAATTTGCTATTTGGTTAAAATGGATTTATTTGGCCTATAACCTCCTGCCTGCCGTTTCAATAATGAACGAAGTTTTGGATATTTAGATATATCCACATCATGTCTGATTGCAAGGGTTGCCCACAACATTTAATAGTTCGCACACAAAGTTGAAAATATTATATTGGAACCAAGCTCCAAGAAGTATGCCATAACAACATTTTCTGAGAGAGAACTTGCATTTTTAACTTAACGATATTCCATGAAACTGTTGTATGCATAGTTATATTTTTCTCTGGATTTTGTTGGCAACAAATCCAATGAAGCAGAATTTACTGCCTTCGTGAGTTCTGGGGATATTCCAGAAATGAAAGAGTCGTCACCACTCACCAGTTTACACTCTACTTTCCTTTGTAGAACGTTCTGAAACGCGGAAAAAACTATGGGAATACGCAAAAAAATAACTTTTTCTGCGTCAAGTTTGACAATTCAATATTACTTTGTTTACATAGTTACAAAACGAATATTTCATGGTATCCTTTATTGTGAATAACATAGAATAATCAACCATATAAACTATCCAGAGGAAATGATTCAACCCTTCAAGCTTGATTGCTAGAAGCAAAGATTTACACAGAGAGGTAGCAATATTAGCAAATCTACCTCTGAGAAGACAATGTACAGTTCGACAATACACATCCCGATCGAACATCAACTAACTATCACTTAATATTGACAATATCTGTTTGCGGAACATGACGTAGACATTGGTCAGTATTTAGCGAGGAGTTTGTAGATTGTAATCGAGTAAACGTCCCCAGATGGACGTCTGCAGCTCCGTGGCCCCATTTCAATATCCACCTCGCACCCTACCATTACAATTATTGTTACACCCTTGGGTAACACTATATGCAACGCCGCCATCCAGTCCGGACATATTAATATATGGTGGTGCATGTAAATAGGGGCCGCATGATTGATTGAAGTAATTTTTCTAGCAAGTTGCTTCTTTATATCCATAGTTCACCGGTATATTGATGTTATATTTCATTATACTCTGGTTGTACCATGAATCAACAAAGAAACCCCAAATGATATTCGTTTCATTGTGGAAGAAATAGAATCTCCATTGTTATATTCAAAATATACATGACGATGGGGTGTCAAAGCAATTCTGGTTTCATAACAGATTTTTTATTTTCATAAAAATGTTTTGTTGTAACATTTGCGATTCATCCAAGTATCGAAATATGAATAGCATCCTCTTCAGGACAATCTATGAGTCTTCAGCTCACTTGTTAATAATCATTAGCTCTATAGTTACAGTTCCATCTATTAAATTGTAAATTTTCCACATTTCAGTACATAATAGTACAGATCAGTTTTTTGAGATGGGTTCAACAGATCAGATACTGCATTTATTGAAATTAGGATGCAAATTTCTAATACCGCGGAAAGTTTTACATAGGTTCATTTCCCTGAATGTAATTCCTTTACTCACCTCAAGCTATCTAATTTTCTAATACATATTTTATATTACATGACTCAACACCCTTTGAATGTATAATTCAAGGCTTTTTTAGTTATCTGCTACAAACCAGAATACAGACTGGGTAGCCTATAAGGAACTTCGTAACTTTACTGTCACTATGACCAGAAATGAAAAGACAGCCTACTACAATTCAGTCTGTACAGAAAACAACTTCCATAAAACATGGAAAACCATAAATTTAAATTCTGTTCAATCCAATGATGTTATTCCAACGAATATTTGTAATCCAGAAGGAATAAATAACTATTTTGCTTCATTCCTACAAAGTGTGACCAATGAAACATTTGATAGAATAATTTTATGACAACAATGAATATGATCCAAACATAACATTCTCGTTTTCTATGACCTCTCTTGAAGAAGTTAATTCAATTCTGCACAGCATAAAAACAAATGCTTTTGGCGTTGACAACATAAATGTGAATATGTTGAAATATTGTAGCCAATTCATTGATCGAGTTATAGTTGATATTGTTAATAGTTGCATTGAGCAAAATTATTGCCTCACTTGTTGCCATCGGTCAGCATCTACCTAAAAAACTGATGCAAAGAGTAGGTGATTTAAGAATCATAAGTATGTAACATTTTTGAACGTGTGTTGTATAATCAAATCTTCGAATTTAATAATATTTTATCTGATAACCAATGTGGTTTCAGGAAAGGCTTCAGCACAGCTACTGCTTTGACAGCCGTTACAGATGATATCATTGAGGCTAATGATGCAGGTATGATAAGTATGCTACGATTTTTCGAAAGCATTCGATACTATTGATCATTCTCTTTTCGTTGCAAAACTTAAATATAATGGCTTTAACCTTTAAATCTTCATACACACTAATTGATTCCTACCTTCGCAGACGGTCTCAGAAAGTTCTATCAAATGGAAAATACTCTTCCAACATGAATATTTTGTCTGGGGTACCACAGGGCTCAATTTTGGGACCATTACTCTTCATTATATATACTTCAGATATCCTAAACTCTATTTCCAATTGTGAGGTACATCCATATGCCGATGATGCACAATTATATACACATTTCGACATTGAAGATATGAACTCTGCCACTGATTCCATCAATTTAGAATCAAGCAACATCTTGAAAATCTCTAATGAGGACGCTCTCAAACTCAACGCATCTAAAACAATACTATTATGCTCCTCAACTCAGCTAGATATATTCTTGAACAAGACTTGAACATCTTTATAGATAACAAAAAACTCAATCAATGACTCAGCAAGAAATTTAGGGATTCAACTTGACACTAACATGAGATTGGTAAACATGCAAAAAATTTAATGAAAAAGCCTAATGAACCTGAAACTACTCTACAGCAAACAATCAAAAATTGAAAAAAAAATGTAATCTTTAGTGCTATCGCATTTTAGTTACTGTGATTTTTTGTACGGTCCCTGTATACGGCAGTCTGTGAAGACAAGAAAACAGAATATCCAGAATAGCTGTTGTTGCTTGATTTGTGGATTACGGAAGTTCGATCACATTTCCGAAAAAATAATGGACATTCATTGGCTTAACATGGGTAACCGAAGAATACTGCATCTTGCAAATTTTACACAAAAACTGATAAAACAACGTATTTATCTTCCTATTTTAAAGGAAAATTTTGAATCTATACATAGTAGAAATACCAGGTTCAAGAAAAGATTTCATGTCCCTCGCCATCGCACTGCAATGTTCTCTAGGTGCTTAATTTACAATTCAGGAATACAAATATTAATAAATCAATTTAACTGTCCTATTTTAAGGAACTCAATTTTGAATGCTAACAATAAATACCAGTTCAAGAAAAGATTCATGGTTTCTCTTCGCCATCGATGCATGTTCTCTAGGTGCTTAATTTACAATTCAGGAATACAAATATTAATAAATTCAAATATAAATGTTATTTATTAAGCGAACAAATAAACAACACATAATGTAATGTAAATCAATAAACTAGCCGATGTCAAGTGGAAACACTCAGAGGGGTTCTTTTCTTGTCTTTGTTGTTTTTTTTTCTCTCTCTTTTATCTTTTTTTTTTAATTATTAATAGTATTATTATATCATTGTATGTACCATCAACCAACTTACAATTCTAAACGAATGGCAGAACAAATGGAATCTGTAAATCCCTGGCAACGCACCCCAAGCTCCAGAAGACACCAAACAATACTCTTCAGACTTCGAATCGGTCATACAAGATTCTCCCACGAATACATCATGCCCCGCATCTAACAACCAAAGTGCGACATCTGCGAAAACAACTCTCACTGTAAAACATGTTCTCGCAGAAAGCCCAAGATTCGCCAACTCAAGAGAAGCCTCCCACATACCCAGAGATCTACGCAACCTACTAGGAGAAGACCATCACATAGAGAATATTTTTCCTATCTCACCAACATTAACTGATACAATAGAATTTGATCCATCATATTATAAGCATCAGCATATGTCGTAGCCAGACCAAACACATACAATGTAACCTATTCCGCGCTAATAACCTCGATGGTTAATGCGCTATTTCTCTTTGTAAATAAAAAAAATTATATTATATCAGAATATCACCAAGAACTCCTAGACGAATTGGACGTAAGTAACATATTTACATCAAAATATTTCACACCCGAAATGAAAGTAATAAAGCAGGAGAATTTGTTATGAAAACAGACCCATATTTTCATTCATCATAACTCCAGTTCATAGCCACCCATTTTTACTCCCGACTTCATAACCCACCTGTTTGCGAATAAAATAGAATTGAGCATAAAATGCGCCAGTTCTCGCTCTGCTTTCTTTGCCTTCCGAGTTTTCATAATGAGTGGAAATCCGCAGTCACACCGTGTTCATTTCGGGGATGTAAATTTTCATTTGAGCTTGAAAAATGGCAGCGCACCGACAGAGGTTTCGGAGATGACGCCAATCATCAGTCAACTCCAACGTGAAAGAAAGCAATTTTATTCTTTGTTCTTGAGAGGTAGACGGTGGATGGAGGAACACATCTGCGTTTTCTCGATTATCTACTGAATAATAATAATCATTTGATGCCAGGATTTGATCAGTTGTATGCGGGGAATTCTTGTACTTCTTGAATATCCAAAATTTCAAGAAAAATTATGACCAAGCACTCTCAAATATGTATTCAATAATATGTTTTATTCATACGGAACATGATTTATTGTTCACGAATGGATGAAGTTTTGATGTACGTATTTTTAGTAAACTTGATATATGAGATTTGTTCTTTCGATATATGCTTCTCTCAGATTCTAAAGTTAGGTAGCACAAAAAGAGATTAAACTGTTTCATATGTGTCAAAACATACCAAACGTCACTTTGAAAATTTTCCTGATGAAAATTTAAATAAAGTTGGATTCAACGGGAATTAGGACCACTAATTTTTTATCGCTGACGTTGCGGAATTAATTTGCTGAAATGACAATATTCACATTTAGATTAAAACAAAGAACATATCTATAACCCACCTTTAAAACTAAGTTTTTCCTGCTCAACTAAAAAACTGTTGAGAAGTCGATACAAACTCTGGTCGATAAAAACACATTGGTACAAATTACACATTAAAAATTTTTTATGCACGACCGGGCGTAAAGTAGCATTTTATCGCCCGGATTTGTGGGCGTAAAGTAGCACTTTAGCGCCCGCGGACTACTTTATCGCCCGGCGGGTGATAAAATCGTTAAACAGGCGCCAAAGTGAATTTCAATCTCATATCGATAGAAATCTATATTCCGATGGATCATATAATCAAACCCAAAACATTATTAACAATAATATAACGAAAACAATGAACATAAATTAATTTAAAAAATTAATTATTACTTAATATTGACAATACAATTAGAACAGTTATTTATGGAAATATTTGGATTTGTTGTTTTCTGTTGGTGCAGATAGTTACTGATTTCAACTGATTCCTCATTACTAGAAGTCTGAAGAGAATGCATGTTATTATCTGGTGTTTCAGAGTAGTGAGCAATATTTTCAGATTGTCTGCAATGGCTAGTAGAAGGCTCATCATTTTCTACAATTTTCTTAGCAATCTTCAGCTTATTTGCAACTGAATTTTCAATATAACCTTCCGCAACAGTCGTCGACTTCCACCCAGCATGTCTTTTAGTGTTGATTATATCCTCGCCTGCATCTGCTAACATAGTTGCTGAGGAACGTCTGAAGCAGTGACCAGTATATTCTTTCGCATTAGAAATACCTAGGTGAATGGCTATTCTGAATGGTATTTGACCGAATGTATTTTTTCCGATAACCTGTCTCGTACACTTGCCATTTTTATAATATAAAAAAAAAACGCTTTTGATCATTCTGATCTCGCAAGGAAGAATATTTTCTGTAAATATCCAAATAACTTGGCGATTTCTGTTCTTTATCGATTACAGAAAATACTCGATCTATCTTAGTTTTGGTTTCTCGTATAGTTATGAGTAAGAATGTCTCGAAATCTTGAATGTCGTCCTCTGTGATATTTGCCAATTATTCGCGGCGACATGCTCCACAAATACCAGAAATCAGTGCTACCTACAATAAATTCTCAGATTAGCATACTGAACATTGAGAAAACATGAAATTAGTACTTACTTCCATCATAAGATACAAATCGTCTGGTGCTTCCCTCAAAAATAACTCGATTTCTTCTCTGCTTAGAATCTTCGATTTCTTTGGTTCATGACCATCAAATTTTCGTTTCAAAGAAGCTATCAATCCTGCGTATCTACTGATATCTATATTATCATGTACATTTAAAGTAGCTTTCAGCATGGAATAATATGACCACATGGTAGAGGGCTTACAATATTTAGATTTTTCCAGAAAATAGGCAAGAAGTACAGTCTCTGTGTATTTCTTATTTTTTACATTTTTCCCGTTGCACCACCTCACGAATTCTTCATACACTTCGTCGTATATTTTCTTGAATTTACTTGGCAATAAACTCAATTTCGCATCCTCAGCTGCTTTGCTTATTTCTGGTGGAGTACAATTCACACTTTCTTCGTCGCTTGAATCCATTTCAAAATCAGTAATAAATTATCTGTGATCACAAAAATTGACAGCAAATATGGCTACTAGCCTATATAATCTTATTTCGAAAAATTGACTGACATGGTAACATTCATTCCATCACTTCTTGATTTATTCTGTTTCCGATATGATATGAATATACATCCTCACGGCAGCCTTGATGTATTTTTATCATGTTCTAGATATGAAGAGGTATCTATGTACATGACATCAAATATACCGGTCGTGCATAATATTTTGTATGTGTTTCGGGCGTAATTTGCTTTTATGGACCTAGGCGTGTTAATAGCCCTCGCTATCGCTCGGGCTATTACTTACACGCTGCGGTCCATTAAAGCCTATTTTACGCCCTTGATACATAAATAACTATAAAAACTTCAGAATTGTATATAAACAAATACTGACACGTTAAAATGAAACAACACACAACCGTGTATGGTCAATAGTCAACCGATCATCCCACCTAATAGATAAAGAATAGCGGTAATAGATAAAGAAATGAATGAAACGAAACAAAACAAAACTGTTGGGTATCATTATTCCGAAATCTACTGCTTTTGAACCTTTCTAGAATATGGGTGTATATTTTGGTCAGGTTTTGTGTATCACTTTTTTGACTTACGCAAGTATTATGGAGATTGATTTGAATCATTTCTCCCAACAATCTATTTGATTTGCTGTTTTTTCTTTTTTATTTCTATTCTTTTCATAGCAGTCATATTTGTGTTGATATATTCTGGTTCTTAGGTATTGTTCAGTTTCTCCTATATAACATTTCCCACATTCACAGGAAATACTATATATAACAAGTCTGATTTAGCTGGTATCTCATGTTTTAACAGCGTGAATAATTTTCTGTAGTTTTCAAATTGTAAAAAGCAAACTTGTGAGAATCAGTTGATAATCATTTTTAAATTTTATATGAGAGTCCATCTAGATATGGAAATTTAAAATAGTAGCACATTTCTTTCGGAAACATATCCTGCCTATCTGTTCTTCGACGTTTATTGATGATACTATTAATCAATTCCGTGGGGTGGTTGTCGTTTTTCAACAAGTTCTTCGCCTCAACTAGATTTTCCGAATGGAAACAATTATCGCTAAGAGTAAGTACCCTTGAAATTAGGTTAGAGGCTGTATTGACCTTTTGGCTGAAGGAGTGTTCTGATAAGTAATTCAAAATTCTCCCCGAGTTGGTAGGTTTAATGAACCAATTGCTGAGTGATTTCCCATTGTTATCTCTTATGATCTGGAGATCCAGAAACGGCAGTTTGTTTTCTTTTTCTATTTCTAACGTGAACTAAATATTTGGGTCGAAACTATTAAAAATATTTAATACTTCATCAGATTTGTCAGCTGGAATATCAAGAATGCAATCATCAATATAATATTTAATGAAAGTTAACAAAAGGTAATCCCGATGTTATTTTTGTAATTATATAATTTACAACTATATTCGCCAACACAGGACTGGCTGACAAATCTGATGAAGTATTAAATATTTTCAATAGTCTCAACCCAAATATTCAGTTCACGTTAGAAATAGAAAAATAAAACAAACTGCCGTTTCTGGATCTCCAGATCATAAGAGATAACAATGGGAAATTACAGTAATTGGGAAAATGTATGCATGTATGTGTCAACTAAACAAATAAATACAGTTCAAGTTAGCTTCCTCCGAAAAGCAGATTTGTGACGAATTGAGGGTTCGTTGAGAATATATCTTACAAAGAACATTTTATTATACACTCTGAACATTCCATGTAGTGGATAATTTTTACCAGATTTTGTTCTACAATAAGGTTCCACTAGATAATAATATTTCCCAAACTTCTTCGAGTTATGAATAAAGATAATTTGGTTAATAAGTAAGGAAAGTCTATAAAACCATTTATAACAAACGCAATATCGCTATGTGTAATACACTTTTTTTCTGATAAGAAATGGTATTTAATTACAGCCAGTTGGAGTGGCCACATATCTTGATGTTAAAGATTTTCGGAAATCGATTTTGTACTATTTCTATTCTGTTTTATTGTGCACTTCATATGACTCGGCAGTCCTTTTTACTATGTACTAATGCATGGTAAACAATTGATGTTTTAGTGGACGGGAAATGCAGAAATCTAATAAAAAACTCCAGCATTATATTTCATGAAATTACTTTATTGTAATGTAAAAAGTAAATCCAAGATTCTTTGTTTAGTCTGATGTGGTAATCATATGAAAATATTTTGTGATTTCTTGTAAATTATACAATATTTATAAAATCTGTTGAGGCTTCTTATAGCAGGGACAGTCAGATACACTGATAATGGGAGCAGATACTTTGACATCATCTGCATAGAGTAGGAATTCACTGGACTGAAATCAATGACTTTTGTCATTGATTAAAATAATCAACGATTGTCAAATAATTCGCCCCCATATATACAGTGCTTCTCAAAAGTCCCCTCCCCCCTCTTATTTTTGGAACGATTATACATAAACAAGTGAAATTTGGAAACTGAATATTAAAGGATGTAAACTTCCCTACTAGTGATGATAGATGACAAAATCGTCAAAGATGACGTCACAAGGCCATTGTGACCAATAATTTTGAATGAAACCCTACGGCAAGCGACACCTCTTTGAAAAGGTATCGAAAAAACCTATTCAATGATACTAATTTTGTTTGTGTTTATGGCAGTTTTGGCAACTCGCTTTTAAAAAACGCAAAACTGTGATGAATTAAATCAGTTAATACTAAAATTCCAAATTCAAGCTCCGCCTCTGGATAGTTGTCAAATAAGCTGATGTTTTTGTTAATCTCCCTAATTCGACGTTTTTGTAATTGTCCAAGTTTTTGTACATTTAATAATTTGAGTATTGTTGATCGAACGTTAGCTGTTTTAGCAGCTTTTGGTACTTTTAATATTTTTGTACATTTTATTAATTTGTTAAACTGTTGTGAGCCGAACGTTTAGTGCTTCAAGAAGCGAAATGGTACGTGCTTTAGGTGATAAAGTAGCAGCGATCCTTGGTGAAACTGGACAAAATATTCATGCAGCAGAACGCATTTTTAATGAGAGGTTTCCCGATCGCCCCGTTTCGAGGACTTATTTAAGGGAGCTCCTTCGTAAGTTTGAAACAACGGGTAGTATTAATGATGTGAAACGATCTGGCAGACCACAAATTTCTGATGAGAAAAGAATTGATATACTGGCAGAAGTAATAGTGAATCCTACTTCTTCAACAACGTACGTTGCATATACCTGTGAAGTCAGTCGAAGAACAATACACAGGGTGTTGAAAAAAAAAATTTCATCCATACAAATTAAAAATGGTTAATCAACTCTCAGACGACGACCCAGACCAAAGACTAGAATTTTGTGAAAATGTAGAAACTAAAATTAACCAACAGCTAGACTATGTCAAAACAATTTGTTTTAGTGACGAAAGTACTTTCTATCTAAATGGAAATGTAAATACACAGAATGTGAGGTATTGGAGTGACGCAAATCCTCACCTATTTCGTGAAACACATACCCAATTTCCTCAGAAGGTGAATGTTTGGGCAGGTATCCTGGGAAACCACATCGTTGGGCCTTTTTTTTAAATACTAATTTAACTGGTGAGGTTTATCTGGAGCTGTTGCAAAACGCAATAGAACCGTTAATCCTTGAAATGTTGGAAGATAATCCAGATGAATTCGGCAATTTGGAAATAACATTCCAACAGGATGGTGTTCCTCCACACTATTACGGTGCAGTAAGACGGTATTGGGATGGGGAGTATCGTGGTAGATGGATTGGACGACGAGGTTCAACGGAATGGCCAGCTCGATCACCGGACCTCACACCTTTGGATTTTTTTCTGTGGGGGTACCTTGAATCGAAGGTTTACGCCACTGAACCTGACAATATTGACGTTTTAAAACAACGTATTGTTGCAGAATGTGAGGCTGTTTCCGCAGACACATTTGCAAAAGTACGAGAAGGATATTTCACTGTCAGGAAGTAAATGGAGGTCACTTCGAGCAATTTCTTTGAGTAGATACTGATTCTTAAATCTGTAATTGATATCATACTGAATGGAATTTAAATTTTAATGTTTACTAATGAGCCATTAAAACTGCCATAAACACAAACAAAATTAGGATCATTGAATAGGTTTTTTCGATACCTTCTAAAAGAGGTGTCGCTTGCCGTAGGGTTCCATCTAAAATTATTTGTCACAATGGCCTTGTGACGTCATCTTTGACGATTTCGTCATCTATCATCACTAGTAGGGAAGTTTACAACTTTTAATATTCAGTTTCCAAATTTCACTTGTTTATGTATAATCGTTCCAAAATTAAGAGGGGGGAGGGGTCTTTTGAGAAGCACTGTATTCAATATCGTTGTATAATTAAAGCCATTTGATATAACGGGTTCGACTTCAAAAATTATTGCTAATTTTATTGTTATTCCTGAAAAAAATTGACTTAATCAACCTTTGGTGTTAGGAATAACACAAATTAGTTTCCCGATTATCTTGAAGGATATATCAAATTTAAAAATCGACTTATGATATGTTACAATGTTTTTATGCCTTTTTTTTCAGTTTGACGGAAAAAAGCATTCTTGTAAGGCTACTCGACATTTAATTCTCAGGTCAGAAAATAATGAAAACGGGCAGAATCACTGAGAAATCGAATCGCAGCACGATAACCCATGAAGAGTGGCATCATTATCCCATTCCGTGCCATACATTCCCGAAATCATTATTTCCAATTTGGGAAATGATCACGTGCAATCTTCAAACAATTTTCCTCACACAGCCATAACTTTCAATCACTTGTTGGGGTACGTCTGGTCGGATAAAAGTTATGGAGTCTGCCATGAGCGGCCGGGCGTGGGCGGCAATTTACTGCCCTTGGGGATTCCTACAATACATTTAACGATACGACCGGACTTTCGGGATTCTCTTCCGGTCCTCGCTGACACTGAGTTCTGGCCGGGAATCGCGGAAAAGAAGTTCGTTGTTCGATTCCCCGAAGATTTCCAAGCCGAAGACCGCGGCTTGATCATCATTGTGGGAAATATTGTAACAATTACTTGATCGGGATAGGTGGAGATGGAGCTTGCAAGCGGGGGAAGTCTGGAGAATTATCGCGCATTGCAGTTCCTTCCACTCTACACTGTTGGAAAAAAGTTGTTGAAATAACAAAAAATAAGAAACCCAGGAGGTCCACTAGTATTATTGGTGAAATTTTCAAATTTCGATATTGACGATGGTCACATTTGTGCCTTTCACACAAATTTTTGCTATTCAACAAATCCAGCAAAGTGCATCAACAACATTCAGCTGCTAATTAGGATGAAAGCTTTCTCACACACAAAGTTGCCCAAGAATCTATACTGATTGTGATAGAGAACAACCAAAATCCAATTAATAAACCAATCACTGAATCAGAATTCTCAGAAGCACTCACATCACTCAAGAACACTGCACCAGGCCCTGATGATATCCCAACATCATTTCTGAAAAACTTGCCGCAAGTTGCGAAAAGTCTCATATTACAAATCTTCAACACAATTTGGACAGAACAAAAATTCCCGCAAATCTGGGGACACGCAGTTATTATCCCCATCCTTAAACCAAACAAGTCAGCAACTCATCTATAATCCTACAGACCGATTTCATTGACACGCACAATGTGCAAACTACTAGAAAAAATAATCAATAGAAGGCTTATTTGGACACTTGAAAATAAAAAACGAATCATACCAGAACAGGCCGGTTTCAGACCCCAGAGATCAACACACGATAACATAATAGACTTGGAGAGCCAAATACACGAAGCGTTCGCCAACAAACAGAAATGCATGGCAATCTATTTTGATATCAATAAAGCCTTTGAAACTGCATGGCGTCATCAAATCCCAGTCAGACTTCAAGAATGGGGATACCAGGGAAATATTCTAGCCTTCATCAAAAATTTCTTAAACCACAGGACGTTTCAAGTACGCCATGCCGGAACACTATCAGAACACAAAATCCAGGAAAATGGCACACCGCAAGGCTCCATTATAAGCCCAACACTTTTCCTAATAGCACTCAACGACGTCATTCAATCTATGAAAAAACCAGTCCAAGCAAGACTTTATGCCGACGATCTTATAATATTTGCTAAAGGTAAAAACACTAGTAGCCTTGTAACCACTCTACAGGAACAGATACACTCGCTCGAAACTTGGTCGAAAACAACAGGATTCACCTTCTCCCCCTGCAAAACGAAAGGCATTCTCTTCTCGAAAAGGACAACAGTAGATTCACCAACTATCACATTATATAGAACATACTTAACTTCCACAGATAACATACAATTTCTAGGAATGATATTTGATCAACAGCTTAACTGGAAATCCCACATCAAACATCTCATTCTCTCGTGTCAAAAAAGGCTCAACCTATTGAAATACCTAGCACATAAACAATGGGGGGCAGAAGGAGCGACCCTTCTCACTTTATATAGAGCTCTCATACGCTCCAAAATCGATTATGGTTGCATTGCATATGCGTCCGCAAAACCAACAGTGCTGAAATCGCTAGATAATTCAGCCCTACACACCATCCTGGGAGCTTACAGAACCACTCCTATAAAAAGTTTGGAATGTGAAACCGGAGAACCATCCCTACAACACAGAAGACAACAATTAAGCATGTCCTATGCCGCCAGAATAACTTCACTCGACAACGCACCAACACATAAAAATACAACAACAACACGTTTCCTGTCAGCATACGAGCAACCAAGAACCGATCCACCTTTCCATGAAAGAATTCGAAGATACCTGAGGTCACTTCAAATGCATAAATTCCCCTCCCTATACCCTATGAATTTGAGTACCCCTCCCCCCTGGCTGATACACCAACCAGTCATCAACACCCATCTATCCCAGTTCAACAAAAACAACACGAGTACTCAATTTATAATCCAGAACTTTCGCGAAATCCTACACCACCATCAAGAATTTGTTGAAATATATACAGATGCATCCAAAACAAACACTGGGGTAGGAGCAGCAGTAGTAACACCCGAATCTACCCTAACCTATAAACTACCGGAAACCAACACGATTCTTACAGGGGAACTCTTTGCAATCTTGCAAGCGACACACCAGGCTCACACATGAACACCTGTTATCTGGACAAAATGAACCTACTTGTGATATCTGTGAAGTGAAACTTACTGTAGAACATTTATAGTGCAATGTCCCATATTCCAAATTCAGAGAGACACATTTAATATATCAAATAACCTGAAAGAAATGTTAGACTATAGTAACAGCAACAAAATCATCTCATTTTTAAATACTTTAGATCTGATCAGAAAAATATAATGTTAATTATCAACTCCACCGCAAATGACCCACAGGGTTGACGCGAGTACTTGAAATAAAAAAAAAACATTCAGCTGCTATTTTTTCACCTTTATTTTTCGTTGAGCTGACCCAAAAATGTTTTTACAGTAAAGTAATTCATCTACTTCTTTCAATGAATTAACATATTTTAGTGAAACTAACATTGTAATATTGTCGATTCCCTTACTAGTTTTCATAATTTATAAACTGATAAAAAGTAATTTGTAAACCTGATGCTGTTGGAATCTCATTCTCCTTGTGTTTTTGTTGAAATAAAGTTTTGTCAATTATTTTCTTTTGGTTTCTCATACTACACAGAAAAAAGTTTTATTGTCTTTTATTTCTTGTCAAAACATGAATAATATTTTTTTCAAATAACGTCAGATAGTATTCACTATCACTATTTTTTTTGTGAAAATATCTAATATTTGTTGGTAATATAGTTTTTCAGGGATGGTTCAATAAATCAAGAATATATAACTTTAGAATATTTTAATGCTTCTATTATAAAAAAATATATACTCTTCTATAATAATTACCAGTTGAATATCGATATAATAAAATTACCATCTTTATGTGAAGAAATGTACAAATAAACATAAAGTAACACAATGAGTGAATGCCAGCTTCATAATCCTTTGGTGGATTAATTTAAAAAACTATACTGTATTATAATGAATAACACTGCCACGTGAAGGTAAATAGCAGTAAGTGCAAGAATAAAGATTTTGAGTTTGCCATTTTTTTTTAACCGACTGCGGCGAACCCCAAAAAGACAGTTATGTGTTCGACCTGTATGTAGGTACACAGGTCAAACACATAACCGTCCTTTTGGCTTTGCCGCAGTTGGATAAAAAAATATATAAATTGGCAAACTCAAAATCATTTTGGGAGTTGAATGCCGAGAAAATAAAATCAACAACAGGTACCGAGTAATAAAATGTAATAACACCGAAACAAAATGTTTGCCTAAATTCACAATGCAAGTCACTATTCCAAAATCATTTCAGATTTCGGCACAATACAATGAAAGTTCTGTTTATATGGCAAACTCAAATCACATGCCAGATGCTTCAAATTTTTAAGACTTATCAACTTATAATTGAATCTTTCTGATTCTTCTACTATGTAAGATTGCGATTTGTCATCAAAGCATTTTGTAAACCAACACTCATACAAACATTTTGGGTTATTGGTGGCATGACACAAATTGCAAATATTTTACAAAATATAGGGCACATGTATTGACACACTACAAATACCACATTAACAATACGTCTCACAGAGGACAGAGGACTGACTGAGACGATGTGTTCTGGAAGCGAATTTTTGGCGCTAATTCGATACTCGCATATGCACGAGAATGCCCGAGGGTGATCAATTCCCTTTTCACAACGAAATAGGATAAATTCCACAAATTTATTGGACAATACCACCAACAGTTTTGGTAATCCAACAATTTGCATTTTGACTATATCAGTTGATTAACAAACAAAATTGTCGATTCCACAAACTGTACATAGCTATGAAAACCTATTTGATGTTGCTAATAAATGCACATCAATATTCTGAATTTGCAAGAGCATTTGCTATTTTGTTTTAAGTCACGAAAATATTTGCAAAATAAAGTTGTTACAGCAGCAACTTTCTATTAGAAGATTTCGACAACAATGAGGTAGACATACTGACGAAAAATGAGTGAAAATTGACAATGGATGAATTTAACTACAGCTGGAGTGATTTGAGTAGTGAATTCCTGATTAATTGTTGTTGATTTTGGCAAAATGTTTTCAACAAAACTAGATATTGTTGAAATTAACAACTCTTTTCTAACTGTGTGAGGTGTTGATTTTTATGCTGTTTCCCAAGTGATTTAATGAACGAATAATCTTGAATCAGTAATTTTGATATCTGTGACTGGGCTGAGAATCACTTTTATTTTCAAACACCGTCTAATATTGATATTTGTGACTTGTTTGAAGGTTTGAAAAGGCCACTTTTTTCACTCATTTTACAGAAAGTACAGCCATAGGTGAAAAGTAGCTACTTTTCACCCTGGCGGCAATACAAAAACGATATCTTTTGAAATTTCAAAAATACATTTAGATATTTTTTAGATGCATTTTCACTCTATTTGTTAATTATTTAACGAAATAAGCTGAAAATTCCTAAATTAAACAAAGAATAAATAGGCTTGTGGCACCGGTAGTTGACCAGCACCCGGTAATTGACCATTTTTCCCTCAATGCACAGAAAAAGGATACTATATTTTTTTGTTGGTTGCCTATGTTTTTGAAAATTGAATGGGACTTTGGTCCAGTAGATGTCACAATTAACCCAAATAAATTTCGAGTTAAGTTGGTCACTGTCATGTTTACACATGCTCCGTCTTTCACTGGTAGAAAACAGGTGATGTGGCAATAAGCATGATAAGAAGACAGTTTTCAGTTATCTTAAATCATCCGTTCTTCTTGATAGTTTTATTAAAAACCTATTTGATGTACCAGTTGCTATATGAATATAGTTAAGTATTTTTATAGTATTCATTATTGGAATGTGTTTTTACTATTTTAATTTATGTGGTCAACTACTAGAACAAAATATCCTCCAGTAATTGACCCTTTTGGTCAACTACTAGTGTTTCAAAGGAATTAATGGTGTACGTCTTTGTCTGTTTCATAGCTGTGGGTATGAGTAATTTTTTTTTAAATATTGTTATTTTAAACCGGATCTAGTAATTGACCATACTTTTGTAGTGGTCAACTATTGGTCGACAACTGGTACATATATTCAACTTTATATAAGGTTGTTTTATTTTCAAATACAGGTTTAGTAAAACCACTGTATTTCTCAGAAAAAATGAATGAAACTAACAGGAGATTTTTCGAATATACGAAGGTACGATTGTAACAGGCTGTGAGCGATGTTAGCAATATTAGACAATCGAAGAGGCTGAATGGAGATGGGGTACCGCATGCTACTTCAATAAATAATTTGAAAAGTAAATAGAAAAAAGGTTTTTCTGATTGATATTGATTGAATAAAGCCACTTTTCCAGTTTTATTAGAAAAAAAAGCATGGAAAATGTATTTTGAAGTCGAGGCAGTAGATTTCAGAAAATGTATGCACGATGCTCCGCGAACTTTGGGAGATCAAGACGTAATAGAACGAATCAAGCCAATCAATGTTTCTATATTTCGATTCACCCATTTCCAAGAACAGAGAAATCGTTTAAAAAAGCAGAAATGAAGGAATGGGGCGGCGATGAGTCAGCAGAAGAATTACATGATAATACCAAGAAGAACACAATAAAGGAAAACACATTGATAGAGAATTGGAAAATGAAACTAATAATGATAATGAAACTGTTCTAAGAGGAAACTGAGAATAATACTGAGACGGAAGACAAACAGAAATTTAATAGTGAGACTGGAGTAAAGGAATATAAAAATGATACGGAAATTGAAGGAAATTGTAGTCTAAAACCGTGTGAAGAAGTTTCAACACATTGAAAAACTAGTATTTTTGGAAAAGGTTTGAGTTAAAAAATTATCAATATTTTATAAGATTCTGTTTGAAAATCAAAACTTGTTTTTTATATCAATAAATCTACAGTTTTGCTAAGAAACTTGCTCCAATAATTACGGAAGTTACGGGGGTGTTTTCATGGGAAGTGAGACAAATTCGGATTATTTAGAACTGAAAAATTTTCAGCGAAAATATGGGTTGGTACTAAAGTTGATGTCCTGATCACGAATCTGTAAGAATTTTTAGCCTATCTTGCCCCCTAATATTATATTTCGCAAAATCGGTAAGTCCATCGGTTCTGGCACGCAGTATATGTCACTCAGGTCAACCCCATGAGAGAATTTAGACTAAACCCCAGTATATCTACCGATCGTGAGAATTACAGAATTCTGTTCCAAAAATTACGGAAGATATGGGGGTGTTTCCATGAGAAGTGAGACACACTGTATAATGTTTTTTTTATTTTGGTGGGATATATAATTTTGTGAAAAAACATGGAGGTTTTGTTACATTCGTCGATATCAGTCCTTCTGTTAATATTTTTTTCATCGTTATTTTTAGAGGACATTCCCAAAAAAATAAATTTTGTTTGAATTCATTTTCTTAAAATCATTTTGGTCTCTTCATAATTCATTGTATGATCTTAATTTATTATATGATCTGGGAATGCACAAGAATGTTTTTGAAGTTCACAATAACTTTCGTGGCCACTCATTCTAGAATTTAAAATTTGATTTGTTTGGCCTATATTATTTTAGCGTATATCGGCATGTATAATAGTCTTTCCAATCTCACTATCTCGACGAGAAATAAAAAACTACAATAACTATGATGCCTTCTCTTACGAATCACACTGCACTTCGTCATCCCTTGGCACTTTTTCCATTCAAAACCGATGGGATAATGACCAGGAAGCAGGGAACCGCACTGAAGCGAAGTGAAGCTTTTTATCAGGTGAAATATCCGAAAGAAAACAGTAGGGAATGGTCGTGTTGAAAATCCTTGGTCCGGCTCCAGATAATACCTGTCATCAATAAGAGCCAAAAGAGACGATCACCAAGATTTGGGCTATTTGGAACAATTCAGCGGGAAAGACAGAACACTTTGTTTTCGGTAATGATACTGCAACCTTCTAGGATGCCTGTGAAAGAAATTACAGGGTTGAAATGGATGGTCGATGATTCCACTGCGAATATAACTGAAATTATTGGTGGTATGAGCTATGATATCCTTGCCCTTGTTATTTCGATTCCTATTTGAGAATCTTACGAGTCAAAAATAATAGATTTTGTTGTATATCTCGTTCAAATCTCCGATGAAATTTTAATAATATTGATATGTTATTTTACCTTCTTCATGGATCTGCTGCGTGTTATATATATATACAGAGTATTATCTAACAAATACTGTAATTTTATTACGAATTACAGTAGTACAAAAATATTGGAAATTCAGTTCAGAGCCTGGTTTTGTATTCCAGATAGTGATTAACTTATATCCTCTTCTTCCCCAGGGAGTTACCCCTAGGAACTCATTTATAGACTAGGTCTACGTGAATCTGGCAATCGTTAAATTAATTTGCTCCGATAAGCTACTATGTTTACCAAATGATTATTGTCTGATTCAAGTTGTCAGTAACTTTGATGTTCTGGATTCGCCTGTGGGAAAAGTAAGCTCAAAATTATTCAAGTTGTATTTCTCTATCTCAAAATGACTATGTTTTGTTGTCCAGGAGAAAATCCAGAGTTAAACCAATCATGAATCATTGATCCAATTCAGCAGAATTTCCGAATATCTGGCTCACCTTCAGTTATTTCCATCAAAACGCTCTATGTTTCCAATATCCTATGTTGAAGCGTTGAGTATTTGTTATCGATAAAAACGTGCAAGCTCTTCTGAAACTAGTATACATGTATGTGACATTTTCCACATAGGTCGAATGATAAATTCGAACAAATGTCACGAAAACCGGCAGAACTTTGTTTTCACATAAATCATCCCAACTTTATATGAGAATTCATAGCGCAGATAGTGGATTTCGAAATGTCAGGTTTCTGACGGAGGCCTTGATTATCATGTATATATCGTTTGGCGCTGTTGCCAATTCTTTAGGCAGGCACTCTTGGAATGCATACCACTTCCGAGAGGGACAAAACTTGGGCGAAATATATAAAACAGCTCTAGTCACTAATTCGACGATACTTTTTATTCAATTCCTTCCTTTTATCGAAGTGTTTTGCAATCACAGACGGTCTGTTCGTTCTTCAACCATACGAAATTCATGTTCATTCATTTCCAAAATGAAGTGAACAAGAATGAAACCGCCATTCTAACCGCCATGTGGCTTCCTAGTATGGAAAATCTCTAGTTATCCCAATTTGGGTTTATAGAAGCAAATAATAATAACAGTATCTGATGAAGCTAGGAGTACTCAAGTGAAACGTCATATATAATATACAAGATGAAATTCTACTACTGTTTTTTTCAATCCTACGACGAACTAATGCCCAAAAAAAATCTCCGATAATATATATGTTATAGTGATAATTTTTTGTTATAACATATATATATATATATATATATATTATGATGACTCGAATATTTATAATTATTGGCCCTTGTTGGTGGCCAATTATTATGATGATGTTATTATTGTTATTATCATTTTGTTTTTTTTTATTATAATTATTTCATTGATAACTAGTCATCATAATAAAATATTTGCCAGTAGTTGTGATACGTTAGATTAAATGATTTATTTTTATTTAAATATGAAAAGAAATACCTATCATAATAGTATGAATATCCGGCTATGTTGTTCTTACCCTTTTTCCAATACCATTTTACCTGAATCCTTTTATCTTATCCCAGCTAGCTCAGTCGGTACGCCTATGAAAAATGATGTGTCCCGTTCTCAAGGTGGGATTCAGTAGTACCAACTTGTTGCTCTGCTCGAAGTCAAAAGTACTGTTTTGTGGAAAGATTTGTGGTAACAATAAATGCAGAAAATCTGACTAGAAAATGGTCCAGAACAGCGAAATATATAGAAAAATTGCAAAACAAACATAGCATATTTTTTTTTCATTGAACTAATATTTCTCATCATAACAATATACATATATATATATATATATATATATATATATATAATATATATATATATAATATATATATATATATATATATAAATATCGGGAGATTGTGGTTCTTGAATCCTGATATATGTTTATTTGGAGGAGATTTCTTGGGATATTGGATTCTGTAATGGATATTTCTAATGTCTCAGTTCATAAATGGCAATGTTTCGTCCAGGCCGGGGACTTCTTCAGGCTTTATTTTGTCTTTTTTACATTTTATGGAAAGTGAGTTGTAACATTAGGATGTTTTATTATAATTATGTGAGAATTTTTGACAGGACCTTTAATGTAACCAACTGGCAGTATTGAATGCGAACATTATTATCGGAATTTTCTTTATATTTCTGTTTATCATTTCCGCAGACATGTCCGCGTTTATATACGAGTATTCTCTGTTATGATCTGTGTGCAGCGGTGTGTAGACGAAGTTGTCGAGCTGGTCGTTTGTGAATTAGTGTATGTTATAGGGAAGGAGCATGCGTGAGATAAATTTATATATATATATATATATATATATATATATATATATATATATATAGGATTTCTTGAACCTGACGTATTTATGAGGATTGTTGATTCTTGGGAGTTAGGTACATTCATTGATGGGATTCTTCAAAATTAGTACATTTTATTTTGCCGACGTTTCGACGACGACCGCAGTTTTCTTCAGGGTTTTTTTGCTGAAAAAGTTTATAAATACATGGAAAAATCAGCTAGGCCATTATTTTGAAATGTCTTTCTCTTCTTCATGGTGAGCACAAACAATAAATAGTTCGTTGTGAAAAGAATTTGTTAACACACCACTCACGTGTTGGTATTTAACAAGGTTGTTCTACTACTGAATGTAGTAGTAGTATCACATATCTATGTGTTGAATTGAAATATATAAGTTGTCTACTTATTAGATTATTGAATAGTTTGTAGATAAGAATTTTGGTTTTTTATCTTGGTATATACCGTGAATTTTTTTGCCGAATTACACATCTTTTGTAGCCTCATAAAATTTTGCAAATTTTTTATTCATTTGCTTTCGTTTCATTGAATAACCAATTACATATCTTGCAGAACAAGTAAGTTTCCTTAACTCGCATATTATTTCTTTCTTCTATTTCATTCTGCGATGTATGACAGTTTTCCTTCTTCAAACAGTCATGAATATTTGAAATTACTCACTGAACTTGAAGATCCAAACCCTCATATTTCAATTCGTTGACACAGATTCCTCACACGTAATGTTTTTATTTGTTTCTGGAGTTCTCCTGGAAGCCATGACAAAATTATTTTCAATGAATAATTCACTTGAACGTGCGAAACAATTCTGCTCCAGCAAATGGTTATCCAGCCAGCCCCATCATTCATTCGTCAAGAAACGGTTTGTTTTCCATTTCTCAGGTAAAACCGCAGATAACGACCACATTGTACAAATACAAACTTTTGTAATTTTTCAAAACAAAATCAGACAAAGTATATGCAGGAGGCACTGTAATTAAAATCGAGGTGTATGTCAACAAGCAGCAGGTGTCCCTTCGCCTCAGGAGGGAAAGGCAGTCGATAACAACGTGTAAATTTCAGAGTGGAGCAGGAAGAACGCTGTATAAGCAGTTTTATAATGTATTTGCTTTTTTGACTAATATATTTGATTTTGATTTTCTAGCTAGCACTATAATATGGGCGATTGGGCACTGACGGCGGATGATCAGGTTGACAGTTGTATAGTTTTCCCATCATGCAGAAGCAAAAGTTGCGCGAAATCGTGCGGGAATAACTAATTTATTTGATAAAGATTAAATACTATAAATAATGATAAAAATTAAAGACAAGCTTTATTCATACAAATACATTAGGAAAGAAAAATAATTTATTTCATTGTTTGATGTAGGTTATGATTATATCCTAAAACGTATTTCGATCGGCACACAACAAGACCATAGACGCTACTGGTTTCAAATCTTTCATAGCTATTAAAACACAAATATAACGCGTGGTTTATGACCTCCTATCGTAGAGACACATCTGCCAGCATTATATCCGACTTGATTGGTCCAGACGAATCGGTTGTACAACTGACAGCCCTCACTCGAGTCCACGTTGACTATCGGCTGTTTTGATCTACCGTTTGCCGACATCGGATGTTTACGAGTAGTACAGATTATTTTTCGTTCCGCTTCTTCGCATATACGCTCGTGTTGGCGAAGTGAGTTTTCATTTGCTCCCTATAGAAACAGCTTCTGCAATTGATATTGGATGGACTATATCAACATCTTATCCTTGGATAGGTGATCACCTGCCAGGAAAACCTTGCGTTGAAAACGCTCCGAATAACTGCAGCATAATAACATACTCACAGCTGCAGGCGTTGTATCAATGGGCCCGAGATTGGCGTTGGATGTACCGTCCTTTGGATGGGATGTTAAGATGGCTGTCCCGAGGTCATGGATGTTAAGCTCGTTGAAGATCCCAGCTCTGGTTGGGTACACGAGAGGATTTTGCAACATTTCCGGTTGGGGGTATGTGCTCACTGGCGTCGCTAAAGAAAAACACCCCTCGTGGAGTTTTTTTGTATTGCTGTTCCAATTGGGCTTAGACATATTAACACCCTCTAGACGCGAGAAATCCAGGCGGAACTCAACACCTGGCAACTCTGCCAGCAAGAGCCGTTTCTATGGCGACGCCACCTGGGCAAAAATGCCGAACAGATTCACGTACAGACTCCAATAACCCTGTAATTGCATTAGCCCTTGTAAACAATGTTGCTGACGCCGCTCGATTATCTATTCTATGGACTCGGACAAGAGCGTTGAATTTACTACGTCGAGGAAGAGGAGAAGAGGGGTAATGGGCCGGAGTAAATGAGGTTTCCTAGTGGATCTGTAATTAATTTTTTCCCGCAAACACTATATACTTCGCTTCTGTTAACAATGTGTAGTTAGCGAGGAAAACGCTGAATGGAGGAGTGCTGTGGAAACTCGGAGAGAACGTCTCCTTCACAATCATCATGAAAGGATATGCCACATGATTTCTCTTTCAGTGGCAACCATGAATACGAGGACTGTATTGATTTCAGTTGTAGCGTGCGGACAAAACAATAAATAATAGTTTGAAAAAACTAAAAAACACGCTTTTATAGAAAACCAGACTAAAAATATAGAAAATAAGAAAAAAATTATTCTATTTAAAAAAAAAGCGTGGGGTGCATGGTATCGCCTAGGCCAACAATTACCTGTGATCTGAGACATTTCTTACTTTACTGCCCTAGGTGTGTGATGTACTATATAATTATTGATACCATGCACCCCACGCTTTTTTTTTAAATAAAAAAAATTGTTTTCTTATTTTCTATATTTTTAGTCTGTTTTTCTATGAAAGCGTGTTTTTGAGTTTTTTCAAACTATTATTTATTTCCTACTTTTTGGTGTGGTTTATTTATAAAAGCGTGTTTTTTTAGTTTTTTTTAACTATTATTTTTATTATTTTTTTGCAAATTGAAAAATGGAATAATCTTATCAAATTAGGTAATCATAATCTTCGACCCCAAAAACCCCCCCATACCAATTTTGAATAGAATCAGACCATAATCATAAAACTCGGCCGCCATTCTGAAGCCGCCATCTTGAATTTTCCAATTTTCACAAAAGAATCATAATATTCGACCCCAAAAACCCCCCCATACCAATTTTGAATAGAATCAGACCATAATCGCAAAACTCGGCCGCCATTTCAAAGGCGCCATATTGAATTTTTCAATTTTTACAAAAGAATCATAATATTCGACCCCAAAAACCCCCACATACCAATTTTGAATAGAATCAGATCATAATCACAAAACTCGGCCGCCATTTTAAAGCCGCCATCTTGAATTTTTCAATTTTCACAAAAGAATCATGATATTCGACCCCAAATATCCCCACATACCAATTTTGAATAGAATCGGACCAGCATCACAAAACTCAGCCGCCATTTTGAAGTCGCCATTTCGAATTTTTCAATTTTTTCAAAAGAATCATAATATTCGACCCTAAAAACCCCCATATACCAATTTTGAATAGAATCAAACCATAATCACAGAACTCGTCTACCATTTTGGAGCCGCCATCTTGAATTTTTCAATTTTTGACAGAAGAATCATAATCTCCGACCACGAAAATCTCCGGATACCAATTTTGAAGCGAATCGGACCATAATCACAAAACTCGTACGCCATATTGGAGCCGCCATTTTGTTTTTTTTTCACACAAAATTTCTTAATGCATTGTAACCGGAATTATGTACACTTGCCAAATTTCAAATCATTCGAACGTCTGGAAGTGGGTCTAAATCGCGACCAAAGGAGTCGGTTACAAACAAATAAACAAACAAACATACAAGTGAAGCTAATATAAAGCGTGTAAAAATAATGACACCAGTTGACAATATAGTAAAAACAATATGCTTTTATTAAAAAAAAATATGAAAAGGCGACATTCCGTCGCTTCTTTCCAGAGAACGAGGCAACTGCTCTTCCATTCAAACTAGGAGAAAAACGGCAACATAAGTTCAACATGGATTCAATATGCATGTGACGAATAAAATATTAATAAACAGTTTGCACTATAAAACCATTATATACATTGTTTTACTTACATTACCTAAATACATCGTATTAGAAAATTATTGATTCAATCAGTAGGTACAATGATATAAGATAACATGATAAATAAAAGGTACAATGAAGCGGAGGAGGAAATCGAAGGTCAGTTCAAATTAATATGATTCAATGTAGGCTATGAGATGGAAAGCAGTGAGGACCAGCTCTTTCAGTGCTGCAAGAGAGTGAGTGATATATTGTGATCCTCTGAATATGATCGATGAATCGAAAATGAATAAGTTTCCCCAATATCATCAAACAAACATTCAACAACGTACGAACAATAGCTTCGATGAACAAAAATAGTATAAAAAATAAAGTAAAAAAGAATTCAATGAATTCATGATGAATTATAAAGCACGATATAGACATTATCTTCATACAAGAATTCAACTGTGATACAATAGACATGTTGCAAAGTCATGAATTTAAATTAAATATACTGGCATAATATACAAAAAAAAAATAAATATCAAACATTTTACGAAACTCAAATAGCAGAATCACATATCTACCATAGAAGCAACACATTAGTTAATGTGTATGCCACAGGGCTAGAGTATGACTCAACCAACTAAGAAAAAAGTTTCAGTTCTGATTTGAAATGACGAGAATTCATGGTCCCCAGTGATTCAGGAAGAGCGCTGTATATTTTCGTGATCGTAAAGGAAAAAGAACGTTCATAAAGGGCAGTATTATGCATTAGTGGAATGAGGAGAAAGCGCGATCTAGTGTTTGAAGTGTGAACCATGTGCGTAAAGAGAATTTTTTGAAACAAGTATGTGGGTGTTTGCTAAAAATGAGTCCATGATAGAAGCAGCTGGTATACAGTAGCCATCTTTGATACATGGATAACCAATTATTTTCTGTGATTTTCTGCGATATGGGATTGCACCTCCTAACACCATATATTGATCTTGCGCATGCATTCTGAACTTGCTTGGGGGATAAGATGGATGGAATAGGGATAACAGGGATAATACACAAGACTAGCATAATTAAATTTACTCAATACAAGCGCATCACATAAAGTTCTCTTAGTTTTTATATCTACAATCTTGGAGACGTTATGAATCAATTTCAGATTACAGTATGCTCTCTTGACACAGTTAGAAACATGTTACTAAATCCCAATTCACTATCCATGATGGGGCCAAGGTTCTTAGCTGAATCAAACAATTCTAAAGGTTGAGAGTTTATTGACATTCCCAAGTTTACACTGCACTGATTTCTGTAGATTTTGTTGCCAAAAATGAACAGATGTGATTTTGTAAAGTTAATTGTCGAGCAATGGTCAATGGAGAGTTTATTCAGGGTATCTAGATCTGTATTGATCACCATGCTAGCAGCATGGAGATCCGCGTGGCCAAAGTAATGATATATTTGAGTGTCATCCGCATGATATATTCGAGTGGCATCCGCATTCAAGAACGAAGGGAAATTGGACGTGTATAAGGTAGAGAGAAGTAGTCCCACCACTGTTAATATTCAAGATTTCTAGTAAAATATCATCATTCTTAACTGCTTGAGATCGATTTGAGAGGTGGTTTTTTATAATTTCACAAGCACCCATAGTATTGATCACCATGCTAGCAGCATGGAAATCCGCGTGGGCAAAGGAATAATATATTTGAGTGTCATCCGCATTCAAGAACGAAGGGAAATTGGACGTGTATAAGGTAGAGAGAAGTAGTCCCAGTGCGAATCCTTGAGGTACACCACTGTTAATATTCAAGATTTCCGGTGATATATCATCAATCTTAACTGCTTAAGATCGATTTGGGAGGTATTTTTTATAATTTCACAAGCACTAATAGTATTGATCAACATGCTAGCAGCATGGAGATCCACGTTTCCAAAGGAATGATATATTTGAGTGTCATCTGCATGATATATTTGAGTGTCATCCGCATTCAAGAACGGAGGGAAATTGGACGTGTATAAGGAGGAGAAGTAGTCCCAGTACGGATCCTTGCGGTACACCAGTGTTAATATTCAAGATTTCTGGTAATATATCATCAATCTTAACTGCTTGAGATCGATTTGAGAGGTACTTTTTTATAATTTTACAAGCACTCATAGTATTGGTCACCATGCTAGCAGCATGGAGATCCGCGTGGCCAAAGGAATGATTTATTTGAGTGTCATCCGCATGATATATTTGAGTGTCATCCGCATTCAAGAACGAAGGGAGATTGGACGTGTATAAGGTAAAGAAAAGTAGTCCCACCACTGTACACCACTGTTAATATTCAAGATTTCTGATAATATACCATTAATCCTAACTGCTTGAGATCGATTCGAGAGGTAGTTTTTTATAATTTCACAAGCACCAATAGTGAACCCGATGTAATGTAAAATGGCTATAAGACACGATCGAATGCTTTCGAATAGTCCAAGAGTACAAGTATTGCTAATTTGTTCTCATCAAGGGCAGTGAATAGATCATCAGTCACCTTCAAAAGAGCTGAAGAGCAACTATGGTGTGGCTCAAATCCTGAGTGATTTGCAGGCAGAATATTGAAGCTATTGAGATAGTTTCTGATTTGCACATTCAAGATTTTTTCAAGTAGCTTTGACATAACAGGCAATGTACCAGTAGGCCTCAGATCTTTAAGTTCTCTGAGACTTTTCAGCTTAGGAAGTGGTAGCACGTGTGCTACCTTCCAGTTGCCAGGAAAATATGATTGCTCGATACATGAGTTTATAATGCGGATCAAATATATAAATTTATGGGCAACAGAATAGTTACATTTTCAAATTTATACTATCAACTCCTCCACCTGCGGTATCGCAAAATTGAAGTTGACGGTTGAAATATACATTTTCAATTTGTTATACCGGTTCTGTAACGGTACCCCCCAAATTATTTGAAAATGATTTTCTGTTTGTGGAGAAATCCTTGATGGAAAAATAACTGTTTCAGTTTTTCTCTCATCCACAGATGCTTCTCTGTGGCTATGTGATAGAACCATAGGTACTCCATTTGAAAATGTACAAATTCTGATTGAGAATACGTTCTTCATTTGTCGGTTATCAGTTTTCGAGATGATCAATGCAACATCTTCAGTAGTACTTACTTCAATGTTTGGAATATTTTTTGTAAACATTACCAGACCAGTCGATTTTCTTTCTTAGAAAAACATATTTTCATATAAAAATAATACTTCCAATAATTTTTTTGTGACCATAGAGAAGGTTTTTTTTTCAAAATTCAACCCTACAGAAGGTAGGATGGGGGTTGAAAGTTTGTATAAGAGTACCGTTAGTACCGTGAGGGTTATAAAAATTGGTATTTGAGGCTTTTGATACAAATAAAGGAATACACGTTTCAGTGTTTTTGGGTATTCAACCCTTAAATGGGTGAAATGGGGGGATGGGGGGTGAGAGTTTGTAAAGGAGTTCCATTAGTTACTCGAAAAAACCAGTGTTTCAGGGTTTTCAAAAGTTCAATTCTGAGGGTGTTATAAAAAAGTTAAAAAAAATAAAAAAATCGAATATTTAACCACCGTAATTTGTTATGAAATGGCATTACATACTCGTCAGTCACGGGTGTGCAAGAAGTTAGATCACACCCTGTATATATATATATATATATATATATATATATATATATATATATATATATATATATATATATATATATATATATATATATATATATATATATATATATATATATTGTTATGTTATGAAAGACCAGAAATTTATTTTAAAAGGAAAAAAGAAATAATTTCAATAAAAAACCCACAAAAATAATAATTACTTATAGTTAGTAGTTAAGAGATATTGGTTTTACACATTTTTAAGATTCTATTTCTTTTATGAAGCCTCTGTATGATATTGATAGATAAAAATATACAAATACTATAATGCAATCATTTTCATACATTGTCATTACAACCTATAAATGTTCAAAAGATAACAAAAAAGTCTAGATTAACAAAATCATCCTGAATAAAATATGATCAACAAAATTATAAGCTTGAAACATACAGTATATGAAATTGTACCTAAATAAAAATAGCCAATGGGAGAACAACAAACTTCTTGATGACAATAGCCAATCAGGGAACAGTATGGTCAGATGTAAGATTTGAAATTGTGAGAAAATAAGAACGGAAAAGTGTCAGAGACAATTATCGATGAATATTGTACATAGTTTGTAAGAAAAGAGAAATATTTTAGTTAATAAGTTTTGACAAATAACCCCAAAGAGTGAAAATGTGACAACAAAGTGCGCGAATTTGAAAATTCAAATGATATGGAAAAAGGGAGAAATGGTATCCAGGTGACAGAAAACAAAGCCACGAGGGAGATTGAAAAAAATTTTGAAAAGAACGCCACGTTCGTACTTTAGAGAAAGAAAAATTCAAAAACATCATCAGTATAAGGTAGTTTCCCTATTAGAACCCAATCAACTAAACTTCAGGAGAATTTCAATGAAAATAGATAGCAGCAAACGACATTACCTTTTATGTACTCCACATGAAACTATTTCAAAGCTGATTTCTGGATTTGTATGGTTCCTTTTTGGTATTGGAGAGCCTGAGAGCAGTACATTGAGGAGGATTCAATTTCATGGTGCATATTGTAACAGCGACAGTTCCAGCGTCAGGTATAAACTTTTCTAGTGCACATCACAAACTGAATAACCTCACAAATAACTCGTATCATACCAGAAGAACTGTATTTCACTTTGATATTGAACTATTGAAGAACTTCAACCTTCAAAGTAAAAGTGAGGTTGTGTAATTTTTATTCATCACCGTTTCTCATGATTGTCTTTGAAAATTTGTAGAATGACCATAGTATAAGTTATCTATCGTAGGCCAGGTTAATATAAGTTTTCCTGAATAAAGGAAATAATTGTTTTTCGACATTTTCTCGTTTGTTTCCCACAATGATCTGCAATCGTACTTGTAAACATTGAATAGATTGAATTTGACATCAAGCAGTTGCTCTATTGCCTGAACCGGCTATCTGAGACGGTAGGCGTACCAACTGAGTTTAGTCGTGGTAAGAAAAGTGATAATAATTGGCAGCAACGTGACGAGAGAACAGTGACGTTATTATTATTACATTGCAATATATTATACAGGGTGAAAATAATTTATCTATCATATCAATTTGAACCCAAGAGGGATAAAAATCAACAACAACATATTATTTTACAAATCACATTTCATTACAATTTGGCACCCAAAACGTGGGGCAAAATTCACTACAAATATTGTTTTTACAATTTATTATAACATATAAAATATATATATATATATATATATATATATATATATATATATATATATATATATATTTATATTAAAAATAAACTCATTTACTAATTTTTATATTGAATTATTAATTATTTTATGATATCTTATGAATGTTATATCATACCATCCTAAGTGCTTGAGAATCCTTTGGTAAGAAATGAAATTCAATGGTGTGATATACTTTCAAATCAAGGGTTAGATCGCCAAAGAAGTTTTTTATGTGAGTTTAGATTCATTGTCTAATGAGACATAAAACACACTAGTATTTTATTGATCTCACAAAACGTTTTTGAACAGAAGCATTATGACTTAATAACATGCCAGCTATGGTTATTTTTTTTTTCTGTTGACCAAAAATATCTGTCGTCTTTAGAATTTTTGTATCCAAACAATCGTGATTGTGTTATTAGTTATCAATATATGATCATCTAATTTCGATTTGGTTTCAAAAAATATCTTTTTTCCAACTTATACAAATAGCTATCTATCATTTCAGTTCATGTGGAATACTGGAACATAACTAAATTAGCATTTTTGATTTATCACCTTGTCCCATTCAGTCTCTTGAGGGGAAAATAATACGCAATTCCCAACAGCAATTATTTTTCAATTTTTATAGACGAATCGCTCTGAGCCACCCCTACATAACCTTCCGCCGTTCCAAAATTTCTCTCCATTTATTGCATTGATATTCCTACCGAGGGTATTTGATGCACTTTCAGGTGTTCTTTCCCGCCTACTTAGAATTCAGATCGAGCTATTATGGTGTGAGGGTTCGAAAGTGATATCGTTTCATGATTCCCTCAGAATGCTGCTTTGTTGAAAACTTGCAGAGGGTGAGGAGATTTTGCGGGATTATTTTCTCGGTAGTGGAATCAAGCGGTCTCGTGACAATTTTGTAGGGGATTTCCTTGGGAGATTCTTGAATATTTTTGGACATTCTCTATACGAACAAGATAAACATTTTTAGTTTTCATTGAAATTTTTCAAGCTTTCATGAATCTTTGGATATACAGGGTATAATCTAACTTCTTGCACACCCGTGAATGACGAGTGTGTAATGCCATTCTATAACGAGTTACAGTGGTTGAAAATCTGAAAAAAAAATTAAAACATGTTTTGTTCTTTGTAAAATTCGACAAAATGGTGGGTAGCGCCACCCGCCTAGTTTGAGGTGACCTTTTCAGAGGAAATATTTGGCAATTGCCGAATGCAATACACATTTAACTCGACCTTTGATAATGTAGAATTTTGAACTGATTGTGTGGTAAATGTATACATTGCATTAAATTTGCTTTCTAGGTTGATGAAATCAGTTGTTGACATAAGTTTTGTTTTGAACAGTTTTCGTGTGTTTTGAGACTAACGAGAATATTTGAAGATGGCGTCAAACGGAGAATGCCTTTCTTTAAAAAAAAATTAAACAATCGAGAAGAGTATATGAACTTGTCTGAGTACGAGGATATTGGCTGAAAATTGTAAAGTGGGTAAGAGCCAAGAAGTTATAAAAATAAACTAAAAAATATGAAGAATTCATTAATTTCTGATTGTTTAAAGAAATAGGAATTTCAAAGCAATTATGCAGTATATTGTATGTATGTATATACAGAGTGATTCAAAAGTACTTTCACAGAAACTTCAGGAGATGATTCCTCACAATATTCTAACATGAATTGTCCACATAAATATATGTCCGGAAAGTTTTTTTATTTTCGTGTTTTTCAAATAACTTTCGAAATACTGACCTTAATTAAACGAAAATTGGTATTGAGAGGTTTTCTGAGGTGTCGAATTAGAACCTGATGTTATTACTGCTCTTACTCGTAGGGGGCGCCACCTACACGTACCTTTTTATTTTTTGAAGATTCATAACTTTTTTTAGCTTACTTTTAGCACATTTTTCAGTAATAAAATCAATTCCTCTATCATATCTATGTAAAAAAGCTACCCTTGTTACAAGTCGTTATGAGCAACCGTTTCTAGATATTTGGACTTGAAAATTTAAAGTCGATTATTTGATAATCGATGCGTGTTGAAGTTATTACCATTATTTTGCATTTTTCACAAGAATGCTTAGGAAATGAATTTGACGTTTAAGTAAGTAGTTTTGGTAATTACATATTATGTGACAGTTAAACGTTTTGTTGTTATGTTAAAGTTTCTGTAAGTTTTAGAACACTAATTTTGAAAAAATTGATTATTTAAACAATAATGCTCATTTAGCCGATATGCATTTCGTTTATGGCCTTGCGGATGGCAATGCGCGCGAAGCAAGACGTATTCACCAGGAGCGATTTCCTAATCGAGTACTACCTTCAGCTCCAACATTTACCAGTCTCTACCGTCGTTTGGCACAAACAGGTGGCTTTAAGAGGGCAGCTGATATTATTGGAAGACCACGAGCAATCCGAACCCCAGAATTGGAAGAAGCTGTTTTGAACGCTCTCGAGGAGAATCCAGAAACAAGTACAAGAATAATTGCTGAAGCCCTCAATTCTACTCAGACCACAGTTTGGAGAATTATCCACGATCAACAATTTTATCCATATCATATTCAAAGGGTTCAAGCTCTTTTGCCATGAGACTTTTCCCAACGCATTACTATGTGTCAGTGGTTTTTGAGAAAATTGGATAGAAATCTTCAATTTTTAAGATACGTACTCTTCACGGACGAGGCAAACTTCTCCCGAAATGCTATCACAAACTTTCATAACAACCATGTTTGGGCTCTGGAAAATCCGCACGCAGTTAGTGGAAGACATTATTAGTATCAATTTTCTGTAAATGTATGGGCGGCAATGATTGATGATTACTTGATAGGTCCTTCCTTTCTTCCGTTCCGACTGAATGGCGCAACTCACAGAGCCTTTTTAGAAAATGAATTGCCGGGACTACTTCAGATTGTACCATTAGAAATTCGAATCCGCAGGTGGCTTATGCATGATGGGGCTCCGGTCCATTTTAGCGTTGTAGCCAGGGAGTTCCTTAACACTGTCTATCCAAATCGATGGATCGGTAGGGGTGTAGAAGAACCTAACCAGGCGTGGGCACTAAGGCCCCCAGATCTAAACCCGCTAGATTTTTATTTTTGGGGACATTTGAAGTCACTAGTTTATGAAACTCCAGTAGCGAACGAAGAAGATCCAAGAAACCGAATAGTAGACGCCTGTGAAACAATAAGAAACACACCAATAATTTTTGAGCGGGTACGAGACTGAATGCCTGTATCTTCGCTGAAGGTGGACACTTTGAACAATTTATTTGAATACAATTTAGTTTCCTTTATTTTATTTTATTCTACATATTCAAAATTTCTTGAAATAAAATGTTGATATTTCTTTCAAATTTTATTAAAACATATACAGATTTTGCACCATTGATACAAAAATTACTATTTCAAACGAGTAACACTGAATAGAATAGATGGCGCCCTCTAGAAAAAATCGAAACTGCTTACTTAAACGTCAAATTCATTTCCTAAGCATTCTTGTGAAAAATGCAAAATAATGGTAATAACTTCAACACGCATCGATTATAAAATAATTGACTTGATGACCAAATATCTAGAAAATGGTTGCTTATAGCAACTTGTAATAAAGGTACGTAGATATGATAAAGGAATTGAGTTTTTTACTGAAAAATGTGCTAGAAGTACGCTCAAAAAAGTTATAAATCTCCAAAAAAGAAAAAGACGTGTAGGTGGCGCCCCCTACGAGTAAGAGCAATAATAACATCAGGTTCGAATTCGACACCTCAAAAAACCTCTCAATAACAATTTTCGTTTAATTAAGGTAAGTGTTCCGAAAGTTATTTAAAAAAAACGAAAATAAAAATAAAACTTTAACACCCTGTATCTTGGAAACAAAGCGTTTCCGGACATATATTTATTTGGACAATTCATATTAGAATATTGTGAAGAACTTTTGAATCACCCTGTATGTATGTACGAAAACAATTAACATTTTACAAGTAAACAATAAAAATTGTGGGTCCGTTGTTTTAATTTATCTCTGTTTCCCGAAGATGGGTCCTATTTATAGATTCTTCCGTAACAGTAAATAATTTTCAAATTGTCATACCTTGAAATTTCTTATTATTAATTATCACCATTTTCAGCAGAAAACCCATTCTGAATATCTACGATTGATATTGGAAACATAATGTTTTAAAATATTTCTAGCATATTGCCAATACGGATGGATCTGGCAATGTTTCTGTGCGATCAAGTTTCTATTTATGTTTAAGTGCTACCCATTACCTACTACACTGTACTTGAACGTTATCTTGTCTCTTTCCCCCCACGCTCCAACCCTTACTGGCTTGGTTATCACGTAGCAACGAAGTGTCAGTTTTTAGGCAACCGTAAAACTGTAAACAGATTGTTTTCTTACGCTGTATATTGTCTTTACCTAATACAAGTGGTAATAAGTGAAGTAGTGTTTATTTTACAACAAAATACCTACAAAACTCAGTTTAACTCAATAACGCACAGTTTCAATGCCCAATACAAGGAACATAATTTCTAGGTGACATTTACTGCTGCAACAGATGATGTTGTCCACTGAAGTATGATGACAAATAAAAGTTATATCGTAATATGGCTTCATTTTTGATCAATCTCTTACAAAAAAACACAACAAAACTGAAAACGACCTAGTTTATCACAAGTGGATATAATGAGAAAGTGTCCTGGAAATAAAATAAATCAGAAATTGATCTGCAGATCAACGGAACTCGAATTACCGAGCATATACAAGACAAGCGGCGACTAATGATCCAGAAAACTTGATGATAGGCACATAATTATTCCAATTCGAAACTTAAATTGGTTTTTCGCATCATTTCCGTCGACAATTACTCAGTCAAACAACCAGATCGATATTCGACAAATCATTCGGAAGGAAATCCTTCACAAAATCGCCTCGACATCACGCAAATCGACTTCCAATAACGATTTATAATAATTTCTGGGTAATTGAAATCGCTGCGCTTGAAAGGTCTATCAAGGAAAGGTATAATTTACAAAAACAATAACAGATCGGCATCGTTTATCAAAGGTAACGTTGTTAATGATTTGACACGCAGGGGTTCCGAATGAGGGTGAATCAGGTAGGATCGTTTTATAAATTAAAACTTGTACACTAGACCAGGGCTGAAGCCTTTGAAAATGGTAAAAAGTACAAAAAAATAATAGTAGGATGAAACCCATTGGAAAAAGAAGAGAATATAACAAAAATGAAAGGAAAAATAATTTACGGGCGATCTGAGGTAGGGAAGTGGAAGGGGGTGAGTTTTTAAGGGTAAAAAACGGTTTATCTCGATTTCCGGCAAAACTACAAGTTCTATGGAAAAAATTCAAATAACCAAGTTTTTGATTTTTATCTTTTACAAAAAAAAAAATTTTTCACGAAATTTGTTGAAAATTTACCTCTTATGTTCCAAACACACTGTAGATTTTTTCATTTAAAATATTTATTCCTTCACTTTATGTTGACTCAATATCTAAAAAGCACCCTAATTTTCAATCGAAAATTCTCCCGTCAAAATATCAGCTTTTCTTAAAAAGTCTGTGGTATTTTTGTCCGTTAAAATCTCTACTTCCTGATGGTATGAAAAAAACATACTTCACTTTGGTAAATGTTCTCAGAAAATGCAAAGAAACGAAAAAAACTCGAATCCGATTTTTTTTTTAACCATTATGTACAATTTTGAGCTATTTATTGAAATGTTCACTTCAATTACTCGAAAAACGTAAGATTCCATGTTAATTGATAAACAGAAAAATTGCAAATCGAAATATACTACTATAATTAACAACTACATAAGTTAATAAAGTTAATATTTAATAAGACATCTACAATATTTTGAGAAAGTTGTAGAATCTTCTTTAAGTTATATGCGTAAACACCTATTCATTGCTATTTTAAGATAACTCATATACCTGAGTGACCTACGGAAAATTTTTGCCCATCAAAAGGTATTTCATAGAGAAGTGGGGAAGGGGCTAGGAGGGCCTTACTACCTGTTATTTCGTAGCAGCTGTAAAAACCGTTAGCCAGTATTCGAGATACAGAGCAGTGAACAACATCGGTCATAAAAATACACGTGCAGGCTTTTAAAGTAAATTTGTCACAATTCTCTCAAAGTAACTTATGAACGATGTTGTTCACTGCTCTGTATCTCCGATACTGGCTAACTGTTTTTACAGCTGCTACGAAATAACAGGTAGTAAGGCCCAGGCCCTCCTAGCCCCTTCCCCACTCCTCTATGAAATACCTTTTGATGGGCTAAAATTTTCCGTAGGTCACTCAGGTATATGAGTTATCTTAAAATGGTAATGAATAGGTGTTTACGCATATAACTTAAAGAAGATTCTACAACTTTCTCAAAATATTGTAGATGTCTTATTAAATATTAACTTTATCAACTTAAATTTTTTTTAATTTTTTTAAGGAATCTTCGTTTTTCGATTAATTAAAGTGTAAATTTTAATAAACAACTCAAAATTGTACATAATGATTAAACAAAATTTTTCGGATTCGAGGTTTTTTCGTTTCTTTGCATTTTATCAGAACATTTACCATAGTAATGTTTATTTTTTTCATACCATCAGAAAGTAGAGATTTCAACGAACAAAAAGCCCACCGACTTTTTTTAAAAAGCTGATATTTTGACGGGAGAATTTCTGATTGAAAATTAGGGTGCTTTTTCGATATTAAGTCAAAATAAGGTGAAAAAATAAATATTTTAAATCAAAAAAATTACAGGTGTTTGGGACATAAAAAGGTAAGTTTTCACCAAATTTCGTAAATTTTTTTTTTTGTAAAAGATAAAAATAAAAAACCAAAATCTTGGTTATTTGAATTGTTCACATACATTTCGAGGTTATGTGAAAAAAAGTTGAATACAAAAGTTGTAGATCTTTTTATTACCTACAACTTTTGGTTATTTGAATTTTTTCCATAGAACTTGTAGTTTTGCCGGGAATCGAGATAAACCATTTTTTACCCTTAAAAACTCACCCCCTTCCACTTCCCGACCAAATTATTTTTCCTTTCATTTTTGTTATATTCTCTTCCTTTTCCAATGGGTTTAATCCTACTATTTTTTTTTGTTTCAAAAATTATCGTCCCTGGTCTATACTGACCAAACAAAGTTAGGGCACTAATAACTATGAGTAATACCAACAAAAATAGTTTTGATCATCTATTTCCTGATAACATGACTTTTTTATTGAGATCAAAAGTATCCGCAGATATTTAAAAAACAAATATCCAGTTCCAATATATTTGTTACGTATTATGTGTAATGCTAAACTTGACCTACTATGTAGCGGGTTATTCACTATAAATTACCCACCCCTTATCATCTTTATTATTGCCTATAGGAAAAAAGTTGAATGAAAAAGTTTTGTGGTTATGACCGAATTTTAATAAAATGCTATCAAAAATACAGTAGCGTGCAGATTTCAGGTGATAAGAATATTTTTTTCTGTATATTATTTTTGGAATTATCTTTCTTTCCTGATCCCAAAGATACACTTCTTACTACCTTATACCGCTTTCGAGTAAGTGCTTCGGATGACACTTAAAAAGCTAAGGTCCCCGTCTTCTTAACTCACACAAGTCTCTGACTTCCGAGGGTTGCTTTGCAATTAACTTGGCGGTTAAAAACACTTTCAAACATACTTCAAACATCGAATAACTTAGCTAGTTGTTACTATAAATACCTATCCTATGAAAATAACATTTTTAAAGTAAGCTATGAAAATTACAACCATATTATGTTTGTTTAGTGACATTTCTTCAATGGAATAATCAAAATGGTTCACAGTGAGGAAGAAAAAGTTCAAATATTAATACAAAAATAGATAACAAAGATTTATTTATGAAATTTAAATAACATGATAACTCATTAAATATGATCAATGTATCCACCATTATTGTCGATGCATAATTTTTTTTTTTAATAGTTATAAGTGCATTGGAAATTGCTTCATTATTGACATTCAGATTCTCTATTTCAAGTCGAATCGTATGTTAAATGAGTTGAATATTATTATTATTACCAATGTCTTTTAGAAATCCCCAGAAAAATTAACCCATAGGTAGAAGTCCATTATAGCTCAAAGTGGAGTAATATAGATGAGGAGGAAATATATTCACAAAGTCATCTTCACAACTTTAAGTTCATGCAAAAGAATATTTTCTACTTCTAGGATGAGGTAACTCCAGTTTATATATAATCATAAAATATAGGGCCAACAATTTTATTTCTGAAAATTCCTGTTTTCTTTATTTGTTTTACCAATCTTTTTCCCACCACCTTCGATTTTTCCTATTGAAAACTCCTGACGTAGAGAAGGATGACTCATCAGTCCATGATATTTTAGTTAAATAATCGGGATCTTCATTCAAATTCTGAATCATCTGTTGGAAAAATTCCAGCCTTTTCCTATCATGAGTCTCTGTTGAAACTCGTAAGGGTAAAATTATATATGGTTTGTAGTTGGATTTTGGAAAAACTCTTACCTAATGATCGGTTACATTTTTCAAACTGCATTCAGAATTTCCTAAAAAATGATACAATGTTCCAAAAAACTCCTTCAAATGAAGCAGTACCTATATCAAATTGTTCTTCCTGGTTTTTTTGAACTACACGCTTTTTTCGACGGTGTTTGACGATTTGGATACAACACCCTATATGCAGTGTTTGCTGCACGTTAATTTTTGTTGTTTTGTATATAACAAGTATACATTTGAACTTTTTTTTCCTCACTGTAAACTATTTTGATTATTCCATTAATGAAATGTCACTAAACAAACATAATATTTATCATTTTCATAGCTTAATTCAAAAATGTTAATTTTCATAGGATAGGCATTTGCAGTAACAACTAGTCTAACCAAGTTATTCGACGTTTAATAACTCAAAAACGGTATAAGATAGGGGTAACATATGGTATATTTTTGAAATCCGGTTTTTGAAATATATTTTCTCATTTGCGTTTGCATCCTGCTGGTTTTTATACACGTTTTATTTGCTTCACCTGTATGTAAGTATGGATGTAGGTAATGGAATCTTTGAAATTAATTTTCACTCATTTCCAGATCTCCGAAGTATTTGAAATTTCGCACGCGTATTAAGAACCGATGACAATACAATAATTTCATCGCTATAACCTGATATTCTCACCTAGATCGTCGGGAAAAAAAATATTTAAAAAATATGGCGAATGTAATGATTTTCCACAGCATAATTTACATCTCAAAATATGGCGAATGCACATTCGCCAAAATTTTGTTATAATTTTCATCTCATGTGGAGGAATCAATCCCGTAGTCTTTTTTAGTCTTATGTAGCAATATGGGCTGAAAAGTTAAAAATAAAATTATAGTTTCAAAAATGTAAAAACACGCTTATAAAACATAAGGACTATAATGTTGAAAATAACAAAAACAAAGTCATTGACCAAAAAATTTCCTCTTATGTGAAATAAGTATGGAATGCTCTTTACTTACTTTTTATAATTATATTAAGATACTGATATCAAGCACGTCACGCTTTTTTACAAAAAATATTTTTTTTTGTCAATTTACAAGATTTTAGTTCTTATTGCTTTAGAAGCGAGTTTTTTAGTTTTTAAACTATAATTTTATTGGGTGTTTCAAGAAAATTCTTAGTCATACCCCATAATGTTTATTTTCCTCCTAATCAGGGGACGTACATGTTTCGAACCAATAAAGGCCATCATCAGCCAAAAAAACGGAGGAGTAACATTATTTTTATATGAATCTATACTATCAGTTTGATCAATAGGTACAGTTAGAGTAATTATTTCATCATTGTTTATTTGGAATTCAATTTTATGTTCTGCTGGTGAATTAATCATTTCCAACTCAGGAATTTATTAGTAATACAGAGTGGTTTGTGATTTGTAACATTATTTTATTTGGGTGCTCAAAGAATAACAACATAACTTCTCTATTATGATGGTGGTGAAAACTGAATAGTTTCACATGTCTGTCAATTTCGTATTCCATTGAGAATGAACCAGTTCACATTTTGGAGAAAACCAGTACAGTGTCAATGCAACGCTGGTGCAAATCTAGTGCAAATAGTTTTACCAATAGAATCCGTTATTAATGTTAGTTTTCGTACAGCCGTTCCAAGTGCATCGAAAAGTTAAAAAAAAATTGTGAAAGTATTTGGAAATCGAAGTTTACAGAATACGTTTCCGAAGTTGGCTTATCATCTGTAAAGATAGAGCCATGAAAAACAAGCAAGCAAGCACACAATGATGAATTATAAAAACAAAAGTTGCACCTACAAATGAGCAGATTTCGAATTAAAAGATTTTAAATATTTGTTTGCACTGTAAATCGTGCTTTGGTAACTACCATAGTTGTGGCACTGAAAACAAGTTCACGTGAAATTGAAACATTTCCCACGGTTGTTTCCGAAGCATTTCGACTTCAGTGGATTTACGTCAAATCTGGAAAAAACTCAAGAGGAGCTTTGTGGTAATAATTTGGAAAGAGTCGGTTTTCAAAACATGAAGTTATTATATGACCTTTGAGATCCTGTAACTTTTTAGTTTTTGTTTTTCCCTGAGCTTGGTTTTAGTTTGGTATTGGTTTTAGAGATACACAAAAGGCATCGAACATGCAGAAAATGAGGTTTTTATCCTAATTTAACGGCTGAATATTTTTCATTCAAATTAATTGCTACCTTATTTTCTCTCGATAGCACTAAAAGTCATTTCAGACGTATCATCCAGTGTAGCCTTACAGGGGGTTGTGGAGCTTTTTCAGTTTTTAAATTTGTTTTTTGAATGTATAATCCATATAAAAAAAAAAATTTAAATTTTTTTGGGTTAAAGTAGAATATGGTGAAATGTTTAAAATATTATTGAAAACGATAAATTACAGGGGGTTGTGGAGCTTTTTCAGTTTTTAAATTTGTTTTTTGAATGTATAGATCCATATAAAACGATAAAAGTCTTCCATGTTTGTTGTGGGGAGGATCACACTTAATATAGAAATATAACATACAAGTACAAATACAATAATAAAAACGTGGGCCATGTCGGATATCTGGTAATCAATAAACAATCCTAACCATCAGCGAGCAACTCTATGCATGATGGTTCGGATTGTTTATTGATTACCAGATATCCGACATGCCCCTATGTTTTTATTATAGTATTTGTACTTGTATGTAATATTTTTATATTGAGTGTGATCCTCCCCACAACAAACATGGAAGACTTTTATCGTTTTTAATAATATTTTAAATATTTAACCATATTCTACTTTCGAATCCCATGTGAGTAACAAACTTATATTTGGCTAAATTTTGTATTCTTATATGAATCTATACATTGATGTTAATCCTCCTTTTTAGAATGTTGCTCTCCGTTTTTCTGGCTGATGATGGACCTTTATAGGTTCGAAACATGTACCTCCCCTTATTAAGAGGAGAATAAACATTGTGGGGTATGACTAAGAGGTTTCTTGGAATATTCCGTTCCACTCCACTTTGAGATAAGATGGACTTTTTTCACAAATTATAATTTCATTCGTTCCCTAATCTCTTGTTTTCTGAATACAATTATTCCTTCTCTCATCAACCGTCTGCTATGTTTTTTGACTCAATTTGCAATTCAGCTCTTTGAATATATGATGCAGTAGAAAGTATCTTGAATTTAAAGTGGCTTGTTTCAACCACTCATTTGAAACATTGGGGTGTTGAAAGAAAGAGGTTAGGAAACATTATCATTTGTATTGTTTTGTGGGTATTTCCTCATTTGTTAATTTTTACCGACATTTATGATTACATTTCAATGGTTCGGTTCTTTATGACCATCATCCACCACCAACTTTCGGACAGAAGCAAAGAAAAATTTCAAATAATTTTCATGAACCATTGTTGTTTGTTCCGAGTTTATATATCCTGTGTTCGGTGACATATTCTGAATGTTTTTCTTTCGATGAATATAAAATACAAGTCCTTGCAGAAATCCAGAAGTTACTTACGACTAAGCTTGCAGGTGAATTTCTGCTAGTATTTCGTGTAATTGAATGCAATTTGGCGTCGAGCGCGGAAAAAGTAATCACATCTGTTTGGGTAAACAAATTTAAAAGGCATTCAGAGTCAGCAACCGTGCTGAACTTTAAGTGCGTAACTTCAAACTCCAATACAACTTCATGGCGAGATTACTTCTACTGAAGAATTAGAGGAAGACAGCGATTGATTTCGATACTTTGTTGCCGACAGTTTCATTCTGGAAAATACACTCTTTGCTTCCGCATTCGCGTTTTTTTTCCTTCTGTTTGTTTTTAGATAACCTGACAAATATACAGGGTGTAATCTAACCTCTTACACGCCTGTAAATGACGAGTGTACAAAGCCATTTTATAACGAATTACAGTGCTTAAAAATCTTTTTTTTTTAAATCAAATTTTCTTTGTAAAATTTGACAAAATTTTGGGTAGCGCCAATCGCCTAATTTCAGTTGACCAACTCAGAGGAAAATGGCAATTGCCGAATGCAATAAACATTTAACTCGACATTTGAAGAATGTTGAATGTGGAACCGATTGTGTGGTAAATGTATACCTGAGATAGATAATCAATTTCAAAGTGAAGAAAACATCTAACCTTGTTATATCCAAACGGTGATGAAGTCAGAACTAGTTGACTTTATACTCTGCTCTGAGGCACTTATAGTTATCACAGTCACTTGTAAAAAACAAACCCTAGTGAAAAAAAAAAATTCGCAATTCAATATTGTTTTGAAAAATAATATCACCACCATTGTAGCAATTCAGACATTCAGAACACGTGAACTGAACACTGTTGCCAAGCAAGATTTTTGCGTGCACGGTTCACAAAGCTGTCTACGAACGAAAGTTTGTTAGATTCCACTAGTGTTTTCTGATTGGCTGGTGAATGAAAGATCTTATGATCTTAACACGTTGAAGGACAGTAACGTCGATCGGCGTCATCTCTGGCTTGTCAAATTCAGCAAGAACGCCGTCCGGCGTCTTAAATTGAACTGTAGTAACAGACATAACGTTTATCGGCGTTCTAAAACTCATTCAAAATGTTGATGACGAATAAATACTGCCACATTCAGCTAAGATCGTATTAGAATACCGCCGGTTTTAGTACGTACACAATTCTTTACACTGAGGTGCTTCTCCCACTACAAAGGGAAAAGGAAAATTTGTACAGAACGCCGATAGACGTCCAGCGATCATATAAATCTAATTGGTCATTGTTTTCGTTCCAAACTGGAAGTATCGTTCCAGCAACATCGCCCTATTTTTACGCGGGAAAGACCACGTGTTACTTTTTTTTCCTAAATTATTTGTGGATTGCAGTTTTTTCATGGGAACTCCTGGAGGCAAGTCTCGGAAAAAAACAGTGTTTTCAAAGTATAGAATGTGCACTAAAAAAATACGACGGGAAACCAATTTTAGATGTGAAGGTTGTGAAGAAAAACCGCTTCTTCGCCCATTTTGTTTTGGAAAATGGCATGACTCAATGCATGATGTATAATAAAAGTTAGACATTATATTTATTATATATTTTTTGCGTTTTTTATTTTGCTTTGTTACATAGAATACCTTTTTTAATTATTGACTTGATTTGTTTACATTCCTGTCTCTTCAGTCGTTTATATTCATGTTTCTTTCAGATTGTCTTTCTTAATTTCTGACGTTTATCGACGTCCTGGCAATATCTAGTAATATTATAGTCAGAGAGTGACAGGACTATTATCGGCGTCAAGTTTCGAACACCAAAAAAACTAAAATAAAACGAAAATTTCCCGGTAAAAACACACTGATATATCAATACTTACATTAGACATAATTGACAGTAACTCAAAACAGTTTGTATTATTGTCAAGTCATCTGTCATTATTTCAGTCAGTGAACATCGTTTCCAAATGGATTATTCATTTGAGGAATACAAAGATATGCATTTAATTTATGATCAAACAGGGGGAATTGCCAGAGTCGCTGCTGATTTATATCAACAGCCATCATCCACATTTCACTACTTCTATAGCTGTGCTTCGACGATTGAGGGAAACGGGGACCTTTAAATTCAGTAAACACCATTGTGGTGCGAATAGAACAAGAAGAGATAATGTTACGGAAGAACAAATTCTTGAACGATTAGCAGCAGATCCTTCTACCAGCACTCGGGCTATTTCGTATAGGTTACAAGTGTCACAATCAACACTGAGTCGGGTAGCACATGAAAAACTATTGTATCCATTTCGCCTACAGAAGGTGATGGCGCTAGATGCTGGTGATTATGGCCCTCATAGATTTTTTTGTGAATTGTACATTATTTTCTATACTCCCAGACAAAATTTGTTGAAAAATACTGGTGTCATTTTTAGCACCGAGCAGGTTACCTTCTACCTTACTGTCCATCAACGTGTTAATTAACAACCAATCAGAAAACAGTATGCGATGTGCAGGAGAATTAATTTGAACATTATTCTCTTCTTTTGCTGGCTCTTAAAACTAAACACCGAGCTGTTCAGTGCGTATTTTGAAGAATAGAAGACAAGACGGATCGCTCGTCGCATTTGTGAATGAAGTAGTGAATTTCAATTCTGATTGGATCGTGGACTCGCCAATCACTGTGCGGGCGTTTTCGTACTAGATATATTAATGTAAGAATTAGTTTTTGATAGAATGTCAAATTTTTCCAAAGCCACATCGCGTTTTTTCTGATTAGTTGTTAATTAATATCTTGAGATCTTCCATTCGCCAGCCAATCTAGTAGTATTTTACGAACTTTCGTTCGTAGACAGCTTTGTACACCGTGCATGCGAGAATCTTGCTTAGCAACAGTGTTCAGTTCACGTGTTCTGAATGTCTGAATCACTACAATGGTCGTGGCATTATTTTCCAAAACAATATCCAATTGCGAATGTTTCCTTTTTCAATACTTTTGTTTCTTACAAGTGACTGTGATAATTAAGTGCCTTGAAGCAAAATATGAAGTCAACTAGTCCTGAACTCATCACCAGTTTGGATATAACAAGGTTACTTGTTTTCTACAGTTTTAAATTGAATATATATCTCAGGCAGCCTGTAATGTGTACATTTACAACACAATAAATTCAACCCTATTCAAATGCCGAGTTAAATGTTTATTGCATTCGGCAATTAACGAAGTTTTCCTCTGAGCAGATCACCTGAAATTAGGCGGGAAGCGCTATCCAGAATTTTGTCGAACTTTACAAAGAACAAAACATGTTTTGAATTTGTTTTTTCAGATTCTTAACCACTGTAATTCGTTATAAAATGGCATTATACACTCGTTATTCACTGGTGTGCAAGGGGTAAGATTACACCCCGTATATATTTATATATATATATATATATATATATATATATATATATATATACACATATATTACATTAGATAGCAAATAGAAGCTGACAATCTGTCAAGGGCTTTGATAACTACCTACAACTCCAGATGTGAACATAATAAGTATAAGTATCGAGATGTTTCCAAAAAAAATATATGGAACAATAATCAATAAATGAGCGATAAAGAATAACACTTTTATTCATTTGTAGTGCAACAATTCTTTCGCAAAAATAAAAATAGTCTTTTGCGACCATTTAAATCAAGATTTCCAATTATCAAAGCAGTTTTCAAAATGTGGAGTACAGGAATGGACTCCAAAATATATTCTACCAGTCCAAAAATTTAAACAGAATAGTATATTTCATTAGGAGTCCGGAAATAGGGATTTTTCCGTTCGCGCGTGACAAATTCTCGTGTGAGGCGAAGCCCAATTTATTTTATTGCAAAGACAGACAAAAATAAGATGTTTTCAAAAAAGTATAATGAACATTGCTATTACCTTAATGGATAACCTATCACTTACATTATCATAATACTTACCCCATCTTATAATACCTGATCCTTCAAAAACTTAGACAAAAATTTCGATTTGGACAGAAATCCCTGACATATAGAAACTTCCCAAAGTTAGCAGAAATTCCTTGTTGGGTCACCAATGAATATAAAATAATTGTTCGTGCACAAAAGTGTAAATCTCATTAATTTTATAATATTTCATCAAGTATTGCTTCCTTAATGTTATTGTTCATTTACAATTAATAAAAACGATATATTCATAAAAATGAAAGTATTCTCCGAGATACAGGTAAATGAAAAAAAAATTGGAATTCCGCCAGAATTCTAAAAAATGCTTTTTTGAAATTAATTTAATTCATCTTATACTGAGTATTAACTTAGCTTACAATGCAAACATAGCGGCTAGTCTCAGTTTTTTGCCACTCTTCATGTCCCAAAAAGTATCATTAAATTCATTTTTATGAATTCATAGAGCAAAAGCCAATATTCATTTTGACAAATAATGAACTTTCTCGCAATATTTTCTCATTCTAGGATTTAACCTTTAAATAAATTCTTTTGACCAAATAATTTAAACACCATTTCCACCTGACCCACTTTCACTATACTTTATTTTGTTCACCAAATTAATTATTCACATTACTTTTTTCCCCAATTAGTGGACAATGGCCATAAGATTCTCTCCTATATGTATTTTCCTGGGTTTATTCAACACGGAAAGTTCATTAGGGCTCCATAAAATGCATGAGATTGTTGGATATTTTGTTTTTAGATTCAAGTTTAGCAGACAATAAATTTCCATCACGATGGAAGTAACTCAAAAGGACATCATCATGAACAAATTTCGTTGGGAGATGTTTTTACTCGATTCTAAGAGTTTATACCTGATTTTAAAAAATACAGTTTATTGCTGTTAGAGAATATATTTTCATTTCAACACTACGGACTTTCTCGCAATATTTCCTCAGTATAGGATGTCATTGAAGAAAAAAGTCCAATAAATTGTTTTAACCAAATAATTTAAATACAACCCTTTTCTACCTGACCCACGTTCTCTATACTTTATTTTGTTCATCAAAATTAATTATTCACATTACTCTTTTTTCCCAATTAGTGAAGAATGGCAATAGAGTTCTCTCCTATATGTTGTTTTTTCCTGGGTTTATTCAACACGGAAAGTTCATTAGGGCTCCATTATATGCATGAGATTGTTGGATATTTTGTTTTCAGATTCAAATTTAGCAGGCAATGAATTTTCATCATGATGGAAGTAACTCAAATGAACATCATGAACAAATCCTGTTCAGAAATGCTTCTCCTCGATTGTAAAAGATCGTTTATGATTTGAAAAATAGACACTTTTTCGCTGGAGATAGATGTTCATTTCGACACTATGGTCTTTCTCGCAATATTTCCACAGAATAGCATTTCATTAGAGAAAAAATCCATCAAATTGTTTTGACCAAATGATTTAAATACCAACAACCCTTTTTCACCTGACTCACTTTCTCTATACTTTATTTTGTTCATCAAAATGTATTATCCACATTACTTTTTTTCACAATTAGTGAAAAATGGCAATATAATTCTCTTCTACATGTTGTTTTTTCCTGGGTTTATTCAACACGGAAAGTTCATTAGGCCTCTATTATATGCATGAGATTGTTGGATATTTTGTTTTCAGCTTCAGATTTAGCAGACAATAAATTTCCATCACGATGGAAGTTCAAATGAACATCAACATGAACAAATCCTGTTCAGAGATGTTTTCCCTCGATTGTTAAAAGTTCATTATACCCGATTTGAGGAAAGGGACTTTTTCGCAGTTAGAGGATATATTTTCTCAATAGGCATTCCTTAAGGCCACGTGATCAATGACTCCATGACAATATTTCTTCCATTTTAGTACCCGTTTATATACGAAATTCCGAATCAGGCAAAGAATACCATCAAAGGGAACGAAAAACAACCTCTATTCATCTCGCTACCTCATTACTCCCAATGCACGTTCCATCTTGCCCATAATTGTCACAAATGTCACATATTTATTAACCGCATCTTAGTATGGTAATTACAACAAAAACTAGTTTTCAATCACAATGGTTTATTGAATAAAACCATTATCTTCGAAAACGAAATGTGTATAGAGCACGGGCCAAGTTTTTCGAACCATCGTTGCTTGTACAACCAGTTTATATTAACTTTAATGAACGATTCAGGAATTGAATGAATATAGATGGTCGATTGTATTCTTCATGGGGGTAATTTGAGAAAATGATGTACTCGTTGAAGATATTCCTTTGGTTTTTTCATTTGTTAACCGACGAAACCAAAAAGAAGAAGGTTCTCTAGTCGACGCGTATATATTTTTTTTATGTGTGATCACGCATATCTTTTTACTGAGACGTCCGATTCCGATTTGTCCAATTTGAATTTAAAAGCTGAAATCCACCCCTAAGGGTAGCAAAATGAAGGATATTGATCACTCACCCTCTGAATTTTGGCCCGTTAACCGATTCTATCAGGCTTAACTTTGTACTGGGTTCTACGATTTGGATGATTTCTTTTATTAGATAGGGTATACCTCATAGTTGATCGTATTCAGATTTCGAATGGAATTATCCACCCTTACGGGTAGAAAAATAGGGAATAATAGATTTTTCACTTGTGAACATTGGCACACATATGTGGTTGACAATGACAGATCGCTAATCTCATTATTTTTGTTCTCCTACATCCATCACAATCATTATATTCTATGAGAGAATGGAATGATATACAAAGTAATGGAATAAACTAACCAGAACACCAAAAAAGTATTTATATTACAACAAATAGTAAAAGTAGATAATCATATTATTTAACTGGTAATAGTTGAAGTAAGGTGGGTAAGTAAGTATCTTGGAACTTATGAAAAACAAGTAGGTAGTAATTGATAGATTTCAACCACAAAAAATTTAATAATAAAAACCCTTCAACAAAAAATTCAACCGACGAAATACGGAACTGAAAAGTAAAAAATAAAATGAACCCTCTTAGTCTCAATAACTAAGCTCCTAAACTAATGTAAGTAACTTATTTTGAGTCGGCGCCAAACGAACAATCAACGAACATCATTAAATTACTTAAAAAAAATCATCAGAATGTCACCGCGCAATTTGATGCCATCATTTTACGCTTTATCTAATTCATTTGCTTGTTTGGTTGGCGCCGACTCAAAATTTGTTACTTACATCAGTTTAGGAGCTTAGTTATTGAGACTAAGAAGGTTTATTTTATTTTTCACTTTTCAGTTCCGTATTTCGTCGGTTTAATTTTTTGTTGAAAAGTTTTGTTCGAACTAGTCTTCCTTAAGATCCTATGAAATAGGTTTTCGTGATAAAAAATGCAGGCCCATTTTGATGAATGTATCATTATACTAATTCAAATCATTACAGTGACCCGGTTAAAAACTATATTGGAGAAATTATGATCTATAGTTTTTGAAAATGCTAATGCTCAACTTGAGGTTTTGAGAAAGTCTAGATATTCTGAAAAGTCATTATCTGTTCTTAATATTCTCCTTGGTGGCCATAGGTGGCTGAATAATGAGGAATTTCAAGCAAATTCTAGATGGCCTATTCTAACTAAATTTAATCATTGACTTGAGACCAGGATAGTCGATGAATTCGTTTCTACAAAAAACGTAGATCATGATTAGGATAATTCAAACTCATTTGTCCAAGAATTTTACTTCAAGATTCATAACTTGAGCGCAGCGCGCTTGTATTATTATATATACGCTTCCGCAAGACTGCTGCTCTACCTCCACTACTTAGCCGCTTTCATGCGCTCGCCCGTTTTCTATCATATTTGCAAGTATTTCCCACCTATTTCGCAGCATTTGAACGCAAAATGAGAATAGACATTTTATTGTACTATTCTTTCAAATTTCCTTGAAAAATTGAAATAAGACTACCTATGACGCATCCACGATTGCTCCAATGAAGTGCATTAGAAATTGAAATTGCAATTATGCAAAAACTAATGATTCGAGAGCGCTTGAGATTTCTACACATGAAGTACATATCAATCACTACTATGTCGCGGAGAGCCTGCGGTACAACTTTGAAAATGACGGTGCTATAAATTTTTGAAAAAACGCAGATTTTTTCGGTTTTTCGAGTTTTTCTACGTTACTAATAATCCGATGGAGTCATGCCACGGCTTAGTTTTTTTTCATTTTGTTCCTCTACAATTCGTCCATTGAGAACATTGCTTCATTAATTTTTATGTTACAAGCAAAAATAAAAAAACACGATTTTTTGCTCCAAAATGTTTCAATCAATCAATATATACTTTATTATCGGAAGATATTACATCTCATAGATAAAGTCATATAAATAAAAATGAAGTAAATAAATAATATATAAATATATAAGATTGTCACAATTATAAAAAATACGTTTTTCACGAAACAGAAAAACAGTAACCAAAAGTAACAAACAGATATCATCAAACTTGAGCAGTTGAGAATGAATGAACTAGGTAAAAGTATCAATAGAGTTTCACATCTAAATTAACGATTCCAATCTTTGTCAAGAAACTCTTGAACATTATAAAACACCTCATCTATGAGTAAGATTTTCATAGATCTCCTGAACTGAGGTGGCGATACAATATTTTTGTAGATGGGTGGGACATGATTGCATATTTTGACTGCACTATAAATCAGAGAGTTCTTCGTTAAATTTGAAGTTGGAATAGGAACTCTTAAATTATTATTTTGGGAAGTGATACCAATAATTGCCTCATATACTGCTTTATTTTTGTGTACTAAACACACAGTTTCGAGAATAAATAACGAAGGAAGGGTCAGGACTTGAGAGAACAAGATACTCTGGGTCCAACTTTACAAAGGTAACAAACTGCACGCATCTGAAGAACATATATACTATTGAAGTTTTGGTGACTGCAGATACCCCAGAAGGGTATGCCATTACTAATATGAGATTCAATCAGAGCGTGGTATACTACTTTTGCAGTAGCTGAACCCATTTCTTTCGACCCCATCCGCAGAGCATAGCATCCAGATGCTAGTTTTCCATTCAAGAACTTCACGTGGTTTTCAAAATCTAGGTTGTTGTCCAGATGGATTCCAAGGAATTTACTCGTATATGCTTGCTAAATGACATCTTCAGTACTTGAATGAATATCTGGTAAATTACATTTGAACGATAAGACATTGGTTTATCTTACCTATCTTACCACAAGCATGTCTTTTCTCACAAGCATGTCTTTTCTCTAAAAAAGCCGATCTCACTGTGCCTAACATAACTTTGTCAGGAGTAACCATACCACTGAAGTCATCCATATCGATGCTTGGTATTACTATCAGCAATAACCTTTCCTGGGAAAATCACGTGAGGTCCATTGCCAAAAAGTGCATCCCAAAAACTTGGTTTTTTGTTTCGTGCCAAGAGCTATTTCCCCCCAGTCAGCTGCTTATGATCTATAAGGCACAGATCCGACCTGTCCTGGAATACTGTTCCCATATTTGGAGCGCGGCACCTAAACATATCCTGAGGCTATTGGATTCTGTCCAAAAAAGGGCAATTCGTCTCGTCGGTGATGCCTCGCTTACAAACTCGCTCACGTGTCTGGAACACCGTAGAAAAGTTGGCGATTTGTCTCTATTTTATAGATATTTTCATGGGCGATGCTCTTCTGAAATATCAACAATCGTTCCTGCTTTGGCAGTCTCTTCGAGACTAACACGTCAAGTTCAGTCATCACACCCCTTCGTGGTCACTTTGGAGACCTGCAGAACATCACTTTCCGAAGACTCGTTCATCCAACGAACAGCGAGGCTTTGGAACTCATTGCCTAAGGAGGTGTTCCCCGAGGCATACAACCTCCAGAAATTTAAGAAGAACACCAACTCCTACCTTCTTTCCCGTGGTTCCCACGATGTTCTCTGAACATTACAGGATATCCCTTTTCGTGGGAACCAGAACATAAAAAAAAAAAAAAATCTACATTTAACGAGAGCAAATTGGAGTCAAACCACCTTTTCACACTGGAGATATCATTAGCAATTTTCGAGTGGAGGCTATTTATGTCGGTTTCGTGCCACAAACTGGTTGTGTCGTCTGCATATATTGTAAATCTACCATCAATCTTAAGGTTAGCCAAATTGTTGAAATACCACAAAAATAGGATAGGCCCCAGTACTGAGCCCTGAGGCACACCATGTTTAACCAAGCTTTTTTTTGAGTTTGTGTTTGTTCTTACGAATTGGGTAAGACTCAATCAAACTAAGGCTCTGATTCCGGAAGCCATAACATTGGAGCTTGCGCAAGTGTATTCCATGATTTACACAATCGAAGGCTTTCAACAGATCACAAAATATTGCTGCGCAAACCTCCTCAACAAATTATGCGATCCTATAACAAATTATGCGACAATAGTTGCAACTAACTAAAAAGAGGATACTCGTTGGATTTATCTGTTTGTATCCCTACTTTGTAATAAATAAAAATAAATAAATAAACTACGGATCGTCTTCCATATGATGGTACAGTCGGTTTCCTGCTACTATTTTCGTCACAGAATCAGCCAATTTCTGTTCTATTGATTGGTCTATTGTGATATCCAATAACTGCGTCAAATTCTGACAAAAAAAGAGGAAAATATTGACTTGAAAGAAACAGCTGAACAATTATACTGAGGATCTATTTTTCTTTGTGTAGAAGTACCATTCTATCAGCGAAATGAATAACACTTATATCGAATCTATTCCTCTTCCTATTGTATTCACGAGACCGATGTTTTTTTCCCTCGACAAGTGCCAAAGGGAAGCAAGTATGCAACATCAGTGTGCCCCACATGAATTTATCGCCATACCGAAATTATTATTCAAATTTTATATTTACGACCGACCTGTTATAACTGCGTAATGAGATTTATTACGCACGGATTACACCAGCTCCGGTCAAGTGTGCGTCTCACATATATCCATTTTGTGTTTAGTGATATATGGACGTCTGATGCTATGGTTTGTATAACAGCCCGAATTTTGCCCGTTTGGGTAGTTATACCATAATTTTGGATACCATATCAATCATTTCTTCATTTCTTCCTCATCATTATACACGTTTTTGGTTGACGATCATTGATGCATTCATATTTCATTTTGATCATAATTACTCCATAAATTCAAGACGGATAGGTCAATGATTATAATGGGTTTTTTCTTTGTGGTTTTTATTTGTTTCTATAAGTTGGATATGTTGGAGAATCTCCGGAATGCTGGACCAGAAAATTTAGATTGTAAAATGAAACATAATTCACTAAGAAAAGGGAAACATTATCTATTGAATAGAAAGATTTTTCTGTGAATTGAAAAATCCACGATAAAAATTAAGTATTTCTTATAGAAAACAACTATTCATATTTTCAAAGAAATCAATAATTCACTATATCAGTAAATACTAACGGAGTTCTACTGATTCTCATAAATGTAAGCATTTTAACATTTGAAGAAAATTGTAGATCTTTTGACATTACTAACCATCGTTCAAAATGGATCGAATGGAAAATGATTTTTTATGGATCAATCTGTTAACCTATGCACGAAGGATTCAAAACAATACCTCTATCTTGAGCGTATATTAAATCTAATAGAAAGAGTTTTTTTATAGAAAGCTTTTCATGTGATGTTTGAATCAACTGTGTGTTGTTTATTAGGAATGAATTAGTCTACTCGACAAGTTGAAAATGGTCTAAAATAGAGATACTGCTCTCAAAATTATGTGTGATAGCTCATTGGATCCAGAATAACGTCCAGAAAAATGTGCCGAAAGCATGTATTAGCACATAAAAAATTGCAAAAGTTATAAACAATTGAAGATGAAAAAAAAATGGCATTTCGTTTTTTGCCAATATTTCATAAACTATTGATATTTAAGAAATTTCAAAAAAAGATTCTGAAAGAGGAGAAAATTTCCAATAAGAAACTATGGGCTCCCGGAACTCTATCTCTATTATTTATAATTTTAATTTAACGCTGAAAATGGGTCTCCGAGCGACATTTTTAGGTTGCGCGCGCGGCGTCAAAAGCGAGTACGACACATTAATTAATTTATTTAAGGTATTAAATATGTTTTTTTTTTATTTGAAAAAATCATGGTGCATTCCGAACACTATGAATAATTTATTCCCGTTGGGAATTTTACTTAACGTTTATTTTTCAACAAGTTAAACGATTGTTAACTAACAACATTTTCTCGAACTACTGTCTTAATTGTAAATGTTTTTTTTTTTAAATAATTGTCGTGAAAAATTTTCGCTTCGTAGAGCCTTTCTTATATACATACTAAACAAGATCAGGCCATGAAAGTTGGAAAAATATTCATACTTTGTTTATAATAATTTTTGTACTTGGACAAAAACAAAAAAATCCAAGTAATGTTCTTTTTTCTCAATCATCATATTATCGGTTTTTCATTAATACAAGATATAAATTGATTTGCAAACAAAATTTTTATCGTCATTTGTTGATAAATTTTTCATAAACAAATTGATTATTTCAATATTTTTGAATTTTTTTTTCCTACCACTTCATTATATTACAAATATTATGATTTTTTCTTAATAACAATTTTTAATTGTTTATAGTCGTTTTTCTATTGTTTTTAATAATTAGTTGAGATTTTTTTTTTCAAAAAATCATAATTGACGGTCCTCTATGAAGTAACAAAAAAATATTTTTTTTTATCAACAATTCCATTGTTTATTAACTTACCAATTTGTTATAAATGAATTTTTAACTTTGTTAGATTTGTTTGAACTTCAGAATTTACAAAACAACCATAAATAACAAAGTATAGAAAAAAAACATTCCAATTTTTTATTGTACTTTGGGAATTGGAATTGGGAAAAATTGGGATTTTTTTTTTCTATACTTTGTTGTATATGGTTGTTTTTGTAAATTTTAGAAGTTTCAGAAAAAAAATCTAACAAAGTTAAAAATGTGTTTCTAACAAATTGGTAAGTTAATAAACAATGGAATTGTTGATAAAAAAACTTATCTTATCCAAAATTAAATTCAATCGACAAATTTGTTTAGCAATTCCGTTTCTAAACGACAACATCTCTAACGAAGTAGCTAGTTGCATTAAAAGTAACTTTGACAACATAAAAATTTCTTTCAAAACCAATAATAGCTCGAGCAGATTTTTGGTCAATACAAAAGACAAAATTGACAAACTTTCCAAAAGTGGCATATATAAGTTAAATTGTGAAGACTGCGATGCAGCCTACATTGGTATAACTTGTAGACCTTTGAAAGTTCGTATTATGGAACATTTAAACAGTAATAAAGTTTCTGCCTTCGGTCATCACTTAAGATTCAACAATCATAATTTTAGTCCAAATAGAAAGTCACAAATCTCACATGAGGTCAGTTCCAAAAAGTATAATAGATTATATTTTCTTGAAGACTTACACATTAGTAAGGAAATACTCAACAATAACCTTTGTCTCAACACGGAAGTCAATTTAAATAGATCCTATATTCCACTTCATAGATGTCCAAATTAAAATAATATTGAACTTTCTCAGCCTTTTTACTCTAATTCACATTTAAATTTTCTTGTTATTCATGCTAATAATTTAGTAACCATCATCCATCATTATTTATACTTTCTTGAATTTCATGAGTTGGGGGCCTTGAGAGGGGTGATATCATGGTAATTACACTGTGTGACCTTTTCAAGGACTTTGACTGTAATTCGGATGTCCCAAATTCAATTGTTACTCCATAGAGGACTGTCAATTATGATTTTTAGAAAATACAAATTTCTCAATTAATTATTTAAACAATAGAAATATAAAAAAAAACGATTATAAACAATAAAAAATTGTTATTAAAGATTTTTTTTTTCAAAAATCATAATATTTGTAATATAAAGAAGTTGTGGAAAAAAAAAATTCAAAAATATTGTAATAATCAATTTGTTTATAAAAAATGTATCAACATATGGCGGGAATTTTTTTGTTTGCAAATCAATTTATATCTTGTATTGATAAAAAACGATAATATGATGATTAAGAAAACAAAATTTTTTTTCAACAACATCACTTGGATTTTTTAGTTTTTCTTCAAGTACAAAAATTATTATAAACAGAGTATGGATGTTTTTTTAACTTTTATGGCGTGATCTTGTTGAGTATGTATATAAAAAAGGTTCTACGGAGCGAAAAATTTTTACGACAATTATTTAAATATTTTTTTTCATTTACAATTAAGACAGAAGTTCGAGAAAATTTTGTTAGTTAACAATCGTTTAGCTTGTTGAAAAATAAACTTTTAGTGGAATTGCCAACAGGAATAAATTATTTATAGTGTTCCGAATACACCATAATTTTTTTCAAATTTGAAAAAAATATTTAATACTTTAAATAAATAAATTAATGTGTCGTACTCGCTTTTGACGCCGCGCGCGCAAGCTAAAAATGTCGCTCGGAGACCCATTTTCAGCGTTAAATCAAAACTATAAATAATGGAGATAGAGTTCCGAAAGATGGGAGTTTTTTATTGGAACTTTCCTCCTCTTTCAAAATCTTGTTCTGAAATTTCTTAAATATCAAAAGTTTATGAAATATTGGCAAAAAACGAAATGCTATTTTTTTTCAACTTCAATTGTTTATAACTTTTGCAATTTTTTATGTGCTAATACACGCTTTTGGCACATTTTTCTAGGCGTTATTCTGGATCCAATGAGCCATTTTCAACTTGTCGAGTAGACTAAATAGTGTACATCCGAATGAAAGCTTAGTAAAAAATATGTGCGGTGATTCAATTTTCAAATGTTTTATTTCAATAGATTCGAAATTTTATCTCATTCAAGAATCCATAAATCTTGCAGAGAATAGTTCTTTTTTATCGAAAACAGAGAATTCCAGTTTTCTCACCCAAAAAGTCACCGAAAACTCTACAAATTTGTTGAAAAATATGAGCAGTATATCATAACTAACTTACCAACGTCTTTCGATAATTTCAGAGAAATTTTATTTTTATAGAGAATCTGTTGAATTGTTTTTACAAGCTTTTATATTCAACTTGATTCGTTCGTATGTCATTCTTTCTGGTTCAAAATTTTAATCCATTTTTGGAGCCTTGCCGACATCCGATTGACCTGAAATTTGGCACGTGTTCATAATTCCGGTGACAATGCATTATTAAATTATTGTTAGAGAAAAAAACAAAATGGCAGCTCCGAGATGGACGAGTTTGGGATTATGGGACGTTTCGATTCAAAATTGGTATGTGAAGGTTTTCGGGGACGGAGATTGTGCATTTTTCGTCCATAATTCAAAACTTCAAGATGGCGGACAAGTTTTGTGACTATAGTCCGATTCGATTCAAAATTGGTATGTAGTGGTTTTCGGGATCGGAAATTATGAATTTTTTGTCAAAATCTATGAAATTGAAATGGCTGCTCATGAAATTTTTGTTATAGAAAAAAACAAAATGGTTCTCCTAGATGACGGTCGAGATTTAGGTTTATGGTCCGTTTCGATTCAAAATTGGTATGAGGGGGTTTTCAGGGTCGAATATTTTGAATTTTGCTTCAAAATTCATAAAAACCAAATGGCGGCTTCAAGATGGCCGATGATGTCTCTGTTTATGGTCCGATTCTATTCAAAATTGGTATGTGGGGGTTCTTGGGGTCGGAGATTATGACTTTTTTTTTAAGTCACAAATTTAAGATGACGGACGAGTTTTGTAATTATGGCCCGATTCGATTCAAAATTGGTATGTCGGGGTTTCTGGGGTCGAAGATTATGAATTTAGTCGAAAATAATTGATTTTCAGTTGAAATTAATCAATGATGGCGGTTGAGTTAATCTTTAGATGGTTTCCTCATTGAAGGACTAGATAGCTCAGAACTTACAGAAAAAAGTTCTCATAATAACGATGCTTCAACAAAAATCCATAGATTAAGGCGTACTTAAGTACTAAAAAGCTCAAAATAAAATAATTATTGAAACACATTTAGACAAGCTTTCATTCAAGTGCGCTAAAAAGTTAAAAAAATTGATTTGGACGTGTGACGTAGGTTATTCCGTGAGTTATAGTTTCAAAAGCTTGTCGCGCAAAGTTTTCAGTTTGAATACAAAAGCGACAGGCTTTGGAAACTATAACCTACGTCACACATCCGAAGCAATCATTGTTTCCTTTTTAGTGCATTTGAATGAAAGCTTGTCTTTGAAAATATTTTTTATTAATCATTTTTCACTACACCATTCTATGGTGCGTTGGATGTGGGAAGCACGAATAGTGAAATCACCCAGGTACAGGAAGATTATCTAATCACATTTTGTCTTCCACTGAAGTTTTTTAAAAACAAGCAGATGTCCCAGATTGTTTGACAATTCATAAAAGAATTGTGTCGCTCAACCCCAAAACGTCATCTAAGGGTGTTTTTCAAATATTATTTTCCAATGTCGATGGGATATGATAGTTAACAATGTAATGTATTCTAATGCGCTTAAGTAATTTGTCCAGCAAGGTTGCAAACGCGAGTAAAAGTTGATATGAAGTGAGATATATTCCATTAGAAGTGAAACACAATAAACGTACCTATATTATATACCTCTCCAAACTCATAGCAGCCAATGTTCCTAATCTCCCACCTGACTCACGAGTCCATTAGTCTTTTTCCATAAATAAACGGCTCATTCAACTGAAGGTGTCCATTTATTTCAGTTTCCGCATCCCTGGAGAGCAAGTGGTCTTTCTTTCCCATTACCCGAACAGAAATAATCCTTGTTGTCATAACGACACCCTACAATGCCGCTGTTACGGAAAGGGAGACTATTTGTAGCAAGCGTTTCTTTGGTCAGGGTGAGAGATTTCCAGAAAAACTGAGTGAATCTAGAACCATCATGTGCATTTTTTGACCTTCCATATCAAGAGCGAGAGATGTATCGATGACTTGTGGAAGATTACGAATCATGATGAAATCTAACATCAGTTCATTTGAAGCTTCGTATTTTCGATGAAATTTGCAGAATTTCGAATTGTGATGCCACAAGGATCGCACTTGAGCCTGTTGAGCCAACAAACGTTAATATCATCTCAGATAGCTTTTTTTATTGATCATTCGATTCATCTCAGAATTCTTATTCAATCTAATCAATGACAAACCAGAAAAATCTTGTATTATCGTGAAAATACCAGCTGTATTATAACGGTGATTGGAGAATTAGCTCGACTTCAGGTTGATGATTTTGTTAAAATTCAGTAATCCAACAGCCACAAGGCTGCTCATATGTGATAGTATGAACTAGCTTTTTCTTCTACTAAACCTTAAAAGAAAAAACAACCGTAAACATGTGCATAAGAACAAATTATTTACTATGACAAATCATAAGCTAGTTCAAGGTAAATGTTAGAAGGAGGAAAAGGAACAAATCGAATGGTTGAATATTCCTAAAATGTATGGAGCCATTGTTTTCAGTTTTTTTCAACTCTGGTTTGGTTTGTTTTATTTCGACGGGAACCCCATTGTAAAGCCTGGTTATCATTCAACTGAAATATGACTGAAATGAGAGTGGGAGTGGTGAGGAGGGCTAAAACAAGATTTGAAACGAATATGCAGACGATGTATGTCTATTCTAAAAGAAATTCTATAATAAAGATATGCCGGTATCTTAGTTTTGATCCATTTGTGATATAAACTGCAAGAGTGGAGAATTTAAACAAACTACTTCATATAATGAAGATATGCATTCCAGAACACAATATGGTAAAACGGGAAATCTCCATTTTCATATACATTCCAAACAAAATGTAGGATGCATTTAAAGAATATTACTTCTTATCAAAAAATCATTTCTAATGGTTGTTTTCTCAGATTACCCACCTTTTGACTGAGCTCTCTACTGCATAGCAGTGATCGTAATTGCTTTATAAATAAATAAATAAATAAAAAATCAGGAACAATAATAAAAATATTCATCAAGTAAAGTGTACTTGGAAAATCTCACTTGCTCCTAATTTATGATAGTAATATTATGAAAAAACCTTTTTCATATCACCTGTATTGAAACTGCGTGTTTCAGTGTCTGTTTAGCCAGTCGAAACAACACAATCAGAATAGCTTTTGTTTATTGTCAATCGCTATACAATTGTTATTCTAACCATTACGTAATCTGACAAATGTCATATTTACAAGACCAAAATAGAATATAAAAAAGTTGAGAGGTCAAGGGACACCCGGATGGAACGAAGTTCCTTTCGATTAATTAGTGAAGGAATTGTAATTTTTTTTTTTTAAGTTATAATAATATTTTTTTTATTATTAACAAATATAATGTGATATAAACTTGATCAGTAGGCTCAATTTTAGTACATACGCATTGATATTGTAATATTAAAATATAATTTGCTTTTAAATTTATTAAAGTTATGACACGTACACTTGCTAAACACACAATAATGGAGAGATTATAACGCGTATGACTCGGTTAGCACAATAGTAAAGAGAGGTTATAATGCGTACTTGCTAAAAATACATAAGCATTTATTATTGTCTGTATAAAATCTCTACTTACCTAACTCCATCAGCAATATCCGGAACTTGTGCAGAAACACTGTCAGGATTCATTCTTGTTATTATTTTTTATTATTATTTATTATGTACAAAAAACCTGTATACACTCAACAAAAATAATCGTCGCGACACCACACTGTTCAATGCGAAATAGAAAGACGAAACGAAAATAACTGGCTTGCTTTCTATGAGAGAGAGAGAGAGAGAGAGAGAGAGAGAGAGAGACTGACAGAGAAACACGCGCACGCCGCACGGCTTACAACTACAGCAGAAAGTGTCGTAACAATTTTTGGTCTTAATTTATTCCGTCCAGCCCCCTTTCGCAACGCGCGATAAGGAACTTCGTTCCAATACGATGAGTTTTGAGCAACAAAATACAAAATTACACCACAGCATCTTATTATTACAGGTAATATGAAAAATATAGTGTGTGACACGGGATGAAACACGATTTCAGACTTTTTCATCCTCGTCTGAAATCGTCTTGTTTCATCCCTTGTCTCGCAATATACTATTTCACTTCAATAACTGTCGATCTTTCGTCTTTGCACCTTTCAATTGTCCCCATTTTTGTTTGGTGTTGGTTCATCTTCCTCTTCCATGCTATTTTTTATATTTCAATTTCCATTTTATCTCTTTCTTTGCCTATACTTGTTTTTATTAATCCAAGGGAAAAAATCTTCATTTTTGTTACAGTACATGGTGGTGAGAATTCAGAAATGTATCACTAAATAAGAAAGTCATTAGCAGACACATAATTGTTTCTGAGACTCCTCCCGGTCTAAGCATCCAATCCACTGGATTACGTAACCGCTCAACATATCGTGCCTTCCCTCGAGGGAGAGAAGAATTAAGGTGGACGAATGGTCAGCTAATTGAAGTCATTTGTTTCGCTGCCCCTGACATTTGAGATGGTGTCATTTCTTGGTGGTTTTCTTTATTGCAGATCCTCATGCCATGGAGGAAATCCAGTTGTTTCGAGAACTTCCCGTTATCGTGATGGCAGTAACAACCTGCGACAAGTTGATCCCGGTTATTAACGGATTTTGATGAAAATATGTTGTCGACGCTGTATTGTAGCAGAACATATACCGGGTGGTCCACTTACGACTATCCACCCTCAATAACTCCCAGAAAAATATTATTTTACAAAAAATCGCCGAGACACCTCGATTTTTGTTTGGAGGGGTGCACCATTTGATGAGAAGAAGATATGTTATACTTCAACCTCCTACTCCCCAGAGCAACCCCCTCTATGATTTTAATAGGGAATGAGGGTCGTGTCATGCATCATTGTGGAGGTAATTCAATTCTGATACTAGCAGTGCAAAATTTTCTGAATTTGAAAAAGGCGTGCTCGAGATATTCGAGTTCAAATGATACATTGGTGAATTGTGAGAAAATAAATTATACGAAATAGATTATCAAACAATTATTCACAAAAGATGTTCAAAATGACTACCATTAACTTCCAGACAGTAGTAGAGTCTATTTCAAAATGCCTTCTGCACCTTTGAAAGTGTTTTTCTGGTAATTGCCTGGCATTCAGTTATAATTCTTCTTTCCAAATCGTTCGGGTCAGTAGGTTGAGTTTTATAAATAACGGATTTCAAATGACCCCAAAGGAAAAAATGCCAAGTCCGGCGAGCGTGCTGCCATTCTATTGGACCTCGACGACCTATCCATTTGTTGGGAAAAGTTTGGGATTCTCTCACCTGTAATAGGAAAGGAGGTGGTGCCCCATCTTGCTGGAAATAAATGTTATCTGCCAATAGATTAGGATTGCCATCATCATCAAGGTCCGTGTTAACATCATCCAAAATAAGTGGTTCAATCAGATTCTGCAGCATATCCAAATAAACCGCAGCATTTAAATCACCTTGGATAAATATTGGGTCAATGATTTTATTACCCAGAATCCCTGCCCACACATTCAACTTTTGAGGCCATTGTGTGTGCTCTTCTCTGAGTAGGGGGGGTGGGGTTGTTCTGACTCCAATAGTGAGAGTTGTGTCTGTTCACTAACCCGTTCAAAAAAAAAGGAACACTCATCACTGAAGCAAATATGCTCAATGAATCCGTGGTTTCTCTGAATCATTCTTGTTACATTTTCGTAAAATTCAGGTCGTCTGTGGTAGTCATCCTCATCAAGTCCATGGTGAAGATGCACTTATACGGATGAAATTTGTGCAATTTTAGCACCCTCATTATGGAAGTTCTCGATATGCCTGTTATGCTACTGAGTTGCCGTGTATACAAAGTTGGGTCAACTGCAACTTGTCCTGAAACTTCTATTTTTTTTGTAACACGTATCCTATTATTTTTTTTTCATTGGCGACTGATCCAGTCTCACGGAATTTCACCACAAGATCCAATATATATCTAGAATGATCACAAAATACCAAAAGCTTTTTCTATAAACTTTTTTCCTAATACTCACTTGTGAGATACGTTTCTGTTCTCGTGTATTTCATTGAAGATCCGAGCTGTTGCTCGTGCACACTCATTTTGAGCAGCAAAAATAAAAATAATTTCAACTTTCTCGTCTTTTGTGTAAACCATCGCGATACAAGTAGAATTGTTGAAATACGTGGTCACTTTTCGATTCTACACTATCATCATTTCACAAAAAAATGGTTCTCAGAGATTAGTATTTCTTCTCTGACAATCATGTTGACAACAAAAAACTGAAACGTGTACTCGGTGAGCAAATGAAATAAGACAACCGGTGGATAATTACGACTGAACTGTACTACTGTCTGGGAGACAATAATGGAGATCATTTTGAACATTTGAACTCGAATATCTCGGGAACGCCTCATTCACATTCAGAAAATTTTGCACTGCTAGTATCAGAATTGCATTACCTACACACTGATGTATGGCATGACCCCTTATAAAATTATAGAGGGGGTTGCTCTGGGGAGTAGGGGGTTGAAGTATAACATATCTTCTTCTCTTCAAATGGTGTCCCCCTCCAAACAAAAAACAACGTGTCTCGGCGATTTTTTGTAAAATAATTTTTCTGGGAGTTATTGAGGGTGGACCACCCGGTATTTACTTTTCTATTAAGATGTGATTCGAATGATTCAAATATCGCATCACCATTGAAATACTAATATTTCCGTCAAGAAATTCAAATCAAAAATCCGTTATTTTCCTTAAAATTACAAAAAATTTCGTTTTGTATAGGAATAGTCAGTACTTATATCTAACTTACAACTAGTACTAAAAAACAAGCAAACAGATTTACGGGTCTAAACAATATTGCACGAACACAGTAGAGTGGATCACATAGGACTAGATTAAAACTCATCGAGTGTATAAAAACAATTGATCAACAAAAACGACTTCGGACGTTTTTTAAAAATCGTTGTAGTTTCAGCTCTCTTGATCATTACTGGAAGGTGATTAAAAATTTTGGGTCCAATGCATTTTGAGTAATCTTGTATTTGGCGCTTTTGACATGTATCATTCGTTTCTGACGAGTGTTCTTATCATGAATATCACTGTTCAGAATAAAGTCGGTTTTGAATTAATTAAAACAATGTCGCCATTTCACGAAAGCTTCAAGAATGAAAAACCCATTTCCTAATCGGGGATTTCGCGAAGGAATAAGGAAATCCCTTGGGTGTACGGTAACAACGTTATTGATAGCCCTTCCTTCCCAATATCCTCGAAAGGCGCCCATGGCATTGAAATGTGGTTGTTATTCTTCTTGAGTATTCAATCTATTAGGTCCATTAATTATTCATGGCGGCGCGGCGTGTACTGCTCCTCAGATGAGGCTTAGGCACCGACTATTGTTGCAGATTCAATGCCCCGTGTTGAAAAACCCCAGAAATAACATGCACTCCAATTTGCTCTAGGGTTATTACGTCAACTCGTTGAATATTTCATAACTGAGGAGGTGAGAGAATGGATTGGTTACGTTTTTTATTATTGAACATAATGCGGCAGAACACTTGGAGATGTATTCGAAACTTTGCTCGTTATAAGGATTCTTATTGTCAGCAACTAGCGACACCTTGCAACACCCCCTATGGTGTTATTTTTTTTTTTTAGTTGTTTGGTTCTAGTTTATGAAGAAACATGATGAAAGAGTTTATATCTTCAATTCAATTCAATTCCTTTATTTTCCTTTTAAGGTAGTTGTCGTGAAATCCACTTCCAATCAGATTTCGTTTATATTCATACCACTTCTAGTTTACATTATTACCTGTAGGATATTAATTTTTTTGAATCATTTACCACACCGAAAGAGAACGCTTCAAAGTTGCAACGTTTAACACGTAATCCTTATAGTGAGCTACCGCGGACACCACATTTTAAGGCATAACTAAAAACCCTCCATTCAACTCTTTTTGAAAAACTAGTATGTTATTAAAAGGTTAGTAACAAATTTTATAGAAAAAATTAAACACGCGTAGCCATACAGTTATTCAGTTATTGCCATAAGAAGTTTCTAAATTATTGCGTATGAGAAGTGCAAGAGAGGGAAAGCTGAGAATCATGGCAACGCCTCAAGCGAGCGCTCGTGATTCAAATAAGCGAGAGCGCGAGGGTCTTGGGGGTTTGAATTGAACTGTGTTTTGGAATGCACATATTTTTGAATAATAATTGTGAATAATTGCGTTAATATATACTGATGCCTCTTAAACATATTACAATAGGAATAGATATAAAATAAAATGTACTTTTAGCGAGTAACGGCAAACAACAGTGCATAAACTTTATTTTATTTATACATTTGTACCACACATGTACGTATAACATAAGTCGAATATTTTTAAACATATACAAAAATTATTCAGATTTCCAACAGGCTAAGAAAATATAACGTATAAATCTACAAAAAATATAAACAACAATAATGTAATATTATTTATTTTTCTAACTATCATATTGAATAATCACTTGATTGACTTAACATTTATTTTTAAATCATTTATGATTTTAGTAGATGCTCCTATTTTTAGTAAATCTATGTTTTCTTTTCCCTAATTTTTCAGTTAGGTGATTAATCCCAGCTTCTTCTCCTTCATTGTGATACATTTGTTTCAGAAAATCGTATGTTATATTTTGGTGCGCAATTTTTTTCAATAATTCCCGTGCTATACCATTTTTTGAGGCACTTGAATTAGGTAAATTACAAAATATTCTTTCGTTCTCAGGTCGCTCTGAAATACATTCTTCATATGATTTCATGTATGTTGATAATTCTGACCGAACTAATTTTTGCAAAATGTGTTCATCATACATCGCTTCGTGGAAATTATCTGATGTTTCGTTCGATATTGAATCTTTGGCTAATTTTGATAGCTCGAACATTCCTAGCCCTTTTCAATCTGGGAACGTTTTTCTAAAAATAATTAAGCTATCCACACATCCTGCTATCATGGTAGAATCTTCTATCAAATTATCATTAATGATTGCTCTTAGTAATCTCATCGAATGTCGAATGTCGCACAACGAGTAAATTTGGAGTTGTAGATAAATTTAAAAATTCTTTAAATGCTACCACAATCTACTAAATTTAGTGAATCGACTTTTTGTCGCCACAGGATTGATCTGCTTCGTAGGGCTAATATATATATAAAATTCTCTATTTTTACATTTAGCGGCGATTTGTAAAATGTCATCAGTCATGCTCAATCCAGATGTTTCTAAATCAAAATAAACTATGGAATAATTTATTGATATTGTTTTTTTTTTTTTGTAAAATATTTTTTAACCGTTTTCTTAGTTGTTTGACCAACCCTCAGAAGTTAATGAAAACTTGTACGAGTTAAGATCACGGGGACCTTACCTTTTATAGTGGGATCCGAAACCACTCTTGGGACCTTGAAAAAATTTTTCACCAGCTGCGGGAATCGAACCCGCGCCAGGTGGAAACAGTTGACACAAGACCGACGCTCGTTCCACTGAGCCACAAGCCCCGTTGATTCGATGTTTTAAATAATAGTGATGATGCTCTTAATTCGTTAATTCCAACGTTTGGTTGATATGTACCCCTTCTGACTTTTCCTTCGATTTTCTTAACATTTCCCTTTTTTGGTCAAATCAACTCTGCACAACTTTTTTTCTCTTGATGTTAGCAACAGTCTCCTTTTTTAACCGACGAAACCAAAAAGGAGGAGGTTCTCTATTCGACCCGTATATTTTATGTTTTTCCATCATATTTTTTTATGTATGATCACGCATAACTTTTTACTGAGGCGTCCGATTCCGATAATTCTTTTCTCAGTGGATAAGGTGTACTTCGACTTTGGTCCCATCTGAATTTAAAAGATGAAATCCACCCCTAAGGGTAGCGAAATGAAGGATATTGATCACTCACCCTCTGAATTCTGGTCCGTTAACCGATTCTATCTTTGTACTGGGTACTATTCTATCTTTGTACTGGGTTCTTCGATTTGGATGTTTTTTTTTTAATAGATAGGGTATACCTTATATTTGGATTTCAAAAGGAATTAGCCACCCTTACGGGTGGAAAAATAGGGGATAATTGATTTTTCACTAGTGAACAGTAGCACACACATACGTAGTTGACAATGACAGATCGCTACTGACATTATTCTTGTTCCGTCAAAATCAGTATATTTTATGAGAGGATGGAATGATATACAAAGTAATGAAATAAACTAACCAGAACAACGAAAATAATGTATATTACAACAAATAGTAAAAGTAGATAATCATATTATTTAACTGGTAATAGTTGAAGTAAGGTGGGTAAGTAAGTATTTTGGAAGTATGTAATCAAAAAACAAGTAGGTAGTAATCGGTAGATTTTAGCCACAAAAAATTGAAAAATAAAAACTTTTTAACAAAAATTAAACCGACGAAATACGGAACTGAAAAGTAAAAATTAAAAACTTTTTAACAAAAAATTAAACCGACGAAAAAATCAACTGAAAAGCAAAAAATAAAATAAACCTTCTTAGTCTAAATGATAATTGAGCTCCTAAACTAATGTAAGTAACTGATTTTGAGTCGGCGCCAAACAAACTAGCAATTGAATTAGGTGAAGCGTAAAATGATGGCAGCGAGATGCACGGCTGCGTTTTGATGACTTCTTTCATAGATAATGATTTTCGATAATTGTTGTACCTTTTTCATCAATGTTTCATTTCTCGTTTTTTGTGACCACTGGGACCATGTTTATGTCAGACTAGACAGCGATAGGTTAAAAAAAATCGAATTTTCCATCAATGTATCAGTCCAAAGAGTATTGTGTCACCTGTACTCCACCTTTTTCATCAATGTTTCATTTCCTTTTTTTTGTGATAACTGGGTACTGATAATGTTCATGTCAGACCGGACAGTGATAGATTGAAAAAAAGATTCGAATTTTTCATCAATGTATCAGTGCAAGATACTCGTATTTAACTGAGGTATCATTCCAAAGAGGGAAGATCTTTACCTTTCTCATAAATGTTTCATTTCTGTTTTTTTTTTGTGATCACTGGTTAGTTGATTATGTTTATGTCAGACTGAACGGTGATAGATTGAAAAGAGGGATTTTTCATCAAATGGAATGGTATGATAATTCCAAAGAGTATTGTGTAAATTTCTCGTTTTTTTTTGTGATACTGGGTGATTGACAATGTTTATGTCAGACTAGACAGTAATTTAAAAAAAATTGAATTTTGACTATATATTTGGGGAGCGGGAAAAAATACAATCTTTGTCCTATTGACTTGATTACTTCAGAAGTTTTCTGCGAATTTTTTATATCTGGTGTTGTGTTCATGGGATGGCAATTAATTCGTTATGAAAAAAAATTAATGGGATCAACTTATCTCGAACTAATGTCAAACGATCCGTCCAAACATAATGTAAACATCTACATTGTTAATAATTGCACTAATTCCACATCAATACAAACTTTACGCCTGACTGACAGCCCCCACACAATGCCATTGATTCCACAATTTCGAATTTGCGCGATAAACTCAATAACTATCCAGCAGAATTATGATATCTTCCATTTATCAACAACAAACGTACTCCAATTACCCAGTTATGGACCAAACAAACCTCAACTAGCGATACTGAATTGCACTTCAATCTTCAATCAAATGGGTATTTATCGAGCTATTAGTTTACTGGAGCTGATGGACCGTCACGTGACATTACTGATGCTTGTTGATTAATCAATGTGATCATCGATTTCCCTAACTGGTTGATGGGGGTTTCAAGTGTCCAGATTGCGATATTGAGAAGATGACTAGAGGCAAGACACTCCTCAATGTCTCAATGTTAAAAGGTAAAAAATACGCTGCTTGTCAGTATCAGTGGGGTTTCTACATCTCTTGCCCCATGCCACTTTCCCAGCGCGATCTTCCTTATCTTCTTCAATCCTCTTCAATGATAGCATGTATCTAAATCATTCTGTACAGGATGTTCCATATTTCTTGCTGTTCCGTGGTGTAATTAATGAAAAACTGTTTTTTTTTCAAAAAAATTTGACAATTTGTGTTTCGAAAACGAAGTAAGTTAGGATACAAGCTTATAGGAAAAAAACTTATTGTTACTCAAAAATCCGATCCTGAACGTTTGACGGTTCAACCTTGGGTCACCCTGTAGATATAGAAAAGAGGTGGGCCTCTGAGATGGATCTTCTCCAAATATCCAGATGTCAGCATTGCGTTCAATGGCAAAGTCATGGTTCTACGATGAGCTCTTCAACTTCCAAATCAAACTGGACTTTGAGGGAGTATCCTGATACTTCAGCACCGACAACTCTTTCCAGAATTTTCCAGATTCCAGCAGAATTTTCCCAGCACAATCGCTTTGTTTTGCGCTTCCCAGCAGTCGAGCAAAAAAATTACGACGTGGAGCTAATATTACTCTTAGCCTTTGAAGTTGCGGGCAATGTTTCAAAATTAATTAGTATCTCGCACAACTTATTCCTACAGATAATTAGATAGCTTGAGGTACCAAAAAAAATCCCTTTGAGATTCAGTGATGCGGAAGAGGTTTCGCGAGTTTACCTCAGAAATTGGAAACTCTGTTAATTGTGAAGGGAAGAACTCCAACTGCGGTGTACCTACATGAGAAGTTATTCGAAGAATATCGATTTGGCCATATCGTATTTTGGTATTTCATGATCAGAAGGTAGAAATATGTTGTTTCACCTCAATATCTCCTGATATAGCAATCCTGATCTTGTTGCGCGTGTGAAAAGAAAGAACTATAGGCAACTTCTAATACTTTGAAGTCTCAAGAAATGAGAATTATGGAAGAAATATGAAAAAAAATTTGGGAAACTGTATTTTGACGAGAAATCATTGTTGGGGTCAAATGAAATATATCAAAATGAACTCAATTACAGTTGCGAATGCAGTAATCGATACATTATGGAACATTGTAATTACTTAGTTCACTTAAGATGCTAATATGATTTACATTATTCAGGAATTAATTTTCCTATTGATTTTTTTCTTATCATCCATGATATGATATCCTAAGCTGAAGAATGGACATGATCATATAACAAAAATTATGTGGAATGTTCTGAAGCAAAACAAACCATCTGAGAGTTTTGAATAACTACAGAAGTTTGGTAAGTTATAGTAACGCTTCGTTCATCTTTCACACTCGATAGGTCATTTCTCAATTTTAATGCATAAAGTTCCAATGTCCATCCATCTACAATATATTCAAGATGTCTAGAATTCTTTCATTTTCTCAAACATTTTTTTTCAGTTCATTGAATGATTGATTTTAACCTAAAAGTATTATTCGATAACCAAAGTAAGTTATTTTATTCCGAGTACACTTTTGTTCTTATCTGACTATTCGTCGGACTCCAAACCTATAACGAATTATCCATGAAGATGTGCTTTATATTTCATTCAAGGTCCAACATCCACTCCATATTATCGAAATTCTGTATTTATCCATTTTTCGCTTGTCGATAAGCATGATCAGATCCGCAATATCAGGTACATTTCTCTCTGTATTATGAGATTGATTGTAAATGAATATATTCATCGATTATTCAGTATCATTTCATTTGAAACACTGCTACAGAGAAGTTTTATTTTCGATTCTGCACATCAAACAAAAAATTCATCTGTTTCTGACATGGAATATAATTAGTAAACTGTCGAAGTCAAGTATTGGAAAAATACTAATGGATATGGGTTGGCAAAAACAGATTCGATTTTGTGTTTAACATACAGAAGAAAAGTTAAATTGAACCAGTCATTTTATTTTCCCTGATGTCTCACTTCCAAATATGGATGATTTCGTATGTTTTCTCAATAACAAAAAACACATCGTTAAAAGTTGTACCCACTCCGTGGGGAAAGTTCACCTAATTGTGTGGGATATATCACATGATTTTTGTAGACCACCGAATCTTAAATCCTCCCATGGAAAAATCTACATTGAAATATTAGATCTAAATGGAACAATGCGTCTGAATATCAAACATATTATTGGCAGTAGCTGGAATAGACAGTTGAATTATATGCTTGATGTGGGCTTCTTTTTCATAATTCCATTGGATACAATCCCGTAGGTATGTGCAGAGATATAACAATAACTCTGATGATTTATTCCTTCAATTATGAATTTAGATTCGAATCATATACATATATATTGCTGACTGAAATCCTTAACTGACTTACCTTTATCGGAATTGGTTAACTTTCGAATGTTGTTTTATTCTGAATCATCTTTTTTCTCAGTCCCTGTTACGTGTGAGAAAGTACAAATTGCTGGTCGATGATTATAGACTAATTTCTTTTATAAATATTTTTGAAATAATTGATTACCTGCATTATATTTAATCGACTCTGATTTGAATAATCGTTTTCAAAGAGATTTTTATAACAATGAGATATCAGAGCTGAGGATTATCCTAAGTGTACTGCAGGGATTCGTTCTGGGTCCACATTTATTTATACCAGTGATTTTAACAACTATATGAAACCATGTTATAGTTATTTATTGATGGACGATATCACATATATATTCTTCAATTTCTAGGAATAAAGGTCTGATTCAGTCATTCGTATAATTTCTATTAACGCCGTTTCGACATAGTATTTGTCATCATCAGGTTGAAAACAAAATTATTTTATTCGACTTCCTCCGTTTGCATCGTACGAACATTATTGTAGACTTACAATACCAAAAACTTTTTAACAAAAAATTAAACCGACGAAAAAATCAACTGAAAAGCAAAAAATAAAATAAACCTTCTTAGTCTAAATGATAATTGAGCTCCTAAACTAATGTAAGTAACTGATTTTGAGTCGGCGCCAAACAAACAATTATCGAAGATCATTATCTATGAAAGAAGTCATCAAAACGCAGCCGTGCATCTCGCTGCCATCATTTTACGCTTCACCTGATTCAATTGCTAGTTTGTTTGGCGCCGACTCAAAATCAGTTACTTACATTAGTTTAGGAGCTCAATTATCATTTAGACTAAGAAGGTTCATTTTATTTTTTGCTTTTCAGTTCCGTATTTTTCGGTTTAATTTTTTGTTAAAAATTTTTATTTTTCAATTTTTTGGAAAACCAACCTTTTTTTTTTTTCCAAAATTAACCATAATACATTTAAATAATATGATTATCTACTTTTACTATTTGTTGTGATATAAATTATTTTCGTTGTTCTGCTTAGTTTATTTCATTACTTTGTATATCATTCCATCCTCTCATGAACTATACTGATTTTGACGGAACAAGAATAATGTCAGTAGCGATCTGTCATTGTCAACTACGTATGTGTGTGCTAATGTTCACTAGTGAAAAATCAATTATCCCCTATTTTTCTACCCGTAAGGGTGGCTAATTCCTTTCGAAATCCAAATATAAGGTATACCCAATCTATTAAAAAAGAATCATCCAAATCGAAGAACCCAGTACAAAGTTATGCCTGATAGAATCGGTTAACGGACCAGAATTCAGAGGGTGAGTGATCAATATCCTTCATTTGGCTACCCTTAGGGGTGGATTTCATCTTTTAAATTCAAATGGGACCAAAGTCGAAGTACACCCTATCCACTGAAAAAAGAATTATCGAAATCGGACGCCTCAGTAAAAAGTTATGCGTGATCATACATAAAAAAATATGATGGAAAAACATAAAATATATGGGTCGAATAGAGAACCTCCTCCTTTTTGGTTTCGTCGGTTAAAAATAAATTATCATTCTCCTTGTCGAAATTTCTATTTCTGAATCAACTTGATAATATTTCTTTCCTCCAAGATCTACCAGAGAACGAATAAAAAACATATGTGTTGACATTCAAATCTTGTTTCAGGATCCGCAATGAGAAAAATGGCGGAGCCTGGTGCCCTAAGGCTCAGATCAGCAGTGAGATTAAAGAGTATCTGGAGGTTGACCTTCAGAAAAGCCATTTGATGACGTGGACGGAAACACAGGGTCGTTTCGGTAATGGCCAAGGCCAGGAGTATGCCGAAGCATTTTTGGTAGAATACTGGAGGACGTCTTTGAACCAGTGGGTCACCTATAAGGACTCCAGGGGCGAGAAGGTGAGTTTTTGTCATTGAAAGGGTACATAAAACAAGCGTATATTTGAAAATATGTATTTGTCATTTTTCCTGCTTCAAATAACCCCATAAAAAATTAAGTGGACTAAGATCTGGAGAACGAGCTGGTCACCGATGATCCCTGTATCCTAACCAATTATTGTCAAATGTTTGATTGAGCCATTCTAATTGAATGGACAGGGCAATTATAGTGTTGAAATTTTGATTGGTTTGAGCATGATAATGAGAGTGCGAAGGAACCCTTTGATGCTCTTCTGTATACGGTGGGTGGGTCATGGGCTTCTTGTGGCAGAAACGTCTTGCATATGATCGGCATTGGCAATAGTCTGGGACATCAACAAATTCGTTCATTTTTGTTAGGAGATGTGGTCATGAAATCAGTACAAATTCCAAAATCACATTCGCAGGAAATAATTCCATCAATTCATTGAACCAATCAAAAAACAATATGCTGTCATGGAATGAAAAACATGACAATATCTCACCACATTTTCATTCACAACATTTATCAGTGTTTCATACAAAAATATATAATAATTCGTTTACAAAACTAGATTTCGACATACCAAAAATATATATGAAAATAAATGTCGCAACTATTGGATTTTATCATCGAAATGCCGCCCTGAACACACATCAATGCGCTGAAATATCGAGTGAAAAACATAATTTATGTCTCGGTGACCGTGGAAATGAAAATATTTATACCCTTTTTTTGATTTACGGTGGCCATAATTTCAATGTATCGAACAATGAAAAGTAGATGCGGATATTCCGTAGGAGTTTGAAGGAATTTAATTATTGTCTCGCAATTTTGCTTCGAACGGTGAATAGTTTTTAATCATTCGATCAGGATATGAAATCTCACTTAATCGAACGAGACTGCTAGAAATGCATTCTATGGTTAAACTGAATGTTTTCAAATTCAAAATGGGTAATTATTTTGATGCTTGATGGATCCTGTGAGTATAGTTATGTTTAATCCTATTCATCCGACTGGAAATAGCATAATATTCAGGTATAGGACCATGATACACCATTTGAAAGGAACTTCGAATGTCTTTCAGGATATATGATAATATACAGAGTATTCCATTTGAAAAAATTCAATTTTCACCATTTTTGTATCTATCGGAAAAATCACAAATTTTGAACGACCCTGTATAATGGAGAATGAATCCTCTTAAACATAACTGATGCACAGAACATTGGTAAACTACACCCAAAATTTCAGCTTTGTTCGAGTCCAAATACCGCAGTAATAAACATTTAATTGAAGCTATGTTTTGTCACAAAAAAATAAGGAAATCAATGAATTTCTGGAAAACCGCTTGAGATAGGTATAAGGAAGTATCCATATAAAAACGATCGTAAAGCAATAGCAAAGCGAAAAACGCAATAATATACAGGGTGTCTCATTTAAAATATCAAAGTTGTTGCTACTTTTCAATATAAGCGACAACGCCGTAGTGCTAAAAATATTTTAGATCGATAGAGCAGAACTAATTACACAGATACCAAATTTTAAAAGTTATCCTGGGTCCCGTTCTGCAGAAACGTCTGATAGGCCATCGAGTGTGGGACACCATGTATATATTTCCACTTGGATCAATTTAGTTACGATTAAGGCTTCTGCTCTTATCTATTTTCATGAAGAAACCACTATTTTTTTCTCTCTTTTTCGTGCTATGAATCACCAATCAACACTTCTGTGAAACAGATTTAAGCTCAACCACTTGTAATAAGAATTGTTATTCTTTCATATTCAATAAAGTATATATTTTATTGAATATGAGAATCTGAAAAATTATTACTGTGAAGGGTTATACATTGTTACCCATTTGAAATGGAAGCACCCTTATAAAATATACATTTCACAACTGATTGGAAAAAATACAAAGTTTAGAATATGCACGGAACGATTTTGTGTTTGGTAGTACGAACAAACTTCATACTGGAAAAATAGTGTGCCGTGACCAGAAAAGAGCATGACAAACTTTCAGTTTGACACGCAGTGATTTTCATGGTGTTTCTACGATTGAAAGTTTATTTCATTATCACTTTTTCACTAACTTATGATTGTATACAATGTTATGAGGAACTCATAATGCCACAAATAAAATATTGATTGACAGGAGTAGTGAATGTCAAATCCATGGCTAACTTTACAAAATATTTTTTCAACCGGCAACATACGCCAACAACATTCGATTTAGAATAAAGAATAAAATATCATCCCTATTTCCCGAATTATTTGAAAAACAAATTATTACCGCTAATATAATTTTTTCTTAGAATTAAACCTAAAAGAATATGAAAAATATTCAAGTATATATGTATAGGTATAGTTATATATTTTTTGCTGTATATCACCTTTGTTTGTAGTCAATATTGACAATTCCCTGAAACCTAGTGAGAAAATTATATGAAATCAATTATTTTTATATAATAATGTATCTGATATTATAAATTTTATTTTGGGAAAAAAAAAAAAACCCAAAACCACTTTCATTTTTAATGAATATTGACTTTTCCCTGAAACCCAGTAAGAAAATTGTATGAAAACAATCAATTTTATATTAAAATTTATCTGATATTTTATAATTTATTTTACTAGGGCACGGGGAAAATCAAAAAATAACTCCCGCAATACGAACGTATCCACTTTCATTTTTAGTCATCATTAACTTTCCCAAACCTAGTAAAAAATCGTATGAAATCAATATATTTTACCTATTAGTTTATCTGAAATTATATATTTTATTTTACTAGAAACAGGAAAAATCAGAAAAAAAATCCCCCCAAAACTCCCATTACACACAGCCTTCTATTTATTCGTGAATATCGTCAAAATAAATATTTACTTAATGTTTTCTATTTAAATATAATTCCGGTATAAAATTTTCTTACCGAATCCCCCACGTGCTTGAATTAATTGCGGGAAATTTGTCTCGTACATGAATTTTTAAAGAAAATTATCCCTCGTCGCTTCGCGACTCGTGATAATTTTCAAGAAATTCATGTACTCAAAAAATTTCCGGCAATGATTTATGCTCTAGGGAGATTATAAGTCAGAATTTATGTCTCCCTGGAAATTGAAAAAACATTTTTGCATAAATGGCACGATAAACTACTTTGGTCCATCATGTTCATGATAGGAATATTGCAGATACAATATTAGATGATCTCTCATCTGATGGATTCTTTTATACAATACCATATGTGACCTCAACATTCTGCGTAATTCAAGTCAAGATTGAACTGAGCCGTGGTCTTGAAATGGAAAGTCAATAATATACACGAGTGAGCAAACACAATCCAATGCTCAAGCAATACCAAAATACTGGATGTTTACCTACGCCTGTAATAGAGGTAATAAAAACACAAATCCATTCGGAATCGGTTCCGACAGCTGCTGCCCGAACTCATATTGGGGTGGCAAAAGTCGCCGCAATGCGGTGGGCTCATCTACCGAGGATTTTGCATAAAATGCAGTTTTGATACACCTGGTTTTTGTGTAATATCCGTGACCGTATGCACACGGGCCGTCCTATCTGGCGAACAACAGCAATTCAATATAGAGCTCCTCACAAATATTGTTTCTCATAAGATATGGGATATGTTCTTGCGGTATGGTTCTACGTATTTTTTCTCGGTATTCGTAATATAGAATTGAAAAAACTGTCAGTAGCACAGGTATTCATAATACAGAGAATCAAGTATCTTTCCCCGACTATAAATATGTCAAATAAAAATCGTCATACCTAATTTATTTCATGTAAGATTGTGTAAGGTCTCGGTTTATCTAAAGCCTCTTAGTAGACGCAAATGCAAAAACCATGTCTTGTTGCTGTGCCTGTAACATATAATGAAAATATTTTCTACATATACAGTGCGGCTGTTTATAGCCCCCCCCCCCTCCTGTTAACTTTTGAGCGGTTCGACGTTTAACAATGGAAAAAAACTGTTTTGATTTATATCACCAATACTACTTTATGAAATGAAAGACATTGTAATTGCTCGATAGACAGAATATATCAGTTATACGCGATATATAATCAAGTATTTAACTGGACCGCTGTAGACATATACCGGGTGACACAGGATATCGGGCCACCCCTGTTACTTCTGCATTCGTGAACGGATTTTTCTGGAATTTGATGCAGTTATATAAGCAACCATTTCGGATTTGATAACATTACAATCCAATATGCCGGACTTCCGGTTTTTCTGGAAATGCCAGTAACTTTGTTTTTTCAAACGGAACACCCTGTATATTTTTATATATTCAAGTTCAACAGGTCAAGACAAGTCCAAACCTCATGTCAAATGTAATTTTTTCCAAACAATTGAAATTAAAATTGTTTTTTTATTTTACCTCGTAGATAAATGAGATTTGGTCGAAGCTATTCACAATAAGTCGCAAATAACAGAAAAACCTAATTTTTCCTGAAAAATTATTTTTTGTGTCACTTACTGGTTAATCAATTCACTCACATCACATTTTGATCAAAAATTCATTTTTTTCAAATGAAACCCCTATGGGCCACCTACCTGTCTCTCAAGAACATTCATTAAGGAAAAAAATGACATCATTTTTGTATTCCGGTGCAGTAACAAAGTGTGGAAATTCAAAAATCCACAACTAGTTCATGAGTTTCCTGGCAGTTCAAATACTTTTTCAACTTAGTAAGCTGTGGAAAACAACATTTCTGAATCTTGTCAACTAATTGTGTAAGTTATACTTATAAGCACGATAATGGTGTTTCTTTTAAATACTTCTAGCGTTTTCTCGACTGACATTGCATTGGTATTCCAATTCCCGAGTCGAAGCGGTTGGATCAAAATCAACATAAGCAAAACATTCATTTCTGCCTCCTCACTTACGATCATCTTCTCCATTGTTGGGTTCTTTTGGGAATCTTCTCTCCACATCTTTGAAAAATGTTCTTTGGGGGGTTCTTCTGTGTGAGTATCGTTCAGCGTATAACTGACAAGCGGCGACAATGTTTTCAAGACATTCTCCGTAAATTATTAACATATCAACCTGTTCACTTCTTGTGAACCTATAATTTTGATTTTACATTTCTACTAAACTAATTCCCGGAACTTAACTAATTTTCGAGAGTTGAGATGAAAGATGACAGCAACAATTAGTTGGCAAGATTCAGAAATGCTGTTTTCCACAGCTTACTAAGTTGAAAAATTATTCGAACTGCAAGGAAACTCATGAACTAGTTGTAGATTTGTGAATGTATACAATTTGTTACTGCACCGATATACAAAAATGATATGTCATTTTTTTTCTTAATGAATGTTCTAGAGAGACAGGTAGGTGGCCCATAGGGGTTTCATTTGAAAAAAAATAATTTATGATCAAAATGTGATGTGACTGAATTAATTCATCAATAAATGACACAAAAAATAATTTTTCGGAAAAAATTATGTTTTTCTGGTATGTACGACTCATTGTGAATAGCTTCGACTGAAACTCATTTATCCACGAGGTAAAATAAAAAACAATTTTAATTTCAATTGTTTCAAAAAAATTACATTTGACATAAGGTTTGGACTTGTTTTGACCTGTTGAACTTGAATATGTAAAAATATACAGGGTATTCCACTTGAAAAAACAAAGTTGCTGGCATTTGCAGAAAAACCGGAAGTCCGCCATATTGAATTGTAATGTGATCAAATCCGAAATGGTTGCTTATATAACTGTGCCGAATTTCAGAAAAATCCGTCCTCGAATGCAGAAGTTACAGGGGTGGCCCGGTATCCTGTGTCACCCGGTATATCTTATATATATCTTAGACCTATTTGCACAATGTTTGTAATTTATGGCAAAATTATAAAAAACATGTAAATCAATTATACAAAAAAAAATCCGTTGAACAATGATGGTTGCAAATCTCTTGCGTCACGTAAAATATTAGTCGTAATTTTAATTGCAATTTGCAAAACTTTTGCAATCATTTCAAAAGTTGTAAAAATGCCCAAAGAAAAAGGTGGATGAATAGGTTCCGTTTTTCTTTGAGGTGGCAAAGTTACATATCCACTGAGAACGATATTCTCTTCATTTGCAATCACAATAAAAAACTTTTGTAATTATTTCAATGCTTGTGTGTATTGGAAATGGGAGCGTCGATAAAAATGTTTGATAAATAAATGATGAGTTTTTCAGAAATGGTTGCAAATGTACGTGAATATTTTAAATTATTTTTCCGTTCACTCATTCAATTTGCAGAACTTTTGTGATTTTTTCAAACAAATTACATTGAAAAACTTAAACAAATGACAAAAAACAAGGTTTCGTAATTTTTACAAGATTGCAAACTTAATGCATGTTGTAAACCACCAATACTATAGGTATGCCCAGTTTGCAGAACTTTTGCAATTTTCAGTGCAATAATAAAGCATGAAAAATTGTTTTGCAATTTAAACAATGTTCTGTACATCGCAGACTTCTGCAAAACTTTATAGTTTGTTTTCATTAATGCACTAACATACCATTGAAGTTTGCAAACTTTTGGAATTGATGTTAATTGATTGTCTATATCTACTGGCCTATTATCCCAAAGATGGAGAAATAAACACAGAAATCATCTCTTTTCCAACTCCCGCATCCCTTACCCCAACAAAAGCAGCGCCTTCTCGAATTCCATCAAGCATAATTATTCCCTTTTAATTAAAAAAGCTCACAAATTAACAATTTCACCCGAAAACCCTTTCCCTAATTTCTTAGATCGTATTTTATCCCGGGAAGGGCAATTAAGACTGATCCGTATTCCTCGTGACAAAAGCCGTTCGTCGAAGGAATTCTTAGAAACCGCAAGTACAAAGTCAAATAACTGACTCGATATAAATGAGATTTGGTTTCAAAGCGACTGGAATATATTGTCTAATCCTCCGGGATGATGATTCATCAGCAAAGAAACATCTGTCACTTTGATATTAATAAATGACGCCTGAGTCGAGAATAAGACGGCACAAGGGTTATACAAGACGTCTCAGTGATAAGGCTGACAAATGATGCTAAGTATGATTAACGGTAGATGGCTCCACTTGCGATGATGTGGGTTAGAAGAAGATGTTACGGGTTAAACGTGTTCGGTTGTGTTTCTGCTTATTTTACTGTATTTTGCAAAAATGACAAGTGTCAGCTTTGGGGAGAGGGATCGTTGAAAAATTATCTCCAGTGAGCGATATATCATGAACGGTTGAGATGAATGATTGGGTAGGGCACTGTCAACGGTTTCATATCTAAAATGAGATACACAGAATGAGGGATAGAGGAGTTTACACTGCGTTCATAAAATGTGGAAACACTCCATTATCTTAAGAGTTAATCATTTTCGTAGGTAAATGTCGGACGGGTCGATTTTGAATTTTCGTTTTTCAACTTGAAAAACATGTTTTTTCCCCACCACCTTACAAGATATGACGTCATCGATATTTTTTTAAATTGAAAGATTAACTTTTTATATCAAAATTTGAAGGCCCATATTTTCCTGAGTTCAACTATACCACATACGTCATACGTAACACTTCAAGTTACAGTATACCGGGTAAAAAGAAAACCAGTGTTCATATTTCTTAAAAAAAAATCATTATTTATTTTGCAATGAAAACCTGAGAAATACTCAGTAGTTAGTACGAGTATATTGCCAAACTTGAGTAGGCTATGAAAACATCTGAAAGCCCCTAGCAACCAGACAATAAGTTCTTAGTTACCATTGCAAATGTCAGTATCAAATTGATTTACCTATGACCACTGTAGAAAAGAGGCAAAAACACACGACACACAGACTCAGTAAATAGCTCATTACGCACGGTAAACAAATCGCACAGTTTTCGTTAACAAAACGCCCAGTTTGAATATATTAAAATTTATACGTTAAAGCGGAACATTCAATAATTTCGCACTGCTATCTATTATTTCGAAGGTCATGGAAAAAGCCATCAACATCGAGCTCATGAAATATCTGGAAGACTCAGGAATTATCAATGATAGGCAATATGGCTTCCGCCATCAGAGATCAACTGGTGACCTGCTCGCTTACGTCTCACATATATGGCAGCTATCTATTGAAAAGTATGGAGAAACTTTAGCTGTGGCATTAGATATCTCCAAGGCGTTCGATCGAATTTGGCACCAGGGACTCCTCGCCAAGCTTCCATCTTATGGCTTGCCCCCTCAGCTGTGTTCTCTGCTTGCTAGTTTTCTCTCAAACAGGTCTCTCCATGTAGTGGTCGATGGAGTTTCATCTGACACTCTACTCATAAATGCTGGTGTTCCGCAAGGATCCATTCTAGCACCAACACTATTTTTACTCCACATCAACGACCTATTGAAAGCAACTTCATGTCCCGTACACAGCTTTGCCGATGATAGTACCCTCCATACCGCTTTCTCTTCCAGGGCCCCTATATCAGCCCGTGAAACCAGAAATGAACGAGGAAGAAATGTTAACAATGTAAATATGGACTTAGCAACAATTCTCGAATGGGGATCCAATAACTTGGTAGAATTCAATGCAAACAAAACACAAGCATGTCTTTTCTCTAGAAAAGCCGATCTCACTGTGCCTAACATAACTTTGTCAGGAGTAACCATACCACTGAAGTCATCCATATCGATGCTTGGTATTACTATCAGCAATAACCTTTCCTGGGAAAATCACGTGAGGTCCATTGCCAAAAGTGCATCCCAAAAACTTGGTTTTTTGTTTCGTGCCAAGAGCTATTTCACCTCCAGTCGGCTGCTTATGATCTATAAGGCACAGATCCGACCTGTCCTGGAATACTGTTCCCATATTTGGAGTGCGGCACCTAAACATATCCTGAAGCTATTGGATTCTGTCCAAAAAAGGGCAATTCGTCTCGTCGGTGATGCCTCGCTTACAAACTCGCTCACTTGTCTGGAACACCGTAGAAAAGTTGGCGATTTGTCTCTATTTTATAGATATTTTCATGGGCGATGCTCTTCTGAAATATCAACAATCGTTCCTCCTTTGGCAGTCTCTTCGAGATTAACCCGTCAAGTTCAGTCTTCACACCCCTTCGTGGTCACTTTGGAGACCTGCAGAACATCACTTTCCAAAGACTCATTCTTCCAACGAACTGCGAGGCTTTGGAACTCATTGCCTAGGGAGGTGTTCCCCGAGGCATACAACCTCCAGAAATTTAAGAAGAACACCAACTCCTACCTTCTTTCCCTTGGTTCCCACGATGTTCTCTGAACATTACAGGATATCCCTTTTCGTGGGAACCAGAACATATAAAAAAAAAAAAAGTAGGTCATGATCGCGCAATCTCCCGTCAACAGCGTTGTCATAACAACTGTCAAAATTGAAATAATACAAACAAACTTCAGACAAAAAGTTCTAGTTAATAATTATAAGATACATACTGTTGAAAAAAGAATACCTACATTTTCAATATGTCAAGTGATAGTGAGAACGAAAATTTAAATCCTCCCAACGTCTTGGCAATGGCAAAAATGCAACGAATGATTTACTGCCAAGTAAATCCCGCGAACGCTACAAAAATTGTTAGAGTGGATTCATGGACTGGAGACTAAAAAATAAATAATAGTTTATAAAAACTAAAAAACACGCTTTTTATAAAAAATCGAATTAAAAAATAAATAAATAATAGTTTAAAAAAACTAAAAAACACGCTTTTATAGAAAACCAAACTAAAAATATAGAAAATAAATTTGAATTAAGAATAATGTAAAAAAAATTAATAAATATAAATTCATAATAATGTAAATAAGAAAAAAAATTATTTCATTTAAAAGCGTGGGGTGCTTCTTAAGATTCAGATTCAGCACCCCACGTTTTTTTTTGATAAAATAATTTTTTTTCTTATTTATATTATTATTAATTTATATTTATTAAAAAAATTTACACTATTCTTAATTCAAATTTATTTCCTATAAAAGTGTGTTTTTTAGTTTTTTTAAACTATTATTTATTTATTTTTTAGTTCGATTTTTCATAAAAAACATGTTTTTTAGTTTTTTAAGCTATTATTTATTTTCTAGTTTTTAGTTTGGTTTATTTATAAAAGTGTGTTTTTTTTTTTTTTTTTAACCATTATTTGTTCTAATCTACTATTAATTCCGTGATTACTATTAGTAACTGTAATTATTTCCCAAATTATTAATGTGTACTGCTGTATTAATAATAATCTCTTTTAAAGTTTAAAAGATTTTAACTTTGTCAATATATACAGTGAGCTTAATTTTTAATTTTGAAATCATAATATTCGATCCAAAAACCCCCACATACCAATTTTGAATAGAATCGGACCATAATCACAAAACTCGTCCACCATTTTGGAGCCGCCATCTTGAATTTTTCAATTTTCAAGAAAGAATCATAATATTCGACTCCAAAACCCGCACATACCAATTTTGAATAGAATCGGACCATAATCACAAAACTCGTCCACCATTTTGGAGCCGCCATCTTGAATTTTTCAATTTTCACGAAAGAATCATGATATTCGACTCCATAAACCCCCACATACCAATTTTGAATAGAATCGGACCATAATCACAAAACTCGTCCACTATTTTGGAGCCGCCATCTTGAATTTTTCAATTTTCAAGAAATAATCATAATATTCGACTCCAAAAACCCGCACATACCAATTTTGAATAGAATCGGACCATAATCACAAAACTCGTCCACCATTTTGGAGCCGCCATCTTGAATTTTTCAATTTTCACGAAAGAATCATAATATTCGACTCCAAAAACCCCCACATACCAATTTTGAATAGAATCGGACCATAATCACAAAACTCGTCCACCATTTTGGAGCCGCCATCTTGAATTTTTCAATTTTCAAGAAAGAATCATAATATTCGACTCCAAAAACCCGCACATACCAATTTTGAATAGAATCGGACCATAATCACAAAACTCGTCCACCATTTTGGAGCCGCCATCTTGAATTTTTCAATTTTCAAGAAATAATCATAATATTCGACTCCAAAAACCCCCACATACCAATTTTGAATAGAATCGGACCATAATCACAAAACTCGTCCACCATTTTGGAGCCGCCATCTTGAATTTTTCAATTTTCAAGAAAGAATCATAATATTCGACTCCAAAAACCCGCACATACCAATTTTGAATAGAATCGGACCATAATCACAAAACTCGTCCACCATTTTGGAGCCGCCATCTTGAATTTTTAATTTTCACGAAAGAATCATATTCGACTCCAAAACCCGCACATACCAATTTTGAATAGAATCGGACCATAATCCAAAAACTCGTCCACATTTTGGAGCGCCATCTTGATTTTTCAATTTTCAAGAAAGAATCATAATATTCGACTCCAAAAACCCGCACATACCAATTTTGAATAGAATCGGACCATAATCACAAAACTCGTCCACCATTTTGGAGCCGCCATCTTGAATTTTTCAATTTTCAAGAAAGAATCATATATTCGACTCCAAAAACCCGCACATACCAATTTTGAATAGAATCGGGCCATACTCACAAAACTCGTCCACTATTTTGGAGCCGCCATCTTGAATTTTTCAATTTTCAAGAAAGAATCATATATTCGACTCCAAAACCCGCACATACCAATTTTGAATAGAATCGGACCATAATCACAAAACTCGTCCACCATTTTGGAGCCGCCATCTTGAATTTTTCAATTTTCAAGAAAGAATCATAATATTCGACTCCAAAAACCCGCACATACCAATTTTGAATAGAATCGGACCATAATCACAAAACTCGTCCACTTTTGGAGCCGCCATCTTGAATTTTTCAATTTTCAGAAAGAATCATATATTCGACTCCAAAAACCCGCACATACCAATTTTGAATAGAATCGGACCATAATCACAAAACTCGTCCACCATTTTGGAGCCGCCATCTTGAATTTTTCAATTTCAAGAAATAATCATAATATTCGACTCCAAAAACCCGCACATACCAATTTTGAATAGAATCGGACCATAATCACAAAACTCGTCCACCATTTTGGAGCCGCCATCTTGAATTTTTCAATTTTCAAGAAAGAATCATAATATTCGACTCCAAAAACCCGCACATACCAATTTTGAATAGAATCGGACCATAATCACAAAACTCGTCCACCATTTTGGAGCCGCCATCTTGAATTTTTCAATTTTCACGAAAGAATCATGATATTCGACTCCATAAACCCCCACATACCAATTTTGAATAATCGGACCATAATCACAAAACTCGTACGCCATATTGGAGCCGCCATTTTGTTTTTTTTCCACACAAAAATTTTTTAATGCATAGTCACCGGAATGATGTACACCTGCCAAATTTCAAATCATTCGGACGTCTGGAAGTGGGTGAAAATCAAGTCCAAAGGAGTCGGTTACAAACAAACAAACAAACATACAAGTGAAGCTAATATAAAGCGTGTAATAAGGTGAATTCCTTCTCCGAAAACGTTTTGGTAGCATATTTTCAACACCTATCGGAAAAAATGAAACCTAGCTCTCTATGGGCCTTTTACTCAATGCTTAGATCGACTCTAAACATAAGAAACAACATTAATATAGAAGCCTATTCCAAGTTAATAGCGCTATCGAAAAGGAAATCGGATGGCTTTAGAAGCACAAAATCTAACATTTTGACGGCCGAAAATATTCAAGTTTTCCTCGAAACGGCTCCTGACAATCAGTACTTGTTTATGAAGGTAAAATATGTCCACTAATACAATTTTCCACACTAATTTTTATTTTTTGACTGTTCTTATAATTGGCGTAAGTGGTGCATGCAGAAAACAGGAACTGAGAGATATGAAAATTGAAGATGTTGAGGACACAGGAAAATCCTTCATTATCGAAATTCCAAATACAAAAACCAAAATTCAGCGTTCTTTTATGATCTCTGACCATTTTTATTCTAGAATCAAAAAATATTACACTATACGCAAGACAATACTAAATGAAAATGTACCTTTTTTTTAAATATATAAATGGAAAATGCACCAAACAACCCGTTGGGATAAACAAATTAGGCAGTATACCGAAAGATATTGCAAAATTTCTCAAACTAGAAAATCCTAATTGCTACATAGGACACTGTTCTCGCAGATCTTCGGCAACTATTTTAGTAGATGCTGGCGGGAATCTATTGGATTTGAAGGGACAATCGTCTTCAGTAGCAGAAGGTTATGTTGATAATTCTTTAAAAAACAAAGGATTCATCTCATCGAGAATATCCTCCGCTATTTTACATAATAGAAAAATCGAATTTAAACGGTTTTCTTCACATGAAGGATTCAATATAAAATTGAACCAGAGAAAGGTAGATCTCAGGTGAAAAACAACTACTTTCCTGGCAAATACCACGCAGAACGTTGAATGATATTCACCTGAAAATCCATGCATACTTCCATAAAAAAAAAAAAAAAAAAAAAAAAAAAAAAAAAAAAAAAAAAAAAAAAAAAAAAAAAATCTAAATGAACAATGTACCTTTTAATATAAATGGAAAATGCACCAACAACCTTGGGTACAAATTAGTGACAGTATACGAAAGAATTGCAATCTCAAACTAGAAAATCCCTACTACATAGGACATGTTCTCAAGATCTTCGGCAATATTTTAGTAGATGTGGGCTTTTAAGGGCTCGTCTAGTAGCAGATATGTGTAAAGAAAAAGTTCATCTCATGAGAAATCTGCATAATAATAGAAAAATCGAATTAAACGGTTTTCTTCACATGAAGGATTCAATATAAAATTGAACCAGAAAAGGTAGATCTCAGGTGAAAAACAACTACTTTCCTGGCAAATACCACGCAGAACATTGAATGATATTCACCTGAAAATCCATGCATACTTCCATATAATATCAATGGACATTGAATGCAAATGTTTCTTTCTGATAAGCTCGATTATGTTTAATTTAAGTCGTGTTCACCTAACAATCCGCATACCGTTAGGCTTCTTGCCCTCATCAGTACGGAGTAGTCAACCAGCCAAAGTCAAAGAACTCTGGCTGAAGTGAGACACAACGTAAACAAACCATCATCGATCTTGTAACACCTATAGGTACGCCGGAAAAGATAAACTTTAACTGGCGGTACCTAGTGACAGAAAGAAACACTCCGAAAATCTCCCACCTCGATAGGTTTCTAAATAAAAGATTCCTTCTCAGTAGGAGTGGCAAGCCGTCTAGTATAGTGAGAGATAGTGCCATGTGAAGTGGAATGAATAGAAAATCGAATTTAAACGGTTTCTTCACATAAAGGATTCAATATAAAATTGAACCAGAAAATGGTAGATCTCAGGTGAAAAACAACTACTTTCCTGGCAAATACCACGCAGAACGTTGAATGATATTCACCTGAAAATCCATGCATACTTCCATATAATATCAATGGACATTGAATGCAAATGTTTCTTTCTGATAAGCTCGAAAAGAAACATTTGCATTCAATGTCCATCGATATTATATGGAAGTATGCATGGATTTTCAGGTGAATATCATTCAACGTCTGCGTATGCCAGGAAATATTTTCACCTGAATCTACCTTTCTGTTCATTATATTGAATCCTTCATGAAGAAACCGTTAAATGATCTATTCATTCCACTTCATGACTATCTCATTTTACATAATAGTAATACAACCTCAACAAATGAAAATATTATAATGTCATATGATTCGACACATCGAAATACTTCTGATAAATTCAATAATTGTACAGTAACCATAAATAATTATAATGTTCCTAATGTTAATTAAACCACCATAATAGTAAATATAACGAATTATATCCTATATGATCATCAAAGTTGTGAAACATATATCCTCTAAAATTTTGTAAAATCGTTCGAAATAAAATTGTTAAAAAAATCTAAAGATGCAATAATATACAGGGTATCCCATTTGTAGGAATGAAGTACCCTGTCATAACTAGTTTTCAGATATCTCTATATACATGAAACAAACAACAAAAAACGAAAATATAAATGAAAAATCGACGTGTTTAAGCATCATTTACAATACCTAATGATAATGAAAATATTAAAAGTAGTCCAGACTTTTTGGGCACACTTTATATGGCCGTAGGTAAAGTATAGTATGTAATGCGTACTGTAAAGCAATTACGCACTCATTGAATAAGCTTTTTACACCACTTGATATGTAATATACTATTGTTATGTAGCATATCGATTTATTAGTCTTCAATAATACCTTTCTGAAAAATATTACCCAAAAAGAAATTATTTGAAATTACGATGGTGCTGTCAGAAAAACAGCGAATAGAAGTTTTGATGATCTTAGGTTTAGGCGATCGTAAAGGAGGAATGGCAGAAGTGTGCGACATGTTTAATGAAAAATACCCTGACGAGAACCAATAAGCAAATCGACGGTAAGCAAAATATTACATAAATTTAATGTTAGGGATAAGCCCAAGAGTGGCAGGCCTACCGTTGCAGAAGACTCTCAATTGAATATATTACTTGGAATCGAAGAAAATCCTCATTGTTCAATTACAACTTTATCTGACAACAATTAGATCTGGCGTGGTGCTGTGCAAAAAATTCTAAGAAAAGCCAAATTACATCTATATAAAGTTAAACTTATACATGAACTTAATGAAGACGACTTCGATAGACGCATGTAGTTTCGTGAAATTATGCGAAAAGTGTGTTATCAAAATAATGGCTTTGAATTTAATGTCTTATTTTCCGACGAATCAACTTTTTGTATAAACGGTATCGTCAATACGCATAATTGTTGTTATTTAGCAACAGAAAATGCCAATTGGGCGATGGAATCTTATACCCAATATCCCCAAAAAGTAAATGTGTGGGCTGGGAATAGCATTATAGGACCATATTTTATTTTATATGGTACTGTATCGCGTGAAAATTATTTGGAAATGTTACAAACTTATGTAGTTCCATATTTAACTGTAACATTTCCAGACATTTATCAACCTGGTCGAATATTTTCCACTATTTGGTTCCATAAGGATGGAGCAGGTCCACATTATGCTCGAGTGGTTAGAGATTTTCTCAATGAAACCTTTTCCAATCGCTGGATTGGACGACGCGGTCAGTTCGAATGGCCTGCTTGGTCCCCAAATTCAACTCCAATGGACTCTCTTCTCTGGGGTTACTTAAAAAGTAGAGTGTACATAAATCGACCTACCAATTTGGAAGATATTAAAGAGAGAATTCGAACCGAAATTCAAGATGTTGTCAAACGTAACCCAAGAATTCATCAGACGTCTTGGATATTGTCAACTTACCCAAGGAGCTCCGTTCGAGCATTTGTTGTAAATTTGTTTTTTGTTTATTTAGACTACTTACTTATGATATTTTCATTGCAAAATTAATCATTAAATGAATGTTAAGAAATATGACAATGGAAAACTAAAATACTAAAATACAAAATCAACCTGCCCGAACTTCACCTCCGAAAATGTAACTCTTAAGATAATGGAGCGTTTCCACACTTTATGAACTCACTGTATAATAAAAAAAATATCTAAAAGTATCATGAAATGTATATTACTTACTATAGAAAATGAATAAAATATGAGAATAAAATATTTTAATTCGAACTCAGAAAAATATGAGCTTTCAATTTTTGATATAAAAATATACCCTTTCAGTTAAAAAAATATCGATGACGTCATATCTTGTAAGGTGGTAGAGGGATAAATCATAAAAAAAGGGTGGAAAACTAAAATACAGAATCGACCTGTTTACCTCCGAAAATGATAATGGACCGTTTCCACACTTCATGAAAGCACTGTATTTCTGAAGTTCTCTGAATGTAATCGTCTTTATCGTTTGAAATCACCGTTTTTTTCTGAAGAAAAAGTCTTGAAAATGACACAATTTTTACATGAAGACGATTATCTACAGAGAATTTCAGATTTCTTGAATTCAGATTCATTCGTAAGAATCAGCAATGATTGTATTCTGTCAACAAGAAATAAAAGGAACACTGCCATCAATGCAGTGTATGCTCTATGAAAAATATGAAAATATAAGCACTATTATGAACACACAATCGCAAAAACTCTATTCACTACCGTATGAGAATTTCAACGAATAACCTTTCGTCTGATAGAAAATTTTATTCTGAATCCATTTGTGAATGATTTCTAGAATTGGATGGAGAAAGTCTCTCCGGAAAACTTTTGAGTTATCGAACGGAGTGGCCATTTTTCACATAAAAAAATTACTCCCCGGTTCGAATTGTTGAAAACTCTATACCAATCCATTGAAAATCCAATTCTCTATAACATGCTTGATGAATTCGAGAGGGGTAGTTGCTATTTTTACTAGTTTTCATTTAGTTCCACCTGTCCTGATGTGTGTAATCAAATCTTCCAAGTTAAATTTGAAACACTTCTAGTTGTCGGATTAACGTGAAATTTGGCAGGTGTTCATAGTCCCCGTGACAATGCATCAAGGAATTTTTGTAAGAGAAAAACCAAATGGCAGCTCCAAGATGGTGAACGAAATTTGTGTTAATGATCCGATTCCATTCAAAATTGGTATGTGGGTCTTTTCGGGGCCGAAGATTATGAATTTTTTGTCACAAATCATAGAATGAAAATGGCGGCTCCAAGATGGCAGACGATCTTTGTGATTATGGTTCGATTCTATTCAAAATTGGTATGTGGAGGTTTTTGGGGTCTCAGATTATGAATTTATTGTCAAAATTAATAAATTCAAGATGGCGGCTCCAAGATGGTGCACAAGTTTTGTGATAATGGACCGTTACTATTCAAAATTGGTATGTCGGGGTTTTTGGGGTCAGAGATTAGGAATTTTTTGTCAAATTTCCCCAAACTCAAGATGGCGAACGAGTTTTGTAATTATGCACCGATTCTATCCAAAATTGGAATGTGGAGGTCGAAGATTATGAATTTATTGACAAAATTAATAAATTCAAGATGGCGGCTCCAAGATGGTGGACAAGTTTTGTGATAATGGACCGTTACTATTCAAAATTGGTATGTCGGGGTTTTCGGGGTCGAAGATTATGAATTTTTTGTCAAAATTCATAAAATCAAAATGGCGACCGGCTCCAAGATGCGGACGATCTCTGTCATTATGGTCGGATTCTATTCAAAATTGGTATGTTGAGGTTTTCAGAGTGGGTAATTATGAATTTTTTGACAAAATTCATGAATTCAAGATGGTAGACGAGTTTTGTGATTATGGTCCGATTCTACCCAAAATGGGTGTGTGGGGGTTTTGGGGTTGAATTAATTTTTTGCAAAATTCATAAAATCAAGATGGCGGCTCCAAGATGGCGAACGATCTCTGTGATTATGGTCCGACTCTATTCAAAATTGGTATGTGGAGGTTTTCGGGGTCGGAGATTATGAATTTATTGTCAAAATTCATAAATTCGAGATGGCGGCTCTAATATGGTGGACAAGGTTTGTGATGACCGTTACTATTCAAAATTGGTATGTCGGGGTTTTTGGGGTCGCAGATTACAATTTTTTTGTCAAAATTCGTAAATTTAAGATGGCAAACGAGTTTTGTAATTATGGACCGTTTCTATTCAATGGTATGTCGGGGTTTTTGGGGGTCGGAGATTATGAATTCAGTCGAAGATTATTGAGTTTTTGCCAAATTTCATAAATTGAAAATGGCAGCTCCAGGATGACGGACGAGTAAATCTTCAGATGCTCTCCCCATTGAAGAACTAGATAGTTCAGAACTCACAGGAAAAAGGCCCCATGATAACGATGCTTTAACAAAAATGCATAGATTAAGGCTCTTGAATATATACCTCACGGAATAACCTACGTCACACATCCAAAGCAATATTTTTTTACGAATTAGCGCATTTGAATAAAAACTTGTCTTTAAAAAGGTTTTTTATAAAAAAAATTACCAGTTAACCCGGAAATGACACTTGGACTGTAGCAAAAAAAAATGTATCGTAGAAAACTTCACTCCAATCGAATGGAAATTATATAAAGAAAAATTAAAAGGAGTAATTCCGCAGTTTTCTCGCAAAAAAATCGATATGGAACGGTGTATTCCGAAACTTCCGACTTTAAAAATCGGCAACAAATATTTTCGGAACTCGAATTGTGAAAAAGAATTCACCACTCGAATGGAAATTACAAAAATATCAGCAGAATTGTTCGCTGCTACTGGATTACCGTACTTTCATATTGTTTTCTAAGCTCAACAATAATTACAGAGGTACAACGTGACAACATCTGATCTCCGGTGTTTTCTCAATTATTTGGTATTCAGAAAAGAAAGAACTATTACAATAATCATTATCAGTAATATTATCAATTGTTTTCTACCGCAGCTGATCTCCGGCATTTTTCTAATAGGAAAAATAAAAGCTCTTTTATTTTAATTATCATTATTATTTTTTATCATTGTAACTGGTGTAATAACGATGTTCAGCGTACTTGAGTAAAGTGTGCTGAAAACCTAGTGGACACACATATGTCAGTAAATTACTTCATCAAATTTTCATTATTCAATTCCATTCGATTCAATTAAATTTCATTAAATCCGTTTCCCTATTATACAATGAAGTGGACGAGTCAGTCCCGCTATAAAATACAACGAATAACATTCATAAAATACTATAAATTACAGATATGAAATACGAAAAAAATAAACAGTTCACAAATAATATTACAATTATAATTGAAAGGTATAAAAGTACACTTGGACAACTGAAAAGACACCGATAGGAATAAAAACTTACCTTTGAAGAATTCATATGAAGGACTATTCTACAAGCTTTTATTTTTAGTTTCACCTGTACCGGCGTCTGTCTGTCTGTGTATCTGTCTGTAATCGAATCTTTCAAGTTAAATTTGACTCACTTCTGATGGTCCGATTGATTTGAAATTTGGCAGATGCTCATAATTCATGTCATTATAAAATTTTTGTTGGAGAAAAAATGGCGGCTCCAATATGGCGGACAAATTTTGTGATTATGGTCCGATTCTATTCAAAATTGGTATCTAGCGGTTTTCGGGGTTGGAGATTATGATTTTTTTTTGTCAAAATTCGACAATAAATTAGATAGAAATTTCTAAACTAGTTATTTAACATCATAAATTATAAAAAAAATTAAAAGAAACGAACGACAAAAAAATTTTAAAAACAAGTTTTTCTACGACAACCTCGATAAATGTTCATTTCATAACCGTAACTTCAATCATAAACAAGCACATTTTGTACAGAATTTCATTTTTGCATCGGTTGCTAGGCAAGTTGCTATGCAACAAATGCGATATGGAATATTTCGTGTTAGGTCTAGGTTCACTCTGAAATCACGACGACTACGGCGTGTCAGATTATGACGTCCAGCGACAAATTGATGAAATGTCAGCAGATCGTTTCTGTCAAAGTTTTAGTAGGTAACGAGTAATTTCATAGTTGTTTTCTATAAAAACTATTAATTAAAATGGAAACTGATAGTGATATTGACTTAGATTTGACACCTCCGAACATAATAGAAGCAGCGAAGGTAAAACACTGAATTTATTACCGGAAACGTCGAAGAGTATGTATCAACGCGCTTATAACCTTTTTTTGGAGCGGAAGGTAGATCAAAAGACAAAATCGTTTTCCGAGAACGTTTTAATGGCTTATTTTGGCGACTTAGCCAAAAAATTTAAAAGTTCCACTTTGTGGTCACACTTCTCAATGCTGAGAACGACTCTTAGTATCTATAATGATATAGATATTGCCAAATATTTGGAATTGAAAGCATTCCTCAAGCGGCAGTCTAACGGCTACAAACCCAAAAAGTCAAAGATCTTTACAGCAAATGACATCGATAATTTCATTGAACAGGCTCCAGATGAAATATATTTGGCAACAAAAGTAAGTTTTATATTTCCATTTGATGAAAAATATGTATAAGTAAACTAATTTACATTGTAGGTTGCATTAGTTATGGGAGTAATGGGTGCATGTAGAAGACATGAATTACATCAAATGAAAATTACTCATTTCAATGATCTTGGATCAGCTGTTTTAGTAATAATACCAGACAGTAAAACCAAAATGGTACGAAATTTTACTGTAACTGGCAAATTCTACGAAATTTATACTTAAGAATCACATTGCCAAGTATTTAAAATTGCCAAATTACGAATTATATACTGGGCACTGCTTTCGCCGATCCTCCGCAACAATTCTTGTTGATGCTGGAGGTGACATAACCACGTTAAAACGCCACAGTGGCTGGAAATCTACTACAGTCGCTGAGGGATATATTGATGAATGGGAGAAAAGTAAGCTTGACATAGCAAATAAAATTGCGAATGCAGTACAGAACATACCATCAGGCATACCAACGAATTTAAAAATGGAAAATCGCGAGAAGCCGTCTACTTCAACGTCGACAAATTATCAATTTCGCAAAAGAATTAAGTATTCAGCAATCAAGTTCTCCAATATGATATTCAATAATTGCACATTCAACTTCAATTAGATACATACATACATTTATAGGCTTCTATTTCTGTGTTCCTATTAGAAATAGCAATAAAGAAAATATTTACATATTTCATCAATTTATATTTTAATTCTGATAGAAAGCCCATTAGCGGCGAATTCGGAGTAATGAAATATCATCAGTTTATTTCTTTCAAAGTTTTTGCAATGTATGCATGTATTTAACGTGAACGATATGTTGTCATAGAAAAAGTATAGTATGCAACTCGCAACAAAATGGCCATTTTGCACTCGTATGAATTGCAGCACTTGCCTTCGGCTCGTGCTGCAAATTTCATACTCGTGCAAAATGGGCATAATTTTGTGCTCATTGCATAATATACTATTTTATTAGTTAAACAGAACTAAAAAGTTGAAAATAAAAATTATAAAAAAAAACAGTTTTAAAGACAAGTGATTATACAAATGCACTTAAAAGGAAAAAATCATTTCTTTCATTGTTTGATCTAGCTTATTCTGTAACAGATTCAAAAGCTTGCTGCGCATACATAAAAACTTTTTAACAAAAAATTTAACCGACGAAATACGGAACTGAAAAGTAAAATCTTTTCAAAATTAAATCGACGAAATACTGAAAGCAAAATAAAATAAACCTTCTTAGTCTAAATGATAATTGAGCTCCTGAACTAATGTAAGTAACTGATTTTGAGTTGGCGCCAAACAAACAATTATCGAAGATCATTATCTATGAAAGAAGTCATCAAAACGCAGCCGTGTATCTCGCTGCCATCATTTTACGCTTCACCTAGTTCAATTGCTAGTTTGTTTGGCGCCGACTCAAAATCAGTTACTTACATTAGTTTAGGAGCTCAATTATCATTTAGACTAAGACGGTTTATTTTATTTTTTGCTTTTCAGTTGATTTTTTCGTCGGTTTAATTTTTTGTTAAAAAGTTTTTATTTTTTACTTTTCAGATCCGTATTTCGTCGGTTTAATTTTTTGTTAAAAAGTTTTTATTTTTCATTTTTTTGTAGCTAAAATCTACCAATTATTACCTACTTGTTTTTTGATTACTACCAAAATACTCACTCACCCATTTTACTTCAACTATTACCAGTTAAATAATATGATTATCTACTTTTACTATTTGTTGTAATATAAATTATTTTCGTTGTTCTGGTTAGTTTATTTCAATACTTTGTATATCATTCCATCCTCTCATAAAATATACTGATTTTGACGGATGTGGAACAAGAATAATGTCAGTAGCGATCTGTCATTGTCAACTACATATGTGTGTGCCAATGTTCACTAGTGAAAAATCAATTATCCCCTATTTTTCTACCCGTAAGGGTGGCTAGATCCTATATCCAGATATAAGGTATACCCTATCCATTAAAAAAAGAATCATCCAATTCGAAGAACCCAGTACAAAGTTATGCCTGATAGAATCGGTTATCGGACCAGAATTCAGAGGGTGAGTGATCAATATCCTTCATTTCGCTACCTTTAGGGGTGGATTTAATTTTTTAAATTCAAATGGGACCAAATTCGAAGCACCCTATCCACTGAAAAAAGAATTATCGGAATCGGACGCCTCAGTAAAATGTTATGCGTGATCATACATAAAAAAATATGATGGAAAAACATAAAATATACGGGTCGAATAGAGAACCTCCTCCTTTTTGGTTTCGTCGGTTAAAAATGATAATTATTTTTTCTTTTTAGTGCATTTGTAAAAAAGCTTTAAAATGCTTTTTATATAATTTTCATTTTATTTTATTATAATTTCTTCTTCACCTCATTTCGGCCACACAATACAAATATTCAGGAATTCATTCATGACATCGAATTCGTCCCATATGTCGTACGATCTCAGTAACAATGGAAATCACAGAATTGAATGAACCCATTCACAAAAAGCACCTGCAAAACCATCACTGAAATTCTTCGGAAACTAATTCAAATTGAATTCCATCTTCCACAACACCGCAGATATGGCCGCATAAGAACAAAAGCAATTACTTTTTCCTCCATTTCAGGAATGAAAACAGTAGCAGATGTGTTCTGGAACAAGTGATATAAATTTATAAAAGTACATGACACGAGTGTGGCACTTTTTGTTTCTCTATCTCGCTTTTGGCTCGATAAAGCCTCGCGTTGATACAAGAACTGCGAAGTGTTAGATCATGATCTCGAGTGTTATTTGTATTTTGGACGCGAAACATTTTGAATCGGCTTGATATCTGATGGTTATAATTTTTTTCGATAATTTATTAATCTGTCTCAGGTGTAGAAACAAAGATCTTATGAATAAAACAATATGAAGCTTTACGAAGAATTCAGTGACAGGTGTTTAGTAAGCAAAAACTCCAGACGGTGAAAAAAACTTGTTGTCAACTGTTGGAGATAATAGCGATTTGTATTCAATATATTATCTGTAACGCTGGTTTAAGCTTCGTTTGAAATATTTGCAGGAAATAATAATTGATGAACTACAAACATATCACCATATTCCCAAATGAGCAAGCAAATAACATAAGAAGTTCATTGCTGTGAGGAAAATACTCGTTTGAGCAATAGACTCCTCAAAAAAATGCTTCGCTTTTTTCCTTCTTTGTCTATGAAATGAAAAGAGAACACCAGCATACATGGCAGTTTCATCATACTCTGTTCGTAGTTAGTTCATTTCTCTGGGGAAATTTACCTCATGTTCGTACTGCAGAAAACGTTTGATATTATAGGTGAATTCGTTCATCGTCAGGTTTTTCGATGAAGTTTTTCTCGTTGCAATAAAGCCACCAACTCTGAGCTAATCGCCGTGAATTGGCGTTTCTCAATGGAAAAATGGAAAAAGAATAGTCCTAAGTCATATCCAATCCAAGGAAAATTATTTCAGTTATTAATGCTAATTTTCTTTCGAAGATTCCTGTGCGATCTGCTGTACAAAATAAAGCACGGAAGACCTCTCAAATCATTGACATGTAAAATCTGTTTGAATACGTAAGGTGCGTTATATTCCCTTCGTCTTTCACATAATAATACAAATTCCAAAGTTTCCAAATTCCAAAGTTTCACATTACCACGAGCTGGTAACACATGTATCATTAGGTACTAGATCAATGAGTTACTTGAACCAAATATAGTCACATCATCACAATTAAACATTATGAGGCTTATTCGCATCGAGTATAGAATTATCTCCGTAGTCATTTGGATCTATATCACAGCTATAGTGAAAAATATAGGAGTAGCAAAATATGGAACTTTCATTCGATATCAACATAATTTGCTTGCAATATTTTGGCAGATCTATTGTAGGACTTTTTCTGATAAACATTTTCAGCAACAGTGTTTTTTTGGCAGATCGTATCCATGTATCTTGGCTGTTATCTCATCCTCCTGGCAAAACTCTAGCAAACTCTCATATCCCTCAAGTCGGCGCCGTTCTATTAACAGACCCACCATAAATCAAATAGCTCTGCAATTGTGACCCAATATATTTTCAGTTTATTCGGGTATTTCTCCTAATTAAATCATCCATCTACCCCACTCCAGAGATATATATATATAATATATATATATATATATATATATAATCTATATATATATATACAGTGGGGCATAAAGGGGATCTTCAGTCAGCACAAGTGTTGAACTATGAAAAACTCTTTAATACGTTGGACCGAGCTTTCGTTTCAATTCTGAAACTTCTTCAGGGTCCTAAAATATGTGAATTACATTATTGAGAAAAAACATACTTAAAATGAAGGAAGTACTTACAGTAATCTGAGTAATTGATTAATGAACATTAACTTAAAAAAAACGTGAAATATGTAAATATTTGTCGTAATGGTGTTATATCTTTGACGTTTCGAGTGACATTGAAGGATTTGAAATGACAATCTATGATTAATCATCAGAAAAATATAAAATATGTAGTTTTAATCCATTTGTAAAAGATAACTGTAGATTTTGCTAAGATTTTCGATATCTGTTTTTTTGTTCATATTTTGATTGGATTTATTAATTTCAATCATTTCAAGAAATAATCTTTTAGAGAAATTTTTTTCTGAATGTGAAACTTGTGCTTCCTCGAATGATATTTTATGGCCTGTTTCAATAGCATGTTGAGCTAATGCACATGATTTCTTGTTGAGTCTTATATCATTTCTGTGAGAGATAATACGATTATTAAAAGTTCTTGAACTTGTACCAATATACTTCAAATTACAGTTGTTAGATGGTATGCTGTAGACAACATTTGATTTCTTCAAATCTGGTGTGGGATCTTTTAACCTCGTACTTAAATTTCCAATAGTCTTGATATTTTTTTGTGAAATTTTTATGTTACTTTCATTCTTGAATAATTTAATTATATTTGATGATAGAATTCCTATATTAGGAATTGAAAAATAAATTATCCTTTCATTGTCATTTTTTGAATTTTGATCATTTGTGTCATCATTATTAATTTGTCTATCAGAGTTGGTATTGAAAAGAATTCTGTTAATAAGTTTTTTGGGGTAAGAATTATCTAGTAAAATATTTCTGAGAATTTTAAAATTTTTGTTTTTCTGAAGGATGAACCAACATCTCGATTCTTTTTTTCATACAAAGAATCAAATTTATTTTCATTCTTCTTGAGTGGAAGGAATGATAGTTTATGTATCCTCCAGAGTTTGTTGGTTTTATATACCAATCTGTGATTAGTGAATTGTTTTCCCTACGAATTATTCTAGTATCTAAAAACGGAATACTTAAATTTTTTTCTATTTCAATTGTGAATTGTAAATTTTTATTGTAGTTATTTACTCTTCTTAAAATTTCATCGGATTTATCCATTGGTTCTGCACAAATAATATCATCTACAAATTTAAAAAAAATGGAACTTCAAACGTCAATTGTGGTAATATTTCTTCGAAAAGGTCATCCATTACATACGAGGCAATGATTGGTGTTCCAAGAATTTGTTTGTAGAAATTTCCTTCGAACGAAAAGAAACTAGATTTGAATATGAATTGAATGATTTCTAAAAATTTTGTTTGTGAAATATTACAGTATTCTTCTATTTCACTCCATCTTTTAGTTATATTTTTCAACACTAATTCTATCGGTATGTTACTGAATAAGGAAACAACATCTAGGCTTATCAAGACATAGCTTTGTGGAAGTTGTTTTTCGTTGATGAATTTAGAAAACTCGAAAGAATCTTTAACATAAAACTTATTTTCGAAGTCATATGCATCTGTAAGGATGTCTGTGAATAATTTAGATATTTTGTTATTGGGTGCATCAATAGATGAAATGAAAGGTCTGAGTTTCATGATTGGTTTATGAATTTTGGGTAAACCATAGTATTTTGGTGATACAGAACTATATATCATACATTTTTTTTTTTTTTTTTAATTCTGAAATAAATTTATTTGCTTTTTGTTCAATGGTTGAGGTAGGATCTCTATTTAATTTGGTGTAAGAGTTTTCGCCATCAAGGATATCATGAGATTTTTTTATATATTCAGTTTTTTTCTAAAATGACTGTTACATTACCTCTATCTGATTTTTGTTAATAAAATTAGGTATTTTGAAAATATGAAAAGCAGAAACGTCAAAAGAATAATTTTTAAGGTCTTGTAAATAGGATGTAAAAGGTAGTTAGAAATGTTTCGTAAATAAAAACTGTCAAAAAGTTGAAAGTAATGAAAAGTGCAACAAATAGGTGCGTGGAAATCGAAAACTCGTGAAGGAAACAAATGTTGTTGGTGTCACGGGGGAAAGAATCAACAAGCTAAGCGAAAGAGAATAGAAAAAGGATTTTGGAAGAACCGAATGGAGAAAATTTAAATTTAAAAAAATCAATCAATATGTATTAGAAAAACAGTTATTTGACAAGACAATATGGAAAATACTATAAGGAGCAATAGCAGATAAAAGATCCCACATGCAGAGTTAATCTTACCTTTTTCCATTGGAGATTTACCAGTACGAGACGAAGTCACAGTCGACAAAAGGGGCTACAGTTTCCAAGAACGCAAGAAATCCGAAAACTGAATATTCTCGTTACAAGAAGTCAACGGTATTTTTTAAAACCATAGAAAAGTTACTGCAGTGCAATTAAATTAAAACTTTTAAGGAACCCTTTTTTTGATAGAACTGTTCATGAATTACTTACTATATTGACCACATAAACTATAAAACTAGGTTTAATTCCACTCTTAGTATCACATAACTTCACATTTTCTGTGTATGTTTGCTATGAATCACTAATTAAGGTATTTTTCGCAGAATAGGTAGTAGTTAGTTTTTCCTGAATAAAGGAAATTATTATTTTGATGAATTTCTGCATTATTTTCAATGTTTGAGCAACAATGAATTGCCATTTTCTGAAATTTACTTCATAAGATTAGGATGGTTTTTGAAAAATTCTTTGGTTTTTTTATAAAGAGAATTGAGTGTTGTTTAATTTTTTTGAGGTTTTTGAAAAAAGTTAGTAACCATATTTGTTATTTTTGCTCTGAAAATATCTTTTTTCTCATTATTGAATCCACTTATTAGTGATTCGATATCAGACAAAAGTTCTGAAATCGATACGTCTCTTGTAGTAGGAGGTAAACTGAATTTGAATCCCAAGGCAAGAAAATGTTCAATATCATTTGGTATAATTATATCAGTCAAATTTTTGAGCCAAGTGCTCTTTGTTTTGATATCATTCTGGAAAGAAAATTTTAATCTATTTATCTTGTTGATATTTTTAATTTTTATATCTTTGAATATTTTAAAAATTTTTTCCGAAAGGTTTTGTCAAGATAATTTAATTTTTTTGAAAAGTATATTTCATAACAATATATATATATATATATTGTTATGTTTCGAAGTATGTTAAATGTTTAAAGAGTTGAAATGAGAATGAAAAATTGAAAAAACCCATAAATCAAAAATGTTCGTATTTGAAACAATTATTGGTACAGACAGATAGAAAAAGTGAAAAACAAAAAAAATTATGAAGGAAAAAAAGAAAGGATAGTAAATAAAATGAATTATGAAGAAAAATAAAAAAAAACAAAGAGTAATATATTTTGTGTATAAAAAGAATGCATGGAGAAATGAAAGTGGAAAGTTAAAAATAATAATGATGATGATGATAATAAAGGTATATTAATAATTGAAATAAAGGTATATTAATGAATTATAAATAAATATAATAAGTGAATGATGTATGAATGAAGTATAGCGAAAGAGTATATGCACAAAATAAAAGTAAATGAATTGAGAGATTCAGATTAATAAAATATCCAATTCAATATAAGTTCTGAGAATAATCAAAGGAAGAGAAAGGTAAAATAATTAAATCTGAGTGTAATTGAAGGGAGTATCAATAATTATAAAAATCGAATGGATATTGAAAAATATATATATCAGTATAAAATATTAATATTAAATATATCAAATGTTATGAATGATGTTATCTTTGAAGAATTTTCTCTCTTGAATTCGAAGGACCTCCAAAAACAGTTGGTTTCCTGAAACAAAAGAAGTAGTATCAATAATTTGTGAATAATTAAATTGATATTCAAATTTTACTAACTAGTATTGAAATGTTGAATATAAATTTAGGGAATTTGTTATGTTTAGAAGTATGTTGAATGTTAGAAGAGTTGAAATGAGAATGAAATTTTGGAAAAAACCCATAAATCAATAATGTTTGTATTTGGTAATCTATGCTATGTCATTTTGCAGTTTCCTGAAACCTTATATAATATACCAATGTTTGAAATAAACATGTTTTCAAGATTACATGCAATTGGCATAAAATTAAAAATTATGGAAACAAAATTTTACTAATATATTTTTTAGCACAAGCAGATAACAAAATGTTGAAAGTTCGAACATTCTGTAAATGAAATTGGATCTCAACACAATAGCCAATGAGATGCCAGGAAAGATCTTGATGCAAAATTAGGTATTTTGAAAATATGAAAAGCAGAAACGTCAAAAGAATAATTTTTAAGGTCTTGTAAATAGGATGTAAAAGGTAGTTAGAAATGTTTCGTAAATAAAAACTGTCAAAAAGTTGAAAGTAATGAAAAGTGCAACAAATAGGTGCGTGGAAATCGAAAACTCGTGAAGGAAACAAATGTTGTTGGTGTCACGGGGGAAAGAATCAACAAGCTAAGCGAAAGAGAATAGAAAAAGGATTTTGGAAGAACCGAATGGAGAAAATTTAAATTTAAAAAAATCAATCAATATGTATTAGAAAAACAGTTATTTGACAAGACAATATGGAAAAAACTATAAGGAGCAATAGCAGATAAAAGATCCCACATGCAGAGTTAATCTTACCTTTTTCCATTGGAGATTTACCAGTACGAGACGAAGTCACAGTCGACAAAAGGGGCTACAGTTTCCAAGAACGGAAGAAATCCGAAAACTGAATATTCTCGTTACAAGAAGTCAACGGTATTTTTTGAAACCATAGAAAAGTTACTGCAGTGCAATTAAATTAAAACTTTTAAGGAACCCTTTTTTTGATAGAACTGTTCATGAATTACTTACTATATTGACCACATAAACTATAAAACTAGGTTAAATTCCACTCTAGTATCACATAATTCACATTTTCTGTGTATGTTTGCTATGAATCACTAATTAAGGTATTTTTCGCAGAATAGGTAGTAGTTAGTTTTTCCTGAATAAAGGAAATTATTATTTTGATGAATTTCTGCATTATTTTCAATGTTTGAGCAACAATGAATTGCCATTTTCTGCTTGTTCCAGAAACGCTGAAGCACTATATACCTATATACTTTCTTTTGGATATAAATATTTCATGTTGACTCATAATCGAAGGTTATCACATTCTTTCTGAAAGAAATATTTTCTCTGTCGAACACTGGTGTTCTGAGTTATCATAAAGATCCGGAAATAAAATCTTGGACTATAGGATTTACAATACTGTATACTAATGTAAGTATCGACATCGTTTTCTGTCAATAACTAGAACTCGTGAACTGGAAGTTCTATTTGCTTTCTATGTATGTTCTGATATGGTATCCTTGAACAGTGAATGGTTCTACCGGAGAGCTTTATGGAGTCATCAACCAAGGTTGATCAGAGCAATAGTGATGGGACTAGCTCTTCCTTTTTCAATGTGATCGTGTAGATCTATCTTCTCGTTCAAATGTAATGCATTGTTGAAGCGTTGATGGTACCTTTTTCTTCGTCGAGCTGTTGTTGAAGGTTTGACGATAATATTTTCGAAAGTGATCCGGATGTCTTGAAGTGTGGTTATTAACATCCATCATTAAGATAAAGATGGGTTAGTTTGTTCAGACATCCATCGCAAAGAATTCAAGTGCATGCATATTATCAAGCGTTCGTTCGTTTTTTACTGGGTAATTATATACTCCTCTCCCATGCATGAAGTATATCATCATTTTGCTGATGATGAAGGATTAATCTTTCGAAACATGTCCAGTTCCTGATATAAATCTTCGTGACACATTGGTATTAAAATAATTTTTTGGTGGAGTTAGACTGTACCTACCTAGTAAAATCACCTCCACTGTATGAGATGGATCGCCTACGTTGGGTATATAGCTTTTATGGAATCATCATATCTTTCACACGTCACTATAATTGAGATATCACCTCATTCATAATGGCGATCGATATTCAACAGATTTCAACGCACAAAAAGCCGCGATACGGTGTAATAACGCTAAAAATCGAGTTTCTAATTGTATTTCAGAGATTAAGCAAGTAGAATCCGTGAGCACCGTCGTCAGCGACAAGTTGATTAAAAAGTTTAAAACTAATTTGTCGTCAGCAGGCATTGATACGTTCTTATAAACTGTCATAAATCTATTTGCTGGAGTTATATTTTACGCCCGTGAGTTTGAAACTTTTAATTGAATTCACAAGTATTTCCGACGCGTTACTTTTGCGGTTTCCGCCGAAGGATATATTCGCATGTTATTGACGAATTTATTGCGTGGCAGTTTGAGTGCTCGTGACGGATTCATGATTTCCAGGAAATCTACCGGAAAATGCGAAGGGAAAAGCAGAATCGGGAATTGAAGTAAAGGAACTCTAAATATGGATGGATGGTATTTTTGGGGATCTCCCATGGAATTCGAAACGTTGTGGGATTTGTAACCTTGAGTTGAGTTGAATAGAAAGTGATCTGAGAGAAATTTAATATTGCAGATAATAAACTATAAACTACGGTTCTGTACTGGGGCGGTATATAAATATATATATATATATATATATATATATATATATATATATATATATATATATATATGTATATATATTTGTTTGGGTGTCTCGAACCTTGTTATATATTGTAGATTGGGGTATTCTTGGGGTGTAGGTTCAATAATGACTCTAGGTGGTGGCCTAGTATAAATTTATTTGGTTCAACGTTTCGATGAGAGGCCTCTCATCTTCTTCAGGAACATTCAATTTTGAATGTTCTTAATTCTGAATGTTCCTGAAGAAGATAAGAGGCCTCTCATCGGAACGTTGAACTAAATAAATTTATACTAGGCCACCACCTAGAGTCATTATTGAACCTACACCCCAAGAATACCCCAATCTACTATATATATATAGATAAAAGGGAGGAATATCAAGGGCACTGTTAAAGAAAATGGGAGAAATTCAATGGACATAGCCCTCAAAGAGAATTGTAAACCGTAGACACGTGTTTCGGGCTCTCGGCCCTCATCAGTACCGTGAAGAAGTGCAAGGATGAACAACACTTGGTAGAAAACGACAAATCAACGGAGTCAACAAACAGAAGCCAGCCGCACATTCGTGGTTTCGGTTAGCAGACTCTGAATTCCAGGGCAACAACCAACGTCACCACGGAAGCAGCTATAGCTACCTGCGTGACATCCGAGTCCAGGATTATAGAGATGAAAGGGAGGAATATCGAGGGGACTGGTAAATAGAATGGAAGGAATTTAATGGACATAGCCCTCAAAGAGAATTGTTAACCGTAGACACGTGTTTCGGGCTTTCGGCCCCTCATCCGTACGGTGACGTTGGATGTTGCCCTGGAATTCAGGGTCTGTTAACGAAAGCCACAAATGTGCGGCTATATATATATATATATATATATATATATATGTATATATATACATATATATATATATATATATATATATATATATATTATATATATATAATATATATATATATATATATATTTATATATATATATATATGATTATCTACTTCTACTATTTGTTGTAATATAAATTATTTTTGTTGTTCTGGTTAGTTTATTTCATTACTTTGTATATCATTCCATCCTCTCATAGAATATAATGATTGTGACGGATGTAGAATAAAAATAATGACAGTAGCGATCTGTCATTGTCAACTACATATGTGTGTGCCAATGTTCACAAGTGAAAAATCAAATATCTCCTATTTTTCTACCCGTAAGGATGGATAATTTCATTCGAAATCCAAATATGAGGTATACCCTATGTATTAAGAAAAGAGTCATCCAAATCGAAGAACCCAGTACAAAGTAATGCCTGATAGAATCGGTTATCGGACCGGAACTCAGAGGGTGGGTGATCAATATCCTTCATTTTGCTACCCTTAGGGGTGAATTTCATCTTTTAAATTCGAATGGGACCAACTTCAAAGTACACCCTATCCACTGAATAATTATTGGAATCGGACGACTCAGTAAAAAGGTATGCGTGATCATACATTGAAAAAAAAAATATATACGCGTTGACTAGAGAACCTCCTCCCTTTTGGTTTCGTCGGTTAAAAATTCAGTGTGTTCCAGAGAACGATAAAAAGACATAACATTGCATTTGTTTACATTCAGCTCCATGTAATTATCAGAGCACCATTTAACAATTGAGGTGAAGTCCTTTTGAACATTCTCGCAGTGTTCTTCGTTGATGACTCGGTCAAAAAATTCAAGATCATCTGCGTCAGCAGAAATTTTGAGTATTTGATTATTTCTGCAATATCATTGATGAAAATATTGAACAGGAAGGGGCGTAGGTGGCTTCCTCATGGTACTTCTGAAGTGACACAAATCTCGTCAGATATGAAGCTTTTAACTTTAACATATTGATTTCTATCCCGAACCAGTTCAGTAAATTACCCTGTATATCGAAACCTAGTCGATCAATTTTTTTGTGCCCATGGACACTTTGGCCGGGGAAGTCAAAATCTGCAACATACCAAAAATTCAGGAAATTTAAAAAAAGTCATTTTCCATAAGGATGGTGCGGGGTCCTTTTTTACAGAACTCTCAATAACTTGAACAAACACATTTGTAATAATAAGGATACAATAAATCGAGAAATCAGGAGTCTATACACTGAAATACTCTGAATGCCGAGTGGTATACATTGGTCAAACAGGACGCAAGTTTTAGGACAGAATCGAAAAACACCTATACCACTACAACCAAATTTGAACACCGACAATATTAATATTCAATCATCCTCCGCTAATCACCTCCTAACTTCGGGACACACAAATTTTGATATTGGAGAACATGTGAACTTTCCTCATTACTGCCCAAAAGTACCAGGATTGAACTTCCACAGATGTGGATGACCTTATCATATGGAAGAGAGCAAAAAAAGAAATCCAATGCAATGATCAACTCAAAGCAGCAAAATATTGACATTGGCCCTTTTAGCTCCAAGTCACAGATTTATGGTGACCATTCGATAGTGTTTTTTCACGTATCCTTTTATTATCAATCTTTTCATCTTTAACATTTTCGTAGACTATTTGTATTCGTGCTGATGATGGAAATATAAACTTCCAAAATGTATACACATTGGAAATAAAGTAATCTTACAACCTACACAGATAGATATTGTTTTCGTGGAGATTGACTTGGTGGATTGACTATTTTAATAGTCATTAGTCAATCAAATCTACTATCTGTCATAGCATGTTCGCCAACATTACACTGTGAAGACTGAAATTAGATTTCATAGTAAAAATCATCGAGGCCATGTAATGGCTACTGCATTTAATGTTCCATATCAAATGCATTCTACAAATCCGTGACCTAAATTTCCATTAAGTTCTAAACTTCATTCATAAAATACACTATTTTCTCCCCAATTGATCAATAACACAATATAACGTCCAGCAATAAAAAAAAATACGTTTCCATTCCCAAATCTTCAAAGCCATCCCTGGAAAGCTCCAGTGGCACATTTCCCTGTCTGGCCCCACATCAATCTTCATACAGCCGACAATAAAGATTTATCCCAGATCCGCCAAACCCATCCACCAGGAGAGAAACTTGAAACATCAATTTTCATAAACATCGCCACCACGGGTAACAAAGTCGAAATACTAATTGTTAACGGCCGTTTATGGAAAGTTGGCAAGCTTGAAAATTGTGCGGTCGATTATGTTCCCAGAGAATTGGGCCGACCCTCAGGGAATACTCTGGCCCTTCGGTTATTGTGCGATCTAACTATGCTCACGAAGTGAATGGTCCTAATTGCTGAATTTCGGTTAATATTTCGAATTGGTGGCAAAGCGTGAATAATTGGGAGTTGCTGAATCGGGACACTTGGTATGAAAGAAAGTTCATGACCTTCACCTATTCACGCATGTACATGAGTCAAGGTTGTCTGGCACTACGAAATGAAAATCAATCATGTATTTACCCAAAGACTATTGATAGATTAATTGGAGCATAGAGGATTGATCTGCAAATTGAAAAATGCAATATTCAGTAACTATTTCCTTCTCTTCAAATCCTACTTTTCAAATAGGCACTTCTCTGTAAAATATAATGACCAGCAGTCTATTATCTGTCCTATCAACTCTGGTGTTCGACAGGGTAGTGTTTTCGGGCCGCTTCCAACCCTATATTGCCGACATACCTGAAATTAATCATAGCGATACTTGCTGTTGATGAAGATCCAGTAAGAGCATCTCAAAATCTGCAATACCACGAATAAAATTAATCCAATTAACGTTCACTGCCCACATGTAAGAATGGATAACGTACGAATACCTATAGCAACAGAAGCACAATACCTTGGCCCCCATCTTGACCAATGTCTCACTCGGAAAACCACATCCAAACTAAGAGAAAACTTGATTTTGAGTTACAGTAAATGTACTGGCTCCTGGCTCGACAATCATACCTGTACCACCACAACAAAATCCTGCTATACAAAACTATGCTTGAGAAACTTACTTGGATTAATGGACTTCATCTATTAGGCTGTACCAGATATCACGAAACTTAGTTAGTACTGGATCTATTCAATAATGGTTCCGCGCGCAAAAAACTTGATATAACCTGGTCTCAGGATCTGCTTCAAAACAAAAATAATGTAGAAACATCATTGTATGTTTCCCATCCATGCGCATGATTTTCAAAACATTCACATGATATTAAAGAAATCCTTGTCCATGCCCACTCAATTCATATTGGTTCAACCATTTTGTCACTTCTTTGAATATATTTTTTCGAGAAAAACAGCCGTTTGTAACATTTAGCCACATCCACAAGTACACTGAGTGAAATGAAATCTCGATTAATTTATTTTCTCCTTCTCACATTTTTTTACATGGATTTTTATTCAGTTTACTACAATTTATTTGGAAGTTATTGAAAGAAATCACAGCCACAGTTGGCTTTGCGTCTCATATGTTATTCTTATTGGTCTGTTCTTCATCACCGATATTGTGTGGAAGTGGAGGTTGATATAATTTGAAAATTCATGGAGACCACAAATGAATTTGTGCACCTGTCTGATTGAAATTTGTTATTGCTATAGATCTTTTCTTCATCAATGATACCTCGTTAGAATCTGCCAGGCAGTCAAAGGGGGTGAAATGGGGGTTGATACATCTGAAAATCACAGAAGCCACAAATAGTTTTGTGCACATTCCTGCTTGAATTATATTATTGTTATCGGTCTTTTTTTCATCATTGATATGTCGCCAGAATTTGCCAGACTGTCAAAGGGGGTGAGAATGGGGATTTGTACACCTTTCTGCTTGGAATATGTTATTGTTATGGGTCCTTTCTTCCAAGCAGAAATGTGTACTAATTCATTCTCAGTGAATTTTTTCGAATTATATCAACCCCCATTTCACCCCCTTGTGCGGCCTGGCAAATTCTGGCACCATATCAATGATGAAGAAAAGACCAATAACATATGAGAAGCAGAAAAGTATACAAAGCCATTTGTGAACTTTTTTTATAACTTCACTAACGTTCCAGTCTCTCAAATCGAACTTATTCATCAGTCTGATCAAATTTTCACTCTTCAATTGAAACTGGAAATCTCAATGTATTCACGCCCGTAACTGAATGAAAATCTGTGCGAAAAAACGGAAAAGGAGAAAATAAAATGTTCGAGATTTTATTTTTCTCAGTGTACTTGTGGATGTGGCTAACTCCACACCCGTCCATTTGTACCAATTTTTAAATGCATCATGTGACCAAAAACAGTCAGGAAAATCCACTATATTGCCAAAAACAGTAATATTATACGTTGGTAGATTGGTTGTTTTTTGTTACGGAAAGTAGGTAACAACACTGAAAGATATATTTCACTAGATTCATCTTGTTCTATAGGTTTTCTGTTGCAATCGTGGATAACTTCAATATAAGGTCCGTCTCGTTAAATAAAAGGAGTAGTCCTCAGAATGTTTAATAAAAAGGCATTTGTACAATTTTCCAATATTGGTGAGAAAATAAACATTTAAGATTTTGTCCAAATATTTCATTAGCCACCATTTGGAGGTCATCTTCAAACTTTCATGAGATTCATTGAAGATTGGGAGGACATTCAATTTCAATAATAACTGAAATTAATTATTAAATTATAATAAAAATCAGGAAAATGATGTTTCAACCAAAATTTATCTTTCTCAGCTTCCATTTACATGGTACTAACGTACTAACAATAAAAGTGTTCACTGTTCCACGTTTCTCTGTCAAATTATGTTTTTAAATAATTAAATTACACTATATTTCGAATGATATCGTATTGATTTGTTGAAAATATAAACAGGATGTTCATAAAATCAGATGTGGAATCATCTGCGACTGAAAGATAAACTTTAGTCACTATCTTCCATCGTCAAGATAACCTCTTGTGGGGTATTCATGTTGAAAAGGGAAACATTCTCAATTGAATATTGATAGAAAGATTTTTCTGTGAATTGAAAAATCCACGATTAAAATGGAGTTATTTTTTGTGAATGTCTAACAGAAAACAACTACTTCCCCGGCTAAAGTCACGCTGGACATTGAACTACATCTGATAGATATTCTGGAAAGGCCCTAACTCAAAAGGAAAAATCTTAAATTGAAAATTTGCATTTTCATTCAGATAGTTATTTGATGTTCTATTCCAGTCTTAATTAAGAACTCATAAAGATGAATGAGGCAAAGAAGAATGTTTTCCAAAAGAGAGTACTCACCAGAAATCATTCGTAACATTGACGCAGGAGAGACATCGCATTCACTAGGTCTTCAATACATTTTTGTCGACGAAAATCTATTTCACGCTTCCACGATCATCAGGAAGACCGAAAGAAATGGGAAACACATTTTCAAGAAGCAATCTCACTTTGCAAAGATGGAAAAAGTTAGAATCATTTCTTTTGGAGAGACACTTTGAAATTAGTGTTATCTGACATTAAAACCTGTCATGGGGTATGATAGATTGATTTGTTGAAAATATAAACAGGATGTTCATAAAATCAGATGTGGAATCATCTGCGACTGAAAGATAAACTTTAGTCACTATCTTCCATCGTCAAGATAACCTCTTGTGGGGTATTCATGTTGAAAAGGGAAACATTCTCAATTGAATATTGATAGAAAGATTTTTCTGTGAATTGAAAAATCCACGATTAAAATGAAGTTATTTTTTGTGAATGTCTAACAGAAAACAACTACTTCCCCGGCTAAAGCCACGCTGGACATTGAACTACATCTGATAGATATTCTGAAAAAGCCCTAACTCAAAAGAAAAAATCTGAAATTGAAAATTTGCATTTTCATTCAGATAGTTATTTGATTTTCTATTCCAGTCTTAATTGAGAACTCATAAAGATGAATGAGGCAAAGAAGAATGTTTTCCAAAAGAGAGTACTCACCAGAAATCATTCGTAACATTGACGCAGGAGAGACATCGCATTCACTAGGTCTTCAATACATTTTTGTCGACGAAAATCTATTTCACGCTTCCACGATCATCAGGAAGACCGAAGAAATGGGAAACACATTTTCAAAGCAATCTCACTTTGCAAAGATGGAAAAAGTTAGAATCATTTCTTTTGGAGAGACACTTTGAAATTAGTGTTATCTGACATTAAAACCTGTCATGGGGTATGATAGATTGATTTGTTGAAAATATAAACAGGATGTTCATAAAATCAGATGTGGAATCATCTGCGACTGAAAGATAAACTTTAGTCACTATCTTCCATCGTCAAGATAACCTCTTGTGGGGTATTCATGTTGAAATGGGAAACATTCTCAATTGAATATTGATAGAAAGATTTTTCTGTGAATTGAAAAATCCACGATTAAAATGAAGTTATTTTTGTGAAGCTAACAGAAAACCCCCGGTAAACCCTTAATCTAGATATTCTGAAAAAGCCCTAACTCAAAAGAAAAAATCTGAAATTGAAAATTTGCATTTTCATTCAGATAGTTATTTGATTTTCTATTCCAGTCTTAATTGAGAACTCATAAAGATGAATGAGGCAAAGAAGAATGTTTTCCAAAAGAGAGTACTCACCAGAAATCATTCGTAACATTGACGCAGGAGAGACATCGCATTCACTAGGTCTTCAATACATTTTTGTCGACGAAAATCTATTTCACGCTTCCACGATCATCAGGAAGACCGAAAGAAATGGGAAACACATTTTCAAGAAGCAATCTCACTTTGCAAAGATGGAAAAAGTTAGAATCATTTCTTTTGGAGAGACACTTTGAAATTAGTGTTATCTGACATTAAAACCTGTCATGGGGTATGATAGATTGATTTGTTGAAAATATAAACAGGATGTTCATAAAATCAGATGTGGAATCATCTGCGACTGAAAGATAAACTTTAGTCACTATCTTCCATCGTCAAGATAACCTCTTGTGGGGTATTCATGTTGAAATGGGAAACATTCTCAATTGAATATTGATAGAAAGATTTTTCTGTGAATTGAAAAATCCACGATTAAAATGAAGTAGTTGTTTTCTGTTAGACATTCACAAAAAATAACTTCATTTTAATCGTGGATTTTTCAATTCACAGAAAAATCTTTCTATCAATATTCAATTGAGAATGTTTCCCTTTTCGATATCGTATTGATATGGATCAGGACATATCTAACAGAACTCTCCCGCCATCTTGACCACACCGTCTTTAATTTCTCGATTTTGAAGAAAAACTCCTGATCTACCTATTACCAGAAAACACCCATAAACGTCTGCCATTGTGAACTCTCGAATTTAGCCATGAGCCCTCTACAATATGTTGGCGTCGCCATACTGATTTCTGAAATTCCGGCCAAAATGCATAACCAGTGAACTGAAAAAATATTGAGTTACTGATTTTGGCGCGATAAAAAGCAAAATTTTTGATATGCAAACTCCACAATCATTTTCGTATTTAACTTGACTATAAATTAACTTGAATTTGCACTACGAATGAACATAAATAAAAGCTCACAGGAAGTTGGGTGTGGATTCCTCCGGGGCTGACACCATGCTAACTCTGGGGAATTTTTAATATATCTCATTTTACATTCACTTCATTCTCTGACAGCTGACAAACCGTATCTTAGACACCATGAACACCCATTCAAAAGTGATGTTCATTTATCAATATTATTTGCAACAAACTGAATTCAGTTCCGTTTTCCGTTGTTCCAGGTGCTGACAGGAAACAGCAACACTTACCTAGAGGTTAAACAAAGGCTGGAATTGCCGTTTGTCGCCAGTAAAGTACGTTTCATCCCTTACAGCGAACATCCGAGGACCGTTTGTATGAGAGTCGAGTTGTATGGCTGTCCTTGGGAACGTAAGTACACTTATAATGAACAATATTGAAATGTTAACCAATGGCGTAGATGCAGAGGGGTAATTAGACTCCCCTAGACATCAAAGATTCATCATGCTAAAGGGAAAAAATAATCTGTTTGCGCGCAATCCTGTATTTTATAAGACGGTTTTGCTTGATTCATGATCTTTTGCTCCCAGGTTAGGTAGGTATAATAGTTAAAAAAAATACTGAGGTGCTATTGATGAGTTATGATGGATAGAAATACTGGACTGAACAGTAAAGAGACAGAGAGAGAGAATATACTTTATTGTCATAAGAGTAATCTTGTGGACAAAGTTTCACTTAATCTATAACGCAGCCTATATCTAAGAACAAAATGCATTTAAAATAATCAATTTTCACTTAATACATGAAGTCAGCTTGTATATATAAAAACATATAAGTCGTACAAAATACTGGTAAAAATAAACAAGTTTGTCTAAACCCATAAAGGTAATTCGTATAAATATAAAAATAAATAAAATATATGTCACATTGGAATATACCCCAAATAAAATGTAAAATCACAGCATTGATTGGTTTTTTAAAAATTATCATTATAAAATTCTTGTATATTATAATATGGTCTATCACTTAAAAAACATTTCACAGCCTTCCTGAAGCATTGTAAAGATTTTATTTCTGTTACATTCTTTGGCAAATGGTTGAACATTTAACAACCATTATAGACAATGGAATCCTTTATGACTGATGTCATTGGTATTGGCAACTTAATGTTGTTGGATTGCCTTGTCACATAATGGGTTGGTGAGGATTGAAATTTGTTCATATATTTTTTAATTAAACATAGTGTTTCCATTATAAAGATAGAAATCACTGTTAGAATTCCATGAGTGGTAAATAGTAATCTACAACAGTCTCTACGTTTTGATTTGCACATATATCTTACGGCTCGTTTTTGCAAAATTAAAATATTTTGTAGTAGATAACCACTACATACGCCCCAAAATGAAATTCCATATCTTAGGTGAGATTCCACCAGAGAAAAATAAACAGTTTTAGCTGCTGTTAAACCAAGTTCATTTGCGACTACTCTGACTGCATAACAACCAGAAGACACTTTGTTACACAAGGCATAAATATGGTCTTCAAATTTTAGTTTTCTATCGATATGTACTCCTAAAAATGTTAAGCTACTTTTGTTCTCAATGATGTCATTCCCAATGGGTATATTGTCAAGTTCACATCTGAAAGTTACTATATTAGTTTTCGAAATATTTAGAAAATTTAATTTTTTTATTTTTAAATCTTTTATCCTTTAAAAATGATAGTATCGTCTGCAAATAGTGTGAATTTTCCTGCGATATTTATACTTGTCAAATCGTTGACGTAGATGAGGAACAATGTTGGCCCTAGTATTGAACCTTGAGGCACACCATGTTTAATAATAGGAAAATATAAATGTTTCTCAAATATGTCACACTGATAATTACTAAAACATCAACAACTGTATCAAATTATCAGGATATATATGCAGAGGTGCCATGATACAATGAAATATATACTGAATGTATTATTTCAACAGCTATAATTATCATAATAATCCGCATGTATCGAAGGAGAAATATAAGCGCCTTTTCAGATACGTTGTTGGTTAGTTAGATGTATATTTCAATAAAAATATTTCCATTCAAAAATGAGTATTGGAAAATCACCGGTCAAATAGTTCGACGATCAAAAGTCAAAATTCAAATTTCACTGGGCATTTTAGTAGTTATACCACCCAAAAAAACAATATCAATCGAATTTGACTGAATATAAAATGGATGCATATGATAAATTCATTTGTCAATCTGGCAGGTTCGTGACATCTGGATCTTGTCAATTTTGAAAGAAATAATTCAAGAAAAAAATCACACCATACCAGCTAGTTTATGATTATTTCCGCACAGTTGCTGAAAATTTGATTAGGGAAATTCAAAATAACTTCTGTGATCCAATAGATTTTTCAAAGGATTGTCTAGACTCTGTTCATTTTTCTTTTTGAATCCTGTAAAGAGTTTTGAAGTAGTACGCAACTTGAAGAATTCAAGAGGTACATTCTCAATTGAATATTGAACGATGGAAGATAGTGACTAAAGTTTATCCTTCAATCGCAGATGATCCCACATCTGATTTTATGAACATCCTGTTCACATTTTCAGACAAATCAATCAAGAGGTACTATTGTACATGGGATGAACAGAGAACTTCCGAAACAAATTCCAGACTTGATAATCGATCTTTTGGTTTGGGCTTTTCTGTCACTCTTTTTACATCCTCATGAAGACCTTCCAATGAATATCTGAGAAATTCCTGAGCATCCTGTTGAGCGTATCCCATGAATTCAGAAGTAAAGGCAGTAAAACCCAGGCGGTTTTCAAAATTGTTTCCAATATAGTCGGGGGTCTTGAAGAAGGCATGGAGGTTGCTGTAGCTTTATGTGAGTTTTCTATGCTGCTCTCATTGAAAAATCACGCTTTTATGGTGTAAAAGACGTACCGATCTGATTCAGTCATACACATGCAACAAAAAAAAATTTCTTTTTTACAAAAAATTAAACCGACGAAGAAAGCAACTGAAAAGCAAAAAATAAAATAAACCTTCTTAGTCTAAATGATAATTGAGCTCCTAAACTAATGTTAGTAACTGATTTTGAGTCGGCGCCAAACAAACAATTATCGAAGATCATTATCTATGAAAGAAGTCATCAAAACGCAGCCGTGCATCTCGCTGCCATCATTTTACGCTTCACCTAATTCAATTGCTAGTTTGTTTGGCGCCGACTCAAAATCAGTTACTTATGTTTAACTCATTATCATTGACTAGAATTTATTATAGCTTTCAAATTTTCGTCGTTTAATCTTAAAAGTTTATTTTACTTTTCAGTTCCGTATTTCGTCGGTTTAATTTTTTGTTAAAATGTTTTTATTTTTCAATTTTTTGTGGCTAAAATCTACCAATTACTACCTACTTGTTTTTTGATTACTTCCAAAATACTTACTTACCCACCTTACTTCAACTATTACCAGTTGAATAATATGATTATCTACTTTTACTATTTGTTGTAATATAAATTATTTTCGTTGTTCTGGTTAGTTTATTTCAATACTTTGTATATCATTCCATCCTCTCATGAAATATACTGATTTTGACGGAACAAGAATAATGTCAGTAGCGATCTGTCATTGTCAACTACGTATGTGTGTGCTAATGTTCACTAGTGAAAAATCAAGTATCCCCTATTTTGCTACCCGTATGGGTGGCTAATTCCTTTCGAAATCCAAATATAAGGTATACCCTATCTATTAAAAAAAGAATCATCCAAATCGAAGAACCCAGTACAAAGTTATGCCTGATAGAATCGGTTAACGGACCAGAATTCAGAGGGTGAGTGATCAATATCCTTCATTTCGCTACCCTTAGGGGTGGATTTCATCTTTTAAATTCAAATGGGATCCAAGTCGAAGTACACACTATCCACTGAGAGAAGAATTATCGGAATCGGACGCCTCAGTAAAATGTTATGCGTAATCATACATAAAAAATATGATGGAAAAACATAAAATATACGGGTCGAATAGAGAACCTCCTCCTTTTTGGTTTCGTCGGTTAAAAAGGGGCTACAACACCATTTCTTGGACCTGAACACTTTTGCGGAATAAGTACCAGCACAATACTTGAAGAACTTGAGAAAATAGCCCAATACTGGATGGAATCACAAGGAATGATGCAGGCCAAGATACTACTGGGAAACTACATCCAGAAGAGATCAAATGACTCCACCAATAAGTGTAGAAACAAGCTCAGAATACTAACGGAAATTTTGACAGGGTACTGCCGGTTGAGGGGGCACCTTAAGAAACTCGGATTAGTAGAAGAAGAAGAATGCATATTTTGCGAGGAAGAGGACGAAACCTCCATCCACATTCTCTCTGAATGTACGTCCCTGCAAAATCCGAGGGCACGATACCTCGGAGAACATCATATAGAAGAGGAAGATCTACCTAACCTGAAGCCATCCGACTTCCTGAACTTTTTAAAAGCCATACGACTGGAGGAACTGCTCTAATCTTGAACGGCTGGGCAGCAGAAGGGGACACAATAGATCTGATAGGTCGCAGTGTATTGACACCAAACAGAAAACCATACACATGCCACAGAAAATACATAGTTTATATAGACGAATCAGGTACTGACTTTCAAAAAATTCCACATGGAGTACCTCAAGGATCCGTTCTGGGACCTCCATTATTTACGCGACTGATCTGATTCATTTGCTGTCAGAATAAATGTGTGGCTTATGCTGATGACACAACTTTGTTGAATATTGCTTCGGATGCAGAAAGTATCTACATTACTATGGCAGATTCTCTCGATGAATCACAAAATTGGTGCCAACAACCTCAAATTGAATAACGAGAAAACTTCATGTGATCTTTCTTTACTGCTTTCATTGAAAATTCACGCTATCATGGTGTAAGAGATGTACCACTCGATCTGATTCAGTCATAGACATGCAACATGAAATACGCAGTTTATATAGACGAATCACGTTCTAACTTCAAATAAATTCCATATGGATCACCTCAAGAATACGTTCTGGGATCTCCATTATTTACGCGGATGATCTGATTCATTTTATGTGTCAGAATAAATGTGTGGCTTATGCTGATGACACAACTTTTTTTAATACAGCTTCGGATGCAGAAAGTATCTACATTACTATGGCAGATTCCCTCGCTGAATCACTAAATTGGTGCCAACAACCTCAAATTAAATAACGAGAAAACTTCATGTGATCTTTCTTCATTGCTTCCATTGAAAATTCACGCTATTATGGTGTGAGAGATGTACCACTCGATCTGATTCAGTCATACACATGCAACATGAAATACGCAGTTTATATAGACGAATCACGTTCTAACTTCAAATAAATTCCATATGGATCACCTCAAGAATACGTTCTGGGATCTCCATTATTTACGCGGATGATCTGATTCATTTTATGTGTCAGAATAAATGTGTGGCTTATGCTGATGACACAACTTTTTTTAATACAGCTTCGGATGCAGAAAGTATCTACATTACCATGGCAGATTCCCTCGCTGAATCACTAAATTGGTGCCAACAACCTCAAATTAAATAACGAGAAAACTTCATGTGATCTTTCTTCATTGCTTCCATTGAAAATTCACGCTATTATGGTGTGAGAGATGTACCACTCGATCTGATTCAGTCATACACATGCAACATGAAATACGCAGTTTATATAGACGAATCACGTTCCGACTTCAAATAAATTCCATATGGAGTACCTCAAGAATACGTTCTGAGATCTCCATTATTTACGCGGATGATCTGATTCATTTTATGTGTCAGAATAAATGTGTGGCTTATGCTGATGACACAACTTTTTTTAATACAGCTTCGGATGCAGAAAGTATCTACATTACTATGGCAGATTCCCTCGCTGAATCACTAAATTGGTGCCAACAACCTCAAATTAAATAAAAAAATCTGATTCAGTCTACACATGCAACATGAAATACGCAGTTTATATGACGAATCACGTTCCGATTCAAAAAATTCCATATGGAGTACCTCAAGAATACGTTCTGGGATCTCCATTATTTACGCGGATGATCTGATTCATTTTATGTGTCAGAATAAATGTGTGGCTTATGCTGATGACACAACTTTTTTCAATACTGCTTCGGATGCAGAAAGTATCTACATTACTATGGCAGATTCCCTCAATGAATCACAAAATTGGTGCCAACAACCTCAAATTGAATAACGAGAAAACTTCATGTGATTTTTCTTCACTGCTTTCATTGAAAATTCACGCTATTATGGTGTAAGAGATGTACCACTCGATCTGATTCAGTCATACACATGCAACATGAAATACGCAGTGTATATAGACGAATCACGTTCTGACTTCAAATAAATTCCACATGGAGTACCTCAAGAATACGTTCTGGGATCTCCAGTATTCACGCGAATGATCTAATTCATTTCATGTGTCAGAATAAATGTGTGGCTTATGCTGATGACACAACTTTGTTGAACACTGCTTCGGATGCAGAAAGTATCTATATCACTATGGCAGATTCTCTCAATGAATCACAAAATTGGTGCCAACAACCTCAAATTAAACAACGAGGAAACCCAAGAACTCGTGTTTTGTAACAAAAATGCAAGTAATGGCAGAAATGTTGAACTTCTTTGCCTGGTATTGATCTTTCATAAATTATCAACTTCGATATATTTCTTAAGTAACATGAAAAATGATTCTTGTCATGTCATTTGGGTTTTCAAAATGCAAAAAGGAGACAGGGACTACTGTCAACAAATTCCCAGGGTTCTTTTCATCATGCATGTTCCTTCTCTATTTATATATGCCACAATGTTGGAGATACGCAAGAACAAACGAGCATTTTTTGCAAACTCTGATTTTCATGAAAACCAAACCCGCGGAGCAAACCATTCGAGGCCTTCTTGTCTCAGACTGAACAAAACACAAATGAATTCGCTGGATGTCAGACCAAAGTCTTCTTCTTCTTGCCCCAAAAGTACAGGAATCCGAATTTGGACTGTTTCAAATCTAAATTCAAACATTGTTTTTATTCCATCAACGAATACCTGAGTACGCCTGTATGTGTCTTCAATATTTCTTAGTGATAATCTGTGTTTTTTTTTCAAATACTTCGATGTTTTTTTATGTATTTGTTGTTTATGCTACTTTTGCTATTCTACTTTTGAATATTTTTAACTACATTTTAATATTCGAATGACTTGCCAAAAACACATTTCAAATACATTTATGTATCTATCTATTATTTGTATAGGACAGGATCTCCTTTTCTGAACATGATTCAGAAACGAAACTATTTTTTTGTATAATCCATTTGATATTCAAAATGCATAATGTTAAAACATTTCTATTGAAAACTTGTATGCAGTGTTCGCTTTCGAGCGATAATTAATGTGCTAGGAAAGATCTGCAAACCCCAAAGAGACATTAAATTCACATGTGGAACCTAGTATTAACCGCCTTGCTATTATCACAAAAGCATCTGCGTTTGATGATGTTACCTTGCGGTCTATTGTACAAACACCAAGAAGCTTTAATCAGTTGATGAGTGAATGCTCCAATGCTCTGCTGAATCGCGGAACAATTTGCTCAAATGGCCTACTATATCCCAAGTCATGATGAACGATTCGGCAACGTCGCATTGGTTCAAGTACCTGGAAATTGTATATCTTCAATATTTCTTCGAATATAACATAATAGTAATGTCTCTTTGCACACTTAGGTGTGTATTGTCATAAAGCTGGTGTAATGTAAAATGAAAAATGTTGTAATTGTTATTGTATACATCCCGTTAAAATTCATCATTAAATCTGTATATCCAGAAAAAAAAACTTTGGAATAAAGTACCATTTCGTTAGTTTATTACTCAAACTATCTATAGAAGAAAATAATACACTTTCCTCCCATGTTTTACAAGTATAGCTTTCGAATACAAACAGGAGATATTTCTATCAACTGCACTGCTTTCACGAAGTTTTCCGATTATTCCGCACGTTTTCGAAAAAATTTGAATTTCCAAATGTATTCTTCTCACCATAGGATAACAATTGAAGTTTATTTTGTTGGAAAATGTCTCACCAGAATATACGAAGCCAACCCTTCCTATAAACAGGCACATCCCTAAATCGACATCCACAACAATGTACAAAAGTATAATACATATTGCGAGATAGCTCAGTATGGGTTTTATCTTGAAAAATAATGACAAAGAATTTGCAACTAAATCCTAATTCAATTAAATGGTTTGTTTGAGTTTTTTTAAAGGAACTAATTGTAATATTAATTTTATTTAATGGACGAGAATGATAAACGCGCACCACCGGTAATTTTGCGAGCCTACTACTCCATTTGAGATGAAACTTGCCTAATCAGAAAACAACACATACCTACTTTGAAAACTGTCTACATTCTTCTATCTCTCTTTGTACCTACGCGCAGAATTCAAATCTCACCTCACCTCAATATATGGGTAGTTTGCAGTAGACTTTTCATTACAAGCTTTTATTTAGTTTCACTTGTCTCGATGTCTGTCTGTGGGTTTGTAAGTTGAATTTGACCCACTGCTAGTTGTCCGATTAACGTGAAATTTGGCAGGTGTTCATAATTCCGATGAGAAAAAACAAAATGGCGGCTCCAAGTCACGAATTCTGTGATTATGGTTCGATTCTATTCAAAATTGGTGTGTGGGGGTTTTAGGGGACAGATATCACGAAATTTCTGTCATAAATTCAAGATGATGGCTCCAATATGGCCAATCATGACGTTTCTGTCAAAATTCATTAATTCAAAATGGCGGCTCCAAGATAGCGACGTGTTTTGTTATTATGGTCCGATTCCATTCAAAATTGGTATGTGGGTGTTTTTGGGGTCGGAGATTATCAATTTTGGTCAGAATTCAATAAGATGACGGATTTCATGAACGACGAAAAATAATTTAATAAAAATGGTAAACAAAATTAAGACAAGCTTTTATAAAAATTCACCAAAGTGGAAAAATAATTTTATTAATTGTTTGACCTAGGTTATTCTGTGAGTAGGAAATTCAAAAGCTCGCTGCGAATATAAAATAAATATCCCTCTCAATTCTTTCAAAATCATTTTTGCTCATGGGTATGTGGAAAAATAAATTCGGATTTTTTTTTTCGTTCCAATCGTTGCATTTTCCGAATTTTAAATTTCTCTGTTCAGGAGATATTTTATTTTGAGCCGAACCATGTTTTTTTGAAAATCTTTTGGAAAACACTCTTGAAATTTTTTCATCAGTAGTTTTGATAAGATTGGAATCTACTATATTCTTCTTAGAATTTTGAATGAATCATCGATTGCACCGATTCAATTAATGTTTTTTGCAATGTTTTATGTGCTATTGATTTCAGAGAGACTTTCTTTCGGATTTTTCTGCAGGGAATTTGAAATGGAATAGTTTTCTACATTTTTCGATCATTCTACTAATCTTCGAGAACTTAGTTTGCTTCCAATTTTCAAATTTTCCTTTTTTTTCTCATGGCTATAGGGAAAAATTCAATATGAATTTCAAATTACTCTGTTCAGGAGATATTTCATTTTGAGCTATGTTTTTCTGAAAAAAGGCATACATTAACTTGCCCGAAGAAATCATGTCAGCCGCTCCTCATTCAGAAAAACAATCATCTAATTGAAAATATATACCGGGTGACAATGGGACTAGGGCCATATCCTTCACTCATCAACCGATTTGAATGAAATTTTGTACATAGATATAAGACACAATTTCGAATTGACAGACATGAAAACAAAATGGCCGATTTCCGGTTTCGCAAGAATATCCACCCTGTATATATGATGTTTTTCGGATTCTACGGCTAAAATTACATACGACAGTGTTGCCAAATTTTTATTTTACAATTGAAAAAAAAATAATTTCTCAATAATTTTTTTTAGCTTAGAAGGCCTTGATCAGGTTGAAATCTATACTAATTTACATCAATAACTCATAGTAATAGTCATTTCATCGATAAGATCAATAACAAATCCTACAACAGAAATTGAAATGTTCTGTCATTCGATAGAAAATTCAATTACCAATTCAGCGATATACATCATGTACCACTTTCTTTTTGTTCAAAACCTAGAGAGCCATCTAACAGAATGAAATCAATCTGAAAAAATTGGTAGGTAACATGACATCTATTCATTCTTTCAAACTTTACTGCAGAATGGTAACAACGAATTACCAAAAATAATTGACTTGACAATATTTAATGATCATAAATCCATTACAGAAAAGATAACTTCAATATAATCAAACTGAAACAGTGAAAGATTCATCGTACAAATTATTACTCACAATACCATTATCCTGTTTTCAATAGTTTCACAACCATCGAAAAGTCATTTTATTTATTAATGACCAATGATATGTTCGAAGTGTTGCCCGTTTTCACTAACACATAGACTAGTTCTATTTATTGAACACCTCATCACATTTATCAATTCGTGAGCAGGAATTTCCTGGAATGCGCGCTCAACTTTATCACTCAAGTTAGTCTCCTCGAGTATACTTTGGATTTTATGTGACCTTATGAATAAAAATCAATAGGGGTTAAATCGGGCGATCTGGCTGGTCATCTGATTGGACCATTTGTTCCAATCCATCTCTGCCCATAGGTATCACTGGGATATTGCCGAACAATATTAGCATTATGTGGTCCTGCACCATCCTGCTGAAAAAAACATATTTTCCCTGATGTTCTCAGGTGAATCGTTGGTATTATTTTGGATATCGTTCTCCAAGAATTGTAGATATCTTTGGCCCTACAAAGGCCCGTCAAAAAGGATTGGTCCAAAGATTTTCGTCCCTATGATTCCCATCCAGACGTTGAATCCAAATCTCTCTTGAAAATTACCAGCAACCTAGGATATTTTTGCTGGTGCAAAAAGTATTTATAGGAGCGATATTTATGATTTTTCAAGACTTTTCTGGCACTCGCCCTACTGATCCCACATTCAATTTCCAATTCTTGCACTGAGGCAGATGGAGAAAAATAAACATATGCTAAAACATTAGTTTCTGCTTCTTCACTGACGATGAAGTGGATGTGGTTTTGATCAGATGGTTCTTTCCTTAGCGTCATTTCCAATTTCCTGAAATAAGTCCTCGATGGGTGCCGTCTTAACAGATAACGAACAGCGTATAGCATACTAGCATTGACAGCGTTCTTCTGACGTTTCGAGCATAACCATTATTATTTTCCATTTCAGAAAAACTTTTCACAAACGAAACGCGAGGACAAGTAAAATTGGTATTTAACTTTTGACATGAGATTAATCACCTACTGTTTTCCATGATTCCACGGCTACCTTTCATTTCATCAAACCTAATCGGATAACTCATTGGAATTTGTGAGCATCGTATAAAATATTGTACAAATTCAATAATTGATCATTTTTAGTTTTGAACAAAAAGAAAGTGGTACACAATGTATATCGTTGAATTGGTAATTAAATTATCTATCGAATGGCAAGATGGCCCTCGGTAGGTACCGTTTGAAGAAAACAATTTTTTCGTTAAAAATGCATTCAGAAGATGTCAATTCCTGCTGTAGAATTTGTTATTGATCTTTTCGATGAAATTACTATTCAAGCAGCATTATAGTGACAGAAACTGATACTGCAACTTAGACTTGGTGGTTATCACGTAATCACCACTAGATCTACCACTATACAGTGAGAATAACTAAAATTTTATATGTGTATGGTTGTAGTCACGTAATTCCCATCTATGGTAGCCACTCCACAGTTCTATAACTTATTAGTGTCATTTGAGGTGTCTGAAACAGTATGGCCACTGAGCAAATCACTTCAAAGATTTTCAAACTTAAAAGTGGAAAATAACCGTTGCGGTAACCATTCTGTACTACTTAAATATCACTTAGAAGTCACAGTCACTTTCAAGAGAGTATGATAGTTTCGGTGACGTTTTGGTAACTTCCATAAAGCCTTCGATGTGGCAGGCACCTGATTGTGATATGTGGTGATGGTTGCCACGTTCTTGCTATCTCCATAAGTGATAACCTTCAAAATTCACCATTCCGCGCGATGACGAAAGCTAACCTAAGTTTTTCCAAATTATTTTATTGGGGTTTACAGAAAGTTTGTTTACCTGTTACGTGAAACATGAATGATTTTATTCAATATGAAATGGGTTATGCGTTTTCAATAGACAATTTCCCTTGATTCTGAAGTGACCGTGGATTGGTCCGTGCGATGACGAAAACTAACCTAACTTTTCTCAAATTATTTCATTGTGGCTCACAAAAAGTTCGTTTCATCTGTTACGTGAACTGTGAATGATATACATTCAATATGAAATGGGTTATGCATTAATAGACAATTTGAATAGATCGGATCTCTGACTTGTGCTCCTGCTTGATATTTGTACTTTAATTGTTAATTCTGTTTGCATAACTGCCATCGTTTTCATTACTTGTTAATTGATACTTGATAATTGTTGATTGGAGCTGCACAAATCCACTATACTTGCTACATGTCCTTTTTTAACAATTAATGAATATGTACCCGCAATTTCGAGGTTAAAACTTTGAAGTGGCAGGTTATAATAGCCCGACGTGTTTGCCCCTTTCAAGGGTATAAGACCTATTGAAATTTTGAGGTTATAACTTTGAAGTGGTGAGTCATGGGCCTGCGACATGGGTGCCACTTTCCAGTGGTGGAAAAGTTAAAAGTGTAGTTCCACTGGGCACTTTATGATGGGAGGATCTTCAGAGTGGTATATTTACACTTTCTGCCACTTTAAAGTTATTTTCTGTAAAAGCCGCCATATTTACAGGAATATGCTGGGTCGCCATTATTAGAGAAATGATCGAAATATTCAATAAAGATTTATTTGTCATCAGCACTGCATCAAACGTAGTAATTTGTTACGTAAGTATTTGTTTCGACTAACCAAGATTGATAAAACAATGTTTGAGGGATTCAAGTACATAATTTCAGAGGCGAGTTATTTTCAAAATTATAATGTTTTCCTTAAATAAAGTGTATTCAGATGGCGCTTGCTCACAATCGAGCTACAACACCCATATTTCACATAAAACTTTGAATCTTTTCAATTTTATCTCGATCAGAAGTATCCAAATTCAATATACTTACTTACGCGTTTGTATGTTTATATGTTAAAGTAGATCGGAGGTCAGAAATTTATCAGGCAAAATGGAAGAATGAGGAACATTTATCACAAAAATATGTTGCTGAACAGAGATCGAGCTACATATCAGTCAGTTGTTTAACGTGTCTAGTGTCGGCCACTACATATCCACGTTTATGCCAGGTGACCACAACGTGGTTGGAATGTGGCTATCTGAGATCCAAGAACGTAGATCGAAACGTAGCAGCCACCAAAAAAGTGTTCCCCATTTTGGTAGCCGCCCCGTGATAAAACCGTGAATATAACGTGGCAGTGGTTGTGGCCAAACACTTCAAAATTTTCCAGAATCGTGGCCGCTACGTTCCGACCACTTAAAATGCTACTTGGGCAGCTATGAGTTACCGGTCTAAATTAGTTCAGATTTTAACCTGATCAAGGCATCCTGGGCTAAAAAAAATATTGAGAATTTTTTTTTTCAATTGTAAAATAAAAATTTGGCAACACTGTCGTATTTAATTTGAGCCGTAGAATCCGAAAACCATCAAACATACAGGGTGTTCAATTCGAAAAATCGCAGTTGATGGCTATTCTGGCGAAACCGGAAGTCGGTCAATTTGTTTTCATATGTTTGTCAATCCAAAATTGTGTCTCATATCTATGTACAAAATTTCATTCGAATCGGTTGATAAGTGAAGGAGAGGCATGGCCCTAGTCTCATTGTCACCCAGTATATTTCGACGTCTGAAAATATTTTTAAAGAAACATTCCCTTGATAGCAAACTTTCAATATTGATAATTTTTACAACTTCTACTGTGTCCTGGCGCTGGCGCTGACGCTGTTGCGAGATCTTCTAACACAACTCTTTATAGAGGAGGCATTGTCCTAGATGATCGAATACTTAGAACCAGACAAGAAGATGAATCTGGCCGGAACATTTCTCAGTAATATCTTGATTACCAACGGTTACTTAATTAAACCCCACATTAATTGTCCCTATAATAAATTAACGTCAGCCAGGGAAATGCAATCAGCTGAAGAGATAATGAGTTTCTGATTGCGCAATTGGTCGAAAAGTGGAGTGTGCATTTTCAGGTTTTTCATTCAGTTGAATCTTTCAAGATCGGGATATCAATATTACATTAGTTTATTCTTATTTTCTTCAAATATATATTATGTCTTAATAATTGATAATGAATATCGACGTTTGTTCTATACTCATTTCAGGATTATTCACAAGGCTCCAAAGAAACCAACATACACATTTGAATTGAATATAGAAACAACTTTTTTTGGAAGGATCATATTGATCAAAATACTCAGTAAAAACTATAAAATGCTAGGAATGAATATGCTCCGTCATGCGTGAAATTGTATGAGAAACAATTCAATTCAACTCAATTCAATACTTTATTTTCCTGAGACTTTTTCACAAGCATGGAAATCGTCAAATACACAAGTAAAAATAAGAGTTAAAAAATCAAGTGATAAAATATGGAATATACATGTGAGAAAAAAGATATTGAATGTACATAAAAATAATTCAATAGTAGTGGTAGGAGGAGATAATGATATAAAACAATTAAAAAAAATATATATATATATATATATATATATATATATATAGTATACACAGTAAAATAGTAAATAAGCAAACAATCATGAAGCAGCCAGATCAGTTTGAAAATATTCATCTAGTGAATAACAGGCATTTTTGAAGAGAATGCTTTTAACGCTATTTTTGAAATTGATGGGATTAGACATTTCCTTAATGAATATTGGAAGTTTATTAAATATTTTTATAGACATAATATGAGGTCCATTTGATACAGATGTTAATTTGTGAACAGGAATTATCAGATTATAATTTTGTCTAAGAGTATAACCAGCGGCAATGCGGATAGTATCCCTTTGCTGAAACTTGTGGTAATGATTCTTAATGTAAGTGACACAATTCAAAATATACATGGATATCACAGTTAGAATTTGTAATTCAGTGAATAACTGCTTACAAGAATCATCATATTTTTTAAAACACATGGTTCTTAATATCTTTTTTTGCGAAATCAACAGATCATTCAATCTACTGCAGTTACCGTAGCAGACTAAGCAATAATTTAGACTTGAGTGGACATAGGCATAGTAGTAGCTTAATAAAATATTAATGGGGACAAAATTTCTAAGATTCCAAATAACGAAACAATGTTTGGATAATTTATTAGAAAGAGAGTCAATATGATCATTCCAGGATAATTGGGAGTCAATGTTCAACCCTAAGAATTTGACTGATTGTTTCTGTACAATAGATTCAGTATTTGCTCTAACCAATATACTACAATCCATTTCTCTAAGCGAGAAAACAATGGTATTTGTTTTGTTGCTATTTAGTGCGAGGCCGTTTCTGGAGCAGTAATTAAGCATATTTGCAACTGCAGGGGATGTATTTTTATTTTAAAGTATTTTCAATTGAAAACCATATTCCGTAAAATGTAAGTAGCAGATATCTGTCTATATTCTCAAGCGTCAACTTTGTATGAAATTTCCTTCGTTTCACAATCAACTGGACTTCCTATTAAAACATGAAAGTCATAACAAAATTTAACTCGTTGATCCTTTTATTTTTCGGACTCTGATATTGGTGAGCTATTTTATGGAAAATATAATTTTTAACGAAAAATTTGATCAGAGACTTTACAATGAATTCGTCGATGAATATTGTGAATTTTTAAAAATCTCCCCCGTTTCATTTCCATACAACCCGAGATAATATTCCAAGGATATTCCTAGATCCTCCGCCATTTCTCACATCCCCAACGGACGGGTATCAGAGGATCATTTTCCTGGTTATAAGCAATTTAAGCGTCGAAACGTTATTACAGATGCTAATATATTCCTCTGGGAGATTTCACACTCCTTCCAGAACGTCGTTATAATTGGACTGAGAAGGAATATTTGACCCTTGCTAATTTGGAGATTCAGTGTGCAAAGCGACATTCAGCTAAACGGAATTCAGCGTAACTATCACTGAAATTGCGGATTAATTTCATAGAAGCGGAAATCCCGGTTGCTAAAACAATTGAAATATGTATTTGCTCGAAACACTGAAAACTGCCAATACTATTTTCATTTCCCACCTTGTATACTGAAATTGTCACAACTATCATGTGAATTCGAAGAAATGACACTTTCTCCAGCATAAAATGTTTTTTCATAAAAAAATATATTAAGTATTATTATAATTCAAATATATGCTGTTAACTCTCCACATCTTCATAAAAGTGCTTCTCAAAAGTCCCCTTCCCCCTCTTATTTTTGAAACGATTATACATAAACAAGTGAAATTTCGAAACTGAATATAAAAGGTTGTAAACTTCCTACTAGTGATGATAGATGACGAAATCGTCAAAGATGACGTCACAAGGCCATTGTGACCAATAATTTCACATGGAACCCTACGGCAAGCGACACCTCTTTTAAAAGGTATCGAAAAAACCTATTCAATGATACTTATTTTGTTTGTGTTTATGGCAGTTTTGGCAACTCGCTTTTAAAAAACGCGAAGCTGTGATGAATTAAATCAGTTAATACTAAAATTCAAAATTCTCCGCCTCTGGATAGTTGTCAAATAAGCTGACGTTTTTGTTAGTATCCCTAATTCGACGTTTTTGTAATTGTCCAAGTTTTTGTACATTTGATAATTTGTGTATTGTTGATCGAACGTTTAACTGTTTCAGCAGCTTTTGGTACTTTTAATATTTTTGTACATTTTAATAATTTGTTAAACTGTTGTGAGCCGAACGTTTAAGTGCTTCAAGAAGCGAAATGGTACGTGCTTTAGGTGATAAAGTAGCAGCGATCCTAATTCTTGGTGAAACTGGACAAAATATTCATGCAGCAGAACGCATTTTTAATGAGAGGTTTCGCGATCGCCCCGTTTCGAGGACTTATTTGAGGGCGCTTCTTCGTTAGTTTGAAACAACGGGTAGTATTAATGATGCAAATTTCTGATGAGAAAAAAATTAATCATACTTCTTCAACAACTCACGTTGCATCTACCTGTGAAGTGAGTACTGTACCTCAGGGTGTTGAAAAAAAAACAAATTTCATCCATACAAATTAAAAATGGTTTATCAAATCTCAGACGACGACCCAGACCGAAGACTAGAATTTTGTAAAAATATGGAAACTAAAATCAACCAACAGCCAGACTATATCAAAACAATTTGTTTTAGTGACGAAAGTACTTTCTATCTAAATGGAAATTGTAAATACACAGAATGTGAGGTATTGGAGTGACGCAAATCCTCACCTGTTTCGTGAAACACATACCCAATTTCCCCAGAAGGTGAATGTTTGGGCAGGTATCCTGGGAAACCACATCGTTGGGCTTTTTTTTTAATACTGATTTAACTGGTGAGGTTTATCTGGAGCTGTTGCAAAACGCAATAGAACCGTCAATCCTTGAAATTTTGGAAGATAATCCAGATGAATTGGGCAATTTGGAAATAATATTCCAACAGGATGGTGCTCCTCCACACTATTACGGTGCAGTAAGACGGTATTTGGATGAGGAGTATCGTGGTACATGGATTGGACGACAAAGTTCAACGGAATGGCCAGCTCGATCACCGTACCTCACACCTTTGGATTTTTTTCTGTGGGGGTACCTTAAATCGAAGGTTTACGCCACTGAACCTGACAATATTGACGTTTTAAAACAACGAATTGTTGCAGAATGTGAGGCTGTTTCCGCAGACACATTTGCAAAAGTACGAGAAGAGTTCAAAAATAGGATATTTCACTGTCAGGAAGTAAATGGAGGTCACTTCGAGCAATTTCTTTAAGTAGATACTGATTCTTAAATCCGTAATTAATATCATACTGAATGGAATTTAAATTTTAATGTTTACTAATGAGCCATTAAACCTGCCATGAACACAAACAAAATTAGTATCATTGAATAGGTTTTTTCGATACCTTTTAAAAGAGGTGTCGCTTGCCGTAGGGTTCCATTTAAAATTATTAGTCACAATGGCCTTGTGACGTCATCTTTGACGATTTTCTTCATCTATCATCACTAGTAGGGAAGTTTACAACCTTTAATATTTAGTTTCCAAATTTCACTTGTTCATGTAGAATCGTTCCAGAAATAAGAGGGGGGGAGGGGACTTTTGAGAATCACTGTGTAAAATACAGCGTCGGCCATAATGTTTGCAACATATGGAAAAAAGTATTACCAGATTTACAAAAAATACTTCAAAGGGAATCGTTTCTGCATATCGAAAAACCTCAAAATCGATTTTGACAAATGTCACGTGCAGGGACGTACCCAGGGGAGTCCAATAATCGCATAATGCTAATTTCTTACAACATATCAGAATATGTGTCAACCTCCTGATTATTTTCTAATGTTGGTAGAATCGGAAACATAGTACGGGTGACTCAGAATGAGACGGATAACACATAAATTGTCCGCCATATTGGAGCCGACATTTTGTTTTTTTCCCTAACAAAAATTTCATAATGCATTGTCACCGGAATTATGTACACCTGCCAAATTTCAAATCAATCGAACGATTAGTAGTTGGTCAAATTTAACTTGCAAGATTTGATTACAGACAGACACACCGACAGACATACACCGGGACAGGTGAAACTACATAAAAGCTTGTAAAAACTGAGATGTCATTCAATTGTACTCGATCAAACAGAAATCGTCCTTTGGAAAAAATAACTTTCAATAAAAATTGATTTAGGAGAAATCAGATTTGAAATCTTCAGTTTTCGTTGTGTTGTATTATCTTTTTCATCGAAATTGTTAGGTGATATCGAAGTATGCCTATTGTTATATCCGTTTTGGCGAAATCAGAACAAATTTACAAAAGAACTACGACAGGACCGTTATTAAAAATTATTATCACTGAATGATGTCAGTTGTTTCAGATGAGACGTTGTTAAAATGACTGAATTTGGATTTCAACTGTTTATCAATATTTTTAATAAAAAAGACAGATCCGTATTTATAAAAACTTGATGGTGGCCGTGAAGACTCGAAACGTCGTATCGAAGATTTTTTTGGTACATTATTATAGCAAATTGCAGATACAATGAAACTGTATCACCCCATTTGTTGATATTTTCTGAAATAAAAATTAAATACGTAAAAAAACAAAAAGAACATTTTTAGTTTTTTCTGTATGACTCGAACAATGTAATGCTCTCCAAAATGGTTACCCTTCTACCCATTCAATCGTCTTCGTATCTCTTATAGTTTAGAATATAGCACAAGATAAAAGAAACGGACTGTATACACGAAAACAATGGTGGTCAGTCAAGAAATGTAATGATAACAATTCATTTAAGAATCTGACTGATCAAGTCAGAGTAGGCCGTGTTCATTATCATTCCTTCTATATATTTTTTTCTTACCGAAGGATTTGTACCATTTTGCCGGAAAGTTTTTCATATGGAGACAGTTTTCAATCAAAGATAAGGGGGTTGGTGAAATGAATAAAAACTTTTTAACAAAAAATTAAACCAACGAAATACGGAACTGAAAAGTAAAAAATAAAATAAACCTTCTTAGTCTCAATAACTAAGCTCCTAAACTAATATAAGTAACTAATTTTGAGTCGGCGCCAAACAAACAAGCAAATGAATTAGGTAAGGCGGTGGCATTCTGATAATTTTTTTGAAGTAATTTAATGATCTTCGTTGATTGTTCGTTTGGCGCCGACTCAAAATTAGTTACTTACATTAGTTTAGGAGCTTAGTCTTCGAGACTAAGAAGGTTTATTTTATATTTTACTTTTCAGTTCGGTATTTCGTCGGTTTAATTTTTTGTTAAAAAGTTTTAATTTTTCAATTTTTGTTGCTGAAATCTACTAATTGCTACATACTTGTTATTTGTTACTTCCAAAATACTTACTCACCCACCTTACTTCAAATATTACCAGTTAAATAATATGATTATCTACTTCCACTCTTTGATGTAATATACATTATTTTTGTTGTTATGGTTAGTTTATTTCATTACTTTGTATATCATTCCATCCTCTGATAGAATATAATGATTGTGACGGGTGCAGGGGAACAAAAATAATGACAGTAGCGATCTGTCATTGTCAACTACATATGTGTGCCAGTGTTCACGAGTGAAAAATCACTCATCCTGTATTTTTCTACCCGTGAGGGTCGATAATTCCATTCGAAATCCAAATATGATCAATTACCCAATCGAATAAAAAAAGAATCATGCAAATCGTAGAACCCAGTACAAAGTTATGCCTGATAGAATCGGTTAACGGACCAGAATTCAGAGGGTGGATTCAAATGGGACCAACTTCGAAGTACAACATATCCATTGAAAGAAGAATGATCGGAATCGGACGTCTCAGTCAAAAGTTATGCGTGGACATACATTGAAAAAAATATATATACGCGTCGACTAGAGAACCTCCTCCTTTTTTGTTTCGTCGGTTAAAAATATGTCCATTTCATCTAGTGTGTTTCACTAGAGCAGTGAGGTTATTAATATTTTTTGTGCCTTTATCATGTTGAGATATTCGTTTTTTTCAATATCGCCCTGTTTGACCAACATAGTTGTGTATAATCATCACGATTTACTTTGAAGAAAACGTGTGATTGTAGATAAATGGGATTTTTATGTTTTGATGTAAAATAGGAAAAGTTGTTCAGCTTACATGGAGTACTCAAGCATTCTAACGAGATATATCGCTTTCTGTTCCCATTCCTCTTTATTTCTCTGCGTGGCCCATTGAGAACAACCTCAATTAGCAAAACGTCAGCATCGTGGCGCAACTCACTAGATTACCCATCTAATGCGGGTTACTACAAACAGCATCCATTTTCCCGGTTTTTATCATGCCTAGGGCAGCATCTTTTGTAGTTGCGCGAGCGTAGGGACCTAATTAAATATAAACAGCCAACAATAAGGGCCCCTTTCATTCGCCACGATAAAGACCTTTTGCTGCGCCACACATCTGTTATGACAAGTTAAATATTCATTTTACGGTGGTTTCATTCGTTTTTGAAGTGGCTCCTACCATATCTGAGTATCTAAGACGGGTACAATAGAGGGTTGTTTGTATGGGGATGAATTATATACTTTTTGTTGTCCCAAGGTTCGTAGAACTAAGCTTGCCAAATATTGAAGCAGGGTGATTGTTTGAGCATGATATTAATTCTAATTCTCTTGCACTGGGAAGTCTATTGTATTGCGGGATCACTGCATGTCTGATTCCTCAGATCACATGAATAATTTGTTTTCTCAGATATACGTCTTTCGCTATATTAATATTGGGTGATTCATCAAAGACAGCCACAAAGACCAGTCTTGTTATTATGCCAGTCAATGTAGTCAATTTTTCCGTAAAAGCTCGAAAGCATTTTTTTGTTGCTAGTTTCGGAAAAATGTGTAGATCAATATTCTGAAAAGTTCTCAAGCCTAGCGGGTCGGGAATATAAAAAAAAAACAAAAACAGTTTTTAACGTTTTTGGTCTTAATTTCGGAAATAAGCCAGTTTATGATTAAATAAAAGATATTTTCGGGAAAAGCGGCTATATTCACAGTCTTCACAGTTTCACGGGAAAAAATCTTCTAAAAAAATTGTCATTGAAGAAAATAGGCAAAAAACACAGGACATACAGCCTCAGTAAATAGCTCATTACGCACGGTAAACAAATCGCACAGTTTGCGTTAACAAAACGCACAGTTTGAATGTATTAACATTTTTACGTAAAAGTAAGCAGAACATTTAATAATTCCGCAAGTAGGTCAGCAACTGTCAAAATCAAAATAATACAAAAAAACTTTTTTGAAAGACAAATAAGTTCTAGTTTATAACTATAAGATACATACTGTTTAAAAGAGGATACCTACATTTACAATTCGTCAAGTGATAGTGAGAACGAAAATTTAACTCCTCCCTACGTCATGGCAATGGCAAGAATAGCAACGAATGATTTACTGCCAAGTAAATCCCGCGAACGCTACGAAAATTGTTACAGTACATTCATGGACTGGAGACTAAAAAAGAAATGAAGTACCCTGTCATAACTAGTCATCAGATATATCTGTATACAAGAAACGAACAAGAAAAAATGACAACTGAAATAAAATATCGACGTGTTTAAGCATCATTTAAAATGAAAATCAGAAGTCAGCACAATGAGCTTGAAAAAGTTTCATATCCAAAAATGACTTCGATTACAATGATATTTAGAGTGAATTAGAATTATTTTGACCAATCGTCAAATAATTCTTCATAAAGTTTTCTGTGTGATAGAAGAATATTCCAAACTCCAAAGATTGAATATATACACATATATGGTCACTTAGGTCAGAAGAAAAAATTACATCTCTTTGATAATTATCACCAGATCAGATCCCAAAAATACATCCCCAAGACCATGAAAAATTTATAGTATTCAACTATATCATATACTTCTTGTGATCAACACCAAAAATATATTCAAATGCAGTGTAAGTAATATCAGAATATTCGAGAAACCCCTATTTTCACCCCAATGAACCCTTGTCAGAGAAACCAATGAACGCAGATGATACCGAACACATTTGAAAAATAAATATGGTACTGCACTGGAATCGAGTCGTCTGCTTGACCTGAATAACTTTAATTGCTGTGTACTGACCAAGGATTAGCGATGAATCATGATAACGAAATTATATAAAGAAATATCCCATGTTCTCGTGAGATAATATTTCTACATGACTTCTATATTTGAATGATCAAAAATATTCCTACATACCTCGATATCACACTATATTTCACTACTTCGAGATTACTTTCGGAGAAGAAAGGAAGACGCTCTAATTCATTAGTTATTTAAACATAAACAAATTTCATTTCTTCACGCAATGGCTGTCGAGCTCAGAACACAAGATGTCCCGATCAAAGATAGAGAGGCAAGGGCGAATGGCTCGTTGCTTTCTTAAAAACCAAATAGTTAACTCCTCCTACATGCTTGTCGAATGCTTTTCGTTCTGACTCTTATGACTGTTCGCCGTTAGATGGCGTTAGGATTTGCAATAGTGATTATTGGATTGTAATTGATAAGATAACTAGAGCTATAAGAAAAGTAACATATTTATCGTTACAAGCATACCCTCCTTTGGAGTTTTTCACAAAAAAGTAGTACATTTGTTTGATTAAAAATCCGAAGAGACTTGCCTCCCAATATTATTTTTCGGATATGTCGATCGTTCCATATATTCGGGAGTACAGTGTTTATCTCCTTGCTCACTGCTTTTATTCGATCGATGACTACATCGCTACACCATATGACGCTGACACTAGAATGCTTATTCCCAACCACTGAATGTCAACTCATTTTTAATCTCGAAGTGTCTTCACTTTTAGCTGTATATATTTGAACTGTACATTTTTCACAAACTATGTTTATAAATCTGTGTGTATAGTGTAAGTACCAGTAAATTAATACTGAATTTGACAACAATGACCTGCTACAAATGTAAAAATAACGTAGTCAAATGAAATATCTATCTATCATTTAAGAGGAAAAACAAACCATCTTTGATTCAACTATTTTTATATTTCCAAAATTCCGTCGTATGAGTTTCCGCCATACATACACTTATTTTTTCTATTCGCGAAAAACATTCTCGATGATAACAACTCCATCTCGCAGATTGGAACATCGAATTGTAGCTAATACACTCCACATAGCGGATCCCCTTGACACCCTTTCATAACGCGATTTGCCCGGTTCGGCGTCGAAAACGTTTCGGCAACATTCAAAATTGATCGTATCATATCGTTCGAGTCTATTCATCGAAAACATGGCAAACATAAAAACCCGGGGACGAACTGCACCTCGCGAAATTGAATTTATTTATTCATACCATGGAGCTGAACATCGACCATTTCATGTGGATTGCGATAGAGCATCGCGCTTAGTTTCGGACACGCTCTTTGATGAAACGCTTTTCATGGACACGCGATGATATTACTTCGACGCCTATCAATTTTTCAGGTCGTCCGATGCCTTTGTTTTTTATTCCTGTTGACATTTTATCTGATCATGCCTGCAATGAATGAATTATTTGTTCGAATATGGGGCTCATCTCCAAAGCAGGTGAACGTTAGTTTTCCGTATGGAGGACTGTAGGTCATTCAAAAATAATTAAAAAAGAATTGTGAATTCTTGCTTTCAAAAACAATATACCAATCCAGGACCACAATTATTATCAACCGATACGATTACAATTTGAAATTGTACCACTTTGTAAAAAACGAATAATGTCAGATTTATGCACACTCTACAAAATTATTAATCATGAAATCGACTGTCCTCATTTACTTGTGAAAATAAATTTCAATGTTTCCGGTTGAGAAAGCCTGAGAAAACCATGTCTCCTTTAACTTTCCTTACTGTAGAACCAATATAGCACAAAACACCCAATTAGTTCATATGCACACAATCAACACAAACTGTAACGGCCGTAATTCATCAGTCGATATTTCAACAATCAGCCTGTATCAACTCAAAAATTTGTTAAGAAAACTGTTTCTGAACATTGGATTTATTGTCTTTCTATCATTTTTGCCTCCTATTTTGTAACTGCCCCCAATGGTTCACAGCCAAAAAAAATTTTTTATCAATATTATCCCAGTTATAAATGTTGCTGAATTAATGTTATCATTATTATTTCGATGAACATTTTTCATTTCAGATTTATTTATTTTTATTTATTTAAGGACCATATAGGACATCAAGAGGCACATGCCTAAATCGACTACCACAACAATGTATGAAGGTATTATACATATTGCGAAATAGCTTGGTATATGTTGTAAATATTTTGTAACTGCCCCCATTGGTTCACAGCCAAAAATAATTTTTATCAATTTTTTTTATTATTCCAATTATAAATGTTGCTGAATTAATGTTATCATTATTATTTCGGTTGTACATTTTTCATTTCAGATTTATTTATTTTCATTTATTTAAGGACCATCTAAATGCTTAGTATTATATAATTTGATCATTCTATCAATGGGTGATTTTTAAAAAATTGGTTTTGTGGAAAGATATCTCAAAGAGAGGATTATTTCTTAAAGGTCGACTAGGAACATTAATGCATATATTCGACAATATTGTCGTGAATTGGGGTTGTTTCACGACTCACTAGGTAGGATCTGATCCTTTATTGATTGAAAACACTTTGTAAAAAATATAGAAAAAGTTTATTAAAATGAATACAAATATTGAATGAATAAAATAAAGTAATAATTATCTTCCAGTAGTTATAAATTCTAAATGAATAGAACCAAATTGTTACTTACAAAAATAAGTCGAGAATAATTCCAAAAAACCATAATTTTCAATTGAAAACAGGGCTTCTTAACTTTCTAACTCCCCCCATTGCCCTTTTGGGCACGGCAAACACCCAACGTCGACTCTCCGATCAAACCATCAGTCGTCACTTTTAAAAACTCTTGTTTATGTTTTGCACCAATTCGTGTTTTGAAGAATAACAACATTGTGACCCACTTGAAAATTAAACTGATTGATTCACTCTACGGGGTGTTTGATACATTTTTGACAATATGGTGGGTGAATCAATGTTATCATTCAATAATTTATACAAAAATATAACATCAGAGTGCTCCCTACGTGTTTCCAGTGTATGAAACTGGTATTTCTGTCCGAGATAATCTGTGCTTGCCATGTTATTCCAAGTACTCAAGAAATCCCAAAAACATATTCTGGGTCATTTCAAGTTTATGTTTTTGGATACCTCACAATGAGGGCACCATACATATAACAGTTGCATATGTCACCTTACTATAAGGATAGGTATAGTATATAGATTTTAGAGCAAGTTGAGATTAAAAACTCTTGCAGGTTCTCAAAACGAATCCTTACATACGATTACTTTTTGCAACAACCATTTCTATATGGGGTGTGAAGGAAATTGTTTCATCAAAGATGACCCCAAGATCCTTCATCTCATTAACTTGTCTGAGACTCTTGTTATCAAGGCTGTACACATAATTAGAAATTGTTTTATTGAGACTGAATGAAATAGAACAGCATTTGTCTAGGTTTAGAAAGATATTGTCATCTTCACAGTATTTCGAGAATATCTCTAGATCTTGTTGGAAATATGAGCAGTCACCAATACTACTAACCTGGGAGAATATCTTGATATCATCTGCATATGCAAAAAAGTTACAGAAGGAGAAACAGAAACCTACATCATTTGAAAAAAATATGAAGAGTAGCCGGCCCAATAGTGAGCCCTAGGGTACAACGTAAGGTGCTCATCTAAAATCATTTATAGTAACAATTTGGATTCTGTTGAACAGATATGAGGAGAGCCAGCGAAGTAGATCCCCATGTATACCGATGTAAGATTCTCTTCAATCTAGTGCCCTTATTACTATGATATTTGTTCGTTACTTTTCGTAATAACAACTCAAATGAAATGGTGACATCTGGCATTTAATGAAGGATTGCTGGTTGGCTAGGCCAGTGGCTCTCGGAGTTTGCAAATTCGCCTTTTGAGGGCACAATCCATGAATTTGCTAAATATCTTGGAGAACACTCGCAGGCTTGCTTTCCTGCTTTTCTCTTGAAATCGTGATACCTCTTACCATCTCAAGACTTCAAAAACACTTAAACACCTAATCATCATTATTTTCTTAATATACACAGTAATATCTTCCTAAAGGTAGGCTTTCATGTCACTTCATTGAAACTTCTTCAAAGCCCTCCTTCAGTTCATGTATTCTTCTTCAAATACACAATCGCATCTCGTCTTTCACGAAATAATTCACCCAATTCTCGAGTTTCTTACTCGAAACACATTATCCCACACAAAAAAAATCATCAAACTGAATCAATAATGAGACATTAAACGAATGTCGGTCAGTTTGTCATGCAAATATTATTTTTTCTTCAATCATGAATGCAAAAATATAAAAAATCCGAAAAACTATAACCTATTGAACATACCGTCACTGAAAGAATAATTATTTTGTATTCATTTTCAACCAATAAGTTAGGTACCATATATTTACCCTCGAAAAACATGTTTCACATAATGCCTCCATTCCACTCATATATATTTTCAAGTCAAGGACCCAAGATATCAGATATATGCCATTTTTCCGGAACTAATTCTAAAAAAGTTATTTTATCACAAAGTTATTTGACTTCTTATTTTCAGTTGAAAAAAAAACAGCAATTGTCCTATTGTGAAATCCTAACAAATTAAACACCACCAATAAAAGGTTTTTCGAAAATTATTGTTCGTATATTTTACACTAATAACTCGATAGAGAAAACATATATATCATACTGTATATTTTTCCTGACAATACCACAAATATGATTCATCAAATCATCTTGAAATGAAGGTAAATTCACAATCAAGTAGCCACTGAAATCAAAAGTTAGATAAATTATAATGTTCAATTACGGAAAAATTTAATCTCCAAATACTTAATAATACCGTTTCCCATAAAAAAAAATATGCCTAATTTACTAGAATTCCCCCATTCTATAATCTTAAAATATTAAAAAGTCTCAAAAATGTTTTTCAAAATTATTCTTACTTCTACATGAACTGAACAAAAATATTTCAATGAATTCCATGCAAAGAATAATCGCCAACTTATTAACCCAAAATTGCAACTATCCAGTAATATTCAATCAATTGAATAAAAATTACAAAAATCCACCAAAAAAATTACCCTCAATGCACTCATACTGAAAAATATCCTAAAAAAATATTCACCCTAGAACTTTGTGACAATATGCCATGACCGTATATTGTCAGAATCCCATTGGTGCTTTTGAAAAAAAAACAGTCAATTATTGCCTTGCAAGAGCATCCAATTTTCTTTTCACAACCTGTAACGCTATATTCCTGATTTTATTTTTCAATTTTTGTTTCATATCTATCAGTTTAAGAGCCCAGAGCAAAATTTTATAATGAAGTTTTCATCAAATCAGTTACCTATTTTGTCTCCCATTTTGTAATTACATAAAAACTTTTTAACAAAAAAGTAAACCGACGAAATACGGAACTGAAAAGTAAAAAATAAAATAAACCTTCTTAGTCTCAATAACTAAGCTCCTAAAATAATGTAAGTAACTAATTTCAAGTGAATTAGTTACTTACATTAGTTTAGGAGCTTAGTTATTGACACGAAGAAGGTTTATTTCATTTTTTACTTTTCAGTTCCGTATTTCGTCGGTTGAATTTTTTGTTAAAAAGTTTTTATTTTTCAATTTTTTGTGGCTGAAATCTACTAAATACTACCTACTTGTTTTTTGATTACTTCCAAAATACTTACTTACCCACCTTCAACTATTACTAGTTAAATAATATGATTATCTACTTTTACTATTTGTTGTAAAATAAATTATTTTTGTTGTTCTAGTTAGTTTACTTTATTACTTTATATATCATTCCATCGTCTTGTAGAATATAATGATTGTGACGGATGTAGGAGAATAAAAATAATGACAATAGCGATCTGTCATTGTCAAGTACATATGTGTGCCAATGTTCACAAGTGAAAAATCAATTATCCCTCATTTTTATACCCGTAAGGGTGGATAATTCTATTCGAAATCCAAATATGATCAACTATGAGGTATACCCTATCTAATAAAAAAAAACATCCAAATCGAAGAACCCAGTACAAAGTTATGCCTGATAGAATCGGTTAACGGACCAGAATTCAGAGGTTGTGTGATCAATATCCTTCATTTTGCTACCCTCAGGGGTGGATTTCATCTTTTAAATTCAAATGGGACCAACTGCGAAGTACACCCTATCCACTAAAAAAAATTATCGAAATCGAACGTCTCAGCAAAAAGTTATGCGTGGTCATACATAAAAAAAAATAAAAAAATATACGCGTCGACTAGAGAACCTCCTCCTTTTTGGATTCGTCGGTTGAAAATACGAACTGAGCTTTCCCAAGACTATAACAAAATAATATCTAAGTGTCACTAAATGATATTGAGATATGATACTTCCAAATATATTTCAAAATGAACTCATTATGTTCATTCATATTTCCGTTTCACTGTACTTTCCTCATTCGACGATTTTCATTTCAATTAGAGCTGTGAATAAAATTATCAAAGGAAGAATAAGGTCGTCTCGGAGAATAATTAACAAAATTTCCTTCTTTCATGATAAAGCTTTCAACAAATCAGCTACTTATTCCCTTTTGCGTTGCTTAATATAATATACGCAAAGGGCTCTTCGAAAACACAGTATATCTTCATTACAATTCACAAGGGAAAATAACTTGGCGTAGTTAGCGAGCATAGGCTCTCGTAATGCAGATTACGACCTAAAGTAAATGAATATGTGTGGCTGATGTGGGACACATATTTGGGAGGGTAGGTACTAGCTTTCCTAATCCTTCTAAAAGCCTAATGGATTAGTCCCGTACCATTAATCATTTCACAGCATATTGTGCGGTGTGTGTGGAATTGGTAGGCACTATTCGACGAGTAGACGAGAAGTCGATATTGAGGCAGACTATTAAATGAAGTTCGTTCTCTGGAAAATAAACGATATGCAGCTTTGTACACACGTTCTCATTCTTCTTGCCTTCATTGTTTGTCTTGGTCAGAAATAGCAGTTGATATTAATAAATTACAGAGAGAGAAAGAGACCCAATCAATATAATATTAAAAATTCAGTGAATTCTTCATATACACTACTAATTTTGGAAACTTTGATTCCTTTTTCTATCACATTCCTCTCACGCTCTCTCTCTTATGGTCGTTAAAAAGTGGGAATTCAAATGCCCTACTATTTTAATCGTAATGAAAATGTCATGTAGTTCAAATGTTTTTTGGACCTTGGAAAATCTCCGCGTACACCGAAATATATTGGAATTGGGCTATAACCACAAAACTCGGAGCCGCGATCTTGAATTCATCAATTTTTACATCAAATTCGTGATATCTGTCCCCAAAAACCCCCTAATTACCAATTTTGAATAGAATCCATATTCACAAAACTCGTCCGCTATATTGGAGCCGCCATTTTGTTTTTTCCTCTAGCAAAAATTCCATAATGCATTGTCACCGGAATTATGAACACCTGCCAAATTTCACGTTAATCGGACAACTAGAAGTAGGTCAAAATTCACTTGCAAGATTTGAACTAAACATACATACACATGTGAAGTTGGATAAAAATACAATAGTTTCGATTATCCCAATTAAAGAGTTTTTGACTTTGAAAAATAATTCAATAAAAATGAAATCAAATATTATGAATAAAAGAACAAACACATTTTTCACAAATCGAAATCAATTAGTCGTCCTCCTTGAATATATATTTTCGCCATTGATGATCTGCTATAATTCGATTTTGAATTTTTGTTTCTTCAAAACAAAAGTCTGTTTATCATTCCATGTTCAGTAAGTATTGAACTACTCCTAACAGAGTGTTGCTTGGGAATTTCTTCAGTATTTTCTTCAAAAGCGCAGTCAATTTGTATCCATTACCAATAGCAGCTACCAAACATTTTGTAGAATGCAGTCAGATATTGCCACTTTAGACATAAGTGTCCCGCAAGGAACCGTCCTAGGGCCCGTGCTTTTCATATTATTCACGAATGATATTGAATATCTTATTGATGATGCCAACTTTGTGATGTATGCTGATGACAAATCTTAAATTGTCTCTGTCAAGAATGAAGCTTTAGAGTCAGAATGTAACACTGTACTTGACAATAAAACTGAATGGTATTCTACAAATAAATTATATATCAATATAGAAAAAATTTATTTCATGAGGTTTCATAACTGGCAAAAAAACTGCCCCGACTTGGATTGAAAAATTAATGAAATAGAACTCTTCAACAAAGAAGAAGTACAGTTTTTGGGAATTACTATAGACAGTTGTCTATCGTGGAAACAACATTTAAAAAACATAATATCAAAACTACATTAATCATGCTACTAGTTTAAAAATTTACATTCTATTTTATCCGAGGCTCAGCTGATCAGTCTGTATCATACACAAGTTGGTTCTGAGATCAGATATGGTATATGTCTTTGAGGTATGTCCACTTTATGTTAAATGTGTTTCCAAAAATTCTATATCCCAACTGTGGCTTCTCTATATATTTTTGAAGTATGTGTATATATTTATTCAAACCATACTAAATTCAGGCTCAACAAAAGCATTCATAATTTCAATACACGTCACAAAAATGACTACCATATTCCGACATGTGAAACTAACCTTCCTATAAGTCGCCTAACAATATTGGACTGAGAATTTAATGACCCAATCAGTATGAGGAACTGTTCAACTATATACTCATTTAAAAAATAGTTGAAATTGTTTTTACTTGATAAGTTTTCCTATGTTGTTACTGAACTTTTTTATACGTAGTGATATATTATTTTTTCTATTTATCATTTTGTATCCATACGACAAGTCCTATAAAATTCATGTAATCGTCTCAAAGGTTAATGAATATATCTCATCTAAGTTAATTTGAATCACTTTAATTTATAGTTTCATTACAAAATTTGTAGATTGTCTTGTCGAAAGCTCGGCTTTGAAACGAGTGTGGGAAAATTTAATATGTCATATGCTTTGACAACAGGTGGTACCAACTTGAACTTGCACGTTTATTGTATCAAAGCAACAAAACATTATGCAAAATGTCAGGCCATTCGCTTGGTATTAATTAAAAAATAATCGTTCGTTCCGAACATTTCCATTTGCTGATGTTTATATTGTTGCAAATACTATATACATTATTGGGAACCTTGTCATAAATATTTGCAACACGTTTTCAATTTTCAGATGAAAATTTTTGAAATTTTCATTTTTTAAACATGCTACCATGTTCGAAATGATTTGCAACATGGCATTTTAATGTTGATAACAATCCAAAATCACAAAACATGTTTGGGAATATTGTATATTATTGTTAAATTTTCAATTTTTTGTGGTCTACTCATTCAAATTCAGAGTAGGAATTGACGATTAAATATCACACAATTTTCCGATTGAAATAACAAAAAAAAATGGTACCAAATGAATATCAATGCTGCATATTGATAGTTCCAAAGATAAAGCTGATTAAACTCATCCTGTAACACCCTATACGAAGCAACATCGGATCGTTAAACATGTCAAAATCCCTTTGGGAACGAAAGAAATAATCGCACTGTAGTTGCGGATTGATTCATTATATCCTCCAAAGTAACCATACCATTACCATATGTTGGCGAAAATGATCCGTACAGGCAAAACACATAAAAAACTTTGAATACTATGATTACCCGAACTCGGGGTTACCTCGTATCAATTTGAAAAATTACATTAAAAAGCATCGAGAAATGTAAATATTTTATTTGCAAAGGTGAATGCGAGTTTTTCAATTCAGAAAATTGGTTTTATTTAGGATGTGCCACAAGACTGCTAACGTAGTTGTTGTATCCGCTGTTGCCGTATCTCCTTTCTGATGTAGTTTCTTTCTCGATAATCTTGGGAAGTGGGAACCCTGAAATTGAAGATTTATGGATATCCACAGATAATATCCAAAATTACGTCGGTGTATAATTTGAGCTAAATTGGAATACAATATCAAGATTGACGAAGATTTGGCTTCAACATGTATTATTTGCCAGTGTTCATGCTGAAGAGAGTCAGGAAAGCTTTTTGTTTCAGTACTATGAGGAGTATAGTCAGCACAAAGATGATCATAAATCAAATTTCTGAAAATATGTCAGTTGTCATATGTGGTGAGATCAGAGAAACATCAATGGTATAAAAAACTGAGGGTAACATAAAGAGATCAGGTGAGAATGGACAAATATTGTTGAAAAACTATTAGCTTGCACTACAGGAAAGGGGGTAAATATAGAAACATAGTATTTAGTGTAATCAGACAGATAGAGAGCAACGAACTCGAATACGACAATGGACATAAAAACTCGTAACTATGAGCAAGATAGATAATCGATTTTTATCATGACTTTATCCGTGAAAAGTTCCATTGATGTTCATAAACTTCCAGAGTGATAGACAGCGTGATTGCTCCGAAGTACTATCGCGAGTTAACTTTCAGACTGATTGCAAATTTGTCCAACTAGAAGAGAGTCGCAATTAATTTAAAAGCATTTTGACTGATGAGCGGATCCTAAGTACAGCGAGGATCCTGTTTGTGAAAGCAGGTATCTACCATTAAAATTACCTCCAATTCCATTACAGAGTGTTTGAACAGAACAAGAGGGGCGTATACTTTTTCGGAGTGACAATAAGAGAATTAAATCGGTTCCACTAGAGTTTTTATCTCAAAATGTTATCTATAACGTGTATAACTAGTACAATGAGTGATTTATTTAATCCGTTGGGGAGAATAACACTTTCCTATGTTTGAAGTCATGATATCCCCCAATCAAATTCAACAGAGGGAAAAAAACCGTTTAATTCGATTTTTTTTTTCTAAATTCAACAGTCTCGAAATCGTATGGAAGTATATTTTTCAGTGTTTGATTTGATAGTGCTTTTATAAGACTTTTAGCAAATTTGATAAGTGATTAAGTATAGATAGATAAGACGATAAGACAGGAAAAATTATATCCATAACATTATTGATATATTCAAACCTCTAGATCGTCCCGCAAGAGTTGAGTAGTTCTATCGGATTCTTCATCATCATAAAAATGACGACACACGAAATGAAGTGAATAATTTGCACAATACAATTTTTTTAGTAGAAAATCCTCAAGCTGTACATTTTCAGTGAATGAAAATTATTAATGGAAAATATGTATTCATTTTTATCGTTTCTACTAACTCATTGTCACACCGAGTACGAGTGTGTGTGCATTGAACGAATTGTTATTACTATAAACAGTTTTTATAAATATATCAGGACCGTTATGGAATCATTTTTATCGGTGAGTCTTGCAACTTTTTTATTTTTCGACTTTTTAGGTGAATCCGTTCTAGGAGAGTTTTTTATCTCAAAACTTTATCAATGAACATATGAAACCAGCTAAAATAATAATCTTTATTCAGTACAGTTGAAACCAAACTTGACCTGAGCCTGGCATAATTAAAAAGACGAAAAAAATTAAATAAAATATATAATTATTATGAGAGTGTTGAGGGTGAAGAAGAAATGTAGAAATGTAGACACATATGTACATATAATATATATATATATATATATATATATACAGTGTGACCCATTTAAAATGGAACCACCCCTGTAGAATACGCATTTTTTCAATATCAAACTTCGAAAACTGTATCTTGACACAAATTTTCATAACTTCAGTTTTATTTCCAAGGCACACTATGGTTTTTTTTCTTTGTCAAAAACGGCAAAAGTTTATTAGGCAATTTTTGTTTGCAAGTTTGACTACACCACTGGATTCGTAGTCATTATAAATAAAAACCATCGAAATTTCATAAAAAAATATTGGTTCACAACGAAGTTACAACAACTTCAATTTTGGAAACAAAGTATTTGATAATAATTTTTATTTAGATTATAGACATATTTAAAATCTGGCAACACCGTCGATACAAAGTAAAACACCAGTGAATTTGTACAGCGAAAATCCGAAGTCAATAGCTCATTCCGTTCTACAGTTATAAGTATGGTAATGTTAGCGATTTGTGGTGGAAGCGATTTTGTAATGAAAATGTGACTAGGCCACTGGATTTGTAAATTATATTCCCTTAATAGTTATTTATGTAATAAGGATCATAAAGACGATCATTATGGTACAAGTCTTGAATGTTATTGGGCGAGGCGTAGCCGAGTGCCATAATGTGCCATAATGATTGTTTATGATTCGTATTACATACAAAATTTCATCTGATGGCATTTATATTAATACATTTTCGAAAAATTAAAAACTGCATTTTTGACATGTCACAATGACAACTATTTTTAACCGACGAAACCAAAAAGGAGGAGGTTCTCTATTCGACCCGTATATTTTATGTTTTTCCATCATATTTTTTTATGTATGATCACGCATAACTTTTTACTGAGGCGTCCGATTCCGATAATTCTTTTTTCAGTGGATAGGGTGTACTTCTAATTTGGTCCCATTTGAATTCAAAGGATGAAATCCACCCCTAAGGGTAGCGAAATGAAGGATATTGATCACTCACCCTCTGAATTCTGGTCCGTTAACCGATTCTATCAGGCATAACTTTGTACTGGGTTCTTCGATTTGGATGATTCTTTTTTAATAGATAGGGTATACCTTATTTTTGGATTTCGAAAGGAATTAGCCACATTCACGGGTAGAAAAATAGGGATAATTGATTTTTCACTAGTGAACATTGGCACACACATACGTAGTTGACAATGACAGATCGCTACTGATATTATTCTTAGAAAAATCGAATTTAAACGGTTTTCTTCACATAAAGGATTCAATATAAAATTGAACCAGAGAAAGGTAGATCTCAGGTGAAAAACAACTACTTTCCTGGCAAATACCACGCAGAACGTTGAATGATATTCACCTGAAAATCCATGCATACTTCCATAAAATATCAATGGACATTGAATGCAAATGTTTCTTTCTGATAAGCTCGATTATGTTTAATTTAAGTCGTGTTCACCTAACAATCCGCATACCGGTTTCAGGCTTCTTGGCCCTCATCAGTACGGAGTAGTCAACCAGCCAAAAGTCCAAAGAACTCTGGCTGAAGTGAGACACAACGTAAACAAACCATCATCGATCTTGTAACACCTATAGGTACGCCGGAAAAGATAAACTTTAACTGGCGGTACCTAGTGACAGAAAGAAACACTCCGAAAATCTCCCACCTCGATAGGTTTCTAAATAAAAGATTCCTTCTCAGTAGGAGTGGCAAGCCCGTCTAGCATATAGTGAGAGATAAGTGCCATGTGAAGTGGAATGAATAGAAAAATCGAATTTAAACGGTTTTCTTCACATAAAGGATTCAATATAAAATTGAACCAGAGAAGGTAGATCTCAGGTGAAAAACAACTACTTTCCTGGCAAATACCACGCAGAACGTTGAATGATACTCACCTGATGAGGGCCAAGAAGCCTGAAACCGGTATGCGGATTGTTAGGTGAACACGACTTAAATTAAACATAATCGAGCTTATCAGAAAGAAACATTTGCATTCAATGTCCATTGATATTTTATGGAAGTATGCATGGATTTTCAGGTGAATATCATTCAACGTTCTGCGTGGTATTTGCCAGGAAAGTAGTTGTTTTTCACCTGAGATCTACCTTTCTCTGGTTCAATTTTATATTGAATCCTTTATGTGAAGAAAACCGTTTAAATTCGATTTTTCTATTCATTCCACTTCACATGGCACTTATCTCTCGATATTATTCTTGTTTCATATCCGTCAAAATCAGTATATTTTATGAGAGGATGGAAAGATATACAAAGTAATAAAATAAACTAACTAGAACAACGAAAATAATTTATATTACAACAAATAGTAAAAGTAGATAATCATATTATTTAACTGGTAATAGTTGAAGTAAGGTGGGTTAGTAAGTATTTTGGAAGTAATCAAAAAACAAGTAGGTTGTAATTGGTAGATTCTAGCCACAAAAAATTGAAAAATGAAAACTTCTTAACAAAAAATTAAACCGACGAAATACGGATCTGAAAAGTAAAAAATAAAAACTTTTTAACAAAAATTTGAACTGAGGAAAAAATCAACTGAAAAGCAAAAAATAAAATAAACTAAATGATAATTGAGCTCCTTAACTAATGTAAGTAACTGATTTTGAGTCGGCGCCAAACAAACTGGCAATTGAATTAGGTGAAGCGTAAAATGATAGCAGCGAGATGCACGGCTGCGTTTTGATGACTTCTTTCATAGATAATGATCTTCGATAATTGTTTGTTTGGCGCCGACCCAAAATCAGTTACTTACATCAGTTTAGGAGCTCAATTATCATTTAGACTGAGAAGGTTTTTTTTTTTTTTCTTTTCAGTTGATTTTTTCGTCGGTTTTATTTTTTGTTGAAAAGTTTTTATTAAAGGAGTAAGTATATGTGTAGTTTCAAATATTAGTAGGTTAGTGAGCTGTGCTTTGCCTTGACAACGTCAGGTTGTAACGGCAATATTTATTTATCTGCTATCAAACACAATTGTCACGTAGAATTAAATATAATTTAAATAATAATGAGTGATTCTGAAACTGGTAGTTCACCTTCTGATTTGGAAGAAATGACGCGAAATATCGTGGACTCCCTTCTGCCGGAAAAATCACGGAGTGTATATGAAATAGCGTAATTTCATTATGGTACTTAGTACCATAATGAATTCATTATGGGACTAAGTACCATAATGAGCTTCCTTCTGTCATCAAAATTGAGTGACATAACGTTGTCATTATGACATGCCATCAGATAAAATCATTTATTTAAGTGTAGGTTATAAGTGTATTCTAAAAGAACAGAAAAGTTTAAATTCATTTTCAAGTTATACAGTAGTACATTCTTCCATAGCCGATAAAAACGAAATGAACAGAAGAAGTTTTAATTTATTCAACAATAAAACGTCATTAAGCAAAAACTAAAACTAAAATAAACATTACTGTAAAATTAAATATTTGAATTTTTGTGGCTTCTACCAAACCTCCATTTAGTTCAACACATTTATCGTATCTCTTCCGAATATTTTTAACACTATTTCTCATTTGCTGAGGTGTAATTTAGTCACAAATCCAGTTAGTCAGATTTTTATTACAATATCGCTTCAACCTCAAATCGCTCACATTACCATAGTTTCAGGAGTTATAACTGTAGAACGGAATGAGCTATTGACTTCGGATTTTCACAAGTTCACTGGTGATCTACTTTGTATCGGCAGTGTTGCCAGATTTTTAATATGTCTATAATCTGAATAAAAATTATAATCAAATACTTTGTTTCCAAAATTAAAATTGTTGTAATTTCGTTTTTAACAAATATTTTTTTATGAAATTTTGATGGTTTTCATTTATACAGACAACAAATCCAGTGGTGTAGTCAAATTTGAAAACAAAAATTGCCTAATAAACTTTTGCCGTTTTTGACAAAGAAAAAAAACCATAGAGTGCCTTGGAAATGAAATTAAAGTTATGAAAATTTGTGTTAAAAAACAGTTTCTAATGCTCGAAATTGAAAAAAAAATGTTTTCAGATACATTGAAAAATGCGTATTTTACAGGGGTGGTTCCATTTTAAATGGGTCACACTGTATATATATATATATATATATATATATATATATATATATATATATATATATATATATACTTCGATTGATTCGTAACATGAGATTGTGGTTGGAAATGAAAATCAAAGACCAAAAACTAGAAGGAAAGTGGACACAGAAAATAAAATCCTATTGAAGTGACAATAGCAATTTCCTATAGGCTTCATGAAAAGTAGAAACAGATTTGTCTTTGATATGGCTCGGTATCGAGTTGTAAACAGCAGATATATTGTATGAGAAACTTCTTTCAAACACACTTCTTTTATGAATAGATACGGTTCGTTCGTATGTTTAGGTTGTGGACAACAATGTTGCGGTATAAATAAGAACGATGTTCTGAGAGGATAATTTTGTGGTATAAATTGGAATAGTGAAGTTTACGGAGAGATTTCATACTTACCCAACCATATTCCATGAGCTTATGTCGAATAGGTTCTCGCTTTCTCACGCTATAGATAAATCGCAAACAATGATTTTGGATTTTTTGTATCGTCTTTGCATCGAATGCCGTTAGACAGGGGCTGTAAACAGTGTCACAATGATTGAAGGTAGACACTGCTAAAGATTCAAAAAGCATTTTTCTAAGATGGATATTCAACAAGGAACGTGAGTTATATAGGAGTTTAAGTTTCCAGATTGATTTCTTTATTCATTCTGACCCGTGCTTTTGGAATCTGAAGGTGGAATCGGTCCACAATCCCAAGTTTTTTGTCACGTCGGCGAAGTTTAGTGGGACATTATTGATGTTGATTTGTTAGGATTCAGAGATTTTGTGAATTATGTTCAATTCCCTATTGATTATTCGACACCTGATCAGCATATCTCATGGGTGGAATGAATATAGGACCTGTGTGTCATCGGCATACATTTCTAGATGACAGTTATCAATGAAGTTATGGAAGTGTGCAGTATAAATGGTATATAGAATGGGACAAAGTATTGAACCCTGTGGAACACCACATGTTAATGCCCTCTGGCTTGAAATGCCATGTTTTAAGATAACATGCTGTTATCTACCACTGAGGTAATTAGACAAAAAGATTACCGAATTTTCAGAGAGTCCTATGTACTTCAAGATGCATAATAAAACATTGTGGTCGAGTGTGTCAAATGCCTTTGAGTAATCCAATAGTACCACTATTGTAAGTAATCCTGAATCTGTGGCTTTACTAATTTCCTCTGTTACGTTAAGTAAGGCTGTGGCACAACTGTGATCCTTCCTGAAACCAGATTGTGTATCCGGTAGTACAGTGTTTTTCTCCAGGTACTCAACCAACTGTTTTTTTATTATTCTTTCCGGATTTTTGAGATAATGGGGAGGATACTTATTGCTCTCAAATCTTTCAATTCATCCACTATTTCCACTTTTGCTAAATGTATTACATGTGCGACCTTCCATTTGGAGGGAAAAACTAAGTTTTCTATACAGAAATTCACAATATGTAATATATAATTATTCAGAAAGAGACAACACATCAGAATGAAATCAATACTAGGACCATCAGCCCCAGTAGCTTTTGTTTTGATTATTTCTAGTTGTCTGTATATCTCGCATTGATCGACTTTTGCGAAGTTTCCTGAAAGCCCTGCCCTGTACCCATTATAATATTCATTAATGTTTTCTCTTGGCACAATCTCAGTAATTGAAGATAAAAAATAATCATTTGATACATCAACGTCAGACAGGTGTGCAGGGATTGCTGGATGGTTGTTTTTCTTATGAATATTCAACTTTTTCATAGTACTCCAAGTATCTTTACTATTTCTACCAATATGATGTTGCAAATAAGCTTTTTTCTTTCTTTCCACCGATCGATTGACAAAGTTTCTGATCGCTTTGTATTCCTCATAAACTTGAGGAGTCTTCGTTTTTTTGAATTTCTTGAAAAGTTTACCTCTTTCTTTAAAGATCAGTTTGATATTATTCGTTATCCATGGTTTACGTTTTTACCTGAAAACTGTGGTGATATGGGAAGCATCAAGATTCAGTAAGATATTGAGGATTTCCGTAAAAAAGTCAACTTTAGCGTCAATAGTTTCTAGATGAAAAGCATTTCTATAATGAAAGAATTATTCAATCAATTGATGAAAATTACACTTTCCTATGTTTGAAGTCTCGACATTTTCAAATCAAAATACATTGTCAACAGACGAGACATATTGAGCTTGAAGCTAGATCATATGGAAGGATCTTCTTCAGTTGGCGATTTGAAGGTGGTTTAATGCCTGTATTTATATCAAAGGATTTTTGGGAGATATGAACTTTTCTCAGGTCCATTTCCACGAATTTTCTTTGATAAATTGTAATATCGGCAATGAAGAAACCTTCCGGGCCTTATGGAATTGGAGTTATGGATCAATCATTCTTCTCCTCCATTTATATTACAGAACCAATTGATCGAATTTCTTTCCAAGGAGTTGTCATTAATATTTCTTTTCGGTCACTAAACACAAACTCCTCAACCAAAAATCACCCAGTGGATGACACACGTTGAGCTGCACGTAACTGAGCAGGGCAATAAATTAAACTAGGCTGCAATTCGACTAAGTGCTGGGCTCTATTGTGACATAGAGACCGTTCACATATTGTGGTGCCATGTATTAATCATTAAATGTAATGTGTTAGCTTGAAGTCGAGTCATGTTTCTTTCCAACAGTTGAACAATATCCTAGCTCAACTAATTTTAATAGTGGTTTCGAATTTTTGAATGAGGGGGTCTAGTTGGGTATTGCAGAGTGAAGTTCGGAAGCATTAGTGTCAGATTTCCCTACATGCATTCAAAATGAATCATAAAGCATTCATGAAGATTCTTGAATGAGATTCATACTCATTTCGTTATTTCTTGGGCTCTGTAAATCATGAAAAACTCAAAAGTGCGAATATAAATAAACCGCTGGGAAGATATGGAAAAAAATCATCAATGATATAAACGATTTGAGAAATGACCTTCACTAACGAATACACCATTCGAAAAATATCGTTGATCTCAATGATATTTTCAAATTCACAATTTATTATGCAGAATACAATACAATAGAGAAACTTCAAAGAAATGATTTGATGCCTTCTTGCTCATAGAAGAGGACGAATGTTTGAATGAAACCTAATTTAAGACTATCTTGTGAAGACAACCCTTAGTTAGGAAACCAACAATGTAGTTGACAGTTGACAGCGGTCATAAAAAGATGTAGAAATGAAGAGAAAATAAAAATCTGTTTATAAGTAAAACACCCCTCTCTTCATTCCAATCACTAATCAAACAACGAATGCTTCACCCCTTATGAAGGATTCTGGTGGTATCGGTGATTCTCTTGAGTCATTGTACTACTTAAGGGTGCCTACCATAAACCATGTAGTGTCTGCTATGAGTTGCCCCACTATGATTGGACACAGCATACAAGATGTAGCGACATGGAGTTATCTGTGAAAGAAAAGTGCCATGTGAAGTGGAATGAATAGAAAAATCGAATTAAACGGTTTTCTTCACATAAAGGATTCAATATAAAATTGAACCAGAAAATGGTAGATCTCAGGTGAAAAACAACTACTTTCCTGGCAAATACCACGCAGAACATTGAATGATATTCACCTGAAAATCCATGCATACTTCCATAAAATATCAATGGACATTGAATGCAAATGTTTCTTTCTGATAAGCTCGATTATGTTTAATTTATGTCGTGTTCACCTAACAATCCGCAATGTTTTTTTAGATTTTCAGGTGAATATCATTCAATGTTCTGCGTGGTATTTGCCAGGAAAGTAGTTGTTTTTCACCTGAGATCTACCATTTTCTGGTTCAATTTTATATTGAATCCTTTATGTGAAGAAAACCGTTTAATTCGATTTTTCTATGGAGTTATCTGTTGCGTAATTACTAATATATAATCCTTCGAGAGAAAAGTCAATGGTGACATTTAAGTTTCCCTTGAATCTTTCCATCGGCGAAAATCGTTTCAATTGAATTACTGATATTTTGGGGAATTTATGTACAGATACTGACTTTGTGCATTTCATCCTTTCCTTACATTTACAGCAAGTTGGTTTCTGTTCGCCAACCAGAGTTTCTTCCTTTGTAAATGAATCTGAACATTGTTACAGTCTGAGCTGGCCAGTTTTCTGTGGAATATGAAGTGAAAGGTCCCAGAAGGGGTCGAAAGAGACAGAACAATTTCCACAGAAAGTACAATTCAACTTTGATTTCAGTTGACCAACAAAGTTATCAACAATTTTTGAGTTGTTCATTCTTAGATATCTTGACCAAGACTACTGTGCCTTTTCATGGTCGTTTAATGTCTCATTAATTTCTGTCAATATAGTTTTGGGCTTTCCTATCATCCTGTTTACATCTTCATGAAGACCTTCTAATAAATTCTTGGGTGTCGTGTTGATCGTACCCCAAGAAACGTGGTGCGAATCTTTGAATCTGGCTTTTTAAAGAAACAGTATTCACCACCCTATCAGTCGAATCTTCCAACCAAAGTTCCTTTATCACTAACGCAAATGCTTTTATCAAAGCACCCTTCATACTTGATGTGCTTGTGTTGATATCCCTCATATGCTCGTCTTTTCTCAGATGCTCAAGCAACCATCAGGTATTCGATAAACATTGTATTACGCTATTCATGAAGCAGGTGTTGCCGATGTTTTTCAACCCATTAAGTCCGAGAATTTCGGCGTTTTCATGCACAAGTGGACTGTGTGGTTGTAGTTATAATATCACTATTGCTAACATCATACTAATAATCTTTATCAAACAGTCTTCTATCGCATCGTTCCATCATAATGGTATTTTTCTTCATTTTATCAAGGTATTCTCGTCTTTGAATAGTAGGTTTTTGAGGAGGTAAGAAAATTTCATCCAGTTTTCTGGATGAGGGAACTGTACCCATAACTGATGCGGCATTTCCTCTTTGAATTGCCATACTTATGCGCTGAACCAGAAAAGCATGTGATCTAGAATCATTAGTACATTTTATAATTTTTTTCAAATTCCTTGGGCGTGAAAACTAAACGCTCAATATGTTTCAATTGCCAGGGGATAAAATGAATAGAGTCTTCTGTATTTGAATATTTTCGAATTTTCAATTTCTCAGCAGACGTAGCTGCCGCACCTTTAGTGGTTGAGGTCGTTATAAGATGGGAGGCTGCAATAGTATCTACACAGGTGAAATCCCAAACCAAAGGCTTTTTGAAGTTCCAGGGTATAAGGGTCATTCCTTCTGGACGTTTTCCGTTGTCTCTACTTCTTCCAACAGGTTCTAATACTGAGGGTTGAGTGGTTGAAAGAATCCAAAATGTGTCTGAATACATATCTGAAGTGAAGTGAGTTCATAGTAGTCATTTTTTTTAAACTCTTTTTGAAATCGAGACTAAACACAGATGTAACAACCTAATACTATGATATATGAACATCACAACTACTCAAAGACAATGTCCCTCCTTACAGTCCATACTTTCTACCTCATTGTTTTCTATTCCCGTCTATTCTTTGATTCACATTGAATATGTTGCGTTCTTGCCTAATGTTCCCGTGTCCGCTGTCCAACATCACTTGTATCCTCCAGCCCTTTCCTGAAAGCTATACACAAATGTGAATGCGAAACCACCCATTCATGCATTCACATCATGAACTGTTGATGTTTACGAACGGTCCAGCAAGTTTGCTTGACGAGCCTTCAGAACGGAATCAAATTCAACCTTCTCTCAAACTCACCTTTCCATCAGAACTATCAAATCCATATTCGCCCTCTTTGAGGAAAAGCCAGCAGCACTATGTGATATTTGATCCCAGAACTTCCTGTAGAGTTTGATACGTACGTTTGACATTCATTACGGTGACTATACAGGAGAATTGGGGCGTGATTTCTCCCATTTGAGGGGTCTGTAACTTTGACCTAATCCCTCAAAGTTTCACTCTGGCATTGTCAGGTTACTCTTTCAATAGATTTGCATGATTCAGACGAACTAATATTGAATGGTATCAAATAGTATAAGAGCTCTTTTGGAAAATTTTAGTTTCAAATCGGTTTACCTTTAATAAACATTATGGAAGTTGAGAGGAATGGATTTCATTTCAACCCTCATCTTGCCAGGTATTTACAGTGATTACCTATATATATATATATATAATATAATAATTTAACTTATAATTATCATTACTATTATTAGTTATTTTTATTATCATCGTTAATGCTATGTTATTTTACAATTTTCTTTACCTTTCTTCACTACTATAGAACCTTATACTATGCTCCAGTCGATACATATGTATAAAGAGGGCATTCCTGAAGTAGTTCTGGTATCAAACATACATATCCAATGATATATCTAATGAAAATCGACGATTAAAACATATAAAAATTGAAATTTATAGCAAACATTGAATTAAAGTAAGATCAAAGTTTTGAACATCCTTTATGACAATTCACATCAAAAAACCCACCAGTGGGATTTGAAAGAGCTTGTGAGGGAAAAGTGATGATATACAATAAAATGCAATGGCAGAAATTGAAAAATTATAATTTTATATGAATTTGTAAATAGTTTGTAAAAGTTAGAATTAGATATCATTCATAAAATCATTTATATTAATTAGAACAGCAAATAATTAGATAGGAAGTGATACAAATTCGGAAATCTGTGAAAAAAATAAAAATTTGTGAGTGTTGCTATGGATCAGGATAACAATTGTGGAGGAGATTGAAAAAAGTTCAAAAAGTGAAGCCACCTAAAAAAATTTAAGAAAAGCATTATAGATTATACAAGAAAACCTGTTATTAAAAATTCCCGAACGAGAAAATACATGGAAAGTAGAACTGAAGAAGTAAATAGTCAATAAAAATTCCACCTACCTGGTCTAGAGGATAAATCTTGGAAGGAGTGCAGGTGAGCTGTCATTGAGATCCCTGAAATACGTCCATTGGACTGAAAACTGCAATAGAAAGGCAGCAACAAGGTATACTGATATCCGAACTCATCAGAGTGCTACTTTCACATTAAACCAATAACTTTACGTGTCTAAACCACTGGTTATACTGTTTGGGTTGAACTTTCATAAAATTCCATGCTCAAAGACTGATAATAAGTTTCTTCCTCAATTTTTCATTGTCACAAACATTCAAACTGAACAATTTCATATCATTGTTTTGCTAGTATAAGGTGGCTATCGCAGAGTAGGGTATTTATAAGTTTTGATTTTAATAAAAACCAACAATTTTGATTATTATCTGCAAACCTGTGTTTATTTTTCAATTTATAACCTCACTTTTCTCCACTGAACAGCTTTTCTTATTGAATCGTCAGTGCCATAGTAGGCAACACCGATTACAGGAACCGGCTACTGAGAAGGAGTGACTTATGTTCATAGGCGTACCTGACTGAGCTGGGATAAGGTAAAAGATTTTGAAAAGGAAAAAGGTAACATAACATAGCCGGTGTTTTTTTAAATTTGTTTTGATAGGGATTCAGAAATATAATCTATGAAATAAATTCACAAAAATATATACAAATTTAAAATCATATAATCAACCCATCATAACAATATATATATATATATATTATATAAAAATATATTTTCATTCTGGGATAGCTTCCAAGGTATCGTTAAATAAATATTATATCCCATCGCAAGTTAACTTCTTTTACCATTTAACAAAAACAAGCCGTATTATACAGAAAAACACAGCTCTGTTTCATGCCGGATTTTCAAATTACTTCCAGTAGCTCTGGGTGGTTACCTTCATTTTCTAATCTGGGAATAGAACTTATTGCCAGATCGGAATTAATATTATTCCCAAATAGTCAGGAACGTATCGAAGTTGCTTTACAATTTATTTGGCCGTTCTTAGTAACACAGCTCTAAAATAATGCTTCGTTACAATGCTCCACTTTATTGATAATCTCTACAAGGGTAATGTTTCTGATGGCTTCGAGGTTTTCCCTATTCCAAAAGTAGCTAACTCTTCCAGTGATTTCAATTAATTCGCAAAGAATATTCTCGTGAAACTGCATTGCCACACAATATTTTTACTCTACTCTATCGTTCATTCACTTTACGTTTCTACATTTCATGCCTTTTATATTATATTACATTATTGTGTATTATGTGTACCTGGAAAAAAGTTTTTCTTATTCTCTAGCCCTATGGAAATCACATTGTATAACCTGCATATCGCAAACAACTCTATAAACGTTATTTTGATCCGTTTTTTTGTGTGCAGAATGGTTTGCAAAAAAAGTTTTCTCCTCCCAAATTTATAGTGTGTCATATCTGATCCCAGTTTGTTCTCTTTGATGGATCTATGTCCGATTTTGTTTTACGAGGTTGGAATATTTTATGTCAGAATACGGTCTAGACGGCGGATGGGATTCTATTAATACTGGAATAGGTAACAGCCTGGTCATCAAAGTAAAAACCACTACAACATACAAAATAATAAAATTGTATTGTAATTTTTATCAAGCTTATAATAAATGTGATTGAATTTTTTCATTCATGATTAGTTGAAATTCCTTGATCAATGAAAGGAAGAATCAAACGTGTCACTTCTCCAAAATTTAATTTTTTCACTTATAATTGCACGAGAGGTTTGTATTTTATCGGGTAAATTTGGGTTGTTTAATGAGGGTCTGTTGCCTAGCAATCAGCAATAAAAAGCACATTTTCCATTGAATAATGTATCCTGATGACGGCTAGTTCAGCGAAACGTCTAAATAATTTGTTGTGATGTTCATATTTTCCTGTTGCCGGATGGTATTACTTTTCCGAGAGAATAAATTTAAATTTTGGAGTTTATGGGCTAGAAGTCTCTTTACTGCGACCTCTTCAGCAGATATCCTTGTCTAGTCCCGTCTTGTCAATAGACTTCAAGTGTTCCATAGTGAAATGTCACTATATTTGATCTTCTCAGCAAATCTATATAATGTATAATGATATAATCTCTGAATCACTTCCTCTGATAACTGGACTATATCGTATCCAATAGAAACTTGTACATTGTCTAGTCTGCCCCACTTCTTACACTCGTAAGAAGTCTGCAAGTTGAATTAAAAGTTCGTCAACAATTCACATTATCTGATGCGTTAAGTTGGGCTTAATAATTTTTCGAGTAATTAGTACGGAGGCAGTTGACTAATTGTACTGAGCATGAATTATACAACATTCGAGACTCCCATAGAAATTCCCGGCTCGCTACGAACAGAGAAGGAAATTAGATTTCGAAATGAATGAATAAATGGTTTATGAAATGGAAACGCGACGGTATTGTCACACTCATGAATGACTCGATGTTGGGGTTCGGAAGTTGGATTCGAAATATGGAATCAGCTTCAACAAACTGGGACGTTATACATTTTTTCGCCGACTTCAAGGAGAAGGAATAGGTTATTAATCCGATACACATACATCGAAATTTTACTCACCTGAATGACACACAGTTTTATGACGAAATACAGTGGTACAAATTGGAGAATAGTAATTTACGTAACATGTTCCGAAAGTGGTATTTTACGGGATGAGTAGGAACCTTCCAGGATGAGCCGTAGGCGAGTCCTGGAATCCTGCGAGCCCCGTAAAATCACTTTTGAATCGTGTTACGTACAATAGTTTTTTTCTACGACTGTCACAAAATACCATCATTGTATCTTCAATGATGATTTCTAAAGTAGTACATTGTAATACTCCTTTTCATTATGCACTAGTTGCTGGGCAACTAGTGCACAATGTCTGAAAAACGCACGGGTAAATTTTCGCAATTTTCGTCACGACAAAAGAGGCGTGGAGTGAACAAAACAAAAGACGCCGTAACCAGGTAACATTGCCGTAACCATACAGATAATATATTCACAAACATAAGTGACAATTCAATATTTCTTTGACAGAACGAAATTATGAAGGTATTTCGAAATTAGTTCAGCATGGAAAGTAGTGACAGTGAAAGAAGTTTAACACCGCCAAGTGTTATGGAGGCAGCAAATAACGCTTCATTAAATTTAGTGCCTGAAAAATCTAAAGAAAAATACACAGTTTCGTATACCCTATTCATGGACTGGTGCAAAGAACAGAAAACTAGTTCTCGTTCAGAGAATGTTCTGATGGCTTACTTTGGAAATATATCAAATAAATTTAAATCTTCCACTTTATTGGCACACTATAGCATGTTAAAAACGATGCTTGGCATCAATAATGGCTTGGATATCATTAAATATTCCAAATTGAGAGCATTTCTGAAGCGGAAATCAGATAGATACAAAGCAAAAAAATCTAAAGTTTTCACAACGAAGGAGATTGATACGTTCATCAAAGAAGCTCCAGACAACGAATACCTTCTAGCAAAAGTAAGTTCCACAACAATCAGTTAATTAATTATAATCTGTTTATATTTTTTTATTGCAAGTTGTACTTATCATGGGAATTATGGGTGCTTGTAGGAGAGATAAGATGTACAAAATGAAAATTCACGATTTTAAAGATTTAGGTGCCGCAGTTTTGTTCCACATTCCGAACACAAAAATAAAAATTTCTCTAAAATTAACTGTAACGGGAGAATATGCTAATATTGTGAAAAAATATTGGAATCTGCGACCAAGTAATGTCAACGATGCAAATTTTTTTCTAAATTATCAGAAAGGAAAATGCACTGTCCGAAAAATTGGAATAAATAAAATAGGAAATATGGGAAAACATATTGCTTCATACAAAAAACTTCCGAATCCTGAGTTATACACCGGCCACTGTTTCCGCCGATCTTCAGCTACAATATTGATAGATAGTGGCGAAGATATAACGACATTAAAACGGCATGGTGGCTGGCGCTCTACAACAGTAGCTTAGGGTTACATCGAAGAGTCCCTGACTAGTCGAAATAACATAGCCAATAAAATATCAGGGTCGATCAATAAGTTGTCAGACCTTCCATCGACATCAGTTACAGAAAATGTTAATAACGTCAACTTTTCCCTTGATAACAACGGATTCTATTTCCACAAAATTTGTTTTTAATAATTGTACCAATGTAACATTGAATATTGTAGATAACAAATGAGAAGATATTTTTTCGCGATTATTGTAGTAGGGGCTTATCACATTTACCTAGTACGTTATTTTTTTCAATTAATTAATAAAAGTACATTTCTCATGTTTGTTGTTTTTTACTTACACTGTATATTATAACAGTCGTAGAAAAAGTATGGTGTAAAACTCGCACGGAATGACCATTTCCTACTCGTATACGAGTATAATTTGCAGCACTCGCTTGCAGCTCGTGCTGCAAACTTCCATACTCGTAGGAAATGTATGTCATTCCGTGCTCTTTGTATAATATACTATTCTGTAGCCGTTTTGTATGTTAAAAAGGATATCGATGGATAATACGTATGAACTTTATATAGACAATTACATATAACAATCACTCGTATGATCACATTACTTATGAATATTAATCACACAATTATGACAATTAGTTATATTAATATTATTAGGGATATCAACAGAAGTGGCAGTGTTGAAATTAGAATTAGACGCATCAGTAATTGTACTAGTTTTTGAGATATTAATTTCGTTACGGTCCTTTTCAATCTGTGAAGCTATGTGAATTTTGTTTCTTAAAGAATTTTCTATGAATCCCTCTGCTACAGTGAGTGATTTCCATCCTCCGTGTCTCTTCAAGTTGGTTATACTACCACCACTTTCAGCGAGTAAAGTGACTGAGGTCCTGTGTAAACAGTGCCCGGTGTATTCTTAGGGATTCGGTAATTCAAGAAATTCAGCAATTGTGCAGGCGATATTTACAAAAGAGTGAATACCAATAGGTTGTACAGTACATTTTTCATTTTTATAATAAACAAATAATCTACGATGTGGCGTGTTTACTTGACGTAATGACAAATATTTTCTGTATAAAGAAATATTATTTTCTCCAATGACGACAAAGGTTCTATCCATATTCATTTCAGAATTAGGAATTTTAATCACTAACATGGTTGTCTTATCTTCTATATCATCCAAATTCATTTTACAAAGCTCTTCACGACGACAAGGGTCTGCCAAACGAATTATTAATGGAACCTGAAATAAAAATGAAATTAATCGTAGGGAAGAGGAGGAATTAGATTTAATTATATTTCCTTTGTCATTAGGTAGATATTATCTCCAGCTTTTGATAAGAAGTGATATATTCCTTCTTCATTCAATACTTTTGATTTTTTTGGTTTATAGCCAATGGATTTTATTTTAAGGAAAGCATAACTTTGGGATAGCGGCTCACTTTCACTACTGATTTCCATTTCTGGATTTGAGAAGCGAAAAAACATACACCAATGTTACATGACAAGCGCTGTCATAATAAAATACAAAGTTCATGTTATTGTCAAAGCCGCCTACATAGATACCCAAAATCGTCTCGAAAGTAACAAGAATCGTCCCGAAAGTAATAAAATCATTTCTAAAGTGAAAAAAATCGTCCTGAAAATAGCTACTTTCGGTACCATTTGTATAAAGTGGTACTTTCGATTTAATAAATCATACCGAAAATTTTATTTTCAAGACGGCTGCAGAAAAAAAAAATTCGAGTGGATTTCGATCATATTTGACTGGCCAAGTACACACATAAACCTTTAGTTGGGATAATTATCTATTTACGGCGTTTCATTTTTACAAATTTTTATTTAACTTCACATTTGTATGTATGTATGTTTAGTGAATTTTGACCCACTTCTGGTTGACCGATTAACGAGAAATTTGGTAGGTGTTCATATTCCGGTGACAATGCATTATGGAATTTTCGCTAGAGAAAAATAAAATGGCGGACGAGTTTTGTGATTATAGTTCGATTCTATTCAAAATTGGTATGAAGGGGTTTTCTGGTACAAAATTCATAAATTCGAAATGGCGTCTCCAATATGGCGACGAGTTTCCAATAAAATTAGTATGGGGGTTTTTGGAGTCGGAGATCATGATTTTTTTTGTCAAAAATACGAATTCAAGATGGCGCTCCAAAGGCGAACGAGTTCTGTGATTATAGTTCGATTCTATTATAAATTGGTATAAGGGTTTTCGGAGACAGAGATCACGATTTTTTTGTCACAATCCACGAATTCAAGATGGTGGCTACAAGATGGCGACGAGTTTTGTGATTATAGCCCGATTCCATTCAAAATTGGTGTGTGGGAGTTTTTTGGTATTTGTCAAAATTCATGAATTCAAGATGATTGTTCTTGTCTGTGATCTTGTGCCTTTACGGTAACCTGAATTTATGTGAAAACAAAATGCCTACGAAATACCTTCGCCAAGGTTGAATATTGGTCATATCATCCTTTCAAATAGTAGATATTGTATAAAATACTTCCTTCTACAATGTTTACGTCTCTCCTAACAGAAGTATACTATTCGAGATAAAAATACTCAACAATTGACAAGAGAATGAAAGTAATATCGTTTGTTAATTTTGGTTGAAATAGAATAATTTTGAAAGTATACTTATACAGGGTCATTCAGAAGTACTCTGACTGACTTCAGGAGGTGATTCCTCATAATATTCTAATATGATTTGTTGAAATGAATATATGTCTGGAAACGCTTCGTGTCCAAGATACAAGGTGTTAAAGTTTTATTTTAATTTTTTTTAAATAACTTTCGAAATACTGATCTTAATTTTACGAAGATTGGTATTGAGAGGTTTTTTGTGGTGTCGAATTCGAACCTGATGTTTTATTGCTCTTACTCGTAGGGGGCGCCACCTACACGTCTTTTTCTTTTTTGAAGATTCATAACTTTTTTGGGCGTACTTCTAGCATATTTTTCAGTAAAAAAATCAATTCCTCTATCACATCTACGTAAAAAAGCTACCCCTGTTACAAGTCGCTATAAGAAACCGTTTTCTAAATATTTGGACTTGAAAATTTCAAGTCGATCATTTGATAATCGATGCGTGTTGAAGTTATTACCATTATTTTGCATTTTTGACAAGAATGCTAAGGAAATGAATTTGACGTTTAAGTGAGTAGTTTTGGTTTTTTGTAGGGGGCGCCACCCATTTAATTTATTTTTACTCGTTTGAAATAGTAATTTTTGTATCAAGGGTGCAAAATCTGTATTTGTTTTAATAAAATTTGCAAGAAATATCAACATTATATTTCAAGAAATTTTGAATATGTAGAATAAAATAAAATAAAGGAAACTAAATTGTATCCGAATAGATTGTTCAAAGTGTCCACCTTCAGCGGAGATACAGGCATTCAGTCTTCTAGTCATTTAATCTCGTACCCGCTCAAAAATTATTGGTGTGTTTCTTATTGTTTCACAGTCGTCTACTATTTGGTTTCTTAGATCTTCCTGGTTCTCTAGTTTTATTAACTAGTGACTTCAAATGTCCCCAAAAATAAAAATCTATCGGGTTTAGATCTGGGGATATTGGTGCCCACGCCTGGTTAGGTTCTTCTACACCGATCCATCGATTTGGATAGCCAGTGTTAATGAATTCCCTGGCTACAACGCTATGATGGGCCGGAGCCCCATCATGCATGAACCACATGCGGATACGAATTTCTAATGGTATATTCTGAAGTAGTCCCGGCAATTCATTTTCTAAAGAGTCCCTGTTAGTTGCGCCATTCAGTCGGAACTGAAAAAAGAAAGGACCTATCAAGTAATCATCAATTATTGCCGCCCATACATTTACAGAAAATTGATACTGATAATGTATTTCACTAACTGCGTGCGGATTTTCCAGAGCCCAAACATGGTTGTTATGAAAGTTTGTGATTTCGGGAGAAGTTTTCCTCGTCGGTGAAGAGTACATATCTTGAAAATTGAGAATTTCCAGCCAATTTTCTCAAAATCCACTTACACATGCGTGGACTGAGTAGAATTGAGAGCTTCAGCAATTATTCTTGTACTTGTTTCTGGATTCTCCTCGAGAGCGTTCAAAACAGCTCCCTCCAATTCTGGGGTTCGGACTTCCAATAATATCAGCTGCCATCTTGAAGCTACCTGTTTCTGCCAAACGACGCTGGAGACTGGTGAATGTTGGAGCTGAAGGCAGTACTCGATTAGGAAATCGCTACTGGTAAATACGTCTTGCTTCGCGCGCATTGCCATCCGCGAGGCCATAAACGAAATGCATATCGGCTACATGAGCATTAGTGTTTAAATAATCCATTTTTTCGAAATTAGTGTTTTAAAACTTACAGAAAGTTCAACAAAACAACAAAACGTTCAACTGTCACATAATATGTAATTACCAAAACTACTTACTTAAACGTCAAATTCATTTCCTAAGCATTCTGGCGAAAAATGCAAAATAATGGTAATAACTTCAACACGCATCGATGATCAAATAATCGACTTGAAATTTTCGAATCCAAATATCTAGAAAATGGTTGCTTATAGCCACTTGTAACGAGGTAGGTTTTTTTACGTAGATATGATGGAGTAATTGAATTTTTCCACTGAAAAATGTGCTTAAAGTACGCCCAAAAAGTTATGAATATTCAAAAAAGAAAAAGACGTGTAGGTGGTGCCACCTACCAGTATGAGTAACAATAACATCAGGTTCGAATTCAACACCTCAAAAAACCTCTCAATACCAATTTTCGAAAGTTACTTGAAAAAAACCAAAATAAAAATAAAACTTCAACACTCTGTATCTTGAAAACGAAGCGTTTCCAGACATATATTTATTTGGACAATTCATATTAGAATATTGTGAGGAATCACCTCCTGAAGTTTGTCAAAGTACTTCTGACTCACCCTGTATATGTAATAGCGTATCTATCCTCAAATCGAAATTAAACAACAAACTCAGAACACAACGAAGTTCGACAAAGTTTAGCCGAAAAAACGAGCCCTACATTCATTATTCCGCCATGGGAAACTAAAGCTGTCGCTCATGCAGAAAAGATCAATCTCGAGATAACCGAACCCCCAGTTCCAAACTTGAATGCCTACTCTCATATCCATAACCGACGCATGACCTCACCATATTTCAGCAGAGACATTAAGAGAAACACACATGACGCGCAGTGGGCGGAATCCTCAACTTTTCATACATCAACGTTCCGTGCAACACGTGCCGTAAAACACCCTCGTTTCGCAATGGAACATTTACAATATTCCGACGCGTATGTGAAGGCCATGATCCCGACCCGAACGTATATATCTTCATTAGATGTGTCGGTCCTTCGGGCCGGATGGTGAACGCCTGGGAATATGTGGAGACAAGACTGAAGAGAGATGGAATATGTGGCGATATCCAGGTGTTCGTTCCTTTTTTTTTGTAACGATACGTATCGAATTCCGATCCACTGAGTTATAGCCGGGTGCCGAGAAAATAATTGAGATAAATCCTTATCAACTGAAATAGAAACAGAAAAAAGGAATCCTCGATGAAGCACAAGCCCTCGACAATGTTTTTTCGATAGGATCAGAATACAAATGTAACGAATTCTTGCAAAAATAATACTCTGAACTCTTTTTCTAGGCCTTAACGTTGTTTACTTCTTTACTTTACAAAGAAGTCTGCTGGCGATTTGGCTATTTTAGCTATCGGTAAAACCTTAGAAATCTGCAATTCGCAACATATATAATCCATGAATGAACTGAAAAAATTGTTGAATGAAAAATTGAACCGTGTTAATTCATTAAATTAAAGCTGTATAGAATATAGGACTCTGGTGCTGAACAACTACATAGTGTAACAGTATGTCGATAGTTTTTTCTTACTTCAATACTTTTTCTGTCTTTGAAGCAAAGTAGTTCCTTTGAAAAATGAACTACAATTTTTGTTTCCCAAATTATTCCCCTTTATTAGCGTCTTTCAGAGTATTTCTTTCAAACTGATTCTATTTTGCGAAAAACATTGCAAGGAATATTACCTGTCGACAAGGGAAGCTTAGGAATACGCTTGGCATCCTCTCTCAAACTTTCAACTCATTTGTCATCATTCAGTAGTGTATCTCAATTAGTTTATATGATTTTACCAGATTCATTGAACCGTGTTAATTCATTAAATTAAAGCTGCATAGAATATAGGACTCTGGTACTGAACAACTACATAGTGTAACAGTATGTCGATAGTTTTTTTTTTACTTCAATACTTTTTCTGTCTTTGAAGCAAAGGAGTTCCTTTAAAAAATGAACTAGAATTTTTTTTTCCCAAATTATTCCCCTTTATTAGCGTCTTTCAGAGTATTTCTTTCAAACTGATTTTATTTTGCGAAAACATTGCAAGGAATATTACTGTCGACAAGGAAAGCTCAGGAATACGCTTGGCATCCTCTCTCAAACTTTCAACTCATTTGTCATCATTCAGTAGTGTATCTCAATTAGTTTATATGATTTTACCAGTATCATTTTCTAACGTATCCAACCATATCTTTGTGGAAGGAGAGCAAGAGTGGATTTTCGAATCTAATTCTCAACTACCTGAACTAATGAAATAGTCCCAAAAAGCTTGGGAACTTATTGAAATGGTTGCTAAGGATTTGCTGGATTCAGCTATGTCAGCAAGAGAAAAGGCTCGAATCTATGCAGATACTTCCCACCTTTCTGGTGCTTGGCTCAATGATTTACCTGTCACTTCACTTGGGTCTCTTCTAGTTAATGAATTCAGAATAGCCATCGGGCTACCACTAATATATTCTATTTGTGTCCCTCATGCATGCAAATATGGTGCTCTTGTAGAGGAGGAAGGAAACCATGGTTTAAGATGTAAACTTCCTCCTATAGAATCAAGGAAGTGGACGAATATCAGCGAGTGCAACAAGGTACTGCCCTTTACCAGTTGTTTACTCCTTCCCTTCACAAACAGGTCTACTGATGATATGGCTATTTTGGCTGTTTGATGAAACCTTGGAAATCTGCAACTAACTACAAATATAATCCATGAATGGACTGAAAAAATTGTTGAATGAAAAATTTAATCGTGTTAATTCAATGAATCAAACCTCTATAGAAAATAGTACTTTGGTACTGGACTAGCAGACAACTCTACAGTTATGGTAGTAAAACAAATTTCAACAGAAGAAGATTTGAAAATGAACTGCTTCGCAATCAGAAATTCACCCAGATACGAAACATCTATTTCCACATAGACCTGGATATGTTTAGAGTCGGATTGTAGAAAATGTTTATCAGAATCATGAAAAACCGCACGAAGACTTCATTAAAGGAGTAGAAAGAACTCAGAGTCATCTCCACATTTTAATGGTAAGTTGAAGATATCTAATCAAAAGACATGTTTCGGGATCTTAAGATCCCATCATCAGTTTGTGTCAAACTTTTATAATAATGGTTATAGGGGACATATTGATTAGAAAATATACATACTCACGTCTGATTAAAAATATGTATTATGTTATACAATTCTGATAGTTGAAGAGGATGGGGTTGGGGTTTTGGGGCCCATCATCAAAGAAACGTGTTAATTTGGGAACAAAATGAGAAATCAATAAATCAAACTCCATCTTGTAACAATTGTGAAGATGTAAGTGACGACTGCTGTGAGATCTCATAATAATGAAAACAATTGAAGTTATTGGTTGCAGAATAATTTTGTATAGGGGAGACATCTATGAGTGAATGTTGGTAATATAGGAAATCAAAGGTAAGGTGAAGACACAATTTTTAGTCCATACAGAAAATCGGGAAATAATGAAATGTATCATGAGGTCAAATTAGAAAGGAAGGGTATCGAAAAACTGTATACAATCAACATTTATTTGTTCATTCAATTAAATTATATTATGATCTTTTTTATTGGAATTCATTCCGAAAATTTTGAGTATGTTCATTACGGTGCTTTATCATCGTAATGTATGATTTTTAAATCTTATTCTATATCGAATGTGTGGTTTGCATCAATTACGTGATTAGTAAAAGAACTGCTACAGTTAATTTCATGTGCAGAGGCAGTGAGAAATTGGTTTTTTCATCAATGAATAACTTTTGAGTGTTCTATAACTCTGCTAATAATTTTGCGGCCTCTCTGACCTATATATTTGGTATTACAATTGGGATCAGAGCAAGAAATTTCATGAATCTCTGATTTGTCTGAAGGGCTAGTTTTATCTTTGGAGTTGACAAGCCTTTTTGCCAATAGTATTCTTGGTGTAAAAGAAAACATTAATGTCGTCATTGTAGCCTTGAAAAATATTTTTTACGTTCAGTGAACTTCGCCCAGATAAGGAATAGTACAATATTTGGAAGGTAATCTGCGGTTGTGTAAATTTCTGTAATTAATTTAGATACATGTATGTGATACAATTTATCGATGAGGTGTAAAGGAATATTATTGTTGATTCCAATTTGTTTGATGATGTTATATTAGTTGGTAAAATTCGTTGGTTTCTTTTGACTAGATATCTTCAACTTGTAGATGACTCGTAGTTTTTCTTCTACTACTCAAATCATCTACTCCACTTTGAGCCATGGAATTCTTCCTACGTTTACGTCATTAAAGCTTTGTAGCTAAATAGCAGATTAAAAAATGAAGATTTGTAAATGCCGTAATTCATTGAAGCTCTCAGTTATATGCCCTTCTACATTTCTATTTTCTGGACCAATGGGACACTAGTGTATCTATTCGGACTGCTTGTGTGTCATCCCCAGACTGATCTCCTCATCTAGGCTATCAACCACCCTAGTGTGCTGGGTGAATTTTTTCAGCTGCTAGACAATGCACATAAGGTCCGAATATTGAAGGGTAACAAAGTCATTCAAATTTCTGTTTTCTGCAGGCTGCAGAGCCTTATGTTTGCGTGACAGTGTGTAGAGAACATCAGAATTAACTGAAGGTAATATTATTGGACTAAATTCAGCTGATAATTATTCAATATTAAGAGTTGTTTGATAAAAACAAATAAAATGATGTTATCAATGAAAACCATTCGCACGTGAATTGAACTATGTATATCCATGGGTTTTATATTACCATATTATTCAATGTTACCTTGTATTGAAATACAATCGTTCTCCATCTCCAAGCTATTTTTACACAAAATAATTATAAAGATATATATTAGACTACATAGTATCCTCATATCCTCAATAATCATCTAAAATTAATTATGTGGCTTCGTCAACCCATAATATCATTTTGAATTGAACACAAGTCTAAATATAATTATGAAATACAATCCGATATGATTTCCACACCTTCCGGATATAATTCAAAGGGTGTAGAAATTAACGATACGTGACTGGCAAAATAGTAATTAATTAACTATACATGATGATTGAATTTGGGGTGTCGGTTTTTTTCTAATGATTGATGTTATTCATTAGCATCGCCCGAGATGTAGGAGATAAAATTGTCGTATGTTTTTCTCCCTCAATTCGGCCGGGGTAACAAATAAGATCTTTATGGGTGGTAGCGGGAATATCATTTATTATCGCGTTCAAATCAAATCTTACACCCTTGCTAAATGAGATTTTCCCTTCCTAAATCTATTGAGAGCGACGGGTAACCATTTTCATTGTGAAGCAAATGGAAATGATTCCCAAAATGAAGGTCGCACGTAAATTGAATTAATAATGAATATTGAAGTTAGGTGTTTCTTTATTTCTCTAATCTTGTGAAATTGATCCAAGAAAATTTTGAATCGATTAACTTGATACGACTGTATATGATATTTGGGATATGATTTATACCTTCGACCTATTGGGCAATAGTTATTGTACTTTCGCCAAATTGGTCGCCAAGTTTCTCAGAGTTCGAGGTTATATAAATTCTACCAACAATATTTTTTTATGAAGTTTTAAGAATATTGAAAATAAAAATCATTGTGACCCTCACCATCTTCATGCAGTGGATTCTTCACAGTTTTTTCACGTATTCGGATTACATTGCCCATAAAAATCAAGAATTATTATTTTTCATCTGAAAACTGAAATCACTAAACTTTCTAACGTTATTTATTTCTGTTAATTTTTTTCAGAAAACGTCATCAAATACGATGCCCCACGAGGAGAGGTCCGAGAACCAGACGTCGATCTCGAAGACATAAGCTACGATGGTACCCTGAGTGGGAGGATGATGGAAGGAGGTCTGGGCCAGCTAGTTGATGGACTTTATGGCGACGATGACTATCAGAAGCAATTACAAGGCGAGCATTCGGGTAAGAACCATCTTTCAGAAATAATGATGATCCTCGTAAAACTAAATGAGCAACCTCGAGTAATTACCTGTTGCCACTGAATTGATATACCGTATATCTCGGTAAAAAATGGATTATTCTAAAAAAATTTAGGGAATATCGAAAATATGGGAAATAACCTGCGAGATGTTTCTACCCAAAACGGGGACATATCGTCGCCTTGGATAACGACAATATGAAGCTATAAAAAAATTGTGAGTTGAAAAACTCGATTACAAAAATATTGATTATTATAAACTCACGACCTCAGCAACAAAATTTTACGCGTCTTTCAAATTTCAAAATTGGCACCATAAAAAAATTGGATACACTAAAAAAGATTCAAGTTAACAAATGTAAATCCAGCACTATTCTAGAGTATCTATGCAAAGCAAATGAGAATGAATTTATTCTCCTTACGAAGTATTGACCAGTAATCGAAATTATTAGTGAAATTATATGTAATATAAAAACACTAGGAGAGGTATAATATATCAATATTACTATGATTAGCTAGGCTGTCCAATTTTGATTTTATTTTAGACACATATTGAACAAAGGTCTGAAAAAATTTTTTTCGCCATTTGTGGAAGAGTGCCAAAGTCACCCCATTACTTAAAATGAAAATATAAAGAAAATATCATTGTATCTTAAATCAGACCTTGGAAATTAACAAAGTATTGCGCATTAAACAGTTTGTTTAAAAAGTGCAACAGCTCTTCGTGATATGGTAGATGACATCGTCAGAGCCCTGAGTAGCAGAAAAATACGTGTTTTAGGGCTTTCAGACTACTCAAAGCGTTCGATATGATCAATCACAAAATTTTAATATCGATGTTTGGATTCAGTGAGTCTTTCTGCATATGTTATCATCATCATTATCATTTATGATAAAGTTCATACCGTTCAAATTATGACCAAATTTCCTCCTCCACAAAAGTCCTGAGAAGTGTTCCACAGGGTAGCATAGCTCTACTATATACTCTCTATTCATCAAACTTCATAAATATATTGCAACATGTTAGTTATCACTTCTATGCCAGCGAAACCCAATTATAATTCACTTTTGAGAAACTAGAAATAATTGCATAATCTTTGATCTTGATGCGCTATTCATAATATCAACAGAACATATACTTAATATCAACGCTTATGAAAGTTGTGCATTGCTTTTTTGTACAGAAAGTATTCGTTATGATAATACACTTGATTTATAATTGCGAATACTCTGCGATGCATTGTTATTGTCACACTTCAACTACTGTGTTGTAGTGTCTAAAGTCAAATGATTCTACTAGAATTCAGAAACTACAAAATTCGTGTATCAGATTAATTTACAGTATAACAAAAAGAGTTAGTTTTTCAACTAGATTCAGAATCTAAGTTGGCTTGATATGTATAACAGACGTCACCATCACATGGCATGTTTCTCTTATAAATTCTTCAAATATAAAACCACTCTGTACCTGCACTATAAACTTTCCCACAAAACTGATATCCACAACCTGAAGATATAGCGTCTAACAATAGTGACAGTCCTACCTAAAAATGACGTTTCAGTTATAAAATCGCAACTACCATGAACAAATTGAACATCCTAGAAATCTCTAATTTCACTTTATCCATGAACTGAGTTTTTCTTGTAATAAATAATATAATCATTTTTCATATATTTTATCACTGGTATCAGATTATTTTGCAATAATCCTGGCTCAGATTTTTCATGAGAGAAGATCAATTCGATATATTTTATTTTATTGGGCACTACTCATCAATATATATGGAAAAATGAATTTATATTTTTTTGCTCCAATGTTTTGTTTGCTTGAATTATGTTATTTCATTAATATGCCTTCTTTAAGATCTTGTGCTGATTTCTACCGTTTCTTTGAATAACTGATATTTTATGCAAAGAAACGGACGAATGTCGAAAAACTTTTGAACGAAGGATTCAGATGTGTTCGTATCAAAGAAAAATGTGGCTTTCTCAGAGGAAATATTTTCAGAAATTTTTTTAGGAACTGGAATATCCATAATCTCTGCCATTTTGTTCAGTTATAAAATCTATTTGCATGTTCCTATACTTTCTGCATGGTACGTTATCATCGGCATAATTTTGAATTTACCTAAAAAAATTCGTATTTAAATATTTTTATTTGATTTGTTAGTGTTTTTTCAATTCCAACATAAATCGACTTCTGTGAAAATTCCAATGAATGTGAAAAAGTATCGAAAAATATAGTTGGGATTGGCAATTCTCAATATCAGTAATCAAAAATAATATTTGTAATATGTGAAATCTTGAGCTAATTTTTCTATTCTACATTTTGAAATGTTTTCTAGTACTTTTTCTGAATTAGAAATCAAGTTGATCGATTTGTAATTGTTAGTTTCATTTCAAGGTCTTGATTTGTTTACTGAAAACACCGAATTCGATATCATCGAATTTTAAAGATTTCATTATGTTATTGATTTCGTCCACATTGGTTTCTGCACCAGTTTTGATTAGTGTGGAACAATTTGAATAACATTTAACATTGATTTCAAATTTGATATCTCGTTATGGTTATTCATTGGATTTTTATTGAATCATTTGACCTGCCTTCTTTGAATAATTTCGTGATTTTTTTCCATAAACTACTCCAAGAATTATAACTTCCCTGGATCATGCCAGAGAACTCTGAAATATAGGAGGTTATAAAAATTTTAATATTTAGAATTTGTATTCTCTTCATTTGACGTAGTGTCACGGCCATTCTAATTTTTCCATCATCTGGAATCTATCCAACATATATGTTAATCATTTCTATGAAATTAGTGAATGCTCTAATTCGTGAGAAAAACTACTATCCAATTTAATTAATTTAAGAAGCACATAAATCTCACCATCCGAATTCTATTTGCACCATTCGGGAAATATACTTATTTTCACAACCATCTTTTAAATATTCCAGTTTCATGGAAATAGGGTATTTCACACCATAATACGGTTTTATCTCTTTTCAACTGAAATCAATTCACCATAACAGAATTCATACAGATAGAATATTGAATTAAATATTCCAGTCATCATAAAATCACCAGGCTATCAACTGTAGCTAGAATTTCAACATTCTGTCATTCAATTTCATCTGATTTTTTTTTATCCTTACAAATATCTCATTTATTTTATTGAATGAGTTCTCCGGTGAAATGATCTCAGAATATATAAAGTGGTCGCCACGGAGATAAACAAGTTGGATTTTTTTCTGTATTTTTTCCGATTAGAAAATAACCTTATATTCACGAAATAATAAATGTAACTCCGAGTATACAGGGTGTTTCTTAATAACATGCTGATATTTGAGGAGGTTATTCTTGGGTCCTCTGTTCTGCCTCTCGATTTCCTTCTTGCCTAAAACGATTCTCAACATTCGGAAAATACTGATGGGCTGGATGTTGCCCATTGGGATATCTCTAAGCATTCAACTCAGCAGCATTCCTTGTATTTCTATGACATTCTCTAGATATTAATAACACGTTTTCACTTTGAGTATGCATTATTTTGAGGAAAAATTAAACTGAAATTCAACGAAAATTAAGAAACTTTCACTGTCTTCTCATGAAGCTTATGCCACTGTCATTACCTAAGTGAGTGTTTTGTTTCCCAAAGAAGACTTGATGAAAATAACTACAAAATATCATGGCTATCTATGGCACACTTGACAAAAGTAAATAAATTATTATTCAGTATTTTCCTTAGTTATACTTAATTCATGTTCTCATTTTTAATCCAATCGCAAATAAATTAGTATCGTTAGATTCGTCAAAAAATCCTTTTTTTCGGAAGGTCCTTGTCAAAAAATGGTCGCCATTTGAAAAATAATACTTAGACACGAAAATGTAATTTTTCCAACTTGCCTTATTCCTATCTAACTGTCACCTGTCTGCCGTAAGGACAATAACCTTCACCGACTCCCCAACTACGTATACAATGTCAGTGGTAGGAAGAATTAATTTTAAAAAAACAAGGTTTTTCTTTATTTTCACTTTAAGAAGTGATAATACGGTGTAGATTTCATGATTTGATGCAGAGAATGATGAAATATGACCAATTCTTTGCCCTGAATTCCCCAATCCAATTTTTAAGAGTAGATGATTCTGCTGAAGATAAAAAAACCGTATATTTCTTCAAGTTTTTGAAAGGGGTACGTTACTATTTTCATCAAACTTGAAGACATTTCATCAAAATACCTCGAATACTGATGAAATATCTATAATTTCCATAGAATCAATGTCTGAAAAGATAGAAATAACAAATTTATATTGTATATCGAGAATTTGTTCTTTATAAATCGAAATCTGACAAATCCTTTTTTCTTCATTTGTTAATAACTCAAAATGTGTGCCGTAAGGACAATGATCTTCACCGACTCCCCAACTACGTATATGGCCACCTAGATGCAATATTGAAAGTGACTCTGAAAAAAAGAAGTAGGCGTAAAAACTTTTAAAATGTCTCAGAAATCCAAAAATGTTACAATATACAGGGTGTTCCATTTAAACAATCGAAACCGGAGCCATTTCCGGTAAAAACCGGAAATGACCGGAAAGTGAAAAATATGCGCAAACACTCCTCTTCACATACCATTTATCTATACCAAATCTCATTTTGATACACCCAATATTCTAGAAGTTATGACTTGTATAATGGATTCGTTGATACCCGATATACCGAAATGAGTGGAAGTTGGCTAAATATATGAAATCTATTGTTCTGAATATTTTTGACACACCTTCAGCTAACATTTCTGGTAAAATACATACACCCATTGGAAAATTACAGGGTTGACCGCTTTGCTCACTTGGTACGTATCCGGAACGTGTTTTTTTCATCCACCAAGCAGTGAATCATGTATATATCGTAATGATTTATTCAAATTCTCTGTCGGTGGCACGAACTGGAATTATGGAATCGACGAAAAGAAAACCTATTGTTTATTCGACTGTGGGTGGGAGGATTCAATTCAATATGTGACATGAATCGAATGAAGCCATCAAACAAAAAAGTATTCAGAGACGTACATAATAAATATCGGACCGGTCCGCCACCCAAGTGTCACCGATTGTGACAAATCCATCCGGAATATAATCAGGATCGGCCCTAGAACATTGGCCGACTGATGTTTTTTTTTAAATTCTTAGACGCCAAAAAAGGGAAACTTTCAACCGTGTTGTGGAGAAAAATAGCCACGAAAACTATAGTTACATTATATATATTGGCAGTCATCTTTTGTGTTACAAAAAACATCAATAAGAATAATAAAAAATTATAGAAATCATTTCATAGAAATGCAAATTCTCACTTTACCAAGTTTATATATATATATATATATATATATATATATATTTATATATATATATATAAATATATATATACTATGTCTCAGTCCTTGTACGTAATAACAAAAAAATTAATCATTTCGCAAACCCGACAATATTCCAATACAATCATTTTACCCCATACCACAACTTTATTAAGAATGCTTACTCACTACGTGGGTGCTAAGCTATACAATATGCTTCAAAACGAAATGAAAAATTTATATTCAAGAATATTCGAAAATTAAATTAAAAAAATATTAATTGCTAAAACTCACTATTCAGTTAACGAATACTTTACCGATAATAATTTAGCCCCGACTGTTAATGTTTCATGAAAATTTTTGTACTCAACATATTTTCATTATTTGCTGTCTGTTTTGTGTTTATTCATTTAAATACATATTTCTGTTGGAAATTGTTTATGTATATTTGTGAAAACTCGAATTTTCCTATACTTGTATATCATGTTTTCTGGAAATAAGTCTATTCTATTGCTAACGGTATAACACATATATCCTCAAGAAGTTGAAGTTTCTGTCTGAATTTTCGCAGTATTATGTTTCCTCTTGCAGTCGATTTCTTGATAACCTATCAAAACTCAACAAATCGAAAACTATAAACAGAATCAATCAAATACAATTCGTTTGAAATCGTGATAACTCACCTCCTATAACCATTTTTTTTTTAGTTTCATGGTTCTCAAAAACAATGAACTACTAGAGTAATAAAAAAAAATCCGCAATCACTAGCAACAATTTTTTGCTGATGAACTTAATTGCAATTATCTTGCAAATGGAGACACTAAAAATATTTTTCCCCAAATCTATCGAAAATGAAATTTTTTTTTTCATTTTCAAACACAGCACTCAACATAACCGACTGTATTTTTTCAAGGGGTACTACTAAACTTATGACCCAAGTCAACAAACATATATCAAGGTTTCGACTCTTCGAAATCCTAAAAAATCCGAGAATAGATTTCCGCTAAAAAATAACATGTTGGCTTCATCATGCACAGAAAACTTCAGTGGATTCAAACTTAAATGAGCATGATCAACAAGTTGCTTGTGTTGTGGTTTTTGTGTTTCCAACTGAAATTTAGACCAGAAATGTTAACTCCACAGTAATTTCCAAATGAAATTGTGTCTTGTAGAATCATAGCTGATAGTCGGATGAATACAAATAACTTTCTGATTTTCGGGCAACGTTTCGTTTATTTAGTGCATACACTTCATCAATATATCTGGAGTACACATTTCCTTATTGGAAATATTGGATTTTATGTTTCTGAAACTTTTTCACTATAAAACAAAACTTGCCTACTTTTTTATGCGCCAACAATTTTGAGTTTTTATTATCCGAATACCTTGTGGGTCATCTATGTGTATTATACAGGGCGATTCAAAAGTACTTTGACGAACTTCAGGAGGTGATTCCTCACAATATTCTGATATGAATTGTTCAAATAAATATAAGCCCGAAAACGCTTCGTTTCTAAGATACAGGGTGTAAAAGTTTTATTTTTATTTTGGTTTTTTTAAATAACTTTCGAAATATTGAGAGGTTTTTCGAGGTGTCGAATTCGAACATGGTGTTATTATTGCTCTTACTCGTAGGAGGCGCCACCTACACGTCTTTTTCTCTTTTGAAGATTCATAACTTTTTTGAGCGTACTTCTAGCTCATTTCTCAGTAAAAAAATCAATTCCTCTATCATATCTACGTAAAAAAGCTACCCTTGTTACAAGTCGCTATAAGCAACCGTTTTCTATATTTGGACTTGAAAATTTCAAGTCGATTATTTAATAATCTTTGCGTGTTGAAGTTATTACCATTATTTTGCATTTTTCACAAGAATGCTTAGGAAATGAATTTGGCGTTTGAGTAAGTAGTTTTGGTTTTCTGTTATTTTTACTCGTTTGAAATAGTTATTTTTGTATAAAGGGTGCAAAATCTGTATTTGTTTTAATAAAATTCGCAAGAAATATCAACATCTTATTTCGAGACATTTTGAATATGTGAATAAAGTGAAATAAAAGAAACAAAATTGTGTTCAAATAAATTGTTCAAAGTGACCACCTTCAGCAAGATACAGGCATTCAGTCTTCTAGTCATTGAATCTCGTACCCGCTCAAAAATTATTGGTGTGTTTCTTATTGTTTCACAGGCATCTACTATTCGGTTCCTTAGACCTTCCTCGTTCGCTACTGGAGTTTAATAAACTAGTGACTTCAAATGTCTCCAAAAAAATCTAGCGGGCTTAGATCTGGGGACCTTGGTGCCCACGCCTGGTTAGGTTCTTCTAGACCCCTACCGATCCATCGATTTGGATAGACAGTGTTGGGGAATTCCCTGGCTACCTACGCTAAAATGGGCCGGAGCCCCATCATGCATAAACCACATGCGGATACGAATTTCTAGTGGTACATTCTGAAGTAGTTCCGCCAATTCATTTTCTGAAAAGTCTCTGTAAGTTGCGCCATTCAGTCGGAACGGAAGAAAGAAAGGACCTATCAAGTAATTATCAATTATTGCCGCCCATACATTTACAGAAAATTGATACTGATAATGTCTTTCACTAACTGCGTGCGGATTTTCCAGAGCCCAAACATGGTTGTTATGAAAGTTTGTGATAGCATTTCGGGAGAAGTTTGCCTCGTCCGTGAAGAGTACATATCTTAAAAATTGAGGATTTCCAGCTTTTTTTTTTCTAAAACCACTGACACAGTAATGCGTTGGGGAAAGTCTCGTAGCAGAAGAGCTTGTACCCTTTGAATATGGTATGGATAAGATTGATGATCGTGGATAATTCTCCAAAGTGTGGACTGAGTAGAATTGAGAGCCTCAGCAATTATTCTCGTACTTTCTGGATTCTCCTCGAGAGCGTTCAAAACAGCTCCTCCCAATTATGTGCTTCAGACTGCTCGTGGTCTTCCAATGATATCAGCTGCCCTCTTTATGCTACCTGTTTCTGCCAAACGACGGTGGAGACTGGTAAATGTTGGAGCTGAAGGCAGTACTCGATTAGGCAATCGCTCCTGGTAAATACGTCTTGCTTCGCGCGCATTGCCATCCGCAAGGCCATAAACGAAATGAGCATTATTGTTCAAATAATCCATTTTTTCAAAATAAGTTTTTTTTAAACTTACAGAAACTTCAACAAAACAACAAAACGTTTAACTGTAACATAATATGTAATTACCAAAACTACTTACTTGAACGTCTAATTCATTTCCTAAGCATTCTTGTGAAAAATGCAAAATGATGGTAATAACTTCAACACGCATCGATTATCAAATAATCGACTTGAAATTTTCAAGTCAAAATATCTAGAAAACAGTTGCTTATAGCGACTTGTAACAACGGTAGCTTTTTTACGAAGATATGATAGAGGAATTGATTTTTCTACTGAAAAATGTGCTAGAAGTACGCTTAAAAAAGTTATGAATCTTCAAAAAAGGAAAAAACGTGTAGGTGGTGCCCCCTACGAGTAAGACCAATAATAACATCAGGTTCGAATTCGACACCTCAAAAAACTTCTCAATACCAATTTTCGTTCAATTAAGGTCAGTATTTCGAAAATTATTAAAAAAACGAATATAAAAATAAAACTTCAACACCCTGTATCTTGGAAACGAAGCGTTTCCGGACATATATTTATTTGGACAATTCATATGAGAATATTGTGAGGAATCACCTCCTGAAGTTTGTCAAAGTACTTTTGAATCACACTGTATAATGGCCAAGAGGCGGTCCTGGATTCAAATGATCCAGAACGACGATGGAGACAAAACGTCGCTAATAAATAAAACAATCAGAAAAAATAAAGTAAGAGGACACGCTCTCGGTTCCTTTCAGGTTGATTAATTGCTCTGGTTGAATGCAAAAGTTGGGCAAATGGTTTTTTTGGTAAATTAGTGTTTGAATAATTAATACTCCGGAGGTCTTTAGCATTTTTAATATTAATATAAAACACTGGGAGCATTTAATGGAGGCGAGGTTCGTAGAAGAAACAGACCGCGATGAAATTATCAACTTGAATGCTGCGTGGCTAGGAGATAAGCGCAAATTTCATTCATTTCATGGAGGTTTACTTCGTTCGGGAAAACGATGGACTCTACCTTTTTTCGAATAGAAGTAAACTCGAAAAACTAACTTGTCCATAAAGACATAACTTTGTTTTATCTATGAACACATTCTTCCTTCGAATAAAGAAAAATCCAAGTGAAGGGGGATAAAATAAGAAATGAAGTGCATAAAGTACACAAAGTCATCTTCACAAAGGATTCATTATAAATTGAAACCCAATTGGTAGACAACAGGCGAAAAACAAATACCTTCCTAGCAAATACCACGCAGAACGTTGAATGATATTCACCTGAAAATCCATGCAAATTTCCATATAAATGGATATTGTTCGTAAATATTTCTTTCTGATAAGCTCGATTATGTTTAATTGATGTCGTGTACGCCTAACAATCCGCATACCGGTTTCAGGATTTTTGCCCCTCATCAGTACGGATTAGTTACCAGCCAGAGATCCGGAGAGCTCTGGCCGAAGCGAGACACAACATAAATAAAATCACCATCAAGCTTACAACATATTTAGGTACGTCGGAAAAGATAATTTTCAACCGGTGGCACCTAGTGACAGAAAGAAACACTCCATACATTTCTCCTACCTCGATAGGATTCTAAATGAAAGATTCCTTCTCAGTAGGAGTGGTTAATTCCCGGCATATATTCAAAGAAAGAAAAAGCCAAGTGAACGGGCATAAAATAAGAAATGACGTGCATAAAGTACACAAAGTCATCTTCACAAAGGATTCAATATAAATTGAAACACAATTAGTAGACGACAGGCGAAAAATAACTACTTCCCTAGCAAATATCACGCAGAATGTTGAATGATATTTACCTGAAAATCCATGCAAACTTCCATATAAATGGGTATTGTTCGCAAATGTTTCTTTCTGATAAGCTCGATTATGGTTAATTTATGTCGTCTTCCTTTACCTACATCGTTGTTCTCGAAAGATGTTCGTCAAAGAAAACATAACATACATAACATTTTATGTTATTCAAAAAAATCAGATTAAAGGATATCGTTGACTATCTATTGCAATATTCAATAGAAAAAAATCGAGAGTGTCCTCTAAATGAAGTAAAAGATATATTGAATATTTCGAAAGAATACTTTCAGGCGATACTCTTTCTGTTGTTTATGTTCATTGTTTATTGGTATGGTTTATTTGAACGATTAAAGATATGTTGAAGTCATTTGAAATGATTTGACACATTCTCTTCAGATATGACTTGGATAGATTTTGAATATTAATCATGGAATTTTATGCAATCGAATCAACAGACCTACATAATCGGTTTCATCATTTTTGTGGCCTCTATTGGAATATTGTCCAGAATGACTGTAATCTAATTTTAATCCATATATTCGCTGAATTGGGTTATTCCATTTTAATATTCATGGGATTATTTCGATATCCTCATAACATAATACACACCATATCTCATATTATTATGTGTATCTGATGATTTAAAACCAAATTCCATTCCTGAATTTTATTTAAACTATTGTTATCATATAAAATATTTTGAAGTGAGCAATATGACTGCCATATAAACGTGATTCATTCAAAAAATTAACAGTCCATGAATATTTTTCAGCCATATTTCGAAATGTTACTCAAGGATACAGTTTATGGAAAATTTTTGGTGACTTTTGGGAGACATTATATTGATAACTCGATTGAAAATTTTTCTGGGCTTGTAGAAAATTCGAAGAGAAAATATAAAGTTTTAAATCCCCAAATTTTAGATTACTATATATAGCTATACAAACTTCAATTCATTCAAATGATTATTTCTTGAAATAACTTCGAAAAGTGGGAAACAATACATTATATATTTTTTTCTCAGAACGCCTACGACTGTATATGTAAGAGCATAAGATCTCCAAATATGATTTATTTTTGCCACCGCAGATCCATCAATTCTGCAAACTCATTCGGAATATTCTCATTCAAATGTGTCTCAACGTATCTATTAATCAAAAAAATAAGCGTCGATAATAGGAATAGGATATAAAAAAATGCGCTTTCGAAACTTGAATTCCAATTTGACACTGTATATTGGGCCATAGCTTTCCTACTCGATATTGAATACGAGTTTGGAACAACCATAGAACACCAGCCTATGGAATTTCAATGATTCTCCCAAAACTACATCGTCCTAAAAATAAATCATAATTAAATTTTTTTGTACGGTAGTGTATCAATAACAAAAAATTAACTCGGCGAAATACGGAACTGAAAAGTAAAAAATTAAATAAACCTTCTCAGTCTCAATAACTAAGCTCCTGAACTAATGTTAGTAACTAATTTTGAGTCGGCGCCACACAAACAAGCAAATGAATTAGGTTAGGCGTGAAATGATGGCATCGAGTTGCGCGGTGACATTCTGATAATTTTTTTGAAGTAATTTAATGATCTTCGTTGATTGTTCGTTTGGCGCCGACTCAAAATTAGTTACTTACATTAGTTTAGGAGCTTAGTTATTGGGACTAAGAAGGTTTATTTTATTATTTACTTTTCAGTTCCGTAATTCGTCGGTTTGATTTTTTGTTGAAAAGTTTTTATTTTTCAATTTTTTGTAGCTGAAATCTTCTAATTACACTTACTTGTTTTTTTATTACTTCCAAAATTCTTACTTGCCCACCTTAGTATTACCAGTTAAATAATATGATTATTTACTTTTACTATTTGTTCTAATATAGATTATTTTTGTTGTTCTGGTTAGTATATTTCATTACTCTGTATATCATTCCATCCTCTCATAGAATATAATGATTGTGACGGATGTGGGTGAACAAAAATAATGACAATAGCGATCTGTCATTGTCAACTACATATTATTGGCACACAAGTGAAAAATCAGTTATCCCCTATTTTTCAACCCGTAAAATTGGATAATTCCATTCAAAATCCAAATATGATCAACTATGAGGTATACCCATAGAGAAACTAAAAATAAAGAGAGTTGTCAAACCTGCAGTAAAAGTTGGCACCACGTTTAGACAGTGGCGACATATCTCGCAACTGGCCGAACTAAGTACATTTGGTAAAACCGATTGAGATAAGGCGGGTTTTTCAAATGTGTTACTTTTATATGATTGATATGGTATATATTTTATAAGTGATCGATTTGCCATTCTTGTATTCCATATGAATGGTTGTATCATATGAAATACAGGAATGGCAAATCGATCCCTAATAAAATATATACAGTAATCGATTCGTAGAATCTGTTAGTTCGTTCGTGGTTAAAATAAAGTTTCAAAGTAAATCTTTATTTCATGATATCAAGAACAAAATTAAAGATCTTATAAAACAAGAATAATAAGTTGAACACTATAAAACAGAGATAAGTGCCATGTGAAGTGGAATGAATAGAAAAATCGAATTTAAACGGTTTTCTTCACATAAAGGATTCAATATAAAATTGAACCAGAGAAAGGTAGATCTCAGGTGAAAAACAACTACTTTCCTGGCAAATACCACGCAGAACGTTGAATGATATTCACCTGAAAATCCATGCATACTTCCATAAAATATCAATGGACATTGAATGCAAATGTTTCTTTCTGATAAGCTCGATTATGTTTAATTTAAGTCGCGTTCACCTAACAATCCGCATACCGGTTTCAGGCTTCTTGGCCCTCATCAGTACGGAGTAGTCAACCAGCCAAAAGTCCAAAGAACTCTGGCTGAAGTGAGACACAACGTAAACAAACCATCATCGATCTTGTAACACCTATAGGTACGCCGGAAAAGATAAACTTTAACTGGCGGTACCTAGTGACAGAAAGAAACACTCCGAAAATCTCCCACCTCGATAGGTTTCTAAATAAAAGATTCCTTCTCAGTAGGAGTGGCAAGCCCGTCTAGCATATAGTGAGAGATAAGTGCCATGTGAAGTGGAATGAATAGAAAAATCGAATTTAAACGGTTTTCTTCACATAAAGGATTCAATATAAAATTGAACCAAGAAAGGTAGATCTCAGGTGAAAAACAACTACTTTCCTGGCAAATACCACGCAGAACGTTGAATGATATTCACCTGAAAATCCATGCATACTTCCATAAAATATCAATGGACATTGAATGCAAATGTTTCTTTCTGATAAGCTCGATTATGTTTAATTTAAGTCGTGTTCACCTAACAATCCGCATACCGGTTTCAGGCTTCTTGGCCCTCATCAGTACGGAGTAGTCAACCAGCCAAAAGTCCAAAGAACTCTGGCTGAAGTGAGACACAACGTAAACAAACCATCATCGATCTTGTAACACCTATTTTCAGGTGAATATCATTCAACGTTCTGCGTGGTATTTGCCAGGAAAGTAGTTGTTTTTCACCTGAGATCTACCTTTCTCTGGTTCAATTTTATATTGAATCCTTTATGTGAAGAAAACCGTTTAAATTCGATTTTTCTACTATAAAAACACATTTTATTGTATCTAGGACAAGGTACAACTACAGACAAAACAATAATAAAACTCCGAAAAACAACAAAATTAAAAATATTCTTCAGTCTTCATCAAATCAACCAAAATAAAAACAAATTACATTTACAACAAACCTTCAATAATTTTGTTCATTTATTAGCACAAAGGTGAACGAGTAGGTATACTTAACAAATACTCCAGTTTGATGATAATCTTCGTACTTCCTCAAATGGTGATAGGAAATGGAAACTGATGGACGGAAATAAGTATCAGTTTGTGAAAAAATTTCTGCAACTGATGGATGGAAATAAGTATCAGTTTGTGAAAAGCAGCTTATATTTTACCTTGTGAAAGAATATTTCGAGGAATTTCAGCGTCAACTCAAATAACAAACCATTCCATTTTCGACGTTGAGTTCATAATTCAAGTCCATAGTATAATTTCTATAATTAATTTTTCGATGACAATTAACAGTAGAATTATTCTGAAATTATTACGTGATTTGTCATTTTCTGACAAATGTCGAAATTGGAAAATTATCATGTCAGTCGTCTGTTTATTGCGGGCAGCGCCTCCATGCGCGACTGGCCGTACCAAAAACTTGGTGGTCAAGATCGCCAATGTTCCAAACTGTCTCTTTATTTTTAATTTGTCTATGGGTATACCCTATCTAATAAAAAAAGAATGATCCAAATCGAAGAACCCAGTACAAAGTTATGCCTGATAGAATCGGTTAACGGAACAGAATTTAGAGGGTGAGTGATCAATATCCTTCATTTTGCTACCCTTGAGGGTGAATTTCATCTTTTGAATTCAAATGGGACCAACTTGGAAGTACACCCTATTCACTGAAAAAAGAATAATCGGAATCGGACGTCTCAGTGAAAAGTTATGCGTGGTCATACATAAAAAAAATATACGCGTCGACTAGAGAACCTCCTTCATTTTGTTTTCGTCGGTTAAAAAGGAATAATCACTGACTTGGTATTTTCCAATGAAATTTTGGGGGTGGTTAGGGGTCGAATCCTATGTGTTACAGTCATGTTTTTTGGGATACCCTAATTTTGGAAAATTAAATCTTCACTAAAAGATGTTTTAGAGACTTTTCCAGTCAGCAGCTATTAACTAATAACTTCACGGTTCTCAAAATTTGGACGAATTTCGATTTTTTTTTCGAATTTTTATCCACTGTATAAACATATGCATTACTTCGCTTTGTTTGAAAGTTATAGACAATGTGGTATATATATATATATATATATATATCTATATATATTGTAATGTTATGATGAATTGCATGATAATAGTTGTTGTTAATAATATGAAAATAGCTAATAATTTTCGCTCTTCTTTGTGAGCCAAATTGTTATGATATAGATAATTATTTGTGCCCTGTATAATATATTTCGCAATGTAATAATAATTGCTAGCCACGTCACTGTTCTCTCGTCACGTTGTTGCCAATTGTTATCATTTTCCTTACCACAGCTAAGCTCAGTTGGTACGCCCCTTGTCTCAGATAGCCGGTTCAGGCAATTGAGCCACTAGCCACTGCTTGATATTTCAAAATTCAATTTATTCAATGGTCATAAGTATGATTGTTGATCATTGTAGAAAACAAACGACACAGTATCAAAAAGCAATTATTTCCTTTATTCAGGAAAACTTAATTTCACCTGGCCTACGAAAGATAACTTACTCTAAGGTGAATCTACAAATATTCATGGATAATCATGAGAAAAGTTCATTGGTAAAATATACACAATCTCACTTTTACCTTTGAAAGTGAAAATTTCTTTAATAGTTCGAAATCAATTGAAATAAAGTTCTTCCGATGGAATATGCGTTATTAGTGGAATTGTTCAGTTCGGAATGTGCACTATGGAAGGTTTATACCTGCCTGGAACTGTCGCTGTTCAATACACACCAGGATTTGGATTCCCTTTCACTCCAATGCTATCAGGAACTCCAATACCAAATAGAAAAGGACCATACAAATTCAGCAATCAGCCTTGGATACTTGTATACGGTGTACAAATAAGGTCATCTTGGTTTCCACTTATAATGTGGAAATTATTCCATTTTTTTTTTCTCCCAAAATTATAACGTGGCATTTGTTTTAAATTTATTTTCGATCTCCTTGTGGCTTTGTTTGTTGTCACCTAGATACCATTTTTGTTCTTCCCTCTGATTCGAATTTTTGAATTCGCGCACTATATTGTCACATTTTCACTGTTTATGGTTATGTGTCATAACTCATACATAAAACTATTTTTCCATTCTTATTATCTATGTAAAATTTCAATAATAATTGCCTCTGACACTTTCCCGCTCTTATTCTCTTACAATTTCAAATTCTACATGTGACCATCTGTTCCCTGATTGGCTATTGTCATCAAGAAGTTTGCTGTTCTACCATTGGCTACTTTTAGTTAGCTTCAATTTCATATACTGTATGTTTCAAATTTATAAATTTGTAGATCACATTTTATTCAGGAACATTTTGTAAATCTAGACTTTTTGTTGTCTTTTGAAGAATTATGGGTTGTAATCTTTCTGACAGTGTATGAAATTGTTGTGTTATATAATTTGGATATTTTTATCAATTCATATCATACATAGGCTTATAAAGGAAATAGAACTTCTAAAATTATGTAAAAACAATCTCTTGAAACTAATGACTAATCAATAATTATTCTTTTTTGTGGGTTTTTTCTTTTTAAAATATCTAACTGGTTTTTCATAACATAACAATATATATATATATATATATATATATATATATATATATATATGTATATTGTGAATTCATGGTTGAAACGATTCTTTGCCTCTCATGTGCGATATCGAAAAGACGTAAACAACATTCATGGCTCGTCTAGAAGATACCCAAGAATAAGAAAAAACATCAGTGTGCATTTGTTGAGCTGGGAGATATTTTAGGAATTTTATTACATCGGCTCACAATAAAGTAAGTTTATAACCAGACGAGATCCGAAAATACGACACACCATGATCTTTTTGTCAATCGGAAATTCTTATTTACTGCGAGACGAGATCTACAAACGACTACACAAATTGTAGGAAACAACGTTCCGCTGCAATATTTTACTATACGTCTCGACTTTTTACTGCAACAGGTGAATATTTGATTATTTTCCTGATGCGCGGTCTGGAAAGCCATTTTCTTCTACTCCAGTAAGGCGAACCAGTGGCAGCACGTCGAAGAATTTCTAATTTCCGAATTGTCACTGGAATCCTTTTAAAGTTTACCAAACGTACTTATAATAATCATTGTGTAATTTTTAATTTCACAAAGAGAACGAAACCAAAGTCAGAAAACTGTTAAAATATAAAAAATTACCCCATTCTCCTTATTAACAGAATTATTAATGAATATAAGGCAAATTTGGTGAATCAAGCTAAAGGAGACAACATCACCATCTCTCCATACTATATAAGATATTTATCGGAAAACTGCTTTAAAACGTATAACCCCCATGAAATAAAAATTGCCCTTTACCCTATAAATCAAAGTAAAAACATTTTCACGAAACTCAAAGATAAAACACTAACTTCCGATTGCTCCAAAGTGATATATAAAATGAATTGCCTCAACCGTGAAAAATGTTATATTGGCATGACCAAACAATATAAGGCTCGAATTCAACAACATAAATAAGACTGCAGGGAAATAAACAAAGACAAACCAAACAAGACGACACTAGCATTACATCATTTCTCAGAGACACACGTATTCAATTCCAAAGAAACTCAAATTATAGACAGAGAGAGTAGACAAGAGAAATATCAGTGAAATATTCATATATTCCTAAATGATACAGTGAATATGAGAACAGACATTGAACTATTAGGTGTTTGCTACAATTACATTTTGAATAAATATGAAAAATTTCATAATGAACCAGACTGAAATGTTCTTCCAATTCCTTGAGTCTCGTCGATAAGGCCGTACTAATGGATGAGATAAAGCATTCGTTTTTTGTTTTTCTTTCTTTTTTAATTCTTTTAAGGTTTACAAGAAATGATATTTCATTTGGTCCCAACTCCGTACTTCCCATATACTTCTGTGTTTTAACGACTGTGGTCGAGAATAGTATATTATGCAATGAGCACAAAATGATGCCCATTTTGCACGAGTATGAAATTTGCAGCACGAGCCGAAGGCAAGTGCTGCAATTCATACGAGTGCAAAATGGCCATTTTGTTGCGAGTTGCATACTATACTTTTTCTATGACAACATATCGTTCGTTTAATACATGCATACATTGCAAAAACTTTGAAAGAAATAAGCTGATGATATTTCATTACTCCGAATTCGCCGCTAATGGGCTTTCTATCAGAATTAAAATATAAATTGAATAAATATGTAAATATTTTCTTTATTGCTATTTCTAATAGGTACACATAAATAGAAGCCTTTAAATGTATGTTTGTATCTAATTGAAGTTGAATGTGCAATTATTGAATATCATATTTGGAGAACTTGATTGCTGAATACTTGATTCTTTTCGAAATTGATAATTTGTCGACGTTGATGTAGTCGGCTTCTCGCGATTTTCCATTTCTAAATTCGTTGGTATGCCTGATAGTATGTTCTGTATTGCATTTGCAATTTCATTTGCTATGTCCAGCTTACTTTTCTTCGATACATCAATATATCCCTCAGCTACTGTAGTAGATTTCCAGCCACCGTGGCGTTTTAACGTGGTTATGTCACCTCCAGCATCAACAAGAATTGTTGCGGAGGATCGGCGAAAGCAGTGCCCAGTATATAATTCGTAATTTGGCAATTTTAAATACTTGGCAATGTCTTTTCCCATAGCTCCAAATTTATTCAGACCTATTCTCTGAATGGTACACTTTCCTTTTTGATAATTAATGAAAAACCATAGACCATTAGCATTTTGAGGGCGAAGATTTGCGTATTTTTTATAAATTTCGTAGAATTTGCCAGTTACAGTAAAATTTCGTACTATTTTGGTTTTACTGTCTGGTATTGTTACTAAAACAGCTGAACCAAGATCATTGAAATGAGTAATTTTCATTTGATGTAATTCATGTCTTCTACATGCACCCATTACTCCCATAACTAATGCAACCTACAATGTAAATTAGTTTACTTAAACATATTTTTCATCAAATGGAAATATAAAACTTACTTTCGTTGCCAAATATATTTCATCTGAAGGCTGTTCAATGAAATTATCGATGTCATTTGCTGTAAAGATTTTTGACTTTTTGGGTTTGTAGCCGTTAGACTGCCGCTAGAGGAATGCTTTCAGTTTAAAATATTTGGCAATATCTATATCATTATAGATACTAAGAGTCGTTCTCAGCATTGAGAAGTGTGACCACAAAGTGGAACTTTTAAATTTTTTGGCTAAGTCGCCAAAATAAGCCATTAAAACGTTCTCGGAAAACGATTTTGTCTTTTGATCTACCTTCCATTCCAAAAAAAGGTTATAAGCGCGTTGATACATACTCTTCGACGTTTCCGGCGATGAATTCAGTGTTGTTACCTTCGCTGCTTCTCTTATGTTCGGAGGTGTCAAATCTAAGTCAATATCACTATCAGTTTCCATTTCAATTAATAGTTTTTATAGAAAACCAGTATGAAATGACTCGTTACCTACTAAAACTTTGACAGAAACGATCTGCTGACATTTCATCAATTTGTCGCTGGACGTCATAATTTGACAAGCCGTAGTCGTCGTGATTTTGGAGTTAACCTAGACCTAACACGAAATATTCCATTTCGCATATGTTGCTTAGCAACTTGCCTAGCAACCGATGCAAAAATGAAATTCTGTACAAAATGTGCTTGTTTATGATTGAAGTTACGGTTATAAAATGAACATTCATCGAGGTTGTCGTAGAAAAAATAATTTTCCATTTGAAATACTCAATCCGCCACATGACAAATAATGTGGATCTTCAACGAACTCGTCTTCCACCAAACAGTAATTTCGTCTGAATAATTGAAAAGGTAGATCTAAATTTGGTGTTAAATAGTTGTTTTATGACACTTTTTGTATCTTCGTTATATTTCAAGTGTGTTGACTATTTTGTGTTGTTTGTCTGTTTGTCCCATTTATTCCCTACAATTTAGTAACAACCATTGTAAAACACAAGGGAATTACAAATCTTGTATTTTTCAGCCTTGAAAAAGACATGAATAAACGTCGAAACGTCGGCAATTTAGTAATCTCAGACAACTCTTTACTGTGTCCTATTCCTACTATCCCAAAACCCATATCGTAATGATAATAATTTATTAGCCAATCGGGGTACAGATAATATATGTGGCAATTCAAATTTAGTGACAATAATAACAAAATATAAAAAATGTTCAGGATGGCTTTTTCAGGTAGAAATTAGATTTTTTTACCATAAGCATGTGTCCTAACTTCCTTCGTTTTCGAGATGCAGGGTGTCAAAGTTCTTAGGAAAAATCAGTTTTTTATTAATCATTCAAAAACCTTTTGGCTGATTTTGATAAAACTTGTCATGCTTATTTACAATAATAAGGGACTTGTTCTAATGTAATTAGAATAAAATTAATAATTCCAGTGGCGTCCCAGAGGGTAATATGATTGATTTTGGGACGAATTATTGTACGCCACTGTTTCTTGTATGTTTATTTTTTTTAGAGTAAGCAATATTTTGTTTTTCGTTTTTTACATTTTTTTTGTATTTCGCTTCGTTTTTTGTATGTAACAGGAAAAACTATCTAATTGATATTAGGACAAATTCATTTATTTTATTAGAAAACGGAAAACTTCTCAAAATTACCAGCATCTTTTTTAACCCTTTGTTGCCATGTGGTCCCGAAGAGGTACCACAAATTCTGTTGCTTCCCAGATGTGCCTAGTCCACGTCATATGGAACCACATGTGCTAACACTCTACAATGAACCCCTCCACTCATGATCTATGTGCTCAATTCATTTTACGCCTTTGATAGTGCGCGTTATTCGCATATGATTGGTATTTTTTCTGCTGTTTGTGGCGTGCGGCTGACCTAACCTACAGAGTGTCGCTTATTTGTGAAAAATTAATTATATTTCAGGGAAGTTTCGTTCGTATTTCTTTTAAAAGATATATTCTTTGATTTCCATTGATTCACATTACTAATATAAAAGAAAATAAATAGCACATTTGTTCAGAAAGTTTGTGGTTCCAAACCAAACCACTAGGTCTAAGGTGCGATTTTGACAGAAAAATTATTTTTCACAAACCTTCATGGATTTGAGCAAATTAACTTCCGATGACGTCTACAACCTATTCGATTCGATATCGTGTGATACGGGTTCAATTACTTCAAGTCCTCAATCAAGTGAAACGAAAATTAAAAAAATGGTGGCACAGGCTATTCTGGCATTTCTTAGATCTAAGTATTGTAAATGATTTCATAATTTTCAGAGACCGATCTTCAGATTCCAAAAACCTATGATTGAAGAATTTCGTTTGACCGTAGCTACATGATTGATTGGTGCAGGTCCACGCACCTCTAGAAGAGGAAGAAAATCTTCAAACCATGCACATAACAAATTCAAAGTTATGGTTCCGCGAGTGTGCCCATTTGCCAATTCATGGCACAAAAGTGAGGTGTGCACACTGTAGCACACGTGCAGAGCCCCATCGTACTCGATGGCATTAAACAACATGCAAAGTTGGTATTTGTTTGACAATTTCGGCGAATTGTAATTCATGAGATATAATTATATTTTCTATTTAAATTCGGTCGTAATGACCTGGTCATGATACGGAACCACTAAATAAATAAAAAACTACAATAAATAAATAAATGTTTTTGCATTATTTGTGAAGTATTCACCATATAATACCCCATGTGTGAAAAAATAATTATTTTCATTCGATAAAAAATAATTCCGGCACTCTGCTGGTGTGATCTCTCGTGCTACTTAAACAATCCTCTCCCGGAGCGTATCTTCGTCATCACAGCATTAATTTTGGTTTCCATATCACCCCATACAAAAAAAAATCCATAAGGGTTAAGTCAGGAGAGAGAGCAGGCCAAGGAAAGGAGCTGTCTTGGCAGCGACCTATTCACCTTTCCGGAAAATAGTAGTGCAGCCATTGTCGAACTGGTATAGTGTAAGCACTACATCCGTCTAACTGAAACCATCTGTTTGTTTTTTTCTGGTTGAAAATTATTTTCTAAAAAAATGAAAAAGGCAGAAAATATGGACCGATGCCATATCTTCTTAGTTGATATCTATCTCATCATAGTAATGCGTGGTCAAAAGCATTTTAGGCCAAGCGGTTTGGTCTAGGCGTTGATGAGTCAGTCATGCATCTAATTTCATATGCATAGATATAAGCAGAAAAAAGGGTGAAGAAGGAAAGGGAAAAATACTCACTTAAAATTATAACAATAGTAAAAAACATGTTGAAAATATTATGTAATTGTGGGGTTTCGATACATTTTTCTTGTGAAATATTTAGTATCCATATAGGCCATTCATTCTGCTGCCTGGGCAGAAGTGATTCTTTGCTGATTGATATTCGTCTGCAGAATTAGTATTTTGCTGTCGATCGGAGAAAACTATTGTTTTTGTTTATTTCGTTTGTTCTCGATAACACGAGTCGCTACTGAACCCAACATAATATTGGCTGTGTTGTGGAGCGGCTTGCTTACGTTACATGTTGCCTCTGGCAATATAGCCACAAAAGTGGTATTTGCATGGGTCGTGTCTTTGAGAAAATATCAAATTTCAACGTCTCGTCTTCTCCTCGAAAGAGTTTCCGGAAATAGGAAGGGAATTGCTCAGAGCTGGAAGGGGAATGACTACATTGAAGGAAAAAAGACAATGTAGGGCAAGGTGTCTGGAGTTGTGCAGTCGTGTTTCTTATCACTATTTCATAATACATGGATATTTACGTTTCCATAGTGTTCATTCTTCGTCGAAGTTGTTGTGGGTAGACATTGGTGGTGATCATTTTTTCGAAATAAATGTCCTAGATAAAAAAGTCCCATGTTTGGTAAAGTTTTTATACATTTTCAAGACTGATTCGGCAAATACTTAATGAAATGAGAAATTTGAGGAATTAAACAAACTTGATACCACATTTATTTTTATGATCATCCCGTGAATATTCTCGTGTATTTGCTACTTGAATGCAGAGAAAGCCACATTAACTCCTTAAAGAAATGCAAGAAGGGACATTTTTGTGTCTGTAATATATAATGTGAAAGAGAGTTGGCGGCGTGTAGACAAGAATTTTTAAATTCTAGAAAAAGATATCCTCGCGTGGGGATCGAACCCACGACCTCATGAGCACTAGTCACGTGCTCTCCCAACTGAGCTACCGAAGACGTTCATTCGCAAACGCGATCGGGATATCGCTTTCTAGAATTTTAATGTTAGTGTGTTTTTAGGGCAGTGATCCCTGCTGACCTGACTGCAGATGCGAATATACGTCCTCGGTAGCTCAGTTGGAAGAGCACCTGACTAGTAATCATGTGGACGCGGGTTCGATCCCTGCCGGAGAATATATTTTTCTAGAATTAAAAAATTATTGTATGCACGCCGCCAACTCTCTTTTACATCCTATAAAGAAAGGCACACTCGTCAGGAAAAACTTTCTCTTTCGTTTCCTGCTCCTCCCCTGATGAGAGACAATCTATGATTAACAAAATAAAAAAAAATTTAATAATTTACCAAAGTTAATGATACATATCAATGACATAAAGCAATACAGAAAATATCTTGAGGAACTACTTATGGGGAAATTATTTTTTGCATATCAATTCTAGTCTTTCCCTCATCCGAGAGATATAAAAAGCGATAAATTGTTTCTTATTTTGACGTGCCAGTTCATCCTGAAGTGTTTGGTCTCTGGTAGAATTAACTAACTTCAACTATTCCATTTATATTCGACGTTGTTTATACAAAACGTTGAGTCCTTCAGCATTAAATTCATTTCGTGAGAATTTGGACAAAATGTAATCATTTTAAACATTAAAGCTTATCTACCTACCTAGCTATCCATTCAATCAAATATTATAAATCACAGTTCCACAATAATAAATAAATGAAATAGTCATCATTGGTCTCAACAAAATCCCAAATGGGTCCGCGAAAATTATTTAAAACCACTCGCGGTATTATTATTCAACGCAAACGAGTCAAAACTACACTATTAAAACAGAGTGTCTAAATCTGATAACATTAAGAAAACTTTCTGGAGTATAGTAAAAGAACTGTCTAATAAGGCTGATCTACAAAATAATATCTCACTCTCCACCGATAACGGGGAGATCATTTCTGATGATGAAACAATTGCGATCTCATTTAATATATTTTTCATGCAGGTCCCGTACAATGTTATCCACAATGTACAAGTAATACATCATATACCGAAAACAATGCTTTTGATCAATTGAAAATGAATCTTTATCCATTCACAAGATGCCTTTATTTATAGACCGATTACGATACCGTCTATCTTTTCAAAAATATTTGAATACTCCTTTCTATACTGCTTGATCGATTTCGTAGATGCAAACGAGATTTATCAAAAAATCAACATGGGTTCAGACATGGAAAATCGACGATATCAGCAGTTCAATGTTTTTACAGTCAAATAACATCTCTCATGCTATTTTGATAAACAGACTGACCAGTTATGGTATTAAAGATATAGCTCTTCTATGGCTTACCAGTTTTTTGATAAACCGAAAGCAGTATGTATGCCTGAGGAGCAAACAAGATAATGAAGTGAATGTTACAAAATCCCCCCCTTGTGGGCATTGATATAGGTGTTCCACAAGGTTCTATTCTGGGGCCGGTTTTATTTTTGTTGTATGTTAATACTATTGAGGAACTATGTGAAAATATACACGTTACTTTGTATGCAGATGATATATCTGTCTTTGTTGTGGATAAATAGATTCTAGAAAAAAAATGCAATGAGTTGATTCAATCCTTGGCATCTTGGTCGCCTGATATTTCTCTCTTTTTCAATATTGAAAAGACACGGTATTTCAGATTTTATAATAGACGAGTTTGCCATGAACATAATCTGGTCGTTAATGATGTGCCGTTATCCAACACAGATACACATGTTAAATTTTTAACCGACGAAACCAAAAACGAGGAGGTTCTCTAGTCGACGCGTATATTTTTTTTTTTTTATATTTTTTTTTATGTATGATCACACAACTTTTTACTCAGACGTCCGATTCCGATAATTCTTTTTTCAGTGGATAGGGTGTACTTCGAAGTTGGTCCCATTTGAATTTAAAAGATGAAATCCACCCCTAAGGGTAGCAAAATGCAGGATATTGATCACTCACACTCTGAATTCTGGTCCGTTAACCGATTCTATCAGGCATAACTTTGTACTGGGTTCTTCGATTTGGATGATTCTTTTTTAAATAGATAGGGTATTCCTCATTTTCGGATTTCGAATGAAATTATCCACCCTTACGGGTAGAAAAATAGGGGATAATTGATTTTTCACTTGTGAACATTGGCACACACATATGTAGTTGACAATGACAGATCGCTACTGTCATTATTTTTGTTCCACATCCATCACAATCATTATACTCTATGAGAGGATGGAATGATATACAAAGTAATGAAATAAACCAACCAGGACAACAAAAATAATTTATATTACAACAAATAGTAAAAGTAGATAATCATATTATTTAACTGGTAATAGTTGAAGTAAGGTGGGTAAGTAAGTATTTTGGAAGTAATCAAAAAATAAGTAGGTAGTAATAAGTAGATTTCAGCACAAAAAATTGAAAAATAAAAACTCTTTAACAAAAAATTAAACCGACGAAATACGGAACTGAAAAGTAAAAAATAAAATTTCTTAGTCTCAATAACTGAGCTCCTAAACTAATGTAAGTAACTAATTTTGAGTCGACGCCAAACAAACAATCAAGGAAGATCATTAAATTACTTCATTTTACGCCTTGCCTAATCATTTTACGCCTTGCCTAATTTATTTGCTTGTTTGTTTGGCGCCGACTCAAAATTAGTCACTTACATTAGTTTAGGAGCCAAGTTATTGAGACTACGAAGGTTTATGTTATTTTTTACTCTTCAGTTCCGTATTTCATCGGTTTAATTTTTTGTTAAAAAGTTTTTGGGAATGAACATTGACGAACATATAAATCGGAAAATCCATTGTTTAAATCTGATATCCGTTCTTCATTCATTCATTATAGGACAGGAGCTCTGGGTATTATACCAGAAGAAATGCTAGAAGGTCCGAGATCAGGAATAGTCTAGATAATCATACTAATAGCAGTCGTAGTGTCTTGAATTTCATGGATTCATATGCCTTATGTCAACTGAATGGTCGAACTCCGGATTATAACCCCGCTAACCTGACTTTTTTCAGCCACGTAGGTCAGAGTGTTGTAGATTTAGTCTGTATGAATAATACCTATCTGGGGTATGTCCACGATTTCACTGTATCAAATAACATCATGATTTCTAATCATTTTCCGATTTACCTCAGTCATTAGAACATTTATTTTTCACCTGTCCTATTTGAAACTCGCTAAAACCTGACTGTCATTTTCTAGAAAATATGACCTCACTAAAAGATGCTGTCATCAAAATCACTCCGACCGAGACCAAAATTATTTGTCAATTCGCCATCGAAATAATGAGACTACGATCTTTTATACTCAATGAATAGACTAAACAAATGCTAGATGTTAATTAGACCGACTTATTTTTCTTTGCTACTCAGGACTTTTTTTTCTTTTTATTTCATATTTCTGTGCCTCACTGATATGCTCAACACTCTGGTGTTCATGCTACACTGTGTATGATGGTTATTTTTCCTTCTTTTCCTTTTTTTCCTATTTTAGGTATTACTGTACACCACCAAACTTTTTGTTATACATACTTTTAGTCCGGTCAATTTAGACCAAAAAATGAGAGTGAAGTTACATAAAGTCCCAACAAGCTGAATTTTTGTGAAATTGTTCAAAACATAATAACAAACAATGTCTAGAAGTTCCCCATCATTCCCCTGTAAGGAAAAAATTTAATTCAAGGTCAAAAGTCAAAAAAATGAGTTTTTCGCGATTTTCAGCAAAACGGTAAGTTTTATCATAAAAGTCCCTCAAACAAAAATTGTAGATCATAAAATTATCTATAAAAAAAGTATGAATACTTTTTTTCTTTTTAAAAATTACATCTAGAGTTGTAAAATTCTATATAATATATATATATATATATATATATATATATATTAAATGTTTAAATCCCTTAATCTTTAAGCCAGTGTAACTTCGAGAGATCTGTCTCTTGTTTCATTGTGTACGTGGCTAGGGTCTTTACCTGCTATAATAAATGAAATACCGTTAGTCTTGAGCGTCACTCTGTAGTGAAAACACGTGTTTATTCTAACCTATATTGTGCTGTTTTGAGTTTTATATTGAAAATGTCTGAATATTGTTTTATTTGTGCTAAACTTTCAACTGAAAGTGAAGTTGTTACTGTTGAACGTGGTATGAAGACATTAATTAATGCAAGTATCGAAAGAGCTGATGATTTTTCGGAATATCTCAAAAATCAGAAAGTGATTCAACTCAACAAGAAGTTATTACCAACGGCATCCGCTTTCTTCTTTCTATGTACGGAGCTCCTAAAAAAACTACCTGTTTAGATAAACATCGATATGCATGTTTCGTTAAAAATACTAAAAATAAAAAACAAGTTCAATTAGCTTGTCTTCCTCCAACCTCAGTTGCTGCTCACCAACATCTTCTTCGAGTATATTACCAAGTTCAAGTGTGGCTTGGTTATCAGCTAGACCCTACAGACTGGGGTTGGAAGTTGGTCAACAATATATTAGAGCCAGTTCAAACTTTACTTCCACCTGCGCCGGAAAAACTGCTGAACACTATTTTTTGCAACTGCAAAAAGGGATGCAGTGCTAAATGTGGTTGCAAAAAAGTCGGTCTGTCTTGTTCTTTGGCATGCACAAATTGTCAAGGCCGGTCGTGCTCTAATATTGAATCACAAACAATGGAGGATTCGTTTGACTCCGACGAAGTATCATGCGATACATCGCTATTGACGCAATTTACTTGCATCCAAAATGAAGATGAAGGAGAAGAAGAACAAGAAGAAGATCAAGAAGAAGAACAAGAAGAAGATCAAGAATAGGACGAATAAACTTCAACACTTTTTTTTCATTTACATCGCTTTTATCTTTCCCAATCTTTGAAAATTTCCGTTATTTTGCAATAGTTTTACATTAAACAGGATCACAACTGACCCGTGGAGTAGGCCTACTGGGGAAACCACGTTAACAAAAACGCGCTAAGTACACTACCTCATAGGTGGCGTGGAAACGTGTGCATATTATGACGATAACAACTTTTATAACTTTTAGAATCGTTATATCTCAGAAACGGTGGCTCGTAAGAAAAAAAGTATTGATATTATTTTATGATCTACAATTTTTGTCTGAGGTACTTTTATGATAAAACTTACTGTTTTGCTGAAAATCGCGAAAAACTCATTTTTTTGACCTTTGACCTTGAATTAAATTTTTTCCTTACAGGGGAATGATGGGGAACTTCTAGACATTGTTTGTGATTATGTTTTGATCAACTTCACAGAAATTCAGCTTGTTGGGACTTTATGTAACTTCGAATGTCTAAATTGACCGGACTATTTGAGTAAGAAACAATAAACGAAATAAAAGAATGAAAGAATGAAATATTTTCATAAAAAACCCAGACAGCGTTTTCATTTTTGTACAAATGTTGAACCCTACTATCAAAGGTTGGAGACGGATTCAAATGTCTCCGGAGCCTTCTTGATATTTATATATAATCTAACTCGAACCAAAATGAAAGAAGTGTAACGAACCTAGGCCGGACCTGTCGCCTCACGTGTTGCCATCGACAACGATGAGATCATCCCCGGAGATATTCGAGAACCATCCAGTCGCTCTGCCTCGATTCCGTCTTTGATTTCATCGCTGATTATTTCCTTCATCTTGTCCATCTCTGCCTCAACGGTTCCTATTCTTTTTTCTAGACGATTCGCCACACCACAGAGTTCTTTTTTTAGGCCTTCTGTGTTTTCAAGGAGCTTATCTTCCAGGCTTTCTAGAAGCTTCTCTTCCAGATTTCTAGAATTTTCTTGAAGCTTCTCTTCCAGATTTCTAGAATTTTCTTCAAGCTTCTCTTCCAGATTTTTAGCATTTTCTTCCAGGCTTCTTGAATTTTCTTCCAGTATATTCATTACCAAACTTAAATCACCTCCGGAAACTTCGAATAAAAATGTTTCGGGGTCCTCACCTTCTTGTATAAGTCCTTCTGCAAGTCTTTCCTGGAGTACTTGCTTTCTACCTGTTGTTTCCAGTTCCCTTTCCTCCAATTCCTGTTTCAATTCCGCTACCTTCAAATCCGCAAGGCGCACTTTTCTTGAACACATTTTGTCTTTGACGAGGTATCAGTCTGTTTTACACGAAAAGTTTATCAGTTTGTTAAAAATTCACTTCGCGAATTCTTTCCCACGGGCCACCAGTCTATTGTCTGTTTCACGCGAACAGCGTATCAGTTTATATTTCCACGCACAATTGTCCACTTCGCGAAAACCGGGCCACTGTCTATTTTGGGCGTACAAAAAGGTCTATCAATTCATTTTTCTGACTATCCACTCCACGATCACTTTTTTATTTTCAAAATCTCACTTCCGACACCAATTGTAACGTAAATAAACTTAACTTGGTTTATTAATTTATTTAACACTTAATCTACAACTTAATTTATATTACTACGCCACTGAATAGCTCGATCGTATGGGCTCGTTCAGACTGTCTTGACTCCACTTGAGGGTTGCCTATTTATCTCCGATACAGCATTCTCGATGTTTCGAATTCTGGCATGTTCCAATTGTTTCCAATATTGACCGTTGTTTTCCGTGGCAGAGCGACTGGATGGTTCTCGAATATCTCCGGGGATGATCTCATCGTTGTCGATGGCAACACGTGAGGCGACAGGTCCGGCCTGGTTCGTTACAGAAGTATTACAAAACTGATTTTCTTTCGTTTCGATTTCGTTTCGATTCAACTGAAGAGTTCCATGAAGATATCTCAGCCTATGTTGGCATGTTCGATAAAGCGGCAAATCTTATTATGTCTATCACCCCGTTATCATTCCATCCAACTGAGAATAGATACACTATATTACCTATATTGAATTTTCATAACTGGAGATGTTCGAAAAAGCCTTTCACCATCTGAAAAGGATTCCTCAATATAATGTACCTCCTAGTCTTATGAATTTCACAAAAATTAAACTGATAAATGTTAGACACCTTTACACATTTATCGTTGATATTATATTATACGGCTACTTTTTTTTCGGCGGCTTTTATTGCAACGGCTTTTTTTCCGGCGGTTTTTTTTTTTCGGGCGACTTTTTTTTCAGGCGGCTTGTTTTTCGGTTTTTTTTTCTAGCGGCCTTATTTCTCTTTACTTGTGCTATTCACTTCACAGATGCTACAGAATTAGTTGTTTATCATGCGTTCTGTTTACGGTGAAGTAAAATCGTACAGCACAATGGCTAAATAGACAATAACATAGTTGCCGAGTTGTACGAATTCCGTCATTTAGGTACTACATTTGAAAATAAAAAACTTTTTCGTCAATCTCCTCCAACAAGTCAAATATTTCCTCTAGCATTGACTGTGAGACAACCGGTATATCTTGAAGTACAATTGAGTATGTTAACATCGCCACTCTGTGTATCAATTTTCATGATGCGGCGAAGAATTCAATATTCAAATTACACCACCAACATACTCCAGAACCGCATTTTTTTCTACCTCACTTCATCCCGTTTTATTTTCGCAAAATCAGAACCGCCGTTCGGCCATAACCTTCCCCTAACTACTCTTCATTATACAATTCGGCCTATTTGCCGCCAGATAAGCTCCGCGAAATCTTGTCTGAACGTGTCTCTACATGCCCCCGACGAATTTGAAGCCAGATCAGGCGATAAGACGCGCCCAAACGGCCTTATCTACCCCGAACAGGACAGAGTTTATCTAAGCTATTGTCGAATTCATGAATTTCCAGCGTTTTTCACAGGTGTTTGCATTTTTTCTGCTCTTTTTTCGAGTATAATATTGAACGAAGCTTATCGCGGCCGAATTAACAATGTTTTAGATCCGCATTTCGCACTTTTATACGGGACGTTGCGCTTAATGGGTGTCGAGGTTTGGAATTGATTCAACACGTTTTTCAATTTCGTTTTATCTTTCGTGTACAGGTCGTAGGATGGGGTAGTGAAAAACTCAGCAAGTCTGATAACTGTAGGAGAGAAAATTCAGCGACTATTAAATATTGTAGATCTGAGGGGGTGACATGCCACTTTCATTGAGGGGAGTTTTCCTGGTATCTTGAAATTGTCAAAAATTTCACCACCACCAGGTATTTTATAATTGAATACTGATCCTAGAGGGCGATAATCCTTGGATGATTTAAAAAAAATCTTCATATGAACATAGGTCCGCAACCGCTTTATTTCTGAGATACAGGATGTTGAAATTTAACAAAAAACTTAGTTCTTTCCCAATATCTCTAGCTAAAGGACTAAGAGTTCTAGCAACACTTACGTACATAGAAACCGGCCCATTGTAAACTTTTGACATCAAGTATATTTTTATAGGGACTATTCATGAGATAAAAAAAATTTATGTTTGAAAAACAATTCAATATGCTTTAATGCGAGTTTAAATTTGTAAAGATTTATTGCGTTTTATTGGGCTTAAAATTCTAAAATTTATGCATGAAACAAATGAACTTTTTTAATTAATAAAAGAAAGTTTATTGATAATTATCTGAATAAAACTTAATTTTAATGATGGATATTATAGTTCATCCATTATCAATTGCAGGAGCATAAAAAAAAAAGTTTTCCAGTCTTGAGAGTTTTCCAGTCTTGAGGCCCAATCCTTTGAGTAGCAGAGGCGGAGATAACTAATTTTATTTGGATATTTAAATATTTAAAAAATACGTTAAAATAATAAAATATGCCATAAACAAGGAAGTATGTATTAATATAGGCCAGGATGAGTGCATACAGACTGAAACAAACGGAAAACTGGAGAATCCGAACAACTGGACACACCAGAATCACTCATGTAATCAATACCGACGAACTCGAAATGATTTCAGACTACATGCAACCCCTATACCCATTCGAAAAACCATTCGAAACACGGATTGACGGATCTGGATGGGCCCCGAGTATAGAATCACCATCAACTGCGGACATAGACTGGTATACAGACGGTTCAAAGACAGTTGCAGGAACGGGAGCAGGAATACATGGGGTAAGGCCAAGAAGGGACTACATAATACCACTTGGCAAATGCTCTACGATATTCCAAGCTGAAACACATGCTATCATGGTATGCATCCAGAAGAATCTAGAAAGTGGTTATAGGAAAAAACACATCTACTTTCTATCTGACAGCCAAAGTGCATTCAAAGCCCTCAACTCTATACAGATAAAGTCTAAACTGGTCTGGGACTGCATCCAGAACCTCATCGAGCTGGCAAAACACAACATCTTGATGTGGGTGCCAGGTCATAGAGGCATTGAAGGCAACGTAAAAGCGGAACAGCTAGCTAGACAAGCACCTGAAACGCTATTCACAGGGCCAGAACCTGTGCATGGGATTGGCAAAAACCGATGCAGGGCCCTGATCGACGAGTGAATAAAAAGAAGACACCAACAATATTGGGATCAAACTATCAGGCAAATACACAGCAAAGTCATGGTAGGGCACCCAAACCGGACCCTGACGGCTGACCTTTTGAACCTGAACAGAACGAAGGCACGTATAATAGTAGGTCTGTTGACTGGACACTGCGGCCTAAGAAAACACCTAAAGACTATGGGAGTACGCAAGGAAACCGTGGAGTGTAGGCTATGTGATGAAGAGGAGGAAACAGCATCTCATATTATCTTCGATTGTGACGCCTTAAGTAGAAGGCGACACAGAACCTTTGGAGAGATCAGTCCGGAAACAGGCATGAATCCGAAGAACCTTATTTACATGCTACTGAACCTAATTAAAGGCACAAACCTGTTTGAATAGGGAAGAACCACTGACGACAGAGTGATACAATAGACCCCAGCTGGTCGCAGTGTCAAGGGAAGCCAAGTGCCAACCCTGTCTCTGGCTCGTCAGTTTTCAACCAACCAACAGCCAAGTGCGTATTGTCTAGCCAAGGGCGGATCTTTCGGGGGGGGTGTGGTAATGGGGAAAACTCCCACCTAGACTGAAAAATAATGTAATAAAGAAATATGCTTGTGTTCTGGCTACTATACAAGGTGTTTCATAATTGAATGCTGATCCTAAAGGGCGATAATCCTTGGACCATTTAAAGAAAAATTCTTCATATGAACATAGGTCTGCAACCTGAGATACAGGATGTTGAAATTTAACAAAAAAATCAGTTCTTCCCCAATATCCGAAACCGCTTTACTTTTCTTTTATAATTTTGGTACATGCAAAGTACGCATGAAATGAATGTTTTCCATGACGAAATATTTCTTAATTTCCATCAGTGGCGTCCCTGTTAACATGTCCTGCCAGTTAGAAAATAAAATGCATTCATTTGCTTGTCCCTATGCGAAATCAGCCGTTGAAGAGTAGTAGGATTATCTTGTGGGCTAGAAACATCTAGTATGTTAAGAACACATTTCGTCAGTTTCTTCAAGATTATTCAATACTGTTTCTATCGTAGATTATTTAACTACTTTGAATCTGTCAGATTATTTTCAGAATGCTTATAGAAGGAATAAATCCACTGTTAGTGCAATTGATCAACTCATGAAACATTTGCTGGAAATCTTGGAAAACAAACAGCATTCTTTAGGATTATTTTTTGACATGAGCAAAGCTTTCTGACCTCGTTGACCATGACATGTTATTGCACAAATTGCAGTTTTATGGTGTACGAGGCTCGGCATTGGATTGGGTTAGATCTTACCTGGCTAATCGTAGTCAGTTGGTCAGTGTGAAGGGAATACATTCTGATAGAATATGTGTATCAATACCACAAGGCTCTGTTTCGGGACCCCTTTTGTTTCTAGTTTTTATAAATGATTTCCAAAATTCTGAACAAAAGCTTCCATCAGTCATTTTTGCTGATAACACTGATATCTTGGTATCTGCGGGTACTATGTTTAAAGCAATTCACAGAGCCCAGAAATTAACAGCTGATATTTCTGCTGAATCTCAAGTGATAAACTTTGTTACTAAAAATACAACAATAGATGAAAGCTGTTTGGTTAAATCAAATAACAAAACTATTCACCAAGTAAATTTTACTAGATTCGTAAGGGTTGATATCAATAATAAACTTACCTGGTAGTAGTTGCTAGTGTTGGACTTGAGCTTAGTATATATATATATATATATATATATATATATATATATTTACTTCGTCAGTAGAGACTAACTGTATCTCTCGTTGTTCTCAAACTTCTACATTCAATATGTTATTTTCTATTGCCTTAAACAATGGGGTTCATCAGCTAATGCTTATGAAGGCGACCAGAATTTTGGGTGGTGCATCTGCAAGTGAACATTCATGCACTTTAATTAATGATTCCCTGTTTGTATATTCATCAAACTTTGTTGTATATTATAAACAATTTTACAAAAAACGATAATTTCACAAAGAATAAATCTCACATCAACCTTATAGAAGATTGACAGTATGTCAGAATGATCCCATGAGTGAGATGTCTAAAAACCCTGGTGCTTGCACGTATACCTGTAGAAGTTTGGGATCGACTTGGCGATACTTGGCCTACTTGATAATAGAGGTTACTAGCGTATCAGATGGCCCCTTTTTTCATTTTAGTTTCAATTCAGTAACAGGGTGTATTTATTTCCTCAGCTTTCTTTTTTAGACGAGCTGTTCGCGGTTCTAATTCTAGCTTCACTATTTGTTGGAAAGAGACATCTGTCAAACTTCACCAATAGCAAAGCTAGAATTAGAAGCCCCCGAACATTGCACAAAGAAGGCACTGTCGTGTTGTTTTTCGTATTCAGTACCATTTGAATTTGAGGTTAACTGCATTTTGATTTGATTGCAGAAAATATAAAATTCAATACATACCATATGATGAACTATGGAAATATCATTATCAGTCAATTCGTCAAGATTTGTACTTGCTTTTGGTACTGAATACAGGTGAATATTCGAATCTGCGGCTTTATACTGTCCACACAAAATACAAATGAGGCCCATTCTACAAAAAGTATCCTTACACACTACACTACCTGAAAATAAACAATTCCTCACGCACTAATGAACCGATGAACAAGTGATTTTTTTAAGAACAAACTCAGAAATAAGCTAAGCAAGATTTCAAATCAAAGAGATGGAAAATGCATAGATACCGACAAAACACTGAACATTATTTCATATAAGATGCTGCAGATGTCAGAAATTAAATTTTGACATTAAGCGAGAATACAAACAAACATTTTTGGACGGCAACATCTACAACAGACTACTACAGAGAGAAGCTCTGTTGAAGTAACAGGTGGTGTCCCCTCGACAATATCGAATCAGTTCAGTTTTTAGACATTTTACCCATGGGGTTAGCTACATAGTGAACATTGAATCCTCAAATATCATTGTCAAAAGGCGACTAAATTTTTTTTTACTGCAAATAGCTCACTACTCTGTTGATGAGTTTTCCTCAGAATCCTAGATAGATTAGATAATTTCATAATTCTTATTCGAATTAGTTCAGCGATATACATTTTTCCATTTATTTTGCTGTTTATTCCAACGCAAATTTGAACGTCTAGTGGACTTTTGTTTTTGAGCTGCATCCAGCAAAAAATTATTTCCGCTTTTTTTCGCGTTGTACGGACTCATTGACAGATAAGCTGCGTTGCCGGGTATATTTTTCAAGATTCGCGCGCGCCTCTTGCGGTGAGTTTGCGTGCTGTCTACGTACGACATGACGTTTGTCAGATTCGACTACTGTTTTCTGATTGGCTGGTGAATGGAAGATCTCACTTAGCAACCAATCAATTGTCCTTCTTATTATGTATACTATTACTTTTACAATGATATTTTCTTTATATATATTATTATTATTAATTGAATAAATACATTCACTAGCCATATGTGAAAATACATATTCACAGAATGATTTGCAGGTCTTTGATGTGAAAATATCATGCAGACAATAAATGTATTCAATTATTGGAACCGGCTCATTTTTTTTTTCATTTATGGATATTCACCCCTCAATGAATATAAGTATTTGAGTAATTTATAGGAAATTCATCAAATGCTTAATGCTCACTTCAAGACATATTCCGAGCTTAATCAATCGGTTGAACATTTTCCTTTCCTGTGGATTCTGGGAGCTCTCATGTTATACACCTAGTATTCTTCAAATGCTGATTGATATGACTTCAAGACATAGTTCGAGCATAATTGGTTCAACTTCATTTTCTGTGAGTTATGGGAGCTTCCATTCTGTGTACCTAGTATATTATCTCCTGGAAGTGATTCATTGATTAATTTTCAGATTTTTTTTCAGGAAGCAGATGGGTCGGATGGAACAACGACACCCACAACGGAAAACCCATCAACATCACGTTTGAGTTCGATACGGTGAGGGAGTTCAACGCAGTGCATCTCCACTGTAACAACATGCTAACAAGAGGAGTCCAGGTCAGTAAATCGCTCTTCTAGTCTCTCCATATAGACCGTTGTTGTTTACTCTGTATACCGGGTGATTCTCTAAGGTGGATCACCCCTATAACTTTTTTATTATTGAAGATAAAAAAACGAAATTTGGAGGTTGTATATTATAGTTCAATTTACATTTTTTGGCATATTTACTTGCTTTGCCTTACTTACGGTTTGACCGGAAATAACCCCAACACTTCCGATTTTTAAATGGGACATCCTATATATTTTTACTTATTTCGATCGAGAATGACATTCTAAATCCAACAACACCCCATTTGTCAATAATTGACCAATAAAGTAATTTTTATTCCAATTTTTATTTTTCGATCTAGAATGCCATGGATCATGTCAATCGCTTCATTCTTGATCAAGTAACATGGGAAAAATACGACTTGAGGCTTATGTCTTCACAGTCATTTTGAGAATTATTCAAAAGTCGCAAATATGAATTTTTCCAGTTAACTTGATTTTTTCAAATGGAAAGGGGGTGGCTCGTCGGCTTTTTGTGAAAGATCATTTTCTTACGAATAATTTGATACCACACACTTTCACTTTATTTTCACTATTTTTCTGAATAATTGCAAGAAGCGATCATACCTAATAACAAATAATATGTACTCGGTATACTTATGCACTAAGTCCTGTTATTCTAGTTATCCGTGACAAACAATTGAAGCTGTTGCTAGGACTACCTAAACAAATAGGCTAATCAATATGCTGTCACTTTTAAAAATTCATTTGTTGGTAGTTTATAATTTAATATGGAAAATTATACTAGAAACGAGAAAATTGACATGTTGCTAATTTACGGAGAAGCAACAGAGAATGCAAGTGATGCAGCTCGAATTTATGCTCAAAGATTCCCTAGTCGTCGCCAACCCACTCGGCATTATTTTCCAAAATTGGAAAGGAAAATGCGAAATGAACCAGAAGAAAATGCCAATAACTTCATCGTCAGTGAAGAAAAAGAAGTAGACGTGTTGGCCTATGTTGAAGTGAATTGTACGCCGGTAATTCGCCAAATTGTTTCTGAGTGTGATATAAGTTATTCGTCCGTTTGGAGAATTCTTCACAAAGCTAATTATCGATCATTCAAGTACCACCTACACCAACATCTTCACGATAACGACCACAACCGAAAATTAACTCATTGCAATTGGTTTTTGACTAAGTACAGAGAATATTTTCCATTTAAAATTATTTATTCAGATGATACTCGATTCACCAACTTGGGTCTGTTCAATCGGAATAATAGAAGGTACTGGTCTCATATTATAAAAAATAATTAATTAATTATCAATATTGTTTTCATTACTTTGACAATTATTATTGATGTTAAACACACAGTTATTATAAACAATTCCTGGTTGGTTTTCTAAACCTGATGAGACACTGCGACTGGTACTGGGAATGTCTCTCATAGCTTGTATAACGCTTTTATGATGATCAATGTCCATTTGTAAACTCAATCGACTGGCTATTGTTATGTCCTGTAATATTTATCAACTGCTGTTGCTGATCCCCCCTTTTGCTAAACTGGAGGCTACAGTTGCCCTCGCTGAATGGTTAGTAATCTTTACTTTCTCGGTATCAATGCCGGCCTCAGTGGCAGCAGAACCACATAGAAATTGTATTTTTTCCCGACAGGGCAATTTTTGTACCACTCTTTTGACTGTGGATGCTTCCAGTTTGGATTTGCAGTTAAAAATAATCTGTCAGTTGTGACAGTATCACCGCTTTTTTGGATTAGTTTTTGATAAAGACGAACAGGACACACCTCAGGTTTGAAATAATTAGTAACCAACCATTTGCTCCTGTTAATTTATTGGATCCTCCTTGGGTAGTCTTTGAGAACACTGGATTGTATTCTATGCGGCCTGTGAATCCGCCTTTGCTATCTTTTTCCTCCACAAAGTATTTTACACTAGCTGAACATCCTTCCCCACCTCGCCAGGCCAGTTCTTGGGAAGAAACGAGGAAAAACTTGCGTTGAAGACCTTCTGGCGTGTCTTCGTCCCATATGTCAAGAATTCTATTATAATCTTCATTAGATAATGCAGTAGAACTTGTTTTTTTCTTAGAAGGATCCGTTTGTAGTTATAGACGCTTAGCATCACGTGCAGATCGAGCCTCTACAAATTTAATATCGGAAAATGGATCAAATTTAATCTGAAATTTGGTGAACTCCATTTCTTGCAATTGTTTGGCGGTAATATTCCACATCAATTTAACGATGCTTTCCTTAATACTGCTCCATTTCTTCTTTTCATATCAAATGCATAATCTTGCAATATATGAGCCAACTGTTCGATAGATGAATTTTCCATTTTGTAAGATTTATCGTTACAAAATTCTATGAATTGTTTCCATATACTTGCCTTATTCCTTTTAGTATTATATGGTGTTATATTCTGAACTTGTCTCATAACTTCCACACTTTCTTTCCCGAAACGGGACATTCTGTAAAAATGCCACAAAACGGAAGCAAAAAATGTAAAATTGCACTGAGTCAATGACACATAATTTACCTGTTGACAGGCACAGACCCCACTTGGTAATTTTAGTTTCCTACTGGATTTTCTGAAGGAAAATGTCATGTTATAATTTTTTATATTACTTTGGTGTGAAATTTTCTTACCGAATCTCCCACGTTCTTGAATTACTACCTGAAAATATCTATACCTCGAGCATGTTTTTTTTAATCATCCCTCGTCTTCGACTTAAAAAAAATTCATGCTCTCGGAAATATTTCTATGAACTGTTTCCACACACTTGCCTTATTCCTTTCAGTATTATATGGTGTTAAATTCTGAACTTCGTGTCCTATAACTTTTTTCCCGAAACGAGACATTCTGCAAAAATGCCACAAAACCTAAGCAAAAAATGTGAAATTGCACTGAGTGAATGACACATAACTTACCTGTTGAAAGGCACAGAGCCTACTTGGTAATTTAAGATTCCTACTGGATTTTCTGAAGGAAAATGTCATGTTATAATTTTTTATATTACTTTGGTAAGAAATTTTCTTACCGAATCTCCCACGTTCTTGAATTACTACCTGAAAATATCTATACCTCGAGCATGATTTTTTTTAAATTATCCCTCGTCTTCGACTTAAAAAAATGCATGCTCTCGGAAATATTCCTATGAACTGTTTCCATACACTTGCCTTTTTTCTTTTAGCATTATATGGTGTTGAATTCTGAACTTCTTGTCTTATAACTTCCACACTTTCTTTCCCGAAACGGGACATTCTGCAAAAATGCCACAAAACTGAAGCAAAAAATGTAAAATTGCACTGAGTCAATGACACATAATTTACCTGTTGACAGGCACAGACCCCACTTGGTAATTTTAGTTTCCTATTGGATTTTCTGAAGGAAAATGTCATGTTATAATTTTTTATATTACTTTGGTTTGAAATTTTCTTACCGAATCTCCCACGTTCTTGAATTACTACCTGAAAATATCTATACCTCGGGCATGATTTTTTTTTAATCATCCCTCGTCGTCGACTTCAAAATTCATGCTCTCGGAAATATTTCTATGAACTGTTTCCATTCACTTGCCTTATTCCTTTTAGTATTATATGGTGTTAGATTCTGAACTTCGTGTCTTATAACTTTTTTCCCGAAACGAGACATTCTGCAAAAATGCCACAAAACTTAAGCAAAAAATGTGAGAATTGCACTGAGTCAATGACACTTAATTAACCTGTTGGCAGGCACAGAGCCTACTTGGTAATTTTAGTTTCCTACTGGATTTTCTGAAGGAAAATGTCATGTTATAATTTTTTATATTATTTTGGTGTGAAATTTTCTTACCGAATCTCCCACGTTCTTGAATTACCGCCTGAAAATATCTATACCTCGAGCATGTTTTTTTTTATTATACTTCGTCTTCGACTTTTAAAAAATTCATGCTTTCAGAAATATTTACGATAGTAATTCAAGCACTAGGGAGATTACTAGTGATAATATTTTTAATATTACCATTTTTACAAAATTTACCGTTAAAAGATTAACTTGTTACACATCAGACTCACAAAAAAGTGTTCATACAAAAAATTTCGAAATTTTAGTCTTTATAAAATGTGTCGTAGGATCAAACATCGGGGAATTATTCTGAGAAAAACATTTTTTGCCTTAATCCAAGATGAAAGATCGCGCCGATCCCCCCTCCTCCCCAAAGTTTTCATCGAGGTCTGGAACTAAATATTATATATCAAAATCATTCCTACCGCGCACTACTTTTTTATATTTGTGATATGCTCTGTTCCTGATTTTCATCATGGTTTTAAAGTCAGCATTAAACCAATGTATTACGTGCATACACGTGGATTTATTCGAAATGCTACTTTATAAATTGGACGATTTCTCTGTTGAATTGCAAAGCGTCGAGGGGCGAAATGTTTTTGATTGCTGTTTCCATTTGGCCCGGAACTATGCGCCCGCACAAATTCGACATTTTGGAAAAACATTTCACTCCGCTATCTTGTTTTATACAAACCTGTTTCATTCGCTTGTGTGGTTTTCGTTTTGTATCAGCAGGTTCAGACAAATAAAAAACAATGCCGTCCAGATGGTGGGTTCGGATTAAAAAGCTTTTCTCTCTGTACAAAAACTCAGTATTCAAATTAAAATAGAATGGAGATTTTCATTCAATCAAATTCTTTGCGTGGAGACCGCCCGGGGCTTCAAAATACAGGGTAATGGAGGAACGGAAATATACAGGTGAGGAACTCAGGTTCAAAAATATGACGGATACGGAAATTCCTATAGAAAGTATCGGATATGAACGAATGCATATTTCCTCATATCAAGTATACTAAAAGTCGAGTGCGTATAATTTTCGTAATTGTACTATTGATTCTAAATGGTGTCCACGAGAATATTCTCGCAGATATCAATTCGAAAATTTTATTTATTCTATCGCGGATGGTAAACCATTATTATATTGATAACGTGATTGTGACGCTATATGTATATTTTTTTCCTATTTACATTGTCATTTATATATTTACATATTTACCTTTAAGTACTCGCTTTGTCAACAAAAAATTTTTTTTTATTGGTGCCCCTTTTTACCCATTTAAAGCACTCCTCAGCGTGTTTAAATCGAACTTTAAAAAACGCGCGTTTTTTAAAGGTTACCATGACAACATCAACAAATCGAGAAACGTGAAGTCTAAATGACAAATTTTTGATTATTGATCTGACAGGTACCTTTGAACGTCAAAATATTACTCACAATTCGTTCATTTATATGTGTCCTCCATCCATTTGATGAACTTTTCATATTCTTTTATATATATCACTGGATTTTCGCGGTATTAACCGCGATTCTGCCTCACTATTCAAAAAATCGATATTAGAATCATTCATTTTTGAGCTCTGGTGACAACAAATATTGATCTTTGGTAACAAATTGCAAATGAATGTTTTTCTCATTTCCATGACAACGAAAGGTATACTGATGTCACATCACGAATTCAACCTTCTTGCATTATTAGTTCTTATTTCTATTATTTGTAGTAATAATACCAGTATATATGATTTCAAATTGCACCAATAAAAAAAAATAACGTAAAGTATTCGTGGATAACTGGTCTTAAAAACACTTGCTCTATTTCGAGCACTCCGGCTGCGCCGTCGTGCTCGAAAAATCGCGCGTGTTTTAAAGCCCTTTTTATCCACTTATACTTTAAAATACTATTTTCCGACAATAAAGCATATTTTGATTTGATTTGATTTATTGACCAAAAGTCGTTGTCGAAGTGACAGTTCATTCAAAGTAGTGAAATCAAGCAATTTTTATCCATTCAGATGTCAATTTTACCCACTTATATGTCAATTCTACCCACTGAAGGATTATTTATTTCAAAACTCATACCTAATATGATTAATAACTATAATAATTATGTAATATACTAGTACCTTTTTGGACACTCCAATAATATTTACTGTGGATTTGCAAGAAATGAGACTTACATTTTGATATGCACTGACTCTTTGAGCTCCATAAGATCCTTCGAAAATTAATTTACATTCGATACTCTTTTTATGATCATCCTTACCAGAATCAATATTCTGAGAGAAAGTGGTGAAACTATAAGCTTTCTGTGGGTGCCCAGCCATTGTGGCAAATGAGGACGTAGATAAAGCATCAAAAATGGCTGCCAGTGCCAACTACCATGGAAACGTACCTGTCCACCCAGAAGATCTGAAGAAATACAATAATTCCAAAGAAGACACAGACTGGAAGAATCTTTGGAGTGGAACCGAAGCTGAACTAAAGAGTTTGATACCAACAATAAAAAAACGAATGTCATCTTCGAAATTGACACACGCCTCAGAATTGGCCACACAAAAATGTACCTGCTCCTAGGAGAGCAGCAACCCATATGTGTTATATGCCAAACTCCTCTTACAGTCCAACACATACTTATAGAAAGCCCGGAATACGAAGTAAGCAGAAGGCAACATAACATACCTGGAACAATGAAGGAGATTCTGAGTGACGATAGAAAAATTCTCAGTAACCTCGTAGCATTTTTAAAAGATACGAACATTTTTCATAAAATATGAAAATACCTAGTCAGGTATGCGGCTAATAACCTTGTAGTTGATGCCGCAAAAAACATGTTTTATTGTCTTTCATCTTCGCATGCCATATATTATTTTCCATAATTTATGCGCGATTTCTGCGCTAATAAACTGTTCACCGCATCTGCAGCTTCAATTTATACCTCTCCTGGCAAAACATCTTCATCACTATTTTTGTTTTCTTTATTAAAATCGAACTTTTCTCAGGATGATTCCAACCAAAAGTGATTGATATCGATATAAGTCGAAATAAATTCGTAATAACCGAAAAAATAATAGTTTAAAAAAACTAAAAAACACGCTTTTATACAAACCAAACTAAAAAAATTGAAGATAAGGAAAAAATTCATTTTATTTAAAAAAAAGCGTGGGGTGCATGGTATTAATAATTATATAGTACATTACACACCTAGGGCAGTAAAGTAAGAAATGTCTCAGATCACAGGCAATTGTTGGCCGAGGCAATACCATTCACCCCACGCTTTTTTTAAATAATTTTTTTTCTTTTTTTTTAGTTTGGTTTTCTATAAAAGCGTGTTTTTGAGTTTTTTAAACTATTATTTATTTCCTACTTTTTAGTTCGGTTTCTTTATAAAAGCGTGTTTTTTAGTTTTTTTTTTACTATTATTTTTATTATTTTTTTGCAAATTAAAAAATTATCAAATTAGTGTATTGTCATCGGTCCTCGATGAATCTACAAAGTTTGAATGGAATCTGACCGTTTAAGTGGGTCAAAATCGCGCCCAAAGGAGTCGGTTACAAACAAACAAACATACAAGTGAAGCTAATATAAAGCGTGTAAAAAGTATAGCGATCAAGCCAATTTGAATAATAATTGAAACTGCTTTTTTTCCGAATTTTTGTTAAATATTTCCGCTCAAGAATAAAATAGAATATAACACACGACGGTAAAAAGGCTTTATCTGCTCGTGGAATTAGTCCACTCACCCTTTCGTCGCTCATGGATCACTGACAGGTAAAGCATTTTTTTACAATTTTATATAATAAATAAATAATCTGGAATTCCCATTTCCGTCCGCTGAATTGGAAAAAGTGACAATCACGTCGCTAGGAACGCAACTAAGGAAGCTATGATGTCGCAAAGTCGCGAAACGTCGTTGCGATGGCGGTGATAGCTCCCTTATTTCATGTCCTATCGACGAAATGGTCACGTTTTTCAATTCAGCGGACTTTTTTATGTAATAAAAACTTTTTAACAAAAATTAAACCGATGAAAAAATCAACTGAAAAGCAAAAACTAAAATAAACCTTCTTAGTCTAAATGATAATTGAGCTCCTAAACAAATGTAAGTAACTGATTTTGAGTCGGCGCCAAACAAACAATTATCGAAGATCATTATCTATGCATCTCGCTTCACCTAATTCAATTGCTAGTTTGTTTGGCGCCTCCTCAAAATCAGTTACTTACATCAGTTTAGGAGCTCAATTATCATTTAGACTAAGAAGGTTTATTTTATTTTTTGCTTTTCAGTTGATTTTTTCGTCGGTTTAATTTATTGTTAAAAAGTTTTTATTTTTTACTTTTCAGTTCCGTATTTCGTCGGTTTAATTTTTTGTTAAAAGATTTTTATTTTTCAATTTTTTGTGGCTAAAATCTACCAATTACTACCTACTTGTTTTTTGATTACTTCCAAAATACTTACTTACCCACCTTACTTCAACTATTACCAGTTAAATAATATGATTATCTACTTTTACTATTTGTTGTAATATAAATTATTTTCGTTGTTCTGGTTAGTTTATTCCATTACTTTGTATATCATTCCATCCTCTCATAAAATATACTGATTTTGACGGAACAAGAATAATGTCAGTAGCGATCTGTCATGGTCAACTACGTATGTGTGTGCTAATGTTCACTAGTGAAAAATCAATTATCCCCTATTTTTCTACCCGTAAGGGTGGCTAATTCCTTCCGAAATCCAGAAATAAGGTATACCCAATCTATTAAAAAAAAACATCCAAATCGAAGAACCCAGTACAAAGTTATGCCTGATAGAATCGGTTAACGGACCAGAATTCAGAGGGTGAGTGATCAATATCCTTCATTTCGCTACCCTTTAAATTCAAATGGGACCAAAGTCGAAGTACACCCTATCCACTGAAAAAAGAATTATCGGAATCGGACGCCTCAGTAAAAAGTTATGCGTGATCATACATAAAAAAATATGATGGAAAAACATAAAATATACGGGTCGAATAGAGAACCTCCTCCTTTTTGGTTTCGTCGGTTAAAAATAAGTTACTGTCGGAAATCCGTCTTGTAAATGTTTTCCTTGACACATGTCAAAGTCGACGGGTGCGCCATTTATGATTTATCTCGCTATTATCTCGGGTTTTTAGGATTCACGGTGAATCTGTTGGATTGAGATACCACATATGCTATATTTTTGGAATCTACGCTACATTTCCAACATTTTGGTTCTGGAGATCGATAGGACCTCTTTGGTTTTTCTTCACTTTTTTCGGAATACTTTTTTTTCTCGAAAATTGGTCTTTAGACTAATTCGGCCATTCTGAATCGATTGACCGTTCCATTCCCCAGTAAGAGAAAAACATATATTAATATATCTGGATAAACATCAGATTTACCAGAGGATTTTCAGAAGTTATTGTTGAATTTGTAAAATCAAAAAGATTGAACTGCTAGTTGATAAAATATTTATTGATAAAGTATTCAGACGATAAGTTCAGCCATAATTTATTCCAATTCACATGTGCTACCAAAACGAAATTGCCAAAAATTTAATATTTCCAAGAAACTAATGTTACGAGAGTTCTTTTATTGTAATCGTCCTCTCACCAATTTGAAGAGCTTCCTTGAATCGCTAGAGTTGCACCCTCATTTGAAGAGTGTCATACCTTGCAGATTTTTCATCGTTGGTCCCATTTTCAACCAGCGAAAAAAAGGGGGAGGTTTTCTAGTCGACGCGTTTATTTTTTTTATGGATGACCACGCATAACTTTTTTTTAATGGTCTCATTTGAAATTGAAACAAAAAATACACCCATAAGGGTAGAAAAATAGGGGATGATTTGATTTCACACCTGTGAACTGATTCTGCTGAAACTTGGCACACATATGTAGTTCTGATGACACTATAACATAATGGAGGCCCAGAATTAATTTGAACAAATCGTTGGACCTAAGAGCTGAAATTTTGACAACATATTTTTTTATATCTCATCTCTAAAGGGGCGAAAAGGTGGGTGAGAAGTATAGTATTTGAGCTCTTCTTGACAAATGAAGATAAATGTGTTTTTCGAAAAACTTTTTGACAAAAAATTAAACACGAAAAAAGAAACTGAAAAGCAAAAAATAAAGTTAACCTTTCTACTCTTAATAACTAAGCTCCTAAACTAATGTAAGTAACTAATTTTGATTCGGCGCCAAACAAACAAACAGGCAAATTGATTACGTTAAGCGTAAAATGATAGCAGTGGGGTGCGCGGCGGTGGCTTGTCCCTTCGCCGAAAATTGCCGAGCGTTCTCGAAGTCAATACAGCGAGACAGCTGCCCGAATGGGCTCACATGTGAGGGCACACGTCGTTGGAGTTTAGACGTTGCATTTTTATGTTATTTTGTTTTCATTATTTCTTTGAAGTGATTTGCTGATATTCGTTGATTGTTTGTCTGGCGCCGACTCAAAACTAGTTACTTACTTTAGTTCAGGAGCTGAGTTATCAAGACTAAAGAGATTCATTTTATTTTTTGCTTTTCAGGTTCGTTTTTCGTCGATATAATTTTTTGTTATAAAGTTGAGTTGTAGTATACATGTTAGTAATGTGAGTGTTGTTCTTATAATCGACAACACGGAACACTACAATCTCTGATGTCATGTACAGACACGCAGTCGAACATCGTACCGTGATTTGAGTTTCTTCATTAACAGACGGCAGATCAGGTCATACGCCGTTTTATCACGATTGTGGAAAAATACTACAAACCATCCTTGACCAGGAACTGTATCCGTATTGTGCTATTTTCGAATCAAACAGACGATTTTATTTTTTAAATATTCTACAATGACTGGAAATTTCTGATTTGAGTATTGATAATTGGGTATGGCACCATGGTTTTCTGGCTATATTTAATCAAGGGTAATATTTATTATGTACTAGGGGATTTAACGCTCAATTTTTTTTTTAATTTTCTGGAAAGCATTTTGCCTGGAAATTTTACTGAGTGCGATTTGCAGTCTTATTATCTGATTAAACCACGAAAGCGAAGCTTGAGTGGTTTAATCTTTGATAATAAAGGCGCAAATTGCACGAGTTGAATTTCCTATAGGCAAAATGCTTGAGGAAACATTTGAAAAATTTTGCCAAATAATTCTTTAGCACCAATGATATTTGAAGAGAATATTTCCCGAATCACATTTGAAACTGAATAAAACTACTAAAATTCATGTCATATTCCAATTTTCAACGTGGAAAGTTACAACAATTTTCTCGTTTCAAAATCGAAGGAATTGCTATACAGATTCATTCATAATGATTATTCACTACTCAAAATACATAATTTTTCTAGTGTATTTAATCAGGATATAATTTTGAGGAAAATGGGATAGGTTTGGCTCGTTTCCTGCTAAGCTTACACGAGCGTCTGTGTTTTTTCACGCGAGAATTGAGGTTAGTAGAGGCTATCATAGGAAGAAATATAATATATTTACTGGAGGAATTGAGTAAAAAACCAGTTTTAAAGATTTATCGATGTATTTACCTTGTAAGTGCATCTTTTGCAGAATCTGCGCTGCGATTTTTATTGGTATTTATTTTCGAAAAAAAAAATTACGGTGGTCGGATTCGAACCCTGGCTGCTTTTTACGTGGCCTGCTCCTTAGGCCATCTCGGCTTTGTTATAAGTATAATATTGAATGCCTGTTGACTTTCTGCATATACTAATTGGGTTTTGTGTGATTTGTGCTATTCTGAGATATTTATGAAGTTATTAGTGGTTTTACAATTATTCATGAAATATTTTAGCTCCGCGTGATAGTCTACCCACTACTATGTATGAGAATATGGGAGTTATATGATTCACAGCCTCACTTGGCTCATTTAACAGTCTGAAGAATGTATATATTTGAATTCCAATATCAAATCACTGTATGTAGTGAGCTCAAAATCCTTTATTTAATCCATTTTGCATTTCCTGTTTCCTTACAGGAATTGAATTATTTATAATATATGAATTGAATGCGTTGACATATAATGACAGGTGACAGGGCATAGTGGGATGTTTTCAAAAGACAATATCGAATCTACTAGTGGTTTTATCAGTATAAAACAGCGAGAAGACGTCACCAATAAATAGCGCATAACTACAGAGTCGCATGGCTCTGAACAAAACTGCAGGTTTGATCACATACATTTTCCAGAATTGAATGAGAGTGATATTACAGAATTCAATTTTGTCTTAGGAAAATGATACCGTCGAGTGTTGCCAGAAAACACCATTGCCCTATTGGGAAATCATTGAATTCAATCCCAGAATCCTCCAAACAATTCTATTGAATTTTCACGAGACTATTTTTATAAATTATCTTTGTAACATTGCTGTTGAATATACTATAATGTGAAATGTGCGGTCAGACATAGTCAGAAACAAAGGAAAACAGGAGAAAATTATTGAATGGCGACCAATATCCAACAAACAGAGACAAGAAAGACCACCTACCCGATTGATCGATAATCTTGAAACTGCATGCAGATATAATGAAATAGAAAACAGCCAAAGCAACTGGGAGGTCTTTGTTCAACAGTGAACGGCAAAGATGATGATAAAGAACTATCGTCTAAAATCCCGCCAGGTGTCCCAAATTTCTAGAGGTATAAGTTCAATCACTATGCTTTCTAGACATGTTATGCCAAGTAACTCCAGATGAATTGTCAAGCATTTCTGAGATTGTTGCTTGTCATTAGCTAGAAAACTTATCGTGTAGCTGGACGAATTCTTGTATAGCTGGGCGACTATTAACAAATATAATAAAAATAAATCGTACTCAAGGTTGCCTAACATCCGACTGCTCTCATTTATATGTTTTTTTTAAATTAAATTGAATGCTATATGCAAAGTACAAGAGGCAAATTAAATTGTTGATTGTTCAGGAAAAAATGTTTTTATTGATGTTTCTTCAATATATGTATGTGTAACTAACTTCAACACCTCTTTCGGTATGCACTGCTCATCTGGATATCAGACATCACAAATGTTTTCGAAATTGAGTTTCCACTCAAAGATAAAAAACGAATGCCATTATCCGGGAGATTGGGCAACCACCGTGGAAAAACTGGTCAGTTTTTCCCCGCCTATCAGAACTTTATTTCCGAATCCGTAATATATATTGCGGAGTATTTCGCTTATGAAAGCATAAGTAAAATTTCATTTAGTTGAGTTATTGTTCGAGACAGGAGAAGATGAGGTTCGTTTGGAGTTCAATTTCAATTTTCCTGTTTGTATTTTCTTTCTCTATAGGTAGAAGATATTTCATTCTGAATGTATTTCATTAAATTAATCGTGCCCGCTGAGACCTTCTTAATGATGCCCTTTTTGTTAGGCTACCTGGAGTAGAAAAATGGGGTCCAACTCAAAATAAAGTAGAAAAAAATATATTTTTGAAGCCCCGTCATTTGAAAAGGGATGTATACCTTTGTTCGCTTTTCTATTGTTCATTTAAGTGTGGAATTATCTGCCTTTCCCTATCACAAACACCTGAAAAATAAACATAATTTTCTCTGGAGAATTAATTATTGAAGTGATTATTTTGACTCGCCAAATTTATTTCTATTGGCTAAGGAAAATGAAATTCGTGCCTATTAGGCAATCCATCAACCTGTCAAAACGAAAGCAATATGGCGGCTGTTGGCACACATTGTAATTCGTCATAAGCGACCATAGTGGTGAAAGTGTTTATTTTGTGATTTTCTGTGCGAATTTGAGTAGTTTTTTCAATTTAGGAGTATAATTCGTGCTTCAACTGAAGAAAAATGCCCTTTATTTGCATTGTAGTTAAAAGTGGGTCCCGTCACGACAGGGATAGAGTCGGGTTTCACTCGGTGTCTACAGTATCAAATCATAAGTTTTTGACCAGTTAAAATGACTTATCGAGGAGGAGAAGAGCTCTATGTTAGCTGCAATCAACCTAGAAGATCTTACGGATTCGGAAATCAAGTATCAGAGAGGCTGCAGCAGACATACCCTGGGTGCACATTCGTGATAACATCCTTCATTCCGTCATGGATACCTACCTATAACTTCAGACTTTTGTGATTTGATTTGTTCCGTAGAAGATCTTACGGATTCGAAAATCAAGTATCAGAGAGGCTGCAGCAGACATACCCTGTGTGCACATTCGTGATAACATCCTTCATTACGTCATGGATACCTACCTATAACTTCAGACTTTTGTGATTTGATTTGTTCCTACGATTACTTGTATGATTTTGCCTACTTGTATTCTGAACTATTGTACATTAGGAGGTCCCATTTCAAATAAAGTTCATATATGTATAAATATATATATAATTGATATATTTTCCACTTCAAAAGTAGATAAAACTCCAAATGAATGTTCATATATATGTACCTACCTCCTCATCAAACATTCTTATAGGTAGTGTTATTGAATTACTGGAATACAAATTTTCTTTAGGATTCTGGTGACTCAATAAATGAAAATATGTCTTTCAATCTCAACCTTCCCTTTTTAGATATTTCAGGCAATTATTGAAAGCCTCGATCAAGTCTTGTGAGGGGTGTTGTATTTGATTACTCTCGGATGTCCATCGTCTTAATGTATTTGAAAAGGTTTACACGATGTTTTGAATGTGAATACGGTATTCAGACGATTGCAGATACAAACATTCGAAACATCGTGAAAACCTTTTCAAGAACATTAAGACGATGGACATCCGAGACGAGAGTAATCAAGTTACCACATCGTGTACAACCTTCAAAGGGTATTGTAATTTATTAACAGTAAAAATTGGATATATCGTGATATTCATCGAAATTGTACTATATACAAATATCAATATTGTGTAATTTTTTATAATTGGTATTAAATTAAGAGTAATCAACTGAATCAGTAAAACAACAAATAAACATGTCGATTAGAAAGAACTATTATGAAAGTTGAGAAGTAATATTCTTAAATATCGAATCAATGTCTCTTATAATAAACAAATGTGGCAATAAACATAATAGAACAGATCAGAAGTTATAAATTGCTTCTTATGTATTATTATTCCTAATTTATAATTCACTTCGATGACTCAAGATTTGCAACTGTACATGTACCCATTAGAAAAAACCTGCTGCCTAGGAAAAAACATACTAGACTAACTAAAATATATAAATGATTCTGAATTTATGTTCTCACCTTCACGACGAAGCCAGATTCAAAGTATGTATGGATTCTAAACTTGTATAGGGCTTCATCTGCATTTGGGAAAGCTGAGTAAAAAGCAAATACGAAATAATATCCATATTCGTAACAGGAGGAGCACCAAGAATTGAACAATTCAGTCCAGAAATATTCAGTGTAAAAAGGATCTAAATCACTGATCAATCCTCAACTTCATTTTATACCTGTAACAAATACATTGATAAAAATGTAAACAAAAGATGGGGATGTATTTCCAAGCATACCGTTCATCAAAGCCTCTGCTTTTCAACAATAGTGTCTTCAGGTAATCACTCTCCATCTGAATATTATTAATTACCAACACAAAAGCTCCGAAAATAACCAAAAATACACTTTTACAAGCCAAAGGTACACACCGACAATGATATTCTTATGGCGATTATCGGTTTGTGTGCCAACAACCGCCATATTGGGTCACGTGGTATGGATTGCCTAATTGAACTGGATTGATATCCGGTAAAAATCTTGCAATAAATTTTAAACTAACTTCCCGATGAGCTAGAGACTTGAAACTTCGGAAATGGCTCCGAACTGGATGACAATACAATATTAAATCGTTTTCTTGCCTATATGTTTGTTTTTTTTTCACGGACCACAAAAAGTGAGGTTAGGATCACACAATCTCTCCATACCGGTACGAGCGGGCATTGTTTTGCCATCTAGAGTGTACTCCGCGATAGTGAACACCATTGCGACTCTCGACCTTACAGGCATCACGCGAGGGAGAAAGTGAGGTTAGAAAACCAAAAAAATCTGTGGAGTAACCATTATTTCACAAAAAACAGATGGAAATCTAAACAAGGGTAATAAACAAACCGAACAAATCGAAAAAAACAACTAGAAAAATCCAATTACCAATGGAAATCAAAAAGAAAAAGTTGAAGAACAATTCAAAGCTCCAGAAAATAGGCAAGAGGAACGAGCATATAAAAAACAGTACGGAAGAATAGAGTGTGCTCCGCGATAGTGAACTCTATTGCGATTCTCGACCTCTCAGGCATCACGTAAGGGAAAAAGTGAGGTTAGAAAATCAAAAATCTGTGGGAGTAACAATTATTTCACGAAAAACAGATGAAAATCTAAACAAGGGTAATAAAAAAACCGAACGAACCGAAAAAACCAACGAGAAAAATCCAATAACCAATGGAAATCAAAAAGAAAAATATGAAGAACAAATCAGAGCTCCAGAAAATAGGCAAGAGGAACGAGCATATAAAAAACCCGAGAACAGTAGGAAGAACACTCCCAAAAAATCCGGATACTCCGAAGGGAAAATTAAATAGGAGAAATTATTTTATACTTTTTAGTCCGTTGTAAAAACGTGGTATATATTTTTTTCATTCAAATAACTATTATTTGAACAGATCTGTCCCATCTTACAATAAGTCATGATTGAAATCTCACAGAGTTTGATGAAAAAATAAATAACACATTTGAAGAATATTAGGGCAAGAATAATTAGTAAAGAATAAGACAAATAACAGACAAAGCTATGGAAGAAACACAATGCGGATTTCGAAAAGAAGTACGCAACACCTAATACACGAGCTATCGAAAAATTCACAAATAAAATAAATATGTTTCATATTGTTCGAAATATCATTCGATAAAATTAAGAGCATTGACAAAAATGACCAAGCACTAGAAAAAATAAACATGGAGGTAAACAAACAAGAAGGAAAGTATGATGATATTTAACTAGCAAGGTCCATTATAGTATAACAATAGGTACGAGGACAACAAAACAGAGTTATAAATATTCACGGTTAGTTATTAGGAGTAACGGATTGGATAAGGAAATAAGCGATAGAACAGGAAAAGCACGCGAAGCATTCTTTGGGTTGAGAACATTTTTTTAGGTAAGACGAAAGCATCAAAAATAATAAGAACATAAATAATCAGAGAAATAGTAATACCATCACGTAAAACAGTGAAATACGGAACCTAACAAAAAAGAACGAAAGCAACATAAATAAGATTTCCTAAAAATAATCGCAGGCAAAACAAGAAGATATACGATGAAGAACAGAAAGTATTGATAACAACTACTGATGGAACCTATAAACAATGATGATATCAGGACAGTTGAGATGATTCGGGCATGTATATAGGATACCAAAGAAGTATATGAAACACGAGCGCAGGTAAAGAACTATCAGGGGTGTCCACGAAAAACATGAGAAGATGGAATCAAAGAAGGAACGGAGAGAAGAGGAATCAAAGGACTGCATAAAATAGAGAACGTGTTATATGGGGCTACAAAATCAACGGTAAAAAAGAATGGAATTTTTTTTTGATTCAGTAATATTCCATTTATACCACCTCAAGACACTAGTAATCCAATCAACAAAAATAAATGCAGCATCTCGAATAAAAAAAATTATCGTAATGAATTTTCACTTCACCCATTCGAATTGCAAGAAAATTTCGGCAAACTTTTAAAGTTCGGTCGTGCTATCAAACCGCCGACTTCCATACTTCTATGGGCCTTTTGACAATCTGTGACAAGCCTCAGATCAATCCTTGTCGACTTTTCCATCGTTTTGCCATAGACTGCATCATTAATCAGTTTATAGAATTCTTCTTCGGACTCATTATCAAACCTATAACGCTTGTAAATTGAGATCGATGTAAGGCTTCATCCAAGGTGACTGCTTGAATCTCAGTATTTTATAAGTAAGTGCTATGCCCATATAGATTCGTTGCATTCAAATATAAGATGTATGACGACGGTTCATTATATTAATGACTGTATTGACGAATAACTTCGCGAAAACATTGAAGTAATTGATTGTTTTACTGAACGCAGTAGAAATATATTTTTATAAGACTATTTACTTATCATTTTGAACCAATCAAAAAGCAGAATTTCTGACAAAACTTTCGTTTTATAGCGATTACAATTTTTTTTACCAAACTCATGGTGTTCGTACATGATAAGGGAATAAACACTAGTTCGGTTGAAAAATCACTCAAAATGTCATTTTCATCGCAATAAAATGAATATTTCGTCAGGATTACTGCTTTTTGCTCAGTTCAAATTAACATTAATACTTCCCAGGAGGTTATCTTGAATGATGGAAGAAAGTGACTAAAGTTTATCTTTCAGTCGTAGATGATTCCACATCTGATTTTATTAACATCCTTTCCATATTGTTAAGCAAATCAACATGATTAAAATGGTCACTTTCCTGCTCTGCCTTGTATGGTCAGTGCTATCAATAGTTATATGTGCAACCAGTTGGGAAAAGCACTATTTTTCGTAATGAGCGAATTTCTGCGGAACGAGCAAAACGAGTTTCTCAAAAAATGGGAGTTACAAAAAATAGGGTCTCCCAACGTGTTTCACACAATATTTTTTCTGATTTATTTTGATATGTGATCCTTTTTAATCAGGTTAAAAATATTGAAAATATATATTTAAAAAAACTGAAAAACGCGCTATTAACGCACTAAAAATTACAAAATAATTTTAATATTCAACGACTATACCGAAAATCATGGGGTGATGAATTTTCAAATAAAAAAAAAACAAATCTTTTCTCAATTTCAACGAGAAAAATAAAAAAAAATCGTCAGGCGTGGGGATTTGAACCCTCGACAGTTTTTGATATTAGCGCTTGACTGCTTGGCCAACTAGACGATATCGATTGTCAAACGCATTACCATACTTCAACGTGAATGAGAAAGTTTTTTATATACTTCTATACCTGCTTTTATACCTGTACTTTTATACCTGTAAAAGGGCCCCTCTTTCAAGCTAGCAAGTATGCATACGTTCTCAACTACATATCACACTACTCATACTCAAAATTTCAGCTTTGCTCAAATGACGTAGGTTTGCCGGCTCTGGGATCTTGGACTATTTTAATTGAATTCGACAAAGCACCCCACGCTTTTCGACATAGTCATCGAATAATAAAATTATTTCCCACTTCTCAGTGCGTTGAAAGCGTGTTCCCATCCTTGGAGAGACTTCCATGGAAAAAACGGAAATTAATGCTACATAGAAAACTACGTTGTCAGCTGGGGGTCAATATCACCAATTGTTCAAATGTTATTCATTTTATAATTAGTTTTTACCATACATATTATGTATTGAATAGCCTCAAAATTATAACAAATTTTATTCCTGTATTTTTTGCAACTGGTGGTGAAATTTACTTTTCATCACCAGTTGCAAAAAAATTTACTTTCCGCATCTGGTGATAGGAGTTAAACATTTGATAACGCCAACGAGTTGATGTGTCACTTTGAATGTCAAAATTAGAAAAAGATCTTTTTATGACAGATTTTATTCATTCCATAAATGCATTATCTATTTGCCATCAATGTGGTATTTTCCAAAAATAACTCAAGACAGTATACAATAGAACCTGTGGAATACATTCATTTGCATCTTGGATATTGTGTTGTCAAAATAGGTTCCCATAACTCACAACGCTCTTAGCAAAAATGGATTGTCTCCATAGTGAAAAAGGTTTCAAAGGCTTTTGTTCTGAACAAAGAATGGACAGGAACACAAAAAAGCTTTGAAAAGTACAATTTTTATGAATTATATATGTGTAACATAATCAACTAATCAATTCATTCTCCACCTCGCTGTTCGCCAAAGAGAAATGGAATCTGCTAAAAAATTCAAAATGAACGTGAATTGTTGGAAAAATTAAAAATTGATAATGCAATTTGTGTTCATTATTTTATTTTGTATACGAAACTTTATAGGATGATAATGAAAATAGATAAACTCACCAGGAGAAAATTTCCTGGGAATGTTTTTATTGGCACGGTGATGTATTCAAATAACTGAATTTTTCCGCTTTCAAATGTGGATATCACAAACTAATAACTCATTCAGTCACAGAACTTTCTACAATTCATTATATTTTTTTTTAGTGTATTTACCTTATACTCAATTCTTGAATTAGAATATCTTGGATAAAACGATCTCGATCATTCTGGGAAAAAAATTAAGGAGAAATTGTTTCTTCCCCGTAGCCAATTTTATCGCCTCTCTACCATGTACACGCTGAAATTGCTGAAAGATTTTTCACATAATTCTAGTTCCTCGAAGTTCACCCACAACATTGTTATTCCAAACAACTTTCAAATAAGCTTTCCAAACTTCCGCTTCGACTCGAACTCTTCTGTTTCGAACGCGACTTGAACTATGTTAAAATAAAGAACAGAAATGTCAGAATATCCTTTTATTTCGACCTGAAGAGCTTTACATTACACAAAATATCTGGCCGAGACAGGTCTGTTAAAAATCGCAAAGAGGATACGGCAAAAGCTTTGAAAATTTAATGGAAGTTGTTTAGAGAAGATTTGTATATTGGGTTGCGGAATCAATTTCTGAGATTTATCTTCGACGACATTATTTTGTTGTTTTTTACAACTGACTGTAAAAATGAAGATCATCAAACACAAGTAAGATAGGTTTTCGCGGTGATGACTAAAGTTCGGGTTGAACCGCGTCCGGAAATTTGATAATTTCGACGTTTTGGTTCCCATTTTGGAGGCATTTTCACAAATGCTGAAAAATCAAACGTTAAGGAAAGGGAGTAATTTTAAATCTGCCTAATCCCCAGGTTTCGACACTTGTTCTCTCTAAGGTCTCAATCTGCCTGCTCCTTCGAAGGAACTGAGGATCTGACTGAAGTTCAGCTTATATCGCGTGGATTTAATGAAGTGGAACGGTGAGCGGGGCTTGATTCGGAGAGGAGTGGAGACGGAAGGTTAGAGGTTTCCAGGTATTGGGTAGGCAACGTCCATCATCCCGTTTATTGAGACAATTTGGACGTCTTTCTATCTCATTCGAGAACCTTCCCACTGTTTCATTATTTTTTTCCGCTCTGTCCAGTCTGAGAACACTTCTTTGGATCACTTTGATATTCTCTGGTCCTATGAACTCCTTCATAGTGCCTTTCTTGCCAAAAAGTCGGCATTCTCATTTCCTCCAAACCTTTTGAGTCTAGGGATCCATAGCAGAGTTATCCTTGCCTACGCTTTGAAGGGCCTCACTAAAATCTGGTTCTACCGGTTTGATTCTGATTTCCACTGTTTCAGTTCAGTATTTTTTGTAGACAAAATGTGTTGCTCCTTATCTGGGTATTTGTTTTTTGATCAAATGAATTCATTTCCACTGCCCTTTACGTGTTTGTGATTTCGTCTATGTTTGTCTTCGTCAGTGTCAGTGTCAGAGGGGTTTTTTCAAGGTGCCGGATCTTACTATATTAACTAAGGCTCCCTTTATCTCAATCCGTACAAGTTTTCAATGAACAACTACTTAGGGATGGTTAGACAAGCAACTGCAGGGAAATAGTTTGTGCCACCCGCGCATTTGGTATTTCAATAATGTTTTTCAGTGAATTGATTTACACTGCACTATCGGAGTAAACAGACTGGTTCCAACTAACATATTAATCCGTTTAGCGAATCATATAGCATTTTTTTTTATCGAATAAATAATCCACATCCATCTGGAAATATAGTCATCAGCGGAATATGTTTTGCGGTCCAGAGCAATATCCGGTCCATAATGAAAATGCCACAATGCGTTTTCGTCCGATTGGCAAAACAGGAATTTGCATATCGAATGGATTTATAACGGATTTGGGACTGAACGCTCTCTTTTTTCTACTTATTTTTCGATAAATACGGCTAATGTTCGTCCAATCGATCGGTATAGGCGAAGAATCGGACTCCGGATTACTCAGTCATATCTTTGATCCTTGTTGGTTTTTTATCAGCATCTAGTGAAAAAAGATATAGATAATAATTACAGTCAGCAACAATGATGGGGCAATTGAAGCAAACAATTAAACGTAAACCAACTGAAGGAGATAATCGACTTGGTGATGTTATTCATCCAAAACTATCAACTGTCTTCAAATTCGGCCTAACGGATAAAGAAGTAAATGGGAATGGTAGAGTAATTGAGAGAAGATTTCGTAAATATATGTCTCATTATGAACATATCCCTTAACAATTGTTATTTGGAAATAGTCATCGTCAACTAACCTTTGACAGATAATAAAACCAATCAGAACTGGGTAGCTGAAGTCACCAGAAGAACTAGATTGGCATGTGCAGCATTCAGTAGACCTGGGATTCGAAATCACACAATATACGATCAGTGCGTCATCTGTATACTAACCTAGAGCTTATAGACTTGGACACTGGAAGGGGTTGAAGACGCGGAAGAATATGTCGCTATACAGAAAGAGAGGATCTCAGATGAGATGCAAAGAATTGGAGAGCTGCATTGAAGACATATTGCGCAAAACAGAGGTAGAATGCCTTGCCCAAAGTTGGGCGTCAGAAGCGGATGTCAGAATATGTCTATCATTTATTTGTTCAAAACTCTGCTCTCGAATTCATTCAGAAACTTTGTCTTTAGGGATTCTTCTCAGATTTCTCATGTTTGGAAGTTTGATGACCTCGAAGTTTTCGTTTCGTTTTTAAATCTACAAGTAGAGATTTTGAGAGACAATTTTCACTATTCTCTTCAAACATTGTGAATCCACGTACTATACATAATTCCGAACGAGAGAAATAACGCGGACAACATCTTGGGAATTTTTTCCCATATCGACATAGTTGCAAAGAAACACCGAACACAGGGAAGATCAGTAAAAAATATCGATGTTTTTGGAATTGTAGCTCACTGATAGGAAGGCTGACGCACAAATAGGAGATGAATGCTCTGAATTCTACTTCATGAATATTTGTGTTTTTATATTATATATATCATATCATACCACATATCAATGGATTGATCACAATGTTTGCATATGATTATCCAGCAGTTATCCTGGACGATTCGGAAAATACAATAAGTAATGCACCAAAAATAGTCTTATCTTAGATCAAGCAGAATAACAGAATTATACGTCAGCCAAAGTATCAGGGTTATACATAGATCGGAATATCGAATCAAATCAAAATATACTTCATTGTCAAAAGATGAAATCTCGTGGACAAAGCAATAATAAATGAGTTTAGAAACAACACAGAAAAGTCAGGAGAATCAACACAGGAATATCCAAAAAGCATTGTATGTTGAAAAAGGAAGATAAAAACACAAATAAATATAAATATATTCACACAATCATATATACATCCTAAGTGAACGAATAGTCATGAGTTATCAGAACATTAAAGGAGTGAATAAATAAATTATATAAATTGATAAGATAGTTTGACCCCATAGTCGTTACACTGTTTTGTAATTCGTAGTGACTATTAGCAGTGGACATATACAATGGTTGAAGAAGAAATGATTTCATAACAGTATGCCATCCATATCTTTATCAAAGTATTCTTGAACCCTATAAAATATCTGGTGAATGAGAACTTGCTTTACAGACTTCCTGAACTGATCACTTGATTGGATATCTTCAAAATTAGTCGGAAGATGATTATATATTTCAGCTGCATCATAGATCAGCGATTTTTTAAACAAATTTGATGATGGAATGGGCAGTCTTAACTTGTCATTTTGGCGGGTGGATCCAATAACAACATCGTAGGATGATTTGTTCTTATGTACCAGGCACACAGTTTCTAGTATGTATAAAGAGGAGAGTGTAAGTAATTTTTGCTCCTTGAACAAGGGTTTACAAGACACTCTAGGCACATATATCTAATGGCGCACTTTTGAAGAATGAATACAGTATTGAAGTGCTGTTGGTTGCAGGTGCCTCAGAATGATATGCCATACCTTAGATGCGATTCAACTACAGCGTGGTACACAATTTTGACGGTTACAATACCTAATTCATTCGACACCATTCGTAAAGCATAACATCCCGAAGCTAGTTTTTTGTTCAGTGATTTGATATGGTTATTGAAATTGAGGTTGCTGTCCAAATTGATGCCAAGAAATTTATTGTTTTTTTTTTATTTGATATAATATTATTACCCATCGGAATGACTGATAAGTTGCAATTGAATGATATAAGATTGGTTTTGTCTATATTGAAGGATAACAGATATAACGTAGGATAATCATCTTCAGTAAATCCAACTCTGAATTTGTTGAAATTGAAGAAAATATATGTTTCTGGTCAGTTTACCTGTCATGTAATGTTCAAATGGTTATGTAGAGTTTAATAATTAACATACCGAGACATATCTACGATTGTCCTCAAAGTATCTGCTCGAATCTGTATTCCAGTATTTGGGCGGAAAGCGAAACCCCACATTTGATAACCACCACACCACAGTTTTTAGTACCACTTTGTATATATATAAATATATTTTTCACTGGAAATGGACGCACCATTGGAAGGGTGCGGTAATAAAGAAAGGAGATGATTGTGGACCATCTTTTTGAAAATCTGTGGGTGATAGTTCTCTGGGAAAATTGGTTTCGGGAGCTTGTCCCAATCCGTAGCAGCCATGTAAAAAAAATGATTGTTGATGGAGAGTGGTCCTTGCCATGTCAATCTTGATAGTGAATGGGTGAGACTGATCAGCGTGCCGAGATATTCGCTCGAATGTGGCCAGTGGTGGTATAAGATACTTTATTTCTCTGGAGCATCTGCCGTGAAAATATTTGTAGAATAATGTCAGGTCTGCAACTCTTCTTCTATGTTCCAGTGGGTGGAGAGTGTCTGTGAGGGTTGGATCGTTTATCAACCGAATGGCCCTATTCTGTATGGCATCTAGAAGACGAAGCGAATGCTTTGGTGCCGAACCCCATATGTGCGAACAATACTCCAGCAGCGGTCGGATTTGAGCCTTGTACGACGTCAACAGTTGGTCAGGAGTAAAGAACTTTCTAGCTCTCCATAGAAAACCCAGCCTATGGCTTGCTGATTTAGCGATGTTAGCAACATGATCATACCAAGACATGTTATTGGACACCAAAATCGAGATGGAAGGGCTTGATTCAACGGTGTTTCCGGACATTGTGATGGAATGATTTGAGGAGTTGACTTTTTCGAAAAACGTGGTGCATTGTGTTTTTTGGGCGCTGAACTGAGCGAGATTGTTGTTCCCCATTCGACGATGGTTTCAAGATCTCTATTGATGGAGTCAACCTGTTCCTGCCTGAATCTGTTTGTGTCATTCACCGAAAGTGTTCGATGTGATGTAAAATTCGAGACAAGTGTGCTATCGTTTGCGAAACTGTAGATGGGGTTCGTGGTGATCTTCAAGAACTCATTGATGTATAGAAGAAACATAGTGGGGACAGCATGGAACCCTGTGGGACCCCGGCATTGGTTGTCATCAAATCGGAGGAAACACCGTCCCACATGAAGGAAGCGATCTTGCATGAAGCTCATGACCCTTTGGCGCAGTTTGGTTGGGAGACCGTAGGCAGATGATTTGCTTGATAATGCCTGGTGCCAGACGCGGTCGAAGGTTTTGGATATATCTAAGGCTATTGCACGGGATTCTCCAAATTTCTCGACTATGTTTGTCCAGAGCTGAGTGACATATGCTAGTAAATCTCCAGTGCACCGAAGTTGACGGAATCCATATTGTCTGGCGTGAATTAACTCAATTTTTTCCAGATAATGCGATAGGGCGATAATTCACAGGAATGGTTCTTCCCTTCTTTGGGATGGCGTTTTGCCACATGGATGGAAATACCCCTTTTTTGTATGACAGAGAGTATTTAGAGAACTGGGTTGAGCTCCTGAGCACAGTTCTCCAGGACAATTATCGGAATTCCGTCTGGTCTTGTTGCCTTATTAGAGTTCAGATTTCGAAGGATTCGCTTGATAGTGCGGGAGCGGAAAGCGACCTCAGGCATTGATGAGTTTATTCTAGGTATCGTTGTTTCTCAACGATATTGAGGGTTGAGTTAGAACTAAACATATGAGCCAGCAGATCCGCTTTTTCCTTGGAAGACACAGCCGTCGCCGTCGTGCCGTTGGACCTTTCGAGTGGTGGTGGAGAAGAAATTCTTATCTTGGCCAGAGACCAGAAAGGAGCATCGATCCAGTAGGGGCATTGACAAGCTTATTGTATATTCTCGTGTCATGAGAGTCTTTGGCAAGGCAAGTATTCCATTGCAAGTGTTCCTCGTGTTAACTTATTCTCTAGGGGCAAACTCGATTTTTGGCCGATTAGCAAATGGATGTTTTTTCTGTAAAAAAAAGCAGTTTCTAATTCAGCAGATTATAGAAATGTATTTCGAAATCTACTTCATGGTGGCAGATTGCGGAAGTGCCTGTCCATTTAGGATGTTTCTCTCGATCAGGTGCACGTGAAATGTGTAGATTCTGGCTATCAGTGAACTATTTACCCAGAAATAGTGACTTTCTCATAATCAATTTTGTTTTTGTCGTCTAAAAAGAATTTCTTAAAAGTTGAGCAGAAATTGTTCACACATGAGTTTTGGACAACCAGTACAATTCTCGATCTGTGACACCTTTCGCATCTGTTCCCCACCTAATATGCTTTCCGCAATCCGCATCAATCTTCATTGATTTTGAAAGATTGGAGTGTTGACATTTTCCAATAGGAACGATGAATAAAAATTGGCCGGTGATTGATTAACGTGCGATGACAAAGGTAATGAATGAAACAATTATATTATTCGAACACACGACCTTTGACCGGTTGAATCGATGGGTGTTTTTGAATGACAGCGGAATTATTGAAAGAACATTTATTTCGTTCGATCAGATAGTGAAGTTAATTAACTATGGGATACCAAAGAACCCCGCACCAAATACATGGGTAAATGGCTCCCAGCTAATTTTGAATTTTTTTTGGGATATTGTGGTACAAGTCACTAGAAGTTACACGTGCAAGTTTGAATCAGTTTCTATGTCTAGTTTCGAAGATATGAATTTTTGAAAATCACAAAAATGGCTGTTTTACTAGAACATAGTAAGGTTCACTTAACCAAAAGTACCTATTACTTTTTAGATATCAGTAACTAAATAACAGCATTGCTGGTTTGAAGGAAGTCAAATGACATGTCAGTCAGTCGGTCGTTACGACAAAAGAAGCCGCCTATTATACAGGTTGGGTCAAAAATAACGACAATTTAGCATATTTCGCCAATCTTTATCATTGGTCCCATTAGTGGGGCTGAGCATTTTTCATTGAAAATATCTTTATTGGGAGTCTTTGCTAATGACAAGAATATTTTCTCTAAATTTTTTAACTTTCTTCCAAAACACTAATTGTTTGAAAAAATGTTTGTTTTTTATACAACCTCCTTGAGACAATAAAGTCGCTTTGAAGCCAAATCTACTTGAGGAAGAAAAAGCTACAATCACATTTTATACAGGGGTTGTTTACAAATATAAGTTGAAATAGGTTTATATATATTTGTTAATTATTCTTGAATAGACCTGCCAATTTGAATCATATTTCTCAGTTATACTTGAAAGTGAATCACCCTATACTCGTGTAAGTTTCAATAATTTCCTACGTCTGGTTTTTTAAATATAAATATTAAAAATTGATATTCCATAGAAAAATTATCCAATCGCATTTCTTGCACCGTTAAAAACCGCATGACCTTAAACCGTGTGACTACTAACGGCGTGGCTATTGACACGTTGTTATGCGGTTTTTCACCTGCTTTACGAAAATTCGGTGTCCAGATCCATATAAGTCGTACTCTACGCTTCGTGATGATTCCACGTATATCTATAAATAGTAATTATGAACCCACCCCAACGTGTCAATAGCCACGCCGTTAATAGTTACATGGTTTATGTTCATGCGATTTTTATCAGCGCAATTGTTTTGCGCCTCAAGATCATATTTATTTTATCAAGAAATAAGATTGGATAATATTTTCTATGGAATATCAATTTTTAATATTTATATTTAAAAAACCAGACACAGGAAATTAATGAAACTTACACGATTGTAGGGTGATTTAGTTTAAACTATAACTGAAAAATATTATCGACTGGTCCATTCAAGAATAATTAACAAACATATATATTAGGCTCAAAACCTATTTCAACTTATATTTGTATAAAATGTGATTGTAGTTTTTTGTAGCTGATCATATTAAGCAATTAGTTTGAGTTTTCCTCAAGTAGTTTTGGCTTCAATGGGGAATTATTGTCTCAAAATGGCTGTTTTAATTGAGTAATGTTGAAAACATGAAGTATAAAAATTTTTTTTTTCAAAACAATTAGGGCTTGGAAGAAAGTTAGAACTTTTAAAGAAAATATTTTTGTCATAAACAAAGACTTCCAATGGAGATATTCTCAATGAAAAATGCTCAGTTTCACTAATGGGACCAATGATAAAGATTGGCGAAATATGCTAAATTGTCGCATTTTTTACCTGCCCTGTATAATAGGTGTATTCACTTTCATCATTCGGCCCACTTATGGTATTCAATTGATTATTTTATTTTTTAATTATCCTTTAATTTTCTGCATTCTAGTATTCGTCAGTTTCACCAACAAACATTATTTTAAGCAGAAAAGTATGTTCTCCTTCTCTTAACTGCTTTCGATCCTTCTTTGTGCTTTTTGTTCATTTACATCTCTCGTTGTACCCATTTTAGCTTTTGTCCTTCGTGAACTATTGCAATGCCGTAGAAGTCGTTTTTCCAGTGCTCCATCACTTCAGGAGAAAAAATCGTAGATAGTCCAAATTTATTGAAAAAAATGCCCTGAGAAAAGAATTCGGTTACTTGTGTGTTTTTTTTTTGCTATTGTTGCCTGATAAGTGTTTGAGAATGACCTCTGCGGGAATAAATATATTGTAAGCATTCCATTTTCAACAAGATCGTGGAAATCTTGATGAGATAATTCCATATATCTTCGAGATACATTTTCCTGGGATGTGCCTCTCCCCTGATGAAGTACGGAGTTGACTGGTCTGGTATTTAATCCCCCATCGAAGTTGCGATAAACACGAGCCCTTTCAGCCTCTTAGCAAGGATTACCTGGAAACGTCCGACCTATCGGCGACTCCGGCTTTTCAGGAGTTGTCGGCTGTAAGTTATATACCCAAAGGTCAATACTTCGTATATGGTAACATGAAAGTTTGCCCCGTACTCCGATGGTAAACTTTCGAAGCTCACTTTAATATTTGATTATAAGACTTTCTGCGATATGAGTGAAGGGTTCTTTATAGTTACTATCCGATATTTTTAGATCCAGCAGGTTGAAACTTCATCGTTGATGAGTTTTGTTTCAGTATCGTGTTGACAGTACACAAGAGAAAGGAAAACTTCACAACTCCCGTGCAACTTTGAGTTTGATCCATGCAGCACGATGTATCGGTAAATATAACTATCGGGATATAAGATTAAAGCAACCTGAACACATCGGAAAAGTCTAGGGATATTCTTCAAAATAGGAGGTATTTTTAAGAATAAGATGACTCCATTGAAGAAATGTATATATTTGACTATTGAATGTACAGTATCAAAGAAATAATGTGAGAAATCAGTTAAATGCAGGAAAACTGTGAAGGAAAAAAACTTTAAAAATGTACTATTCATAACTCATTAGAAAATTATCTCAAAATCATAAAATCATAACTTAATGCAGAGTATGGCCACCTCATTGATTAATCACAGCTCTACACCTATTGTTCATAGACAAAATGGGATGATGATGTTGATGAGTCGCTTTCTCAAATTATACCCATTGTTGACGAAATTATCTGTATGGGCGATATGAACGTTGATCTTCTCAAACCTGACAAAGTTCTTAGCAAATGTTTTCATGCCTATGGTGGGTTATACATCGTTTTCATTGTTATTCCTTATTTTTCTATCGAATCCCAGTCTGATAAGCACTTTTGGCGTTTTGGATGCTAACTATATCAGACCACAACCTGGTATTTTGTACAATAAAAATCGATAAATTTCAACGTGACGCCAAATTCATTACCTTCAGGAATTTTCAGAACTTTCACCTTAACAACTTCCTCGAGGATTTTACGAACGCACCACTCAACGATATTTTCACCATTGATAATATCGATGAAAAAGTTTATTTTTTCAATAATCTTCTGCTCGCTTTATTTGATAAACATGCCCCAATCAGAACAGTACGGGTAAACAAACCCAAAGCACCTTGGCTAACATATCCCCTAAGAGTTATGACGAAAGAACGAGATGATGCGTTGGCTAAATACAAAAGGACCACCTACTGACCTGATTGGGAGCGTTATAAAGAACTCATCTTTGGAAAGAACTGAACCATCACATTTTGAATGAAACACCAGTCGTTATCCCTAGTCACCTCCAGAACCCTGACGGGATCAACGATTACTTCTGCTCTGTCTTTGTCGATGAGGCGCCCGATGGCAACCTAGTCGATTTCTATAGAAATAATCGCTTCAATAATGTCGAAAACACTTTCAATTTTGAATTTCTCACTATTTCTGAAGTGAATGATATTCTAAATAGCCTAAAATCGAATGCATGTCGATCAGAGCGTAACTTTATGTATGCTCAAGTACTGTAGCCCCTTCATCGACTTTTACTTAAGCCATATCATCAATTACTGCCTAGAAAAAGCCTATTTTCCCAAGCTATGGAAGAAAGTCAATGGAAAAACCCACTTACCTTCTCAGATTTACGTCCAATAAGTCTTTTACCAGCCTTTTCTGAAATTCTTGAAAGAACTATTCACAATCAACTAACAGCCTTCATTATATCTGAAAATATTCTTCTGGACTACCAGGCAGGGTTTCGGAAGGGGTACAGTACCATTACGGCTCTACTAAATGTTAGCGATAGTATTGTTGCCAATATGTATCAAAAACGTCACTGCTCTAGTACTATTGGATTTTTCTAAGGCGTTCGGCACCATTAGTCATAAACTCCTCCTTTCCAAGCTCAAATATTATGGATGTTCAGCAAACGCCATCAATCTTTTGAAATCCTACTTGGGCGACCGATATCAGAAGGTGCATGTTGACGTCAAACCTTCATCTCTTGAAAGTGTAATATCAGGAGTACCCCAAGGCTCAATTCTTGGTCCTCTCCTGTGTTTGTTATTATCTGTCGATATTTTTTCCCACGTTAAACATTGCCAGGTACAATCATTTGCTGACGACACTCAGTTATATTGTAACGAACCTAGGCCGGACTTGTCGCCTCGCACGTTGCCGTCGACAGCGATGAGATCATCCCCGGAGATGTTCGAGAACCATCCAGTGCGCTCTGCCGCGGAAGACAACGGTCAATATTGGAAACAATTGGAACACGCCGGTCGCCAACTGAAAGAATTCGAAACATCGAGAATGCTGTATCGGAGATAAATAGGCAACCCTCAAGTCTCAGAGGAACAGTCTGAACGAGCCCATACGATCGAGCTATTCAGTAGCGTAGTAATATAAATTAAGTTGTAGATTAAGTGTGAAATAAATTATTAGAACCAAGTTAAGTTTATTTACGTTACAATTGGTGTCGGAAGTGAGATTTTGAAAATAAACAAGTGATCGTGGAGTGGATAGTCAGAAAAATAAATTGATAGACCTTTCTGTACGCCCAAAATAGACAGTGGCCCGGTTTTCGCGAAGTGGACAATTGTGCGTGGGAATATAAACTGATACGCTGTTCGCGTGAAACAGAAAATAGACAGTGGCCCGGTTTTCGCGAAGTGGACAATTGTGCGTGGGAATATAAACTGATACACTCTTCGCGTGAAACAGACAATAGACTGGTGACCCGTGGAAAAGAATTCGCGAAGTGAATTTTTAACAAACTGATAACTTTTCGTGTAAAACAGACTGATACCTCGTCAAAGACAAAATGTGTTCAAGAAAAGTGCGCCTTGCGGATTTGAAGGTAGCGGAATTGAAACAGGAATTGGAGGAAAGGGAACTGGAAACAACAGGTAAAAAGCAAGTACTCCAGGAAAGACTTGCAGAAGGACTTATACAAGAAGGTGAGGACCCCGAAACATTTTTATTCGAAGTTCCCGGAGGTGATTTAAGTTTGGTAATGAATAAACTGGAAGAAAATTCTAGAAGCCTGGAAGAGAATGCTAGAAATCTGGAAGAGAAGCTTCTAGAAAATTCTAGAAATCTGGAAGAGAAGCTTCTAGAAAGCCTGGAAGATAAGCTCCTTGAAAACACAGAAGGCCTAAAAAAAGAACTCTGTGGTGTGGCGAATCGTCTAGAAAAAAGAATAGGAACCGTCGAGGCAGAGATGGACAAGATGAAGGAAATAATCAGCGATGAAATCAAAGACGGAATCGAGGCAGAAATGGACAAAATAAAGGAAACGATCAGTAAGCTGGAAAAACGAATTGATAGTGCGCCCTCCACAGAGATGGTTAACAAAAATGCAATGCTGGACTTGAGTTTGAACTTGGATAAAGTTCAAGAGGGTATAAAAGATGTCAAGGTCATTTCAGAAATAGGGAAGCTTTCCATGAAGCCGCCTCAGTTCGACGGAAAAACTCCATGGGCAAATTACCGCCGGCAGTTTGAAGCAGCGGCCAAAGCAAACGGATGGAATGCAGGGGAAAGAGCTGTAGCACTGACACTTGCATTACGTGGAGAAGCGACAAATATTCTACAAACTCTCACCGCCCAAGAACAGGAGGACTATGATCAGCTGATTAAACATCTAGAATTACGATATGGCCACGCCCATTTGGAACACGTATACCACTCCCAGCTGAAAAATCGCTGCCAAAAATCGGGCGAATCCTTACAAGAATTCGAAACTGACATTGCACGCTTGGTTCGTCTCGCATATCCATCCACACCAGAAAATGTAATGGAGCGACTAGCGGTTCAAGCATTCCTGGATGGACTCCGTGACCAAGAAACCAGACAAGCGTTGACACTAGCCCGTCCAACACATCTCGTAGACGCACTGGCACGCGCTTTGGAATACGAGGCAGCGAAACAATCTTGCAAAAGCCAGAGTAAAGTCCGAATGATTGAGGAAGACTCACAGGAGCCTGCTAATTTGGAAGCTGCCATAAGGAAAGTGATCAAGGAAGTGTTCCCTGAGAAAAGACAGATAAGATGCTGGAATTGTGGCAAAATTGGACATGTGCGTAGCAAATGTCCAACATTCGAAACACGACTCCGATGCAGGAAAACTAAAGAAGGTCGACGAGAAGGGGCAATCGTCGGCCTGTGTCCAGCAAGCCCCGGTTAACAACGCATATGTCGCTATCCTGCAACGACAGAACAGAGGTGTTTTCGTAGACGGTCTCATCAATAACGAGCCTTGCACCATGCTGCTAGATACAGGTGCGACTAGGACAATTCTCGGACCTTCCTTTGCCAGAACACCGGAACGAATTGAACCGACAACTTGGAAGCTACGCACAGCAACAGGGAGCCAGCTACTGTATATGGCGAGCTACCGATTGAAATAATTTTGGGCAGCACTAAAGTGAAACATCAGGCACTTGTAGCGGACATCGAAGACGATGCAATCATCGGAATGGACATCATGAATTCCAGAGGGTTTGAATTGGATTTCAAAGACGGCGTCCTACGTGTCAACGGAGAAGAGCTGGTACTTCATGGGAGAAGTGAAGAGTTGATCCGTGTGCTGTTGGCTGAAGATGTAAGCGTACCTGAGAGGGCTGAAACCATTCTGGAGGCTCGCCTGGACGGGAGTGCGAGCAGTGGAGACGTGGTGATGTTCGAGCCCAAACTTCATGATGAGAAAATTGGACGAGGGATTGCCCTAGGGAAAACCCTGTTACGTGCTGAAAAATTTGTGCCGGTAAGGGTCATGAATGTCAATTACTTTCCAGTGACCTTAAAGAAAGGAACAATTTTAGGGCACTGCTCGTCAGTTTCATCTGTGATCCGGGGCGTACGAGGTACGATTAGCCAACCCAACAACTTGCCCACAGAACTAGAAAAATTAATCTTCTCCAGAGATTTAGTTAAGAAGTACCAAGACATCTTCGATACCGGACAAGGAAAAGGGGGTCGAACTAATGTGGCCCAGCACAAGATTGATACTGGGGGTGCCCGACCGATCCGGCAATCAGCAAGAAGACTTCCTCTTGCCAAGAAGGAAGAGGCTGACAAAATAGTCAGCGATATGGGAAAGAAGGAGTTATCGAACCATCTGACAGTCCCTGGTCCTCTCCAGTCGTACTGGTGAAGAAAAAGGATGGATCGACACGCTGTTGTGTAGACTATCGCCAACTTAATAATGTCACGAAGAAGGACAGTTACCCTCTCCCGAGAATAGATGACACCCTAGACACGTTGGCTGGTTCCACGATTTTCTCGACCCTTGATCTGAAGAGTGGATACTGGCAAGTAGAACTGGCTCAGGAAGATCGAGAAAAGACTGCTTTACCATCGGCTCAGGATTGTGGCAGTTCACCGTTATGCCATTCGGGCTCTGTAATGCTCCCGCCACATTCGAAAGATTGATGGAAACAGTACTGAAGGGACTCTCATGGAACACGTGTCTAGTGTATCTCGACGACATAATTGTGGTCGGCAGATCGTTTGAGGACCACGTAAAAAACTTGGAGGAAGTATTCCTGCGACTGAGGAACTCCGGATTGAAGCTGAGCCCTAAGAAATGCCATCTGTTCCAAAAAGAAGTACGATACCTCGGCCACGTTGTCTCTGGAGAAGGAGTAGCAGTGGATGACCAGAAGATCAAAGCTGTTAGGATTGGCCCATCCCAAAGACATTCACCAACTTCGAAGTTTCCTTGGTTTATGCACATACTATCGCCGATATGTGCTGGGATTCGCCAACATCGCTAAACCACTGACCAAGCTCACGGAAGGCCAAACAAAGTTCCAGTGGTCCGAAGAATGTCAAACTCATTCAGGAAGCTGAAAGGAGCTTTGATCAACGCACCTATACTGAGCTATCCCCTACCCAAAGGGAAATTCATTTTGGATACGGACGCCAGCAACGTGGGACTTGGAGCTGTCCTATCTCCAGATCCAGGAGGGACAGGAGAAGGTCATTGGTTATTTCAGCAAGACGCTTAGCAAACCAGAGCGCAATTACTGTGTCACCAGGCGAGAGCTGTTAGCTGTTGTAAAGGGTGGAACACTTTTACAAGTACGTGTATGGAAGAAGATTCCTGTTGAGAACTGACCATGCAGCTCTCAAATGGCTCTTACAGTTCAAAAATCCTGAGGGTCAAGTAGCACGTTGGATCGAGAGACTCCAAGAATTCGATTTCGAGATCGAACATCGACGGAACTAGCCATAAGAATGCAGATGCCTTGTCGCGAAGACCATGTCCAGATGATTGCTCACATTGCCGACGAGCAGAAGAGAAAGAAGCAACACTTTGTAGAACCGCGGCAATGGATGACAACTGGAATGACAGCAAGATCCAGAAAGACCAAGAGAGACCCCGACCTTGGCTTAGTCGTCAGCTGGAAGAAGGGCAATCGAAGACCATCATGGCAGGAAGTCGCAGGTTACTCGCCGGCTGTTAAGTCCTATTGGGCACAATGGAACTCTCTTATTCTGGACAATGGGATCCTGAAACGTGTGTTGGAGGCCGATATTGGTGGGGAAGACAGACGCCAAATAATTGTTCCCAGGAACAGAAGAGAGGAAGTGCTGCGGGAAATCCATGATGGAGTCGCCGGAGGACATCTGGGAGTGACGAAGACCCTGCAGAAAGTAAGGCAACGGTTTTACTGGGCCAATTGTCAAGCTGACGTCCAGGACTGGTGCAGGAAGTGCGCTGTATGCGCTGCTAGCAATGGACCTCGAATACGACCCAAGGCCCCGATGCGTCAGTACAACGTAGGCAGCCCGTTCGAGAGAATCGCCATTGACATCGCCGGCCCGTTTCCCGTATCCGACCACGGGAATAAATACATCCTTGTGGCAATGGACTACTTCAGTAAGTGGGCGGAAGCCTATGCCCTGCCCAACCAGGAAGCCATCACCGTCGCAGACGTCTTGGTGAAAGAGTGGATATGTCGATTCGGTATTCCAATGGAGCTGCACTCGGATCAAGGCAGAAATTTCGAATCCAACCTTTTCCAAGAAACATGTCTACTGCTGAACATCCGCAAGACAAGAACCACGGCCCTACATCCGCAGTCCGATGGAATGGTGGAACGGATGAACAGGACGATCAACCGCCACTTGTCCAAGGTTGTCTCTGACCATCAAAGAGACTGGGACCAGTATCTCCATTTGTTCCTGATGGCCTATCGATCCGCAGTACACGAGTCAACCGGTCAAACTCCTGCTAGTATTATAATGGGCCGAGAACTGCGACTGCCTTGTGACCTGAAGTTTGGGATACCGCCAGGACAAGACACTGCGGGAGAGGACTACGTCAGCAAACTTCGGCAGAAAATGGACGACATCCACGAACGAGTCCGGCTGAACATCCAGAGTGCCAGCGATAAAATGAAGAAGACCTATGACATCAAGGCCGACGCTGGAGGATTTAAGGTTGATGACCTGGTTTGGCTGTACAACCCCAAACGTCGTCGTGGACTATCACCAAAGTTGCGGAACTCGTGGGAAGGCCCGTATAAAATCGTGAAAAGGATAAACGACCTTGTGTACCGAATCCATAAGCCACCCCGAGGGAAACCAAGGGTCGTCCATTTCAACAGGTTGGCCTCTTACGCTGGAAACCATGACCAAGTTCGCACCCTCAAGCCACCGGAGGATGATATGACGTTCGAGAAGTTTATGTCCTTGTATTCAAACGGGCAGAAAGTTCTACATGGGGTTACTAGAGAGGAGTCACGAGACCTTTTCGAGGTGCCTGCTGACTACGCACTAGCGCACTGTGTGGCAGAAGATCTTCGAATGTCCGGGGGCATCGCCGTAGTGTTCTCCAAGAAATTTGGTCAACTCCAAACACTGCGGGGGCAGAATCCAGAAGTTGGTGGGGTGCTACAGTTGAAGAAAGGCCAGAGAAACATCTACTACCTAGTTACCAAGAGGTATTCCCAAGATAAACCGTCCTATGAAGATGTCTGGAAGAGTCTCACCAAACTAAGAGATACTATGGTGGACCAGAATCTGGTGGATCTAGCAATTCCAAAATTATCCTGTGGTATTGATGGGTTGGACTGGAGAGTCATAAGAAGTATGCTGGAGGCGATATTCAGATCCAGCGGCGTCAAGATTTTGGTTTGCTGTAACCCTCTTCCACGACCGATCATGAAGACCGTGGAGTGTTACTTCCATCGAACTTCACGGTGCAGATATGGGGAGTCATGCAGATATCGTCACACTCCAAGGATGAAATTTCGGGACGAAATGTCTTTAAGAAGGGGGCAATGTAACGAACCTAGGCCGGACCTGTCGCCTCGCACGTTGCCGTCGACAGCGATGAGATCATCCCCGGAGATGTTCGAGAACCATCCAGTGCGCTCTGCCGCGGAAGACAACGGTCAATATTGGAAACAATTGGAACACGCCGGTCGCCAACTGAAAGAATTCGAAACATCGAGAATGCTGTATCGGAGATAAATAGGCAACCCTCAAGTCTCAGAGGAACAGTCTGAACGAGCCCATACGATCGAGCTATTCAGTAGCGTAGTAATATAAATTAAGTTGTAGATTAAGTGTGAAATAAATTATTAGAACCAAGTTAAGTTTATTTACGTTACAATATCATTGTTTTTGCAACCAATAATATCATAGTATCCCAAAAACAAATGAATGACGACCTTCAAATTATAAACACTCTGTCTGACAAACACCATTTGAAGCTGAATCCTGGCAAATGTCATGTCATGTTCTTCGGAAACAAAAACCAAAGATGTTAAACATCACATGAAACTCAATATAGGAGACCAAATACTAAAATCGGTTGACTATGCAAAAAACTTAGGTGTCATTTACGATGAAGATTGGAAATTAAATGCACATATGAAACAGCTGTTGATGAAGTCCTATGCCACTATCAAAGTTCCCTGTCCATATAGACAAAGCTTGTTCCCCAGTACAAAAAAGTTTCTTTCCCAATCACTTATACTATCTATCCTCAATTATGGAGACCCTGTCTATGGCCCCTTCTTGGATTCGGCAAACCAATCCAAAATACAACCAATGTCTGTTCTCAGGGAATATAACTATTGTAACATCATCATCAATGAATTGACAAGGAGATTAGAACTCCATTCTTTTAACCTTCGAACTAATCAAAACCTACACATCCCTCGACATTCGTCAGCCGTGATCAGAAAATCATCATCCTACTTAGCTGTATTTGACCACAATACGATTATGAAAGACCTCCTTAAATTCTCAAAATCCACATTCAAAAGGAAACTGGAAGCAAAATTCAATATGTAATCAGATTAATTCAGTTTTATTTCCAACTATGTTGCTTGTATATGTATACTACAAACAATTTATACCATCACAAAATCTATATTGATGTTCAGTTACACTCTATTCTCATAATATTCAATAATAAGTATATTGAAATATTAAATAAAAGTCGTTTATTATTATTATTGTCTCTTGGGGTAAATTGGTCCATTCGGCTGTCAGAAGCTCCCTGAATGCAAAAGCATTATGAATGATGCCCATATGTGGGTTAATTCTTCTTTGAAGCATGTCCCAAACATGCTCCATCGGATACCGGTCTGGAGATTACGCTGGCCATGGCAATGTTTCAATTCCTTCGTTGTCCAACCAACCTGTCACAATATGAGCGACATATGGACGAGCTTGTCATGCATCAAATGAAAGTTTTCAACAACAGCTCCTGCAAAGGGACGCACAATGGGTTGAAGAATATCATCCAAATATTGCTGAGCTCTGAGGAAACCTTGTGGAAAAACGAGGTCTGTTCTTCCGCCAATTGTGATTCTTCCCCATATCATGAGTATAATATAAGTGTGCACTTTCTGAACGTTCTGCATTTCCAGGCCGTTTCCATACTCGTGTTCGATGATAATCTGGAAGAAATCCAAATCTGTAGCCCCTTCATTTGCAGCCCAGTTCTGGAATTCTTGAGCCCATTCTAATCTTGCAGCGCATCTGCCTCTAGAAATAGGCGAACATCTGAGTGGCCTCTGAGTATGAAGATTAGCTTCGTGAAGACGATTCCTGGCAGTATCTCGCCCAATTGTTGAATTGTGCGCACGTTGTGAGTCTCCAACCAACTGAGGAACTGTTATTGTGGATTGTCTTCTTGTGGTTAATATAAAAAATATGTCCTGTACTGCTGTTGTACAAGATCCACGTCCTGAATGATTTTCGTCGGGACTCCCACTTTCCCTGAAACGCCTCCATAACCAACTTATTACACTTTGTGAAACACCCATTTTCTAAACTGAATCGATTTGTATCATGCCAGCTTGAAGCAGACCTACCACTATGAATCAAAATGACGTCGTTCCATTATAAACGATTGAAAACAAATTATTCCCACAAGTTATCGCCACTAAAGTCACAGTAAAATGAATAAAATTATTGAAATCGATCAATTCAACGCAGATTGCAATTTTGAGTTTCTGCAGCACCATCATGAATACCCAGTTTTTGTTAACTTTTTCACATGTGTCTGGCAGAAAAACTTGTTTGAACTGATAAATAGGATACATCTGAAATCAAAGCAATATCAATTAAACTTCTCGACTTTTTTCACATATCCTTAGACTATCCTGATGTGTGTATATTGCAAGGCTAGGTTCTTGAACTTCATAAACATATAAGCTCTAAGCCTGCAAAATTCAATGGGAGACATACCAATGCACCAAGAGGCAACTCTCGTGATATATTATCCAGAATTTCGAAGAAAGTCTTTAATAGGGCATGGGTCGCCTATGAATTGTAGATAGCATTTCACTGCTTATATTCTGGTATTATAATACAGAAACACCTAGAGTCCCTTTATTAAAATTGCAAGGAAGGACTGGGGCAAATTTAGGTGAATGTACAGCTTTCTGCATTAGAGATTGGTCCAATTTTGGGAGTTGTTCTTCTATTATTCATATTCATTTATAGCTACAATTTCCAAAAATAGTATTTTTGTAGATTTTCCGAAAATTATTGCTGCCTCTTCATAATTATTGCATTGAGTAGTTGATTAGAAAGTGCAGACGAGGGTTTTTGAACTCCCCAATCTTGTGGTCATGAATCCAAGATTCAAAGTCTGACTAGTTTGTCCGATATAATTCATATGGCGAGGAGAACGAGATATAAGTGTAAACAATATCGCACTCCATAAATTTTTTTTTTTTATTCCAAAATTATATAAATTGTATGAATTGGGAACAAATTTCTCCGGCTAATTTTGATATTGGGCACTTGCTTAAAAAATTGTGAGGTAAATATGGTAGGAATGGAATTGAGCCGATATTAATGACGCTACTTGAATTTGTTTCCTTATTTGTTACTCTATTGACTGATCTGTGAATTGTATTGAATATCCGTAAATTTTCTCTAATACTTTAGATTTAAGTTACGTTTTCGAAAATTTTCCTGGGTTTTATATTCAGATTTTATTTAAAATTTATATATAGGTACCATAATCTAAGCAACAACTTACTTGTAAATGCGTCTTTTCATTTTCTTCATTCCTAATAATATTTGGTTTTGGTTGTCTGAATAACCCTCAGCAGGAGAATATATTTCAAACTATATGGCGATCATCATTGTAGGATTCTAAACTAGTTTGAATCGAAAAACCACACTTCAAATACCAACGAACAAAACAATACGCAACATCGAATGCCGACTTCTCAACTCCTGCAAATACATCAGCAGGACAAATATACCATGCAAATAGACCCTGAAAGGACTCGAGTGGGAACTACTGATGAAATACCTGATTGGAACGTTATTTATTCTGGTCGAGTTACATCTCTCTCACTGATAGATGAGAGGTGTATCCCACAAACTATGCTCTTTCCCACTTCTGTATGAAAGAATTACTTCCCTACCAAAACCCCTAAAAGAACGTTTTTATATTTTCAGGAAATCAATTCTATTCGTGGCTGCACTTTTTATCGTATTCATGTGAAGAATCTGATGGTATTCATTGAATATGTCAATTGAGAAGATACAGCGAGTTCCATAGAGATGTTTCAATATGTATAAGAAAAAACTATCAGCCTTTTTTTCCTGGTGATATAAGAGGTTGTTCGCAAGTGAAAACAATTGGAACTGAGAAAAATATGGCAAAAATTATTATTTTTTGTAGGAAAGCGCTATCTATGGCAGCAAATAATCTGACATAAAGACTTTTTCGTTTCAGTGGCATTACAAAATAGCTAAAATAAACAAAAGCAGAACTGACTGACGCACAACCGAAGCACTTCTTTCAAGCAATTTCAAAATTCTGAAATTGTCATTAGGACATCGCTTTATCTACTAGAGTCGTTATTAATATTCCTTCAAATTAAACTCTTTTTTAATGTCTACACCCATGCGTTTTTATTTCATATTTCTAAAGACAGAGCACTATTTGAATTCAACTGTATTTTTACACGCTTTATATTAGCTTCGCTTGTATGTTTGTTTGTAACCGACTCATTTGGGCGCGATTTTGACCCACTTTCAGACGTCCGAATGATTTGAAATTTGGCAGGTGTACATAATTCCAGTGAAAATGCATTAATAATTTTTTGTGTGGAAAAAAAAACAAAATGGTGGCTCCAATATGGCGTACGAGTTTTGTGATTATGGTCCGAGTCGCTTCAAAATTGGTATCTGAGGGTTTTCGTGGACATAGATTATGATTCTTTTGTCAAAACTGAAAAATTCAAGATGGCGGAAGATGGTAGACGAGTTTTGTGATTATGGTCCAATTCTATTCTATGTGAAGGTTTTTGGGGGTCGGAGATTATGATTATTTTGTCATAATTGAAGGATTCGAAATGGCGGACGAGTTTTGTGATTATGGTCCAATTCTATTCAAAATTGGTATGTGAAGGTTTTTGGGGTCGGAGATTACGATTATTTTGTCATAATTGAAGGATTCAAGATGGCGGCTCCAAAATGGCGGACGAGTTTTGTGATTATGGTCCGATTCTATTCAAAATTGGAGAATAATAGTTTAAAAAATTAAATAATAATAATAATAGTTTGAAAAACTAAAAAACACGCTTTAATAGAAAACAAAACTAAAAAGTTGAAAATAAATAATATGTAGTTCAAAAACTAAAGAACACGCTTTAATAGAAAACTAAACTAGAAAGTTGAAAATAATTTTAAATGAGTTTGAAATAAAATACAGTGATTAAAAACAAATTTATTCATCGTAAAAAAGCGTGGGGTGCTTTTTAAGATATTTTCATAATGATTCTACTTTTACCAATATCTGTCCCCACGCTTTTTTACGATGAAATAAATTTGTTGTTAATCACTGAATTGCTATTTCAAACTCATTTGAAATTATTTTCTACTTTTTTAGTTTAGTTTTCTATTAAAGCGTGTTTTTTAGTTTTTGAACTATTATTTATTCGACAGCAACTGCACTATTGGTTTCTATATTTCTGGAACACATTTTCTGAAAGATAAGTTATCATACAAAAAATCATCCCCCTCACATCATTTTATTTTCAGACAGTTGGTGACGTCTAATTCGTAAACACTTCGAGTATTCAAACCTGCTGGATAGAGTATTTTTTTATTTCCTTTTCCGACTAGATCGACCATAGAACTGTGTTACAACTAGGTATTTCCGTATTCCCATTATAGATTATCGATAGTTTTTGAAACAAAAAAAAATAGTAGGATGAAAAGTTTTGGAAAAGGAAGAGATTATAACAAAAGTGAAAGGAAAAATAATTTACGGGCGATCTGAGGTCGGGAAGTGGAAGGGGGTGAGTTTTTAAGGGTAAAAAACGGTTTATCTCGATTTCCCGCAAAACTACAAAGTTGTAGGTAATAAGAAGATCTACAACTTTTGTATTCACACTTTTTTCACATAACCTCAAAATTTATGTGAAAATTGAAATAACCAAGTTTTTGGTTTTTTACTCTTATCTTTTACAAGAAAATTTTTCCACGAAATTTGGTTAAAACTTACCTTTATATGTCCCAAACACACTGTAATTTATTTGATTTGAAATATTCATTTTTTCACCTTATTTTGACTTAATTACGAAAAACCACCCTAATTTTCAATCGAAAATTCTCGCGTCAAATTATCAGCTTTTTTTAACAAGTCGGTGGGCTTTTTATTCGTTGAAATCTCTACTTTCTGATGGTGAGAAAAAAATACATTAATATGGTAAATGTTCTCAGAAAATCCGAATTTAATAAGACATCTACAATATTTTGAGAAAGTTGTAGAATCTTCTTTAAATGATATGCGTAGATGCCTATTTATTGCTATTTCAAGATAACTTATATAACTGAGTGACCTACGGAAAATTTTAGCCCATCAAAAGATATTTCATAGAGAAGAGGGGAAGGGGCTAGGAGGGTCTGGGCCTTACTACCTGTTATTTCTTTGCGTTTTCTGAGAACATTTACCATAGTAATTATTGTATTTTTTTTTCACCATCTGAAAGTAGAGATTCCAACGAATAAAAAGCCCATCGACTTTTTGAAAAAAGCTAATATTTTGACGCGAGAATTTTCGATTGAAAATTATGGTGGTTTTTCGATATTAAGTCAAAATAAGGTGAAAAAATAAATATTTCAAATCAAATAAATTACAGTATGTTTGGGACATAGAAAGGACAGTTTTCACCAAATTCCGTGAAAATTTTTTTTTTGTAAAAGATAAAAATAAAAAACCAAAAACTTGGCTATTTCAATTTCTCACATAAATTTTGAGGTTATGTGGAAAAAGTGTGGATACAAAAATTGTAGATCTTTTTGGTACCTACAACTTTGCCATTTAACTTTTTTCCATAGGACTTGTAGTTTTGCCGGAAATCGAGATTAACCGTTTTTTACCCTTAAAAACTCACCCCCTTCCACTTCCCGACCTCAGATCGCCCGTAAATTATTTTTCATTTCATTTTTATTATATTCTCTTCCTTCTCCAATGAGTTTCGTCCTACTATAATTTTTTTTCACTTTTTACCATTTTTAAAGGCTTCAGCCCTCGTCTATTATTCATTGCGACACTTGTGAAATGACAACACATGGCAACCTCCTATCGTTGCTGTGCTCCTACCTGACAATTTGTGGCAATCAACAACCGCAATAAGTCTCAGTTTCGGTCGGTCACGTCTGGAGTTCCTCAGGGTTCTCAACTTGGACCACTCCTGTTCAACATATTCCTGAATGATATCTTAACGTGTTTTGATAATGATGAAATAGCTCTTTACGCAGATGACTTGAAAATCTACAAAGCAATCACATGTCAGGGGGGATCGTAATAAAATGTTTTTTTTTCTAACCCGACGAGCCACCATGTTGCCATTTGAAAAAAAAATAGTAGTAAAAATTTTAAAATCAAACTTCACATAGCTGAAGTTGTATTTTTACAAACATTTTAGGACTGAAATTAGTTATTGGAACGTATCCATGCCCTCTAGAATAAAAATTTATTTCGAAAAAAAATAAAAAAACGGTTACAAACAGTGAGAAATGATACATGTTTGTAATCTAAATGTCATATGGAGACTAGGGTGCTTCATTTTTGGGCAACATTTTTTTTCTTCAAGTACCGCCTGAAAATCTTGTAATTTATAGGAAAACAAAATTTTTGAGCATATTGCGAACCAAACCATTCTAGATAATTTTAAATTTTATCCATTAAAATAACATTAGAAAATCATTTTTTATACGTTTTTAATTCCGCTCACCCCGAAAAAATTTTTTTTGGGATTTTTGACTCATGGATTCTTGTTATAGGTATAATTTCCTACAAAAAAGCTCATTGCGTCGAGTTTGTAACTTCAACGGGTTCGACGAAGCTGAATTTTCATAAAAATAGCAGTAAATCGCGCTTATTCGCTGAACTATTGAAGATAGAAAGAAAATGTGGTAGTAATAGCTGTGAAATTACTACTTTAGAACATTTTTGCCACCATAAAATTTCAAAAAATACAATGACAAACAAAGTTTTCATTCAATTTTTTAACTTGGATTCCATAAATTAGTTTTTATTGAAAAAAATAGATTTTTTCGTTAATTTTAAGATTATGTGGCTTCAACAGCTAAACTATGAGAGCTATGGAAAAATTTCTTTTATGGCATAAACCCCCCTACAAATGTCATTTACATTTTCTTTCTATCTTCAATAGTTTAGCAAATAAACGCGATTTACTGCTATTTTTATGAAAATTCAGCTTAAATGACATTTTTTGTCGAACCCGTTGGAGTTAAAAACTCGGCGCAATGGGCTTTTTTGTAGGAAATGATACCAATAACAAGAATCCATGAGTCAAAACTCCCAAAAAAATTGTTTTTTGGGTGAGCGGAAGAAAAAACGTATGAAAAATCATTTTTTAATGTTATTTTAATGGATAAAATTCAAAATTATCTAGCAGTGGGTTGAAATTCAAATTGAGGGTTCGCAATATGCTCAAAAATTTTGTTTTTCTATAAATTACAAGATTTTCAGGCGGGACTTGAAGAAAAAAAATTTTGCCCAAAAATGAAGCGCCCTAATGGAGACAAAAAAACTGAAGTTATACCAGGTGTCCCATTTAAAAATCGAAAGTTTATGTCACTTCCGGTGAATCCGGAATTTGCATGAAGTTGAGTTACATGTCAAAAAATGCAGTTCTATGCATTGAACAGATCCTCCAAATTTCATTCCATTATCTCCGAAAACAAAAAAATTATAGGGGCCAGCCACCTTCCGTGGACACCCCATTAAATGAATAAATATATGAATAAATAAATTCATAAATTCCGAACATTTCCAAACTAATTTCAGCAAGCGACACAAATTTCCAATTTTCACCGCACTATGAATGACCATCACTCTCTCCTTGTTCGCAGGTCTTCGGCGAAGCCGAATTGTGGTTCAGCCTCGATGGCGATCGTTATCAACCGAAGAGCGTACGGGCCATCATCCCGCCGGACCGGATGCGTGAATCGGCCCGGAATATCACCGTACGACTTCGCGGTCGGCTGGCCAGATTTGTCAGGCTGCGTTTGTCTTTCGCAGACAAGTGGATGCTCATCAGCGAGATCGCCTTTGATTCAGGTAAGTCGAGCGATAAACGGCTGATTGGGCGCTTGATTGTGCCGTGACGTATAGCAGAGCGAGCTGTGTTCCGATATTTGGCAACAGCGTAGAACGACTACTTCGAAGACTTGCCTCAGCGTCACGCAGCGTGGTCACAGAACGTCTAGCCACACAGAAACGAAAGTAAACGTCGACCCTTTGATCCTCTGGTGGTCTATTACAAGACATTATTACATACAGATTCGGAAAATAAGATTCTATATATATATATATATATATATATATATATATATATATATATATATATAGAGAGAGAGCGAGAGAGAGAAAGGTAGTATCTTGACTGGATTAATTGGCAAAAGTGAATTGGATTTCAGTAACTGAAGATTATCTCTGTTGAGTCATAAATATATTGCCGATAGTAAAACTGTTTAACTGTCGAGCTGAAAATTTATTTTTTTCAACATAATGAGTTGTATCAAATACGATGCCTGTCCTCAAACATAATAGGAAAACAAACAAAAGAGTTGTTTTGGCACTGGAAAGATGGATACAATGAAAAAAAAACATTGGCGAAAATATAAAAACAACACACACACAATATTGATTGAAAACAGATGGACTACTTGAAGCACGAATTTGTTCATGTGCTCAGGTTATACATAATTTACTTAGTTTAAATGATTGTTCCTTCATTGATCAGTCATACATGGTTCAGTGTGAGTTCTGTGATCACACTGAACCATGTATGACTGTTCAATGAAGGAACAATTATTTAAACTAAGTAAATTATGTATAACCTGAGCACATGAACAAATTCGTGCTTCAAGTAGTCCATTTGTTTTCAATCAGTATTGTGTGTGTGTTTTTTTATATTTACGCCAATGTTTTTATGACTGTTCAATGAAGGAACAATTATTTAAACTAAGTAAATTATGTATCCAACTTTCAGTGCCAAAAACAACTCTTTTGTTTTTTCTATTATGTTTAAGGACAGGCATCAGCATTTTTGATACAAACCTCACATTAATGTCTTGAAAAGAAAATAACATTTTCGAAAGCTCGACAAGTTAAACAAGAGTTTTACTTTATCAGGCCAATATATGACTGCAACCCCAAGGATAATCTTCAGTTACTGAAAATTTTACAAATTCACCCTTTATATATATATATATATAAAGGGTTTTTTTTTCTTTGTCAAAAACGGCAAAAGTTCATTTGACAATTTTTGTTTCGAAATTTGACTACACCACTGGATTTGTAGTCGTTATGAATTAAAACCATCGAAATTTCATAAAAAAATATTGGTTAACAACGAAGTTACAAGAACTTTAATTTTGGAAACAAAGTATTTGATTATAATTTTCTTTTAGATTATAGACATATTTTAAATCTGGCAACACTGCCGATACAAAGTAGAACACCAGTGAATTTGTACAGCGAAAATCCGAAGTCAATAGCTCATTCCGTTCTCAGTTAAACTCCTGAAAGTATGGTAATGTGAGCGATTTGTGGTGGAAGCGATTTTGTAATAAAATCTGACTAGGCCATTGGATTTGTGGTTATATTCCCTTAAAACGATTTATTTAAGTTTAGGTTATAAGTGTATTCGAAAATAACAGAAAATTAAAAATTCATTTTTAAGTTATGCATTAGCATTCTTCATAGCCGATAAAAACGAAATGAACCGAATCAAGTTTTAAAGTATCCAAATTATTTATGCAATAATAAAACGAAAAGCAGGACAAAAACTGTTCCTTTTAAATGCTGCAAAACCCAACTAAAACAAGCTTTTAGAGAAGCTATCAATAATTTGAGGAAAGCTGAACTAATACATTAGGCATAGGTATTGTACTAAATCACAGCCTACTATTGATTTACCTATGCCTAATGTATTAGTTAAGCTTTCCTGAAATGATGGATACCTTCTCTAAAAGCTTGTTTTAGTTGAGTTTTGAAGAATTCAAAAGGAATTTTTTTATCCTGCTTTCTGTTTTATTATTGAATAAATAATTTTGGTACTTTAAAACTTGATTCGGTTCATTTCGTTTTTATCGGCTATGGAAGAATGCTACTGCATAAGTTGAGAATTAATGTTTTATTTTATTTTATTTTCGGAAACACTTATAACTACACTTGAATAAATGATTTTAAGGGAATATAATTTACGAATCCAGTGGCGTAGTCAGATTTATATTTCAAAATCGGTTCCACCACAAATCGCTAACATTACCATACTTTCAGGAGTTATAACTATAGATCGGAATGAACTATTGACTTCGAATTTTCGCTGTACAAATTCACCGGTGTTCTACTTTGTATCGGCAGTGTTGCCAGATTTTAAATATGTCTATAATCTAAATAAAAATTATAATCAAATACTTTGTTTCCAAAATTGAAGTTGTTGTAACTTCGTTGTTAACCAGTATTTTTTCATGAAATTTTGATGGTTTTCATTTATAATGACTACAAATCCAGTGGTGTAGTCAAATTCTACAACAAAAATTGCCAAATAAACTTTAGATGTTTTTGACAAAGAAAAAAACCATAGAGTGCCTTGGAAATGAAACTAAAGTTATGAAAATTTGTTTCAAGATACAGATTTTGAGGCTTGATATTCAAAAATTATTTTTTTTGAGATTGACTTAAAAATGCGTATTCTACAGGGGTGGTTCTATTTTAAATGGGTTATATATATAAGTATTGAATGAATGTGGTTTTTTGTGGAGTATCAACGTTTCTTGACATGTTTTTTTGGGTAACCTTCCACAGTCTGAAAAAGCGAAAAAAACTGCAAGAGAAAATCCAAATTATTAAAACAATTAAAGGAGATTTAGAAGATTTTGAGAAAGGGGGCAGATATAGTCTCCGAAACGTCAGTCAAAAACTATATAAAGAAGTATCTTTTGAATTTTTTTAAATTTTTTTGGTAGGCAAGTTCAGAAAACGACAATTTATTGACTAATTGAATCATTTTTCTAAAGGAAATATAATTTGGTGAACGCAATAACTTATCGGGGTGAACTAATTAGTTTGCCCTCTCTACACTTGTATATATATATATATAATAAATATATATATATATATATATATATATATATATATATGAATATATATATATATATATACAGTGTGACACACTTAAGATGAAGACACCCCTGTATTTTAGTCATTTTTGAAAGCAGTGATTTGATTTTTGGTACAGACGTAGACCTTCATGGGCCGCACTGGAGATAGCAAAAAAAGTTATTTGAAAAAGTTGCTTAGAAGCCGATTTTGACGCAAAATTCGATTTTTTTTTTTTTTTTGAATTTTCTTATTCAAGTCCGATTTTTAATTAATGGTTCTGAATAAGAAGCTACAGAAATGATAAAATAGTCAAAATCAATTGATATAATTAAAATTGAAAATTATTATTTTATCAAATGTATGTTAATCGAATTTAGTCTCCTTTACTAGCCTGTCTCCAATTTTGAGGAATTTTTCAATTTTCTGTTGAATATGATTGGTTGCGAATAATACCATTTGCCTAATTTTGGATGGAAAATCGTCATTCTCAATGTTTCAAAGAAGTCTCATATTTTGTGTTTCAACAGTTTTCAATTTGGGTTAGAGTGTCATGGAAACAAATGAACTATTTATACCAAATGTCAGTTTGAAAGTAAATGCGTCAAAAACAGTGACAAATGCCCATTGAACGTCTTAATTTACGAGATAAAATTGAAATAATAAGGTTATTTGGTGATGGTGCTCAAAGTAGCAGACAAGTTGCTCATGAATTCAACAGAAGACATCCGCAACGAAATCGTATTCGACATGGAACGGCAGCCTCCGTGAATAAACTTTTATTGACAATCCACATCGAAATCGAAGGTACCATGTTGATGATAATATCTTAGCTTCAGTTCGTGCCAATCCCAAAATTAGTTTGCGTGAAAGGTCTGAGCAATTAAATTTGAGTAGAGAGAAAATCAGAAGATGTCTCGTTCGTCATAAAATCAAACCTTTTAAATCAAAGTTCTTGCACACATTGAACGAAGGTGACGAATGTAAACGATTAGATTACTGCTATTGGGCCCAAGGAAATTTTTTAAATGATAGAAATTTCCTAAGAAAAATTCTGTTATTGATACTGATGAGGCTATGTTCACTATGCTATGCTCAAAATTGCAGATACTGGTCTACCGAAAATCCCCACTGGGTTATAAACTGTAAGGACCAATACTCTCAAAAAGTTAATGTATGGTGTGGTATTTTAGGCGACAGAATAATTCGACCGTTTTTCTTCAATAATACCATTAACGCTGAACGACTATTTAATTTTTTTGATAATGAATTATGGGAAATCATTGAACATCTACCCCTCAATGTGCGACAAGAGATGTACGTTCAGCTAGACGGAGCTTCCGTTCATAATTCTTGGATGGTTCGAGAGTGGTTAAACGAACATTTTCCATTACGTTGGATTGGTAGAAATAGCTCATATGAACAATGGCCTCCTCGCTCTTCTGACATAACACCAATGGTTTTTTACTTCTGGGGAACTGTCAAGAATAAGGTTTACAAGTCTAGGCCACGAAATCGACAAGAACTTTGTGAGATAATAAGGCAAGCCTGCCGTGAAATAAGTATTCCAGAACTTAGGAGAGTGGCCAATAATAATAGAAAAATATATAATATTCCTCTATTGACCGTATTCAGTGTTACTCATCGCAATTGTGATTCCATAGAACAACCATGGAAACCGTTCAAAAGTGATCGACATAAGGGTACCATTCAGATCCGCACTTATGCTTGATATTTCAAATGCACATTGTGAAAAAACAAATCAACGGAATGATAAAATCAATTAGATAGTTGGAAAGAGAATTGAACTATCTTTTCAACAATGTGCCACATGCTATTTAAAATTTTGAAGTTTTAGTGCCCCCCTGCACCACCTTTCGAGCAATCACAATGTCTTTTATTTCAAAAACTAGTATCGGTGATATCATACAATATTCTTTTTTTCATTGTTCTACGTCAAACTATTCAAAAGATATAAGTGGGGGGGGGGTCATAATAAGCCGCAAAGTCACATATCAACGAAATGAAAAAAAAAATGTTTGGCAAGAGAATTGAATTGTCTTTTCAACGATGCGCCACAGGACCCATCATGCTATTACAAATTTTGAAGTTGATGTGCCCCCCCGCGCCATCTATCGGGCAATCACAATGTCTTTAATTTCAAAAAGTAGTATCGGTGATATCAAACAATACTTTTTTTTTCATTGTTCTACGTCGAACCGTTCAAAAGTTTGCAGGGGGGGCAATGTATACGAGTAATGGAAAAATTGTGGCATTTCAGACAAATTTTTAAATTGTTAAAACACATCTTCGATCTTTTTTTTAAATTAAAAAATTCGTATAAAATGCCACATTTTTCTCTTACTCATTTATATTCACAGACGCTAATTCCCCTTTTCGCAATAAAATTAAAGTTCGAAAAAGGTAAAAAAAACACTAAACTAGTAAAACTAAAAAGTTAAAAATGAGAATAATAAAGTCATTGACCCAAAAATTAACTTCAATAAAAAAAAGCGTGCTGTGCTTGATATCAGTTTTCTTAATTTTTTTTACTGTAAAAGTAGTCATTATGAAAAGTAAGTAGAGGGCACCCCACACTTTTTTTACATTGCAGTTAATTTTTTGGTCAATTGCTTTATTCTGATCATTTTTAACATTTTGGTCCATATCGCGACAAAAGTGTGTTTTAGTTTTTTAAACCATAATATAATTTTGACCTTTTAGTCTTCAGAAAATCATAATTTCATTCTCTTTAATTATGGGAAAAAACTAATCGAGTAATTCATCCACATGAGAAGATTTTACTAACTTTTAGTGAAAGTAGACTGTACAGCGGGTCGATATATGGATCTTCAGCCTCTTTGTACCTCAACCTTAAATTAAAGGTGTTCTGTACATAACTTTTGGTGAAAGTACTACGAACATACCAGTGAATTCACCATATCATTGAAATATGAATTAGACATTTTTTTACCAGTGAATTCACCAAATTTTGGTAAAGTGAATTAGACATTTTTTTCATGATATGAAATCATAGTATTGTCATTATTAACTTCAAATGATTCGAACGTCTGGAAATGAGTGAAAATCGTTAAATACATACAAATGACGGTAATAAAGCGCGTGTAAAGAATACCGTAAATTGACCATGCTTGCCGTGAATGCGTTTTCATTGAAAACATTGCATGAACAATCGAGTAACTTTTAGTATCTGCCGAAATAGCTCAGTTGGGAGAGCGTTAGACTGAAGATCTAAAGGTCCCTGGTTTCGGCAATCTTTTTTTTTATTGTAGGTTCAATTTTTTTATTTTAGGTTTTCAAAAATTAATAAAAAAAAATTTGCATCGGCCGGGAATCGAACCCGGGCCGCCCGCGTGGCAGGCGAGCATTCTACCACTGAACCACCGATGCTTGATGAATACTTGAAAACTAGCAGTAAAAACGCTAATGCTTGAATGAAACAATTTATACACGCTGCAACTCTCGAAGTTTAATGAGAAGCTATAGGGAATCATCAAAAATGTCGGTGAAAAAAAGGTAATGCAATTAACAAAAGAATGCAGAATGGGAATCAATAATATAATTCGCAATTTATTGTAACGCTGTATATATAAATGTATACTATACTAAATATAAAATGGGGTATACTAAAAGGGAATGTAATTAAAAATATAAAAATATGTTTGAAAATTAATTGTAGAAAGGTATAAGATGTTCAGAGTATGACGGTGTGAGTGAGTTGCCTCCTCGCTGAAAGGACCAGAAAATAAGAAGTAGGTTTGTTTCGGAATAATATTAGTGGAAAGTATCAAACAAAAACTTTGTCAATTCGCTGGGTGAAACTAGCTCACAACGCGGAATTTTGTGGCACGAAAATGTTTGGTTCCACATGTACAATCAAGTAAATACGATTATCTGCCGAAATAGCTCAGTTGGGAGAGCGTTAGACTGAAGATCTAAAGGTCCCTGGTTCGATCCCTGGTTTCGGCAATCTTTTTTTAATTTTAACTTATCAAAAATTAATAAAAAAAATTTTGCATCGGCCGGGAATCGAACCCGGGCCGCCCGCGTGGCAGGCGAGCATTCTACCACTGAACCACCGATGCTTGATGAAATATGAAAAACTACCAGTAGCGTCGCAAAAGTTAATGGTCTCCTATCACTTTCAATTGAAAACGAGTGTAACCCTTAGGCTCTTACTCTTTCGACTAAAATAAGTGAGCAACAGCCATTTACGAATTTTGAATGTTTACTGAACAAGGACTAGAAACCGGTCTCCAGCCCTTGCCATGATGATAGTTCTCAAAAATGGCCGAGAAAGGAATTTTGGATCAGAATTTGGAAAAAAGTTCATTTCTATAGAGGATGCAGCTTTCCCAGTATGGATTGGTAAGTAGCCCATCACTCCAGGGAGTGCCTGGGACGTTTGAAGCGCGAGGGGTCGTCTACGTTATAATCAGTGGCTTTCCTCCCGAGGGGGTACCCATGGGTTATTGCGCAATCGAAAACTTTCCGATTGCGGTATCTGATAATTCTCCTGATGGAAGGCAGGTTCAAGTCTTCGAGAATCCGATCGTTCCGCATATACCACGGAGCGTTCGTTATCATCCGCAGGACTTTCATTTGCGCCCATTCCAGGACGCGAATGCTAGTCCTGCAGGTCTGGCCCCAGGCGGCTGAGGCGTTCAAAATGACAGGCTTGAACATCATTTTATAAATCAGAACTTTGTTATTCAGAGACAGTTTGCTCTTCCTGTTAATCAGGGGGTACAAAGTACAGATCTTCTCGGTAATCTTTTTCTCAAAGATTTCGACTTGTGGTCTCCAGGTGAGCCGGTGATGCACCGTTACTCCCAGGTACTTGACCTGCTCTGACATTCTATCTTCCTCCCAGAGACAGGCACACCCCTTTCCGAGTTGTTTCTCTTTCTTCCCAGGATTCAGCTTTATTTTCCACTACAGGTACCACTGGTGGGGGCCGTTTAATGCATTCTGCAAATAAACGACACCCATCAAGGGTTGGCTGAGGAAGAAAGTAAAGGTGTCGTCAGCGAATGAGGAGATCTTCACGTGTGTATGCAGAAATTTCATGAAATTGCGAAAATCTTTTACAAATATGAATAACATTTATATACGCTGCAACTTTCGAAGTTCAATGAGAAGCTATAGGGAATCAACAAAAATGTCGATGGTGGCAAATGCAATTGACAAAAGAATGCAGACTGGGAATCAATAATATAATTGGTTATTCTGTGGTTCCATCCGTTTGGGCAGTGCAGAAATTTCACAAAGTTGTACCTTTACTAACGTGTTCCAAATCTACAATCAATCTTCAACTTGTGCAATGCCGTTTTATGCACTTTTCTGGATACGGTGCCAAAAAACGATCTACGATCGGTCGATCTATGAGAAACGTGGTCTAGTTGTAAGTTTGTGCAAGGCTTGAGGCTTGGAGAAAATGTAAGAGAAAGATCATTTTAACCCTTCTTGGCTTAAAAGGACCAACTTTGGCCGGGCTATGAACCGTTTATTGGCCCATACTATATAGGAGGCTGGAAGTTTAATAAAGTTTTCAACATTGGGGGAACCCTAGGATCCTAAGCAAACTGGCTGGCATACTTCCCCCCGATGTAATTAACAATATGAAAAGAAGTTCAAAAATTAATTCTAGAGAAGTATCAGGTATAATAAAATTAGAAATGGGTTTGATTCGGAATAATAATAGTGGAAAGTATCAAATAAAAAAGTTTGTCAATCCGCTGGAAGAAACTAGCTCACAACGCGGAATTTTATGGCACGAATGTGCTTGGTCTCACCTTGCGTGACATATATCCCTCGATAATCGGATGTACAATCAATCAAGAAGTTTTTTTTATCTGCCGAAATAGCTCAGTTGGGAGAGCGTTAGACTGAAGATCTAAAGGTCCCTGGTTCGATCCCTGGTTTCGGCAATTCTTTTTACATTTTTTGTTGGTTTTTTTTTATAAAAATAAAATAAAAAAAAAGTTGCATCGGCCGGGAATCGAACCCGGGCCGCCCGCGTGGCAGGCGAGCATTCTACCACTGAACCACCGATGCTTATATTATCAATATTACCTGCCAATTCGTAGCGAGTGTTACCTAAGTGTAGTTTCGTCGTACATAAATCATTCAGATTCATAGAGGTGAATTACGCGATCGAAGTAATAATCGCTATTTTCTTTTCATAATAGGGATAACCAGCATGGAGTTTAATATACAGTGTGTCCCAGCTAAAACTTGTCACCCCCCGAATCTCCAAACTCGTGAAAAAAATTGAAAATCGCTCAGACCCGTCGATTTTTATTTCAAGGGGGAACACTTTCACCAAATACATTATCATTGTGTTGTCAACCCCCTTAGCCCCAGCACCCCCTACTTTAGAATTTTCAATGGGACTACTATACTTGTGATACATCATTTGGAAGGGAATTCATACCCAAATACATCGGTGTACTGAAATTAAGGATCGATCAAGTGTTGTTGAAGTTTTAATGAAAACTAAGTTTTATCAAGATATTTTTATTTTTCACCTCCTGAAATGTTATCATCGTACGAAAGGTTTAAAATGTGAACCATTCAGTTCCATACAGAAGTATAAGCGATTTTCGAAATGTCTTCGCAAATTGCTCAACATTTCTGGAGTCACTGCACGACACTCCACAACAATTCTCCTGCGTAGATCATCAAGAGAAGTTGGCTGTGAAATATAATCTTTGGATTTCAAATGACCTCATAAAAGGAAGTCTAATGGTGATAAATCAGGAGATCTAGCCGGCCATTCTATTGGTCCTCGCCTTCCAATCCATCTCCTTGTGAAATTGTCATCTAAAAATTGACGTACAGGTGCAACAAAATGTGGAGGAGCTCCATCTTGTTGAAAGGTGAGCTGACCTTCAAGTAGCCTATCATCGTCTTCAAGTAACTGAGTGATTCTGGGGTTCACAGTTGTATCAAGAAGATCGTTGAGGTTACCATCAATAAAATATGGACCTACAATATGGTCTCCCAGAATACCAGCCCAAACATTCAATTTCTAGGGAGTTTGTAAATGAGTTTCCCTGTATCAATGGGGATTTACGTCACTCCAGTATCTGCAGTTGTGCCTGTCCACATGTCCATTTAAATAAAAAGAAGATTCGTCACAAGATCACACATTGTATAGGTAATTATTATCACCAATCAATAATTGACTCATGATTTCACAAAACTCTGTACATCTGTCAGGATCATCTTCATTCAATTCTTGTACATCCTGCATTTTATAAGGATGGAATTTTGCTTCTTTCAGAATTCGATGTACGCTGCTTTTCGACACTCCAGAAATAGTCTCAAGTTGTCTTAAAGATTGAATGGTGTCCATCACTGCATGTCCTACAACTACAACTGCAACAGCGACCCCTTCCTTTCTCATAGGCTTCTCTCGTTCATGTTTTTTATTCAGCACTGATCCCGACTCCATGAACTTATTCATCAATTGGAGCACGTACTGATATGATGTGGTTTTTTCTGGATGAATTTCATTGAAAATTCGAGCCGTAGCTCTAGCACATCGTCCATTTTCAAAATACGCAGCTACAATGGATATTCTCTCTTGTATAGTATAAATCATTTTCGAAAGTTTTCAAATTGTTGAATGAAGTGACTCGAGTACATCAATATACCAAGGCGTAAAGAAAGATATGCGTATACAAAAACACATGGCGACAATTTTTTTTTTCCATAAAAACGTCTGTCTCATCTTCTAAACTATTATTTCTGACAGCATATTATTTTTCAATACAGTGGCGTACCCTCAGTGAACCTTTCTCACGATGATAACATTTTAGATGATGAAAAATAAAAATTTCTTGATAAAACTTAGTTTTTATTAAAACTTCAACAACACTTGATCGATCCTCAATTTCAGTACACCGATGTATTTGGGATTGAATTCCCTTCAAAATGATGTATCACAAGTATAGTAGTCCCATTGAAAATTCTGAAGTAGGGGGTGCTGGGGCTGAGGGGGTTGACAACACAATGATGATTTACTTGGTGAAAGTGTTCCCCCTTGAAATAAAAATCGACGGGTCTGAGCGATTTTCAATTTTTTTCACGAGTTCGGAGATTAGGGGGGTGACAAGTTTTAGCTGGGACACACGGTATTTCCTCGTATCAGAGGAATCCCCCGCAATCTGTAAAAGATATCAATAAGGTGGAAAAAAATGTGTGTGTAAAATGTACATTGCATTATTTACTTTAGAACCAAACCTACCCCGAAGTTTTCTCTGGGTACGGCTTTGCCCCCACATACCAATTTTGAAAAGAATCGAACCATAATCACAAAACTCGTCCGCCATAGTGGAGCTGCCATTTTGTTTTTTCTCTAGCAAAAACTCCATAATACATTGTCACCGGAATTATGAACACCTGCCAAATTTCACGTTGATCGGACAACTAGAAGTGGGTCAAATTTAACTTGCGAGATTTGATTACAAACACACAGACAGACATCGAGACGGGCGAAACTAAATATAAGCTTGTAAAAATGCCAATATTTTGCGACATCGCAATTAATGTCGAAGCTGACGCCTCTGATCACCGTTCAATGACAACGAGGAACGTATGCAAGTTTGAACGGTACTGGATACTGCGGCTAGAGAGTTCCCTTGTATGCAAATTGGAGTCGCTCCCCAATGTCCCCAATCCTAGATTTTGCACATAAATGTTTTGTCACTAATGACCCATACGGAATTACAAACTCTCTGAAGTCGTCGCAACTCGCAGCTGATCAGCACCGACGGTTATTCCGATGGAACTCCTCTAACTAGTCCGAAGGAGTCGAAAGTCCCGAATTGACGCGCTCTAGTTTCACGAATTACTTGGAACAGTCCCATATTTCTACTTCGCGAATGCAACGGCTATGTAATTGGAAATGAGTGAATTCTTCGGGAATTGTTGGAAGGGTTGTGAATTCAGAGAAGAATACTTGTAGACTCATTTTTACGCGTGAACCGTTGGAGTGATGGGAAGGTTGCAGTTCATCTGTTATAGTTATTCTAATCCCAATTGGAACGGCAATAAAAATAAGAGCACTATGAGGAGTGTTAATATGGACTGCCCGGCAAATGGGAAATTTATATACTACCAGTCTTTTTACTTTCAAAGCGTTCCCGGTACAATTATAAAAAAGTTCTGTCGTGTGGAAGAGAATTCCTTCTCGAAACTTTTTATGTCGGTCCAATTGGGATTAGAAATACTATACTTAATCATATAACATTGAACAATCCCTATACCAATAAACGAAAAAAAATGGATGAACAATTCCCTTCATCTTCCAATCCCGAAACTTTCACACGAATCCCTAATTCACTGTTTTTTGAAGATGCAGATCGCAAAGAAGTGGAAAATATCATCGTGTCTCTGAAAACTTGCAGATATATTCAATAACTTAACATAATCTTCAATAAAGCCCTTGAACAGGAAGTATTTCCGTCAGTATGGAAGATAGCTCATATAATCCCAGTCTTAAAATCTGGTAATAAACAACTCGTCAGAAACTATAGACCGATTTCAAAACTGCCAATCATAGCAAAAATATTTGAATCAATTATTTTCGATAACCTGTTCTTCGACGTTAAAAACATAATTAATTTTGAACAACATGGCTTCCAGAAGAAACGATCAGTAGACTCCAACTCATTCACATATACTGAGTACATCCTGCATAGCCTCAATGACAAACACCGAGTTGATGCTATTTACACCGACTTCAGCAAAAGCCTTTGACAAAATCGATCACTCAGTTTTGCTACAGAGGCTCGCTGGAGTCGGGGTAAACGGCAACCTGCTGAATTGGCTCGAATCTCATGTAACTGATCGTTGTCAAGCGGCAACAATCGGTCACCACAAATCCGAATATCGCCAAATCATCTCTGGAGTGCCTCAAGGATCCCATCTAGGGCCACTCCTATTTGATATTTATATCAACGATATATCCCAATGTTTTCGATTTGCCAATTTTTGTATGTATGCCGATGATCTAAAAATATATCACTCCATTTCTGATGCTGACGATATCACACTAATGCAGCAGGACATCAATAACTTCCATAATAACTGTGAGGTAAATATTCTTTATCTGAATTTTGGAAAGAGTTACCACATTTTGTTTGGGCGCGGAAAAAGCATTCTGAATCATTCTTATCAAATATCTTCTCAACCCTTGAAAACTGTCACGGAAATAAAGGACTACGGAATAATATTCGATTCCAAAATGCTCTTCGATAAGCATATATTTCGCATTTCAAAAAAGGCTCACAAAATGTTAGGTTTCATTATGAGAACTTGTCGTGAATTTAAAAACACACAGACTCTCTATATGTCATACGTCAATAGTGTTTTGAGTTTCGGTTCTGTAATATGGAACCCTGGTTATGACATTTACATAAATAAACTCGAACGGGTTCAGAATATATTCATAGATTATGTCAATAAAAAATGTTTTCCATCCAACCCCAACAATCGTCCGTACGTTCGGAATGAGCTGAACTTATTAACACTAACGAATAGAAGGAAAATTTCAGAGGTGAAGTTCCTCTTTTGTCATAAACAACATAGTTGATTCGCCTGCTATTCTCAGTAACATCTATACTTACGCTCCTACATTCAGTGCTTTTCAAAAGTCCGCTCCCCCCCTCTTATTTTTGGAACGATTATACATAAACAAGTGAAATTTGGTTACTGAATATTACAACTTTTAAACTTCCCTACTGGTGATGATAGATGACGGACTTGTCAAAGATGACGTCACAAGGCCATTTTGACCAATAATTTTAAATGGAACCCTACGGCAAGCGACACCTCTTTTGAAAGGTATCGAAAAAACCTATTCAATGATACTAATTTTGTTTGTGTTAATGGCAGTTGAATGAATTAAATCAGTTAATACTAAAATTCCAAACTCTAGCTTCGCCTCTGGATAGTTTTCAAATAATCTGACGTTTTTGTTAGTCTCCCTATTTCGACGTTTTTGTATTTGTGTTTGTATTTGTTTTTGTACATTTAATAATTTGTGTATTGTTGATCGAACGTTTAACTGTTTTAGCAGCTTTTGGTACTTTTAATATTTTTGTACATTTTAATAATTTGTTAAACTGTTGTGAGCCGAACGATTTAATGCTTCAAGAAGCGAAATGGTACGTGCCGTGATAAAGTAGCAGCGATCCTAATTCTTGGTGAAACTAGACAAAATATTCATCCAGCAGAACGCATTTTTAATGAGAGATTTCCCGATCGCCCCGTTTCGAGGACTTATTTAAGGGAGCTTCTTCATAAGTTTGAAACAACCGGTAGTATTAATGATGTGAAACGATCTGGCAGACCACAAATTTCTGATGAGAAAATAATTGATATACTGGCAGAAGTAATGGTTAATCCTACTTCTTCAACAACTCACGTTGCATCTCCCTGTGAAGTCAGTCGAAGTACAGTACACAGGGTGTTGAAAAAAAAACAAATTTCATCCATACAAATTAAAAATGGTTCATCAATTCTCGACGACGACCCAGATCGAAGACTAGAATTTTTGTGAAAATATGGAAACTAAAATTAACCAACAGCCAGACTATGTCAAAACAATTTGTTTTAGTGACGAAAGTACTTTCTATCTAAATGGAAATTTAAATACACAGAATGTGAGGTAGTGGAGTGACGCAAATCCTCACCTGTTTCGTGAAACACATACCCAATTTCCCCAGCAGGTGAATGTTTGGGCAGATATCCTGGGAAACCACATCGTTGGACCTCTTTTTTTAAATACTAATTCAACTGGTGAGGTTTATCTGGAGCTGTTGCCAAACGCAATAGAACCGTTAATCCTTGAAATTTTGGAAGATAATCCAGATGAATTCGGCAATTTGGAAATAACATTCCAACAGGATGGTGCTCCTCCACACTATTACGGTGCAGTAAGACGGTATTTGGATGAGGAGTATCGTGGTAGATAGATTGGACGACGAGGTTCTCAAAATCTTCTGAATCTGCTTCAATCGTTTCAATAATTTTTTTTTTCTTTTGCCGAGTCTTTGTAGTTTTTCAAATGACGCATATCAATTGAGATCTGCTAAAAAAATTGAAAGTGACATATTGCTCATTTAATATATGGGGGGTTGTTCAGATCAGTTTATTGGCATTCTGCCATTTCTCACTTCTTGTCTAAGTAGAGGTTACCATGTATGAGAATTTGTTGAAAAGCAGTTGTTATTGGAAAGAAGAAGAATACAGGCCGTTCCTTTCGATTTTCTCCTTTCTTGATGTGGTTCTTTCATCCATTCAATCGTATGATCGCCATTGGTTGTGAAGATATGTTATGTTATTTTTGATCAGGTTATTTGTCGGTTTCTGATGTAACTCTGATGTTAACTTTGGCGCACTCCTAATGGTATTGACGTTTCACCTATATAACTATCACCATACGAGCAAGGTATGTTGTAGACACAGGGTTTGGTACTTTCTTCGGCGTTTTTTTGTTTTGTTTGTGTTAGTATAGATCTCAGTATGTTTGTTGTTCTAAATGATGTTCTAACATCATACCATGTCCAATCCGCTTGATCTTCTCAGATAATCCGGGGCATAAGGTATTATGTTGTTTGTGGAGTGTGTAGGTGGGGGGAGTACTCCTGTTGGTTGTGTTTATTGGTTGTTTGGTAGATTGTTGTTTTCAATGTCAGTGATTGTTTTTTCCGCGAACTGATCCGGATATACATTTTCCCTGAGAACAGATTTTGGTCAAGGAACGTTGTTTTTCCACAAAGAATCACATTAATTCAATATGCATATTTATTTATTATTTTGATACTATACATATTACTACAACGTGAATGAAAATTACGACACAATCGTAGTTTTAGTACAAGAAGTAGATTTTCAAATATGAAGGTCGTATAATGAATACTGATCCTTAAGAGAAAGTAGGGTCGTTTTCACCAAATTGAATTTTTACTTCGACGACAGTATTTCCGTCTAGAACAATAACAGCATCATACCCAATCCCAAAGATCGTGAAACTAACAATTTTTCCGTTGTCATTCGGCTCATATCCCGCGGATATAAGCTCACATATTTTTATGTATCTAATCATGAGGTATCGAGGAAACAGGTATAAAACAGATCCGAATCAGGATGATTTTCTCATAAATTCATGCACCTAATACACTTATATGGACTATCGTAAAACATGCCACCGTAAAATTTGTATTCCGTAATAAATATAGGAATGGGGAGGGGATAACTAGAAATATCGAATTCTCGGTGTTCTGCAATTCCAAATATCAATTACAGAATGGAAAAAAATAGTTTCGAGTAAAAAACGTTTTGTTTTACTTTTTTGGCATGTATTTCGAACCACAATACTATTTTAATCGAAAATGCGATAATGTCGCAATATTTTGATTATTTGGAATAAATTTATGGAGTGTATGGCTCTCTAGATCAAAAAATAAAATGGGTATTCTTCTGACAAATGAAATATCAACTATAAGGTATCGTTGGATTCAGATAATTACGAAGGTTTCAAAAATGTAATAATATACAGGGTGTCTCATTTGAAAATCGAAAGTTGATGTCATTTCCGGAAAAACTGGAAGTTCTTTTTTTTTTACAAATATGTCAAAAAGTGGCGTCTAGTGAGAATATTCAATGTTCCAAAGTTCAGAAATATAGCTAGAGAAACAAAGGAGAAAAGGGTGTACCATGAGTCTGTGTCAAACGGCCTAATTGTAAGAGAAATAAGCCAAATCAGATATTACGTTTACATTTTACATACCAAATAAAATGCTTCAATTTTTCCGCAATAGACACCTAACAAATTGTTAATCATACCTCTACTGTGCATGAACGTTGCTAATATTGGGGCAACATTAATTCTTCATCATCCTGGACGTTTTCTCGAAGTGTACCTCCAACATCCTGCTCTAATATCTCAAAGTCAAACCCCTTTTCTCTAATTATTATAGCTGCCGGTATTTCAAAGTGAGAATTCAGGATGATGCATCGCTTCAACCTGTTCCTGAATAACGGAGACATCGCTCCAAATATCTTGTAACAGGAGCGGCCTTGCATTATCGGAAGCACATATATCCCCGTGCTACTGATTGAGTAAGGATAATGACGTAGGGTGATACCATTTCTAGTTTTTGCTCTATAATTACACTTGATGCAGATATAGTATTCGACTGTTGTCCACAAGAGTACCAAGCTTATATGGCAGTAGAGGACTCATTTTTCGTGTTCCAACTATTTAAACTGGGTTCTGAATTTCTGCAACAATCTCCTTCAGTGTCTGTTTCATATTCAGAGTATCACTGCCACTAGTAGGATTCGGCCACCCACTCGAAAAAAAATAGATATAAACTAAAGAAATTGTATTTGAAGAATACTTGTTTGTGGATGAGGCTGAATCGTAAGAGTAATAAAAAAATACTCTGAATCCTCTAAACTGCAGTTTTTATGGAATTCAAACAAACCCGAACTTCTCGTGGTTTTTGGTTTTCTGTATAGGATAGGTTGGATCTAATTGTAAATTGACATGTGAGGTTCAATCCAATCAGTGTATATAGTTTGAGTAAAACGAGAGTGTTGAGGTAATTTTAGTCATAGAAAGAACCCAGAAAATGAACAAAAACATCTTCTAATTGTTTTGTACAAAAAAAGGTTTGTTGTATGTCTTTTCACTCATATCATTTGTCGTTTCTGTTTTTTCGATCATTATGCTTTATATTCGTCAACCCGGTGAAAATGGGCTGAGCCTCTACTGTTCCTGTGAGTTAGCTCGAGATAAAGCCGTGGCCCGTTCATTCTCTAATATAATGATAAATTTCTCAGCTGCCTGATGATATTTATACTAAATGACGGTGCCGCTTTGAATGCCATTAATTTGCACATTATCTTTGTGAAAGTTCGCGCGACAGACATTTTTTACGTTGATTTTTCGACGGCGTTATTTTTATTAATTGTGCGCTTCCGGTGTATATTCTGGAAGAGTTTCTCCTACAAACGCTGGTAATTGATGGCAATCTGCGACAAACATAACGAATCAATCATTTAATGGAGTCGGTGCGATAACTTTCTTTCCGCTCGATGATTCTGTGAGAAATGTTACGATGAATATAAATTGAAATTTCATTTTATACCTTTATTCGTTGTACAAAAATTATTTCAATTGAACCATAAGTGAAAGTGATCGAATGAAGGAAACGGTAGAAACTCATACTAGTATTTTATTTCCCTGATTATCAATTGCTGGGTCTTCAGCAGGGTTTTTCTCCCTGTTAACCTCAACCAGCAGCTGTAGTCTTAAAGGCATCCGTTTCATAAAGGCCCTCACCCCCCTCCTTTCATTCTTGGTGGTTTCAGAAAAAACTTCCAGTCAATTTTCAGGCCAGCACCAAACTCCAGATCCTCAATTATCTCCATGCATTAATTTTTTTAGAAATTGAACTATTTTAACTGCAGGACCAATGTAACGCTTAATTCTTGGTTATGAGAGCTTCCAGCGCTTCTCTAATTTTTTTGATTATGTCAATGTGAAGCTGCAATATGAGAAAAGGTTTCACATTATCTTTTACTAAATCGCCAGATCGATGTAATTTTCATTAGAATAAATAATAGTTTGAAAAAACTAAAAAACACGCTTTTATAGAAAACCAGACAAAAAAAATAGAAAATAAGAAAAACATTTATTTTATTTAAAAAAAAGCGTGGGGTGCATGGTATTGCCTCGGCCAACAATTACCAGTGATCTGAGACATTTTTCACTTTACTGCCCTAGGTGTGTAATGTACTAAGTAATTATTGATACCATGCACCCCACGCTTTTTTTTAAATAAAATAAATTTTTTTCTTATTTTCCATTTTTTAGTCTGGTTTTCTATAAAAGCGTGTTTTTTAGTTTTTTTAAACTATTATTTATTTCCTACTTTTTAGTGTGGTTTATTCATAAAAACGTGTTTTTTTAGTTTTTTTCAAACTATTATTTTGAGTATTCTTTTGCAAATAAAAAAATGGAATAATCTTATCAAATTAGGTAATCATTATCTCCGACCCCAAAAACCCCCACATACCAAAATAGAATCAGACCATAATCAAAGCCCCATTTTAATTTTCCAATTTTTACAAAGAATCATAATATTCGATTTTCCGGCCCCTTTTAAAGCCGCCTTTAATTTTCCAATTTTTACAAAAGTATTATAATATTCGACCCCAAAAACCCCCACATACCAATTTTGAATAGAATTAGACCATAATCACAAAACTCGTCCACCATTTTGGAGCCGCCATCTTGAATTTTTCAATTTTGACAAAAGACCACGAAAACCCTCAGATACCAATTTTGAAGCGGATCGGACCATAATCACAAAACTCGTACGCCATATTGGAGCCGCCATTTTGTTTTTTTTTTTCCACACAAAAATTTCTCAATGTATTGTCACCGGAATTATGTACACCTGCCAAATTTCAAATCATTCGGACGTCTGGAAGTGGGTCAAAATCGCGGCCATAGGAGTTTCCTTGTCACGCTGTATCAATTATTGGACCCCAGCCACTGTCATTATTCATTTTCATAACTCTCAGTAACTGGTGTAGCAAATTTTTATCAGCTATGTCATTATGAAAATGATTCTGAAGAACCCAAAAATACTCTTGTCTACCGTCAATCATATCTGTTCCCATAACGTTGAATTATTTATGAAATCAAGATAGTTCAAAGATATTTATTCTTGTCTCTTGTGGAATATTCGTCTTTCTACAATTTTCGGTACGTAAATCAAAAGTTGACCAAATTTCTCAAATGAAACATATTTTCCATATATTCTCTTCCCATTCGATTGAAATGAAACTCGATATGAAGTGAATTTGTACAGAGATGGTACATAAATGTGCAAGACGACTGATTGCTGCAGTTTTCCGGAAGTGAAAAATTGATGATTCAGGGAATACCTTATATACCAGAACTAACTGTTCTATTTCGTATAAACCTCAACAGTTCTGGCTATTTGTTTGGCATTTTTTGGGCTCCGGAGGTATGTTTTATTGTTACCCATACTCTCTGTCAGTGATGTGAGTTAATGATTCCCAACGAACTTTGTGGAGATAATCCTGAACCTCACTCCCCTACTGACCTTAATGGAGAATGCTTCGAAAAAAAAACAAACACCAGGAAATCATCAGGCACAAGACTACACTCCCTCCCGAAGAAATTCTGCTTTGTGAAATAATTCACTATGAAGCCGAGCTGTGAAAGAAAGTGGGACCAAAACACTGTCCACAACTCAACAGAAGTGCCAATAAACGATACAAATATTGCTCCTATACAGCAGAAGAAACTGGACAAGAATTAAATACTGTCTTAGACAAATCCTCATAATTTTTCAAGCAGAGCACGCTATCGAAAAATGCGTCCAGCTCAACATTGAAAGAAGCTACCGCAGAGAAGAGATCATCATCTTGTCTGGTAGACGATCCATCCATCAAAACGCCATAGCGTTGCTCAACTCCAGGGAAACTTATCCCCAATCCTAAACTTCCTAACAAGAATAGAACCAGGAGACCTAATAGGTCGCAATATACTCATTACCCTTAACCACATACTTACATGATGATTCCAGCGTCTTCTCCTTCTCTCTTTATTTTTAAACTTCAGTCGAATACTTCCGTCACTAGTTGAACGAAGAATAATGGCATTCTTGGATAGACAAAATATATTAGCTTTTGAACAGTTCGATTTCCAAAATCAAAAAAGCACAAGTGATGCCATTTTTTATTTCCTTGAAAAAATCTACACTAACATCAATGAGAGGGAGGAGGCTGCAGCAGTATTTCTTGACATTTCCAAACTCTTTGACTGTGTTAGTAATGAAATCTTGTTGCAGATGCTTTTTCATTATGGTTTCCGGGGTACAGCTCTACAATGATTTAGATCATACCTCAAAAAAACATCGTACGAGAAGTCCCCCAAGGATCCGTTTTAGGCCCTATTATCTTTCTACTTTATATTAAAGATATGGCTAGACTTGAAATCACTAGAAACGCAACATTGTTTGCAGATGACAAAACAATTTCGGGACACAATGAAAATCGGACTGCTCTAGTCCATTCCTATCCTGTTGATAAAAAAAAACAAAATTACTGCTGATACTGAATATTTCTAAAACCAACCTGTTCACATCCAAGTGTAATTTAGATTGGATAACGTTAGGATCTGAGCAGATTACTTGTAAACCTGTTACAAAATTCCTTAAAACATATATAATAGCTCTAAAAAAATGATCTTCAGGTTGTTATGTCATTAATGTTATTGTCCTTCAGCCTCACTAACTGCCTACTACTCCCACTTACTTGTAGCCAGATTCTATTGCAAAGTGTGTTCGTGTTACAGAAACGAGCTCTGAGATTTTCATTTAAAATTGTGATTCGAGAATCATATAGGCCGATTTTTCCCGAATACAAGATATTAATCTTGATCGAAATTTATACTAGAGTTTGCTACATAAATACAGAGAGAAGTTCATGAACTCCAATAAAGAAAGGCACACTCGTCAGGAGAAAAAAACGTTCTCTTCCATTTCTTACTTCATCCCATATGAGGCAATGTTTGATTCACACAAGTAAACAAACATATATGATCATTTACCAAAGTTAATAACAGATTATTGATATAGAGCAATTCAGAAAATATGTTAGGAAACTACTTACGGGAAAATGCTTCTACATTATTTTGCAAATCAATCCTAGTCTTTACATTGTCCGTAACTTGAGAAAAGTGGTATATAATTCGAAATGTATATTGTTGGTCACATATTCTTGTACTTTCATATTTTGACGTTGTTCCTCTTTCTTCTACACTGTTAGTTCTTATCTAGAATTGAATAACAACTATTCTATTTATATTTGACGTTGTGTGAGTTTATACAAACCAATTCCTTTAGCATTGAATTTGTTCAACTATATTCAAGATATATGACATATGCCATGAATGTGTCATTTGGTGAGGATCTGGAATTTGTCGACAGAATGTTATTATTTTAGACAATAAAGCTCATCTATCTATCTATCTTCTTTTTATTACTACTCACTTCGTTATATAATTTTCTACAACATAGTAATCTTTGGAATGATTCTCAGTCTGAGTTGATTGGGTGCATATTTTCTGAAAGGAAACTGTTGCTGTTTTATTTCGTTTATTTTTGTTGTTTAATTTCATTTATTTTTGTTGTTCACTTATATGTCTTACTTCTATTGAACTGCCATTGGCCAAATCTTCATTACTGATAGAAATCAGGTACATTGGCCATTTTGGAGGCAACAATTACCAACAGACATCAGTGGCATTATTATTTGAGACAAAAGTTTTCTTTGATATCAATATTGGTTTTGGTATTTGTGTTCTTCTATTTCTCGTTTAACAACGAGACTCAAATATCATATCACGGTTATACAGTTTATTTTTTTATTCTTCCAAATTTCTTATGAAGGTACAAAAATGGAACATGTATCTTTCAACAACATACTGGAATATATCACCGAATCATCTATCCACCATCAGTTCTACAGCATAAAATGTTTTTTTTTTCAATGAGAAGAATAAGTGTAAACTGATCGAAAGTTTTTCATATGCAATAACACAAGCGAGTGGAAATAAAGTGAAAATAATTGGACAGATTTTCGAAAACTTCTTGCTGGGCAATAGACTATTGCCTAATGGCACCAAGTTTGAGAAAGAATTCTGGAGAATTATTTTCTACCTTATCGAACTCTCGTGTGGTATTCTAGAGATTATTTTTTCATGTTACGATCATAAACACATTTCCTCGCACAATGATACAATGTACTAAACCAGTTTTGATTTATTTCTCACTTTCATGCGAATTAATGACAGACGTCAAATTAAAAATATACTTTCTCAGACAATAAAAACAAAATACCTCAAATTATTTCCGCGACAATTTTCTAGGTTTGATTGGCTAAAACGTACATGAATGATTTGAATTGAAAGTTTCCATTGGTTTCTAGAGATTTAAAAAAATAATCTTTGGAATACAATAAAAACTTTTTAACAAAATATTAAACCGACGAAAAAAGAAACTGAAAAGCAAAAAATAAAATGAACCTGTTAACTAAGCTCCGAAACTAAAGCTCCGTCGTTTAAAAATACAATTCATAATCACCGAATTCTAGGTATTTTCAAATGTTCAAAAGAAAATTTTTCGACATTAAATGGATTTTGGTCCCTGTAAAATCAATTCAGGAAACTTTGGAACCGTACACAAATTTGTCACTCAGTATTTCACAAACATGCCGTTCTACTGCGTTAACCAAAATTTAAATAAGTGTGACGTTTCTTTCGTGTGAACCAATTAGTCACAATTAGCTCGGATGTCCCATTGAAAACAGACACAAATTTGTATGAATTACGCCGGATTGAAACAAATTGGTATATTAGCGTTAATAAGGATTTACGCTTGGATTCCAGAATCTAGTGAAACGACATAAATATATCAGCCTGATTAAAAATCATTACTTTTTCAGGCGAAATTAAACGTGAAATGTTTCGATAATTTATTCTCATGAAAAATCGGCTGTAGATGTTGTGGTAAACAATTTGTCACCCCCTTTTTCTACTGATTTTATCAATTCTTAAGATTTGCAATTTCTTTTGTTTCAAAAGGAGATGATAGGCTTCGCTAGTCGAATGTCTGGCATCGGGTTGTGGTTTTGATTTCTGAATTTTTGGGCGGGGCGCCACCTGAACTTGGTCTAGTTAAAATCAAGAATGACAGCGCACTACGAATACCTATACAATAGGTGTATGTTGGTCGATATCCATGAAAAAACAACTACATCCCTGGCTAAGGCCTCGACAAACGTTGGATTACTTCAAATGGGTAATCGTGCAAAGTCCTACAAAGTTATATAATGCATTATTAAATTCTCCTCAATTATCCGACCGTGGCAATTTACATTAGGAGAGAATTAAGTACGGACATACCTGCACTACACTTATCTTTCCACCGCACATGCATTCTCAAAGACGTTACTCTTAGTGTAATTTGGGCTCGCCCGACAGCTGTCACTCATTTTCACAAGCTTTTATTTAGTTTCTGTCTGTCTGTAATCAAATCTTGCAAGTTAAATTTGACCCACTCTAATCGTCTGATTAATTTGAAATTTGGCAGGTGTACATAATTCAGGTGACAATGCATTATGAAATTTTTGTTAGGAGAAAAAAACAAAATGGCGGCTCCAATATGGCGGACAATTTTTGTGATTATGGTCCGATTCTATTCAAAATTGGTATCTAGGAGTTTTCGGGGTCGGAGATTATGATTTTTTTGTCAAAATTCGAACATTCATCATGGCGGTTCCGAAATGGCGGACGAGTTTTGTGATTCTATTCAAAATTGGTATGTGGAGGTTTTTGGGGTCGAAGATTTTTTTTACAAGCTTTCTTTCATTCCACCTGTCCCGGTGTCTGTTTGTCTGGATGTCTGTCTGTAATCAAATCTTGCAAGTTAAATTTGACCCATTTTTAATCGTCCGATTGATTTGAAATTTGGCAGGTGTATATAATTCCGGTGACAATGCATTATGAAACTTTTGTTAGGTTAGGTTTTGGTCTGATTCTATTCAAAATTGGTATCTAGGAATTTTCGGGTTCGGAGATTATGATTTTTTTGTCAAAATTCAAAAATAAATTATATGGAAATTACTAAACCAGTTATTTAACATCATAAATACTAAAAAAATAATAACAGAATTTTTTTTTCAAATAACTAAAGAAATAAAAAAAAATTTAAGACATGTTTTTATACAAATGCACTAAAAAGGAAAAAATAATTTCTTTCATTGTTTGATCTAGGTCATTCTGTGAATAACAGATTCAAAAACTTGCCGCGGATACAAACTAGGTAATCTTGCACTGCAAGCTTTTGAATCTGTTACTCAGAGAATAGATCAAAGAATAAGATAAATAATGTTTTCTTTTTTAGTGCATTTTTATAAAATTTTGACTTTGAAAAAAAATTATTTTTTTTTATTACCATAGCTGATAAAGTTTAAATGAAATAAATATATACATTTCGTCTCACCAATGATTTATTGTCTACTTTGCAATCCGAAAACGCCTACACTTTACTTTGCAAATGTTTGTTGCGAAATAGATAAATAATAACGACTTTAGTCAGTCTGACCTCATATTACTGCCAGCTGAACTAATATTCTAGTAGCATCAAGTTGCAATTGGAATGATCCTTATTTTTAACCGACGAAACCAAAAAGGAGGAGGTTCTCTAGTCGACCCGTATTTTTTTCCATCATTTTTTTTAATGTATGATCACGCATAACTTTTTACTGAGGCGTCCGATTCCGTTAATTCTTTTTTCAGTGGATAGGGTGTACTTCGAAGGTGGTCCAATTTGATTTAAAAGATGAAATCCACCCCTAAGGGTAGCAAAATGAAGGATATTGATCACTCACCCTCTGAATTCTGGTCCGTTAACCGATTCTATCAGGCATAACTTTGTACTGGGTTCTTCGATTTGAATGATTCTTTCTTTAATAGATATGGTAAACCTTATATTTAGATTTCGAATGGAATTATATACCCTTGCGGGTGGAAAAATAGGGGATAATTGATTTTTCACTTATGAACATTGGCACACACATACGTAGTTGACAATGACAGATCGCTACTGACATTATTTCTGTTCCACATCCGTCAAAACCATTATATTCTATGAGAGGATGGAATGATATACAAAGTAATGAAATAAACTAACCAGAACAACAAAAATAATTTATATTACAACAAATAGTAAAAGTACATAATCATATTATTTAACTGGTAATAATTGAAGTAAGGTGGGTAAGTAAGTATTTTGGAAGTAATCAAAAAACAAGCAGGTAGTAATTAGTATATTTTAGCCATAAAAAATTGAAAAATAAAAACTTTTTAACAAAAAATTAAACCGACGAAATACGGAACTGAAAAGTAAAAAATGAAATAAACCTTCTTAGTCTCAGTAACTAAGCTCCTAAACTAATGTAAGTAACTCATTTTGAGTCGGCGCCAAACAAACAATCAACGAACATCATTAAATTACTTCAAAAAAATTATCAGAATGTCACCGCACAACTCGATGCCATCATTTTACGCCATACCGAATTAATTTGCTTGTTTGTTTGGCGCCGACTCAAAATAAGTTACTTACATTAGTTTGAGAGCTTAGTTACTGAGACTAAGAAGGTTTATTTTATTTTTTACTTTTCAGTTCCGTATGTCGTCGGTTTAATTTTTTGTTAAAAAGTTTTTATCCTTATAAAACTTTAGTTTTTCATTTAGGGTAATTTTGAGAAAATATGTTTGTAGCCGCTATTGCAACTTGTGGCCTCATATGTTCTGATGTATTTTCAATAGTTCAATCAGCTCAATCCAAAGGAGTTGCTCAAGTCTCTAGCAATATATCTGCAATTTTCATAGATACCTTCTACTTTTTTTGAATAAGGTATAGTGTTCGTCCATGTTCATCGAGTTGTCTCTCCAACGATGAAAAAAATCCTTCAAGTTTTACTCGGAAATCTCATTACTAATAGAAATTCAAGAGTATTGATCATTATAGCATTGAATACTTGTGTGAATGTCACAGGATTCTTCCTCTCTATGGCCTACATATATTGGAACTTTTAACATATATACACAAGCAACGCAAAACTCTGGTTAAGAATAACTCACTACATGATCATCATACAAGATCAAAAAATAATTTCCATCTACCCAATGTTCGTTTAACAGTATCTCAGAAATCTGCAGATATACTGGGACTAAGATTATATAACGTTCTTCCTGAAGAACTAAAATTGTTCGTTTAACAGTATCTCAGAAATCTGCAGATATTTGCCCCTATAACATTAATGAATTTTTTGATAGTTTTAGATAAAATGTTTTGTCTGTCTATATCTTATATCTTATCTTATACACTTTATTTTTATATTTTTATATCTTATCTTATACACTTTATGTAAACCTTGTTTATATCTGACTTGTCCGATAGCCTCACAGCTCTATGGATTAAATAAAAATTGAATTGAATTGAATTGAGGATAAAAAATTTGGTCGAGAAAAATAACGAAACTGAGAAATAAGTGAAACCTGCGGAGTACCCAGATCCTTTTGTATCATTTTCGTTTTATATGAATGTAAATCTGAAGGTGAAGCGTGAGAAGATAATAGACAATGTTTCAATTAATTTCCCAACACTTATCCCCCAATCTGTATTCCAAATGTATTCAGTTCGGTTGTCTGGAACAAATATGTGCAAACGTAACTATTATACTTCTACTGACGCAACCAAAAAACATGTATTTGCAACTATACACATTTATTTGCAACTATACACGTGCATATCCAGTGAAAATTGTACAAATATCTCATATGTTTACCAGCAAATTTGCTGTTTGGTCGCTCTGAATTCATCTCACGGTCAGAAATGAATAAATACTATAATGTTGCTGAAGTACAGAACCGGTTCCAGATCAAAGCAATTACGTCAAATACTCTCATGCAAATTTTCAAAACTAACTGGAGGGTTGGCAATAAAATTAAATAAAAAGTCCATCGCAGTTGTTTTTTTCCATTTCGAGGTTTTTTCTCCAACTAAATGGTTTTATTGTGAAGAAACATAATAATGTGAAAGTGGAAATATTGTGTCCAAAATATATAATGAAAAAGGGGGAATGTTGTGGCATAGAGGACGAATTATTAAATTAAGGAAAAAAAGCATCTTCAAGTGGGAGTCGAACCCACGACCGTCTGAGCTATTCGAGGACATAGGAATCGACACACACTCGTAAACCCTTTCCTTCCATTATTTAATATTTCAAGTGAGAAATGAATCGAAAATCAACGTACTTCGTCAAGATCCATTGCCTGTCACTCAACTTCATCGTAATTCGAAAATTTCAGTAGCAGATCTAAGCGAATGATCTCTCACCACTGATAAGATTTAGCCAAATATATAAGGTGAAAGTGGAAATAGTGTCCGAAATATATAATGAAAAAGGGGTAATTTTGTGGCATAGAGGACAAATTATTAAATTAAGGAGAAAAGCATCCTCAAGTGGAGGTCGAACCCCCTTTTTCATTATATATTTCGGACACAATATTTCCACTTTCACCTTATATATTTGGCTAAATATTATCAGTGGTAAGAGATCATCCGCTTAGATCTGCTACTGAAATTTTCGAATGACGATGAAGTTGAGTGACAGGCAATGGATCTCGACGGCCAGTGATATGTAGGTACGTTTGATTTTCGATTCATTTCTCACTTGAATATTGAATTATGGAAGGAAATGGTTCACGAGTGTGTGTCGATTCCTATGTTCTATGAAATCATAAGGTGGTGGGTTCGAATCCCACTCGAAAAACTGTTTAAATTATTTTATTTTCGAATTTTTTCTTTCCTGTCAGTAAATTTTTTCATGGTGTACTGTATTCTACTAGTCAAGTCCTTTCATTTGACAGCCATATTGAAGGGGTTATAATGACTGTGTAAACTCTATGATCCGCCATTTTGTTTCAGACGCCATTTTGAGTTCAGAATTTCTTCATGGTGAGCTGTATTCTACTAGCAAAGCCCTTTCATTTGATATCCATGTTGAAGGGGTTGTATTGACTGTCTAAACTCTATGATCCGCCATTTTTTTCGGACGCCATCTTGGCTTTGAAATTTTTCATGCTGCACTGTAATCTACCAGTCAAGCCCTTTCATTTGATATCCATATTGAGGGGGTTGTAGAAAAATATGCTATCCGCCATTTTGTGGCGGCGGCCATCTTGGATTTACAATGATACTGAATACACATAATTGTATTGTCATCAGAACTAAAGGTGTGTACCGAATTTCAGATCAATTGGTTCACAGGAAGAGGGTAAAATTTCAATTACCAGATAGTTGTCATTTTAGGATAGAAGGATATGGAGGTACATGAAAAACTTTCCTGATGTCAGTAGATACCGTTTGTATGATTGATTGCCCGATTGATGACAATGTATGCGTGCCGTATTGTCGTTAGGGCTTTTTTTGACGATTCTATTGGATGCTTCGGAGGAAGGAACGCAAATATGGCGCATGATATCGTCGTCAGTAGCTGACACATCATGATACCATCTGGAACAGTTCAAAAATCCTAAATATATATTTCAAGATGAAGATGACGTGATAAATGAGAAAGGAAGAATAAGCACATGAAAAAATGAAATACTTCTGAAAAAAAAATACAATATTAAATATTCCTTGGATTAGATAACAATTTTTCAGCGTCACATCCTTCTCGTATGACTATGATATATGTAATTGTAAATCATGAATGACTTAGAGAATGTCCAGCCAATGACTAACATCGAAACATTATCCATCTAAATAGATCTACGGTAAGCGTATTGGCAAGTGTCCCTATCTCGAAATCGGGAATATCTCCTGTCGAATTCAATGACGCGGGATTAGATGCTTAACCGTTCTCACATCAGAATTATTAGTATTTTTCTAGCATAATGGAAGTTTGATAATCCGACAGAGGTAGAGAAGAGAAAAATAAAAACAATGGTTTCAGAGGACAAGAAAAGATCAACCATATCTTCATGTCATCCTTATCATGCATATATTCCTAGGATATAGATATGCCCCACGATGGTTTGCCTGAAGTAAAGAACAAGTATTTTTTTTTTATTCAATATTTAAAGTCGCATCAATCTACAAGATTATTAGCGACTATGTGGTTTTTACAGTCTATATGTCATTGATAATATTTATGTCAGAGAGGAATGCACATAATTGTTTTGATTTGCTGCTGTCACTGAAATTATCAATCATTGTTCGTCCTAATTGATGGGTTAGTCTCTCTCTCTTAAATTTTATGCACTCGATTACGATATGTTTCAAGGTTATATTCGTTCCGCATACGTCACAAGTTGAAACTTCACTATTTTTTAGAGGTATTCGTGTGTGAGTCGTGTATGCCCCAGTCGTAGTCTTGTAAGTATGATCTCCTGTCTTCGATTTTTAGACATATATTTACTTGATAACACTGACGGTTTGATTTCTTGTAATTTCGAGTTCGAATTATTCCACTGTTGTTGCCATGTGCTGTTCACTATCTGCCGGAGTAACATCTTAGCGTCATTGCGTACTACAACTTGTGTTTCTTGTATGTCCTGGTTGTCAGCGGCTGCTCGTGCCAATTTATCAACTGCCTCATTGCCGGCTATTCCTACATGTGACGGTATCCATATGACGCAGATTGATGCATTTCTTAATTGTAATATAGTTCCCTTTTTATGAGTTGTAAAATTGGGTGGTTGGGATATTGTTGATTCAATCCGAGGATTGCACTCAGCGAGTCCGAAAGAATTAGGCATTTCTCTATTTTCGCTTCATTAGCATAATATAAAGCCATTAGTATAGCGTAGAGTTCTCCGGTGAATATTGTGCACATCTTTGAAGGCTTCTTGGTGGTTGTTGGTTATTAGGGCTTCTGCTACTCCTCCTGGTGTTTTGGATGCATCTGTATAGATATGGTGGTAATTTTCATATTTCTCCAGTAATGCTCGGAAGTTCTGGATGATGGACTCGAAGTTCGTTATCTTCTTGTCTAAATGAGTTAAACTTATGTCAGTATTAGGGATATTGATATTCCAAGGAGGAGGGGTATGTAAATTGGGTTCACAACTTCGAGGGATGGAAGTATTTAGGTATATAAGATATCTATTTATTCTCTCGTAGAATGGGGGGTCTGTTCTTCTCTTCTCTCTGTATATGTCTCTGAAACTGTTGAAAAATACATGATGGTATACAGGGTTGCTGGTATTGGATCGTATATTAGCTGCATAAACCAAGGATAGATACTGTCTTCTGGATGTCAGTGAGGGTTCTCCTGATTCACATAACAGACTTTCTATTGGGGTGGTTGGATATGCTCCCAGTGAAAGAACAAGTATTGAAATGTTATTAGTAGTGGAAGTGATCCAAACATACTTTAGATAGAATATCATCTTTTCACTCCAAAAGTGGAAGATCTGAGAAGAAATTATGGTAATTCAAATACCAACAGATCCCAATTAATTTATGTCCAAATAATTTTTCACACTGTAATCCTTTGGGAATATGATTAGGAATAGTATTATCCTTCCTGCTATAAAAAATACTATCAGATGATACCAAGAGTCATTTGATGAATGTTCTTCCTTTATTCGTGAAAGATGTGATAGTGACCACATAATGCTTGTGATGGCTATTCTTTGAGGCCTTCCTGAAAAATGGCAGTTTCGAAGTCATTTCTCCATATGCTTTATACAAGCGTAAGAATTGGGGGGGGTCTTCCATATTTCAGTCAAGATCCAGCGTCCTCAACCCAGTTTGAGACAATTTCTGAAATCATCATGTTGGGGATGCAAACTTACATACCGAATACCGAAAGAAGAACATCATCCGATAAGACCTGGTTTAACATATGCAAAGAGACAATAGAATGCTCAAAAGATGCCCACAATGCCAAAATAAGATCAAAACTTGCTGAATGTCCTAACGGATCCCGTTCATTTTGGTCTTTCGCCAAAGCTGTGGGAAGAAACTTCACTTCCAGCTCATTTCCTCCTCTAACAAAAGAAGATGGAACATTAGCAACGACTGCCCAGGAAAAAGCCAATATCTTTGCGCACCTATTTGCTGGAAATTCCACTATGGATTCATCGGGAAAACAACCCCCGAACATTACACCTATTGACAGTCACATGCCCGAGATCACCTTTCGCCAACATACTATCAGAAAGATTTTGCTGGGTCTCAACACCAACAAAGCCTGTGGATCTGACGGAATCCCGCCGATTGTTCTCAAGAAATGTGCCCCCGAACTAACACCTGTTCTTTGCAAGTTGGGGGTATTTCACTCTCACAATTTGGGGGTATTTCCGTCCAATTGGAAAATTGCAAGAGTACAGCCAGTCCCTAAAAAAGGCAAAAAGGCCCTACCTAGCAACTACAGACCTATCGCACTGCTATCTATTATTTCAAAGGTCATGGAAAAAGCCATCAACATCGAGCTCATCAAATATCTATTCTCGCACCAACACTATTTCTACTTCACATCAACGACCTGTTGAAAGCAACTTCATGTCCAGAACACAGCTCTGCCGATGATAGTACCCTCCATACCGCTTTCTCTTCCAGGGCCCCTATATCAGCCCGTGAAACCAGAAATGAACGAGGAAGAAATGTTAATAATATAAATATGGACTTGGCAACAATTCTCGAGTGGGGATCTAATAACTTGGTAGAATTCAATGCAAACAAAACACAAGCATGTCTTTTCTCTAGAAAAGCCGATCTCACTGTGCCTAACATAACTTTGTCAGGAGTAACCATACCACTGAAGTCATCCATATCGATGCTTGGTATTACTATCAGCAATAACCTTTCCTGGGAAAATCACGTGAGGTCCATTGCCAAAAGTGCATCCCAAAAACTTGGTTCTTCGTTTCGTGCCAAGAGCTATTTCACCCCCACTCAGCTGCTTATGATCTATAAGGCACAGATCCGACCTGTCCTGGAATACTGTTCCCATATTTGGAGCGCGGCACCTAAACATATCCTGAGGCTATTGGATTCTGTCCAAAAAAGGGCAATTCGTCTCGTCGGTGATGCCTCGCTTACAAACTCGCTCACTTGTCTGGAACACCGTAGAAAAGTTGGCGATTTGTCTCTATTTTATAGATATTTTCATGGGCGATGCTCTTCTGAAATATCAACAATCGTTCCTGCTTTGGCAGTCTCTTCGAGACTAACCCGTCAAGTTCAGTCATCACACCCCTTCGTGGTCACTTTGGAGACCTGCAGAACATCACTTTCCAAAGACTCGTTCATCCAACGAACAGCGAGGCTTTGGAACTCATTGCCTAGGGAGGTGTTCCCCGAGGCATACAACCTCCAGAAATTTAAGAAGAACACCAACTTCTACCTTCTTTCCCTTGGTTCCCACGATGTTCTTTGAACATTACAGGATATCCCTTTTCGTGGGAACCAGAACATAAAAAAAAAAGTTTCTGGGCCAGTTTTAGCCCATCTCATTCTAACTATTTTATTTTTATTTTCAACACCGAGCGATACGAAGGCAAAAGCCCATCAGATCCACGTGTAAAAAAACGAAGCTCTCCGAAGAAAATGTTACCTGTCTCTCCCCCCTCTTTTGCCTATCTGCTATTTTTAACAAGGTCCTTTCTCCAATTTGAATTTTTTCTCAGTTAGTACCACTTGGACAATAGATGGTGGTATTTTATTTTTTGCTATCGTTGCAATCGTTAATCACTACATAACTTTCAATAGTATTTGGGAATGACAACATTCAAAATAACACACATCAATGAGTGGATATTCTGGGAAAAAACCTTGGGAACCGGTCCTGGTATAATTGTAACATAAAGTTATGTTGAAGTAGGCGAAACAATCGAATTGTTGGGGTAAACAGCCCGAGGGTTGGCAACCGTTCGAGCGCTGGTTGGAACCGTACGGCACTGTTTATCTTTGAAATTGGAATGAACCGCTCCATGTAATTGTTTGTTAATGAGTTATGTTATATAACTGTAACAATATCTAGCTCTGCGTGCACTAATTATTAATTACGACCCAAAAGTGAGCCGCTTTGAGATGAAATTGATGTTATAGGTATATCCGACAAGGTGGTTGGATACTTCGGTAGAGTGGCAAAGCTCAATATTGATGGAGGAAATTCAATTCAACTAAGCATTTGTCATCAATTTCGGGATACGAAGGACATCAGTCCATAGAAGAAGTCACTAAACACCGAAGTTTAGATCGATATTGCTCAATCGACAAAGATTGTTGATCTAACTTATTGCATTCCCAGATGTTTCTTGATTTTTATTGAATACGATATAGGTTGAAGTTAGGTATACGTTTTGCTTAAGAAACTCACTTCATTTTTATTTTTTTACGAATGGTGTAAGAAAATTGTAGGTGCTATTTGAAAAGAATGAGTTTTTGTCAATTTTTGACTGCGACATTCGAAAATAGCCTGTGCCTATATAGTTCAAACAGACAGACAGACATCAGGAGTTAGCCCGGACTTTCAGCTAACAGCTCCACAAATTTGGTTTCCTAATTTTGAACGGTTTGCGAAATACAAATTGTTTCGTAAACTAGTACGATAGTAATTTTTTTCAGAAAAATCGAAATGTGTCAAAAACTGTAATAGATAAGTTGACACAAACTTTATTTTTCACTTGACAATTACATTTCATATTGTATGGGAATCGTCAATAGTAACCTACAAAACTAAAAGGGCATATATTCCTCTAGACTGTAAAAACAGTTACATAGGAGAAAGTATTTCATTAATTTCTTAAACATAGCCAAAGTTTTACAATTCTTTATAGTGTTTTTTTTATGTTCCGGTTCCCACGAAAAGGGATATCCTGTAATGTTCAGAGAACATCGTGGGAACCTAGGGAAAGAAGGTAGGAGTTGGTGTTCTTCTTAAATTTCTGAAGGTTGTATCCTCGGGGAACACCCCCCTAGGCAATGAGTTCCAAAGCCTCGCTGTTCGTTGAATGAACGAGTCTTTGGAAAGTGATGTTCTGCAGGTCTCCAAAGTGACCACGAAGGGGTGTGATGACTGAACTTGACGGGTTAGTCTCGAAGAGACTGCCAAAGCAGGAACGATTGTTGATATTTCAGAAGAGCATCGCCCATGAAAATATCTATAAAATAGAGACAAATCGCCAACTTTTCTACGGTGTTCCAGACAAGTGAGCGAGTTTGTAAGCGAGGCGTCACCGACGAGACGAATTGCCCTTTTTTGGACAGAATCCAATAGCCTCAGGATATGTTTAGGTGCCGCACTCCAAATATGGGAACAGTATTCCAGGACAGGTCGGATCTGTGCCTTATAGATCATAAGCAGCTGACTGGGGGTGAAATAGCTCTTGGCACGAAACAGGAAACCAAGTTTTTGGGATGCACTTTTGGCAATGGACCTCACGTGATTTTCCCAGGAAAGGTTATTGCTGATAGTAATACCAAGCATCGATATGGAAGGCTTCAGTGGTATGGTTACTCCTGACAAAGTTATGTTAGGCACAGTGAGATCGGCTTTTCTAGAGAAAAGACATGCTTGTGTTTTGTTTGTATTGAATTATACCAAGTTATTAGATCCCCATTCGAGAATTGTTGCTAAGTCCATATTTATATTATTAACATTTCTTCCTCATTCATTTCTGGTTTCACGGGCTGATATAGGGGCCCTGGAAGAGAAAGCGGTATGGAGGGTACTATCATCGGTAAAGCTGTGTACTGGACATGAAGTTGCTTTCAACAGGTCGTTGATGTGAAGTAGAAATAGTGTTGGTGCGAGAATGGATCCTTGCGGAACACCAGCATTTATGAGTAGAGTGTCAGATGAAACTCCATCGACCACTACATGGAGAGATCTGTTTGAGAGGAAACTAGCAAGCAGAGAACACAGCTGAGGGGGCAAGCCATAAGACGGAAGCTTGGCGAGGAGTCCCTGGTGCCAAACTCGATCGAACGCCTTGGAGATATCTAATGCCACAGCTAAAGTTTCTCCATACTTTTCAATAGATAGCTGCCATATATGTGAGACGTAAGCGAGCAGGTCACCAGTTGATCTCTGATGGCGGAAGCCATATTGCCTATCGTTGACAATTCCTGAGTCTTCCAGATATTTCATGAGCTCGATGTTGATGGCTTTTTCCATGACCTTTGAAATAATAGATAGCAGTGCGATGGGTCTGTAGTTGCTAGGTAGGGCCTTTTTGCCTTTTTTAGGGACTGGCTGTACTCTTGCAATTTTCCAATTGGACGGAAATACCCCCAAATTGTAAGAGTGGTTGAACAACTTGCAAAGAACAGGTGTTAGTTCGGGGGCACATTTCTTGAGAACAATCGGCGGGATTCCGTCAGATCCACAGGCTTTGTTGGTGTTGAGACCCAGCAAAATCTTTCCGATAGTACGTTGGCGAAAGGTGATCTCGGGCATGTGACTGTCAATAGGTGTAATGTTCGGGGGTTGTTTTCCCGATGAATCCAGAGTGGAATTTCCAGCAAATAGGTGCGCAAAGATATTGGCTTTTCCCTGGGCAGTCGTTGCTAGTGTACCATCTTCTTTGGTTAGGGGAGGAAATGAGCTGGAAGTGAAGTTTCTTCCCACAGCTTTGGCGAAAGACCAAAATGAACGGGATCCGTTAGGACATTCAGCAAGTTTTGATCTTATTTTGGCTTTGTGGGCATCTTTTGAGCATTCTATTGTCTCTTTACATATGCCTCTAGCCTCGACATATGCTGCTCTGGTCTCAGGGCCCGGATTTTTTAGCCATCGATGGTATGCTGCCTGTTGGCAGCAAGTTGAAAGTTCTGGGAGCCATGAGGTTAGGAGATTTGTAAGGTAGTTTGCCCTTACCAAATGGGACATATATATGTGACTAGTAATCCCATTATGTATTGCTTTATTGGAAAAAAATATTTTGTCAACATTTTTGTAGACATACAAATAATATTCAAATATAAAAACACAAGGTAACGTTGAAATATTATAATTAATAAATACGTTTCTGCAAGATTCACTTATAGAAATACCTAGCATTGCTCGTAATGACCTTTTTTGAGCTATAAAATAGTATATTGTGCAACAAGTGGGGAAAGCTCAACTTGTCTCACGAGTGTGGAAGTTTGTGGCACGATCCTGAAGGGCGAGTGAGAAAAAGTACTTTCCCCACATGTTGCACACTATACTTTTCCTACAACTGCACAAATTTAAAGAATACAAGTAATGTATCTTAATATTTATTTTTATGGTTAGCATAACTAAAATATCATTAAAGTATCCTACCTCTTAACAGTTAAATAATTCATTCAAAATTATAGTTGATAGTAAAATTTGTAAAATTTTGTATGATCAAGCCCGGAATGTCATTTCTTTTTAGTACATTTTCTGTTATATTAATTGTAGAAGTTGAGGGTTGATCATTCATAAACGGTGCATTTTCTGTCTCCATTTCAGTAAAGAGTTCGAGTGGTTGTTCAATAGAGTTGACGATTTTATTAGCAGCGTTAATTTTATTTTTAATAGACTCCCCGATGTATCCTTCTGCCACGGAATCGGATTGCCACAGTCAAGTCAAGTCAAAAGTAATTTATTCAAGTATTTCGTTCACACGTTCTTACTTCTGGTTTTGAAATTTGTCCTATGTTCCCGTTGTAGAGCTTTCCGCTCTTTTCAGGGACTTTCCGCTCTTTTCAGGGACTTTCCGCTCTTTTCAGAGACCGGATTGGCACCCTCCATGGCGCTTTAAGGTTAATATGTCCCCTCCTGCATTTACTAAAATTGTTGCCGAAGCAGTGACCTGTATATAGATGGAGATTTTCCTATTTTTGAAAAAATTGCAATTGTCTTAGCCATACTACCAAATTTGTTAATGCCGACTAACTGCCGACCACCTTGCTGGTAATTTAAGAAGAAACGTTTTTCTGGCAAGTCAATCGGTCGAAGAGCAGCATATTTATATATATAAATATATATATATAAATCAAATCCTCTAAATTTTCGTGTTTTAATTTCCACAACTTTTCTCTAGGACATGCCCCTGCTACGCCAATAGCCACTGCAACCTACAAATAAAAATATCGGGATGTAAAATTTTATTTAAAAATAAACAGTCCAGCCCGGATTTTGAACCCGGGTCGTCTGTGTGCCAAGCGGATACACTAACCACTGCACTATTGAGCCTTATTTTGAAAGTTTTGTTTAAAAGTACATATATCTATCTAGCTGAATTTGAATTATAAATTTTAATAATTATCTAATTCTTTTTATCAACTGAAAAACTCACTAATTACAAAAAACTATGTTATTTCGAGGAAAAAAGCGAAAGAAATTCTTAAAATAGTTCCTTCTGAATAAACTCACCTTTATTAGTAGATATTCCTTGACTGGAGCTTTTAAAAATCTCTGCAATAGGTCTGCTGTAAATATGTTTGATTTTTTGGGGACTTTCTTTTCAAAAATGAACGTAATTTTTGATACGTGGATATATCAATGTTATTTTTTATACTGATAGTACTTCGCAACATTGAATATTGTGACCAAAGTGTAGACGCCTTTAAAGTTTTCGACATCTCTTCAAAGTATACCAAAAGTACACTTTCCGAAAAAGATTTTATTTTTGTATTTCTTCTCGTCCATACATTTTTTGTATGCCAATTCATACTTTTTTCTTGAAATTTCCGGCAACAAATCTAACGTTACTTTTGCAGCTTTTTCCAATATCTCTGGCGGAGTATTATCAAAATCGTCACTACTTTCAGTATCCATATTATTTATTATAAATCGGTATATGTCTTATTAAAATAATATTTAATAGACATTGCGATTTTTATCAAAGCACGAATGAAAACTACCTTAAGAATTCAAAAAACTTCTATAATCTGACTGTTGTGATAACTATTTAAAGCTGAACAGCAGCCAACTGAGCTTTTGTCGTTTTTTGTAGATTTTCCATATAAATGTATGTGGTGTGGGTAAAGTGCCGTGAGAAACATTATTTCTCACGGTAGCAGCAATACATGGTTTTGAAATTATGTGAGCTATGAGAAATAAGCTACTTTTCATAGCGGTTGTAGGAAAACATCTTTCCAGTGGGGGGATGAGCCCCAGAAACACAGGACATAACAAGTCTGGAGTCAACCTGAGCATAATACAATGTCAGCAATTGATCCAAGTCCAAAACTTGCTTCGAATTTCTCATTTGATAGGATATTGTGTTCAGTTCGCAATGGTTGGCGAGACCCAAGAACTTGGTGCCTTCGTTTTGTGCGACGATTGCCCGAAAGCTAATGGTGTCACAACTTCTCTGATGATTGTGAAAACGAATTGAAACCGTTTTGCTTGCGTTTAAGTAAATATTGTATGATGCAAACCACCTATTTAAACAAAACTTTATTGTATCTAATCTCCAGGGCGGAGTCATTCCTATTGGACACAATGATTGAGGTATTGTATGCGTATAGTGTTATAGATGTTTCGATTGATTTATCCAAATCGTTAACGTGAAAAAAGAATTATATAAGACCTGAAATGGATCCTTGCGGGACCCCAACATCTACCGAAATAAGGTCGGATGTAATATTATTAATTTCAACATCTATCCAGGCCAGTGGAACACCTCTGATACCATACCTTAACAGATTTTCAAACAGAATTTCGTGACGTGACGTGACGCAGTCGAATGCCCTGAATATCCCGACAGGGCACTCTCCTACCTCAATACATCTAATTATTTTACTAAAGTGGGAGTAAATAGCTGTGGAGCTTGATTTTTCGTTAAGGGAACCGTGCTAGTTTGATGTAAAAGTGTTACAGGTTCCACAGAATGAAGGAACTCTTTAAGAATGCATATTCTAATATTTTTGAAAAGCAACGTGGAATTGTCACAGGTCGATAGTTTTCTAGTTTCTCCTTGTGAACTGGTATTATTCTTTCCGTTTTTAACGAATTTGGAAATGAACCTGAGGTTCAAGACATATTCACCAAGTGGAGCAGAGGTTCAATTATGACCGATAAACATGTTTTTAGAACAAACAGGAAGTTCGTCAAATGCCGAGGATGATTTATTTTTTAGACTACTTTGAAGAAGATTATAGAGTGATCTGTTGAAATCTACACAGCAGATCATCGAGCCAACCCCATATTGTGGTTATTTTTTTATAGCCCTGCCGATATCCGTGAATAGCGAATCCTAATCGAAACTACAAATAATACAATGGGAAAATAGGTCAGTAGAAGAAAAAAGGTACTTTCAATTGGAAATCGTTTCAGTTTTACAATACTTTCAAACAGTTTATCCTAAATGAAAGTATCAAATAATCAATTGATTATACAGATATAATTCTCAAGAGCGTTAAATTGTTACGGAATTATTTAGTCCGCCCCTGTTCATCTCGCACGTGTCAGACTGTACGGGCCGTCGGGACTTTCCGATGACGTCATCGAGTCACCGCATCAACGAGAAGAAGCCAGATGGTTCCAGAAATGACCTCGGAAATTCTGGAGGTATGTATTTGGATATACAGAGTGGGCCATTGAAAACGAAACAGCGGCTCTGTAGGTTGGCAGAACCAAATTATATAAAAACGCTCGGACACGTCAACTACATTTTCGAGGGGGACGTTCGCGATAAAATTCACCCGAAATACATTCCATCCCTCGGAGCTGTGACCGCCACCCCTAAATTTTTAAATGGCAACATATGGCAAGTGATACCTCATTTGAAAGGGATTTTCCTTCTCAATGTCAAACAACAAAAATAAATCAATTCTATCGAGTCGTTTTCTAGATATAGGAACTTGAAGTTGGGAAATCACTTTTTAATCACTCAATCAATGAAAATAACATCTAACAATGCAACTGTTTAAAGATAATTATCATTGTCAAGGAATTAAATGATCTAACTGTTTACCAACAAATAACATGCAATTCCGTTTCAAATTTTTATTTCATCCTCATTTACTTGATCGGAAAAAATTTAAGGTTCTCAAGAATCGATAAAAAGACGTTTTCTCGAATTCGACTCAAATGCGAGTACAACAAAAACATGTATGAGATAATTTTTTTCGCCAAATCAAAATTGTGGATGTCTCTCAGTGTCAAACTGATCTTTGATTGAACAACATTAGAGTGAATTACTTGACTGAAGCTGCTGAGTATCTTTTCGCAATAATGGTGTATACAATCGCGGAAAGAGTTGAAATAATAATTTTTTTTTTTAAGACTGATGAGTGCGGTAACCGTACAGTTAATTTGTTCAATGAAACGCCTCCAGATAAACTTTGTTTGTGTTGCTAGAAAATACGTTCTAGAATTAGTGCGAAAATTTCGTCAAACTGGATCAGTAGCCAACAAGAAACGAGACCCAGAACGTGAAGTTCATGCAGACCCAACATTGAGCACAAGGCTAGTGTTACCAATATCAGTAGAACCAGTATCCGCCGAATCCTGAAACATCATAAATTCCACCCCTACAAAATACATTTGGTACACCAATTGAATAAAGATGATTTTGATAGGCGACAGGAATTTTGTGGAATTATGACTACGAGAATAGATGCTGATGAGAATTTCCTTTCCAACATCTGCTTTTCTGATGAGTCTACATTCTTTTTGAATTCGACTGTGAATCGTCATAATTGACGTTATTGGTCAGATGCCAATCCACATGTTTTCCACGAAGTCCATGCTCAAACTCCTCAAAAACTCAATGTCTGGGCCGGTATTTTTGGGGACCGTTTGATTGGACCAGTATATCTCGACGGTTACCTGACAGGAGAAACTTATTTGGAATTATTGAATGAATTTGTTTATCCACAATTAGTAGCCATCATTGAAAATGACGATCGTTACCATGAAGACCACTTGATATTTCAACAAGACGGGGCACCTCCACATTATGCACAGCCTGTTAGGGCGTTTTTGGATAGAATGTTTCCTGGAAGTTGGATTGGAAGAAGAAGCTCTATAGAGTGGCCAGCCAGATCTCCAGATGTAACTCCACTCGACTTGTTTCCTGTGGGGTCACTTGAAAAACAAAATCTTTGCAACCGAACCAGAATTTCTGGAAGATTTACGAAGGAGAATTATTGAAGAATGCCGTCGAATAACGCCGGAAATGCTACGAAATTTGAGGTCTCGTTTTGAACAGAACTTGTACTATTGTATGAAAATGGTTAGTAGATAGTTTGAAAATTTGGTTCATTGACAATAATAATTATTGCGACAGTTGCTTTATCACATATTGTTTTTATTGATTGAGTGAATAAAAAGTTATTTCCCAACTTCAAGTTTCTATATCTCGAAAATGAATCGATAGAATTAATTTATTTTTGTTGTTTGATATTGAGGAGGAGAATACCATCCAAATGAGGTATCACTTGCCATATGTTGCCATTTAAAAATTTAGGGGTGGCGGTCACAGCTCCGAGAGATGGAAGTATTTCGGGTGAAATTTATCGCGAACGATGTACCCCTCGAAAATGTAGTTGACGTGTCCGAGCGTTTTTATATAATTCGGTTCTGCCGACCTATAGAGCCGCTATTTCGTTTTCAATGGCCCACTCTGTATTAGCGGATCGCACGCGACAGAGTTCAAGTTTATTCATTGATGTTAATTGTGTGACTCAAGTTAGTATAGAGTGGCAATTTGGAACTGTGAATACTGTAGTGAATTATTGTGTTGTGTTTGAAGTGGAATGAACAGACATTAAAATTAGCTGAATATTTCAATAAACGAACCCCTAGTTTCGTAACAATATCGTGTTCTAGGAAGCTTTTTTTGGTTCCACCATTTGTCTCGAATTTCTCAAACAGTAGTGAAATTGTATTGAGCATCAATCTCAAACGAATTGAGACAGCTCCTGAACAAATGATGTATTATTCATTCTATTCAAATAAAAGCCGACGGCAAACATTTTGTTTTCGTAACGTCCATTTATAACTGTAAAAGTACTTTCCGTCTCCGGGGAAAAGTGAAATTTTAATATGGCAGGATGAAAATTCTTTTACGTTTATCTGCCTGTCAAGACCAATTCCATCGCCAAACAAACGTGCAAAACGGTTTTTGCATTAGCTCAGAGGGATCTGGGACCAGATGGGTATCTGTATTAGGGAATATTTTGGGGACGGCCAGACTAAATGAATTCCAGGAATATTTCGAGTATTTTTCACGAAAATCTGAATAATGTGTCGGAGAATGGTAATATATGCGCATATAGGGGTTTGGAGCTGATACATTTAGTGCGTTGTGTATTTTTTTCCTATTATTCGAGAATGATATAATGGCGAGGGTCTAGGCGCCATTCGAGAAATGTTTCGTAACGTAACCTCGAAGAATATTTTTATAACTCGTCAAATATGCGGAATTCTAAAAGGTATTCATATGAAAATTGAGAAAAAAATGTTCTTCCTGGGCCACGACCAGAATTCTCAATAAGTTTACCCCATTTTTCATTCTGACATCGAGCAGAAGTATCAAAAGGCTTGAAGTTTTTCCTGAATGTACAGAAAAATAATCCTACAAGAACAAGGTATATGTATTGACGCGCATTTCTCCTGGAAGTATTGTGCAAATTCAACTACGAATTTCTCCTACCGATTACAAAAAACATAGTATCAATTCAAACGGTTACCCAATTTGCCCATTTCTGTATCCTTGAAAGCATTAACCAGTCTTTTGTCATAGTATCACTTAACATATGTTCGTTCTTCAAAGTTTTCTGTCATTAATAGATCTTTCAGTTTGTCCAATGTACTTCTTAGTATCCTCATGGATATTTTCATGAATCATATGACAAGTTCTCACCTTCATTTATTTATTTGTTTGCATTAGACAAGAAACAACAACAAACCATGATTTGTTTGAAAACATGAACAGGATGTTAAAACTGGAATAGAAAATCAAATGAGTATCTGAATGAAAATGAGAATTTTCACTTTCAGATTTTTTCTTCCGAGTTAGGGTCCATTTTCAATATCTATCAAATTAAGTCAATGTCCAGCGTGGCTTTAGCCGGGGAAGTAGTTGTTTTGTATTAGATATTCACAAGCAATAACAAAATTCTTCAATTCACATAAAAAAAATTATATTCAATATTCAATTGAGAATGTTTCCTTTTTCAACAACAAACCATGGCTAGTTTGATGAGTGATATTGAAAACTATCAAGGTTCATAGAGAATGCTGCGAATAAGGCATATTTTTCAAATATTGGTAATATATTTTGTCTCGAATTGGCGGCAGTTCGGTTGGAATGATGAAGAAAAAACGTTTCGAAACTTTATCGTTTCATCTTCAGTACTCAGAGGTAAAAGAAATAAGACATATAAAATGAAATTTTGAACAATGTATTTATAAAACAAAATTTAAAGTATTGCTGAAAATCGCAGTTAATAATCGGAGAAAAGCTCCGAAAAAAGGGAAAAACAGATGGCGTAGAACCAGGTCAGGTTTCTTTGAGTATGTCACCGGGCATATGAAATCGTATTTTACGGCATTTTTTGTGGTCCCAAACTTTTTAAATCAATGAAAAGTATTTTTTTATTTTTTAAGAAAATAGATTTTTTTTGTTTCTACCGCCATATCCTTAAAAATATCGGCAGTTTTTGATACTTTCAATAAAAATTCGATAAAAACTGTTGAACGTTCAAGAGGAGGAGATATCAATGTACCGACTTTCGACGTTACTGGTAGTCGCAAAATAAAGAATATCGAATTTATTTGAAGTCGTATAGAAACATACAGTCCCTCATAATATTATTGACAGAATATTTATGTCAAAATACTGCAGAATATTCAAACGAGAAAGAAACATTACCAATTGCTGGATGATTTATGAGGCAGGCATCAGGATGGTTTTGCATGCAATATATGAAACAAAATTTTTTTTTATTGGTGCCCCTTTTTACCCATTTAAAGCACGCCTCAGCGTGTTTAAATCGAACTTTGAAAAACGCGCGTTTTTTAAAGGTAACCATGACAACATCAACAAATCGAGAAACGTGAAGTCTAAATGACAAATTTTTGATTATTGATCTGACAGGAGTACCTTGTAACGTCAGATAAAATATTACTCACAATTCGTTCATTTATATGTGCTCCTCCATCCATTTGATGAACTTTTCATATTCTTTTTTATATATATCACTGGATTTTCGCGGTATTAACCGCGATTCTGCCTCACTATTCAAAAAATCGATATTAGAATCATTCATTTTTGAGCTCTGGTGACAACAAATATTGATCTTTGGTAACAAATTGCAAATGAATGTTTTTCTAATTTCCATGACAACGAAAGGTATACTGATGTCACATCACGAATTCAACCTTCTTGCATTATTAGTTCTTATTTCTATTTTTTGTAGTAATAATACCAGTATATATGATTTCAAAGTGCACCAATAAAAAAAAATAACGTAAAGTATTCGTGGATAACTGGTCTTAAAAACACTTGCTCTATTTCGAGCACTCCGGCTACGCCGTCGTGCTCGAAAAATCGCGCGTGTTTTAGAGCCCTTTTTATCCACTTATACTTTAATATACTATTAGCAAAGGAACATTGGTGAAATCAGTTGATACAGATGTCTTAATTCACTTTTTCTGTTCGAACTCTGACTTATATAAAACTAATTTATTTATGCAACTTGGACACGGCTCTACCAGACGATTTTCATCAATAAACAAAGTAGTGCAAACTTCTCTTCTTGTCTTTTGGCACTTCATTGTTTTACAGGTTGTGATACCACTCAGAGGGTTTTTCAAAATAGGGAAGAAATCAGAATTTTATGTTTACAAAAAATGTCCAGAAATTAAACGATCTTAGGCTGAAATTAGCAACAACAACAAATAAACCATCATCTGAGCTTCCTCCAACTGAAGGAGCTTTTCACCAGCAGGCAAACGTAGATTTAAATTGTAATATATTTTTTTTATCTAATGTGCTTTATTTTTTCTGCAGGTGTACATATCAACTTGAAATATGGTACAGTAGCGATATATTAACACCAATTATAAATACAGATGGTTCATAATAGAATTTAACTGACGACATAAGGTCTCTAGTATTTTCAGATGATAAGCCAATTTGATTTTTTGAAAATATAAACAGGATGTTCATAAAATCAGATGTGGAATCATCTGCGACTGAAAGATAAACTTTAGTCACATCTTCCATCGTCAAGATAACCTCTTGTGGGGTATTCATGTTGAAAAGGAAAACATTCTCAATTGAATGTTGATAGAAATACTTTTTTATGAATTGAAAAATCCACGATTAAAATGAAGTTATTTTTTGTGAATGTCTAACAGAAAACAACTACTTCCTCGGCCAAAGCCACGCTGGACATTGAACTACATCTGATAGATATTCTGAGAAAGCTCTAACTCAAAAGAAAAAATCTATAATTGAAAATTTGCATTTTCATTCAGATAGTTATTTGATTTTCTAATCCAGTTTTAATCAAGAACTCATAAAGATGAATGAGGCATTTTAATCGTGGATTTTCCAATTCACAGAAAAATCTTTCTATCAATATTCAATTGGGAATGTTTCCCTTTTCAACATAAACCAATTTGTTCGAAAATCATCAAGTATTTATTGTTCAGATGAAAATTGTGACAATCGAAAATGTGCTTGTGTTAAAGAAGGCCTAAAATGTTTTAACGAGTGTAATCAGAGTGTAACCAGAGTAATCAATCGGTTATAATCATGTCCAGTAGCCAAACAGTTTGCTTTGGTATTATCAATTCGGATAGAATCCAGAACAGTATTGAATTGAGAACAGACCCTTCAAAGCCTGGGCAGTAAGATCAGAATAATTCTGTTATGGTTTTTTCACAAAAAAATATTGGGAGGACATATTGAGCCGAACTCTTGGCCAAAGAACTGGACTCCTTTTTGGAAAATCGAAGAGCATAGCCAAAGGGAAAGTTTTCGCACTGGACAGATCGGAAGAGAACACTTTTAATTAATCAGAAAAAACATTGCATTAATCAGTTTTTTTTCGTTTTGAATCTGCCCATCAAAAGATATGTTGAAAATGTCGTTATTGGATTTTTTTCTTTCATTTTACTCTTGTCTTGATTTCTAACAAATTTGATTGGTAGACTTATTCAGGATACAAGTATATTATCTCCCATAAAGAGAAAATAGTTTTCAGTACACAGAAACTTTTTAGCGCAGACAAGGAATTCAAGTTATCCTTCGAGGCTTGATCAGTTTCTTTGTTTTTTTTTTATTACAAGATTTTATTTAGTGTCACCTGTCCTGGTGTCGGTCTGTTTGTCTGTAATCAAATCTTGCAAGTTAAATTTGACCCACTTCTAGTTGCCCGATTTACGTGAAATTCGGCAGGTGTTCGAAGTTTCCGTGACAATGCATTATGGAATTTTTGTTAGGGAAAAAAACCAAAATGGCGGCTCTAAGATGGCGGACGAAATTTGTGTTTATGTTCCGATTCGACTCAAAATTGATATATGGGGGTTTTAGGGTTCGAAGATTATGAATTTTTTGTCGAAATTCATAATTTGAAAATGGCGGCTTCAAGATGGCGGACGATCTCTGTGATTATGGTGCGATTCTATTCAAAATTGGTATGTGGAGGTTTTCGGGGTCGGAGATTATGCATCTATTTTCAAAATTCATGAAATCAAAATGGTGGCTCCAAGATGGTGGACAAGTTTCGTGATAATGGACCGTTTCTGTTCAAAATTTGGTATGTCAGGGTGTTTGGGGTCGGAGATTATGAATTAAATCGAAAATTATTGATTTTTTGACAGAATTCATAATTTGAAGATGGCAGCTCTAGGATGGCGGTCGAGTTAATCTTTAGATGGTCTCCTCATTGAGGAACTAGATAGCTCAGAACTTATAGGCAAAAGGCCTCATAATGACGATGCATTAACAAAAATGCATATATTAAGGCGTACTTACTAAAAAGCACGAAATAAAATAATGAATAAAAACAAACTTTTTAAATGAAAGCTTTTATTTTGAATCTATAACTACGGAAATAACCTACCGCGCACATACAAAAAAAATATTTTTACTTTTTAGCGCATATGGATAAAATGTATGAAAACTTGGTTTTTCTACAAAAAATTATTCCACAATTGATCCCACAAAAATAATTCCAACAAAGTTCTCCGAAGATAACATTGCAACGAAAATATACGAAACTAACCGGGTAACTGTGGGTAGTTAGTCTGTTATTGTTGCCATCACATGGAAATTGGAGAGCACGCGGGAGGTGTTGCTTTAGGAAAACGCTATTGAGGTGAGCACTTTGTTGGAAAAACAATTGACCCTCTTCGTGTGGAGACACAATGAAAACAAAAGCCATAATCGGATAATTGTTATTCAATTTGGGGAAACTTTCAACTATCGGGATTCGAAGGGTCGCACTTCTGCGAGTTCATAGCGGAAACGAATGCCATTCATACCTTATACGAAACACGCCGAACTCGGTTGGGAAATTTGGAATAGACTGAGAAATGGGGGTGGAAATGTGAATTTAGGGATGGAGAAAACTCAATTTGGAATTTATTCATTAGTTTAGGATTTCTATTACATTGTTTGAGTAAGTCAATCTCGCAGAATGACATTTTTGTATTTTTTCGGTAAACCGGGTGTCGACATATTCTTTAGACAAGCCATGGTTTCCAGGATTCCGAGGGTGAGATCCAAACCTGGCAGGAGTGTTGGATTCGAGAATTGGAAACCATTTCAATATTTCATACTCTCCCATTACTTCTGCTTTCACTGGGCACGACCCCCACTTGAGAATTTCAAATGGAACACTCTGTATATGGTTACGAAACTGGGGTTCAAAAACAGTCCGATAAATTAATGCCGTTTATTCCACTTCGAAACACAACACTCTGACAATAGAATACTTGTTTAGAACTTAAATTCACTTCACCTTTGACTTTTTTGTTTCTTTGTACATCAATATTCACAAAACTGAGTATAGTCCGTAAAATAAAGGCATGGAGTAATAAACCGCTCAAATGCATCGATTCCATAGACGTACCGTAATTTCTCGGAAGTTTATCGTATTAAATCCAGGTAGGTATAAGTACGAACTGCTAGGAAAAACCCATACCAGCCCTTTTTATAACTATAGGTATAGTATTTCTAATCCCAATTGGAACGACATAAAAAGTTTCGGGAAGGGATTCTCTTTGCACTTGCCGCATTGACATAGGCGTTCGAATATTATTTTTCAGAGGTATTTCTTTGGTTACTTATTCTTACAATCATAGCAATTGATCACCCCATGTAAAAGTAGACACATGTTATCTCAACTGGATTTTATTATTTGTTTCGAAAGGTCTCCAGAAAGCCATAATGATAAAATTATTTTCAATGGATAATTCCTAACCTCACGGCACGGCAGTGATTAAGGAATATCGTAAAATCAGGATATTATGCAGCTGTAGATAACATATGTCCATTCCAGCTAGCCGAGCTTTCATTACTCAAATATATTTGATAGCGCCTTTACTAATAATCTGGGCAACTGGATACACGCGCCAGATTTTTTGTATGATTGTACCAGGAACGCTTTGAAAGTAAAAACACTGGTAGTATATAAATTTCCCATTTGCCGGGTAGTGCATATGAACACTCCTCGTAGTGCTCTCATTTTATTGCCGTTCCAATTGGGATTAGAAGAACTATACTGATGGAAGGGTATCGCTGGTAGTTCTTTCTGAAAATTATTTGTGTGTGCTTCTGTGTTTACCTTGTGTATATGAAAAAAACTTTTTAACAAAAAATTAAACCGACAAATTACGGAACTGAAAAGTAAAAAATAAAATAAAACTTCTTAGTCTCAATAACTAAGCTCCTAAACTAATGTAAGTAACTAATTTTCAGTCGGCGCCAAACAAACAAGCAAATGAATTAGGTAAGGCATAAAATGACGGCATCGAATTGTGCGGTGACATTCTGATAATTTTTTTGAAGTAATTTAATGGTCTTCGTTGATTGTTCGTTTGGCGCGTGACTCAAAATTGGTTACATCAGTTTAGGAGCTTAGTTATTGAGACTAAGAAGTTTTATTTTATTTTTTACTTTTCAGTTCCGAATTTCATCGGTTTAATTGTTTGTAAAAAAGTTATTATTTTTCAATTTTTTGTGGCTGAAATCTACTAATTAGTATCTACTTGTTTTTTTATTACTTCCAAAATACTTGCCTACCCACCATACTTCAACTACTACCAGTTGAATAATATGATTATCTACTTTTACTATTTGTTGTAATATACATTATTTCTGTTGTTCTGGTTAGTTTATTTCATTACTTTGTATATCATTTCATCCTCTCATAGAATATAATGATTGTGACGGATGTAGGAAAACAAAAATAATGACAATAGCGATCTGTCATTGTCAACTACATATGTGCCAATGTTCACAAGTGGAAAATCTATTATCCCCTATTTTTCCACCCGTACGGGTGGATAATTCCAAATATGATCAACTATGAGGTATACCCTATCTAATAAAAAGATAATCATCCAAATCGAAGAACTCAGTACAAAGTTATGCCTGATAGAATCGGTTAACGGAACAGAATTCAGAGTGTGAGTGATCGATATCCTTCATTTTGCCACCCTTAGGGGTGGATTTCATCTTTTGAATAATCGGACGTATCAGTAAAAAGTTATGCGTGGTCATACATAACAAAAAATATACGCGTCGATTAAAGAACCTCCTCCTTTTTTGTTTCGTCGATGAAAAAGTATAATAAATTACCGTCGATTGCTTTCATTTCATTTTCAGCCAGTTGTTGTCATTGACGTCCAAAATAGGCAGCACGCAGAATAAAATAAGAAATTAAATAAAGTAAAATGAGAAGTAAAATGAGAGTGTTTATAGAGCTGAGTAAATTAATGTAAGAAGTAACAAGCTGCCAATCAAAATTTGGGATTTCATCTTGCTATTACCTCAAACTTCCGCTTATGAACACAAAAACATGACATACTACGACTGAATAGCTAGTATATCATGTCATCCATCTTCCCAAGCACGTACCCAAGATTTGTCGGGGGGTCCAGGACCAGGGCAAATGATTAAAGTATCGCATATACGGATACGTACAAAAATGTTAGAAATAGTCCATATTACTCAAAGTGGAGTGGATACACAAATAGAATCAATAGGCAGGGACTAACTTCGAAGTACACCCTACCCAATGAAAAAAGAATTATCGGAATCGGACGTCTCAGTGAAAAGTTATGCGTGGTCATACATAAAAAAATAAAAAAAAATAGGCGTCGACTAGAGAACCTCCTCCTTTTTGGTTTCGTCGGTTAATACGATTCAAGTATTATGGATGCTGAACGGCTAAAATTGGGTTCATTATCATTAAATGAAAAAACACTAATTTTAAACTGTTTAATTTTGTTCCAAAAGTGCCAGTGTAGATGAGACTGTTACAAAAGCATCTATGTTGTACATAGCGAAGCCCAACATCTATAAATTAATAAGAGACCACTGATCACGATAGACGACTCGTTAAAGCAGAGGTTGAGGCGTAAAGTTTACCTAAAAACTGAAATTCCCACACTGGATAAAATTATGTCTGCAGTTCAAGCTGATCCGGATTACCAACTTTTTCTAAAATGACATTATACATTATAACAAATCGGCTCCAACTATACCAAACATAAGAGACAATATGTACTGATAGATAAACCAGATATTGCGATTTGAAGAAGAGACTATTTACGCAATATTAAACAAGCCAGAAACGAAGATCGACGCATTTATTATGGGGAAGAAACGTGGATAAACGAAGGAAATACTGTGTCTCAGTATTGGCAGGTCAGCAATATTAAGAGCCGAAGGCTCGTCGAAGGATCCACCATCAAGCAAGGGTGAAAGATTAATAATCGTTCATATAGGTAGTTCAGAAGGGTCTGTGGAAAGAGGACTTTTGACTTTTGTATCAAAACGAACCGGTGACTATCACGAAGATATGAATGGTGACGTTTTCGAAGAATGGTCTGAACAAAAGATCGATTTTATTCCGCAGGGATCTACTATTGTTATGGACAACGCGAGTTACCATTCTAGATTACAAGAAGATTTACCCGCAAGCAATTGAACTGAAGGCAAACTATTGGAGTGGCTTAGCTCAAGAAACATTGTTTTCCCACTGATCTGCTGAAAAAAGAACTTTATAGTATCGCTCAAATCCACAAAAACAAGTATAAAAATTACATCGTTGACGAACTTTCCGCTTCCCCCATAACACTATGAGCTGAATCCCATAGAACTAATATGGGCTCAAGTGAAAAATAATATAACCCGGAAAAATACGACCTTCAAAATGAAGGATGTTCAGTTATTGTTTGAATGTGCGGTTAGTGAAGTGGCCAGCGACAATTGGAAAAAATGCATTCACCATGTCATTACCGTAGAACATGCTTTGTGGAAAATTGATAACATTTCTGAAGTCTTGATTGATCCAATTGTTATTGACATTGATAAAAATGATTCATCTTCTTCCGACTCTGATACCAGTTACCATTTTTAAGTAGTAAGTTATTGTAAATACTGTATATACTTATTGTAAATAATTTTTTGACAGTAAGCTGCTGCATTGCAGACGCTCTAAAAATAACTTGAATTGGTTGTCACTTCATAGAAATCATTTTTTGTAATAATTTGAGGCGGCTAGCAATAACATCGTTTTTCTTTGATCCCATTATTTCTTGTTTATTTTTATATAACTAATGACTGCTGCATTTCACGTTTTTAACTTCCAAAATACTATAAACGGTGAATATACACAACATCTTACAATTTTTTTATTTATTAATTGTTAAGGAATAACATTATATAGTAATGTTTGACGTAAACCTAAATATTTTCATGAAATATTTACCATTACATTTTTAAACAGAAATTATACCTTAAGATACACCTCTGAAAGGTGCCTGGTCAGAATTTTAAATCCTTCAACAATGACCTAATCCGACAAATAGATATTGTGCCGGGTGGCACTACCTAGCGAATGAAGAAAACCGTTGTTTTGCTATTTTTATAAAGGTTCCGAAACAAAATTTGTACGAGCCTCTCTGTATGGATTTTGCATACTAAATGAGGGTTTATTACTCGCTCGCCTCTCCCGTATAACCTGCTTATATACTGAACATCTAGAGCATGACGTCATCGGTTACAGTCGTTTGTCTTTTCGAATAATATTTCAATGGCGGTTATCGAACATCTGGAGCATGACGTCATCGGAACTCCCAAATGCTGTCCGACGAATATTGTAAACAGCACAAGGTGGCTTCCGCTTATTTTCGTGATTTCTGTAACGATACTTTTCCTCTTTAATTTTCCTGGAAGATTCTGAGTACGATTGCATAGTTTCTAGACGAAAAATTGCTACATTTGATTTTTCAGAAGCATTTTAATTTCTGCATCTAGATTGCGTTGGACCCCCTTTCTTCAATCTGATGGATATGAGTGATGAGTAAAAAATATTTTATGATAGTTTTAGTTGAGTACCTATGTCGGTTTCATTCAAATATTACAAAATCACAATTTTGAATTCGAATTTTCCAAAGTTTTTTTGTAAACGATTAATAATTCTAAAATTACAATTTTTTTAACAATAATCATTGTATATCACTTGGACGATGTTTTTCACAACCGAAAATTCATTTAACAATTGTCGAATGACCAAAACATAATTGTCGGGGATAATACAATAAGTGCTTTGAATACTACCGATAATTCTGGAAAAATGTGTTTTTTAAAAACTGCACAAGTTAATTTTTTCAAATATTCAAAAAAACACGTTTTTTTCAGAATTATAATTTTAAGAATACAAAAAGATTCATATTATTTGTTGTTATAGTTGATACTATAATTATTGTAATTAATATTGTAAACATTTGTATTTGTCTTCTCCGTAACTGAAGTTGATCTTGAACCTCCTCCTGGCGCGCATGGTTGTAGATTTTCATTGCCACGCATTTTTTCCACGATAGGGTTCTTCATCTATCTGTAGATACCTTGCAATAGATTTGGAGTTGGCATGTCCTGTTATTTTGATAAGTTCTTGCTCAGCAACTCCGCTCTTTGCCAAATTTGACACCGCTGTTGCCCTCAATGAGTGATTGGTAATTTTTTTTCTTTCCACGTCTAGTCCCACCTGGTTTGCTTGTTTCTTAGTCCACTTTGCTACCTCGTTTTGCCACACAGATATGTTTTTGAACCATTGATTTCTTACTTACCAAAATGGATTGACAGTTAAAACGGTCACTTTCTATGTGTTCTCTTTTCGATTTTAATGCGTAAAATAATCGAACTGGACAAAAATTATAGTTATTTCTATCCATTACTAACCACTTAGATCCGCCTTGGGTAGTTTTTCCGAAAATCGTATTGTATTCAATTCTGTTTGTTTTTTGACCTGAGTTATCGGGTTCTTCCTTGAAAAACTGTAGCTTTGCTCTGCATCCTTCGTCTCCTCTCCAAGCCAATTCATTTGACGAAACAAAGGACATCTTTTTTTGTAGTCCCTCTGGGGTTCCTTCGTCACAACTGCTTACTAGTTTTTTCAGTTCTTCGAATTTCAGAGCAGTTGAGCTCACTTCTCTACTATCTTGAGCCTATAGGTCTCTTCTCTTTGCATTTTTTGCGTCCCGTGCAGATTTAAACAATTTATACCCTCTTGTTGCACAAAAATCCATAAGCTGATTCCAGACAAACTTCTTGTTTTTCTTTGTATTCGCTGGAGTCGTTTTTTTGATTTGCGTGTCGATTTCAGCTTCTTTGAAAGTCCCGAAACGGTTCATTTTAGATGTTAAATATGAAACACTGACTAAATTATAGTATATGTTTACTTCAGGTACGCGTTGCTATGGTCGTAAGTCTCTTTGTTATGACAATCACGAAACATACTCCCGATTTTTAAATCGCGTCACTGCAGTTGAATTGTCACCGAGCGCGTTGAATTACAGCGACTATTCCACGCACCTTGTAATTCTCACAAAATCTGACCAATCAAAAACCAAAGACAGCTTGTATTATCGCGACTATTCCACGCACCTTGGAATTTTCACAAAATCTGACCAATCAAAAACCAGAGACAGCTTGTATTATCGCGAAAACACCAGCTGTCTTTCAATTCTGATTGGTCTATCAGCATGGTGTTTTCAACGACGTTACCATGGATACGGATCGCAATGAAAAGTTTGACAGTTTGACCAAAAATAATTGTAGCTGCAAACGTCAAAATGAGTTGCTTCGGTGCTACTTCAAACGAACTAATAAACCAAAATTTTGAAGTAAATATACCCAGTAACACAAAAAAATCAAAATCTTATATATGGAGACAATTTATGACGTTCTGTGCGGAACGCAACTACAAATTAGATGCAGAAAATAGCAACGAAAGATTAGCATTCATTCTAAAAGACTGGGCATTCAATATGCGCATAATTTATGGTAGTGATTACAAGGAGAGTGTTATTGAAACCATATGGAACACTACTGCAAAATTAGTACAAGAAAAATATTTTTGTGAGTATCAGAGACATATTGATCCCTTCAGAAATATAATGTTCAAGGAGGTGAGGGCGGCTCGTGATAGCAAGAGAAAATTGTTGCAAGCTGTACCCGAAGAAACTAAAATGAGTTCTGTCGCTATGACTACAGATGAATGTAGAAATATGTGCTTACAATGGGACGAAGACACGCCAGAGGGACTTCAAAATAAGTTTTTTCACATAGCTGCGTAGAACTAGCTTGGAGAGGTAACGAAGCAACTTTTTCCAAATTACATTTTTTTAAGGGAGAGACTGACAACAAAGGCTGTTTAACAAACAGATTTGCATATAACCCGATATTCTCCAAAACTCGCCATAGTGGTGATAAAAACTGTGCAGATACTATATGGCTTACTCAAAATTTGAAAAATCGTGAAATGTGTCCTGTGAGATTATACCGGAAACTTATGTCAAAAAGGGGAATTATTACCAATGACAGACTTTTTCTGACAGTGAATGGCAAGTGGAATAAATATAATAATAACAATTGGTACAAGAATTGCCCTATTGGTATTAATACAATATCAAAACGAACAAAACTCTCTGCAGAAAAGATAGGATTAGACACTAAAAGACTAAAAATAACAAATCACTCTAATCGTGCCACTGCAGTTAGTCAGTTACTACAATCCGGCGTTAGTGAACAACAAGCTATGAAAATTACTGGACATGGGAGTTCGAACTCGATGAAACCGTGCTGAACATCTTCAGAATATAGTGAATACTTTTAGGAGTACATCAAGTAATAATACCAACAATACATTGTATCTACCTAATAACGGTAATACTATTCAAAATTCTTACAATTGCACCATTTATAATAATTATAGTCGAGAATAATGTATTATGTTCGTGTTCATAAAAAATTATTTATTGTTGTAGGTAACAAATAATAATTGAAACAAATTGTTTATAGTTAAAATAAATATTTCATGATTATAATTAAATTTGAATTATTTATTATTATTAAATTTCTTCCTCTCATTCTGCCGAATTTAAATTTTGTGACCTTTCACTTTGTTCGTGAAATAGTCTAATAAAATACCACTCGTGATTGATTTTATCTTACAAGTCTGTCTTTTATTTTTAAACTCAACTGAGTTGATTAAAGAAACTCAGTTTCGTTTAGAAATAAATCGACAGACTTATCACGAAAATTCCGTCACTAGTGGTATTACTACTGATAATCCACATAGTAGGTGGATTACCGCTGTAATTCAGCGATAATTCCACAACTCTTATGGACATTTTAACACATGAGTGAAATTTTCGTGCAAATTTTAAATTTCCTGAAGGAAAAAAAACAGCTGAAAACGATTGGCTGTGATGCACCCCCTATAGAAAAACTAAAAGCGCGACAAATTTTTTGTATTCACGACAATTATTCGATAAATATTGGGGCTAGGTTTTATCGATTTTTAAGCAAGTGGCTTTGCTAACTTCATAGGGATTCGAGAAATAGCTTCCACAACCTCAATCAACATCATCTCATCAACACAAATCAATCTCCTCCAACATGGAGCAGCTATGAGTCAATAAACAACCTCCTCAATTCACTACATGTAGCGGACCAATCCCAATAAGAACCTCAAGTAAGAAACTGAGTGGTCCGATTGTATTCCATAAATGAAGGAACGTGTCTAGACCAGACCAGCTGCAATAATATAATTTCCAGTAGTTTATATGCTTGGGGCGGCGCAAATTACTTCTAGGTACAGACCCAACCTGAAGCAATTTTGAATGAACGATATTATTCCAGGCATTTGGAGTTCGAGTTTCAACTGGGGCACGTACAAAAACTGAACTGGTTGGTGTCTTCTTCGATTTAAGTGGATGGAGAATGCGAAACTGATATTGTTCTGCTACGTTTGGATACCCGTTTGATATTCCACACGAATCGAGTGCTGCTGGAACTTTGCGTTTGCAGGAGAATTTATGAAAGAATTTGGAATATGAATATATGATGGAACGGTATATTGTTTCGCGTTCTTTGGAGTTTTCAAGGTGGCGGAAAGTTCATCATTTGGAATGTAACTTTCCGAATGGTATTTCTTGGTATAGAAATGGGATTATTTTAGGAATTTATGCACAATAAGTTGGGTTGGTAATTATCAAAAGCCAGGAAGAGTTGAGCTGCGATAGTTGGTTTATTTGATTATTACTAGCACTTATAGGTCTCTCAATAACTTGAAAATTGGCATCTCCAAACAATTCTCGTGAGAATTTACGATTTGTTTCATGTAATTCTAATGTGAAAGCCAATTCGAAACTGATAGTGATCAACATTCAATAGAGGTGTTCAATACTCCAGTACAATTACTTTTATCGAAAAATACTGGAAAAAAATCAAGCAATTGCAGTGGAATGATTTTCCGGGAAAGACCTTACGTCGAATTCTTTCACTTTTTTTTTTCGGCTATATAAAAAGTAATACGACTGACTTTTTGTCCCGTTTATATCAAATTTGCTAAAAAAGTAGAACAAAATCCATGCCTTGTGAGAGTTCTAACTGGAAGTTCTTGTACTTCTCTGTGTTATAACATATATAGATAAGAAATTCATCTAGAATCGCTGTCTTTCGCTCCTATTTAGTGACACAAGCTGAGCTACTCCATAATTTTTTCAAAAACCGAGGTTAGTGTGCCGAAGACTAGTAAAATTGTGTTTTTCTGCATGTAGTAACTGTGAGGTATATATAGTGCTCGTCTAAAGTCCGTTCCCCCCTACTAATTTTTGAACCACCTGGTATATCGCAACAAAATTCGGAGGGGTTGAATAGGAGATAAAAACCTACTTTTCCTTGAAAAAATCACAGCTAAAAGTTTTAAAATGGCGGCTGAGCGCCATCTTCAATAATTTTTTTAAATAGAACACCCCGTATATTATTCCATTTTCAAAATATGCTCATAATTCTCAACAGTTTTCTCTATTACACTTAACACCTAAATTCAATTGTTTTTGAAATATTAACGTTTGAAAAGGGACATTTTGGTCATTTCAAACCCAACCAAAAACACTGCTTGTTGCTTTCAATAAAGTTTGCATTGGAAAAAATCGTTGTCGCGGTAACATCTTTTTTACTGTCAAACTGAACTGCTAACTGTCAAATAGTCCGTTGAGCGCCTATATCCTTATATGAAAAGTGAAGCTGTTTTGATATTTGGAGAAGCTGGAAGAAATTATCATCTAGCAGTCCGTATGTTTAATGATAGATTTCCCGAGAATCCTATTTCGAGGTCATATTTGCGCAAACTTTTAAATGAGCTCCAAGCAACTGGTACGCTGAAAGATGCTCCAGGATCAGGAAGACCGCCTCTTTCAGAAGAAAGAAATTGTTGCTGAAATGGTAATCAATCCGACTCAGTCTACGTCTGCAGTTGCTGAATCCTGTGGAGTAAGCTCAAAAAGTGTCCAAGGAGTCCTAAAAAAAAAAAAGTTTCATCCCTAGAAAATGAAAATCCTGCATGCTCTCACGGAGGATGATCCAGACCGGAGGGTTGAATTTTGTGAGTGGTTAACAAGAAAAATTGAAGGAGAACGGGGCTTCCTAAAACGTGTATGTTTTGCAGACGAATGCACGTTTTCTTAATGGAAAAGTCAACAAACAGAATGTACGATACTGGAGCGATACTAATCCGCATATTTTTAGAGAGGGACATACCCAGTTTCCTAAAAAGGTGAATGTTTGGGCGGGGATTTTGAGCAATCGCGTTGTTGGACCGATTTCCATCAGAGGCAATCTTACAGGAGTTTTTTACAGAAATATTTTAGAAACTGAAATTGAACGTCAAATAAGACAAATTGTATTAAACAATCAGGAACAGTTTGAAAATCGTGAAATCATATTTTAGCAGGATGGGGCACCTTTCCATTTCGATAGCATGGTTAGAGAGTTCCTCGATACAAACTTTCCTGGGCGATGGATATGTCGCAGGGGAAGTACAGAATGGTCACCAAGATCTCCGAATCTTACACCTCTAGATTTTTTCCTTTGGAGGTATCTGAAGTCAAGAATCTACGCCACTGAATGCCAAATAACAGAAGAGTTGGAACGCAGAATAATAGATACATATGAAGAAATAGATGAACAGACTTTCATCAACGTGAGAGAAGCTATTTATATAGAGCACTTTATTGTCGAAATTTAGGAGGGGGCCACACTAAACACTTGATAAAATAATTGTCGGGGTTAAACAAAAGTGTTATTCAAAAATAAATTATATTTTTGTAGCTCACTAATTTGTTTTGATTGTGAATTTACAGAACACATTCGTAGGCTTCGAAATTTTGTCCTCAATAAACTCTCTTTACGTCTCTTATCAGTCGAATTCATTAAGAGATTTAACTACAAATCAATAACAACGTTTAGTTAGCAAAATGTTTTACCGGAACTGACCAAAATCCATACTTCATTTTAAACCGGAATGTCACTTTTCAAACGTTAATATTTCGAAAACAATTGAATTTAGAAGTAAAGTGTATTAGAGAAAACTGTTGAGAATTATGAGTAGATTTCGAAAATGGAATAATATACGGTGTGTTCTTAAAAAAAATGTATTGAAGATGGTGCTCAGCCGCCATTTTGAAACTTTTAGCTGTGATTTTTTCATGAAAAAGTAGGTTTTTATCTCCTATTTGAGCCCTTCAAATTTTGTTGCGATATACCAGGTGGTTCAAAAATTAGTAGAGGGGGGGAACGGACTTTAGACGAGCACTGTATAAGTCTTCGTTATTATTGTTTTTACCTAATTTGATTTTCTGGTACTAGAACGTCAACCGACCATATTGTTATTGTAATTATCATCCCGAACACAAAAACCGTTATTATGAGAAAATTTGTGGTTTCCGACCCCGAAAATGAAAGAACAAGCTACCTAGAATTATACAAATAGTATGCCAGTCTGCGTCCTGCTGACACTCATCAAGTCAAGAACTTGCCCACAACTTTCGTCATTGGACTCCATTCGATGAATCCATTGAAGGCAATTTCATATTGTTGCGTGGATTTTTCAGGCAACAGATTCAAAGTTACTCTGCTTGCAGCTCCTTGAATTTCTACTGAAAAAGAGCAATCTGAATTATCAATTTCAAATTCTACTTCCATTATATTTATATTTACAGCAGTTATAGGTACGATCACAAAGAAACTAGGCACTTTTAATGATTTGTAGTCACTAAAGAACAGTTTTTTTTTTGTACTTGCCATACCATCACGATTATTAGATATAATATTGATTGAGAAATCTTCAAACTCCCCAGAAACTTTTTTTCGTTTATTTTTTAATTTCTAGTAAATATTACTGGAAATACAGAATACCGGAATTTAATATTAAGTGCTTTGTTAGCTCAAATGGCTGGAGCGGCTGCCTCATAGTTTAGAGATCGTAGGTTCAAACCCCACAGAAGGTAATTAATTTTTTTTTTTTGTTCACATCAGTAACAGTTGTACAAATAATAATAATATGATACATTTGTTAAAAGTGTTTTTATTTTGTTCATGGGGTTGTTCCCCACTCACAAAATGAAATGCCACTTTTAACACTTGTATCATAGACTCATGAAGGAAAAAACTTGAATGGAATAATCGAGAAGAAGGACTAAAATTTCCAGCGAGCCAAACAACTCTTTTTTCATTTAATAAAAAGTTGAATCATGCTACTTCCAAGTCGCCTAATAAACTTTCTCTTCCCCCAATATCTCCATGATAAGACAGAAATAGCGAAAAACCGAACGCTTTTCAAAAAGGAATGATATATTTTACGGCATTCTTATATTTCACGCATATCTCAGCCACTTAATCGAGCGGGAGAAGTGAAAACTGTTGCACGTAACTGCGGGTTCAGCGTGAAGAATTGTTCGTCGATAAAATATGTGACTATCGAACGGGAAGATGCAAAATCGCTGCAGCAGACGTGTCTCGATAGATGGCATATCAATCTCGCGATTCGTCTGTGAGGAAAGAATCATTCACGTGCTCGTTCTATTTCCGACATGTGCAAATTGCATGTAAAGATTGGTCGTGAGATATTCTTATTCTTTCCCCGGTCGTGAGCTCGCACAAAAGTGATTGTGTGCAACCCATTCCTTCGGAATAATGAAATATGAGAAGTGTCGAAGAATTCGTTATATTCGTCAATACTCAGAACTACGCCAAGTATGATGGGAACAGTTGCCCATTAAAGTACGACCAGGGATCTAACACTCATTAATATTCACTGCCGATAACGCCCAGTTGATATATAAACTGTATACCCTGTATGAAACCCATCGCTAGGAGGAATTTTGCTGGACAGATACAAAAATTATATATGATCAAATTGTAACTGAAATCTGTCCTAGGGCAGTATAAAGGGGAATAATAGTTTTCAAAGCATCACAGCCGAAAAAAAATAAGAATAGTTTAATATAATCATAAATTTGATAAAGATATGACACCTTCTACTAAATCAGAATAAATTTTGATGTTAATTGCCTCACCACGTATTGAGCCAATAATTAACAGTCATATCTCATTGAAAATGTCAGACTTATGTGAATCTTTGCGGGGGTCATAAGATTGGTATTTCACCCTTCGTTATTTTGAATCTCAATATATGATAAAAATTTCAGAACGTTATTGATGAACTTTTATCCAGCCCAGTTATAGAAATGAACGGTTCAAAATGTCCAAGCCATAAATATAATTATTTTGGGAACTTTGATCTCCAACGATGCTTTCTAGGGAAAGCTTACTATATAATAAATATACCAACAACAGAAAATAATCAGTATCAGAGTTAGAGTTGAACTCCTTGAGGTACCAGTAGCTATTTATATTTTTTTTGCACGATTATACAGTGCGGTCCATAGGTATGGAATAAATTCATTTTTAGCGTTATTATGTATTTGTTTAAAAACCTGAAACAGGTCGATTTTTATTCTCAATTTGACAATTGACAGTATGAACATATTACCCCCTTCCTGCACCCCCTCTGAATTATGAGCACTCCCTCAAAAAATTTAAATGAGAGGAAGGGGGTGGCCCCTTATTGGAAAAGGATTTTCATTCTCCGTTTAGCAATATTAATTTTTTTTCAAATTTGGTGAAATCAACTGAGAAAATTCATTTTGAAAATGTAAAATTTTGATACTTTACGTAGAATGAAGGAAATAATGTCACATAATGTCTAGAAAGTATTTTTCAATTCATTTTACAATTAAATTGAATGTTCAAAATGACCACCATTCACTCCTTGACAATAAGCAAGTAGATCTTGAAATTCTCGTACAACATTTTGAAGGACCTCAGGGGTTATGTTGTTAATTTCTTCCGTTATCCTTACTTTTAAATCTAGTAGACTACTGCTATTTTGATATTCATAAGTTGCTGACACACGTCAGTGTATTAAGAAATATTTGTGTGTGTATTTGATTTAACTATGGCTCATTTATCCGAAACACAAAGAATATACATTTTAATTATGACTGGATGCGGTACCAAAACAAGAACTCAAAAGGAAGTTTGTGAAATGTTTAATTAATAATAAATACCCTGGTCTACACGTCTCACAGTCTACAGTCAGCAAAATAGAAACAAAATTTCGTGAAACTGGACATGTAGAAACTATTAAAAAACCAGGTCGAAATGTTAAATTGGATGAGGAAAAAAGTTAGATGTACTGTTAGCGATTGGCGAAAATCAGCGTATGATAAGTAGACAACTTGCCGCCGACGATGATGTAAGTAAATCATCGATATTGAGAGCTATACATAAAGTAAAATACCATCCTTATAAAGTTCAGTTGGTTCAGGAGTTAAATGAGGATGATCCTGGTAGAAGGCAACATATCTGTGAACTGATGATGGACAGAATGGAAGCAGATTTGCAGTTCATAAACAAAAATGTAAAAATTGGAGCAGAGAAAATCCTCATTGGATGTGTGAGGCTAACACAATATCCTGAAAAAGTGAACGTTTGGACTGGTATCATTAAAAACAAAATTATTGGCGCTTATTTTTTTGAAGGCACAGTATATTGTGAGGTTTATCTTGATTTATTGATGAACTTTTTACAGCATACATTGAAAATACTTTTTTCTCACTTTTAATAAAGTCAGCGCTTACTTGTAAGTTGCAATAACTCTCTATTAACATCGGACTACTCTGTAAAAAATTATAAGTGGTCATACATAAAAAATAATTCATTTGGTGGTGGTATATTTTCTACCCCAACAATATTGTGGGAATTAATTCGTCCAAGTGTCGCTTATGCGTCCAACTAACGAACAATAGTGTCATTATTTTCATAAGTTTATTTTTCTGGTGAAACAATGACTGAAGAAAAAGGGAAAAAAGATTGAGATTCACATACGAAGACGATATAATTTTATTACGTGCAGTTGTTTCACATAATTTGACATACTTGTCAAAATAAAGCTTGAACATAAGCATCTTGAGAGAAGTTTGTTGCAATAACACTCTTTCGAAATAGCGTTAGAGGATCCTCAAATAGCGGATCTCTTAATAAAGTCAGCGCTTATTTGTGAGTTGCAATAACTCTCTATTAACATCGGACTACTCTGTGAAAAGTTATGCGTGGTCATACATAAAAAATAATATACGCTCCGACTAGAGAACCTCCTCCTTTTTTTTCGTCGGTTAAAAAGATTAACCTCCAATTTTTTTGTGAAACCGGTATGGCATCCAACTCCAGGTGTTGCCAAAAGGTATAAAATGAAAATAATTCGAATTTGTCATTTTTCTGAGGAATATGGTCGATAAATGTGTCGTTTTTTGCTCTATCTTCGAATCTACTATGGTGTGTGGCCCTCAAATGTCATTGTCGTTGAAATCAAATATCCAATCTTGTGCTCAATGAATCAACGTAACGTCAACGTAAATAATTATCAATTGAAATTATTCATTATACACATAGTCATTGGTGAAGTTGTAGAGTATATTTAAAATGTTATTTCCATTAAACTTTCGTTGTTTGATGGATTGACGAATTGTCACTTCTTCACACCCATCCCACAGGGCCTCCAGCGACTCGGAGTTCCCCTGCTCTCGGAAAATTGGAATAGAACTGCCGCTACCTCCTTCCAGCTTGATAAATCGGCTGCGGAGCGCGATAAAACAGCCAGAAAAGCCCCAAGTTGCTCAAGATAACTTCCACAACTTTTTTACTTGTTACACTTTTCAAAAGTTGAGACACGTTTAGCTTTTATCTATCGTACGCCCGGCGCTGATCTTTCCACAGTTTTAAGGAATCAAAAGATGGATCGTGCCATAAAGAGGAGTTCGCTTTTAATCTCCCTGCAACCGACACGTGCTGGAGTTGTTGTGGGAGTTTGTGCAATGTGAAAGAGAACTAATTGATAGCAAGGGAATGCGCGATGCGTCGAGATATTTCTCCAGATATGATTAATTGCGACTCGGAGAGAATCCGCTGTGGTTCTTACTGCAGTTGAGTTACTTGGGAGAATGTTCTTCTGCCTCAAAATTTAAATGTTGTCTTTTACTTCCAAAAATAGATGACTTCGAATCTGAAACGCATGAAGCTCCAATTCTTTCCACATGATCTCAATAGTTTTCATGACGTATCAGCAGATTCCCTTACTTATCACATCTAATGACCCAGGTCATTCACCATAGAGCCTTGCTAGTTGCCTGTTGTTATGACTGCTCGTTATTTGTTAAAGCTAAGCCTTAACTATACTGTGCGTTATTCGTCTATTAACCAACAACTAGACAACCTCCCAGAGCGGCTTGAGAAGCTATCACACTCAATATATAATGAAGCGTTGGCCTTAATTTGACAGTACAGTTACCAATCTCAGATAGTTCGGAAACAATAATACACTTAGGAATTTTAATAATAAATATGTATTTTCGAAAGAATAATAACAACAACATATACCCATGGTATAATTTACGGTGAAAATGTGTAGAACGTCAGAATGGATTTAATATATAAGATATACTTGAATGTGAAACAAATATAGAATGCCTAGTAGAATAACTGTTATTATCTCTCTACTATGAATCAAATAATTGAATGGTTCCTTATTACCATATACATATAAGCTTGCCAAATAAACACTTTTATTTTCCTACCCTCGACCGGAGAACACACCACGTTTCAATGTTACTTGATTTTTATTTTGGATTACCGATTTTTATTACGCGTTCACTGGTTCGTAATATGATTATTTAGCTTCTTTGAGTTCCATACGTTGAGTTATTACTGAGATAATTTCTGTTGTTTACACTTCCACTATTTTCTGCATATTTTTGATAAACTGGCTACTTTATGAATAATTTACAAAGCCTACACTTGTTTCGTATCAGAATATAGCTATGCATCTTCACTAGATGGAATTTGATTCTACTCTGATGCGCTTCATACTCTGAAGGCTATTACTAAACTGAACTTCTATCTGAACTCTGATCTTAACTGACTGTCTTTTCACCTTTGACTTTGTTCTTATATAGAATCTCCCCACTATGACTCCTTTTCGCTCTTGAATATCGGCGGTGTTGTTCCCACAGTAATGGAGTTTAACTTCGGACATTAATTTCCTCCGCGGTATATTTCAATCGCATTCTTTGCGCGTTAATATTTCATCCCGGCTGTCGGAGAATCGTTAATTATCTATCGCGGCGTAGAGCTCAATAGTAATGAAAATAACTGTTCTGTCGTAATCATTTCGGTCTGTTTTACTTTCAAGTCGTCGCTGTCAGCGTAACATATTTATGAGTTTTTTTTATAGGTGGTCATATCAGATAATTTACGAGGTTTTTATTTTTTATGTCGGAACTTATCCCGCATTCCTGCCTCCTAATTTGATCGATGAAAGAAAATTGTATTTCGTGCATAAAATAATTTATTAATTGTGGCAAAGCGCTTTCGACCGTTAGGTCATCATCAGTGCGTACCTGAAAGTAAGTACTATTAATAGAAAAAAGTTACTGAAAAGTTTTATTTTTGAGAAAGAAAATTGACATATTTTAAAAGTGAGGTTACTTACTCGTCAGGTGTACAAGAAGCCAAAAAGACCATAAAACATCTCATGATCAATGAGATGTTTTATGGTCTTTAACTCTACTCTGACAGTAAATATTCACTTTTAAAATATGCAATCTTTCTCAAAATAAAACTTTCAATTCTATCAATAACTACTTTCAGGTACGCCTGACTAACTGATCGCTTTCCTATGATGATGACCTAACGGTCGAAAGCGCTTTGCTACAATTAATAAATTATTTTATGCACGAAATACAATTTTCTTTCATCGATTATATCGATACGTGCACACAGTCACACTTTTCATTTCCTAATTCAATAGCAGACAAGTAAAACAGTCGTTCACGTTTTTGGCGTCGCGTTGCTTCAGTCAAGGGTATTACAAATTTTTACATTAAAATAACTTGGTTGATCGCAGCCATCACACTGTTTTCCATGTATCCAAAGAGGTTGAGTTTGAATTGGACGCCAATTTTTATTACAGAGAATTCCAAAATTTGTATGAGAAATACAAGCAAAAATGGGGTTTCTTCTTTCAGCAATATAGCAATTAAACAAGATATTAAACGAACTTATATAATAGGAAAAATATACATAAAGCTAATTCTTTCAAATCACAAATTCTACAATTGCTTTCTCTATTGTGGATTGAGATTTCAGTTAAAAAAAAAACATGTTTTTTTATTACCTTGGGCATGATTATGTGGAACAATTTTTTTCTCTACCTTTGGGAACATGAATTATTCAACTTAAATTTGGACACATTTCGTTTTATTCATAATTCTTAGTATTACTTGAATTGCCACTGGTTTTTTGACAAATTAATTCAAGGAAATACATATTTTATCAATTTTGGCATGAAATTTCACGCTTTCCTAGAATAATATTTTTTCCATGATGATATTAGAGAAGTTTTTTCGGTTCATTTAACTTGTGAATAATAATGCAGAACGAATTTCCAAGGTTATTTATGGTTTCCAAATCCGAAGCGTATATATCTATAGAATGGTTAATTTCAAAATAACACAAACAGTAAGATTCGGCCACCTTTTTTATTTATGTTCCATAGGGAAAAAATATATTGATACTGGAACAAAAAAAATCACTCAAGTATCATAAAGTACTCGGATCCTTGGATCTGCGCTTTAGATTATGATCGTCCAGTAGCTGAATTGGCGCTGATAGACCATATTTTATAGAGAATTCAAACCTCGAATATCATGGATTCTCAATGAGTTCATTTGAAATATTCCTTCCAACATCGAATGGGTGTATTGTGATACTGAGCTGGGTTAAGAGTTTTCATCGAAATATCTGTCACCGATAATATTAATTCAATTCGGATCAATTTCACAGGACGTCATGGATCATCATACATTAACTATTTCAATTCCCAGTCACAACTGTTTTTACAAGTTATTACAAGCTTCAATTTAGTTTCACTTGTACCGGTGTCTGTCTGTCTGTAATCAAATCTTGCAAGTTAAATTTGACCCACTTCTAGTAGACCGATTAACGTTATTATTATCATAATTATTATTATTATTAATCTTCATTTGTAGTTGGTCTATGAGCAATGGTCATTTCTATGATACAATTAAAATGGGTTATTCGTTCAATTAGCACAATCAACATTCTCTGAACATCGTTTTTCTTTTCAGTCGCCCTCACGAACAACTTCACCGAAGATGATCTGCAGAGGTACTACCTCCTTCCTGAGACTGTCGCTACTACAACTGCACCAGGTATTCCCAGTGAGACCACCCATGCAAGAAAAGAAGTGACCCCTGCTACCAGCCCCACTAATAGTACACAAGCGTACATTGGACTTATCACAGGAGCTTTGGCGATGATAATACTATTACTAGCATGTACAGTATTCTTGATGATCAGAAGAGGGAGGAAGAAGGTAAGACAAAATATTTTCAAAGGTTGTTAAATGCGGTAGTTTTCTCGCTGAAGAATACGGGCTCAATTCTTCCCCTGAAATGATGTTTCATTCCATGTTCAGAAATTGAAACATATTACACGAGGAACTAAAAAATAAGTCTTCTTCTCTACATGATGTTCCATGCACTTCGAGGATGGAAATATTTTTTTTAAAACAGGGGAAAAATCATGCATGAGCAATAACTAAAGCAGAGAACGCAGAAAGGTTATATTCAAGCAAAATGCACTTTTATTGATAATTATTTTGACGATGTTGAAAATGTCCGTATGAACCTGTTAATATTATACGGAATCCCTGGAATCAATCTGAGGATTACCGAATTTCATGAAATATAGTATTCAGAGAAGATCTGAATAGCCTTTCCAACTGCTCATTAGAGAAGTATTTAGAAATATCTGAATTGCTTCATGAATGTCAATTATCGGGGATAAAACCATAAGTGCTTTAAAAATTAACGATAATTCTGAAAAAAACGTGTTTTTTTAAAACTGCACGAGTTTATTTTTTTCGATGTTGAAACAACGAAAAAAATAACTGAGTGCCGTTTTTTCAGAATTGTTTGGTTAATTTTTAAAGCACGAATGGTATTCGGTAGAAAATTTCAAGAATACAAAAAGATTTATATTATTTATTGTTATAGTTGATACTACAATTATTGTATATTGTAAACATTTGTATTTATCTTATCCGTAACTGAAGTTGATCTTGATCCTCCTCCTGGCGCGCATGGTTGTAGATTTTCAGTGCCACGAATTTTTTCAACGATAGCCCGATTGTGTTCTTCATCTGTCTGTAGATAGCTCGCAATAGATTTGGAGTCCTATTATTTTGATAAGTTCTTGCTCAGCAACTCCGCTCTTTGCCAAATTTGACACCGCTGTTGCCCTCAATGAGTGATTGGTAATTTTGTTTCTCTCCACGTCACGTCTACTCCCACCTGGTTTGATTGTTTTTTAGTACACCTTGCCATCTCGTTTTGTCCCACAGGTATGTTTTTGAACCATTGATTTCTCACTTTCCAAAATGGATTGACAGTTTAAAATAAACGGTCACTTTCTATGTGTTCTCTTTTCGATTTTAATGCGTAAAATAATCAAACTGAACAAAAATTATAGTTATTTCTATTCATTACTAACCATTTAGATGAGGCACATGGCTTGGATCAGCCTTGTGTAGTTTTTCCTAAACTAAAGCTTTGCTCTGCATCCTTCGCCTCCTCTCCACGCCAATTCATACGATAAAACAAAACCTTCTTTTGTAGTCCCTCTGGGGTTCCTTCGTCATAACTGTTTACTAGTTTTTTCAGTTCTTCGAATTTAAGAGCAGTTGGGTTCACTTTTCTACTATCTTGAGCCTGTAGGTCTCTTCTCTTTGCATTTTTTGCATTCCGTGCAGATTTGAAGACGACATCTTGGAATGGGTCAATTTTTATACCAAATTTCTGGAAGTATTCTTCCATAATCATTTTGACGGTGACATTCCAAATCGTTTTCACGGTGCTTTCTTTGTACTCCTCACCGTTACCTTTCTTCATGTCATGATCCCAGTCCTTCAAGATTTTCGTAATTTCGCATTCTGGCGTTTCTCGTTCTAATATTTCCTCTTGTTGCACAAAAATCCATGAACTGATTCCAGACAAACTTGTTGTTTTTCTCTGTATTCGCTTGAGTCGTTTTTTCGATTTGCGTGTCGATTTCAGCTTCTTTGAAAGTCCCGGAACGGTTCATTTTAGACGTTAAATATGAAACACTGGCTAAATTATAGTATCTGTTTACTTCAGGTACGCGTTGCTATGGTCGTAAGCCTCTCTGTTACTTCCATGGCAATCACGAAACGTACACTCCCGATTTTTAAATCGCGTCACTGCAGTTGAATTGTCACCTAGCGCGCGGAATGTAAATGGACTGCAATGAAGAATATCACCAACTTTTGATTTTTACCTTACAATACACTCTATTAAAAATGAATAAATACCGTGAAAATATTTTTTTGATACGTCTCATAGTTACCAAGATACTTAATTGTTTAGCAGGCGTGCGACGACGCGGAGTCATCTGCCGCTGTGACGTCACTGTACAACGGTCGGTCAGTGCGTGCTCTGCTTCCGAGCTGTGTGTATGAAGTTTGCGTCGAAAATTAATGAAAATGTCGAATCCAGAAACTAGAAAATCGTGTATTGTGCCAAAGTGTTTAAATAAAACTACTAATGCACCCGAAAAGTTGTTTTTTATTGTTGCTTTCGAACCTAAAAGTCGAAAGAAATGGATGCAAATCATGATGTTCTGGGGTGATTCGGCATTTCACTGTACAAATATCTCTTTTAACTTTTGCATATCCAATAGCGTCATCGCCGAAGCTGTTTCTAGCCGATCTAAAATAAAATAAACGTAAGCTGATCTAATATATAAAAAATGAAATACATAAAAATGCACTTATCCACGATCACATGAAAGAGGAAATCAATATGAGAGGTTTTTCATCTTAGCTTAAGGTAGTTCCGCCACGAGACAGTTGAATTAGGAAACAATTTTCGACGGAGTCAAAAAATTTCAAATGACTTTTCGATTTGAAACGCGAAAAAAAAATTTTTGTTGAAGGGGGGCACTTGGCCCCCCATTCGACTCTAGAAAATTTCTTTGTTATAGAAAGTCGGCGACTCAAAAAATTGATGTCCCTGAAAAGCGCAGCAAAAAAAAATCAGACCCAGTCCCCCCCTCACTAGAAATCATACGTCATGGGAAAAAATTATCGTTTTTCGATAAAACTTCAATGGACTTTTTTGTATTACTCTTTTTGAACTTTTTTTTGGGGGGAAGGGGGGGTATCGGTAGAATCGATGGGGTCAACTAGGAGAAGGAGTTTTTTTTTTCGCTTTCAGACCCTCAAATGGTCTCCCGCCCTCCTTTAAAAAGTCCCCTGGCACAATCCGCGTTTCTCTACGACCCCCCCTTTGGGCTGTGCGATTCTCCGTGGACTATTTTGAATAACGAGAGTAGTTTTGATTATATCTGTCAAACTAAATGGTCAATCATTTTGATTTTTTTTCACAATATCTTATATCCTGCTCTATCCCTCCTCGTTTTTCATAAACTTCTTAATTTCAGTACTAACGGTAGAATTAATAATGTGCTGTTTGCCTATGCATGGTCCATATGTTACGTGTTAATTGAGTCAACTTCAATTATATATATCTCGGGTTCGGGATAGTGAAACTTGTTAAAATTTCATAGTGGCGTTGTTCACATGTTAAACAATACGTATGCCAAATTTAAATAATTTCCTAATTCAACTGTCTCGTGGCGGTACTACCTTAATAATATTTAATAGGTCTAGTCGCGTGCATCCTAATAATAACCTACTTATGAAAAAAATATTTCATGGGTTCAAATTTCAAAAAGTTTTGTACCTCTGGTACATAATGTTCTGGTTAGGTTTACTAAGTCAAATTCTGTATTACATTATATATTGAAAAAATACAAAATGTAAGTCATGATCCAAACTATGTAGGTACAATAACACAGTATTGTTTTCAATAAGTCCCACCATGTTACAAATACCTACGCATTCTTCCTCCTCAGGAACTTAATGTCAAGTAAGATGTTCATAGTATCAATATGACGTATGACGTACATTTATGAAACTCTAGTAATGAGAAATATGTACTTATAGGGACCAAAAGATCTATGATAAAATGTAAAATGTTATTAAGTAATACTTACTTTTGCATTTTTACTCCTTGCATCTCAACGGCCAAGAAATCGGAGTTATTTGAAAAATAGTGGGCAACCATAAACCCGTCTATTTCAGGCAAGTTATCAGATTGTCCTTTTTCAAAACCGTCATCCATATCTAATATTATACTTATAACACTATTGTAACACTGATTCAAATGAAAACTTGAGTTAAAAACGTTATTGTGGTCGAACATCCGATAGCAAAGCAATGATTGAGTGTACGGTGATAACGTTGCGTTGTGAAATGACGTCACGCGAGCATGGCGCGCTCGCCCGAAATATTTGAATAGAACGGAAACTCAAACTGTCCTAACTTCAACACTACTCACTTGATTGAAATGAAACAAAAATAGGTGTAGTTCACAACATTTAGGCTACACGGTCATAAAGTTTCAAGTCATTTGACAGACCCAGTGATATTCTTCAAAATTACAGCGATAATTGCATTGTAGAAAGCGATAGAGCCCTGCGATAATTGCACTGTAGACCGATAATTGCACAGTTCATATCCATGGCAATTCCATTGTACACTTTGATAATACAGCGACAATTTATAAGTAACGCCAGTTTGACAAGTAATGTCAAAAATATTATTTATTGAAAATTTATCGTTTCGGTCGGGCTTCATTACAAGCTATTGAAGAAAATGTGTTGGAAAACGAACCAAATAACACAAAACAGAATAGGAAATACGTGTGGCGTCAGTTAATGAGCTTCTGTGCTGAGAAAACTATACTTTGGATGAAAAATTTCCAGTTACGGGATGGTTATTGACAAGCTGTGAATTTATAAATTGATAACGTCAGTTTGACGAGTTGACAGTTTATTCGGGAAATATTCCGCCGAATTACACTCGTGCATCAAAATAACTGGATGATTTCGCATTCCAGCGTGTTGTCTTTGAAAAACATCATTCGGTCATTTTCATATTTTGGAGAAAGGGCCCCAAACCTTCGGTGTCGAGCTCTTTTTCCAAAAATTGAAATGAACTCATGCAGTTTTTTGACAACACGCTGTCATGCAAAATTATCGGTAATTTTGATGCACTTGTGCAATTACTTACGATAATCCACATAGTAGGTGGATTACCGCTGTAATCCAGCGATAATTCCACACCTCTTGTGAAATTTTCAGTGAAATCCAATCACATAGATAATTAATTTTATTTGGTCCTTGACTTGTTGCCGCAATTCAGTTTCTGTCCCATAGATCATAGATAACGTATAAGGAATCAATGATTCAGGTGGTATTTTGAAATATAATAACAAAACTTATATGTCCAGTCTGAAAAAACAAGAACTACCCACGATGATTCAGAAACACAATAAGAATCACATCACAATATTCATCATATATATATTTGTATCTATTTTTAGGTTGCACTCCTCCACAAACACACTGCCTTGGTCTCCAGCAGCACCAAACCGACAACCATCAACATGAAAGATCTGAAAACCAACCCCATGTCCACCCCCATCATCAACAACAGTCTCTCAAGATCGAGATTATCGGTCAAGAGCAAAGGAAATACTCTGGGCAGCGATACTTCGAAAAAGCAGAAGAAATGCAACCTGTACGGTCATGTGACCGGAGAAGAATCCGACAGCGAGAATTCTTCGGTTTACCACGAACCTTACAAACTACTCCCCAACGGGAAGCAGGAGTACGGGTGCCTGCTGAAGAAAGACGGTATATCGACTAGTAAGAGTGGGGAATACACAGGTGAGTTGAAATACCAACTTTAGAGACACTTTTAATTTTGACTCCAGAAAAGTTTGGAAAAACCAAACTTCCTTTTAACACTAATAAATTTATCAAGAATAATTCCTTAATATGAAAAAATAGTTTACGATGATAACATTCCTCAAGAAACAATCCACACCTCTGTGTGTATGAAATACACCTGGATTCACTTTTATTCATATTTTATTAATAAATATTGGAGATTTGGTTTAGCGGGAACAAGGACAATAAAAATGATCCAAATTTTAAAAAATTGCCGACGTTTCGACGTTTATTTATCGTCTTCTTCAGGGCTAAAAATGCATATGGGTTTACAAAACATATTAAAATTCATTATAAAGATAACCATATTATGACAACAATAATGAATAAAACAGATTCACGAACAGTAATGTGTAATGTGTTATTTTTCGTCCCACAAGTTCAAATTTAGTTGGATTTCACGGGAATCGGGATCAGGGAGTAAAACTATTTTTTTATTGCTAACGTTTCGGAATAGTTTATCCCTTTTTCAAAGCTGAAATGAAAATAGTTACATGTAGTAGACGAAAAACAATATAATTCAGTAGAACAATAATAAACTATGCTTTATAAATGAAACAAAGAGAAATCTATCTTTTTTCCGTTATTCAGACATATATTATTTATCTGGTGTTGAGTATCATTGGAAATAAGCATTGTTGTTGTTGTCACTGTAGGTTACCTGTCCGAATTAAAATCGATGGTTTGTGCCAAAATAAAAAACAACGATGTAGAAAGAATTTTGGAGATAAATAGAAAAAAAAGCAAAAAACAAAAAAATACCTTTATCTATTCAATAGTAAGGTGCTGGATGACTGAAATCGAAATGCATATTTAGTACGGTTTGTTTTGACTCATTTTATATTTGTTGAGGATGTGGTTGTAGCATACACTCAATCTTTCTGTGTCAGTTCTCATGTTCACATTATCACTGAGGAATATATGGATCATTTCGCTAATGTTTCTTTTAAACAGATTCTTCAACAGATCAGATCAACAATATGGGCTTCATCAAAGTTAAACTCGTTAAAGTATTTCAGTAAAGTGATGTAATGCCAACGCTGTTTTGTTGGATTTATCTTTGTGTATTTCCTTACAGTCATAATTGAGTTGTTGTATGCGAGTTTTCAGGTGTTGTTTTGTCATTCCAATATAACACTTTTCGTAGTTGATATAATTCATTATATAAACCAGATTAGAGCAGTCAAAGGTTGGAGTTACGTCTTTTAGTTTCGTAAATACACTTTTGATTTGATTGATTGGATAAAAGGCTAATTTTATTTGAGAGGGGTTGTGAGTTCTCAGACAACCCTGAATTTTTTCAGATAAACCTTTTATATAAGGATGCCTATAAAATGTAGGGCAAGTGTCATTAGAAATAATTTTGTGGGGAGCTGGAGGATGGTTGTATTCATTAATGATTTTATTCACTAGGTATTTGGGATAGTTGTTGTCTTTTACTAGTTATTTTACTATAAGTTCATTATCTTCGTGGAATTCTAGGCTACTAAGATGATGGGCCCTAAATAATAGATTCGTGATGGTTCCGATTTTTTTATTTTAGAGGATAATTTTAATAATAATTCAGCAGCCTACCAGAACTTGTAGGTTTGGAATACCAGCTAGTTTTCAAACTTCCATTGGGTTGTCTAGTTATTAGGATATCTGAAAACGGTATACTTGCGTCAACTTCAGCCTCTAGGGTAAATTGGAGTTTGGGGGAGGTAATCGTTAAATACGTTTGAGACGTTATCGATTCCATTGTTTGGGATAGCCGAAATGGTGTCATCTACATATACTTTTAAAAACGGAACCTTGAATGAGAGAGATCTAAGACAACTAGTGACTAAATCGTTCATTATCAAGTTGGCTAGTACTGGACTGGCAGTATTGCCCATTGCAGAGCCTTCAAGTTGATGATATAACTTCCCATTGAATAAAAAATAGCTTGAATTGAAAAGATACTCTATAATTCTAGTAAATAAATCATAGTCGAGTGGGGTATATGCGGTTAAATTATTATTAGATTTTTAGGTATATTTGTGAAGAGAGAAACAACATCCAATGATATGAGAATGTATCCTTCAGGCAGAACTACGTTTTCTGAGAATTCCACAAATTCAAACGAGTTTTTAACATCAAATTCAAATGTGGTTGTTGATTGTGCCAAAATGTTGTGAATGAAAACAGCTAGTTTATATGAAGGTGCATCTATACAGCTTACTACTGGTGTCAAACTTAGAGTCTGCTTATGGGTTCCTTTCAATTATCCCTGTATAATAACAAATAGACTAGTATTTAAGAAAAGACTGGATATGCAAGTTAAAATTAGTAATTTTTCCCTGTGGTATATTCGGGTACGCCACTGCAGAAGGATCTACAGGTTCCCTTCCTGCATTAACATTTGGAACATCTGACAGTCGGTATGCTCTCTTTTGCTTAATTAAGAATCAGAGAAGCCTCCGGGAGAGTTTTGCAACTCGAATTCAGTTAATCTAGCTTCGGGGAAGAATAAGTGGAGAAGAGACGATTTCAATGGATTCCAGAGTCGAGGGAATTCTGTGCCATTAGTGACACTTTCGATGTAAATTTTCCGATTAGTGAACAGTGCGAAGCATAGACATACGGTTGTGTGAATACAATGTATAAAAACTTTTTAACAAAAAATTAAACCGACGAAAAAATCAACTGAAAAGCAAAAAATAAATCTTTTTACTCTTAATGATAATTGAGCTCCTAAACTGATGTGAGTAACCAATTTTGAGTCGGCGCCAAACAAACAATTATCGAAGATCATTATATTACTTTGAGGTAGTAATGAAAACGCCGCTGTGCATCTCGCTGCCATCATTTTACGCTTTACCTGATTCAATTGCTAGTTTGTTTGGCGCCGACTCAAAATTAGTTACTCACATTAGTTTAGGAGCTCAATCATCATTAAGAGTAAGGTTTATTTTAGTTTTTGCTTTTCAATTGATTTTTTTGTCGGTTTAATTTTTTGTTAAAAAGTTTCTATTTTTAAATTTTTTATCGCTGAAATCTACTACTACTCACTTAATTTTTGATTACTCCCAAAATACTTACTTACCTAGCTTACTTCAACTATTAACTGTTAAATAATATGAATATCTACTCTAACTATTTATTGTTATATAATATAAATTATTTTTGAAAGTTCTGGTTAGTTCATTTCATCACTTCGTATATAATTCCATCCTTTCATAGAATGTTATTATTGTGACGGATGTAGGAGGATCTGTCAATGTCAATTACATATGTGTGCCAATGTTCACAAGTGAAAAATCAATCGTCCCCTATTTTTCTACCCATAGAGGTGGATAATTCCATTTCAAGTTGAAATATGATCAACTATGAGGTATACCCTATCTAATAAAAAAAAACATCCAAATCGGACATAGTTATGCCTGATAGAATCGGTTAACGGGCCAAAATTCAGAGGGTGAACGATCAATATTCCCCATTTTCTATCCTTAGGGATGGTTTTTTTTCGTTCAAATTCAAATGGGACCAACATCAAAGCACACCCTATCCAATGAAAAAATAATCATCGGAATCGAACTGCTCTGTGAAAAGTTATGAGTGATCATACATAAAAAAATAAAAAATATTAGCGTCAACTAGAGAACCTCCTCCTTTTTGGTTTCGTCGGTTAAAAAGCATCTCAGATCCTTATAATTATATTCATCAAGAGTGATAAATGATATTGTGATGGTAGACAAACATGATTTCTTTGAAGGTTGTAAACGATGAGATGACTTGATTACTCTCGTTTCGGGTGACCATAGTCTTAGTTCTTAGTCTAGAAACATTTAATACCTTTTTTGAATTGGGTAATATTTTCAATTTTCAAGGCAAAATGAAAGCAGCCTTCATTGACAGACTTAGTGCAATTCGAATATCAGTAATTCCTTTGACTTCAACCTGGTCTGTAATCAAGAAATTATACAAATTATAAAAAACTTGAAGAATTCAAGTTCAGTAGGAGTTGACTGCATTTTAACAAAATTTGGAAAAAGCATAGCTTTCCAAATTATAAATATAATAAATTCATCTATCGAGTCGGGCGTATTTCCTGAAGAAATAAAACTTGGCATGGTAACGCCAATTTATAAAAAGGACTAGCCTCTCTCAATGGGCACCTATAGGCAAATAACGGTACCCAGCATTATAGGTAAAATAATAGAAAGAAAGAAGTACAATTGACAAACATAAAATCACAAAATGCGTTCTATCCCGGAGATCTACTGAAACTGCTATTTGCACATTTGTTGAGTATATCTATAAATGTCTTGATGGGAAAAAAAACTTCTCACGAAAGCTTTCGATTGCCTAGACCTAGATCATACTGAAACCAAACTGTACTCTTTAGAAATACGTGGAAATATACTGAAGTGCTACATGTCATTTCTGAGACACCAAAAAATGATTGTGAAACGATCCGAATTGCATAACATCAATCTAGGGATACCACAAGGATATATACTAGGTCCACTCGTTTTCCTTATGTTCATCAATGATCTGCCGGATTACATGAATGCTGATTGTCTGGTATTATACGACGATAATATCTGTAGCACAGTGAAAATGAACGCGAATTTGATGAGAAAGTTAACGAACTACATAACAAATTCAGCAACTGGTGCGACTCCAATCGATTGATACGTAATACAACACTGCCCAGGCAACACAAAGAGGTCCTATAGATATGTCGGCGAACTCATTTTAAGGAATTGTAACGCCTTTTGTAACTTCTTTGACAAGTTTTTGAGAGCTCTGTATCTCCGGCAAATATCCGCCGCCTGAATATTATAAGCGAGGTTTTAGCGATATCCCATCTGGACAGTATCAAACAAAGCACTCTGGCAAGTTCTCTGCAAAATCTTATGGCGGGTACTTTGGGAAATGACGAACGGTATTTGAACTTTTGACGGGCCGAGATATCTACATTCATCGACAACCTACCATTACAAAAGCGGTTTCGTTTATTCTTTCAACAAGATGGGGCTTCTATTCATTCTACGAATGGAGGGCGGGAGCGGTTGAACAATGAGTTTGGTGAGCAGTGGATAGGTCGATATTCAGGTAATACTTGGCCTGCTAGGTCTCCAGACTTATCGCCGTGTGATTTCTTTTTATGGGGCTACCTGAAAAGCAATGTCCATAAACAACGCCCATTTCGAAATGTGGAACATATAAAAGTTTTTTAAGGAATTGTGCAGCACTGATCAACAGAACTATGTTGAAAAATATTCGCCGCGAAATGTTTTCCAGAAGAATTCTATGTTGGAGCGCGAAGGTGGTCACGTAAAATATTGAAAATTTGTACATTGTTTGTTTATTGAGTTTTATTTATTTTTCCACATCCATCAAAACAATACTAAATTCAATTAGGATAAATAATGTATTATTAAGTTTTAATTACAAATATTAGTTGGTTTAAATTCCATTTACGGGTTGAGAATATTGAATAAGCTCATGTGCATCAATATACAGGGCATGACTACACCTAGTGACAAGACCAAATCGTGTTTTCATAATTAATCTCCCGCAAAATGTCTATTCCACAAATATTTGATTAGTTTTGACCCAAACTCATGTGATTCAGGTTATTAAAGCTGTTTCCAGATGAAACAAGAAGGTATAATGTTTCTTAGTAAGGGTAGAGGAATAAAATGGTATTTTTCATTTTTTTTTCATTATGGTTCATGGGGTCCTCGTTGGATTCCAAACACATTTTCTCAATAATTTTTTTCGATATCTTGTCAATTTAACCCAGTCAACTTTTTTTTAAATTCCCGCCAAATCTGAGGTCACCTGATATAAGTCGCAACGGATTTTTTTGTTGTCAGACATCCAGAAACGAACCGCTATTGGAGTTTTTCAGAAATTACTATATATATATATATATATACTATACTATATATATATATATATATATTGTTTTGTTTAGAAGTACGTGTTAAATGTTCAAAGAGTTAAAATGAAAATTTTAAACTGAAGAAGCACATAAATAACAAATGTTCATATTTAGTAATTTATGCTAGGTTATTTTACAGTTTTTCTGAGCATTCTACCGTTTTTCTGAAACCTTATATAATATTGGTCGATACCTATGTTTTAAATAAACATGTTCTCAACATCACAAACAATTGGCATAATTTATAAAAATTATAGAAATCAAAATTTACTAATATATTTTTGAGCACAAGCAGACAACAATATGTTAAAATTAGAACATTCTGTATATTAAATTAGATCTGAACACAATAGCCAATGAGATGCCAGGAAAATTATGAATATTGAAAATATAAAAAACAGAAAACATCAAAAATGATTTTTAATATATCATGTATATTGAAAAAGGAAACATTCTCAATTGAATATTGATAGAAAGATTTTTTTGTGAACATCCTGTTTATATTTCCAACAAATCAATCATGTATATAGTATGTAAGGATTTAGAAACTATTAGTGAATTAAATCTGTCAAATTTAAGTTCATTATCGCAGGATAGGTAACAGTAAGTCTTCCTGAATAAAGGAAATTATTATTTTGATGAATTTCTGACTTACTTTCAATAATTGATCAAAACAGTTTGCCATTTTCCTGAAACTGACATCAAGAACACTACCAGAGGGCTCCACAGTTAAACTTACTCCTTAGATTCCATAGATGTACCGATTGAGTTAGCTACGGTAAAGAAATTAAGATAAAAGAGTCAAATGGGAAAAAAGGTAGAATACATGGCCGGACATTTGAAATATTTATATGGGTATTTATTTATGAACATATTAAATTAAATTCAAAGGGCAACTAGCAAAAGGATCAGGCTATATGTGTTAGTTGGGTAGGCAGCATGCAGGAAGTATACTCTTGTAACACTTATTCCACTATTTCGACAAACTTTATTGTCATCATCAGGGAAAGCTACAATGTTGTTGAAATTCAGTAAGTGGATTCTAAAAATACTCACAGTGTCTATGAGGTTATGTGCATTCGATGGTATAAAATAGACGTGTACATTATAAATTCATTTTATATATTTTATACCATCTAATGCACATAACCTCATAGACACTGTAAGTATTTTTAGAATCCACTGTTTACTGTATTTTAACAACATTGTAGCTTTCCCCGATGATGACAATAAAGTTTGTCGAAATATTGGAATAAGTGTTACAAGAGTATACTTCCTGCATGCTGCCTGCCCAACTAGCACACATAGCCTGATCTTAACGAGTCCAGCAGATACTACCTCTCTTCGAAAATATATATATATATATATATATATATTACTTTCTGGTTCTAGTCTTTAGCGATGCGATATTATGTTGAAAATCTTGATTTTTTTCAATCAAATGTATTTCTCTTTTATTCCGTCCAGTTTTCCAGAATATCAGACGCGAATGTAAAACTTCAACGCTTCGCATTCTACATTTTAATTAAATATTCTGCTTACTCGAGGTGTTCGCCTTGTTCGCGTTTATTTCATTGTTTGTTTCCGCCAAAAAAACTGCCGCTGCTGATGTTAACAGTATTTTTTAAGTGGAGCTGTCTTTCGGATAACAGAGAAGGGTTTATAAGTCGAAATTACTTTCGGCATATTTACAGAATCGTTCTTAATTAAATGAGAGTCTGGCGCTGGGAAATAAAACATTCCTTTCATTTTTAAACGAGCTCCCATTATCTCGTTCCGGCTTGTCAATCATGACAAATAGGCCGCACTGTAGGAAAGGGTTTTTTCGCTCGGAGCGGCTTCTTTTTTTGTCTTGAGGCCATAATTGTTCCAGAGTTTTGTTGTTCAGGGTGTGTTCAGGATTTCATTCACATACCTTGTGGAAAGGGGATTCTCCAGATAATAATCCTTTATGGAAAATGATTAAAACACGTTTCAATTTTATTTTATTTTCAAGAAAACGAATTTTGTGTAAATTTCATAGAATATTTAATTGAATAGCAAATGGTATTGGAATAATGTTGTTAACAAACAGGTATCGTTATGAGTGTATTTATTATTGACAAATTCATACCAGACTTGTGTATAGTAATCTGAATACGGGTAGGTCAGCTTCTATGAAGGATATTTTTATAACATGATTGTAAGAAGCTTTGCCTGAGTTCCTGTTAGGGCTTCCTGTCAAAAATTATTCAGATAATATATCCACAATTTTTCGTCTATACAGGGTGTCCCACGACGATTAGGACATGGAATATCTCGGAATTCGAGAGTAGTGGAGAATTGTAATTTTGGGGTTGTAAATTAACGCAATTGGTGCAGCTGTTTTTGATATTATGTTACCCAATGATCTTTTTGTTTTCGGTCACGTGGCATCAGATTCCCAATTATTAACGGGACAACCTATACATTTCGGCATTTCTATGTTCCTCCCGATAATACGATTCCAACAAACTATCACACTTGTGGTCTGAAACGATTAATTTAAGAACTACAGGTACTTCAATATCCTTGGGCCCACGACGATTTGTTAATAAAATATGAATGATTATTATTACAATTTTGCCTTGTTTTACTCATCACAAAAAATATAGGACTGCCCAAATATACATAAATAATTTGGCAATTGCTCGTTTCAGACGTTTGTCGTAATCGTGGGCCCAAAGATATTGAAGTACCTGTAGTTCTTAAATTATTCGTTTTAGACCACAAGTGTGCTAGTTTGTTGGAATCATTTTATCGGGAGGAACATAGAAATGCCAAAATATACAGGTTGTCCCATTAATAATTGTGAATCTGATGTCACGTGACCGAGAACAAAAAGCTCATTGGGTAACATAATATCAAAAACAGCTGCACCAATTGCTTTAATTTACAACCCCAATATTACAAGTCCGAGTTCCGAGATATTCCCTGTCTCAATCGTCGTGGTACACTCTGTATATTCCTGAACTATTAGTGTATGGATCGATTCATTATAGCCCTGGAGATCACATGCATTTTTGAGAGATGATTTTTTAAAATTTGGAATAGTATTCATTTGTTAGTTTAAGTTGTGCTGAAAACGAAATGGCGATTCTGGCCGTGGCTTTGCGGTCGCTTTGGCGTCGCGATGCCTAGCGTCTTGTAAGGTAAACAATCATGTTGAAGTTATTCTTTTATAGCTAATACTTTATTTTCTTTTATTTTATACTATTTTACGTATTTAAAAACGATTCTGGCAGGTTATAACCGGTCGCAAAATCAGTCTGGCAAATTTTTTAAATTGTAAAAAAAAACATTTTTGAAGTTATTTTTTAAAATTATCTACTTTGAAAAATGTTAATATAAACAGGATGTTCATAAAATCAGATGTGGAATCATCTGCGACTGAAAGATAAACCTTAGTCACTATCTTCCATCGTCAAGATAACCTCTTGTGGGGTATTCATGATGAAAAGGGAAACATTCTCAATTGAATATTGATAGAAAGATTTTTCTGTGAATTGAAAAATCCACGATTAAAATGAAGTTATTTTTTGTGAATGTCTGACAGAAAACAACTACTTCCCCGGCTAAAGCCACGCTGGACATAGGACATCTGATAGATATTCTGAAAAGGCCCTAACTCAAAAGAAAAATTTGAAATTGAAAATTTGCATTTTCATTCAGATAGTTATTTGATTTTCTATTCCAGTCTTAATTAAGAACTCATAAAGATGAATGAGGCAAAGAAGAATGTTTTCCAATTGAAATGTTTCCCTTTTCAACGTTAATATAAACATTATTAAATATTGTAAAATTAGTCTGGCATCTATTTGTCGGTATTAACATTGTCTGGCAAGTTAATCAAGGTCCGCGTGTCTCCGATCTTGGGACTTGTTTTTCAGTAGCTGATACTTTTTTATATATCAATAATAATATTAATAATTATTTTAAAATCAATCTAGCAGTTATTCACCGGTCCCAATGTTGTCTGGCTGAGTTATAAAGCGCCCCTGAACTTCAATGAGCTACATGTTGAACATTATCAATGATACATATTTTTTTATTCATTTCAATAACTTTTTTTCTGCTATATTACAGTCGCTGGAAAAAATTCGTTAAGTTAGTGGTGAGAAACAAATAATTATTAATTGTAAACCGAAAAGTCATATTATGTCGAACGGAAAAATTATGGATGGATAATAACAATGTGGAGGTATAAATAATTGGTTATGAAGCATTTGTATAATTAAACTATAATTTTATTTTTACATTTAATGAATCATCATGCTTTTTTTTATTTTTCAAATATTTAACGATGATTTTTTTTTATTGTCATCATCGCTATCGTTGCTGTCACTGCTATCATCAGTTTCGTCACTCTCTTCACGGATACCTTCAGTGACATTGTCGTCGAGATCATCTAAAAATAATCTAAACTGTTATTAATAATGTATTTATTTTTTTTTTATTAAAATTCAATATTATTTTATTCATACCTTCTTCTTCTTCACCTTCACCTTTGAGCCAGTTGAATTCCAGATTTCCTTTCGTTCTTTCCAACCGTAATTAGTAGCAGAAAAGTTGGTTACATTTTGTTTATGATCATTTCTCCAAACGACGGTTGCATATTTCTAACCGACGAAACCAAAAAGGAGGAGGTTCTCTAGTCGACGCCTTTTTTTTATATATATGACCACGCATAACTTTTTAGTGAGACGTCCGATTCCGATAATTCTTTTTTCAGTGGATGGTGTACTTCGAAGTTGGTCCCATTTGAATATGAAAGATGAAATCCATCCCTACGGGTAGCAAAATGAAGGATATTGATTACTCACCCTCTGAATTCTGGTCCGTTAACCCATTCTATCAGACATAACTTTGTACTGGGTTCTTCGATTTGGATGATTCTTTTTTTATTAGATCGGGTATACCTCATAGTTGATCATATTTGGATTTCGAATGGAAGTATCCACCCTTACGGGTAGGAAAATAGGCGATAATTGATTTTTCACTTGTGAACATTGGCACACATATGTAGTTGACAATGACAGATCATTATTTTTGTTCTTCTACATCCGTCACAATCATTATATTCTATGAGAGGATGAAATGATATACAAAGTAATGAAATAAACTAACCAGAACAACAAAAATAATTTATATTACAACAAATAGTAAAAGTAGCTAATCATATTATTTAACTGGTAATAGTTGAAATAAGGTGGGTAAGTAAGTATTTTGGAAGTAATAAAAAAACAAGTAGGTAGTAATTAGTAGATTTAAAAATTAAACCGACGAAATACGGAACTGAAAAGTAAATAATAAAATAATCCTTCTTAGTCTCAATAACTAAGCTAATGTAAGTAATTAATTTTTAGTCGGCGCCAAACGAACAATCAACGAAGAACAGTAAATTAATTCGTTTTGAATACTTCTTTCAAAGTAATATAATGATCTTCGATAATTGTTTGTTTGGCGCCGACTCAAAATTAGTTACTTACTTTAGTTTAGGAGCTTAGTTATTGAGACTAAGAAGGTTTATTTTATTTTTTACTTTTCAGTTCCGTATTTCGTCTGTTTAATTTTTTGTTATGGTCTTAACAGTTGTTCGTGCAATTCTGTCTGACAGGCAGGCAAAGATGATGCATCAAGATTTTTTGTGCTGACCTTGAAAGGATTATCAATATCTCCGAACGAATAATTGTTCATAAACAATTCGTATCTAACCTCGTTAACGCTTGATGAACTTTTTAAATACATTTGAGAAGTAAAAGTTTCAAAAATCTTGAAAACTTCTTCATCTTTTTCCGAGTCACCCAAATCAGTGAAAGCTTTTTGATAATTTGGTGAAGCCATCAACATTTTGCATGGTGTTATTTTTCCTTTCCGAAAAAATGCTGGGTTATAATCGCACCCAGTAAGTGCGTGAAATCCTGGCAAAGCGCTGCAAACATTAGGTACGAGTGTGGTGTATAATTTTGTAACGTCAACGCTTCGACGTTGCCAGATTTCAGTAGCAATGGCTTGATACAATAGAGAAGGCTGTGGAGAACCACATGAGGGACAGATGTTTCAAAATGTGTAGTAGTAAATTCTACCAAAAATGCAGGTATACTTGCTCGATTATGCACGTAGCGACGCAAGCAAAATAGAGAAAGAACTAATGGGACTCATACCTACAAAATCTAATGAAGGGCAGAAGGGTTTTTCACCACTAACCTAACGAATTTTTTCCAACGACTGTGATAAAGCAGTTTTTTTTTTATTGAAATAAATTTAAAAAGAAATGTAACATTGATAATGTTTAACACAGTAGTGATGTAGCTCATTTAAGTTTGGGGTACTTTATAACTCAGCCAGACAACATTGGACCCGGTAAATAACTGCAAGGTTGATTTTAAAATAAATAATAATATCATAATTGTTATATAAAAAAGTATCAGCTATTAAAAAATAAGTCCCAAGATGTAGGTTTGTAAAGCTGATCGGATACGCGCGAGAGCGTCTAATGACAATGTTAATACCGACAAATAGGTGCCAGACTAATTTTATAATATTTATTAATGTTCATATTAACATTTCCTAGAGTAACTAATTTTTAAAAATAATCGCTATTTCATTTTCAGCACAACGTAAAATAACGAATAAATATTATTCCAGGTTTTAAAAGATGACTCTCCAAAAATGTGATCTCCAGGGCTATTACCAGAACGATCTTAATATTCCTAGGAATAGTTTGTCATTTTACCAAAATTATTTCCAAACAGGTGGACTGTATGATATATTTCCAAAGATTATCCTAAATGCATTGTTTTTTTGTTCCTAACTACATTGAATGTATGATCGTAGTATTTCATTGGAACTCTCAACATATTGACATAAATGAAACTTTCTTTTCAATCACCAGAATTTAATTTTTTGTGGAGGATTTCCACATCTAAAAGATTTTTCTCAAATTTTGGAAAAGATATTCACATACGTAAGAAGCCAAAGATTTTCCCAAACCCTAAAATGACTAATAACCTAAATCAAGCTGAAATCATCACTTCCTGAAAGGCAACATGACAACAATGGCTGACATTGAATGTAAAATTTTCAAATGGAAGTTTTCTCTCAGGGTATTATCCATCCAGTCCATCATTCTTGATCGAGGCAAAATTCCGAAGTGCACAATACATAAATACACATCAGATGAATGAAAGGAAAGCCCACAAAAGTAAATCATAAAAGATTCACGTGTTGGTTCGGGATATTCGTGTTTAATAAGAATTCGTGTTAGATGGGACGTGAAAAATGCCAGCTGTCTTTCACTTTAAAAGGTCCGTAGCGGTAGCTGGAAACGCTCCTCCTCGCTTATCTCGAAAACCAATTTGACGAAAACACAAATGTTTGCTCATGGCTTTTCTCTGTCTATGCCAATGTGTTTCGTATACACCTTGTCTCCGAAGGATTGTTATTTTTGATATGGGGACATTTTCTGTTATATCGGTTGTCGTTTACCTTTCTAGGGATATTTCCGCAGCCTGTTAACAACCAGCTCTTAGAACATTTCACGTAAGATATGATAGAAAAACAATCATTATAAATCCTTTGGTTATCGTCCCTTTTCAAATACAAATAGCTTTTTATTTCGAAGTTGTTTGGCATTTTTATAGCATGACACTGATGGATACTTTTATGGTCTTGGTTTTTCTAGGGACACAAGGTTATGAGAACTTCAACAATATATTGTATTCACTAAATTGAACAGATAAACGTAAACTTATCAATTTCCAACAATGAACATGAACTAGAACACCTCTGAAAATATAATCATACAGTCCCGTTGTGAGATGCTAGCTATATCTTACTTTGTCACCCTGGATACCGATTTTCCTATTTTTACAATCTGATTACTACTCGTAATAATTACTCTGAGCTTCACGGAGATAAAACTGCACCACTTTAATATCTCGCACCACCCTTTGCCAAAGCCCAAAATACTCCTAGCTAAGTACCAACTTAGCAGGAAGTGGTTACCTATTTAGCTAGGATTCTGCGAACGAGACATCAACGTGTATTACTTATTATATTCACAATTACTTTAAGTTAGAAAATTCAAGTATCTTATAAAACAACCGTCAAGAACTTTATTCTGGATTGAAAATCCATAATATCTGTATATCAGTCTTATTGTCAATTTCCGATGAAAAACGTTACTCTGCAAGTATCTGGAGAACATAAAAATTTGTAACTTGTGATCCAATTCATTGGTGCGCTAACTGCTCTCGTTCGGCCATGCATCATAACTTGAGCAGCTAGAAAAACTGACATATTGTTAACCCTCGACGACACCCAAGAACGTAACTCAGGGCACTGTGGGATCGGATGGTTCATAGATTTCTTGCTATAGGATATTGAAACTCCACAGCAGCGAAATAGATGCAAAATGTCAAGTTAAATTTTTCGTTCAATCAATTACCAGGACGTTATGAATTCTAGTATACTCTGAATACCTGCCAGAGTCCTTCCACTTTGTTCAGTGAAAGCGTGTCTGTCGTTCATTGTGAGGGTTTTCTACTACTACACACGCGAATCATGAAAATGGTCCACTGCATGTCGCAGGAAATAAAAAAATCTCATGAAAAGTTCCTTATTGCGATTCACTAATGATATGGACGAAAATCTTCCTGTTCATCTAATGCTCGTAGTTCTTGACACTTTATGAAATGTCTCCTTCAATTTCAGTCATTTTGAATGTCATGTGCCTCCCTACATGTTATTGATGCTTCTTTGGACATTCCTTAGTACGACACCTTTGAAGTTAATTCACGAACAGTATTCAATTATTTCTCAATAGAAATCTTTCGCCGTGTAAATGACTTGAGACAGCATCTCATTAAAATGCCGGCTGTACTTTGTCGACAAAACCAGTAGATTAAAAGCATGTTTTCACCAACTAATATCATAGGAAAATTATAACAGGCAGTGCCTCAAGATCCACAAACCTTCAAGTAGAATTTTGATCTAATTATAATCTCAAATACGTTCATACGCTGCATCAACAGTGTCCTGCAAAGCACTTTTTATGGATAAAATCAACATTTTTATGAACAAGATCATGTTGCACATCAGTAAAATTCAATCAATCGACATAAAGTAGAGAAATGTATTATTTTAAAACGTTCGGAGTTTTCCAGCTAACAAGAAATTTCACTGCACAGAATTCCAGTTCGAAAATGAGGTCCTTCAGCTTTCAATTCCAGAAATAGTTTCGTATTTATATTTGTTGCGTCCTCTCGAACAAATAGTTTGATGGAAAACTTCAAAGTCTGCTGAATCCGTTGGAAAACTCTGAGAAGTTCGAAGTTATCTACCGTCAGCCTGGAGAGAAATAAAATTTTCTGTGATTCGTTTCTACTTGTCCCAATCAATCTTCATATATTTTATAACGAATTGTTTCTAGTGGATTTATTTTCCATTCCACGATATCTATATCTATATATTAGATCATTTTAGATATATTCTATAATATTTAGTTTGTATTTGGGCACTATTAACATAGGCAGAGTGTGAAGTATAGGGATCCTCTGTGAAAGCTGGAAAAAAAGACTTGTTTTGCTTCATAAAAGTTTCTGGGGATGATTATATTTTTTAAATAATGAATAAATGGAAAACAAGGGACAAGGGAGTCTTCTTCACAACAAATTCAATATAAATTGAAACAAGTGGTAGACCGCAAGCAAAAAACAACTACTTTCCTGGCAAACACCACGCAGAACGTTGAATGAAACGGACCTGGCATAAATTAAACATAATCAAGTCAGAAAGAAACATTTGCAATCAATTTTCATTTTCAATGGAAGTTTGCATAGATTTTCAGGTGAATATCATTCAACGTTCTGCGTGGTATTAGCCAGGAAAGTAGTTGTTTTTCGCTTGTGGTCTACCACTTGTTTCAATTTATATTGAATTGGTTGTGAAGAAGACTCCAAAGTCGCCTGTTTTCTAATATGACACTCTCCTGGCTCTCTTGTTTAATAAATAAATGGTACAAAAATTATTCATGGGACAAATATATTTTTTTGTAAAATGAATCAATGATAAACAGATATTTGTAATTGAAAATAGAACTTCCGATTCCAGATTTCACCAGCGTGAACAGTTTTCCCGAAGACATGAAATATACTCCGCCGACGTTCTACAACCTGACACCGCCGCCTCCACCATCTTCTCGTCCGCCCGCATACGACGTACAAAATGGCACCGGCACACAAAATGGCGTGATTCCTTCAGAAAACTACTACGCAGCTACGGATATCATCAAGGTATTTTATCATAAGTAGATTATGAGTTGCCATGTAGTTAATTGAAGCACTTGCTTCGTGTAATACATTTATAATGATGTTCGAATGTTTTCCTGCTAAATATAAAATAAATTTACCTGAATTGTTTATTTCAACTCTTTCATAAAGTACAAATCCAGAGTCTAGGACACAGCCCACATAGGAATTCAACCTCGGAACAAGTACAATATTTCTGACAACTTCAAAAGTCATTTAGAGCAAGATATTTACAAAAAAGAAGTTTTCGTGACCTTTGACCTTGAATATCTTGACTCGGGTATTCGAGATTCTATGAGCCTTTCGGGATAACATATAAGATGTCAAAACAAAGATTTATACAAGTTGGTAGCTCATTATTCTTCATTTCGAAGTTTACCCCTTTTTTCACCTTATATGACTGGTTTGAAAGTATATTTCACTCCGAATGAAAGTAAGATAATCAAATACAGGTCTTGTATAGGGACTTTTGAAGTTTTTCCTGAAATGTATATCCATCCAAACATTATACTTTTCGTGTATTTTAACTGGATTATATTGACCTATCCTTGATTTACATCGTACGTTACAACTCGCATCTACACAGAGCCAGAACCAAGATAATTTCGATTCTGTTCTACAAATATCTCATGTTCTCATGTAGTGTTGCCAATATCGCTGCAGTAACAGCAAACGCAATTAAATGTAATTGAGTTCAGCTTGTTCCTGGTTTCACAATAATTCCGTCTGCATATGCATTTTTACGCGGTTTTCCATTCCGGAAAATTTTATTGGTAGTTCACTGGAGATGCATACAAAAGCAGATGAATTTTTCGTTCCACGGAGAGCTTTAGTTGGGTTCCGAGCAGAAACGCGGATTTGAGAATTTTTTATTAGATTAAGTAGAATGATAGGTGGATGGACTTTGCTAAATTATAGGTCTGATTTTCCACGATCGAGTATTTTATCTTAATCAATAGCTTGAACTACGAATATAATCCAATATTCATTTGAAATGACAACTTTGAATGGGGTCCTGGGACTCACTAAAGTGGATAGCGCTTCCCCTATTTCAGCTGCTAGAAAAACCTACACCGCCAGTTGAATACAACAAGCTTGCTAAAAATACAAGACATAAACTTTGATTGAGCAATTCACGATTTTGGCGTCTCCCCGCGTTGAGTCCATTTATGGTGTTCGGCCAATCTTACGGATAACGGCCACTTTGTCTCTCCTATGTAGGAATTTCTGGACTGAGCACAATCGATTTCTGGGGACAATGCAAGCGTTGTACATATAAATATTAGGGTGTTTTTGTTATACGACTTTTTTTTTCGCTCTTAACCAAAAATTTGTTGAAGATGTCCGAAAAAAAATTGCTGAAAATTTGTCCCCTCAATATTAACGTTTAATACTTTCCCAGAGCGTGGAAAAGTTTCCCATTTGAAATACACGTGAACTTTGTCCTTTTTTTTTCAAATATCTATAACTTAGCAGCATTTCATGCTATCATATAGTACCAAAGCGCGATTTAGTCAGTATTATATGTTCTACTAGAATGCTATTGCGACGTAGCTGTAATCTGCACCTGTAAGATTGTAACTGAATCTGATTTTTGTAGAAAATTCTTATTTTTTTGACGTTACTTCATAAATGACCAAATTTATAGAAAAAATGTAAATGTCAAACTTGTAGGAAATTTAATTTCCTACAAAAAAAATCCTTTAAACTGAATCGTTAAGATTGATATTTCTCGGAATATAAAGCGTTAACTTTGTTGTAATATGAAAAGTTTGATTCGATCATTCTCAAAAATTTCATGTTACGATGAAGTTTGTCATTTACAGTTACGTAAATCTAAGAATTTCCTACAAAAATCAGATTTAGTGACCCGTACAATCTTACAGGTACAGATTACAGCTAGGTCACAATAGGCACTTTTGTAGAGCATGTAATCCTGAGTAAATCACGCTTTGGTACGGAATGATAGCATAAAATGCCGGTGAGTTAGAGGTATTTAAAAAAAACAACAAAGTTTTCGTATATTTTGAATTGGAAGTCCTTCCACGCTCTGGGAAAGTAGAGGAAAATATGGAATACCGTTTTGATTTTCAGGCATAACTTTCACAAATTTTATAAATAAAATACTTTTTGTGGTAATTATCAACAATCATATATTTGCACTTAAGTTTGTAACAATTTTAGATTATTTTGTTCAGTTTGAGGTAAGAAAAATTTTCAAAAACTAAATAACGATAAAGGTACCTATATATGGAATAGGTACCCCAAATATGGAATACTATAATCACTATGAAAAATTATGGATTTTTCAACTGATTACGACTTGCTAACATGTACGCCATTCTTCGAACATCATTTCTCGTCAAGCCATGAAATTTGCTCTCCATCGTCAAAATGTAGTCTACCAAAAGATTTTCAAGGGTTGTCCCTAAGACAGTTTTCCTTCCGAGTGTAGTAGCTGCGGCTTCTTCTGGAGAAAATTCGTTTTTCTGACAAACGAAACAAGGTAGATCTTGGCACATCGAAGTGTTTTGCAGCTTTCAAATAACCCATTTTTTTTTCTCGTACTAATTTTATAGCTTCTGCCATATGCTCTGAATTCCATTCTTTTCGCTTCGTTTTCCAATTGACGCCCGCCATTCTGATAAAACCCGACAAAAAATATAATTAACAAAGTCATTAAGTCAGCTGATACGTCACAGTGTCCAATTATGGAATAGTCCATAATTGGACACTGTGATCCGTCCATATTTGGATTTTCCAACTATTTCAAACTGATATTCACATATTTATATTTCAGAAAGTAATACTATCCAATACCGCTAAAACATACTAAAGAACATCTGAAGGGTCTCTAAAAGTTATAAAAATAATACTGTGTGCACTTTCTGTACGAAAAATAATTATTTTTTACGTACCTTAGAAAGTTATGCGGCAGCGATAAAACAAAACACTGTCACTACGACGAAAGGGCTGGCTCGACTGACATGCTACAACTTGTACGCGTAAATGGGAGTAGAAAGAGACAGAAAATCACTGTTTATTGCGTGTGTGAGTTTGCATTTGAGAAAAATGGGGGTATTCCATATTATGGATACTATTCCATATTATGGATACTATTCCATATTTGGTCACTTTCCTCTACTTAATGTTAATCTCTCAAAATTTCATGTTTTTTTTGACATTTTCAACAAACTGTTGGTTAAGAGTGAAAGAAAAAATAGTCGTAAAGAACACCCTAAAAATATATATATATATATATATATATATATATATATATATATATATATATATATATATATATATATATATATATATAATATATATATATATATATATATATATATATATATATATATATATATAAATATTGTTATGAATAAAAAGTGATATAATGGATACTTATATATCACCTAAATACCCGCTATGTTTGTTTTGCAATTTTTCTGTACAATTTGCTTTTCTGAAACCTTGTACCATTTTCTAGTCGACGCAGATGTCTCAAGAGTTTAGCAGTGGAGCTTTTCTATAGTCATAAGTATGTTGCCAACAATTCATTTAATTTGCACAACCTTTAAAAAAAATATAGAAATCAAAATTCATGAATAAAACTTTAAATCTCAAGTAGACAAAAATAATATTCAAGTTGGAACATCCTGTATGCTAAAATCAAATCAGAAGGAAACATGACAGCGACATATTAAAACATTTCTATGGTAAAATGATAAAATATAAAATTTTGTGTATAGAAACTTGTCAGATATGAATTTTAACTAACTCTGTATATATTATGTAAGGTATAGGAATGTAAATTGTATATAAAATCCATAGCATAGTTTAGAATAAGAAAAAGTATCATAGAAAGTGAGTAAAAACCTAAAATATGTGAGAAAAGTGATGGTTGCCAAGAAGAAAAATAACGAGGATGGAGGAGATAAAAAATTAGTTTTGGAAGAACACAGTAATAAAATTTTGATAATCAATAAATACGAAAATACACCAAGAACGGAAGCAAATCAGCCATTTGACAATCTAAGCCATGTCCATTGACCAATAGGCGTTGAAACTGCCAAAGAAAACCACTTACCTCCAGGACACAGCCAAATTCCTATTCGAGACGCGGCCGACAAAAAAGGGGCCCTGCCACAAAGAAGCTGCAAACACAAATAGGCAAAGAACACTTCCAGGATTCGAGAGAAGTCTCATTCTGAATGAATCACAGATACTTTTTAAAAGGAATCTTAACAAAGTGAACGTATTCGGGTCAGACACTTATTTGAGTTCATTTCATGGCATTTTTTCACTGCTTTTTTTTAACTGTATTTCTTGTTTTCTTTCATAATTTAATATATCCTACAATTATTATATTTGGAAGTCACTTGATTGCACATGACCAAGGTATTTCACTTTTCACATTTCACTGTTTGATCAGAGTATTTTAGATAAGATAGATTCAAGCATTCGATTCAATAAAAGAATAACTAGTTGACTATTTTCTGGATTCATTATTTATCTGTTGATCACATTACAATCAATATTTCCATAAAACAGTAAATTGAACATTGACTTCAAGCAGAGCAACTAGATGGCACCACTGAATCCTGCTTTGAGAGGGAGTAATAATGTTTCCATAGGCGTACCGAGTGAGCTGGGATGAGGTAAAAGAATACAGGCAAAAGAGTATTTGAAAAATAGTAAGCAACATAGCGGATATTTTATTACTGTTATGATAGGTATTTCTTTGCAAAATTTTCAAATAAAAATAAATCAACTAATCAAACTTTTTATAAGAAGTGGCAAATCTTTTATTATGATGACTATTATTAAAAAAAATAACAATTAAAAATAATAAAAATCAATATTCTAGCAATAATAATCATCATATCAATTGTCGCAATTATAATATATATATATATATATATATATATATATATATATATATATATATTTATATATATATATATGCGGAACAATTTTTATTAGCCTCAAGGTGATATATTAGGTCACAACTCGCAGAATGAAATTGTGGGTACGGTTCTGCCTTGGGTCATAAAATATTCACCTTATGAAAATATAAGGACCGAAAGAAGTGTCTATTATGACTTCCGCAGATGAAACTTAGGCCTGTCACGGCCAATGAAAAAAGGAGCAACAAGTTATTGCTACCATAAAAATATCGTCTAGATGAAAGATAAATGATAAAATTGTAATAAAGCTCAGGGAATCTCATGAAATATTGAAAATCTGACGTTTCATTACTAATGAAAAATAGTAGTAGATTGGCGTTAATCGCAAGTTTGACTTTTATTCGATAAGATCGTATTAGTCGAGATATATTGATAAATAGCTCTGAAAAGCACAGTTTCGTTCATCACTATCCTACATCTCTGTCGATATTAATTATGAAACTCAAACAATATATCAGTATTGATTATCATCGAGAGCGATGAACTTACTCATAAACGTACAGAAGAAACTTCCAAAGCTACAAATTAAATGGAAGGGGGTGAATTGTGATTTCTCAAATTTTGTTCCATCACATATCTGATTCAAATATAAACTTGACTTTTGTTTGATATCCGACCTTTGAATGAGTGAAAAATTCATCATGTCTGTGTGTTTTCAAACTTGGTATGTTGATCTTAGTTTACGTCACTGGCAATGTACCCCTGATTAACCAAATAGCCCTCATTGTTATAATAATAAAAATAAATCTCACTGTCGAATACATTGGAAACAGAAAGGGTAATGTGGTTGTTGGAGGATATATTGAGAATTCTCAGTATGTCCTCCTGCTACAGCAATTCTTGAAAAAAATCGTCACCTATTGTTCGATCACTGCACCAAACTGAGATTGTTGAAAAGAACTATAAAAAAATGCAACTATTAGGACAACGGTGACCAATATTGCTATATGTTATTCTCACTATTGAGTTATAAATTATAACTTTTGATTTTTGTTTCAAGTGAATAACTAATTCAATATTTGTGAGTGTTTCTCCATTTTATATTTTCATTTATGCACCGATTCCGGAAATTAAATGATTTTAACACTGACTTAATAAGAGATAATTCCATGGACACACATTTTAATAGAAAAAGGGTCTTTCCATTGATAAAGTGCTCACTACTTTCGATCTTCCGTTTTATTACTTTTATTCAGTTTGAAATCGATATGAACAAATCAAATCTTTCATCAATAGAAGCTTTTTCGATTCGATTCATCATTCTTGTTTTGGAGAAATTCATAAATCAACCGTTTGGTGAATATTGATCAGAATATTAATTCCTAAGTCATTATTGATTCTGTTTAATATATATTGTGGTTACTACCACAATATATTTCTAAGTATTGTGATCCTCGAAAAATGTTATGAATTGTCAATAAAACAATTATCGAAAAAAGGTAGATTTAAAGCCACAATCCAAATATTCAATTCAAACCAAATCAACCTTAAGTAGATTTTCAGTAGGAACCTACAGATCGTTTGTGTTTTTATATAAGAAACGTCATACTTATGTGCTATACCAAACAGATAAATGGAAGATCGTCATGATATATCCCAAGTGATTTTTTCTCTGGAAAGGCACAGAAAATAAATCACCGATGAAGGAGTGCAATTGGTAACCAACAAACTGCTAGAATAACCCAAAAGAGGGGAGAGTCAAACTAAATGATTTGAAGTCAATTTGTATCATATTTTCAACGAAAAACACGCGGATCTCCCAACGCTGAGTACAAATCAGCTCCCTCATCAGCGTTAGGTGTCTAGTATTGTTTTGTCTTGCAAAATATTTTTCATTCCTTACTGTTATTAGCCTTGTTTCTAGCTTCATTCCAGCTATATCCTCTTGATGCGACAGTTTGTACTATTTCTCGGTTACAGGTTATCTTGTTCCTTTCTCTGGTTTTCTCCTTATCCCCCCTTTCTTTCACTGTTATCTTGCATCCTTACCAGATGTTCAAACCAGCTGAGTTATTCTTGTGGATTTTTTCAACTATCCTTTCAGCTTGTTATCTTTCTCTGATGATTTCATTCCCGATTTTGTGTTTCGTAACCCCCTTTATTTTTCTTAGGATTCGCATGTCCATTGCTGTGATTTTTTATTTTAATTTTTTCATCATAACCCATGATTCATTCCAATAAGTTAAAAATAATTCATTATATAACTGTATTCTCATTTCTCACTTCTTTTCCATTTTGGATAGTGGATTTCATTGCATCTATTAAAGACAAAGACAGAGGCAAGAGACACAGTACTTCCAATTGGAGCCATCGTTTGATGGATGTACACGTCAGAAACGCACTGATGTGCAAGATTAAAATAATTCAAGTAACCTCATACATTAAAAAAAACACTAAAGACATCTAGGATACAGAGTTGGTAACACACATCTTACACGAAATATTAAAATATTCAAAAACAGTGCTAGGATAAAATGCAATTTTGCAACATACACAACATATTGAAATGTTTCCACAGAATTTATATGGTATTACACAATGATATTATCCGAAGGGAAATCCTTCACTAAGTAATAACAATTTTCTATCAATTTTTTTTTTTAATTGTCCGAGTTCCATATTTCGTACGTGATCTGAAAGTTTGTTGAAGAGTCTGATGCCTGCAAATCTAGGAGATTTTTCATATTTACTCAAGTTGTGTTTCATACTCAATACTGACAAAGAGTTGGCGTTCCTGGGGTGGGATTCCGTGTACCGTAGAATTCCACTTTCTATCGAATGAGTGAGATGGAATTACGATTGAATTGATGGGTGCGACGCAGACATAACTGTCGTTTATGGAATTCTACGGTACACGGAATCCCACCCCTGGTATAGTATTTATGTTGATCTGAATTTTTCTTGAACTTACTTATGTTACATTTAATGTAGATGAGTGTTTTGATACAGGGTGTCCCTGGACTTCCTCTTTTCCTCTCGGGAATGTACAGATGAGGTCAAAATATTACCAGTACTTCATATAACTTTTGTTCCTAAAAGCCTTCGTTACCAAGTTACGGGCCCTCAAAGTCACAAAATGAAAAATGTTTTTCTTTGATAACTTTCAAAGTGAATATTCAAAATCATCTAAATTTTGGTGATTGACTAAACAAATCAATTCCTTCGATGAGCTTTCATGCATGAGTCAGTTGTTTTGCTACAAAGTCAGGAACGGACTACCCCCGATGGTCCACACCCCAAAACTTTGAAATGACAGATAATTTTTCAATAGTTTTCAACAAAATAAGGTTACGTAGACAATTTTCTGAATAAAAGTACTCGTGTGGAAAGTCGATCGGAGCAACGATTCATAATAAAAATGCAGTTTTACTCGACGACATCAAACCCGATCGTCCACCATTATTTGAAATGAAAAATGTTCACAGTAGAAATACTAACGCTAACGTTAATTCAACAACATTTATAACAGGGATAATACAAAATATGCTAAAATAAAGTCGTAAACAAAAAGTATAGTACCTAGATGAAAGTTTCATTCACAATGTAGATATTTTTTCAAAGGAAATATCAAGTTATGTAGATTCGTGGTGTTTTTGAACTAACAAGCTACTCCGCTATGAAATATCGAATTCAGTCCATATTTTGTATGTACGCGTGGAATAAGCACGTTTCGTGTTGTGTTATCTGAATCTCATGAAACTCAACATTTGGATGTTGCAAATTCGTATTCACAGCTTAAATGTTGAGGAGTTTCACTGATAAGTATAATTTCATGGGAGAAAATCTTCAACCCGGAGATAAATTTAGCTGAAAAAACGCACTCCGGAAGACATAACTAATAAAAAGCAAACGAATAAACTACAAAAACGGCTGCACATGAATAGGTGAAAAATATCCGGTGAATAAATTTATGTTCCATTTCTTCCACAGATGTTGACAAAAACACCTTGTAGAAAAAAATAAAATTAGTGTGGATGAAAAATGACAACTGGAATGCGATTTTGTTTTGTTGAGTGGTGCGTTGTCATTGTATTGTCAATATTCTAATAGAACAGTTTGAAGTGTTTTGATATGGCCGAACAGTTTGCATTCAACGAATATGCAGATATGCATGCATTGTATGGACGAGCAATTGGTAATGCTACAGAAGCCCGTCGTCTGTATGCCGAGCATTTTCCCAATCGAACGTTACCGGCAAGAGAAACGTCCGAGCGTGTCGATCGCAGCTTGAGGGAGACAGGTATGTCTAATGGATAATTAATTGGAGCCTATTATTTTATTTCGACATTTATTGCCAAAACGAGGTGGTGAGGGCGCTCCTTGGGCTGTACGTACCGTTGTATTGGAGGAAAATATTTTGAAAGCTGTCGCTGATCCTTCAATGAGCATCAGAAACCAATCAGGACAGTTCTATACATCCAAGTCCACTATTCATAGAATAATTAGGGAACAACTGCTCCACCCATATCACATCCAGAAGGTACATGCCATGACACCTGAAGATTTTCCTGGAATATGCCAATTGGTTCCTGGATAAGCAAAGAGAGGATATGACTTTTATTATTCGAGTTTTATTCACTGATGAAGCAGGTTTCAGTAGAGATGGAGTAATCAACTCTCATAATCTCCACATATGGGCCGAAGAAAATCCCCATGGGATATTGCAAACCAAACACCAACGGAAATTCAACGTGAATGTTTGGGCTGGTATCATAGGAAACCATCTTATAGGACCATTCGTTCTACATGACCGATTGAATGGAGAACGTTATTTGGAGTTCATTCAGAACGATTTGGATGGACTTTTGGAACATGTTCCATTGCAAACCCGAAGAGATATGTAGTTTATGCATGATGTGCGGGACCATCTGAACCAGATTTTCCCCAATAGATGGATTGGTCGAGGTGGGCCATATTCATTGCCACCGCGGTCTCCGGATCTAAATCCATTGGTTTTCTTCCTGTGGTGGCATCTAAAAAGCCTCGTTTACGCTACATCTATTCACACCAGAGATGCCTTGTTGAATAGAATTACATTACATTGTGAACCCATACGAAACGACCCTGGCATGCTATTTCAAGTGCAGAGAGGGTGTTTGCGCCGACTAAGAAAATGTATTGGGAGAGACGGAGGTCATATCGAGCAGTTTTTGTAGCGGATTTTGCATTTCTGTTTGCTCTTGAGGCTTGCGATTGATTATTTACACCATGAGTTTTGTAAGGTAAACGTGTTTGCATGATAAAAATTCATTATGAACATTGTACCTATCATTTCTATTTTCATTACAAATTAATCTTCTCGAATAATGGTAGACATCTCAGGTTGGATGTCGTTGAACAAAAATGCATTTTCATCAAAAATCGTTGCTCCGATCGATTTTCTAAACGAGTACTTTTATTCAGGAAATTGTCCAGGTAACCTTGTTTTGTTAAAACATATTGACAAATCCCAGTCATTTCAAAGTTTTGGGGGGTGGACCATCAGGGGTAGTCCGTTCTTGACTTTGTAGCAAAACAACTGACTCCTGCATGAAAGCTCATCGAAGGAATTCATTTGTTTAGTCAATCACCAGAATTTGGATGATTTTGAATATTCACTTTGAAAGTTATCAAAGAAAAACATTTTTCATTTTGTAACTTTGAGGGCCCATAACTTGGTAACGAAGGCTTTTAGGAACAAAAGTTATATGAAGTACTGGTGATATTTTGACCCCATCTATACATTTTCGAGAGGGAAAGAGGAAGTCCAGGGACACCCTGTATATATAAATGCATGGCAATGTTAATATTTTGTGATTGGAGAATATGGGTTCACAGCTGTTTCTGTAATTTATTCCAAATATTAACCTCAACACTCGTTATTAGTTTTATTATTGTCTTCATTATACTTTTCACATTATTTTCTATATTTCCTTTACTGTTGATGATGGCCCCCAGATATTTCAGTTCGTTTGTTAGGCTTAGCAACTGTACATTCGTTCGTTCTGGTTAATATTTATCCCTTATTTTCTTGTTTTTTCTTGATCTTTCTGAATGCTTCGTATTCTGCGATTTGATGGTTTCATTAACTCTTCTGGTTATTTCATCTAATACTGGTATAAATAATAACCGGCTTATAGTATACCCCTCTGACGAACTTCTCTTTGAGTGTAAAAGTTCTGGGTCATATAAAAAAGTAAATCTTTTTTTTATTTTTAGTTGGAGAAAAATATTTACCAAGTAGGTGGCCGAGGCCTCCAATGACAATTTTGGTTCTTCTACGAGTTTGTTCAAGTTGCTGTATGTGTGATACTGTTTCTAGTTACTGGTCATACGGTCTGCAGGTTAGGTCGCCATTGTACAGTCCCATTTCATTAAGTTGCTCTTTTACTGGGCATGACAGTCATGAGCCCCATTATTATTCTCAATTGCCCCCTGTTCATTGTCAAGAGGTCTGCTGTTTTTTCTGGCTCCGGCTTTCAATAGATTCTTTCCCTGGATATTGTACCACTAGTATTTGTGCTTGACTTCGATCCAGTCTTCTACTGACGCTCGTATTGTACGCTTTGGTACCCCAAGTGCCTGTTCTCGACCTAGTTCGTTTTCCGATCCTCTTCTGACGAGTTCGTCGGCTTATTCGTTGCCTGCAAATCCCTGATGTCCTAGCACCCAAATCAACTTGACTCTGTTTCGTTCTGCCAATGTTATCAGTTTCATCTTTGCAGTTGGAACGTCACTTCCTGGCTACTGCTTCTCTTTTATAGCCCTCCTATCATTTTAAAGTATTGCGTAGACTTCTGCCCGAAATACAGAGGTAGCTGAAGTCAGTCTTTGGGATTTCGGAACATCAAGAAAAGTAGAGGAGAATTTGATCTGAAATAAAAAATACATTACGGGCTTCTGAGTAGAAAATCTCAGATTTCATTAAAAAACGAGATCCTGATCTATAACCAACCTGAAACTATATGGTATACAGCTCTCGGTGTGTTCCAAAGATTCAAACATAAGCATCATTCAAATGATCCGAGAAAGGTCTGAAGAGTATGGTCAATGTAAAAGTGGAAATATTGCGTCCAAAAAAAAAAGATGGTAGAGCGTATGGCTAGAAATCATTAGGTCGTGGGTTCGACTCCCACTTGAGGATGCTTTTTTCTTTATGTTATTAATTTGTCCTCTATGCCATGAAATTCCCTTCTTTCATGTATTTCTTTCGGACGCAATATTTCCACTTTTACATTATATATTTGGCTTAATCCTATCAGTGGTTAGAGATCATCTTCATGAATCTGCTACTGGAATCGTCGAATAACGATGACGTTAGAGTGATAGGTAATGGATCTCGACGGCCATTGATAAGTACGTTTGATCTTCGATTCATTTCTAACATGAACATTAAATTATAGAAGGAATGGATTCACGAGGGTGTGTTTCCTATGTCCTCGAATGGTTCAGATGGTAGAGCGTATGGCTAGAAATCATAAGGTCGTGGGTTCGACTCCCACTTGAGGATGCTTTTTTTCTTTAATTTAATAATTTGTCCACTATGCCACAAACTTCTTCTTCTTTCAAGTACGGTCAATGTCAGATGTCATGCCAGAGAAGAAATAAGGATATGTATCTTTACCTATAGAAATACAGTGGCAAACAAAAACAGACATGAAAACAGACTACATCTTCCAACATCTATATGTTCTATTAGCTCCGCAAAGTTACCTCTCAAACCCCACCATTATCACACATCTCCTGAGAATCATTATATTCGGTATTAAAACACATCGACGAAGTTCCAATAACATTCCTACACGAAAATGTACTCAAGAGTCCACAAGGAATGTATCAACACCAGCGCAACCCCGGACCCACGTGTGTCTGAGGGCCTTGTCCAATATGCGAGCCGCAGCTGTTGTGTACTTTCAATCAGGCGGCTGTTTTCTCTCGGCGTCTCGACGTCGACCGGCGTCGGAGGACGTCCCCCTGCCGTCAATATTTCCTATTAATGCGCGTCCTTCTGCGGAGGCCTCAGGTGGCGGCGGCTTGGCTTTCGCGACCGAGGAGGAGAGAATGTTCTTGTGTTTGAGTTGGTAATGATGGAGTTGAGGAGTATAGTCAGGGAGCCAATGCATAGAGGTGGTGACAGAGCTATTTCAATTTTTCCTCGTTAGAAGACAACAATTCATTGGGATGGACGAGGTACAGAGTGATTATTCAGAAGTTGTGACAGGTGTACCCCCAAAAATAGTGCTTGGTTGGTACTCTACCTGATATACATCAATTGTCTGCTCAATCTCAACTGGGATAGAAATGTTTCGTCATTTACCGACGACTCTCTGATTATATGTCTCACTACTTCTTGGAAAGGGACAAAATTGCAAAGCATCTAAAATAAAATAACATACCGTACTGATATTTACAATATTAATATTAGTATTGAATGAATGTGATTTTTTGTGGAGCAACAACGTTTCTTGACATGGGTTCAGAGAGGAAGTGAGAAATGACAGAATGCTAATAAACTGATCTAAACAACACCCCATATATCAAATGAGCAATACGTCACCTTATAAATTTTTGGCAGATCTCAATTGACATGCGTCATTTGAAAGAGCGAAAAAGACTGCAAGAGAAAAAACCAACTTATTCAAACAAATAAAAGGAGATTTAGAAGATTTTGAGAACGGGGCTAGATATAGTCCCCGAAACGTCGATCAAAAACTATATAAAGAAGTATATTTTCAATGTTTATTATTTTATTGATAGGCAAATTCAGAATACGACAAGTTACTGACTAATCGAATCATTTTTCTTTAGGAATTGCAAGTTAAATTTGACCCACTCCTAATCGTCCGATTGATTTTAAATTTGGCAGGTGTACATAATTCCGGTGACAATGCATTATAAATATTTGGTTAAGGAAAAAAATGGCTGCTCCAATATGGCGGACAATTTTTGTGATTATGTTCCGATTCTATTCAAAATTGGTATCTAGGGGTTTTTGGGGTCGGAAAGCATGATTTTTTCAAAATGAAAAATTTAACATGGCGGCTCCAAAATTCAATTCACTTTAATGATCCCAAGAAACATTTCTGTTTATGAAGGGATTTAAAAAATGTACTAGTTCAAATTAAAGAAACCAAAAGCTGTCAAATTTGAAGTATTGATAAAGAATAATATTATTCATTGATGATATAATATTTTTTGAGGGCATGCTTGAATTTGTTTTGAGTTTTTATTTCCTTCAACTGACGTGGAATGAAGGTCGTGTCATATATCATTGTGAAGGTAATCCAATTCTGATACTAGCAATGCAAAATTTTCTGAATTTGAAAAAGGCGTGCTCGAGATATTCGAGTTTAAATGGTACATTGGTGAATTGTGAGTAAATAAATTATACGAAATAGATTATCAAACAATTATTCACAAAAGATGTTCAAAATGACTGCCATTAACTCCCAGACAGTAATAGAGTCTAGTTTCGAATGCCCTCTGCACCTTTGAAACTGTTTCTCTGATAATTGTCTGGCATTCAATTATAATTCTTCTTTCCAAATCGTTCAGGTCAGTATGTTGAGTTTTATAAATAACGGATTTCAAATGACCCCAAAGGAAAAAATCATTTGTTTGGAAAAGTTTGGGATAGCCATTCTCTCACCTGTAATAGGAAATGAGGTGGTGCCCCATCTTGCTGGAAATAAATGTTATCTGCCAATAGATTTGGATTACCATCATCATCAAGGTTCGTGTTAACAGCATTCAAAATAAGTGGTTCAGCAGCATATCGAAATATCCAAATAAACCGCACCATTTAAATCACCTGGGATAAATATTGGGCCAATGATTTTATTACCCAGAATCCCTGCCCACACATTCAACTTCTGAGGCCATTGTGTGTGCTCTTCTCTAAGTAGGTGGAGGTTGTTCTGACTCCAATAGAGAGAGTTCTGTCTGTTCACTTACCCGTTCAAAAAAAAAGAACACTCATCACTGAAGCAAATATGCCTAATGAATCCGCGGTTCCTGTTATTGTTACATTCTTGTTACATTTTCGCAAAATTCAGATCGTCTTTCATAGTCAACCTCATTCAGTTAATGGTGAAGATGCAACTTATGCGGATGAAATTTGTGCAATTTCAGCACCCTCATTATGGAAGTTCTCTATATGCCTGTTGTTCTCTATATACTGAGTTGCCGTGTAGACAAAGTTGGGTCAACTGCAGCTTGTCCTAAAACTTATATTTCATTGATCTCGTTTTTTTTATTGGCAACTGATTCAGTCTCACGGAATTTCACCACAAGATCCAAGATATATTTAGAATGATCAAAAAATACCAAAACCTTTTTCTTTAACCATTTTTCCTAATACTCACTTGCGAGTTACGTTTCTGTTTTCGTGTCTCTCATTGAAGATCTGAGCTGTTGCTCGTGCACACTCATTTTGAGCAGCAAAAATGGAAATCATTTCAACTTTCTCGTCTTTTGTGTAAACCATCGCGATACAAGTAGAATTGTTGAAATACGTGGACACTTTTCGATTCTACACTAACACCATTTCACAAAAAAATGGTTCTCAGAGATTAGTATTTCTTCTTTGACAATCATGTTGACAACAAAAAACTGGAACGTGTACTCGGTGAGCAAATGAAATAAGACAATCGGTGGATAATTACGACTGAACTGTACTACTGTCTGGGAGACAACAATGGAGATCATTTTGAACATTTGAACTCGAATATCTCGAGAACGCCTCATTCAAATTGCACTGCTAGTATCAGAATTGAATTACCATCACAATGATATATGACACTATCCTCATTCCCTATTAAAATTATAGAGGTGGTTGCTCTGGGGTGTAGGGGGGTGAAGTATAACATATCTTCTTCTCGTCAAATGGTGTCCCCCTCCAAGCAAAAATCTCGGCGATTTTTTGTAAAATAATTTTTCTGGGAGTTATTGAGGGTGGATTGTCGTAAGTGGACCACCCGGTTATAATATGTTTTGGTGAGTATATTTCTATAAAGTCATCAACTACTTTTTCGTCAAAGGTCTATCCCACTACCTTTCAATTCTCGATGCTTCATTTTCCGACATCAAACACGATACAAGAGATAACAACTGACAGCTACATCCATGAATTTTTGAGCAAACGCCTTCCATCTCTCACCTGAACTTTTCCTATTTTACGGCATGTTCCGAGGAAAATATCCATAAATATTTCGAAGCTTCAATGCACTACAACCATATCGATAATGCATAAAGAGTGTATCGCTCCTTGCCTTTATATCGGAGAATTGAGCGACCCAAAAATGTATTGTTCATTTTTTATTCGACCCATAAAACGGGGATATTTACTCCCTTAAATTGCTATATTTTATAGCTCTGGGGTACGTTATATAGCGAGAGCATTCTTTGCCTTGATGGTGCATAATTTAGCGAGTGCTTCAATTGGAGACTGGAAAAGCGAATGATAAATTTCGGGACATTTTTATCATCTTTGGTTATGAAAATTTGCGACAAAAATAAGGTATATTCACATATTCATGAGGCTGACATAAAATTCATCACTGAAATGCGACATTGTGAGTAGATTCAAGTCTTCTCTCAGAGAAATATTTTCACGTCCATAGATTAAATTTGTCTTCTTCAAAGATCACGAGCAAGCGGAATAGTAAAACGCATTAAGGTGAAGTGGGGTAAATATGATACAGTTTTTGAATAGTTCATAAACAAAGCGTTAAAAGTAACACTTTAAAGAAAGCTACATTATTAAAAAAAAATATTAATGATCACAATATAATTCTCAATTGATTGTATGATGGACACTCTTTGAAATTGTTTGTGAAAAATGTTAGGTAATTTTTTTATCACAATTGCCCCAGAGAACGTCTGTGCGGAAGGTCATTTTGTCATACAGGTACGGGGATGTTTGCGAAGTTATTATATTATGAAATAAGGTGCATAAGTGGAATATTTTTTTTTTCGGTATTCAGCCATTCAAGACCTTGGATGTGGGAAGAGATATGATCTCGCCTGCCGAGTCCGCAGATTAGGCGTACACAAGAATTCTGGACCAGTTGTATTCGCTGGGCGTCCTTTTTGGTGATTGCGGGGCCATAGATAGTATCTACGTAATTCAAGTGTGAGAGAACTAATGATTCGCAGAGTTTTTCTTCCTCCTTTATCTAGCATTTTCCTGTTAGAATATATCAATTTGAGGTTACACAAAGCTCTTAGAATTACTAGATAGCATGGCCATTGAAATTGAGGGAGGAATCAAGTATAACTCCCAGGTTTTTCGAGCTGTCAGAGAAAGGAATGATACTTTCCCCAATTTTTATACTCATTAAGTTTTTGCAACGAACACGAGTGGGCTTTTTGCCGAAAAAAATAGCCGCGGATTTCGAGGGGTTTAATGATAGGCAGAAGTTTTTAGATGTGGAGGAGATAGCTTCCAAATCAGAATTAAGTTGAAAGTTTGCCAGGGGAAGTTCTCTTTCAGAAAACGATATATATATATATATATATATATATATATATATATATATATATATATATATATATATATATTATATATATATATATATTTATATATATATATATATATATATTTTATGTTATGTTATGCCAGTTAAAGTTTTAAAAGGAAAAAACCCACAAAAATAATAATTACTAAATAGTTATTAGTTCCAAGAGATTTTTTTTTGAATAACTTCTGAAGTTCTATTTATTTATAAGCCTTTGTATAATATGGATAGATAAAACTGTCAAAGTGCGATAAAACAATTGTATACACTGTCAAAATTATCATAATCCATAATTGCTCAAAAGACAACTAAAAGTCTAGATTTACAAAATTTTCATGTATAAAAAGTAATCCACACATTTATAAACTTGAAACACACTGTACATGAAATTGTAGCTAACTAAAAGTAGCCAATGAGAGAACAGCAAATGTCTTTATGAAAGATAGCCAATCAGAGAATAGATGGGCAGGTGAAAAGTTAGAAATTGTGAGAGAATAGCAACGAGAGGATATCATAAGCAATTATTATTAGAATTTGTAAATAGTAATAAGTATGGAAAAATAGTTGGAAATATAAATTGAGTAAGATAAACCTAAATAGTGAAATGTGACAATTTAGTGCGCGAATTCAAAAATTCAAATAGGAAAACAACAGGAAAAAAATGTATCTAAGCGACAGAAAACAAAGCCTCGAGGAAGATGAAAAAATATTTCCAAGCAGATAGCACGCACAAATTTTATTAATAAGAAAATGGAATAATTCCATCATTTGGGAAACAAAAACAAATATTACCTTAATGATATAATATAACCACGAATCCTGATGCTGATTTCCACATCTAAATCGTTCCTGATACTGGTTTTGCAGTCCTGACAGCGAATGAAGAGAGGAGACTTCCTGTTTTTATGGTATAGTTTGAACACCAACAGTTCCAACCAGGTATAAAAACTTTCATAGTGTATTTCCGGTCCAAAACTATTTCACAAATAACCAATTGCACATTCGAAGAACGCTATTTCACTTTACTTTGAACAATAACAGAAAATTTTACATTCACGAAAAGTGAGGTTCTGTTTATCTATCCATGATTTGATTTATTATTTATCCGTGAATATTTGTTTGATTCACTCTAGTATAAGTTATTTCTCGTAGGCCAGGTAATTTTTAGTCTTCCTGAATAAAGGAAATAATCGTTTTTGATATTTGGTTGTTTATTTTCTCACAATGATCAACTAACATAACAAAGATCATTCAATAAACTGAAGTTAGTCACCAGTGGCACTGTATCTATTGCTTTGAACCGGCCACCTTTTGAGAAAAGAGCGCACCAGCTGTTGTCTAGCCGTGGCAAGGAAAATAATAATTGTTGGTAGCGTGACGAGAGAACAGTGACGTTCGCTGGCAATTATTATTACAGGGGCAGAAATATATATTTATATGATATAAATTTGGCACAAAGACTAGCAAAAACTATTAGCATCATTTCAATATACAAATACAATATATATATATATATATATATATATATATATATTTCCAAATTCATAATACATAATAATATATATTTATATATATATATATATATATATATATATATATATATATATATATATATATATATAGTCTCGTGACTGGACTAGTTGAAAAAAACTATGAATTTGAAATAAACTTAGTAGGAAGGTTATTCCTTGAGGTTGCAGTCAAATTTAATGGCCGGTGAGGTTAAGTGAAGACAGCGAACTGATCATCATTATATGGTGAGCATTTTTTGAAATCAAGTAAAAGAAAACACTATAAATGATTCCATTTTCAGTCATGCTTCAACCATGTGGTCTTGTCCTTTCAAATTTTGAATTGTTTCAAATTTTGTTCTCAAACAATGTGCTTCTTTTTACAATTGTTCAATTTTAAATTTTATCTTTATAACTAGTAGTGTTTTATAGTGTTTTACAGTGTTTTCTTTTACCTGATTTCAAAAAATGCTCACCATATAATGATGATTAGTTCGCTGTCTTCACTTAACCTCATCTTACTGTCTTGATAATGAAAATAAACATTTTCGAAAGCTTGACAAAATAAGAAAGAGTTTTCCTTTATTCACCGGCCATTAAATTTGACTGCAACCTCAAGGAATATCCTTTTTACTAAGTTTATTTCAAATTCATAGTTTCATATATATATATATATTCTTCAATTTCTCGGAATGAAGGTCTGATTCAGTCAATTCATATAATTTCTCTTAGCGACGTTTCGACATGGTATTTGTCATCATCAAGTTAAAACACTAAAATTAAAAATGACAATGACAAATACCATGTCGAAACGTCGTCAAGAGAAATTATATTCCGAGAAATTGAAGAAAACTATTTTCGCCATCAATTTTTTGTTAAAAATGACTTTAAAAACCGGTAAATTCTCCGTCCCCTCGGAATGGCATTACGGTAGCGTGACGTCACGATACTGTTGGAACTCGGACCGGCCACATGCATCGTGTGGAAATGACAGTCAGTCGATGAAGAAGAAGATGTATGTCATTCAAAACGTTTCCTGTTTGGATGTGCAGCTGCGAAAGGTAAAAATATGAAATGAATCGATAGTGATGGGAATGATATTATTTAATTCAAGAGAATCAGGATATTTTATAGATTTTTCCATTGGAAAATCCCTGTTCGTTTGTGATAGAACCATGCATATTAATAATGACGCGAACAATAAACACAACAACGCAATATTATCGACCGCAACACGTGCTCGCTGCCTCCTGCAGAAGAGAGGATCAACGGGCCCAACAGTATTATGACGTCACGCTCTCTTTTCAAGGTCATGGAGGCGTGTTTAAACTCGGCGTTTTCAAAACGCTATAGCGTTCTCAAAAATTGTACGTAGGGAAAACCATTTAATGATAAAATCGTATGCGTAGATTCCAAATATCCAATAAAAAAAGTTTCATGTCCCAACCTAATTGTATATGTTTATTAAATTCGTTGGTATAGACTATAAATAGCACAGGTACCAGTATAGTTTTATAAACGTGGTATATGTAAAAAACAACTTTTATTTGAATAATTATTCTATACTTTTTGGTCGGTTTTATAAACGTGGTAAATTGAAAAAAAAATTTGTTCTTGTTAGTCAGTTCTATAAAAGTAGTATATTAAAAAAAATATCTAGATAATTATTCATTTCATTCAACTCTATGTCGCTCATTGCCACTTTTAAATTTTTCCTTCTTGGTATCCGGATTTTTCTTCCGTTCTATTATATGATCTCCTTGCCTATTTTTGTAAGCTTTGAATTTTCATTCAGCTTTTCCTTTTATTGGTTAATGGATTCTTCTCGTTGGTTTTTTCAGTTTCTGCAACTGTGCAATAGGAAATTTCACTGTTGTCCGTTGTACACTTACTTAGTAAACTGTTTTAATCTTTTTCAGTTGCCTTCCCGCGTCTTAAAACATCATTTTGCGGTGTTTTCCCATCAGGTATTTTTTTGTGGCATTTTGTGTCACACATGGCACTTCCCTCGCTGGATTCCACCATCGGGGAATGATTCAATGTATTATTTTGCTCAATTAGCCGTGATTTTTGTGTCTTTCCACTGTTTTAAGAGGAAATAATTGTCACTTTCACAGATTTCTTTGATTTTCTAACCTCACTTTCTCCCTCGCGCGATGCTGTAAGGCCGATAATCGCAATAGGGTTCACTATCGCGGAGCACACTTCTAGATCGCAAAACAACGTCCGCTCGTCTCCGATATGGAGAGATCCCAACCTCTTTTTTTGTGATCCGTAGAAAAACAAAAGGTAGACAAGAAAACGAGGTTAATATTGTATTTTCATGCAGTTCTAGAATGACACGAAAGCGAGCTATTGAAAACATGGTAAAAAAATCAGATCGCCCATATTCCTCCATATTCAAGTGTCTGAAACCCATTTTAGGTAGATTTCTATTACGGGCATCACCACTCATGAAACTTGGAGAGACGCTGTTAAAAACAAATGTGTTTTCAAGATTGAAGAAAAAGTACAAGCCCGATACGAAATTCTATAGTTGGACTAGTGAGCTTTCATAACTCCAAAGTGTCCGTTAATAAAATTCCTGCGAGGGAAATATTAGCACCCTACCATAGAAATCGTCGCCATCAATCCGTGAACTGGAATGATGCACAATTTTGTCATTTTGTTGCAGGGCGAAAGGCGCGAACAGCACTTCACCCCTGGAAGATTCACGCCGATCAAACTGCCCGAAGGTCCTCCGCTAGAGGGCGTCGCGCATCTGCTGGATTTTCCTCGACATCGGCTCAGGCTGTTGGAAAAACTCGGTGAAGGGGATTTTGGCATGGTGAGTAAATATCTACAATTAACCCATTATAGTGTTTTTGTCAAGGAAAGTTAGTGGGTTTTGTTTGGTTCTAGGCCTCTGAAGGTGGGTATATACAGAGTGCCTGGAAATAATTTGCATGTACAAATCCAACTAATAATTTCACATTATATAAAAGTTCGGGGAATGTTGGCAAATCACTTATTATAAAGCAGCATTTGTATCCAAAAATGACTGTGAATGAGTACAGTCATTAAAAACTTTTCATTCCTCATTCACTTTGAAATTATTACATTCTCACCTCACCAAAAGATAACATTGATGAAGCGAAGAGCGATACCCTAGAAATAAAGACTGGTGTCCCCCAAGGAACAGTTCTTGGTCCGGTACTATTCCTCATATACATCAATGGCCTATTGAAACTTAACTTCAATGATAACACCAGTTTACAAAATGTAACTTTTTTGTCTGTTGCCGTGAATTTTGTGGTCGATAATGTTCACTAATGACACGTTTTTTCAAATCTATCCTCGAAAGTTTTTGTGCAGCTCAAGGTACTTTTTTTTTAATTTTCATAATTTATGCGTATTTATTCGTTGATAACATGTGTTCTTCACTGTGTTAAGACTATTATCTGAAATTTTTGTGACATGAGTAGTTCATGGGGACGTTGTTTAAATAACCCAAATAATGTTTGCTAAATATGAGGAGAATATGTGTTTAACGATTGTAGAAAAGTTATATCAGAGTTCGTTAAAAATACCTATTTTCTGTATTTTGTGTTGTTATTGGATATAAATGTTTGTGTTTGTATTTGTATATCGTGTGTTGAATATTTAAGATTATGAAAAAAATGGCAAAAGAAGTGCTTTTAAATTTGGAACATCAACCATTTGGCGAGAACCACAAAATTATCTCGATGGCTGTTACTTTTGTAGTGTCAACAATTCACTAGTTTCTCGTGACAGAAGTATCCTGACGCAATTACATATAAAACTGGGGATTATGAAGCAGTTAGTTAAGTCACTCGATAAAAACGGAAACTGCTTTTCCTACATTTGCCAAAAAAATGTCTCAACTCACTCTGGAAAAGATTGAAGCCGGTATTTTTGACTGTCCTAAATTAGACAACTCGAAGAAGATACTCAATTTTTTTTTTTTTTTTGTATGTTCTGGTTCCCACGAAAAGGGATATCCTGTAATGTTCTTCTTAAATTTCTGGAGGTTGTATGCCTCGGGGAACACCTCCCTAGGCAATGAGTTCCAAAGCCTCGCTGTTCGTTGGATGAACGAGTCTTTAGAAAGTGATGTTCTGCAGGTCTCCAAAGTGACCACGAAGGGGTGTGATGACTGAACTTGACGGGTTAGTCTCGAAGAGACTGCCAAAGCAGGAACGATTGTTGATATTTCAGAAGAGCATCGCCCATGAAAATATCTATAAAATAGAGACAAATCGCCAACTTTTCTACGGTATTCCAGACAAGTGAGCGAGTTTGTAAGCGAGGCATCACCGACGAGACGAATTGCCCTTTTTTGGACAGAATCCAATAGCCTCAGGATATGTTTAGGTGCCGCGCTCCAAATATGGGAACAGTATTCCAGGACAGGTCGGATCTGTGCCTTATAGATCATAAGCAGCTGAGTGGGGGTGAAATAGCTCTTGGCACGAAACAAAAAACCAAGTTTTTGGGATGCACTTTTGGCAATGGACCTCACGTGATTTTCCCAGGAAGGTTATTGCTGATAGTAATACCAAGCATCGATATGGATGACTTCAGTGGTATGGTTACTCCTGACAAAGTTATGTTAGGCACAGTGAGATCGGCTTTTTTAGAGAAAAGAAATGCTTGTGTTTTGTTTGCATTGAATTCTACCAAGTTATTAGATCCCCACTCGAGAATTGTTGCTAAGTCCATATTTATATTATTAACATTTCTTCCTCGTTCATTTCTGGTTTCACGGGCTGATAAGGGGGCCCTGGAAGAGAAAGCGGTATGGAGGGTACTATCATCGGCAAATCTGTGTACTGGACATGAAGTTGCTTTCAACAGGTCGTTGATGTGAAGTAGAAATAGTGTTGGTGCGAGAATAGATCCTTGCGGAACACCAGCATTTATGAGTAGAGTGTCAGATGAAACTCCATCGACCACTACATGGAGAGACCTGTTTAGAGAAAACTAGCAAGCAGAGAACACAGCTGAGGGGCAAGCCATAAGACGGAAGCTTGGCGAGGAGTCCCTGGTGCCAAACTCGATCGAACGCCTTGGAGATATCTAATGCCACAGCTAAAGTTTCTCCATACTTTTCAATAGATAGCTGCCATATATGGAGACGTAAGCGAGCAGGTCACCAGTTGATCTCTGATGGCGGAAGCCATATTGCCTATCGTTGACAATTCCTGAGTCTTCCAGTTATTTCATGAGCTCGATGTTGATGGCTTTTTCCATGACCTTTGAAATAATAGATAGCAGTGCGATAGGTCTGTAATTGCTAGGTAGGGCCTTTTTGCCTTTTTTAGGGACTGGCTGTACTCTTGCAATTTTCCAATTGGACGGAAATACCCCCAAATTGTAAGAGCAAAGAACAGGTGTTAGTTCGGGGGCACATTTCTTGAGAACAATCGGCGGGATTCCGTCAGATCCACAGGCTTTGTTGGTGTTGAGACCCAGCAAAATCTTTCTGATAGTACGTTGGCGAAAGGTGATCTCGGGCATGTGACTGTCAATAGGTGTAATGTTCGGGGTTGTTTTCCCGATGAATCCAGAGTGGAATTTCCAGCAAATAGGTGCGCAAAGATATTGGCTTTTTCCTGGGCAGTCATTGCTAGTGTTCCATCTTCTTTGGTTAGAGGAGGAAATGAGCTGGAAGTGAAGTTTCTTCCCACAGCTTTGGCGAAAGACCAAAATGAACGGGATCCGTTAGGACATTCAGCAAGTTTTGATCTTATTTTGGCATTGTGGGCATCTTTTGAGCAATCTATTGTCTCTTTGCATATGCCTCTAGCCTCGACATATGCTGCTCTGGTCTCAGGGCCCGGATTTTTTAGCCATCGATGGTATGCTGCCTGTTTGTAAGCCACAGCTCTAGAGCAGTTTCTGTTAAACCAGGTCTTATCGGATGATGTTCTTCTTTCGGTATTCGGTATGTAGGTTTGCATCCCCAACATGATGATTTCAGAAATTGTCTCAGCACATCGTGTTGGATCTACTGAAGAGAGACTCTCTTCCATGGAAACGCTGAGAAAAACATACGAAGACCTTCCCAGTCGGCCGAATTGTAATGCCACATGAGACGGGGTGGTATTGTATGACTGAGCTTGAATTAAGGGCTTTCGACTCTGTGATGCAAAACTTTTTCGGAAATAGAAAATCAGAAAATTATATTGAACTTGTAGAAGACCTCCTTTCACAAATGAAAAATATGGGGCGATATATGAGCATAAAATTACTCCACTTCTTCCATAGTCACCTGGACAGGTTTCCGGAAAATCTAGGAGATATGAGCAAGGGGCAGGAAGAGCGAATGCTTCAAGATTTACGAGTCATTGAAGAACGTTTACTGGGATACGAATATGATGTCTGACTATTGCTGTTCCCTAATACGCCATTTTCCTAAGTCCACACACAAGAGAAGAGCTTTAATGCGAAGTTTTTTAGAACTCAGAACGATTAATTCAATTTTTTTATAATTTCTTTCTCAGTAAATACATGTTTTCTCCTGTTTGGAACGTAGATATCTGAAACTCAAAAACTAGAGCTGATCAAAAAAATCTACCTATGTTTTTGAAATAAGCATATCATATGTAGTCAGCAACAGCACAAAATTTTCCGGCAACAGAAGTACTGTAAACTAGTGTAATATATCGTCTTTTGGCGATTACACCGTTGTCGTCTCTACTGCCGAAACTTGGAAAGATACGAAATCTTAAGCTGAAGATGATCTGGAAAAAATAAAAAATTGGTTGAGTGAAATGGACCTTTTTCTGAACTTGGAAAAAAGTCCATTACATTTTCTTGTGATGAAAATAATTCACCCAATGTACAGAGTCTGACAATACCTAATGATGGCCAATTGGTGGAAATTGTAGATCACATAACGTACCTTGGAATAGAATTGGATAAGCACTTGAAATGGGATAGACACGTGAACAAAGTCGTGAGAAAGCTGAGATCAATTCTGTACACCTTCAAACGGTTGAGAAATATCCTTGATACTAAAGAGCTCAAAATAATCTACCACTGTTTAGTAGAATACCACATACGATATGGCATATCAGGACTGGGGAGATTGTATGAGTGCCACCTGAAAAAATTTGAAATAATTCAAAAATAGTTTGTAGCAAAAAATGGACCTATTCAACCGTAAACCTCTCCTCTTCAGCACTATCCCAATTTTCAACATCACCGAATTATACCTTCATAGAATATTGTGTCTACGACATAAAAATAAACACGAGTTAATTGGTATCTCTCGTAAACACAACACCAGATTAAAAAAATCCGCTGGAAACAAAAATTCTAAAGTGGCTGAATCAATAGGGATCATATTTTTTCACAGCTTCAACTCAAGTACCACAAAGTATGAGAACTATAAATAATGACTCACTCTATAAAAAGAGAATGAAAAACTGACTAACAGGCCTATCTGGGGTGAATATACAGAGATTATTAATATAAATATCTTGTTTTACAAAAAATTATATGTATACAGGTTTTTATATCTAGGTGAGTCTGCATCTACATGTGTTAAAATCATAAATGTAAAATAATAATCTGAAATACCTATATCTTAAGATTTATAAGTGAACTGGATACTAAAGGAAACTTCAGAGTTTGGTCTTGATCTGAGTAACCTATATATGTATGATATTGCGATACAAAGAAAGAATAAACTTATTATTATATGAACACCCATGAATTATTGTCGTTTAAAGTACTACAGCAGATTTCCAAATCATAATAAGTCATTATTGAGAATGGAAAGTTTTTCAAAACATTTCATTTCACTATCGAAAACGTGGTAGTGCCCATGATCTATTTGAATCATATTCATCTAACATGGTTCAGACTGTAAAAGTAGTTGAAGAGCTTAGTCATTTGCGATTGGTGGAGCTTGGTGTGCCACAGGGGACCGTACTTGGACCGGTCCTATCCTCAATTCATGTAAATGATCTTGGAGCTGAAGTTATCTGTTTTGTATAGTTGTTTAGTTAAAGGTAATAACTGGCAGAAAGTGTTGCAGTATTTGAAAATAAGTCTGAGTAAGATTAGATTGTCGCTGGACAGTAACTTACTTAGTCTTAAAGTATCGAAAACCAATTATCTTGCTTTTTTTTTCGAATGACGTTAATACTCCTCAAGACGTAAAAATGCCTAAATAATAATAACTGTAGCTTTCCGTCTGTAACAGATCAAAAAGAAGTTACCAAATATTTAGTATTATGCATTGATCATAATTCAAGATGGAAGTTCCATATAGGAAGTATTGGTAAAAATATAAGAAAAACCATATATTGGCGTGTAACACCTATCAATACTTTTCCACTATATGGCTGTACTTTTCGAAAAGCTGTCTGTTAATTGCCGAGGAATAATGCCAGTAATAACCTCTTGGGTTAATTTGATTTTGCCTAATGAAATATCAGCTTGTTAATGAAGCTCTCGTCTCATAATGGCAAAATTCCAGGGGTTTTTATGATGTTCACTGAAATTTGTAATCGGATCAGAAAAGTTGTTCACCAATTTGTTAATTAGGGAAATTTGGTTATTTGGTGAACCACCCGTACTTTGTAGGTATGTGGGAATCGTAGAATCGCCTAGAGAAAACTGAAATATTTACATGCGACAGCATAATACTTGTTACTCATATGTATGAAATCTCAACCTAATAAATATAACCAAAGTATTTAAAATATGTAAAGTATCGATATCAAATAACAAAGACTGCGTATAGAGCTATTCCAATGATTCCTTCCGAACTAACTGAAGAAGTATCAATTCCAATAATGCATTCAACACAGGTGAACATCTATCGACAATGTGTCTTTTTATGGGAACATAGAGGACTGGGCGTATTGTATGAACACTTGTACCTTATTGTGCGCCGGTTATGAGCCATAACGGGCATAAAAGCGACAAACTACGTCGTCTGATTGCTTTTCACTCTGTCTGCACCATGGGCGAGTGAAAATAATGTCAATTTCTCCCACGCGACCGTCAAAGGTCGATTCAATCACGAGAGATTTTTTTGGGGTGGTTTTTTTTTTTCGGCTCGGTCAGTATTTCTCAGAACTTGTCCGCACACAAGGACTGGAGTTATCATGACGAAAATGAGTAGTAATTTGTTTACAGTAGCTTCCAACTAAATATATTCCTTTGTTGTTGTTGTTGTTTTCATCCATTTTACTTTTGATTTGACGTGTGTAAATGAATCGCACGATGATACCGCTGTCTATATGTACTTCTATACTATTTTAACGATAACCTAATGAGGTCCATAATAGTATATTATGCAACGATCATGTAATGATGGTTATTAATACACGAGCATTAACCGGGAAACGAAACGAGCCGAAGGCGAGTTTTGTATGGTTTATGCGAGTGTATTAATAGCCATTACATGAGAGTTGCATACGCTATTTTTTCTACACCCGATCAATAATGAAGAACTATAAATATTATATTTATATTTGTATTGAACACAATAACAGTAATTACTCGTATTTCTATAAAAAATTCTACAAAATTGTAATTAATGGTATTACCTCGGGTATGACCATGGATATAGGAAAACTATAAACATTATATTTATATTTATATTGAACATAATAATTGTAATTAATCTGATTTCTTAAAAATATTAAGATTATGTATTGTGCAGTTTGAAAAGTTTATTTCAAAATTGCGTTCACTTAAATAAAATTTATGTATAGTTATTTTTAAAGATTTTATTATTTAGTTTAAAGTTCTATTTCCTTTATAAGCCTCTGTATGATATGAATAGATAAAAATATCCAAATTATATAACACAATAAATTTCATACACTGTCAGAATGATTACAACCCATAATTCTTCAAAAGACAACAAAAAGTCTAGATTTACAAAATTTTCCTGAATAAAATGTGATCTACAAATTTATAAATTTGAAACATACAGTATATGAAATTGTAGCTAACTAAAAGTAGCCAAACTTCTTGATGACAATAGCCAATCAGGGAACAGTATGGTCACATGTAGAATTTGAAATTGTGAGGGAAAAAGAACGAGAGAGTGTCAGAGGCAATTATTATTGAAATTTGTACATAATTAATAAGAATGGAAAAATAGTTTTATGTATAAGTTATGACAAATAACCACAAACAGTGAAAAAGTGACAATATAGTGCGCGAATTCAAAAATTCGAATCGGACGGAAGGAACAAAATTGGTATCCAGGTGACAACAAACAAAGCCACAAATGGAGATCGAAAATAAATTTAAAACGAATGCCACGTTATATTTTTGGGAGAAAGAAAAATTGAATAATTTCCACATTATAAGCGAAAAACCAACATTACCTTATTTGTACACCGTATACAAGTATCCAAAGCTGATTGCTGAATTTGTATGGTTCCTTCTATTTGGTATTGGAGTTCCTGATAGCATTGGAGTGAAAGGGAATCCAAATCCTGGCGTGTATTGAACAGCGACAGTTCCAGGCAGGTATAAACCTTCCATAGTGCACATTCCGAACTGAACAATTTCACTAATATCGCATATTCCATCGGAAGAACTTTATTTCAATTGATTTCGAACTATTAAAGAAATTTTCACTTTCAAGGTACAAGTGAGGTTGTGTATATTTTACCAATGAACTTTTCTCATGATTATCCATGAATATTTGTAGATTCACCTTAGAGTAAGTTATCTTTCGTAGGCCAGGTAAAATTAAGTTTTCCTGAATAAAGGAAATAATTGCTTTTTGATACTTTTTCGTTTGTTTTCTACAATGATCAACAATCATACTTATGACCATTGAATAAATAGAAATTTGACATATCAAGCAGAGGCTAGTGGCTCAATTGCCTGAACCGGCTATCTGAGACAGGGGGCGTACCAACTGAGCTTAGCTGTGGTAAGGAAAATGATAACAATTGGCAGCAACGTGACGAGAGAACAGTGACGTAGCTAGCAATTATTATTACATTGCAAAATATATTATACAGGGCACAAATAATTATCTATATCATAACAATTTGGCTCACAAAGAAGAGCAAAAACTATTAGCTATCTTCATTTTATAAAAACAATTAATATTTGCTAAATTCATCATTACATTACAAAATTTATTTATATATATATATATATATACTTTCTAAGTGACCGCAATTTTGATTTCTGGGGACCATTACCAGCGAAGATAAATAAAAAAAATTAAGACGTAAAATCGAGATGTTCTTGAAGTACAATTATGGTCAGAGAGTCGCACAAAGCTGGGACTGATTTGAATATCCCATTATCGCAATTTGATATTATCAACCTGGGAAATCATACATTTTTCATGTGTAATGAAATATAAGTATAGAGTGTAGATTCAAAACTGAGTATGAGTTGCCAACTCTCAGGACAGACATATGTTAAAATAATCGATTCGAGTGGGAAATTCTCCCAATGTTAATAGCTTTCAATTGTTTTTTTCCTAGGAACTAGAATATCGTTGAGGTAGGTGAGAAACAACAATGGACCCAGTACACTTCCCTGCGGGACTCCGGTGTTTATGTCCTGGAATTCAAAGAAATTGTTCACACTGAATTCTGTTGAGATAGGATTTTATCAGTTTCAGAGGTACTCCCGCACTCCGTAGAAATTTAATTTATCCAGTAGTCCAGTGGCCAAATCAGGGTTTCCTTTTTCATATATTGGAAGTACTTTAGTAATTTTCAGATTGTCGGAAAAGATTCCATGGAGAAAACATAGATTGATCAGGGTTATTGGGGGTTCAATCAGCATAGTCGCTGTACCCTCTATGATTTGACTGTTAAAACAATGTATGTCAAAACAGTTTGAGTTTTTTAATTTATTTATTGCAGCGTTGACCTTTTCGTAATTTACTGGTCCTAGGAAGAGTGAGTCTTTCGTTTTGGGGAGGTCATTCAGATAATCACTCGAAGATTAGTTCATATCAGGTAATGTTAGGATGATCTCCTCGCCAACATGAGTGAAATACTCCTTGAAATCGTCAGGACTGAGTTCAGATATTTTTGATTTCTTCGCTTCCTTATTCCTTTCGTGATTTATTGACTTCCATCTTCAGCTTGATTAGTGGAATTCAGTATGAATGAATTGTAGGATTATATTTTTGAGGTAGCCAGTGCCTTATTATATTGAGATTTGTAGAGATTATATGGAGCTCTATCTTGTGGATCATTTGTCGAGTCACATATCATTTTTTTCTACACCCGTACTATTATATATATATATATATATATATATATATATATATATATATATATATATAGATAATTTGAAGCAAAGTTATTTTGCACAGTTTCACAATTTAGTTCAACCTAAGTCAGGACTGGATTGGTTACAAATTTGTATTGGCAACTTTATGTAAATTGTTAAAACGTGTTAACTTGTCCTAGAGTACCAAAAAATCAATCAGCCTGAATATTTTATAATACAATAAATATTATATATAAGCAATTTTATAGGAATTACAAGGCAAAAACGTCAAATAAAAATCATCAATTTCTACAACTATCGAAAATGATACTTTCATTACAGTCGTTATAAATTATCGATACGGGATTAGCAAATGTTTAATCAAATATCTTTTATCTGATATGAAAAAGAGTGATTCAATATAAAAATGCATACAATTTTTGCAATATAAATAGAACATTGGGGTTTACGGTGGAAAGTGGGCTTTTAGATGTGGAGTGATTCCTTAGTTTGCACCCCAATCGATTTGTTGATAGGGAAAACTGAATTTCAAAGCAAAATTTATCATTATTTTCCATGTGGGTGCAGTATATTTACTCTTCGAAATCACTAGATTTTTTCGAATCCTGAAAATCACATGCAATAATATGATCACAAAGAATGCATCAATATGTATAATTGCTCATTTATACCTTTGCAACTCTATTTCTGCTTACAATTTTTATGAATAAGGAGATTTTCACTTACTTCCATTTGTATTCCATATTTTACTTGTATTGTAATTTTCAAGAATCACATGAAAATCGATACTTTTTCAGCCGTGAAACAATAACATGATATATTTTTTATTATACAGTGCATCCGCGAAAGTATTTCTAAATCATTTACATCATTGATATTATAAACAAATCACTGTTTATAAAAAATATTATTTCGATTTAATTACTATAAACATCATAACTGGAAGCATTGTCGAAGTTATTCAGTCATATTAATATTGTTATATTCACGACAGTAACTATTACCAATATTTATTAAAGTGATCGGATATCAATTCAACGAAATGAATTCATCATCATACAACTTAAGTGAGGACTGAAATGATTTACAACCATAGGTGTATGCACAAACCTCACATGGATTTCCATTATATTAATTCATTGCTGTAAATCAAAACATTCCCATTATGTTTCAATCAGGAAAAACCAGCGGGAGTGTACGTGAACCCTCCAAACAAATTGGATGCATTTTTTTTCGGTTCCTTTGGTGTTGAATATTTTTTTTAATAGGCTCCGAAGAAAACCCACACATCATTCACTGCAATCACGGTAATAAATAAAAGAATTTCATGCCTGTCATTGGCAAGGTATCCCGCGACTCCAGCTGAGTGAGAAACAGTGTCAAAATTAGTTGGAGACAGGGAATTTTTTGTCGGAGGTGTTACTTTTGGGGATGCGTTGAAATCAATTTTAACGAAGAGAGAAATGTGAAGAGGTGGAATGACTGTTAACAAGGAGCATGTGAAGGTTTGAGAGACATCAGTCATTTCCAAGAAGTGCCCTATGACATCGCAGTCTCAGACAAAAACGAAGCGTTGACTGGGGTCTTTCGTGATTTCGTCACCTCCTGTCTCATGTGTGAAAAACGAAAATAAATTCGAATATGCGATAGATGATGAAGATCTTTTTTATTTTCGAGAGATTACTAGGGGAGTTGATGATTCTTATAATGGTATACTAAGATTCTGCAGATGGGGAAAGGTGCATCAATATTTTGGTTGTTGAGTAGGATTCTAAGTCGTTATTCTAAAAGGTGTTGAAGTATCTTAGAACATATTTCAATGTGAATTTCAAATTATTTTTATTTGTCCCCCTTACCACTTGTTCATAAAGAGTTTGTGTTGATTCTGTTAGAGCTGCCACATTTTTGCCTTCGACCAGAAAATTCGTATCGTCTGCATAAGCGATAAGATGAATTGCTGAATGATCATTGAAATAGTTCATCAGATCGTTGGCATATATGAGAAAAAGTAAAGGTCCAAGTATGGTTACCTTCACGAAAGAAAACAATACGTAAAAATAAATGGCATCCTCATTGAATTTCAAACAATTAAATACGGAATACCTCAAGGTAATGTTTTGGGTCCGATGCTCTTCAACATTTATTTGAACGATCTTTTCACATCAAATGTAGAAGGGAACATAATTAGCTTCGCACAGCGGCTATTCATCATTCAGAATCATGGACTCACTTAAACAAAAAGCTGAAGAAAACTCATAGACGCCCATCTGAAATGGAATACACATATTGACTATTTGTTAAAAAAATACGTATTGTTACATAGAGTTTAAAATATATCAGGCCTTACTTACAAAATGCACAGATGCGCATACTATACTATGCCTTGTTTAAATGACACCTGTCATATGGGATTGTTGCCTGCGGCGCAGCAAACACTGCTCACATAAAAAATATTGAACAGATACAAAAACTAGTATTGAAAATATCTCACCACAAAACAAGGACTTACCCCTCGGAAATATTATATAAAGAACCATCGATTATAGATATCAGAAAATTATACTTTTACAAAACCATAAATAGGTAACATAAAATTAAATATGAACACCATTATGCAACCCATCACAAAATTAATGCCTCCTATTATCTGTAATGAAATTATAGAGCAACATCCTCCAGAGATACTTAGCAACTCGACTGTATAATCTTATTCCATAGGAAATCAAAACAATCAGAAGCATCAATTTATTTAAAGAAAATATGAAATACTGGATATTGAGTCTGCCAAGAATGCAGATACTCCAATATGTTAATATAATAGATATATATATATATATATATATATATATATATATATATATATATATATATATATTATGATATCAGATATATGTTAACTATTGAAAGAATAAAAATTTGATAAAATTATACTTATACATCACTGGTGGTTTTACAATTTTTCTAAGCACTTTGCATTTCTGAAACCTTTTCCATCTTATGTATGTATGCAGATCATCAAAGAGTTTAGCATAGCATAGCTTTTCTATTGGTTTCCAACTATCCATTTAGATTGCACAACCTATAAAAAGAATAGACATCAAAATCTACAAACAAAATCCTAGAATTCCAACAGATAAAACAGATAAAAATAATATATAAGCAACTTTGAAACTCAAGGAAACATGACAGGGACATGTCAAATAATTTCTCATGAAAAAATGATAAAATATCAAAGCTGAGAACAGAAAATGGTTGATTAAGAATTGATAACCACTTTGTATAAATAATATTGAGTATAGAAATATAAGCTGTATATAAAATAAGTTTCATAGTGTAGAATAAAAAAAATGCTTTTAAAAGTGTGTGGAAAATAAAATTTGGTGCCCAAAAACAAAAATTTATGGTTGCTACACGAGGAAGAAAACAGGGTCGAAAAAAAGATAATTTTGGAGAAAGCGTTAGAAAAATTTTCATCGGGTAAATCAATCCAAACGAGCAGAAAACACAACTGTGATAGCAATTCCAATAAATAATCCAAACCAAGAAATAGCCCACAACTATTTCAGCAAGAAACCACTTACACAGGACATAACCAACAATAAAAGGGCGCCAACGTCGGACAGGTTCACTTTCCAAAGCAGTGGACACAGCCAGGAGTCTTCGTGAGAGCACAAACGCAACGAATTACAGGTGTTTTTTGAAAAAACACAAATAAACGAAGTGATATCATTGGTATTAGACACTTTTTGGGGTCTTTTATTTTTTTTATTTTTTTTTTATGTTCTGGTTCCCACGAGAAGGGATATCCTGTAATGTTCAGAGAACATCGTGGGAACCTAGGGAAAGAAGGTAGGAGTTGGTGTTCTCCTTAAATTTCTGAAGGTTGTATGCCTCGGGGAACACCTCCCTAGGCAATGAGTTCCAAAGCCTCGCTGTTCGTTGGATGAACGAGTCTCTGGAAAGTGATGTTCTGCAGGTCTCCAAAGTGACCACGAAGGGGTGTGATGACTGAACTTGACGGGTTAATCTCGAAGAGACTGCCAAAGCAGGAACGATTGTTGATATTTCAGAAGAGCATCGCCCATGAAAATATCTATAAAATAGAGACAAATCGCCAACTTTTCTACGGTGTTCCAGACAAGTGAGCGAGTTTGTAAGCGAGGCATCACCGACGAGACGAATTGCCCTTTTTTGGACAGAATCCAATAGCCTCAGGATATGTTTAGGTGCCGCACTCCAAATATGGGAACAGTATTCCAGGACAGGTCGGATCTGTGCCTTATAGATCATAAGCAGCTGACTGGGGGTGAAATAGCTCTTGGCACGAAACAGAAAACCAAGTTTTTGGGATGCACTCTTGGCAATGGACCTCACGTGATTTTCCCAGGAAAGGTTATTGCTGATAGTAATACCAAGCATCGATATGGATGGCTTCAGTGGTATGGTTACTCCTGACAAAGTTATGTTAGGCACAGTGAGATCGGCTTTTCTAGAGAAAAGGCATGCTTGTGTTTTGTTTGCATTGAATTCTACCAAGTTATTAGATCCCCATTCGAGAATTGTTGCTAAGTCAATATTTATATTATTAACATTTCTTCCTCGTTCATTTCTGGTTTCACGGGCTGATATAGGGGCCCTGGAAGAGAAAGCGGTATGGAGGGTACTATCATCGGCAAAGCTGTGTACTGGACATGAAGTTGCTTTCAACAGGTCGTTGATGTGAAGTAGAAATAGTGTTGGTGCGAGAATGGATCCTTGCGGAACACCAGCATTTATGAGTAGAGTGTCAGATGAAACTCCATCGACCACTACATGGAGAGACCTGTTTGAGAGAAAACTAGCAAGCAGAGAACACAGCTGAGGGGGCAAGCCATAAGACCGAAGCTTGGCGAGGAGTCCCTGGTGCCAAACTCGATCGAACGCCTTGGAGATATCTAATGCCACAGCTAAAGTTTCTCCATACTTTTCAATAGATAGCTGCCATATATGTGAGACGTAAGCGAGCAGGTCACCAGTTGATCTCTGATGGCGGAAGCCATATTGCCTATCGTTGACAATTCCTGAGTCTTCCAGATATTTCATGAGCTCGATGTTGATGGCTTTTTCCATTTAATTTAGGGGGCCTTTTTGCCTTTTAGGGACTGGCTGTACTCTTGCAATTTTCCAATTGGACGGAAATACCCCCAAATTGTAAGAGTGGTTGAACAACTTGCAAAGAACAGGTGTTAGTTCGGGGGCACATTTCTTGAGAACAATCGGCGGGATTCCGTCAGATCCACAGGCTTTGTTGGTGTTGAGACCCAGCAAAATCTTTCTGATAGTACGTTGGCGAAAGGTGATCTCGGGCATGTGACTGTCAATAGGTGTAATGTTCGGGGGTTGTTTTCCCGATGAATCCAGAGTGGAATTTCCAGCAAATAGGTGCGCAAAGAATTGGCTTTTTCCTGGCAGTTGTTGTAGTGTTCCATCTTCTTTGGTTAGGGGAGGAAATGAGCTGGAAGTGAAGTTTCTTCCCACAGCTTTGGCGAAAGACCAAAATGAACGGGATCCGTTAGGACATTCAGTGGTGAACTTTATTTCATACTTATAACCACTTTGTCAGTATAACCTGTAAATATTTATTTGCTATATGAATTCTATTATGCATGAGCAAGTCATATGATTTTTTTTCAAGTTCATAGATTCAATTATATTCAATATAAGCTAGATATCGCAGGAATAGGATTTTTAAAACCTTTGGAAATTCATTTCGATAAAAAGAAAAACAAATCTTACTATTTGCTGTTTCATTATTCATCATTCGATCATATCTCTTACTATATTTGCATGAAACAATAACTTGACTTCAAACAAAGCAACTAGATGGCGCAACTGAACTCTGCTGAGCTGTAGGATGATCATGTCTCCATAGGCGTACCGACTGAGCTGGAATAAGGTAACAAAGGAAAGGTAAAATGGTGTTTGAAGAAGAGTAAGAACAACATAGCCGGACTTTCTATTGTTATGATAAGTGTTTTTTTTAAATCAAATTAATCAAGTTTATTTACTATCATAACAAATTGCAAAATTATTATGATGACTAGTGGTTAATAAAATAATAATAATCAATCAATAAAAAACAAAATAAAATAAACAACCCACATCATCATTATAATATATATTATTATACAGAGAGTGAAATAGATTATTTTGGATTTTATATCATGATTTGAAACTCTTTTTCTTATTCTAAAAAATCTATTAATTTACTTCAATGAATATATAGATTTGTATTTGTCTATGTATGTATGTGTTTGCATATACATGTGTATATGTGTGTGTACATATGTATGTGTGTGTATGTATGTTTGTATGTGTATGTGTTTAATTATTGGAAATATTTCATCCCACGCAAATTGTGAATATACTTCGTTCTATTTTGTATTGTGAATTATGGCGATTAAATATTATTTCAATAATAATTATTATTATTACTTTTATTATTATTATAGAGCCTTCAGGACTGTGCACTCACTGAATGCAAGAAAAAGGAATTGAGACATATAGATATTTCTTTCCATTAAATTCAGATCGATAACCTTCTGCTGAAAAAATTGGGAAAGTGACTAATGAAGTTAACAACTTCAGAGTCACCTGAACAAATTGCAATGTTATTGGAAACGGCTCTCCTTATTTTCAATTTGATTCAGAATTCACCATGTGGTCTCTGATTTATTATTCGAGTTATTTATTTTGTCATCTACACGGTGTAGATCACTGAATCCAATACTTTAAAATTATTTTATTATTGTTCTCCGCTGCTCCTTTCCCTCGATTGATCAGATTTGAAATATTTTTTATTCTTTGTAGGAATGATTTGTCGAAAAGATCAGACAAATTGAAAAATTCAATGGCCGCCTTGTTTTAGAATTTTCGCTAATAATGAAACTGCATAAACATGTACTTGAGGTACTTGGTTAATTTAAAATACAATTCAGGTTAAAACATTCAAACTGATCAGAAACATTTCAAATCTCTACCACAACAGTAAAGTAAATATTGAAGTCCGCACCTATCATAACGGTATCTGATTCCTTTAGGGTTAATAGCCCGTTGAAGGGATTTAAAAATGAATTGAAATTACTCGATGGAGGTCTACAAATGAAAAGGATTTCTTGTATCATAGTTCCGCAACATTGAAAGATCCTTTTTACACAGATGCTCGTCAAATCTTGTATAGAAATCTCAGGCCTAATTTTATCATGTTTATAAATTGCTACCCTCGTTTTTCGTCAAACTCCTAAAAAAGTAGAAGTTATATTTTTTCTCTGAGTATATATACATTTGCATTGTTAATGTACCAAGTTCGTGAAATTATGTTTGCATTTTTCAGTGTTTATTTATTCGAAATGTTTCGTCAGTTTTATATTATCATGAAAATGTAATTTTTCTCGCTGTGGTTTATGGAAAGATTCTTGCTTTCCATTCCTTTTTTCCGAAAACGAATTTACTGAAATCCACCACAAAGTTATTTTAAATCACATCTTTCGGAAATTGTGAGTCAAGGTCTATCGATCGATGAGAAAAGTATTCGGGATTAGTTCAACTTTTCAGACGAACTCGCAAAATTCTCGAATTGAATTTTTTCACCGCTGTATTTTTCTTACTTCAAATATAATTGGATTAGCCGAATAGTCTAGACGTCCTTCTATTTGAGCCGCAAGCCCTCCACAAATATAAAACCGACCAGTGAAAACACTCTCCGTGCCCTGGAATACATTTCAGTACATTCAGCAGACGTGGGAAGACGAAAGCAGAAAAAAATATTGAAAATATATATTGCAAACCGTGTAAAAATAATTGAATTTCTCCTGCTGGTTTCTGTCATGTGCTGAAGTTCTGGGAAAAAACACTCATTAAAAATATTGATATCGGTAAATTCATGAAATACAGTCAGTATTTTTTTCTCGAAAACTGTAAATGATACGAAGTTGGTTAAATCAGACAACACTTGCCTATTTTAGTGAACAATGAAACGATGTTTTTAAAATATACGGGAAAAACTGAAATGGCCCGTTTCCTTTTCTTTGTGCTGGCGCCTCTATTTTTAGTGATATGGAAATGTGTTGAAGAAACTTTCTTCTCTGTTTTGAATTTGCTTCGATATGCTGTGCTTTGATTTTTTCAATACAACGTTTCGTTCTTCGGGGGCCACACTCAACTATTTCTTTTCGAATACGGACCTGTATTTTTTTTTTGAATTCAAGTTGTTCTTATTTTACCGAATTCAGATATATATCTTACCTGGGTTTTGTTTCTACATTTCTGTCCACAAATTCCATCATCAAGGTCCGAACTACATTAAACTTGAAACTATTTAAAATTAAGACAAAAAAACTATAAAAATAACAAAGAATAACAAATGATATCTCAAGAAAAATAACAAAGAATAACAAATGATATCTCAAGTACACATTTTTTCAGTCATCGCTACCGACGTCTAATATTGTGTTCAAATTGACTCCCACCATTCCTCAAACACATGTTCGCACTGAAAATGGTATGTTTGTGGCAATTTTGAAGCATTCGGGCAGTTACATGCTCATCTCATCAAAGCTTTCAACTCTTCCACATTCTCAAAAGTCCTTGATGAAACCCCATATCGAATAATCAAGAAGAGTGAGGTCGGGTGAACGCGGTGGCCATTTAGTAGGACCGTTGTTTCCTATCCATCTTCCTGGCATGGTCCTATCGAGAAATATTGTACAAATTCGTGTGCGATGCGGTGGTGCTCCGACATGTTGGAAATATTCATATTTCCTCAAGACATTTAGAGGCAAATCTTCCGAAAAATCGCCTAGAATCTCCGATAGGGACTCAAGATACAACTTCCCCGTCAATGGAGTATCGAAAAAGTAGGGACCAATGATTTTGGTATCCAAAACACCAACCCAGACATTAATGCCGAACCTCTCTCGAAAATTAGTGGCTCTATGTAAATTATCATTCTCCTGGCGCCAGTGATAATGAATACTCCTGTTGAACCATCCATTATTTGTGAACCGACTTTCGTCGCACAATAAAATCTTACTACAATTGCCGAAAATGCCTCAGTAGCCATGTGCGAAATTCTGCTCATTTATTGTAGTATGTTAAACGCAAATTATGTACTTTTCTCACTCTGTAGGGCTTGAATTTATGTTTCTTCAGAATTTTTCTTGTTGACGAATGCTATATGCCACTATTTCTTGCTAGCTCTCATTGTATTCCACCAATCCTGATGCAAATTATCATTTTACTATGTGTAACATGAAACTATAAAAAAACTCACCTAAAACATCGATTTCATTATCACCACCATTTCCAATAATAGGGCAACGTTCATTTCCAGATTTCACAAATGAACCATGCTCTCGTAAACTTCTTTCAATACGTTGAACAATTCTGGCATTGGGCTGAAGACGTTAGGGATACATTTCTTGATACATACCCAGAGATCTCAGAGATGTCAAATACCTCGGATACACGAACAAGATATCCACTTTCTCATCGTTGGAAAACTCCATAGTTTTTGGTTCAACAAGTAAATAATCCACCCTTTATATTGGAATTCCTTAATTTGTAATATGTTATTCACTTTCTTTTATTCCATGGCTCACTACATACTACATAAAGTTTTGAAACTTTCCGTTTTCGTTTGAAATAGGTTCGTTTGGGAATACCTATAGGACACAAAGACAGACAAAAGAATTGCCTATTGCCTAAGAATGGACACACAAGAAAAAAGCTTATCGGCTCTTTGACATAAATTTTTTTTATAAAGTAAATGTATCAATCGTTGTTCCTTGTTATTCCTCTGCTTTTTCCTTATCATCACATTGGATTTGATCTCGATTTGATTTCGAATTTGAGTATTCATTCAAGGTCGATTTATTTTGAATTTTGTCCTCGCAACTTGAGTCAAATTCCCTTTCAAATACGAACCAAAATAAAATCAGGACCGTATTCCGGTGGGGAGTATTTTCATTGTTTGGACCATGATGATGGAATTTATAGGCAGAAATGTAGAAACAAAAACCAGGTAAGATACATATCTGACTTCAGTAAGATAAGAACTACTTAAATTCATTTAAAAAAATTCAGGTCCGTATTCGAAAAAATTGAGTTGAGGATGGCCCCCGAAGAACGAAACGTCGTTTTGAAAATCGAAGCACAGCACATGGAAGCAAATTCGAAACAGAGAAGCAAGTTTTTTCAACAAATTTCCGTACTCCCAAAAATAGGGATGCAAGCGCAATGAAAAGAAAACGGGCCATTTCGGTATTCCCCGTATATTTTGAAAATGGTTCGTGATATTTTCGTATCATTCACCGTTTTCGAAATGCCAATAGTCGTACGACATGAAAAATACGGACTGTATAGAAACACATCGAAGTAATTCGTCTCAAATGGATTAAATTATTTTATTCAAAAGGATTTTCTGTTACAACTGTTTTGGAATAGCTGTTGTGAATTCTCTTCATCCAGACGACCAACTACTTTTGGCAAAGTTCTAGGAAAATACGAGACGGTAATGATGTGTCACATGCCGGGAAGTTCCTCTTTTCGTAATTCCACCCACAGCAAAAAGAGTCTTTCCTTTCATACGCCATTAAAAATATACCCCCAATTCACAATAATTACAAACATTTCTTTAACACTGCCGGATGTTGAGGCAACCAGTAAAGACTAAATATAAAAATTTGCACACTCATCCGGTGACCGAAAATTACTCAAATTCGCACAAAACGTTAATTTGCAATATCTCCTTGGACAGAATTGCAAACATTGTGCAAATTGCAGGTATATTCCCTAACTTCTTTTCTACACCCGTTGTGAAATTTGCACACGCAATTTTCATCCGGAAATACGAATAATCCTTGATTACATTGTGCAAATTTGTGGTAGAATCATGGTTCCGTCTCCCCTAAAATGCTTTGAATTTGCAAACTTTTCATGTGTACGGAACATCAAAAAGGATATGGATAACGCTAAAAACAGTGTCAGGGAAAAGTTTTAGGGGTCATGAAATTGCAAACAATATTTTCGAACTTTGCAAACTTTGGTGGCATAATTTTAAGTCGTCAATTGAGTTTGCACCTGTTTCAGTATCGCGGAAGATGGCGGAAATGACCATTATTGTTAGAAGCAATTTTCGCAAATGCCTCAAAATTCCAAACTTTGTGCAATTTTTTCTCAGATTTCTGGAATGGCAAACAAGTCTATCTATAAATTTGCAACCCTATGAAACGTCGGGAAAACAGAGCAATAAAATATTATCAATTAAGACGATTTTCACGGATGACACAAAATTCCAAACTTTGTGCCAATTTTTTGTCCAAGTTTTGGAATGGCAAACAAGTCTATTTATAAATTTGCAACCCTATAAACCGTTGGGAAAGCAGTCATCCACGGATGACACAAAATTCCAAACTTTGTGCATTTTTTCTCAAATTTCTGGAGAGGCGAACAAGTTGACGTATGAATTTGCAAACCCATAAAACGTCGACAAAGCAGGCAATGGAATATTATCAATTAAGGCGATTTTCGCGAAATGTTAATCTTTTTGCAATTTTCGCTCAATAATTGAACCCGATCTGGTGGAATCGGCTTTTATTATCAGAGGACCAAATTACCGAATCCGGTAATTTTTTCGTCCTTTTAAGCGGATTGTCAAATTATATCGTCATTTTCATGATTCCCGATAGTGAAATTGGACGATTCTACCGAATGGTTATATCAGATGATAACACTGTATTTTTAACCGACGAAACCAAAAATAAGGAGGTTCTCTATTCGACCCGTATATTTTTTTTTCCATAATTTTTTTATGTATGATCACGCATAACTTTTTACTGACGTGTCCGATTCCGATAATTCTTTCTTCAGTGGATAGCGTGTACTTCGAATTTGGTCCCATTCGAATTTAAAAGATGAAATCCACCCCTAAGGGTAGCGAAATGAAGGATATTGATCACTCACCCTCTGAATTCTGGTCCGTTAACCGATTCTATCAGGCATAACTTTGTACTGGGTTCTTCGATTTGGATTATTCTGTTTTTAATAGATAGGGTATACCTTATATTTGGATTTTGAAAGGAATTAGCCACCCTTACGGTTGGAAAAATAGGGAATAATTGATTTTTCACTAGTGAACATTGGCACACACATACGTAGTTGACAATGACAGATCGCTACTGACATTATTCTTGTTCCACATCCGTCAAAATCAGTATATTTTATGAGAGGATGGAATGACATACAAAGTAATGAAATAAACTAACCAGAACAACGAAAATAATTTATATTACAACAAATAGTAAAAGTAGATAATCATATTATTTAACTGGTAATAGTTGAAGTAAGGTGGGTAAGTAAGTATTTTGGAAGTAATCAAAAAACAAGTAGGTAGTAATTGGTAGATTTTAGCCACAAAAAATTGAAAACTAAAAACTTTTAACAAAAAATTAAACCGACGAAATACGGAACTGAAAAGTAAAAAACAAAAACTTTTTAACAAAAAATTAAACCGACGAAAAAATCAACTGAAAAAAATAAAAAAATAAACCTTCTTAGTCTAAATTATAATTGAGCTCCTAAACTAATGTAAGTAACTGATTTTGAGTCGGCGCCAAACGAACTAGCAATTGAATTAGGTGAAGCGTAAAATGATGGCAGCGAGATGCAGGACTGCGTTTGGATGACTTCTTTCATAGATAATTCGATAATTGTTTGTTTGGCGCCGACTCAAAATCGGTTACTTACATTAGTTTAGGAGCTCAATTATCATTTAGACGAACTAGGTTTATTTTATTTTTTGCTTTTCAGTTGATTTATTCGTCGGTTTAATTTTTTATTAAAAAGTTTTTTATTTGATAATTTTACTTGATAATTTTCAGTAAATCAATAGAGTTTACATTCAAGAATACTGTACTTCGAATTCTTTTACATTTTACGAGATTTATTCCATAATTCTCTGAAAAATAGATAATAGGCGAGATCACACACTCACAAATTTGCTTCATATGTGCTTGAAGTTGAAATATAGTGATAAAATATTATGTATGCATAGTTTTTCTTAGAGAAATATTCTACTGTCCGTCTTTCACGACATTTTATTGGGTTGCAAATTCATAGACTTGTCTGCCATAGAGGTTATCTTGACGATGGAAGATAGTGACTAAAGTTTATCTTTCAGTCGCAGATGATTCCACATCTGATTTTATGAAGCACGAAAACATTGTTTGTAATTTCGTGACCCCTAAAACTTTGCCCCTGATACTGTTTTTAGCGTTATCCATAATTTTTTGATGTTCCGTACACATGACAAGTTCGCAAATTTAAAGCATTTTGGTGGTGACGAAACCATGATTTTACCACAAATTTGCACAGTGTATGCAATTTTGTAACCAGAATCATCGCTAATTACAACGTAATCAAGGTTTATTCGTATTTCCGGTTGAAAATTGCGTGTGCAATTTTTACAAGGGATGTAGAAAAAAGAAGTTAGGGAATATACCTGCAATTTGCACAATGTTTGCTATTTTGTCCAAGGAGATATTGCAAATTAACGTTTTACGCGAATTTGAGTAACTTCCGGTCACCGGATGAGTGGGCAAATTTTTATATTTAGTCTTTACTGGATGCCTCAACATACGGCAGTGCTAAAGAAATGTTTGTAATTAATGTGAATTGATGGTCTATTTTGACTGGCCTATCAAATCATTACCACTGTTTACGTCAGGATTATTAATATACAGCCCATCAGCGATTCCACCCCACAACATCCCCCAATACATCCAATACCGGAATATAAAATTACCCATTCCCCAGAACACAAACGGGAAATTTTCCTTCTATCATCAAGCGGATCGCATCCATCCTGCCATAACTAATCCTGTCTATGAACGTTGGTTTGTTTATTAGGGCATTACACAACAAAACCATGTAACTCGAGTATTGCATAAGAAATATAGTTTTACATTTCCCCCGCTGAAGTGGTTTTATATTCGGGAAATTCGGTGTATATATTTGAGTGGGGTTGTAAACTGGAACGTTGCCGTGACTACACCTACCCAATAATGTATTCGACGAAGTTTATTACGTTAAAGTTATATCTTTTCGGATGATGCACATAACCGAGTTCCGTTCGGTTCGTTACTGTTTGAGGCAGCCTCAAGTTGCAATCTTGAGAACGAATGAATGGCATCATTGTGGAGTGGAAGAAGAAGCTACAATGGAGTTGATACTCTTATGTATGGTTGGATCTTTTAAGCTTGTCGAATACATTACAAACAATAGGATTTACAACAGGCAAGAAAATTATTCCTTTCTATGCCATTGAAGGAATGACTGTTATATGTCTTCGATTTGTTACAACAAACGTTCACTATTGAAAAGGAAAAAATTCTCAATTGCATATTGAATAGAAAGATTTTTCTGGGAATTGAAAAAATCCACGATAAAAATGAAGTTATTTTTTGTGAATGTCTAACAGAAAACAACTACTTCTCCGGCTAAAGTCACGCTAGACATTGAACTACATCTGAGAGATATTCTGAAAGGATCCTTACTCAAAAGAAAAAATGTCCAGCGTGGCTTTAGCTGGGGAAGTAGCTGTTTTCTGTTAGACAATCACAAAAAATAACTTTCAATCCACAGACAAATATTTCTATTCAATTGAGAATGTCTATATGTAAATTGTTTATGTGTGTATACATCTACGTGTTTATATGTATATACATGTCTATATATGTATGTTTTGTGTATATATATGGGCGTGTGTGTACGTATATATATTTTTTATATTTTTTAACAATACAGTAAACTCTTATTTTTAGATATTTTTTATAAATCTTGTAATCATCAGTAATACTTCTATATTCAAGCTTTTTCCACAAGATTTACTCTTACTGACATTAAAGTATATTTATTATTATTATTATTATATTATTAATGTTTCCTTTTTTAACATGAATACCCCACAAGAGGTTATCTTGAACAATGGAAGCTAGTGACTAAAGTTGATCTTTCAGTCGCAGATGATCCCACATCTGAGTTTATGAACATCCTGTTCATATTGTCAAACAAATCAAACGTTCACTCGTTTTTATTATTGGGGAGGATATAACTCCAACCATATGATATCTACCTCGTCAGCAACCTGGTGTTACATCAATCGTCGGTAGAAAGAGAAATAATTATATTGAAGGATGACTCTAAAATAGATTAAGTAAATATAAAAAATATATAACACTAAGATTTTACTTTAACAAAAATTAATTCACTACAAAACAATTATCACAGGTGATATGAACATGAATATTTAGACGATAAAAAGTTGGTGTTACTTGTATTTCTAGACTATACAATTCACAAAAAAATCTTTCTATCAATATTCAATTGAGAATGTTTTCCTTTTCAACATGAATACCCCACAAGAGGTTATCTTGACGATGGAAGATAGTGACTAAAATTTTATCTTTCAGTCGCAGATGATTCCACATCTGATTTTATGAACATCCTGTTTATATTTTCAACAAATCATTCGATATAATTAAACATGACCTATTACTAGCCATACTACACTATGTTGGTTTCAGTGATTCTTCTGTTATGTTTCTCAAAAATTATCTATACTATCGTTTTTAAACAGTCAAACTCGATAACCAACAGTCGGATTTCGTACACATCAAAAATGGGGTATCACAAGGATCAATTTTAGGCCCGTTGCTCTTCATTTTGTACACTATTGATTTACACAGAACTTTACATTATTCCAGTAGTCATTTTTATGCAGATGATGTTCAACTATATCTTCCCTCAACCGAAAGTAACTTAGCCCTCTTGGTTCAGCATATGAATGATGATCTGACTGCTATAGTCGACATGTCGAGCAAACTGCGTCTTTCTATCAATCCTTCAAAATCAAATGCCATACTGTTTAGCAGAAACAGAAACGTCCGAATTAGGTGTTTACCACATATCAACCTCCGAGTCAATAACGAACTCATTTCATTCATAGATACGGTTGAAAATCTAGGCTTATTTATGGACTATACTCTGAGGTAAACGAAACATGTGAATACTGTCATCAGAAGAGCATTTTGCAATCTGAAACTTATCTACTCTAACATATCCTTTCTAGACGAAAAAAGTTAAATAATCTTATGCGAAGCCCTAGTCTTGTCTCACTTAAATCACGCAGATGTTGTTTTCGGCCCAGCCTTACTCAAATCGGATATAAACAGACTACAATTGGTACAAAATTCATGTGTCCATCTTATCTGTGGTTTAAGGAAACGAAATAATATATCAACCCCTTTGAGAGAGCTGGGTTGGCTAAGTGTTCAAAAACGCATCTTTCTACATTAATCTGTGCTGTATCATAAAATCATCCTCGAGAAGAAGCGACCATACTTATTTGAAAAAGTATCGTTCCGAACAGACGTCCACAACATTAATATCAGATTCAAATCCAAATTGACACCACCTTTGCATAAAACCTATCTCTATCAGTCTTCATTTTCCTACATGATATCACGACTATACAATAAGGTACCAGATGATCTAAAAAATACTTCCATTGGACTCTTCAAGAAAAAAATGAAGAAACTTCTGTTGATGGATTATATACATTTATAAGTATTCCCGCTGTATATCTACACTTTTAAATAAAATAATTATCCATGAACAGTCTATCCCCATTCTACGTGTTCTGACATACTAACATATCATTACTTACATTGTTCTTTTATGTGTCTTGTCACATTATTATTATATAGGTATATTGCTAGATATTGTAATTCAGCTTTCTTTTTTTCATTTCTATTCTCCATTTGCATATTAAAATAAAGGTTGAGTGTAAGAAAGTACTTACCCATCTAACACATCGGTAAACGCTAACTCTGACCTTTGATAGTACTAGGAATCACATTTCATGTATAAATTATGTCTCACTTACTATCAATAAAAACTATTATTATTATTATTAAAAGCATTGATCTGAGTTAACATGAACACCATGGCAGAAATTGAAAATTTCACCCGAATTGAGAATTAAAGTAAGTCCTGTTCAGATCACATATTCTTGAAAACTAATATTGAACCTGACAAAATCTTTCCAGATATGCTACACAGTAAAATAAGTGACTTTTTCCACAATATTCTACCAGTTAAAAAAAATTGTAGATATATTCGTCGATCAACCGGGGTAAAACATTTTCGTGAGTCCTTGAAAATCTTATAATTGCCACTGTTTTTGTTTTAGACATGTTTTTCTTCTTCTGAAGATCGTCTACCTATTGTTACATAGGTAGCCTTTTCATTGGTAGTAACCCCAGAGAAAAAAATCCATGGGAGTTAAGTCTGGGGACCTAGCAGGCCATTCAATCTGACCGCATCGTCCAATCCAGCGATTGGGAAAGGTTTCATTGAGAAAATGTCTAACCACTCGAGCATAATGTGGTCCTGCTCCATCCTGATGGAACCAAGAAGTAGAAACTATTCTACCAGGTTGATTAATGTCTGGAAATGTTATAGTTAAATATGAAACTACATAAGTTTGTAACATTTCCCGTCACAGTACAGTCAAAAAAAATATGTTCCTACAATGGTATTCCTAAGAGTCCCAGCCTACACGGTTACTTTTTAGGGATATTGGGATATTGAACGTTTATACAAAAAGTTCGGAAATAAGACATTAAATTCAAAGCCATTATTTTGATAACACACTTCTTGCATAATTTCACAGAACTCCATGCGTCTATTGAAGTCGTCTTCATTAAGTTCACGTGAAAGTTTAACTTTATATGGATCTAATTTGGCCTTTCTTAGAATTTTCTCAATAATGTTATCTCAATGGGGAATACAATTTATTTTAATCTTGATTGAAATTCTTCCATCATATGAATAAAGAAATATTTTGTCAATGCTGCATGGAAAACTCTTTATGAATAAAAAATATGGTAAAAATCAAGGAAATTGATTTTTATAGCATTGATGACACAAGTGGGAAAGGAGGAAAAAGCTACAGAAAAAAGTCAAATGAAATATGCAGAAAGATGTCATTTTCAACTTTTCTTACGGATTTGATAAAAAAAGCAACAAAGTACGAGTTTGACTAGCGCGCAGAGGATTCTGTAAAAGAAGTTTGTAACATTAATTTCTAGAAATCTATAAGACTTTCCTTTTAATTTTCCTGTGAACTTTAGCACCACGACAGATATCATTGTTGTCAGATAAAGTTGAGAATTTTCTTCAATTCCAAGTAATACATTCAATTGAGTGTCTTCGGCAACGGTAGGCCTGCCACTCTTGGGCTTTACCCTAACATTGCCAATCTCATCAAATTTATGTAATATTTTGCTTACCATCGATTTGCTTATTGGTTCTCGTTCAGGATATTTTTCATTAAAGATGTCGCATGCTTCTGCCATACTCCTTTTACGATCGCCGTAATCTATGATCATCAAAACTTCTATTCGCTGTTTTTCTGACAGCACCATCGTAATTTCAACAGAAAGGTATTATTGAAGACTTATAAATTGATATGCTACACATCAAATCAACTTTGTACTGACATATGCAATGGTAACTAAGAACTTATTGCCTGGTTGCTTAGGACTTTCAGATGTTTTCATAGCCTACTCAAGTTTGTCAATATACTCGTACTAACTACTGAGTAATTCTCAGGTTTTCATTGCAAAATAAATAATTAAATGAGTGGCTAGAAATATGAACACTGGTTTCCTTTATACCCAGTATACTGTAACTTGAAGTGTTACATATAACGTACATGCAGAAAAATATGGGCTTTCAAATTTTGATATAAAAATATACCCTTTCAATTTAAAAAATAATAATCGATGACGTCATATCTTTTTTTTTTCAAAAAAGGTGGAAAACTAAAATTAAAAATCGACCTGTCCGAAAATTATTAATTCGTAAGATAATGAAGCGTTTCCACACTTTATGAACTCACTGTATATATGTGTATCTTCTTTTCCTTTCAATATTACATGTTGTTTTGTAAGCATGTATTTAGTTTATAATATCCATGTATTAGACCTATATAGTCTGTTTGGATGAAATAAATAAATCTTAATATATTTAATTATTTCACTCAAACAAAACTCAAAATTCAAGATAACGCCAATGTTCCACTCAGTTTTGGAAAATACAATGAATCTCTACTTGTGTACTATAGCTCTCTTCACAACCTTTCGTACGTCATTATGAATATCATTATAGACCAAAAAAATTTATTCGGTCCTCGCACAGGTGAATTCGTAGATTTCGAGAAGTAAAAAAGTGAGAATTTCCAAAATATTGAATCCACTCTCATTGTTGTAACATGGGAAATATTCTTAGATTGTAACTTTTTCCTGTGAGCAAATAAACGGAATCAATAAAAACACAATAAAAGATACGAAACGATACTTTAATGCTTGTAGCCAAATGACAGTGCAACCTACCGAAAGCCGTATAGGTTCCATTTGCTCGCCCCAAAGCCCAAAGATCCCATAAAATTGACGTTTCTACCTTTTTCTGTTCCTTCGAGTCAATATTGACACGGAGATGTTTGTTGGGAGGAGTATACAAGAATGAAAATATAAGTTAGGGGCGAATGGGGTAGTATTGTGCCTGGAGATACACATTTCGCGTTTTTCCGCTGAATGGGGAGCTAATGTATTGGCGGGCGTTGTGAATTGAACACATGAAAACGCGTTAGGATAAAAAATATGTGTTGAGAACATTATAAGTTTAATAATTGAAGACCATACCAGTATGAATTGCACCAGATAAAACATTAGATCTTTGAATCCTGAGTACTGAATCAACATTACTTGATTCATCAACAAATGAAAAGAAAGAGACAGAAAAAAATGACATGTGGTGTGCCTCAGGATACAGTTCTGAGGTCTTTGCGGTGTTCACTATTTACACAAATAATGTGCTTTCATTGATAGAATTAACAAACTGGTACAATCTGAAACCGGTAATAAAATGCTCACTGGATACGAAAGATGTAGAATACTTGAATTTGAACTATGGAATCATAGGTTGTGGAGGAGGGATTTTTCCAAAATCAATCGAATCAATCAAAATATACTTTATTGTCAAAAGATTGATATCTCGTGGACAAAGCAATAATAAATAAGTATGGAAACAAAAACAAAAAGTCAGGTAATTAACATAGGTGCAACAACACACTATAAAATTTGCCTAAAATGAAAGTCAAAGTGAAATATCTTTCATTCATCTTTTCTTACATTCAGGAATATCAAAAAAGCAATATGTGTCAAAAAAGCAGTGTCAAAAAAGAAAGAAAAAAAACACAAATAAATATATCCACATATACATATATATATAACGTACTAGATGAACGAATAGTCAGACGTCAACAGAAAATTAAAGGAGTAAATAAAAAAAATATATAAATAAATAAAATTATTGGAACCCATAGCCGTTAAACTGTTTTGCAATATGTAGGGACTAATAGGAGTGAACGTATACAATGGTTAAAGCAAGAAATGATTTCATAACAGTTTGCCATCGATATCTTTATCAAAGTACTCTTGAACACTATAAAATATATGGTCAATGAGAACTTGCTTTACAGACTTTCTGAACTTATCAAGTAATTGGATATCTTTAAAACTTCTCGGAATATTATTATATATTTCAATTGCATTATAGATCAGCGATTTCTCAATCAAATTTGATGATGAAATGGGCAGTCTTAACTTGTCATTTTGGCGGGTGGATCCAACGACAACATCGTAAGAATATTTGTTCTTACCCACTGAACATATTTCAGTATCAGAAACGTTTCAGAAATGTGTTATGGATAACTGAAACCTTTCCACTTAAGTCTCTCTGATGTTTCGGAAACGTCCCAGAGACTGTAAATGTCCTACCTCAGTGAAGTTTCATGAAACGTTTTAACAACATCGTCCCGGACACGTTTCAAAAAAACCGTTCTGGACACGTTTCAACAAAACCGTACTGGACACGTCTCAAAAAAACTGTCTCAGACACGTTTCAACAAAGCTGTCCTGGACACGTTTGAAATAAGGGTTTCCAACTTTGTATATACTTTTTTTACCTTTTCGAAAATACTTTTTATAAATAAATAAAAGTAATACAGTACGATTTTCAATAAAAAACATTTATTTTGACATATACCGTAAGCATATAATAAATTGTAATAACAAAACAAACAAAATTGTAATAACAAAACAAATAAAAGAAATGAAAATAGATTATGTCCCTCTGGTTTTGCTATTAGTTCTACTTATGATGGTGGGTCTATCTTCTTTAGTTCCTATATTTTCCAAAATTCGCCGATGATCATTCAAAATGGTCCTAACAGCAACACTATTTTCTAAAATGTCCAAATGTCCTTCAAAATCCTTCCATGATCACAACATCCTAGAAATATTGCAAATGTTCATATGACGCTTTAAAGATTGTATGATTCACTACATTTCCATGCCACACCATTCATAAAAGTCTAAAAACAACACCATCGCGTAAACAAAATATTGGAAATCTATATAAATTATGAGTGTCTCAAAATTATATTGGAGTTTAGTGAATTGAAAAATATAAAATGTGTGTTTTTTATATAGGTTTTCCTCCATTTTGTGGATATGGTGGTGTAAAAAGCCAATCTTCTCAAACCACATTCTCTCCATAAAAAAAACAATTTCTTTAGAATATTTTGTGTATGCGGTAAAAACCTGAGCACCTATTCCTTCGAGGTTTTCGAATATACAATATTTGCAGATTTACTCAATATTTTGGTTTTCGTTATTGGCGTCATGCGGCCATATTGATTTACAGACTGCCGAATAATTCTTCGTAAGTATCTTTTTGATTTCAATGAATTATGACTTACCTTCATGATTGATAATAACACCAAACTAATTAACTGATGGTATCCAATATGATCATAAACAGCCGACTCCCAACAAATACACAAAATAATTAAAATGAAAAAGAAACAAGGACGAAAATCCGAACACGACACAACTCGGGAATCGACACAGGAAAAGATCACAGAACACATATGGAAAAGATGGCGATTCGGATTCGGCGCATCGCATAATAACATACACGCGAAACATTGCAAAATTAGAGCCATCTGACATTTAGTAATAATTATTTTTTTGTTCTTCAGTGGGGATATTATTTCGATTAAACGAATCATATTCGTTTCAGCTCTATTTTGAACCATTAACCTCATCTATTCATATAGCAATTATCCGAAAATACGCGAGAGATTATTCTTACCTCCGCCATGTTATTCCGAGTACCTAATAAGTTACTCTTTAATAGGAATATCGATCTAAGACGAAAAAAGTCAAACATTATTTTGACTCTCTGTTGGAAGTGGAACATTGAAAGGGTTTTTCGTAGTAGGTAGCAGCTTTTTGATTGGCCATGGTGATTTTCTATCATCGTGATATTTATTATGGTGTATAAATAGGTGTAGGCATCACAATAAAAAACATCAGTAGAAGCATGTATCGACTAAATATATATATATATATATATATATATATGAATTTTTTACATGGGTGTCTTTTTCTTGGAACGTTTCATTTTGGTTTCGTTCAAACGTTCTTGCAACTAAAAAATATTTGAAAAACCTGGAAAAAACGTCTGGGTTACGTTTCAAGTGACGTTTCAAACAGTCCACAATAGGGTAGAATCGAAATGTTTCTGGAAGGTTTCATGTTTAGTGGGTATGTACCAGTTTCTAGTATGAATAAAGAAGAGAATGTAAGTAATTTTTGCTCCTTGAACAAGGGTTTACAAGACACCCTAGGCCCAACTTTGCACATATATCTAATGGCGCGCTTTTGAAGAATGAATACTGTGTTGAATGAAGTGCTGTTGGTTGCAGGTGCCCCAGAATGATATGCCATACCTTAGATGCGATTCAACTATAGCGTGGTACACAATTTTTGCGGTAACAATACCTAATTCATTCGACACCATTCGTACAGTATAACACCCGAAGCTAGTTTTTTGCTCAGTAATTTAATATGGTTATTGAAATTGGGGTTGCTGTCCAAATAGATTCCAAGAAATTAATTGAAATTTTTATTTGAAATAACATTATTACCCAACGGGATGTCTGATAAGTTGCAATTAAATGATATGAGATTGGTTTCGCCTATATTGAAAGATACCAGATTGGAGTTGCACCACTCCCTCACACTGACAATATCTTGAGCTATTTTGTTGTGAAGAATTATTTCATTGATGACATACCATAGGATGGTTGTATCATCCGCAAAAATTGTGAACATTCCATTAGAATCGTTGAAATATAACAAAAACAGTACTGGCCCTAGTACCGAGCCTTGGGGCAAGCCAGTATCTGAGAGTGTGTCAGTTATGACAACTTGGCTTCGTTGACTCAGACATGATTCGATCCAGTAGAGACTTTGATTTCTGATACCATAGTACTCACAAATCACAGAAAACTGCACACACCTTCTTCAAGTTCAACTCACAGTGAAGTCTTTTCAGCAGATGAAATATATGGAATGAAAGCCAAATTCCTGAGGGTTCATGATTTTGTGGTCTGATATAAAATTCATCAACCTAATTTTGACCAACTTTTCTATGATTTTACCGAGGGTTGGAATGAGCGAGATGGGTCGAAAGTTTGATGGATCTGAGGTGTCACCCCCCTTGTGAATTTATTCCATACCTACAAACAGAAAAAATCACGAAGCTTCAGTACTATGACTGTCGCTTGTATATCATGGAGAAATTAACCTTACCTAGACTTTTTATAAATATATGGGCAAAGAAACTCGGAGATTGTTAAGATAATTACCTATATAACTGATAAATCATCTTAATAATCACAATAATAAGAGTAATAGTAAAACAAACATTGAATAAAAAGATAAAACGTTCATAGGGGGGATATAAAAATACTTTTTGATTATGAACAAATATATATCGAACATAGAAATTACTGTCCCTTGTTTGTGATGGTGAAATAAACCTAAACTAGACTTTTAATAAAAAATGTAACAGTAAATAAATCCAGAGATTATTGAGATAATTATATAACTGATAAATCACCTTAATAATTACAATAATAACACTACGTTGAATATAAAAATGAAACGTTCATAGGGGGACATAAAAATAATATAAATAGTAAATATTTCTTTACCGAGGAAGGTTGACTTATATTTCAATTCGGTATTTGTCATATTCCGGTATATGTCATATACAAAATTTAAGTCGTGGCTTTTAAAAAAATGTTGAAATATTTGTGAAAAATAAAAAAAAATCTCTTGCCGTGACCAGGATTCGAACCTGGGTTACCACGGCCACAACGTGGGGTCCTAACCACTAGACGATCACGGCTATCAGAGATCATATAAATTCTTGCGATAATGTGCTACGAGAAACTTAAGCCTTGCTCCATTATTTCATGAAGTGTTACGTGTGAGTAAACTTTTTATCCAGATGGATAAACAATATTAATCATTATTTCGTTCTTTATCAGATTCATGGAAAGTATTTCTTCATCCTTTAATGTAAAAACGGAATCTAAAAATTACATATTACAAATTCGAGTAGTTACTTACCTAGTTTTTTTTTTAATAAATTCGAAGAATGAAAATGTTGGCCTACCGAAATATAGTTGAATGGCCGCCTGGAAAAAATAATTACAGTAATTTCGGATTTGCAAAACTGTTATAAACTTGGTATTACTTAAATGAGTTTATCTGAATAAAACACATGCGTTTGGTTTTGATTTATAATAATGAGTGTTCATATTGTTTACAAGTTACAATACCTACTTACATAATAATCAGGTCGATTTGTTAGGGTTATTCAACTCAGTGTACATCAATTCCTAATTATATTAAAAATGTCTATTCTCTAATAATATATACCATCACAAAACATTGTACTTTCAATTTTCTACCGAATTTCATCCCTTTCCAGGTTCATCTATGTGAGGCAGAAGGACTCCCAGACTTCAATGGCGCCTCATCTTTCCATAAAAAGCAATTGGTTGTCGTCAAAAGCCTCTGGAGAGGTTGTGGAGATGCCAAACGGTAAGCTGAAAAAATCTAAGTCTCTCATCCTTAAGATCGTCCTTCCATAAGTTTCCTCATCTCTATCAATATTCAGTTCATTCATATTTAATTTATATCATAGAAGACTGTTGCTTGTATTTCGTTGTAGGTATATCATTAAACCGAAAATTTTGTCGAAAAGAAGTTCCAATGTATTTTCATTATCATTGGCGTATGTAGGAATTATGCTTGGGGGGTTAATGACATAAGTTAAATACCTCTTTTTATAAATACGAAAAACTTTTCATTCAAAAAAAAAATACAAAATGTAATAAGATAAAAGATATATATGCATATGCTTATAACTTGGTACATACAAAAACAAAGATTTCTTTCGTTGAAATAAAAATCACAAAATGAAATCAAGTCTCCTGTATTTCTTATTTGCAAACCTTTCAATAACATTTGAAACATCTATTTGCACATCTCTATGAACATGAAGTAGAGTTTAATCCAACCAACTGGCATTGTATTTAAAATATGAAGTCACTTTTTTATCAAGGGAAATATGTTAGCGTCACAAGATTTAAAAAGAAAAACAAAAATTCAAAAAATAATACTATTAGCTGAACATTTGAAAGAATGTAATTTCAATGGAAAATAATTTTTTCATTGAATTTTGATAATGTGAGGCTATTGTTTATCAAGTAATTTTTTTGGAACCACCGATTTTATTAAAAACCTAATAATTGTTCACAGAATGACTCCATATTTTGTTTTGCTTCCTGGAACACATTGTACATGTGTACTCGATAATATCACGTTGATTATTATGTCAATTATAAATTATGAGAAATTAAGTAAATATTGTCAATTTCGTTTATTGATATTTCACATCATCATCAGTTTTATGTCTGATGACGGCATTTCACAACGCTTTAAAAAAAATCGCAATTTGTTTATAAAATATTCATAAACAAATGAATAAGTTGAAATTGTTTATAATAGTGTTTTTGTTTTTTTATTATTTAGATAATATATTAAGAATTATTTTCTTTAAAATTATTAATTGGTTATTCTCCACCTAATAAGAAAACATGGTTTTTATTAATTATGTAATTGTTTATTTACTTATTCACTAACTATATGTTTAAAAAACTTTGATAGGCATTGTTATATTTTTTGAATGGAACAAAAAATAACAAAAACAACCATATACGACCAACTGTTCCAAATGTTTATTTTATAATTTTTCTAGAAAATTCTATAAAAATTACATTTTGCCGTATATGGTTGTTTTTGTTATTTTTTGTACTATTTAACAACAAATTGCCAATCAAAGTTTGTTTAATTGTTGAGTAAATACACAATTACATCATTCATGGAAAAAATTCTTATTAGGTAGAGGAGAACAAATTATTAATTTCAAAGAAAAAAAATCTTTATATATTATTTGAATAATAAAAAAAATAAAGATGTTTAGAATGCTGTGCCTGTGGTACGTGATTACCACGCATTGTTTTGCCTATTTCTTCATGGGGATCTTCATCCATTTGAAGATATGGCGTTATTGATTTTGAATGGCCGTGATTTTTATAAGCTGCTGCTCGCCCACCCCCTTTTTTTGCGAGATTGGAGACGGCCATAGCTCGCAACGAATGGTTAGTAAGCCTAATATTATCTGTTTTTAAACCAGAAGCTTTGGCTTAAAAATTAAAAAAAATTAAAAAAATTCAATCATAATAAACTCTTAACAACCTAATGCAAAAAATCGATTTTTGATAAATATTCAACTTATCTATTTGTTAATAAATATTTCATAAACAAATAGCGTATTTTTTTCAAAACGTTGTAAAATACCTTTGTCAAACATAAAATTGATAATAATCTGAAATATCAATTAAAAAAAAATTACAATATCTACTCGATTTCTCATATTTTGTTAACTTTTAAACAATTTTATAGCTTGATATCATTTAGTACCCATGTAAAAAAATTATGGCGTCATTCTGCGAACAATTCGATTTCTAATAAATTCGGCGGTTCCAAAAAACTACTTAATTAACAATAGTCTCACATTATCAAAATTCAATGAAACATTTTTTTTCTAACCGAATTACATTCTTTCAAGTATTCAGATGATACTATAATTCTTTTAAATTTTAAAATGTATATTTAATAGTATAAAAAAAATGATGTGCATTGCTCTCTCGAGAGGTGCTGTACTCCTGCATTAACACCCACGCGTTGAACGTTGAATTAATATTATAAATACTTGAGATAGAGTTCCTCTTCATGAACCTGTTTATTTATTTTCTCTATCATCAATAGTTTTTGAGCTATTGCGAAAAAACTAAGTCAGTTTAATTTTTTTTTAAATAGCAAATTCTCGTCGGCGGAAAAAAACGAAAAAGATTTGAGTAGAGATGTGGAGTGAGTGTGGTGATCATTCCATAAATTCAAAAATGGTTTCTATAAATTAAAATCCCTGTGGAAATTCATTTACGCTATGGTATAGCTTGTTGGGGAGTGACACTTTTATTATCTTGGTATTAACTAATAGGTTTCTCAAATTGATATTCTCAAAATCCTCACGATTTCCAACGGGCCATTTGTTTTCTGAAACCCGTGCTTTTGATATTCATCATGTCATAAGAAGACGAGCTATCTTCTAATGTTACACTGTTACAACACCAGAAGAGAAATCACCACGTTATCCCATCAACACATAAATCACTTTTACGACATTCCTATACTTACCTGGCACCAAAATTGTTCGATACTCTTCCTAATACAATAAATTGACATATTTCATCATTTCAAAAAGTTGACGGGAATATTGTTATTCAATCAGGCAATCCGGCAAGAGAAACATTCACCAGTTCTGTTGACAAAAAACATCTTATTTGAGGTATGTTTATTCATTCAAATATTCAATAATTTTATAATTTATTGTTGTATTCACCTTCCATCTATGATCAAAATCCCTTCCAATTGTTATGATTGTTATTTAAAATAACCGCGATGTCTATAAAAAGTGTGTATGTACATGTTTGAACTTATACAGTGCTTCTCAAAAGTCCTCTCCCCCCCTCTTATTTTTGCAACGATTATACATAAACAAGTGAAATTTGGAAACTGAATATTAAAGGTTGTAAACTTCCCTACTAGTGATGATAGATGACGAAATCGTCAAAGATGACGTCACAAGGCCATTGTGACCAATAATTTTAAATGCAACCCTACGGCAAGCGACACCTCTTTCAAAAGGTATTGAAAAAACCTATTCAATGATACTAATTTTGTTTGTGTTTATGGCAATTTTAATGGCTCATTAGTAAACATTCAAATTTAAATTCCATTCAGTATGATATTAGTTACAGATTTAAGAATCAGTATCTACTCAAAGAAATTGCTCGAAGTGACCTACATTTACTTACTGACGGTGAAATATCCTATTTTTAAACTCTTCTCCCACTTTTGCAAATGTGTCTGTGGAAACAGCCTCACATTCTACAACAATACGTTGTTTTAAAACGTCAATATTGTCAGGTTCAGTGGCGTAAACCTTCGATCCAAGGTACCCCCACAGAAAAAAATCTAAAGGTGTGAGGTCCGGTGATCGAGCTGGCCATTCTGTTGAACCTCGTCGTCCAATCCATCTACCACGATACTCCTCATCCAAATACCGTCTTACTGCACCGTAATAGTGTGGAGGAGCACCATCCTGTTGGAATGTTATTTCCAAATTTCCGAATTCATCTGGATAATCTTCCAAAATTTCAAGGATTAACGGTTCTATTGCGTTTTGCATCAGCTCCAGATAAACCTCTCCAGTTAAATTAGTATTTAAAAAAAGAGGCCCAACGATGTGGTTTCCCAGGATACCTGCCCAAACATTCACCTTCTGGGGAAATTGGGTATGTGTTTCACGAAACAGGTGAGGATTTGCGTCACTCCAATACCTCACATTCTGTGTATTTACATTTCCATTTAGATAGAAAGTACTTTCGTCACTAAAACAAATTGTTTTGGCATAGTCTGGCTGTTCGTTAATTTTAGTTTCCATATTTTCACAAAATTCTAGTTTTCGGTCTGGGTCGTCGTCTGAGAGTTGATGAACCATTTTTAATTTGTATGGATGAAATTTGTTTTTTTTTTACACCCTGTGTACTGTACTTCGACTGACTTCACAGGTAGATGCGAGGTGAGTTGTTGAAGAAGTAGGATTAACTATTACTTCTGCCAGTATATCAATTTTTTTCTCATTTAGAAATTTGTGGTCTGCCAGATCGTTTCGCATCATTAATACTACCCGTTATTTCAAACTTACGAAGAAGCTCCCTTTAATAAGTCCTCGAAACGGGGCGATCGGGAAACCTCTCATTAAAAATGCGTTCTGCTGCATGAATATTTTGTCCAGTTCCACCAAGAATTGGGATCGCTGCTACTTTATCACCTAAAGCACGTACCATTTCGCTTCTTGAAGCACTTGAACCGAACGTTTAAGTGCTTCAAGAAGCTCACAACAGTTTATCGAATTATTAAAATATACAAAAATATTAAAAGTACCAAAAGCTGCTAATACAGTTAAACGTTCGATCAACAATACACAAATTATTAAATGTACAAAAACTTGGACAATTACAAAAACGTCGAATTAGGGAGACTAATAAAAACGTCAGCTTATTTGACAACTATCCAGGAGCGGAGCTTGAATTTTGAATTTTAGTAACTGATTTAATTCGTTACAGCTTTGCGTTTTTTAAAAGCGAGTTGCCAAAACTGCCATAAACACAAACAAAATAAGTATCATTGAATAGGTTTTTTCGATACTTTTTAAAAGAGGTGTCGCTTGCCGTAGGGTTCCATTTAAAATTATTGGTCACAATGGCTTTGTGACGTCATCTTTGACGATTTTGTCATCTATCATCACTACTAGGGAAGTTTACAACCTTTAATATTCAGTTTCCAAATTTCACTTGTTTATGTATAATCGTTCCAAAAATATGAGGGGGGGGGAGGGACTTTTGAGAAGCGAGTAAATCTGCCTCAAGTATATAATTATTCAGGTGTTCCATTGTTTTATGAATATATACAAGAGGGGAAAGGAATGTTTCCCCCGGACCCAGAGTTTTCAAGGGAGCCCGGATTCTCCTCGAAATCAAGGAAAACATACTTCTAAATGATCAGTGGAAAGAAAAAGGCAACTTATATGTATATGGCAATTTTTCAATAAATATTCGATACAGTTGTGTTCATTCATACTACGAATATTTAATAATTTCTTTGTTTGGTGTTTGCATTATTTTACGCATACACATGTATATGTATGTTACGACCCCGATTTTCTCTCCACGGCCCTGAATGTATATCACCTATAATTTTATCGATCGCATTCCTTCAGTTTCCATTCCACACAACCAAATTTCATATCTCAAAACACGTGTTTTCCACTTATCTAGTACGGATATTGATTCGCGATATTGGAACTATTCTTTGTATGCTTCTGCCAGACATCCAAGAGACTCTTTATAAATGGTAATCCGATATCGTTATCATGGCCCATTGTTCGAGGTGTGAAATATCATAGAAAAGGGGCTGGGGATTCCTGGTACGAATTTGAAAAAACGGAAATTATCTCCTATATTACATTTTGATGCGCGAATTGAAATTTGTCCTCGTAATTTGATAGTTATGACTAATTTGATTGATTTTTAACCTTTATATATTAGGTTTGGATTATGTTATGAACTAATTTGCTAAAACATATCATCTTGTGTGAAAATTTCATTGTATCGAGTAGGTCCCTGCTTGTGGTCGGTCGACCGCTTAGCCTTATCGGTAATGAATAATAATGAATCTCTTAGATGTATTGCAGTACTATATCTTTCATTAATTCTGTGAATAATAATAATTATTATTAGCAAATTCTATTCATCCTTACATAAGCTCAATTTAATCCGAAACGATAAATCAATTCTCACAATCGCCCTGCTCTTCCCGCACCTGATCCTCCTCGTAGTAACAACCCTGACCCCTCCGCCACCCCCAACGAAACCAGTCAACAAGAGATAAGCTCTTCGATCTCGTTCCGCGATATCCCCCATGTCTGAATCGAATTTGATCATCAGATTTATCAATTTACCATTCTGCACAACACTTGCCTCCTGTCTATTGACTCTGATTATGATTCACATTCGAAAGATTGAATTAGCGCCGGGCGCATCCTGATTATATCGATCCCTATACGTTTAGTCCGGGGTTCGAAGCTTTAAAAAACATACGGGTTACGTACCTTCTCAAATTTATTTGATTGTCAAGGTACGTAACCTCTATTGTCAAATAATAATTGATGGCCACAGAAGCCAAACAGACCCATGAAAGTCAAATGTAACCCAATTTTTTTTATCCAAATATGTACTTGTATATTTAATTAAATACTGAAGAAGCCCTTGACCAAGGGCGAAACTTCTATGGAAAAAATTGGTCGCCAGTTACTACCAAATAGAAAACGAATCCAAAACCCAAGTCCCCCATCCCAAAATATAGAACAGGATTCAAGAAACAACCTCAAGTTTTTGTAGTGAAGAAAACCCAATATATATATATATATATATATATACAGTGTGTCCGTAAAGTATGGAAAAATTCATTTTTAGCTAAACAGGTCATTTTAAGAAATAATCCTAAACACGTCGATTTTTGATGTTAATTTACCGTATTTCAAAATAATAATCTAATATACAGGGTGAATTACGTTCGAGTAATGACGTCACCGTCATTTTTTTTAAATGGAACACCCCCATTTTGTCTCAATTTTCGGATTACTCTAGCTGAGCTGATTCCAAAAATGTATCACATGTTGATTCCAATTGGTACAGGGTGGACAAAAATACAATAGTTTTGTGTGTGCTCATAAAGTAACGTGTAACATTCTTTATTAGGTAAATTAACAATATTATCAAAAATACTTATTGTCTAGCGGACAGAATATGCTGGAATACATGACTTTATAAATGTTCGAACTGCAGCCCTTGCTGTATTTGACAGTAACCCAAACGGTGTACAAATTCTTGTTGAACCTTGTGTATGGTTTCTTGCGTAATATTGTTTATTTCTGTTCGAATTTTCTCTTGTACATCTGCAATATTTGCTGGTTTCGTTTTATAAATAACATTCTTCAGATGGCCCCACAGAAAATAATCCAAAGGATTTAAATCTGGTGACCTCGCTGGCCATTCAGTGGGTCCACGTCTACCAATCCACCTGTTCGGAAAAATTTCATCTAGGTACCTTCTATCATCTACAGCATAATGTGGAGGTGCACCATCCTGTTGAAACCATAAACTTTCATCAAAACCTCCAGGATTACGTCTGCTGGGAAACAAATTACGTAAAGTAGGTACGAGATACCCCCTTAAAAACTCAAGGTACGTTGCCCCGTTTAAATTACCTTCGAAAAGTAGGGTCCGATGATTCGATTTCGTACAATTCCAGCCCATACATTTACCTTTGAGGGTATTGTGTATGATGCTCACGCATCCAGTGGGGTTTTCTTTGCCCGGTATCTACAATTCTGACGGTTAACCTCACCATTTAACATGAAAGTGGACTCATCAGAAAAAATAATGTTTTGTATCAAGAGAGGGTCTCGGTGACATTTATCCATCATTTCTTCGCAAAATTGGAGTCTTCTATCGGGATCATCTTCGTTTAATTCTTGCACAAGTTTGATTTTATAAGGATGCCATTTTTCAAGCTTCAATAGTTTGTGTACCGTTGTTTTGCTAACACCGATATAGCGACTAACTTTACGAACAGAAGTGTGCGCATCTTCTTCAAAACTCAGTAAAACATCTAATGCTGTATCAGCATTTGCAGGGGGACGACCTGATTTGCGTACATTTTCAACATTACCAATTTCTCGAAATTTCGTTTCAATCTTACTGACTGTCGAACGCGTTATAGGTCTTTCTGGATATTTATCATTGAACAAATTGCACACTTCCATCTGAGTTCGCGATCTGTCTCCATACCCAATCATCATAAGTATTTCAATTCTTTGTTTTACACTTAACTCCATTTCTACTTCCAATTAAATCTAAGCAATCATTCGAATATTCACGAATACCAAAAATATTGTAGTACTAAACTGTCACTGAACATCAATAAATTACTAAACAAGTAATGACATTTCCCAAAAAAGTAGACGACTATGTTTTTTATAAATAGATAAGAAATATTTTTTGTCATATTCTGTCTGCTAGACCACAAGTACCAAACATGTTTGGAAACAGCTCATTTTCATTACTCTAAACATGTAGCAAACTACGGGGTGTTACATTTAAACCAATTGCCGCTAGACAATAAGTATTTTTGATAATATTGTTAATTTACCTAATAAAGAATGTTACGCGTTACTTTATGAGCACACACAAAACTATTGTATTTTTGTCCACCCTGTACCAATTGGAATCAACATGTGATACATTTTTGGAATCAGCTCAGCTAGAGTAATCCGAAAATTGAGACAAAATGGGGGTGTTCCATTTAAAAAAAATGACGGTGACGTCATTACTCGAACGTAATTCACCCTGTATATTAGATTATTATTTTAAAATACGGTAAATTAACATAAAAAATCGACGTGTTTCAGGATTATTTCTTAAAATGACCTGTTTACCTAAAAATGAATTTGTTCCATACTTTACGGACACACTGTATATATATATATATATATATATATATATATATATATATATATATATATATAAATCCAGTGTCCTGATGTTTGTTCCCAGTGAATTCTTCACCAAGTCAACCGATTCCGATGAAAATTGGCATGTATGTGTAATTTTTTTCCAACTTGAGAGATAGGCTATTTTTCATCCCCCTAAATGTTAAGGGTGGTCCACCCCTCAATTTTTTATTTTATTTTTTTGGTAAAAATTTTTTTCTTATTTTTTTATGATACAACATTCAAAAATACATACAACCCTAAATTTTCACCCTTCTACGATCAACCCCTATTTTTCCACCGCGATGTTTATGTTTTTTTATTCCATCCACAGATCCGCAATAGGGTTGCAAGATAGCAATCGAATATAATAATTGTAGTACGATAAATTGAGAACGGGATAACGGGATAGAGAACAAACGGGATAACGGGAATAACGGGATAACGGGAATAACGGGATAACGAAAAAACGGGAAAACGGGATGACAGAATAAGGGAATAACGGGATAAATAAAAAACGAGATAATAAGAAGACGGAATAACGGGGATAACGAAAAAATCGGGAAAACGAGATGACAGGATAAGGGGATAAGGGGAAAACGGGATAACGGGATAATGAAAAAATGGGATAACAGGAAAACGAGATAACGGGAATAACGGAATAACGAAAAAACGGGATAACGGGATGACAGGATAAGGGGATAACGGGAAAACGGGATAACGGGATAAAGAAAAAAACCACAGCCACAGCCACAGCAACGCGTTACCGGGTCTGCTAGTATATATATATATATATATATATATATATATATATATATATATACGTTTTTGGAAATTTTCTTGGTTAAGTTTCGTGTTGAAAGAAGACGATCTCTTTTATTTCATGTTAACAACGTTTCGTCCCTAACTGGGGCTTTCTAACCGACGAAATAAAAAAGGAGGAGGATCTCTAGTCGACGCGTCATTTTTTTTTTGTGTATGACCACGCATAACTTTTTTCAGAGTACTTCGATTTCGATTAATCCTTCTTCATTGAATAGGGTCTACTTCGAAGTTGGTCCCATTCGAATTTGAAAAGAAACATCTTCTCCTAAGGGTAGTAAAATGAAGGTTATTGATTGTTCACCCTCTGAATTTTGGTTCGTTAACCGATTCTATCAGGCATAACTTTGTACTGGGTTGTCCGATTTGGACGATTTTTTTTTATTAGATAGTGTATACCTCATAGTTGATCATATTTGAATTTGGGATGAAATAATCCACCAATATGGGTAGAAAAAAAGGGGATAATTGATTTTTCACTTGTGAACATTGGCACACATGTAGTTGACAATGACAGATCGCTACTGTCATTATTTTCGTTTTCCTACATCTGTCACAATCATTATATTCTATGAGAGGATGGAACTATATACAAAGTGATGAAATAAACTAACCAGAACTACCAAAAATAATTTATATTATATAACAATAAATAATTAAAGTAGATGATCATATTATTTAACTGTTAATAGTTGAAGTAAGTATTTTGGAAGTAATCAAAAAGTAAATAGGTAGTAATTATTAAATTTCAGCCACAAAAAATTTAAAAATAAAAACTTTTTAACAAAAAATTAAACCGACGAAAAACGGAACTGAAAAGCAAAAAATAAAATAAACCTTTTTAGTCTTAATAACTAAACCTAAACCAATGTAAGTAACTAATTTTGAGTCGACGCCAAACAAACAATCAACGAAGATCATTAAATTTCTTCAAAAAAATTATCAAAATGTCCCCGCGCATCTCGATGACATCATTTGCTTGTTCGTTTGGCGCCGAGTCAAAATTAGTTACTTACATTAGTTTAGGGGCTTAGTTACTAAGACTAAAAAGGTTTATTTTATTTTTTGCTTTTCAGTTCCGTTTTTCGTCGGTTTAATTTTTTGTTAAAAATGTTTTCCCCATTTCACTTCCACAGCACCGATATTGTCGCCTTCGTAGTTCCACCAAAACAATACAACATAAAAAGTATAGATAATTACAATTTTCTCATGAAGACAAAGAAAAGACACAGTGTCAAGTAACATTCATGTTGTTGCATAGATTACGTAAAAGTAAATCTCAAACAGAACCTGAAGAAGTTCCCAGCTAGGGAAGAAACGTTTTAATATGAAATTAAAGAGATCGTCTATCTAAAACCTAACAATATTTCCAAAAACGCGTATACAACAAGATTCAAGGAGACTATTCCAGAAATATAAATATTTGAATTTTATTTATCCCTGGGAATTCGGTTCGTGTATTAAAAATGAGTTTTTTTCAATAAGGTATTGTTAATGTTTCGACTGGGGCTGCAGTCTTCTTCAGTGGTTTTTTGGCTACAAAAATATTGTTGTTGTTGAGGTTGAAAGTTACATAATATGCAAGATGTTTGATTGTTTTAAAGTTAACAATAATGCTTACCTAAATCAGTTGATTAAAAAGGTAAGTCCATAATATGTCAACTTCAAGATTTTTTTCCGTGGCGACACCTGAAATCCTTAATTTAGCATGCACCTATCAAGAATGAAGAAAAATTAGGTAATCGAATAATTAACTCTTGAAGAACGATTCAAAATACTCCAGGAATTTCCAAAGAGTGCGCGAATCAATGAGAAGAAGATTGGATGCGTGCATACAGGAGGAGGTGGACATTTCGAACATTTATTGTGATTTTGATTTAGATTTATATCTAGTGTTCCGTTGTTTCTTGTTGTTTAAAAATTAGTGTTTGAAATGTTTCTATGTTGAATTAAAAAAAAGTTTTTAAATTGTTTCACTTTTTGACAAACACATGCTTCGATTAATTCAAATCAAAATATCTAGAAAACGGCTCCTTGTAGCGACTTACAAAAAGCATAACTTTTTCACGTAAAAATGGTAGAGAAATCGATTTTTCTTCAAGAAAATGTGATGCATACATGCACGACAAAGTTGTGACTCCCCAAAAGAGACAAAGACCTGTAGGCGGCGCCCCCTACAATTAAGTGCCAAACTAAGATCAAATTTGAATTTCTCATATTAAAATAACGACATTATTTCAAAAATAATTCACGAAAAAACAAAATAAAAATAAATTTTCAACACCCTGTATATCAAAAATGAAGGCCTTGCGGACCCATGCTTATATGAACTTTTCACCATATAAATAACTGAGGAATCGTCCTGTAGAATATCGGACACTTATTACATAACACCCTGTATAGTCTCAATACACTTGTAAATCAGAGTAACTATAGAAAATTAATACAATTTCCACGAAAAAATTACATTTCCCCCAAAACCTGTCAGGGTGAAAAAAGTTGAAATACTTTAAAACTCTGAATTTGTATTGTTCACTGTCCTACGACCCATATATGGGTCGTAAGTTCATTCACCTATAAGTCCTGCGAACAATAAGTGGGTCGTAAATGTATGTTTTGTTATAGCCCAATACCAAAAAGGACGTGTCACTAAATTATTGCTTTCTTTAAGAGGACTCTATAGGCAAAAAAGGTACATTTTGGTAAAAAAACACATTTTATTCTGTCAAAAAATAACTGAGATACAACATATCAAAAATGGATTCACAAAATAATGAATATGTTCTTATTGAAAGTATTATTGCAAAGGAAACAGAACGGGAAGATATAGAAAATCAATGACTTTCTGCGTAACAAGAAATACGAAAAGATTGGTTGCACTGACGGCAAACAGTTGAGACTTTCTTAGTTTTTTTACATGCTTCTCTTGATGTAAGAGTATCACGAGTAACTTAGTATAACACCCATGGCAACGTTTTCTGTATATTTTGTCATCACTACCTCTAGGTAGCTCCTCTAGCTTATGAGCTCCCTCCTCACGCTTTTTTCGCTTTTTCATCTTTTAATTTCTTTTGCTGTTTGCAAAACGTTGCCAAATGTTCTAAGTTTTATTTTACGACCCACATCTTGGTCGTAGGACGTAGGTCGTATATCTAAATTATCCTGCGAACCACATATGGGGCATACAAATTTAAATGGCGACGTAGGACGGTTAGCGGAAAAATAGCATTAGTACAGTGAATGTGTTAACCCTTTCTACACGCTTTATATTAGCTTCACTTGTTTGTTTGTTTGTTTGTTTGTTTGTAACCGACCCCTTTGGGCGCGATTTTGACCCACTTCCAGACGTCCGAATGATTGGAAATTTGGCAGGTGTACATAATTCCGGTGACAATGCATTAAAAATATTTTTTGTGAAAAAAAAACAAGATGGCGGCGTACGAGTTTTGGATTATGGTCCGATTCGCTTCAAAATTGGTATCTGAGGGTTTTCGTGGTCGGAAATTATGATTCTATTGTCAAAATTGAAAAGTTCAAAATGGCGGCTCCAAAATGGTGGACGAGTTTTGTGATTATGGTCCGATTCTATTCAAAGTTGGTTTGTGGGGGTTTTGGGATCGAATATTATGATTCTTCTGTGAAAATTGAAAAATTCATGATGGCGGCCTCAAAATGGCGGCCGAGTTTTGTGATTATGGTCTGATTCTATTCAAAATTGGTATGTGGGAGTTTTTGGGGTCGGAGATTACGATTACCTAATTTGATAAGATTATTCATTTTTTTTTTTTTAAATAATAAAAATAATAGTTAAAAAAAACTAAAAAAACGCGCTTTTATAAAAAAAACACATTGAAAAGTAGGAAATGAATAATAATTTAAAAAAACTAAAAAACACGCTTTTATAGAAAACCAGACTGAAAAAATAGAAAATAAGAAAAAAAAAATTATTTTTTTAAGCGTGGGGTGCATGGTATCAATAATTATATAGTACTTTACACACCTAGGGCAGTGAAGTAAGAAATGTCTCAGATCACAGATAATTGTTGGCCAAGGCGATACCACAGAACTCATAGAACTAGAAGGCTAATATAAGTGGAAGAAATTGATATGATTCATAACAACATGTATAGACACACGTAATCATGCGCATATCATCAACAACATTGCCAGTTCATGTACTTGTATGAGAATCTAATATATAATGACATTATGATGTAATGTATTACATTTTATTCCCATTAAAAGAGCCGAAACTCATCAACTATCGATTACTCAGGATCATTAAGTTCTTTTGTTATATGTATTCAGAAGATAATATACAAGATAAGTGTAGCATATAACAACTGATTTAACCCTAATAAGAATTATGATTTCCTACAAACTCATTTGGCAACGCTGTTAACGTCAGCAACTGTCATTTAGTCTGACGCCATTTTTCTTCAGGGCCGGTTTTGCGTTTTTTGTTCATTTGTGTTCTTGCTTCAGTGTTTTTTAATTCCGTCCTATCCTATTATACAGTGCTAGTCAAAAGTCCCCTCCCCCCCTCGTATCTTTTGAACGGGTATACTTATAATAATGAAATTTGGAGGGTGGAAATAAACGGATGTAGGCTTCTCAACTGGTCAAAACAGGTGACGCAATAGTCATGAATGACGTCACAAGGCCACTGTGACCAATAATTTTGAATGGGACCCTATGGCAAGTGACAGCTCGTTTGAAAGGTATTGAAAATACCTATTCAGTCATACCAATTTTGTTTGGGTTTCGGCTGATTTTGATTGATAAATTGAAGAAATACGAAAATTATAGTTTCGCATTTAATTAATAAAGATTTTAAAGTACGCCTCTGGTTAATTGTCAAAAAGGTTGACGTTTTTGAATTCTCTACTTGTCAAAAGTGTTTATACCTTGAAAATTTACCTAAGCTATTGTTTAACGAGACGTTTAAGTGTTTACATAGGCAAAATGGTACGTACTGTAGCCGACAAAGTAGCAGCTATCTTAATAACTGGTGAATGTAGAAACAATTTTCATGCAGCGGAACGACTGTTTAATGAGAGGTACCCCGATCGCCCTATATCGAGGGTTTATTTGAGGGAGCTTCTTCGGAAGTTTGAAGCATCAGGTAGTGTTCAAGATGCCAAACGATCTGGTCGACCAACAATTAGTGATGACAAAAAAATTGACATAATTGGAGAAATGGTAGTAAACCCTACTTCTTCCACAGCCCAAGTTGCGTCTATCTGTGAAGTCAGTCAAAGGACAGTACATAGGGTGTTGGCTAAAAACAAATTTCATCCATACAAATGGTGCACCAACTTTCAGATGATGACCCCGACCGAAGACTAGAATTCTGTGAAACTATGTCCAATAAAATGAACCAACAACCAGGCTACATACAGACAATTTGTTTTAGTGACGAAAGTACTTTCTTTCTCAATGGAAATGTTAACACTCAAAATGTGAGGTATTGGAGTGACACAAATCCTCACATCTTTCGTGAAAAACATACTCAATTTCCAGAAAAAGTAAATGTTTGGGCAGGTATTTTGGGAAACCACATAGTTGGGCCTCTTTTTCTCAATGCTAACTTAACCGGTGAATTGTATCTGGAGATGTTACAAAATGATATTGAGGCGTTAATTCTTGAAATTCTAGAAAATAATCCAGATGAATTCGACAACTTGGAAATAACGTTTCAACAAGATGGTGGTCCTGCACACTATTACGGTGCAGTAAGACGTTACCTAGATGAATAATATCGTGGTAGATGGATTGGACGACGAGGTTCGATCGAATTGCCAGCTCGGTCACCGGACCTTACACCATTAGATTTTTTTCTATGGGGGTACTTGAAATCTAAGGTTTACGCTACAGCACCTGACAGTATTGCCATTCTGAAACAACGAATTGTTAAAGAATGTAGGGCAATTTCCGCTGACACACTGGGACGAGTACGACAAGAGTTTAGCAATAGGATGCATTACTGCCAGGAAGTAGATGGAGCACATTTTGAACACTTATTATAAGAACTGGTTCTTAAATCTTTATTAATTAAATGCGAAACTATAATTTTCGTATTTCTTCAATTTATCAATCAAAATCAGCCGAAACCCAAACAAAATTGGTATGACTGAATAGGTATTTTCAATACCTTTCAAACGAGCTGTCACTTGCCATAGGGTCCCATTTAAAATTATTGGTCACAGTGGCCTTGTGACGTCATTTATGACTATTCCGTCACCTGTTATGACCAGTTGAGAAGCCTACATCCGTTTATTTCCACCCTCCAAATTTCATTATTATAAATATACCCGTTCAAAAGATACGAGGGGGGGAGGGGACTTTTGACTAGCACTGTATACTCTTTGTGTTGTTTTCATTGTGTTATCGTGTAGCATTTGAGAGACCACGCTAGTTTTTAGTATATTCAGAGTATAATTGACCAGTGTTTTCAAGATGTCTCATTGCATGGTGCTTTCTAGAAATCCATTGGGAAAATTCTACAAGGTTCCAATAAAGGAAGACAACAAAGATTTTTGGCATCCTTTTTTTGAAAATGCCTTAGGATACCTGAAAAGTCTCAAACATACTAGAAGAAGAGAGAAAAGCAAGTGTAGATCTAGATTACTTCAAATTATTACATGAAAAAAACAGAGCTGCCTCTTTTTCTGGACTAATCAAGCCTTCTGCAGATATTGTAAAGTGTTGTATGTTTACAGAAAGAAAAATTAAGCAAATAATGGGTCCGACGAACAATTTAATGCCGCAAGAAAAAAAGTTTATGGATGTTTTTGTAACTACTATTTCAGGAACTCTTTTCGAAGATGAAAAATTGTTTTCTGAATTAGATAACCATGTGTTTGATATATCTATGTACGAGATGAACCATAAAATGAAATTGATAAAATTTAATGTAAAAATTTGCAGCATAGTGTTGCTAGGATGCAAACAGAAAATTTAAGGGGGAATTGAAAAGGAATAAGCTATCAAAACTGATACTTTTTTCACATCAATAATATTATACCAATAAATTATGTTTTATTTAAATAATAGTTTTTTATTTTTTTGTATTTATACCGTGTACCAAAAAGTACGCAATAAATGGAAAACTTTGTCATTATTGATTTAACAAAAAAAATATCCCTGATAAAAAAAAGTTGATGGTGACATACCGCCCACTATATTTGTATTGTTCTTGACTTGTCAATCCAATGAAAATTGGTGTATGACCAATAAACATCTATCTATCTATAAAATATCAACTTTATTAGTATACCTTTGATATTATAAATCAGAGTTGTTCATTGGATGACAATGAAATATTTCCGAATTATTTTTTGTTGAATTATTTGGTTTTAAAAAGCTTGTCGCGCGAAGTGTTCATAAATGATTGATTGATAAGTAACAACTTGTCAAAGTGTTAATTTTATTACAATTCGCGCAACAAGCTTTTTGAAATCAAATAATTCAACAAAAAATAATTAAATCATTGTCAGCGATGACTTAAACTTATTTTATACATTTTAGTACACGGCTTAAATAAAAACTTGCCTTTAAAAAGTTTTTTTATTAATTATTTTATTTTTTGCTTTTTAGTTAGTTCGCCTTGATCTGTTCATTTCTAGTAGAGCATCGTTACTACAAGGTGTTTTCCCTGTAAGTTTTGAACCGAAAGAAATCATGATCTCCAACCCCAAAAACTCCCATACATCAATTTTAATAGAATCTGACCATAATCACAAAACTCGTCCTCCATCTTGGGGACGCCATCTTGAATTTATGGATTTAGACAAAAATTTCATAATCTCTGACCTCGACAACCCCCTTATACCAATTTTGAATCGAATCTGACCATTATCACAAAATTCATCCACCATCTTGGAGCCGCAATCTTGAATTTTGACAAGAAATTCATTATCTCCGACCCCGAAAACCCCCACATACCAATTTTTTATCAAATCGGACCATAATTACAAATATTGTCCGTCATCTTGAAGCCGCCATTTTGTTTTTTCTCTAACTAAAATTCCATAATCATTGTCACCGGAATTATGAGCACCTGCCAAATTTCAAACTAATCGGACGACTAGAAGTCTGTCAAAATTCACTTGCAATATTTGACCCGAACAAACTAACAAGTTAAACTAAATAAAAGCTTGTAACAAACGGATTCGCTTCACCAACGAAAAACTCAACATTTCTTTTTGATAGCCCATTACAGGTTTCTTGATGGGCACCAACTTTTATCAAGAATAAATTTCATTGTTATATCATGGAAAACGTTTCCATTTGTTGCATAGTTTTTGGGACATACTATTGTCATAGCATTCACATTCAAATCCCTCAAAATATTTATAATTTGTGCCAAAATATTTGTTTAGGCACTAAATCCTTGAAAATTATTTTTTAATTCAACTTCAAAACTGCAAGGGAGACGTCAATTGTGATTGTTATTCTGTCCCCATCATACCTACCCATTCACTTAAAATGCATAAAACCAAATTCTCTTTGAAATGAAATATTATATCTTGTGAAATACTGCATACATTTAGTTCATGTCAAATAAATAATTCAGTGAAGTGAAGTATTCTTTTACAAGTCTTTCTTCCCGAAACCTTACGGAGATTAGGTTCAGAAATTCCTCAAAGTTTCAGTTGCACTCCACTATTCAATTCGAGCTCAAGTACCCATCTTTAGAAAGTTCTCACGTAAAAGTCAATATGTTTCAGTTAATAGAGGTCATACATTTCACTGAAACCGCCCCTGTCATGACAGCGGTGTTACTGCGCATGCTCATGTGTGTACCATGCAGTACAGTAGGGCTCGTTCCAGCAAAACGGTATTGGCCTTCTAGTTCTATGAGTTCTGTGGGCGATACCATGCACCCCACGCTTTTTTTTTATAAAATACATTTTTTTCTTATTTTAAATTTTTTTAGTCTGGTTTTCTATAAAAGCGTGTTTTTTAGTTTTTTAAATTATTATTTTTAACAACCGAGTAGCATTTTTTCAATAACAATTCTGTAGTTATAATTTAAAGAAGGCATCCCGGAGAAAAGTTATCACATATCCCTGCCACCGATCCCTATACTATTCAGACAAATGAACAAATGCACGTATTTGTTCCAGACACGAGTTCCTGAGGGAGACCAGCTGGTTGGCGGGCCTACGAGACCCTAACTTGGCCCGAGTGGTGGGTTTTTGCAGTCAGGATGAGCCGATGTGCGCCCTCATGGAGCATTCCGAGCCCGGGGATTTACCGAGATTTTTGGCGCAACGAGCGGTCAGCGAAGACGGAGTTTCAGTCGGGGGACCATCGATTAGGTGAGTTTTTTGTGTGGAGATTTCCCAAAGTGTGTTCACAATCCTTAATGATCATCTTCGATAGAGGTAATTTTTCGATTTATTCACTAAAAAAAAAATTGTTTTTGTAAAATTGTTTTTAACCGCTTTCTTAGTTGTTTGACCAACCCTCAGAAGTTAATGAAAACTTGTACGAGTTAAGATCACGGGGACCTTACCTTTTATAGTGGGATCCGAAACCACTAAAGATCGTGTAAATCTAATAAATCTAAATCTATTAGATTACATTCGCGGTACTTCATTTGAAATATGTAGAGAAAGTAGGAGGGGCTATGAGAAGCAATTGAGGATAACAATAAGTGATTGAATAATAGTATATTATGCAACGATCATGTAATGATAGCTATTAATACATGAGCACGAGGTAAGTTACGACATGAGACAAAGGCGAGTGTCGTAAACCGTGTGCGTTGCATACACTATTTTTTCTACGACCAATAAATAATAAAATAAAAACAAGAAATTCTGGTGGTGTACAAGATAATTCTTGCTCGACATACTTATAGGTACTTTTGATGCGTTGTGATTGAATGGCAATCAAAATTAAATGTCAAATAATTATGCAGAAACATTCCACTTGATATTCCCCAAGTACGTGTTTCTATAGGCCGAAAATTCGTTTCAGAATGAAAACTACGTGTTTGTATTGGCCAAAATCTCCGAAATGAAAATCCGTGTTGAAATGGACAATATTAATAAATCGGTGGCAGATTTTCAATTCGCGTATTATAACACGGGAGTGGAAAAAATGTGTTTTTATCATATATTGGACAAATATTCAATGTAAATGGATTTATTCAAGTTAATCTTTTCGAAAAGCGAATATTAGGGGTGAGTAGCAGAAGTTGAATTTGTTTCATCATCGATGAAACCTATTGTATGTTCGGTATTCGTTTTTTTGAATGCTCTATCTGTTTGGCCTATGTAAAAATAAGATTTCTCAGTTTTCGGGATATTATACGTCGTATATACCATTCTTCATAAATGTATCTTATTTGTTATCTGTTTTATCTGAAGTATTCGAGTGGAAAATACTTCTTGTAAAGCTATTATATGTGAAGTTTTTTCAAAAAAATCCTGTTTGAACTATAACCGTTGTTAGCTGTTTCTTCCTTTGAATTCGTTTCATTGCAGATTATACGAATAATAGGATATTCTATTCAATTCCCTGTTGGGTTGTTCTTCATTATATCTCACACCTCCTACTACCTTTTCCACATATACATAATGAATATTTCATGTAGCTCATTTCCGTCTGAAACACGCCGTACTTTTTCAACTAAAAATAATGTAGAAAACTTTTTTTTGTTAAATCAACTCAGTGAAAACTATTTTTTGCTGGAAGTTATTCTTTATATTTTTATTTACTGATAAATGTATACTGTTCATAACTTTTTATACTCATTAGGTTACTGAGAAAATATATGTATTTATTTATTCTTTTTGAAAATTGTAGCAAATGTTTTGGAGTAGTATTTAGGTATTCTTATGTTAGCTTTGTATCTACAAGTTCTATAATCCGCAATTAGAAAAATTACAATAGAAATGCCGTCTTTTCATAATGGTCATGGTAGTTATTAAATATCTCGTCTTATAATGGCATAATTTCAAGGGATTTTATGATGTTAATGGAATTTGTAATCTGATCAGAAAAGTTATTCGCCAATTTGTTAAGGGGGGTAATGTGTTAATTTAGGGAAACACCCGTACTTTTTATTTAAGTAGGACTCGTAGAGTCGCCTCAGCTAGAGAAATTCATATGTAGGAAAAAAATATTTGAAATGTAAATGTATGAAATATACAGTGAGTTTCAAAAAGTTTACACCATATGTAAAACTTTTTTATTATCCATTTATCAGAAAATTTTATACCAGATAAAAATTGGTGCATTGCGGAAAACTCGCATTTAGGTAGTCAAAATTCTGAATTTCTAACGGTGTACAAAAAAGGAATTTTGATCAAGAGTAAACCACCCTTATTTCCGACATTATCAAAAATGTTTATTCAGAAAAGTTGTTCAGAATTAGAAACAATGTTTAAATTTGAAATTACAGCCACCTATACAACAAATTTTTTTTTTAATTTTTTATGGTTCCAGCCTAAAAATTAGATCTCATATACACTTCGGCGCCTCCCTCACATTACTTCAGTGATATTTTAATGCAAAATTGGCTTCAATTTGTTATTTGCACTGGAATATAGTTTGTTAAAAATGGCTTAAATGTTTTCTAGTTTTTTGGTACAAGTTTGATATTTCACTCTGTATGTATATCCATAATATCTTGCTGTATCATTCAATGGAAGAAAATGAATAATTAAATTAATTAATCAATTCTAAACAATTAAATAATACAAATCTGCAAGTTTACGATCACTTTAACCATAGTGTTACCTTAGAGGGTAGCCCTAATTTATTGAACATGAAGAAACACAAAATTACAAAAACGTTCAAAAACCTGAATAGTCAATCATTGAATCCTTAAATTTCCAAATGTCTACTTTCCATCGCCAAATATTTCATTTTTCGTGGACAAAATTCTTTATTGACATTTCGGTATTTTGAATTTATTATATATTTTGAAATGATCTCCGAACATAGAGCTTTCTCTTAAGGTACCCCCATAGAAAAAAATCTAAAGGAGTGAGATCGGGAGACCTTGCTAGCCATGGATATATTGAGTATCTGCCAATCCATTTTTTTTCCAATTTGTCATCGAGATATTCTTTAATAAATGTCATACTACGACACGATGTCCTCCCGTCAAGCTGCAACCCAAAGTTGAGAAACGCAAAACTGTTTACTGCTTAAAATGTCAAAAAGTCAGAGGTAATGTGATTTTAGTTATACATAGACGAATATCCCATGTGAAATATGAAAGTATTCCCAATATTGTACGATAAATAAACGTTAATACTGGTAGTATGAACTTTCGTTTTGAAAAAATATACTTTAATTAGTAGAAAAAGTCTGTTTCACAGTAAAAAGCAATTATTTCTAGGAAATAAATTAGCAATGCAATTTGAATATTTTGCGCTCTCTGATTAATCAGTTGACATTTTGACTTCAATGTTTATGTAAGTCAGTGATGTTATGTTTATTTTTGTAAGAGCCTGAAGATAGCAAAATATTTTGCCGAAATGCATTGCTAATTTCTTTCCTAGAAATAAATGCTTTCTACTGTGGAACAGACTTCAATTTTACTACTCATTAATTAGAACTCAACCTGACATGGACTACTTTCATAATCTAAAATATACTTCTCTTCAAAATACCGATAAATTAGAAAATGTTATTAGGGAGTGTTTTGCCAATATACCGAAATATTTAAAAAAAGACAACATTTTTTTGCACGAACAATGTTTTGCGATGGAAAAAAGACATGTGGAATCTTAAGGATTCAATGATTGATTATTCAGGTTCCTGAACGTAATTTGGTTTTTTCTTTATGTTCAATACATGACTTAGGACTATCCTTTAGGGTAACACTATGATTAAAGTGATCGTAAACTTGCAGATTTGTATTATTTAATTGTTTAGCATCAATTAATCAATGTATTTAATTATTTTCTTCCATTAAATCATAATGATAATTATTATGGACATACATGCAGAGTGAAATATAAAATTTGCAAAAAAACTAGCAAAAAGTTGAACCATTTTCAACAAACGTCGATATTCTAGTACAAATAATAAATTGGACCAAATTTTGCATTAAAATATTATTATAGTAATATGAGGGAGGCCCCTAAGGTGTCTATGAGATACATATCTTTATGAGGCTAGAACCATAAAAAAAGATAATAAATAGATATCGTTTCTAATTCTAAACAACATTTCCAAATAAACTTTTTATAATGTTGAAAATAAGGGTAGTTTACTCCTGATCAAAATTGCTATTTTTTGTTCTCCCCTGTACACCATTTGGAAATTTATAATTTTGACAACTCAAATGCAAGTTTTCCGCAATGCACCAATTTTTATCAGGAATAAAAAATGTCTGACAAATGGACAATAAAAAAGTTATGATGTGCAAACTTTTTGAAACTGTATATAAGTGGGCAAATTCCCCATGGATTCAAAAGCAATGATGGCATGCACTCATTCAAATTGGTGATAATTCAGTGGAACGTGATGAAAATATGAAATGAATCTTCAACCAATGGCATTCGACTCAACATTGTTCTCATATTATCTATTAACGAAGAACGACTCCTTCAAACTACAGAACTTTCTATAAATGGCCCATAAAAGGCTACCTTTTCAATCGAACTTCACTCGAATCAAACAGTCCATTCAATCCAAACGGCGAGACAATGAACATCGTCGGAACAAACGTAATATGTCTTCCATTCGTGATGTAGACTCCTCTCTAATTACCATAATGAAACAATGAACAGAATTTAACTAATACTTATACCCTCTTAGACTCTTACACCGACTCGAAACTTCAACAAAGCATTGTAAGCCGATGCTAGGAAAGTTTTCGAATACACATTTTCACTCTGGAGTAAAATAACAGGGTAACTTGGGAGTTTCATATTTTGAATTCGACATTGGGATTGGTAGAAATATGGGGCGTGTCTGGATTACAGTTCTAGGTTCATTTTTTCCTTATGGATCATATTCGTGAAAACTTGGATGAAAGTGAATCATCAACAATTCATGCCGAGTGACTTATACGATGGAAAGCTTTTGTGTTGGAATATTTGATTTTTCCTCATGAAGACAGTATTTAAAATGCAGTCCAGGAGACCGATTTGCCCGATGTGGACATCTTTTCCAATGGAAATTATCCCCCTGCCAGATTTGTTTGACTCAAACATGCCTACATTTTACTTCAAGAAAAAATTATCAATAGTAATATAAAGGGTGCAATGGTAATTATCGATAATTTTTGGAAAATTTTCCCGAATGCATTTTTAGTTGAAAAAGAGCACGAGTGTACGAGTGCCTTGCCTTGCCTTGCACGAATTGTATTTTATGAGAGAATTTCATGAATCAAAAATTTAAATTTTTTGTATACCTTCGTAAGTAAGTATAAAATGTCAGTGTCATAAAAAGTGTCAAAAAAATGTTAAAATAAATTAATCACCTCTCGTTGTCCTGGAGGTCTCCATGAAAAATACATACAGCGATACAAACACAAACAATTTTGAACGCTCGCGTCTTTTTTGAAATTTTGTAAAATATGTCGCGATTTGGCATAGTATCTGGACAAAGCGGTGGCGGTCCAATCATCAATTGTAACAATTTTAATAACTAGATATAAATACCTATAAATTTGTGAAGCTTATTTGAAAAATAAAAATTTTAAAAATAGTTTCTGTTATTATTCTATTATTAAAAAATTAATATGAGATACCCTTCACGTTATTGGATCATTGACTTGCTTATTTTTTCTCATAAAAATGGTAGGTAACTTGATACTTTTGGGGCACCATATACTGTGCAATTATCCGATCCGGACAATCAAAACATGTCAGTTTATTGTTGGAATGTCAGTTTTGACAGATGAATGAAATTCTCACTAGTATTCAACTTCAACATGGGACATTATTAATGAAATGTATTCTAGCAAAAACTCGAAACCATCACCTTTAAAAATAATGAATAAGGATCATACCGATATTAAAGATGCTGATGCAATGAACAATTACTGCACTAGTATAGGAAAAAAATGACTGAACAATTTCCTTCACCTCCCAATTCCAAAACTGTTACCTCTTAAAAATCCCTGACTCACTATTTCTTGAAGATTCAGATCACAAAGAAGTGAAAAATATCATCATGTTCCTGAAAATTAAATCACCTGGACTTGATAATATAACAGCAGAACAGTAAAAGAGATATGCAGTCTAATTTGTGAACCACTCGCAGATATACTTAATAAATGCTGCACCAAGGTCACTTTCTAACAACATTAAAAAATCTATAATTTCCCCCATTTATAAAAAGGCGACGAAAACCTAGTTAGTTAATTATCGAACTACATCAGTCAAAATCAAAACTCAAAAATATTTAAAAAACTTCTCAAGGAAAGACTTACTTACTATCTCAATAAATACAAAACCAATACGGCTTCCAAAAGGGCATCTCTACACAAGATGCAATAATCAAATTCACTGCAGAAATGTATTCATCCCTAGATTAAAGTAAACCATCTCTTACTATTATCAGAAATCCTGGAGAATATAGGAGTAAGAGAAAGTGTACTAGACTTATTCCCAAGTTATTTATCCAATAGAACGCAGTCAGTTAAGATTGGAAACCCAATCAGTGGAGAACAGGTTATAGAATAGGGAGTACCTCAGAGAACGGTATTGGGCCCAGTTTTTTTTAATACTTATATAAATGGACTCTTCTCAATGAATGGCTTCATACTTCAATATTTTATACTGGCAATGATTGAAAATCCCTCAAAAACAAAGCGGAAAATGATATTAAATCGATTTTCACCCAAGTTGTTTTGATTCATTCGAATCGCTTAATAATTAGATTCAGCTCTATAAATGTTTATGATAAATTAAAGCATTTAATATTCCATTACTAACATTCTTTTCATATTTTTTGTTCTAAAATTTAGTTTGAAAAAGTGGTTCTTCTGTTAATAACACTTCGTTGTATCCTGATTGAACAAAAAATTAATCTGAATTGGATATCAATAAAGTTGAAATTTTTCATTCAATTTTGATTGAATGTTAAACTGTTGATTGAATTAATTTAGCAAGAACTGGAGGTCTTTCATTTGGCTAATGGATTTTATAATTTTGGTTTATGCCTTTTTGGTGTATTACATTTTCAGGGATCAAGCCAAAAAATTATCAAACTAGGATTTTTTTCACGTAGATTGATGAATCTCATCTATTGTTTCACTAGTTGACTTGTATGTGATTTTTTTTCATGCTCTAACTGCTCTTGCATGAACTCAAATACTTTCTCAGCCCACTAAAATCATTCGTCCTACCTGGCACAAGCTGTGCACCTTCTCCGCTCCCATGTAATCCGAAAGTCTCCCTAAGGTAACTATATCTCTGATCTTCTGGTCTGATGTTCGTATCCAACATTCCGAGCGGGTATAATTAAAACTCGGCAGCCATAACCTAATTTGATGAAACATTAGAAGTCCTTGTTTCATGCCCATTTCATTCGCCATAATTTTGAATAATTAATTCTAATGGAAGGTTTATGTACACATTTTACCTTTCTTGACATCGAATAAATGTTAGAATAAATTTGAGTTATGACTGATCTGGAGCAGAGAGTCAAGGCAACGCTTCGTAGGCGGAGAGTCATCTTGGTTTTTCTACATAAACTTTCATAATGAAGTCAATAATTCCTAAGATCAATAGGAAGGATGATATTTTTATCAGTAACTATAATTAATTTTGGTGGACATTTGAAATAGTATGCAATTTTATCAACAGCAAAATCATTTATATGCTAATGTATATCGTCTATATACTCACCGGCAGTGTCTTTGCTTTTAAATGGTTTCTTTTTCCTCCATTTTTTTTTCATCTGTCTTATATCATTTTTGAATGATCGAAAAAGATAATTAAATATTATTATTATGTTTTCTCTTGGAATTTTTAAAGTTCTATAATCACTTTGTCAGCTTGAAATTCCTTATAAATGTACATTGATTGTTTTTCTCAAATGAGCAACTGAATTAAATCAGATTTCTGGATAGTGCTTTGAAATTGTGTGCATTGATTTCATCTACACAGCTTGGATAGTAACTTACAAAAATGTGTGTCAGAAATTTGTTATATTCACTGTATAATAATAATAATAATAATAATAATAATTTATTGGCCCAAGTTATGTAAGTTACATTTAAGGTTGTCAAATAATACGAAAAACAGAAAATATGAACGAAACTGAGGTACAAGAAACGTCGACAATTATAGTAAAATTTTGAATATAAAACTATATGTATACTTATGTTAAGTTCAGTCACCTGAAATACATGAAATTCAAAAAAATATATATAAAATTTGAAATTAGTCAATATTCATCACAACAGAAAAACTAGATAAAAAAAATGCCTGCTTATATCTCAATCATTTGTTTCGTCAAAATTAAATTCGAAATATTCTTCTAGAGAATAGAATGTATTTTTTAATAATATGTTGATGATTGCTGCCTTTAACTGTTTGGTATGGGCATTTTTCAGTGCATCCGGTAATTTGTTAAAAATTTTGATGGATGTGTGATTAATTGGCTGTTGAGTTTTTTTCAGGCGGTGATAGGGAATGCTCAACGAATTTCTATTCCTTGTATTATGAGAATGGTAGGAAGAATTCGAAAATAGAGACTTTTCGTTCTCTTTCATAAACATCACACATTGTAGAATGAATACTGAAGGTAAAGTTAAGATGCTGAATTTTGCAAATAATGGTTTACAATATTCTCGATAACTAGCCTTTGCTATTATTCGTACAACTTTTTTTTGTAATTTAAATATTCTTCCACTTTCTACGGAGTTTCCCCAAAGAAGAATTCCAATAAAAAAAGTTGAATAAAAGTTACTGTAATAATGTTAATGCGGTATCTAGAGTAGTAAATTCTATTAGTTTCCTAATTTGGTACACTACTTTATTTAATTTTTTAGATAAGTAGTTGACATGTTCTTTCCAGTTCAATTTCGTGTCAATATGTATACCCAATAACTTAACGCTATTCTCTTGACTACCATTTGAGAACATAAGCTCGCTTGTTTTTTCTGTGTTCAGTTTTAAATTATTTGTCGAAAATCATTCTGAAGCCTTTGCTATTGTTTCAGTATTTCTGAGTTTTAGGTTTTTAATATCAGTGCTTATATTTAAAATTGTAGAGTCATCAGCATATAATGTCATTGCGTCAGCTTTTAAATATTTTGGTAAATCATTTATGAAAATAATAAAAAATTTGGGTCCCAATATTGATCCTTGGGGAACTCCAATATCTATTGCTATTATGTCTGACTTCTCGCCTGATGGTAGAACCACTCGTTGCTGTCGACTGTGCAAGTAGGAAGCGAATAATTCCAAGGCAGCACCCCTGATCCCATAAAAATCTAATTTTGCCAGTAGATATTCATGTGTGACGCAATCAAATGCCTTTGATAAATCCAACATTGTGGCACACGAAAAGTTATTTTTATCAATCGCATCCATGATTTTTTCTAAAATGCAAATAATTGCTTTTGTTGTTGATTTATTACTGCGGTAACCAAACTGCTCTTTTGAGAAAAGTTCTTTATCTTCACAATATTAAACTATCCTAGATTTCAGTAAACATTCAAACATTTTTGAAAAAACAGGAAGCACTGAAATGGGTCTAAATGAGTTAACTTCGTTATGGTCGTTCGTTTTTGGAATCGGTACTACTTTTGCAATTCTTAGTTTATCCGGAAAAATGCTCTGTTCTAAGCACCTATTGAAAATGTAACATAATATTGGAGCCAGTTCATCGCACAGATATTTAACTACCCCTACGCTCATATCATACACATCTCTACTATTTGAGTTTTTCAAGTGTCTAATAATACTTTTTATTTCCTCATCAGTAGTAGGGCTAATGAAAAAAGAAAAACAGGGAGAACTATGAGTATTTTGCAGTGCATGCATAAAATCAATGTCGCTATGAGGTATTGAGTTAACAATGTTTTTGCCCACATTGACAAAAAAATTGTTGAAATTTTCGGCAGAAATATTTGTTTCATTTTTCTTGATATCTTTTTCTGTCTGTTGTTTCATCAATTTCCAAATTGCTTTGGATTTGTTGTTTGAGTTTTCTATGAAATCTTTATTGGCTTTTCGTTTGGCATAATCAATTGCTTTTTTATAGTTCGATTTCATTTTTTTATAAAGATCATTTACCTCCTGTGACTTGACGCATTGTTTTATAGTATTTATAGCTTCTAGTTAATGTTACATATTCCCAGAAGATCAATAAAAAGGATAATTATTTTTATCAGTAATAACTTATAAATAATGCAATCTCAAACAGCAGTCAACTTTGAGAGGCATTTGAAATATTATGCATTTTTTTCAACAACAAAACAACATGTTTATAAACAGTAAATTAATTCTGCTAAAAGACCCAATGTCAATATTCTGCTGTTTTGAGTTAATCATTACATTAGATTCGTTTTCTTGCTCTTTTCCATATGCTGAAACGGTCAATATCAAATTCAACCAATCCATGAATGTAATGGTACCCAATGTCACTATAAACTCAGCCATATCAGTTAAAGCTCAAAACTTCAATTGCAATTGCCTCAAATGTGAAAATTTTACATGGTCCTTTTAGTTCCAAGCCGCAGAATTAAAACTTGTTCATCGTGATAATATAATCAATTTGTCAGTATGAAATTCCATATAAATTGATATTGATTGTTTTTCTCAAATAAGCAAATTAATTAAATAAGATTTCTAGATAGTGCTTTGAAATTGTTTGCATTGATTTCATCTACATAACTGGGATAATAACTTACAAAAATGTGTACAGAAATTTGTTATATCTACCTTGAACCCTATTACTTCTCATTTATTTTGTTACTGTTACATATTCTCAAAATATCAATAAGAAAGATGATTATTTTTATCAGTAATCAACTATAAATAATCATCCTCAAACTGCAATTAATTTTGATGGGAATTTGAAATATTATGTATTTTTTTCAACAACAAAATCTTCTCTTGAAATATATTTAAAATTTTCTGGTGCAGACATTTTTTGGTACAAAAAAGTGCATTTATTACAAACTCACACAATGCCCAAAGCATCAAGCAATCAAACAAGAATTGAATAACGAACATCCACAAACATGCCTAGAATACTATATCCCGACAATATAAATAACAACCATAAAAAAATACATGAACCAAAATAACAAATGCTAAAAGGCTAATGACCCTAGCACTCGATGCCTCAACAAAAAAAAAATACAAACCCTGTTCATCATGATTATCAATTTGTCAGCAAGAAATTCCATATAATTGATTGTTTTTCTCGAATAAGCAATTGAATTAAATAATATTTCTGAATAGCGCTTTGAAATTGTGTGAATTGATTTCATCTACACAGCTGAGATAATAACCAACAAAAACTGTATGTCAGACATTTGTTATATTTACCCCTAAGAAATATTATTTCTCATGCATTCTGTTACTGTCCATGAATTACTAAAAACCGCGATTTAATCGAACATACAAACAAAAACGTTTCCTCAAAATTATCTTCTAGAAACAACCTACTTACTGAACTGAAGCTCTCTATACAGAATCTGAAGTATTAAGAGTCAGACAAATGCAGTTTTCGAATCTCATAATTTATATACACGACCACAAACATTTATTAAATAGTATCGATCACCAATACTCAACAAGGTCAAAAACCGAAAATTTTGTTAAAACACCTACCCTAAAAAATCGGTCAACACCTTTTCCTCCACTAAGTTTCGAATTTCAACATTTACAGTATAGAATTTCCATAATTTTTTCTCTATGCGAATATTTTTTCTACCCTACACTTTTTTGTACATTTGCAACTATGACAGTTTATGAGCATGTTATTTTTTCGTATTCAATTCATGGATTCCATATACTTAAACTAATTTTGACTGCTGCTGTCAAAAGCCGAATCCAAGGTCTGGAATGAAATTGTGAATAAAGAATAAAACGAACTCAAGTCCCCAAGTGAGTTCCTCGCCTGAAATTTCACCTTTTCTGACATCGAGTAAATGTTGGAATTAATTTGAGTTATGACTGATCTGCTGCAAGAGCACGATGCTTTATGAAGAGCTATTTTTGACATTAGTAATGGGCGTCTCGAAATTCGCTGCCTTTTAATAATTTTCGAGTGTATATTAAGCAGTCCATGGACGAGAGATAAATCACTGAAATTACTGTAACGAATGAAACTGTTTTGAAAGCGAGTCATGAATAAATATGATGACTGAAATAGCTAGCCGACCATGTACTTCAGAGTTTGATTGATAGCGAGACTTTCCGAGAAGAGTGGCAGATCATTGACATTATTTCCCAGTTCCATTTGTGCAACAGATTCACTCCATTCACACTAAATACCATTGAAGTCTTCACATAATACGGAGGATTAATCCAGGATGAAATAAATAACTAATAAAAAAGTTTTTAAGGACAGCTTTTTTGTATGCCGTGTACTAAAACGTATAAAATAAGTTAAGGCTCGCTGACAATATTTAATTATTTTTTGTTGATTATTTGTTTTCAAAAAGCTAGTCGCGCAAATTGTAATAAAATTAATACTTCGACAAGTTGTTACTTACCAACCAATCATTGTCCAATGAAATTAATTGGTACCTACTTTCATGAATACTTTGTAAAATTAAATACTTAATTGCCAACCAATCATTGCCCAATCAAATTAATTGGTTCCTACTTTTATGAACACTTCACGCGACAAGCTTTTTGAAACCAAATAATTCAACAAAAAATTATTAAATCATTGTCAGCGGTGACTTATTTTATACGTTTCAGTACACGGTTTAAATAAGAGCTGGTCTAATTAGTTATTTTTTTTTTCTTAGTTAGTTAACCAAATCACAAAACTCGTCCGCCGTCCTGAAGTCCCATCTTGAATCTATATTTTGTCAAAAAATTCATAATCTCCGAATCTGAAAACCCCTACATTCCAATTTTGAAAGAATATAATCAAAAGCTCGTCTCATCTTGGGGCCGCCATCTTGAATTTATAATTTCGAAAAAATGCTACTCTCCGACCCTGAAAACCCCTCATACCAATTTTGAATCGAATCGGACCATAATCACAAAACTCGTCCGCCATCTTGGAGCCGCCATCTTGAATTTATAAATTTTGACGAACAATTCATAATTTGCGACCCCGAAAATCCGCACATACCAATTTTGAATCAAATCGGACAATAATTACAAATCTCGTCCGCCATCTTGGATCTGCCATTTTGTTTTTTTCTCTAACGAAAATTCGATAATGCGTTGTCACCGGAATTATGAACATCTGCCAAATTTCAAGTTAATCGGACGACAATAAGTCGGTCAAAATTCACTTGCAAGATTTGACCCAAACCAACTAACGAACTAACAAGTGAAACTAAATAAAAGCTTGTAAAAAACGATTACAAACTGTAACGAAAGGGGGCAGTGGTGTAGATACGCAAGCAATAAATCATATAATGTCATTGAATTTGCTTTGACGTCTGTCGAATACCAAGCCCGTGAGAGTAGTTCAAAAATTCGATTATGAAAAGACTGTAATTTTATTTTAGGGTAATAATGACACGAAATTTTCAAAATATTTTCGATGGATTTTACAGCTTGTGAGAACTCTGTTGGTAACTTTCTCTTTGTTTTTTAATTTTCTAAAACTAAAAAAATATATTTAAAGTCGGCAAAATTCAAATGGCTTCTTTCTGGCGCATTGCAAAATGTTGTGACGTAATCACCCGATCAACCAATCCCACAGTTGACAGCTTCAATCAGTTTTGCAACGTTGCCATATTATCAAATCTTGACATTGCGAATAGTGTTCTAGTTCTGACATTTATAGTTTAGAAACTTGGCAACATTGCGTTCAAGGTCACAATCAACCCCCCATTGAGCCTATCGGCTGCTCGGTCGTTTACGTCACAAAGAGCGCCAATATTGGTAGCTTCAAAATTTGCTGATTTTCGAAAACGGATGGGAACTGCTGTAATTGAAATTTGACTCAAAAAATGTTTTCTGGTTACATTTATATATGGGTTATGTATTTTAAAGCATATTCAAAGCGATAATAATTCCTCGTGTACTCGACTATTGTTTATAATAAATGGGAATATTTGTATTTGCTGTTACCTCTTGTACTCTTCTAGGAACGCTCCATAAAATATGACATGTGGAGAACTTCTTTATTTTCCGAGGTGGACTATAATTATCACCAACACAATTCTTGATCTCGTGTGGAAAACACATTTTCACTCGAACATTATTCAAGTTTATCAAATAGTTGTCAACGTAATCGCAATGCAGAAGGAAAAGCCACAATGTTACCATCCAACCACATCAATGACTGTTTCATTGGTGGTGTTCATTTGATTTGGTGTGTACTTACTAAACTCTTTCCAAAACTTCGGCCAGATTGACAGTTACTATTACCATTGGAAAGGTAAAACCTATGAATGTTCGCATTTTACAAAAGAAACTTATCCGCCAGTTGACCTTCGAAGCAGAAAAAAATCCTTCAAGAAGGCTTAAAGAAGAAGGCTATGATGACGAGGCTAATACTTAACTGAAATGAAGATTCAAATGTCCATTCTCACTGAATTCAAATCAACTCTCGAAAGACTCACACATATTTGGTTCATTACAAATGTTATTAATGCAAACACTTTAACCTAACAAAACTACAAAAACTTCTCTCTCAGTACATTTTCGAAGGCTGTTCTGAATGAACTCCAAATAACGTTCTCCATTCAATCGATCATGTTGAAAGAATGGTCCTATGAGATGGTTTCCTATGATACCGTCAAATAGCACCCGATAGAATATACCAATCACTTGTTCTTCCAAATTCAAAAGTAGTTAACCAAACCTGAAAATGGAATTTGGATATCATTGAATGAAGAATAAAAATTTCGATAAATCATTCATTTATTAGAAACTTATTATCCGGTAATATATTTATTGTGGAATATAGTATTTCCTGTGAATTCAGAGTTTAACGCCTGTCACTAACCAGGGATTGGGTTTCAATCCGGTATTACGTTCATCAATAGCGATAACGCTGATTCTGAAGTGTTTGTTTTGATTCGGGATCCTGGTTTTTTATTTGATGGTTGCTCTTGATTTGCTTCTCTTCAGAAGTGGTCTGATGACACATTTCATCCCTTGGTGATGGTTATCATGTAAATGTTATCCTTATTCACTTACTCTTATTGTTTCTAAATCAGTTTACCGATTTTTTTCATTGTTCACTTCACCTAGTATTTTTGTAATGTTATTAAACGCAGAAATAAAAATGTAAACACAACTTTCAAATATTACTGATTACTTTTCTTTACTGCCATTTGTAAACAACGGTGGCGCCCTTATCGGTTGATTTCCTTATTATTTTAGGAGATGAAGTAGTCCACAGAAGTTACATAATATATCTACAAAGTTTGCAATGGCTAGATAAGGGCCAACTCCCAGTTTCAGCTATTTTATTTTGTTCACGCAACACTATTATCTCATTCATCCTTTCACGTAATCATACCTTTTCCATCATCAATTCCTTTTCTGATTCTCTGCGATAAGAGTTTCGCAATGCGTATTTCTATAATCGAATCGAATGGGCAGATATCCAACGAAAAATAATCCTCGCTGACATCATTAACGCCGTTTTAATGTCACCGATGGCGTTGATAAAACAAGTTATAATCACTTTCTACATTCGCCCACTTTAACGCAGAAGAAAAACAAGGAAAGTCAAGCACGCAATAATTTAATTAGCCATTTAATGAAGTAATATGGGTTTTTTCCCAGAAGAATATCTTATAACCTCCAATTATCTTCGCATAAATCTCAATTATGACATGATTATCTACAATTAAAGTCACGATTTCAATCCAAGAGTGTGGAATGGCATGTTTTGTGTTAGTTACAAAACTATGTATTAATTTGGGGATTTTCTGGTTAAGTGATCGGTGATAACGCGTTTGCATGTCGGGAATGTTGAAAGAGTTCAGGATATTCATGCTGACAAGAAAAATGTAATATTAAGAGTACCTTTGGCAGCAGTCATAAAGTGAGGCGTTCTTCAAGGACCTAGGCTTAGGCCAAACCATGTTGATCATTTATCGATAGCATTAGATTTCTACGGGGCGTATGAGCCACTTCACTGCGACCTTTACAGATCATTTGTGTATGCCCTCACGTTATGTTGGAGTTCCCTGTCTAGACCCGTCTTTGTTACTATCATTGAAAACCTTAGCAAAACAATTGCGCTAGCAGGCAATTTGTGCGTCAATTGAAAGTCCTCCCTTCCATGCCTCTCTGTCTGCTATGACTGTTTTGAGGTTTTTTCTGAGCTATACTTGGGAAGCATCTCGTCTGATGGCATTCTCATTATGGGGTCGGTTTCCAACTCTTTGCATAGATCGTTGAACACTTTGCCGTACAGTCTACTTATGGGCGCTTGCCCTCTGGACAGTCTACTGGCGACTGACCTGGCTTCGCCTTGTATGTAAACATGAAGTGGTGGTAGGTTCAGCAAGACTTCTCGGGCGGCTGTTAGGGTGGTTGTCAAAGCTCCCGAAGCAGCTAGGCAGGCTTGCCTTTGGATGCCGCTTAGCCTTCGGATCGTCCCAGCCTGCTGAGTCTTTGGCCACCATGTCACCGAACCGTATGCTATCATGGATCTGACGACCCTGCTATATAGCCAAATGATCATTTTCGGTTGTAGCCCTTAGTTTTTTCCATACATTCTTCTGCATATGTTGAGGGCTACCTTGCTTTTTTGAATTATTTTTTGTAGGTGTTGATTCCATGTCAGCTTGTGGTCAAAGATGACTCCCAAGTATTTTGCCTCTTGTGCAATTAAAATTTCTACCCCGTGTTGGTGTGTTGTTCGGGTAGTTTTGGTGTGTTGTTGGTGTTGTTCGTGTATTGTTCGTATGTTTTCGTGTTGTTCGTGTAGTTGTTGGTGTGTTGTTGGTGTGTTGTTGTGTGTTGTTCGTGTGTTGTTGTGTGTTTTGTCCCCGTGTTGGTGTGTTGTTCGGGTAGTTTTGGTGTGTTGTTGGTGTGTTGTTGTGTGTTGTTCGTGTGTTGTTGGTGTTGTTTGTTTGTTGTGTGTTGTTTGGTGTGTTGTTGTGTGTTGTTGGTGTGTTGTTGTTGTTTTGTGTGTTGTTGCGTGTTGTTGGTGTGTTGTTTGTGTGTTGTTCGTGTGTTGTTTGTGTGTTGTTTGTGGCTTGAGTCCTCTCTTTTTTGTAAACGCAACCACTGTGTTTTTTTTATGGTTTACCGTTAGTTTCTCCTCCTGACACCTCTTATTCATTAAGTTTAGAGCAGTCTGCGTATGCTCCGAAATGGTTCCTGCAAATTTGCCCTCTGCAATAAACGCAAGATCATCGGGATATCCTAAGCATTGCATACCTTTGGATGTTAGCCTTCCCAGTAGATCGTCTACTAGGATAGCCCCCAGAAGAGGTGCTAGTACCCCACTTTGTGGCTAGCATAATGTCTTACTAGGGTCTCTGTTTTCATCAAAGTTGAACAGTGAGTGTAGAGATTGTAGATTGTATGGGGGTCGTCTTTCTTATCGTTACCGAAACAATGTGCAAGTGAATTTGCTCACCTCTGTATATAATAACTCGCATTGAGCTTCACAATAAGCCCCACGAGTCGCCTTCGTAAACACCACCCCAATTCCATTCATGTCTCTCTATACATCACTCCCAACATCAATAATGACCCGTTTCCAACTACCCGGACCGATTTTTTGTCGTTCTAATACCTCCGTATTATCCAAAGGACCTGTCTGTATTCCTCACAAACGCCGTTGTTTCTCTATTGCAGATAACTTTTTTGTCAGCTTTCCTCGAAAGTAACTCATAATGGACCCGAGCGACTGGGAAAATGGATATAATAGAAAGTTTGGAGGCAGCCCTAATCACATTAGAGATACGTCTGGCTGTCCCTTGGGGCTTTTATTTACATTGCTTTGCGAAATCTTTACGAAAGTTCGTCTCATCGTTGCGGTTAGGTTAGTTTCGCAATTGATGAATTAGCCCCAGTAGGAGGCCATAACTTCTGCAAATTGAATTATTGTAGAATAGATTTATTTTTAAAACCAAGGTATACATGTGTAGGAGAAATTCGAGTTGTTACATACAATACATTAAAGAAATGCATAGGTACTAATGAATAAATATACATATATTGAGACAAAATTGTATCATGGATTGGGACAAAACTAGGAGAAGTTTGATAAGTGAAAGTACTGCATTATAAAGCAGCTTCAGTAAAATATTTATCGTCCAGGTATTCATTTACTGAATAAAAACCTTTTTTGCTGACTTGAATGACATACGCACAGCCCAAACTCCGAGGGCTAGGACCATGAAAATTTGCATGTGGGTTTCTTCGACACTGTAGGTGAGCACTCAGGAAGGATTTTTTGGAAAATTTAACTCCTAAAGTGGTGGAAAAGGGGGGGGGGGGGTTCTTGGGTTTTGGATCCTTTGAAAACAATGTTTCAGTAGTTCGTAGGAGAAGACGTTTCGTCCCTGGCAAGGGACATTTTTAATTCTTTATTTTTTCAAATATTCATACATGATTGAGAAAGTTTCTTTGCTTGGCAGAAAGTTCGCTTTTTTTGTGAAGAAAATTGTGAGTAATGATCGTGGTGTTACACTGAGGGCTGTAATATAGACTTAGGTTGTTTGTGCCTCAATATGTTTTCGTGGCGATAGTTATTAATTGGTAATGTTATTCACTCTAGAAATGTTTATTTTCTTCGTTGTGCGTGCGTTCATTGAAAAAAAATTAATGAACTCACGCTCAACGGAGAAAATAAACATTCCCAGAGTGAATAACATTACCGAATTTAATAACTATCGTCACGAAAACATAATGAGGCACAAAAACCTAACTCTTTATTTACAGCACCTCAGTGGTAACACCTCGATCATTACTCACAGTTTTCTTCACAAAAAAGGCGAACTTTTTGCCAAGCAAAGAAACCTTTCCCAAACCATGTATGAATATTTAAAAAAATAAGAATTGAAAATGTTCCTGGCTAGGAAGGAAACGTCTTCTACGGACTACAAAAACATTGTTTTCAAAGAATCCAAAACCCAAAAATATCTCAAAAAGGATTCAGGAATTAAACGAAACTCATATATATATATATATATATATATATATATATATATATATATATATATATATATATATATATATATATATACTTGGCAGGGTGATAATTTTCAGTTCTATGAAATGATTCTTATATGACTCTCTCCTTTTAATTTTTTTAATTATTCTAATTGCTGTTTTTTGCAAATAAGAAACAGCAGAGGACCCACAATCGATCCTTGAGGTACCCCACTTTGAATGTCACCCAATTCTGAGTATTTTTTTACCAGTAGTTAGGACCACCATTTGATCTCTTCTTGTTGCAGTTTTTCCAAGAGAATATCAAAGTTAATGCCCGATTCCAGTTTTAAGAATGACATCAATCTTGAACAGGGAAACATTCTCAATTAAATATTGATAGAAGGATTTTTCTGTGAATTGAAAAATCCACAATTAAAATGAAGTTATTTTTTGTGAATGTCTAACAGAAAACAACTACTTCCCCGGCTAAAGCCACGCTGGACATTGAACTACATCTGATAGATATTCTGAAAAGGCCCTAACTCAGAAGAAAAAATCTGAAATTGAAAATTTGCATTCTCATTCAGATAGTAATTTTTTTCTATTCCAGTCTTAATTAGGAACTCATAAAGATGAATGAGGCAAAGAAGAATGTTTTCCAAAAGAGAGTACTCACCAGAAATCATTCGTTACATTGACGCAGGAGAGACATCGCATTCACTAGGTCTTCAATACATTTTTGTCGACGAAAATCTATTCCATGCTTCCACGATCATCAGGAAGACCGGAAGAAATGGGAAACACATTTTCAAGAAGCAATCTCACTTTGCAAGGATGGAAAAAGTTAGAATCATTTCTTTTGGAGAGACACTTTGAAATTAGTGTTTTCTGACATTAAAACCTATCATGGGGTATGATAGATTGATTTGTTGAAAATATAAACAGGATGTTCATAAAATCAGATGTGGAATCATCTGCGACTGAAAGATAAACTTTAGTCACTATCTTCCATCGTCAAGAAAAAAAAATAATAATAAAAATATCTTCATTTTAATTGTGGATTTTTCAATTCACAGAAAAATCTTTCTATCAATATTTAATTGAGAATGTTTCCCTGTTCAACATGAATACCCCACAAGAGGTTAACCTGACGATGGAAGATAGTGACTAAAGTTTATCTTTCAGTCGCAGATGATTCCACATCTGATTTTATGAACATCCTGTTTATATTTTCAACAAATCAAGACATCAATCTTTTATGCATTTATTTTTCCAATAGTTTTGAAACGGTCCACAAAAGCGATATTGACCTATAATTTCATTTTTTTTTTCTCAACTCCTTTTTTGAATACTGGAACCACGTGAGATTTTTTTAATAACTTTGGGAAAATGCTTTGATAAAAATATTCGTTACAGAGCCTACCCAATTCAGCGTAAATGGGTTTCTGGATATTATTCAGTATTTTGGTGAATATATTATCATATCCCGCTGAATATTTCGATTTTAAAGACTGGATTACTGATAACACCTCGTTTTCGTCTGTAGGATAAATAAAAAAATATGTCTTTCCGGGAAACAAGTGTCCTGCGTACAACAAATCTTCATTTCATACATTGAGAAAATATTCAATTGATACTAACTTGTCGACAGTACACAAAGATATCCGATTCAAGATGCTTCCCTATCTCTCCGGAATCGTCTTCATATGTTTCCTTCCGCTCTAAACACCCTTCTAACAACCCCGCCTTCAAAGCGGGACACAAACTCATACGAGCGTCTGGAATTCATTAGCTACAAATGTTATCAACTGCTAATTGCTAATGAGTTATTAAGGGGTTTATCCTCACTATCTGTTTGTCTTCATCGGTGTGTGGGAAGATGGAGTCGGTGTAGGAATATTATTAGGGTAATCAAACATAACAGCGGAGAGATGAGTATGAGTTGTTATCATTATGTCATTTTCATGGCTCCCATTTTTTGAAACACTACCCAAGGCCGTAACCTCTGCCTATTCCCATTTCATCTTGGAGAAAGTTGGCCCCTCCTCAGTCTCCACGGAGATATTGACCTACCCACTAGAAACGCAAAAATAAAAGTTCTGTACATAAAAAAATATTGCAAAGTTAAATGAAAAAAAGCCTAACTGACATTGAAAACCAAATTATACCAAGCAGAGAGCCAAAATGTCCTCAAGAAGCTTAAATGTCCTCAGAATTCCAAAGTCAATATTTCCTACCGTAAAAAAACCCACTTGTTACATAAATAACTATTATTGTTATATTCATTACCATATTCTGTATGTGTCACATAGTATAAATATATATATATATATATATATATATATATATATATATATATATATATATAGTGTGACCCATTTGAAATGGAACCACCCCTGTAGAATACGCATTTTTGAATCATCCTCAAAAAAATTTTTTTTGTAATATTGAACATCAAAAACTATATCTTGGCACAAATTTTCATAACTTTAGTTTCATTTCCAAGGCACTCTATGGTTTTTTTTCTTCGTCAAAAACGGCAAAAGTTTATTAGGCATTTTTTGTTTTGAAATTTGACTACACCACTGGATTTGTAGTCGTTATAAATGGAAACCATGGAAATTTCATAGAAAATATTGGTTAACAACGTAGTTACAACAACTTCAATTTTGGAAACAAAGTATTTGATTATAATTTTTATTTAGATTATAGACATATTTAAAATCTGGCAACACTGCCGATACAAAGTAGAACACCAGTGAATTTGTACAGCGGAAATCTGGAGTCAATAGCTCATTCCGTTCTACAGTTATAACTCCTGAAAGTATGGTAATGTGAGCGATTTGTGGTGGAAGCGATTTTGTAATGAAAATCTGACTACGCCACTGGATTTGTAAATTATATTCTCTTAAAATAATTCATTTAAGTTTAGGTTATAAGTGTATTCAAAAATAACAGAAAATTAAAAATTCATTTTCAAGTTATGCAGTCTTCCATAGCCGATAGAAACGAAATGAACCGAATCAAGTTTCAAAGTATCAAAATTATTTATTGAATGATAAAACAGAAAGCAGGACAAGAAATGTTCCTTTTAAATTCTGCAAAACTCAATTGAAACAAGCTTTTAGAGAAGGTATCAATAATTTGAGGAAAGGTGAACTAATATATTAGGCATAGGTATTGTACTAAATCAATAGTAGGCTGTGATTTAGTACACCACAAATCGCTCACATTACCATATTTTCAGGAGTTATAACTGTAGAACTGAATGAGCTATTGACTTCGAATTTTCGCTGTACAAATTCACTGGTGTTCTACTTTGTATCGGCAGTGTTGCCAGATTTTAAATATGTCTATAATCTAAATAAAAATTATAATCAAATACTTCGTTTCCAAAATTAATGTTGTTGTAACATCGTTGTTAACAAATATTTTTTCATGAAATTTTGAAGGTTTTTATTTATAACGACTATGAATCCAGTGGTGTAGTCAAATTTGAAAACAAAAATTGCCTAATAAACTTTTGCCGTTTTTGACGAAGAAAAAACCATAGAGTGCCTTGGAAATGAAACTAAAGTTATAAAAATTTGTGTCAAGATACAGTTTTTGATGCTTAATATTGAAAAAAAAACATTTTTGAGATTGACTGAAAAATGCGTATTCTACAGGAGTGGTTCCATTTTAAATGGGTCATACTGTATATATATTGGTATCTTTAGAAGTACGTGTTAAATGTTCAAAGAGTTGGAATGAAAATTATAAACTGAAAAAGCACATAAATAACGAATGTGCATATTTAGTAATATTTTACAGTTTTTCTGAGGATTCTACCGTTTTTCTGAAACATAATATTAGTCAATACCTATGTTTTGAATAAACATGTTTTCAACATTACAAGCAATTGGCATAACTTATAAAAATTATAGAAATCAAAATTTACTAATATATTTTTGAGCACAAGCAGACAACAAAATGTTAAAGTTAGAACATTCTGTATATGAAATTAGATCTGAACACAATAGCCAATGAGATGCCAGGAAAGATCTTGATGCAAAATTGTGAATATTGAAAATATGAAAACAGAAAACGTCAAAAATGATTTTGAATATATCATGTATATAGTATGTAAGGTATTTAGAAACTATTAGTGAATGAAATCTGTCAAATAAACGAAAATAATGAAGTGCTACAGGAAGTGCGTGAAAACCAAGAATTCGAGAAGAAAACAAAAGATATGTGGTATCGAGGGAAAAAAATCATCAAACTGATGGAGATTGAAAAAATATTTTTTTGAAAAACGAACTCAACAAAATTTAATTTGGAAAATCAAGCATATTCTGCTACAAACACAGTTATTTGCCACTACACCACGAGAAAATACCAGAGAGAACATTAGCTGATAAAAACCAGGTACATAACGAATCTTACCTTCTCATTCCATACATATACCTGTCCGAGGACGAATTCACAGGCGAACAAGGGGGATGCTGATTGGAACGGCAGTTTCCAAGAACAGGAGAGTCATCCAAGACACTGAACATTTGCATTTCAAGAAACCACAGGTACATTAGAACCATGAAAGTTACAAAAAGTGCAATTTAAAAACAAACCTTTTAACGAAAAACTTTCATAAATTGGTATATAGACTAATATTTCACTGAAATCAACATAACCTACAAAAGTGGGTTACATTTAACTTTTTTTTATTATCACATAATTGCACTTTTCATGTATATTTTGCTATGAAACACTAATTAAGTTAATTATCAGGATAGGTAACAGTAAGTCTTCCTGAATAAAGGAAATTATTATTTTGATGAATTTCTGAACTTATTTTCAATAATTGATCAAAACAGTTTGCCATGTTTCTGAAACTGACATCAAGAACACTACCAGAGGGCTCCACAGTTGAACTTACTCTTGAGATTCCATAGGCGTACCGATTGAGTTAGCTGAGGTAAAGAATGTAAGGTTAAAGAGTCAAATGGGAAAAAAGAGAAAAAGACATAGCAGGACATTTGAAATATTTATATGGGTATTTATTTATGAACATATTAAATTAAATTCAAAGGGCAACTAGCAAAAGGATTTAAAAATAGTAAAAAAATATGTTTTGTTGTGATGTCTGATTGTAAAAATAATAAAATAAAACAAACCAGCATCACCTCACCATATATATATATATATATATATATATATATATATATATATATAAATTTTACCTAAATTTCACCAGCAAAATGTCTCAAGGAGAATCATAAGGTAAATATTCACCTAATTATAACCTCAAATACGTTCATATGGTCAGAGAGTAAATAAATTCAAAAATAGGTAACAAAAATGTATACTAGTTAGTCTAAGAGGAACTTATAGGCTTATAGACAAGTGTTTAATGATTAACTCCATGTATCTCTCTGGCAAGTAGTGTTTTGGTATAAATGGCTAGTAAACGTAAAAATCAAGATGACATCAGATCTTTTTTAGAAAAATGTATTTACTTGAAAATGCTAAAAAAATACTATGTTTCATCATCTTCATGGACTCCATGGACATCTGTCCATGGTGTTGAAATGAAGAGATTATTTTTTGTTTTTAATGTTTTTGATTTTGCTCAGTGATCTATGTTAAACTCTTAGGAAGAATGTCAAAAGATTCATTTCGTATTATTTGGTATTTGTCTTCTTGTTTTGAAAATATCTATGATTTCTTATACTTAAATACAAGTTATTTTATATAAAATAATAAAGCTTTTTTATTTTTCTGAACATACTTTTAGTTTCTAGCACCAATGTTTTATAACTCATGGACAATTATCATCTTATGGACACGGGTTTTATTTTTCAACAAAAACCTTAAAACCTATAACGATTCTATTTTAGGTGAGACTCAAACATATCTTGTCCCTAGAGAATGATGATGTGATAATTTGATCAATTTTTTAATCTTGTTTCTCAAATTTCAGAAACGTAATTTTTTACGATTTCGGTGGAATAACCCATCAACGAACATACCCCTGTAAATAAGCCCAGACCTGAGCCTCATATTCAATTCAATATATCGCATACACACATAAATGTCTTTCATAAAGTCGACGGAATTCTCTGTGCAGAAGTTCAACTGGAAATTAGTTATAAGCTTTATGTGGCATAGAAAGCGGGTTATTGGGAACTAGCAGAAAAGTCGGATCGGGAACGGTGTGCAATGTCTCAGATTTAATCGCATTTAACTACTGAAATTTCCTGAAGGAGACTGCCACAGGAAACTGGCATCTATGAACTGACCTGGATCCTATAGAGGAGAACTGGAAGATATGTTTGCGCACACAAAAACCCCAATACCAAATTCAAGATTGGGTTCATACCCAATTCTGCTGGTTGCTCGAATTATTATTATATTCAATCGACTTCATTTAACCTAGATCGGTTTCAATGCAGTGTTTTGTGATCGATTGAAGTTTATTTAACTCCGTAATAACGTTACTGTAACAAATATATTTTGATTTGATATAAATAAAGAAATTAACATAAAAAAGAAAAATATATTGGTTAATTCAAAATGAGCAGTAGCGTACTGTGAAACCACCTTATCTACTGGATGACACAAAATTTGGCACATCTTCATTTGGTACTGATATAAGATTCGAACAAAGTGACGCTGAAAGAAATATCAAAGTTTGAGCCTCTGCCTTTCAATTCCATGCTCTGTATTGAAAATTATTGCTCTCGTTCAAAAGGAGATCGCGATAAAATAATAAAATGGGAGAAAAGAAACACATTCAGTGGTCTGGTTTTCTATATCCATATAAATGAAGGATAAATTATTTCACTTTAAGCAAGTATTTCTCACCTATTTCGCAGCATTTTAACGCAAAATGAGAATAGTCGTTTTGTAGTACTATACTCAACTCTCAAAATATTTTAGAAACATTGAAATCGGACAACCTATGATGCATCCAGGTCTGCTGCAATGAAGTGCATTAAAAAAATAATATTGCAATTATGCCAAAAATAATGGTCCGGCAGCGTTTTTTCACACATAAAGTACATATCAATCAGTACTCTGTCGTGAAGAGCCTGCTTTAAAAAAATTGCGATTTTAGAAATTTTTTAAAAACGCATTTTTTTCGGTTTTTCCGGTTTTTTTCCGTTACTACGGATCCGATCGAAACGTGCTAGGGCTCATTTTCTTTGCATTTTAAACATCTAGAATGCTTCATTAGTTTTCATGTTACAAGCAAAAAACAAAAAAAATATATTTATTGCATTTAAATGTTCATAACAAATTAAGCAATGACAGTTGCGAGTAGAAAACATAACATGATATAACGACGGGCCGACTTTCATATCATGGCACAGTAGGTTTCCTGGTAGTATTTTTGTCACGGAAAAATCTCTATTGATTGGTCTATTATGGTTTGTGTGGATAACTACTCTCCAAGCAATCGAATTATCTATTGTCGTTGACCAGTTTAATCATTTTCAAATTATGCATGTAATTTTGTGACCAGTTTGGATCACATGGTCCGCTACACTTGACTCATTTCCCTTCGGTAGGTAGCATGGGCCACATGTTCGTGGAACCTTTTAGAATTTGAACGTTTTGTCTGACCGTAATAGATTTGTTCACAACTTTGACAGCTAATTTCATGACTTATCCAGAATGACAGTTTTGTACTTCGGGTCTTCTAATAACGTTATTTCTATTACTATAAAGTTCATGGAGATTTACATCCCGTAGTCTAGTGTTGAGACCTCTCGTTTGGAAAAATACATCTACAGAAAGCCCACCAATACGAACAGGTTCATCACAGCCAATCAAAACACACATTCAATACAAAATGCTAGTTTCAATTTTCTGATACCCAGAGCCGTGAACTTTCCATTGAATACTGATCGTTTTCAAAATGAAATCAGATAATCAGATATTATTGATAATCTCTTGAGGAAGAACACGTTTAGTGAATGAAACCACGACTCTGAGAAACACGATGGAAAGCAAAAGATTCGTGAGAATCCCTTTCCATCCAAACCTCACGAGAGGTCTCAACACTATATTCCGGGATGTAAATCTCCAAGCAGCAAATAACTTATTACGAAACCCGAAGGACAAAACTGACATGCTGGATAAGTCGGGAATTTATTGAATTAGCTGTCAAAATTGTGACAAAGTCTATTACGCTCAGACAAAACGTTCAATTTCTAAAAGGTTCCACGAACATATGGCCCATGCTACCTACCGAAGGGAGAATAAATCAAGTGTAGCGGACCACATGATCAAATTTGGTCAAACCGGTCAACGACAGTAGAGAGTAGTTATACACAAAATAAAAACTTTTTAACAAAAAACAAATCGACAAAATACCCACCCTTACGGGTGGATTTCATCTTTTAAATTCAAACGGACTAACTTCGAAGTACACCCTATCCACTGAAAAAAGAATTATTGGAATCGGACGTTCTCAGTAAAAAGTTATGCGTGGTCATACATGAAAAAAAAATTACGCGTCGAATAGAGAATCTCCTCCTTTTTGGTTTCGTCGGTTAAAAACCATAATAATCTAGTTGGAAAAGGGAAACATTCTCAATTGAATATAGATAGAAAGATTTTTCTGTGAATTGAAAAATCCACGATTAAAATGAAGTTATTTTTTGTGAATGTCTAACAGAAAACAACTACTTCCCCGGCTAAAGCCACGCTGGACATTGAACTACATCTGATAGAAATTCTGAAAAGGCCCTAACTCAAAAGAAAAAATCTGAAATTGAAAATTTGCATTTTCATTCAGATTGTAATTTGATTTTCTATTCCAGTCTCAATTAAGAACTCATAAAGATGAATGAGGCAAAGAAGAATGTTTTCCAAAGAGTACTCACCAGAAATCATTCGTAACATTGACGCAGGAGAGACATCGCATTCACTAGGTCTTCAATACATTTTTGTCGACGAAAATCTATTTCACGCTTCCACGATCATCAGGAAGACCGGAAGAAATGGGAAACACATTTTCAAGAGCAATCTCACTTTGCAAAGATGGAAAAAGTTAGAATCATTTCTTTTGAGAGACACTTTGAAATGAGTGTTTTCTGACATCAAAACCTGTCATGGGGTATGATAGATTGTTTTGTTGAAAATATAAACAGGATGTTCATAAAATCAGATGTGGAATCATCTGCGACTGAAAGATAAACTTTAGTCACTATCTTCCATCGTCAAGATAACCTCTTGTGGGTATTATTTGAAGGAAACATTCTCAATGAATATTGATAGAAGATTTTCTGCAAATTGAAAAATCCACGATTAAATGAAGTTATTTTGAATGTCTAACAGAAAACAACTACTTCCCGGTAAAGCCACGCTGGACATTGAACTACATCTGATAAAATTTGAAAAGGCCCTAACTCAAAGAAAAATCTGAAATTGAAAATTTGCATTTTTATTCAGATAGTTATTTGATTTTCTATTCCAGTCTCAATTGAGAACTCATAAAGATGAATGAGGCAAAGAAGAATGTTTTCCAAAAGAGAGTACTCACCAGAAATCATTCGTAACATTGACGCGGGAGAGACATCGCATTCACTAGGTCTTCAATACATTTTTGTCGACGAACATCTATTTCACGCTTCCACGATCATCAGGAAGACGGAAGAAATGGGAAACACATTTTCAAGAAGCAATCTCACTTTGCAAAGATGGAAAAAGTTAGAATCATTTCTTTTGGAGAGACACTTTGAAATGAGTGTTTTCTGACATTAAAACCTGTCATGGGGTATGATAGATTGATTTGTTGAAAATATAAACAGGATGTTCATAAAATCAGATGTGGAATCATCTGCGACTGAAAGATAAACTTTAGTCACTATCTAGTGAATGCAATGTCTCTCCTGCGTCAATGTTACGTATGATTTCTGGTGAGTACTCTCTTTTGGAAAACATTCTTCTTTGCCTCATTATCTTTATGAGTTCTTAATTGAGACTGGAATAGAAAATCAAATAACTATCTGAATGAAAATGCAAATTTTCAATTTCAGATTTTTGGAAAACATTCTTCTTTGCCTCATTCATTTTTATCAGATGTAGTTCAATGTCCAGCGTGGCTTTAGCCGGGGAAGTAGTTGTTTTCTGTTAGACATTCACAAAAAATAACTTCATTTTAATCGTGGATTTTTCAATTCACAGAAAAATCTCTCTATCAATATTCAATTGAGAATGTTTCCCTCTTCAACATGAATACCCCACAAGAGGTTATCTTGACGATGGAAGATAGTGACTAGAGTTTATCTTTCAGTCGCAGATGATTCCACATCTGATTTTATGAACATCCTGTTTATATTTTCAACAAATCAATCTATCATACCCCATGACAGGTTTTAATGTCAGAAAACACTCATTTCAAAGTGTCTCTCCAAAAGAAATGATTCTAACTCTTCCATCTTTGCAAAGTGAGATTGCTTCTGAAAATGTGTTTCCATTTCTTCCGGTCTTCCTGATGATCGATGGAACGTGTAAATAGATTTTCGCGACAAAGATATTGAAGACCTAGTGAATGCGATGTCTCTCCTGCGTCAATGTTACGAATGATTTCTGGTGAGTACTCTCTTTTGGAAAACATTCTTCTTTGCCTCATTCATCTTTATGAGTTCTCAATTGAGACTGAAATAGAAAATCAAATAACTATCTGAATGAAAATGCAAATTTTCAATTTCAGATTTTTTCTTTTGAGTTAGGGCCTTTTCAGAATTTCTATCAGATGTAGTTCAATGTCCAGCGTGGCTTTAGCCAGGGAAGTAGTTGTTTTCTGTTAGACATTCACAAAAAATAACTTCATTTTAATCGTGGATTTTTCAATTTGCAGAAAAATCTTTCTATCAATATTCAATTGAGAATGTTTCCCTTTTCAACATGAATACCCTACAAGAGGTTATCTTGACGATGGAAGATAGTGACTAAAGTTTATCTTTCAGTCGCAGATGATTCCACATCTGATTTTATGAACATCCTGTTTATATTTTCAACACATCATAATAATCTAATCTACTTAATGAGGATAAAAGGCCGATTTATTCCACCTTGTTTACTTTAAACCTCCTACATAACCATCAAGATATCATTAGCGATTTGAGAAACAGTAATTAGTATAAAATAACCCAATTAGAAATACCAGGTATTTATTGTAATAACATGTAACAATGTATTTAGTCTATTTCACCTACTGATGATGATAACTTATTTATAGAATGCGCATATAGGTTTAAGGTGATTTAGTCTGGTGAAGGGGTTAATTTTTTATCTACTTTTCAGCATTGCACGTACCCATCTAATCAGTGAGAAATGTATGTGAAGAAAACCGTTTAATTCGATTTTTCTATTCATTCCACTTCACATGGCACTTATCTTTCACTATATGCTAGACGGGCTTGCCACTCCTACTGAGAAGGAATCTTTTATTTAGAAACCTATCGGGTGGGAGTTTTTTCGAGTGTTTCTTTCTGTCACTAGGTACCGCCAGTTAGAGTTTATCTTTTTCGGCGTACCATATATGTTAAAGCTCGTGATGGTTTTTACGATTGTGTCTCACTTCAGCCAGAGTTCTTTGGACCTTGGCGGTTGACTCTGTACTGATGAGGGCCAAAGTCTCTGAACCGGTATGCAATTGTTAGGTGAACACGACATAAATTAAACATAATAAGCTTATCAGAATGAAGCATTTGCAAATGTCCGTTGATATTATATGAGTATCTGTTTTTCCCCAGATCCAATATCAAACGTTTGGTGTAAATGCCAGGAAATAGGTTTTTTTAACCTGAGACTTATTTGCATTTTACTGTGTTCAATTTTTATAATGTTGGGGAATTCTTCATGTGAAGAAAACAGTTTAATTTGATTTTTCTATTCAGTGAGAAATTGTTAGGAACAAAACAAGTATGGCAACGTATTTTGATGAAGATTGTCAAGTCAGTGGTTTGCTAACTCAGCCATTGCCTCTATTCCAAACACATTCTATTCACTTCAGCATAATAGACAGTGCACATAAAGTAGTTAAATAATGCCGGTACGGTTACACAAAAGTTCATTATGAAACTGTGGCAGAATTGCTAAAACGTGCGGGTCTGCAAAAACGAACAATCGGGAATCGTTTTGTTAGAAACGTATTTACTCTCTCCGGCGGTTATTTCGCGAAAGTGCAAGTTCTGCATTCAGTGGAAAACGAAACATGCAATTAGTTCTCTCTCATGAATTTATTACTGAAGTAGTCTCCACGGAATTGGAGTTGTTTCACTATGAAACTATTCATAATAGGGAATACAAGTGCCCCTTCCTTATCAAATACTGAAGTTGCAAGCTCATTGAATATTTATGTTCTTTTCTCTTTGAGCTTTTTCGGTACATTCCGCTTGCTACAGGTGAGTATATCGACAATTTTTTTTTGTGGGATTCCATATTGAAACAGCAGCAGCTCATAACTGCTAGATAAAGCCTGATCATTAAAATATCCATAGTTGAAGACGCTTAGAGATGTTTCAGTGTTTTTTTTTTTATTCATACGGGGTGACCCAGGGGTGTGTGCAAGCTCCACAACTTTTTTTCTATCCAAGCTATCGACTTGACTTTTTTTAAACTAAGTCCGACAATGAGGCACATTCTAAAAATATTTCGATTTATATACAGGGTGTCCCAAAATAAGGAAATAAGATACACAACTGAGCCCCGTTTTTTCAAACGGCAACCCACCATTTTTGGATTTTTCACTAAATTGCATAACGCACCCGGATTTCTTAGACTTATCTGCAATAGTTTTTGACTTATGTCAATTTATGTGTCAAAATTGCGTCGTGCATAGACCCACAGAACTTCATAACTTCAGAACCATTCGAGATAACCATTTGAAGAATAAATGAATAAATAATTGGTGAATATGGTCTACTGTATTGGCGAAGCTGAAATCCTTTATAAGCAAGCAGAATCTACCACCAAAAATATCCAGAAGCAAGAACTTCACGGGATTCTTCATTCCAAAAGTTAACAGATTGGTTTGACCAACCAACCTAACCTAACCTAAAGCCCCTCTCACACGCGAACTAAAGCCACGCTCACACGAAATTTGGGCTAAAACGCGCAATTTGCCTCTAAAAACCTTCAGCGCTGCGCGACGACATTTTTTTATATACGAAAATCACATTTTCTGCAGAAGTCGGGGTCTAACCTAACGTAGCTATGTTAGGTTAAGTTAGGTACCTAACCTAACGTAGAACTTGGAAATTTTTTTTCAAAAATTACAGGTTATAAAAAGTCAGAATTTTCGAGAGGAATACAACGCTATAAACAAAAAACGCCTCCGGCGTCTAGGAGATTTTTAACATTTTCAAAAATTTACAGAAAATAAAAAATGTGGCATTTTTTTAGAAGAATCGAATGCTCCAAGTCGCTTTGCTCGGCTCCGGAACCCGAGTTATGCAAAAACAAAAAACCTGATGATGGAAAAAAAGACGAAACATCGTCAAAAAACTCCAGGAAAATCCTCACTATGGAAATAGCATTGAAAATGGATATTTCACAAAGTGTGAACAGAATAATATTTAAACATAAGTTCCACCCTTATCATCTGAACCTACATCAAGAATTGTATGTTAATGATTTTGCAAGTAGAGTTGCGTTTTGTTTTCAAATGAATTGCATGATTGACGAGGATTATGATACTTTAAACAAAATTATGTTTTCCGTTGAAGCATCGTTTAAGAACAACGGGTCGGTCAACAGACATAATATCCATTTTTATGCAATCAAAAATCCTTACTGGTTGAGAAATGTTGATCACCAAAAGCCATGGTCGCTCAATATTTGGGAAGGAATTATTAGAAATCACATTATTGAACTCTACTTTCTCGACATTGTGCTGAAAGGTATTTAAATTTTCTTCGCGAAAATCTACCCAGAATGTTAGAATGTAGTAGCAACACGATTGTGCTGTAGTAGCGAATCCAAAATTGTAACAAAAATAGGGGGTTGCCTTAAAAAACAGAACTCAATTGTGTATTTTATTTCGGGATAGCTGGTATAGAAAAAATTTTATTGCACGTACCTACTGGTCACCCTGTAAATTAATTGTTTACCTGCGAGGAACATATTGATTATCACTTTGTTTGCATTCATGGTGAAGACAAGAACTAGAAAAAAGTGCAATAACAAATATTGAAACTGAGAAGGATAAATTAACATTTGGAAATAGGAGAAAAAAAAGTAAATCGTTATAATAATTATAATAATAATAATATATTCATTCATTTTTTATTTGGTATATGTTACATAGAAAACATATATCATAAGTGGATAAAACTGTGAGGAAATCCACAAAAACAAATGCTTGTCGTGGAACTAGTAGGATAATTTTTTTAACAGTCCCCTCGATATTCCTTCCTTTCATCTTTATAATCCTGGAAGTGACGCAGGTAGCTATAGCTGCCTCCATGGTGACGTTGGTTGGTGCCCTGGAATGCAGGATCTGCTAACCGAAACCACAAATGAGCGGCTGGCTTATGTTTGTTGACTCCGTTGATTTGTCGTTTACTTCCAAATGTTGTTCATTCTTGCACTTCTTCACCGTACTGATGAGGGCCGAAAGCCTGAAACACGTGTCTACGGTTGATACTTTCTTTTGAGGGCTATGTCCATTAAATTTTTTATATATATATATATATATATATATATATATATATATATATTTATATATATATATATATATATATATATATATATATATATCCATTATTTTTCCATATATATATATATATATATATATATATATATATATAGGTATATATATATACATGGTGAGTCAGAATAAGACCGACAAACTCCAACTACAGACTCCTCACCTCATTTCGAGGTGAAAAGTTGCTATCAAGATATGTCCTAAAATGCATCCCCTCTGAGATACAGGGTTTAGAAAGTACGAAAACAATTAAGATTTAATTTGTTTTCTCCAAAATCCCTGAAGGAAAAAATTTGAAATTCGGTACACTAATCAAGGTTTATCAACGTGCTAATTTGAAGTTATTTTTTTTCATTTTCGTAAACCAGTGGTGTAGTTACGATGGTTTATGGTCATATGCTCCTGCATATTTTCTTGGGGCAAGTGAATGGACGAATGAGCGTTTGACATCAGTTCGGCTCATCGATACTCAACCTTAAAATCGAAACATTCCATGTGCCCAAAAGTGGAGGATTCTGAAGTAATTGAGAAAAACTGAAGATATGTCCTTAGTAGAGACATAATTTCCTATGTGCAATAATCGCATAATGCTAATTTCTTACAACATATCGGAATATGTATCAACCTCCTGAACATTTTTTTATGTTGGGAGAATCGGAAACATAGTACGGATGAGTCAGAATGAGACCGATAACTCCATTTTTTTCATTCATCATATTATTTGATCGAATCGATGTCGCGGATACACTAATATGTTACCATACTGTCTTGCATATGATTGTTTTGACAGATCAACTAACAAACAAACCCAACTTCAAATTCATAATACTCCACTCAGATAAGCGTTAAGATCTGAAATAATTTTTGCGAAAAATTGAAGATAAGAACTCTCAATATGTTGAAGTTTATGTTGGAGTATCATTATCAAAGCCATTTCTGATTGAATTATCTAGGAAAATATTATCCAGTCAACAAGTTTTCGATGAAGAAAAACAATTATTGTATAATTAATATCTACTCAAATGATAGAAACGGTTTAGTGGGAAACAAACAAGGCATCAAGTCAAATGTTCAAATGGACCACCATTTTGTTCAATACACAATTGGATCTCCGTTTCATCGACTGTCGCACGCTTTGGAATATTCCTGGTGTATCCTGTATTAACGTACATGCTGCTAAAATTCTTGCCGTTAAATCTTCCACAGATTCTACAGGTGTTTCATACACTAGGGATTCAAGGTATCCCCACAAAAAAAAGTCTAGTGATGTTAAATCCGGAGAACGTGCAGGCCAATGTATGGGACCACGTGTACCTATCATGGAATGTTTGATCAAGAAATTACGATCGATTCGTTGGAAATGGGCCATATTGATACCACATTCTTTGACGAACCAATAGAGGTACGTCTTCAAGTAGCCCAGGTAAAAATGTTCAAGAAACACTCGGCAGTTCTGCCCATTCAAACGGGGAGGAAGAAGATATGGTCCAATGATACGATTTTCGATAATTCCTACCCAAATATTCACTGAAAACTTTTGTTGGTAGCCTTTTCGAAACATTCCATGCGGATTTTGTTCATCCCATAAATGGCTGTTCCTACTTATATCCATCTCTTGTGAAACATGCCTCATCCGTGAATAGAACATATCTAGGAAAGTCGTTTGCTCCTTCATACATTCTCAAAAACCATTCACAAAAAAATTACGGGCCATAATCACCAGCACTTAGGGCCATCACCTTCTGTAGGCGAAATGGATACAATAGTTGTTCACGTGCTACCCGACTTGCTGTTGATTGTGACACTTGTAACCTATACGAAATAGCCCGAGTACTGGTAGAAGTGTCAGGTCGAAATATCGAGACATATTTCAAATTTACATTTCGAAAAACTTTTGACCGGAAAATTGCAATTATTGGGGTACAAAGACGAACATGAATCGCACTGCTATTCTATTCGGGAACCCTTCGAGCACAAAAGTTAGCAACGCCCCTGCGATTGTAGGGCCACTACCCGAACAATAAGCTCTTAAATCGCGCCCATTACCCCTTAATGCTTCCGTAGCACCTCGCAACGTTACGAAACAATCGCTGGAATATTAAGCAGCGCATCGATGAATGCCACGATCGTGAATGCAGAGTGTGCTTTGTTCGAGAGGAGCATCGAGTGCCAAACCTCGCCATGCAGACTTGAAGGGTTTTAGCGATACGGTTAATATGCATTTGATATTGTTGCTGGGATCTGTTGGGGTTTTCGAATGACCGGGCGATGTGTATTTTGAGCTTTCGGGAGGTGTTAGACTTCTTAGAAAGAACAGACAGAGTCGGTCAAATAATAGATGGCCACGCACTAAAAGAGTGATCAGCCGATTTGAACCGCAACAATTTTGCCAATCTGCGTTCTCGAACTGCTGGTCCACCTCATTAATGATTCTTCCAGACTCCCTAAAAACCAGTATAGTGATCCGTCTGTATGAGGGTGGTGACTGCTCCGAGCCATCCACTTTTCGACCAAGCTCTTTAATTCCAACCCTATCGTTAAAAAAATCAAGTCGATAGCTTGCATAGAAATAAAATAATAAATAAAAAACCTTTTATTCAAATGCGATAAAAAGTTGAAAATAATTGCTTTGGATGTGTGACGTAGGTTATTCCGAGAGTAACAGATTCAAGAGCTTGTCCCGCAACATTTTCAGTTCGAATACAAAAGCGACAAGCTTTTGAATCTGTTACTCACAGAATAATCTACGTCGCACATCCAAAGCAATTATTTTTAACTTTTTTATTTGAATAAAATCTTGTTTTTAAAAAGGTTTTTCATTAATTATTTCAGTTTGTGCTTTTTAGCCTTAATCTATGAATTTTTGTTGAAGCATCGTTATTATGAGGCATTTTTCCTGTAAGTTCTGAGCTACCTAGTTCTTCAATGTGGTGACCATCTGAAGATTAACCTGTTCGTCATGAATTTTGACAAAAAATCTATAATCTTCGGCTGAATTCATAATCTCCGACCCCAAAACCCTGACTCCAATTTTGAATGGAAACGGTCCATAATCACAAAACTCGTCCATCTTGGAGCCGCCATCTTGAATTTATGAATTTTGACAATAAATTCATAATCTCCGACAAAATTTTCACACCAATTTTGAATGGAATCGGACCATAATCACAGAGATCGTTCGGCCATCTTGGAGCCACCATTTTGATTCTATGAATTTTGACAAAAAATTCATAATCTCCGACCCCGAAAACCCCACACCAATTTTGAATAGAATCATACTATAAACACAGAGGTCGTCGGCCATCTTGGAGCCACCATTTTGATTTTATGAATTTTGACAAAAAATTCATAATCTTCGACCCCGAGAACTCCCACATACCAATTTCAAATCGAATCGGATCATAAACACAAAACTCGTCCGCCGTTTTTTCTCTAACAAAAATTCCATAATGCATTATTACCGGAATTATGAACACCTGCCAAATTTCAGCAAAATCGGTTGGGGGGAACAGAACATTTTGAAACGGACAACTTACATACGAACATTGCAAGTTAAATAAAATTTTGTAAAAAAGTTATGGAGCTTGCACGTATCCCTGGGTCACCCTGGATGTATAATAGTTTCTCGGGTTTCTGTCCGCGTTCTGTATTCTTGGTCCTGAAAAGGTCCGATTTCACGACGTTTCGGTAAATTCAACTGAGTTGAGTTCGAAATAATCGAATGAACGAGACATCACCTGAAGATGGCAAATGTGAATTTGCCGAAACGTCGTGAAATCGGACTCTCTCAGGACCAAGAACACAGAACGCGGACAGAAACCCGAGAAACTATCTCAACACATTATACCCGCGAAAATCTACGAAGAAACATGTATATATATATATATATATATATATATATATATAGATGATATATTGATCATATGGTGATCAAACGTTTGTCATGTTTAGCTACAATCTTTCTGGGTGTAATTTGTAATCACTTTCATGGGCAGTCACGATCTTGAAATTTAACCAACATATAACCGATATTAACCATCTTAGTCAAAGTTATTCTCATTCATTCACATTCTATCTAGAAGAATTGGTCGAACTATAATATTACTTTCAATAACTCTAACCTGTAACCAACAAATTGTTAAGTTGGTAACCATGACATAATTGTACTAATCGAATGACACTGACACCTGTCTTGTCAAGTGTCTGTCAGAAATTGATTCTAGATCTGAAAGCAACGCCACATAGTCTGCATAATGTTCAAATATTATTTGATAAGCAATTTTCATGTTATGTTATGTTTTTTATTGTGTCTAGAATTTGTGGTTGCTGCTTTGTATTTCCAATTTGATCTATTGACAAGAATTTCTGGATATTCATCATTTTCAAGAATATTTTTTATGAAAAACAATCTCATCTATAATTCCTTGGAATTGATTAAACAATTTGATGACATCATTTTTAAACATACTTGGTGATTTGTATTTGTCTTCTGAAAATTTCTTCATATTTTCAATTGATACGTCTAAGGAATAAATTCGGTAGTTTTCATATCCATTGTGAATTTTATTTTCATTGAATAACTGAATATCTAATTATGCAAATGTATATAATGCTACATGGTTTATTCATCGCTAGTTGAAAATTTGAACGTACAAAAAACTCCCAATTACTGGAAAATTATTAACTCTATCTAAAATGATAAAGCGATCAGATTCATAATTATTCTTTAAATTTAAATTTAACTATTTATTTATATATTATTGAAAACAAGGGAATTTAACCATAATACGAACATAGATATCCTTACTGTGTAATCAGATAGTAAAAGACTTAATAGGGTACATGTCATAAAGATTTCAATCCCTGGTGGTCCATACGGGTGCTATCTAAAGTATAGATTATGTAATATACTTGCAAATTTTTTTATTAGAAGAACCATCCAGTAGAACTATTTGGAACCGAAATTTCTTGAAAATTACAACAATCTAGAGGTGTTACGGGCAAAATATGTCCTTTCTATGAAATAGAAATATTTCCACAAGAATAAACAGCACCAAAGAGCAAACGAATGATGTGAATTTTGGAGTCCCACAAGGGGCAATACTGCGGCCATTATTATTTCTTATATCCATCGACGATCTTCTGAACATGATCTCCGATTGATTATATGCAGATGCTGTTTCATTAACAGCAAATAGTAATAATCCTCAGAAATAGAAAAAAGTTTTACGAAAATATTTGCTGGAAGGTATGGTACAAAGTACCTCAACTTCTCTCAAGCCCATTTTTGGTAGGACATATTACAGGAGTCTTTTTATCGTGGTGAAGTTCTTCAGCTGAATTGTCCTTTTGTTCCATCTATGTGGACATTATTGGATTTTACAATGATGCTGTGATTTTTATATAAATTTCCGATGTTCGTCCTGACTCTTCAGGGTTGCCACTATGCTTCGAATACGTCACTGTTCACTTGTCGCGCTTTCAGCCAGGTGTTCGACGTACAGAGAATATCGATAGAGGAAAAATGGGGAGAGAACGTTATTCAATTGTTGGAATGCAACGCCAGCCAGGACGGATTGAATAATGAACACGGAAACGTATAAATCCTTTCGGGTGTTGTTATCGAGGTTGATAAGGTTTTACAGAATGAAATACCGCCGCTTGCCAGACTGGATACAGAGCGTTTTAACCATTGTGCAGGATTTTTGGAAACTATGATGAAATCTTAAGATAGTACGGAGTTTGGATTGATTGATCTATTTGAGATATCGATGGTTATAGAAAATGAATTATCTTGACAGCTATTTCATTTATTTCAATCGTTTCAAAATCCATATATCAAAGATGCGTCTTTTCCTGGAACGAAAAGTTCATAGTACTGTACCAAATGATATTGAAACAATGAAAATCCCACTGTCAATCAGCAGTCAGAAATGGAAAGATACTAAGCAAACCACACATGTTTCCATATAAAATCATAATCATCGAGAATATTTCTTGGCATGTTTCTTTTTGGTAACTTTTCACAGTCTGAAAATGAAAATATAATCAGGGAAATCTATACAAGTATAGAAAGGGCAAACTAATTAGTTCACCCCGATAAGTTATTGCCTTCACCAAATTATATTTCCTATAGAAAAATAATTCAATTTGTTTTCGGAATTTGCCTATAAAAAAATAGTAAAAATCCAAAAGATACTTCTCTATATAGTTTTCGATTGACGTATCGGGGACTATATCTGCCCCCGTTCTCAAAATCTTCTAAATTTCATTTCATTTTGAAAAGGGAAACATTCTCAATTAAATATTGAATACCCCACAAGAGGTTATCTTGACGATGGAAGATAGTGACTAAAGTTTATCTTTCAGTCGTAGATGATTCCATATCTGATTTTATGAACATCCTGTTTATACTTTCAACAAATCAAGTCATTTCATTGTTTGAATAATTTGGATTTTCTCTTGCAGAGTATTTTTAATATATAGATCAGTTTATTAGCATTCTACCATGTCTCACTTCCTCGCTACGTAGAGGTAACCATGTATGGTCCATTCCAACAGAATTTGTTGAAAAGCAGTTGTTATTGGAGAGAAGAATACAATTTTCTCCTCTCTTGATGTGGTTCTTACATCAAGATTTTCGTCCTATTCCATTCAATCGTATAATAGCCATTGGATGTGAGGATATGTTCTGCAATTTTTGATCCGGTTATTTGTCGATTTCTGATGTAACTCTGATGTTCACTCTGGCGCACTTCTAATGGTCTTGACGTTTCACCTATATAACTATCACCACACGAACAAGGTATGTTGTAAACACAGTTTTTGGTACTTTCTTCGGCGTTTTTTTATTTTGTTTGTGTTACTATAGATCTCAGTGTGTTTGTTGTTCTAAATGATGTTCTCAGTCATACCTATTCCAATCCGTTTGATCTTCTCAGATAATCCGGAGACTTAAGGTATTATGTTGATTGTGAAATGTGTAGGTGGTGGGAGACTCCTGTTGATTGTGTTGAATGGTTGTTTGGTGGATTGTTGTTTTCAATGTCAGTGATTCTTTTTCCACAAACTGATCCGGATATGCATTTTCCTTGAGAACAGATTTAATGAGGATTATTTCTTCCTGCAGATTCTGGTTAGAATTGCAAACTGTTTGGGCTCGATTATAGAGACATTTAACTATGCCTTTTTTCACACTGGCATGATGGTTTGAGTTGTAGTGTAGATATCGATTGGTATGTGTCTTCTTTCTGTGTACAGATGTTTCCATTTGGGATGATTATTTTTGGATCATGACATCTGAAAAGAGTTGTTTTGTTCTGATTCTAACGTGACCTCCATCTTGTTTCTGACAAAGGAGAACTTTTCTTATTGTTGCTCTTACAACGTTTCTCAACTGTCTTGGTGTAATTCTATGAATAGCTGCCCTTACTTTGTCCTCTAATTCATGTCGTGTGGCAGGAGGTACATCATTAACTCGTTTTTAATAGATCCCCATAAAAAAAATCTAGAGGCGTAAGGTCGGGTGACCTGAAAAGTTTTTTGAAAAGGAATAAATAAAGGTATAAATTGAAAACAACCCTATTTTACCTCGCCGGCCACCTAACTGGACCCATATTTCCAATCCAGTTTTCGTTGTATGTTTCATGCAGATATTCCGTAACTGCCCTCAGGTTGTGTGGTAGAGCACCATCTTGGTGATAAAATAATCCAACTCGATTTATTAATGAAACTTCGTCCAAGAAATGCTCAATTTCTTGCGTGAGGAAACTTAGATATCTAGCCCCTGTCAGGACACCTTCAAAAATTATAGGGCCTAAAATTCTGTCCCCTAAAATCCCAAGCCAACAATTGAAACCAAAATGTTCTTGGAAATTTCCTTCCTCCATCAAGTGTAAATTTGCATCGGACCAATATCGCTTATTATTTCTGTTGAAATGTCCTAAATAAGTGAAACGGCTTCCGTCAGTATACAGAATTTTATATGGAAATGTGTCATCCTCCAAATATTTTCAAAAGAACCAATTGCAATACTCAAGTCTCCTTGCATTATCGTTTTGGTAGAGGTGCTGGTGTAGTTGATATTTAAAAGAATGATATTTATGTTTCTTCAAAATGTTAGCTGCAGAAGACTTCGAAATGTTACATTCTCTTGCGATCTCCCTGAGTGACGTATTAATATTTACTTGAACGTATGCCAGAAAATCTATTTCTTTTTCTTCACTCACAACAAACGAATCGTTTCCATCATTATCAGGCTCAGATATCTCTGTGCGTAGAGACGTGCAGCATCGGTTGAATTTTGCCTACACTTTCCAAAAACTAATAACATATCAACTTTTTCAGTTCTTGTATAAATATTGCTATTTTCCATGATTTTCAAACAATTAATTACACAATAACTACCTAATTGAATTTGTAGAAGAAACGTAAAATAATATGTCTACACGTCAATTTTTACCGCAACAATTTAATGATTTTGTTTCAGTTGTGTTGGTCACAGGCTACTCGATGATTTTAAATCTTAATTTAATCTCAATAAAATTCTTCATTTAACGAAAGTTATATTTTCAGTTTTTTATCGAAAGTTTTTTTACAACCGCGGTATCAAATAATCATAATAAAATGCTTTTTTTCTAACCCGACGAGCCACCATGTTGCCATTTGAAATAAAATAGTAATACAAATTTTAAAACGTCACGTCACGTCACATAGCTGATACATTTTGATCGACAACATTTTAGGACTGAAATTAGTTATTTGAACGTATACATAACCCTCTAGAATAAAAATTTGTTTCGAAAAAAAAAAAAAAAACGGTTAAAACAGTAAGAAATGATACATGTTTATTCTAAATGTCATATGGCGACAAAAAAATGAAAATATACCAGGTGTCCCATTTAAAAATTGAAAGTTTATGTCACTTCCGGTGATTTCGGAATTTGCATGAAGTTGAGTTACTTGTCAAAAATGCAGTTTTATGCATTAAACAGATCCTCCAAATTTCATTCCATTATCTCCGAAAACAAAAAAGTTATAGAGGCGAGCCACCTTTCGTAGACACCCGGTATATACATATACCATAAATTTTTTGTGTACAAGACTTTGTCAATAAGATCCTAATTTTCCGACAAAAGTATATTTTGATTTGATTCCTGGACAACGCTCATAATGATTGATTTTCGGGTAAGTGATGATAATCAATTTTTCTCCTTGCTCCACGCTATGTATTCTGTGACAATGAAAATATAAATGAATTGCATTAATGCACATGGTTTTTGTTCGGAATAATGGAATGCATTTCATTGACTCATCGAACTTTTCCAATCGGAATGGCGTTCTACTCAATTCCGTTTATTTATAGATAAACGGGCAAATTTGGAAATATTTCCATGTAATTACGTTTCGTCCACTGTCATGTCCGATATAATAAATTGAGAGTTAATTTATATCGAATCGTTCAAAAAATCGTGTGCCGACTCTCCATTATTTTAATGCAAATTTCCAACGGAATGACATTTCACGCTGCACTATCCGGATAAACATTAGCAAAAAAGCGTTACCTGCTACACAAACAAAAAACATCCAGTTGAAAACGCACCGAATTCCATTTAAATATAAATTAATGTCAACGTAATGATAAATAAAAGAGAACCCCCGCCAGGATTGAAAAATATTCTGACAATTTTCCGAATGGAAGTTCAACAAAGCAATATAAACGAAAAAAATGTATTGCATTCCGGATACGTGGGAATTCACATATTGTGCACGGAAAAATTCTATTATATGATTTGGTGCGGGGGTTTTATTATTTTATTTGTGTTCATAAAAATTCCACATGCCGCTGGGAGGGTTTTATGTAGCACATTCGTCCACTATCGGATAAACTCTATCTCTCCGCAATATGAACTCTTTTCCATGATGACGAAATCTGGATGCTTTCCATTCATACGTTTTCATGGCTGACTGAATGACTTCATAATCTCGGTTCTTCCTTCCAAATGCCAACCGTTGTTATATTGTTTGTTTTTTTTAATATTCGAGGATACGGCGAAAGAACAAGGCACGATAGAAATCTCTTTCACCTATTCAGGGCTTTTCACGATGAGCGTCAATTAGACGTTTCTGGCAAACCAGACAACGGATCAACCTGAAAATTTCACAGTATTTTGGACGATGCGGCGTTGCCGCTTCTACTATAAAGTAGCGGCTACTTTGATTTTTCAAATGGAACACCCTGTATATAATATCATATTATGATTTCTTATCACTTTGTCAACAACCTCATGTACTATTTCCCTATACCTAACTGTTACCGTTTTTAAGACATAAATTAATTTCCATTTTTTTTACCAAACATGTACTTTTATAAACGCTGATAATCTTGAACTGTCTGGTACTAAGATGATCAAATTCGAAATGGAGTGGAGTGATACCATGAGGATCTTCACTTCGAGTCATATTTTTATTTGTCTTTAAAAAATGCAGATACTTTGTTCACATGAAAAAATGAGTGGAAGTCAATTTTTTCAAATGGAACACCCTGTATATTTCCACATTTTTGAGCTCTACATCCAATTTTAGATTGACTTTGTTCAGATAATCACATTTCGATTTCGAACCGTTTTCGAGATAAACTGTTTCAAACAAGAAACTGACGTGGTTTCCTTGTATTCATCACTTGTTTTTGAAATTTAACAGATTCCGTTCGATGTTAGTTCATCAGTCACAATAATACAATGAATAAATAATTATTAAAATACTCTTCAACCATCAAATGAAACTTATCTTCGAACAATATTTTTTAACGCGACACGAACAAAATAATTTATAATTAGTAAGTTAATTCAATTGTCAGTGTATTTCAGAATATGTTCGAACACATCTCCACCTCTACTTAAACAAACATGTAATCTCTTCAAAAGATTTTCATGTGTGGCGCTTCTGATTGAGTCTGGAGTTAACTATTGAAAGCAGTTCTAACTCTCGATTTCATATTTTCCATTGTTGTTACTGGGTTGGAGTAAACCATATTTTTAATGAAACCCCACACGGAATAATCTAATGGATTGCCATCTGGTGTTCTAGGAGGCCAACGAAAAGGTCCATTATTACCAATCCATCTGTCTTCGAAGATTTCAGTTAAAGCTTCGCTTACTGAACGAGAATTATGGGGTGGAGTACCATCCATTTGGTACCATACACGTTCTCTTCCTGGCCTATTATTTAAAATCATTTGAATTCCATTTCTCAGTATATCTTCATATTTTGTTGCATTCAAAACTCGATATAAAAAATTTACCCATTCTTTATGGCACAAAATACATTAAATTGCCATTTTTCTTGAAAACCCCTTTGACGAACGACATGGGGATTTTTGGCGCCCAATAATGACAGTTATGTCTATTGAAAACTCCATTTTTTGTAAACTTGGCCTCATCTGTCCATATGATATTGTCAAGGAAATGTTCATCCTCTTGAGTCTTGACAAGTAACCATTCAAAGAATTCCACTCTACGAGGCAAATCAGTCTCTTCCAGATGTTGGACACAGTAGAATTTATAGGGATGCCATTTGTGCTTATTAATAAGAATGCGATAAATTGTCACGTAGGGTATACCTATCTCCCTTTCAGCCTCGTGTAGAGAAGCATTTGGAAATGCATGAAAAAATCCCAAAACTGTTATGCCATTGTCATCATCATCCACTTCAGGCTTTCTACGAATGATTTTTTGACGAAAGGTTCCATTCGACCTACAGTTTTTTAGTAGTCGATTTATCACATTATTATTCGGCTTCGGAAGTTGTGGATATCTTTCATGAAATACTCGGCATATAATCTACTTGCAATTCTATTGCACTCACCATTAATTATTAATAAATTCAAGAAATCTTCATTACTGTAACCTAATCTTGACATTTTTCTATTATAATTGGTATCACAATCAGTCAACCACCAACGAAAGTTTGGCGTTTCAAAATTGGATCATTCATTTTTCCAAAGCACACTATTAAAAAATATTAATTTGCAATGTTGTACGGTAGAGACACTCAATACCTCAATGCATACAAATTGTAAAGGTACATATCAATTTCGAATTGACTGATTTGAGACTGTTGAAAAACGAAATCGAAAAAAAATATTACGTAGTATAAAATAGATGTTAAATTTCAAAAATAAGTGATGAATACAAGGAAACCACGTCATTTTCTGTTTGAAACAGTTAATCTCGAAAACGGTTCGAAATCGAAATAGGATTATCTAAAATTGAATGTAGAGCCCAAAAATGTGGAAATATACAAAGTGTTCCATTTGAAAAAATAACTTCCACTAATTTTTTCATGTGAACAAAGTTTCTGCATTTTTTAAAGATCCTGTATAACGCAAATGAAAATATGACTCGAAGTGAAGATCCTCATTGTGTCACTTCACTCCATTTCGAATTTGATCATCTTAGTACCAGAGTTTATGAAAGTACATGTTTAGTAGAAAAAAATCGAAATTAATTTTAGTCTTCTATCTATCTCAACGGTAACAGATAGGTATAGGGAAATAGTACATGAAGTTGTTGACAAAGTGATAAGAAATCATAGTATGATATTATATACAGGGTGTTCCATTTGAAAAATCAAAGTAGCCGCTACTTTATAGAAGAAGCGGCAACGCCGCATCGTCTTCAATATTTAAGACGTGTAGATCATATTAATTTAGGCATACTGTGAAATTTTCAGGTTGATCCGTTGTCTGGTTTGCCAGAAACGTCTAATTAACGCTCATCGTGAAAAGCCCTGTATAGTGCGGCTTTTTATAGTGCCCTCCTCTGTTAACATTTGAACGGTTCCACGTAGAACAATGGGTCGAAAACAGTTTTGAATGATATGACCAATGATACTTTTTGAAATAAAAGACATTGTGATTGCTCGATAGATGGCGCGGGGGGCAGATCAACTGGAAAATTCCAAATAGCATAGGGGGTTAAGTGGCACGTCGTTGAAATGATAATTCAATTATCTTTTCAGCCATCATTTTTTTTTCTAATTTCATTAATACGTTAATACGTTAAATTCGAATATAACATGAATTCTGGTAGTTTTATTCAGTTTCAAATGTGATTCGGGAAATATTTTCATCAAATATAATTCGTGCTACAGGATTTTATCGGTTTTGTTTTTAATTTTCTTTCAAGCATTTTGCCTCTAGGAAATTTAAATCGTGCAATTTGTAGCCTTATTATCAAAGATTAAAACACTCAAGCTTTAATCAGATAATAAGACCGTAAATCGCACTCAGTAAAATTTCTTGGCAAAAAAATTTTTTTTTAAAACCCCAAAATAAAATATTCAAATTTCAACTGATTGGTATCACAAACCAGCATATTCAGAACTATATATCAACTTCCACTCTTCACACCTGGTGACACAAAAAATAAGTACCGTCAACAATCTTCAACACAGAGCCCCACTCTTAGCACATGAAATGTTACTAAAAGAACGGTTACCCCAAATATTTGGTAACGAAATTATTAAAATCAGAAAATACACAACAAAAGGAAAATAAACCAGTAACAAATCTTATATATGCAAAGCTTCGGATTGACACCTCAACATCTTTGAAAACAAAAACTTAAAAATCATTAAAAAATATGAACACGCGGTCAAAATAATTTTTACACAAGATTAAAAATCAAAACACAAAAAAATAAAAATCCAATATTATATACAAAATACCATTTTCTGATTGTGAGAAAGTATACATAGGACAGACAGAAAGGTACTTAAAAACCAAGAGAACCGAACACAAGAGAGACTGCAAAAATATACACAATCGATCCCTCCATACTTTTGCTTTCTAATCCGTCACCATCATAGGTGAATTTCGAAAAAGAGACTCTTCGACGAAATGATGTAAATAACGAAACATGAAGAAAAATGTGTGAATAAAATGATCGATAACCTCAACACTTCATATTTCAACCTGATAGGAAAGATCAAACATGAATTATAAATTGCAGTCTGGAGCAGGTGGTTTATTTCCACTTTTAATTTTTGTTTTTTCGTAGGTTTGCTCAAATGGGAAATAATTTAAAAAAGCTGGGTAGATATCAAACCAAGTGATGATTGCCAACAGTTCTGTTTTGTTCATCTTTGTGTGAATGGTGGTCGTATTTCAATAACTTGTATATGTATTTATGTATTACGTCGATGTATATTAGAAAAACCAACCTAAACGTAAGGAACATTATTTATGTGTATATGATTTTTTCCTTTCTTCGACGCTTTTCTCTGATGATTAATTGTCATTTCAGGCAATATATTTTTTTTTCATATGTACATTGTTCAAGCATTTTATTCTGAATATCTTGTTTAAGCATCAGGGTCCTGAAGATGAAACAATAAAGTTTCGAAACGTCGACACTTGAAATATCCCAATAGCATTATTTATTGGGAGATATTATATCTGAAATTTCTCAACTTTTAATCAGCAAATTTTTGGTAAAATTCCATAATTCTATATCCTGCCTTCGAAAAGTTTTGTACTGATGTGGTTGTGGGGTCTGTCTTACAGATGGATATAATCATATTTACACGGTAGAGAGCAAATTGTCAAGACTAATGTACATTCTTCATTGGGACAGATCAAATTTGGGGTTCCTCAGGGCTCAGTCCTTGGACCAGTTCTATTTTTACTACATATTAATGATATAACTAACATCAAATATATCAGGTAGTTTCACATTATTTGCTGATGACACTGCTATTACATGGTACAACAAAAAGACTGACGAATTAAACAAAGCTGTTAACAAAGATTTAACTAAGGTAACTAACTGGTGTGACTCCAATAAACTATCATTCAACATCAATAAAACAAATCTGCTTACGTTTAAATGTGAGCTTGATGACTTAGACCTAGAATCAGGAATCATTGAAAATAAAAACAACACCAAATATTTTGGGTCTTCAATAGATAGTAAATTAAAATTTGTTGATCATGTGATCGCACTGAGAAAAAACTGTCCTCTAGGTGTTATGCAGTGAAGCTTACTTCACGAGAATTAAATTTCTCAGCTGCAAAGAAGGTTTATCACTCCCTCGTCGAATCACATATCGCTACGCATTGCATTTTGGGGAAGTTGCAACAACTACTTATTGAACAGTGTAATCATCCTACAGAAACGACCTTGAGATACATGTGCAAAGCTAAACCTCGAGATTTTGCAAAGAGTTGTTCAAATCCCATAAAATATTAACAGTAATTCCCTGTTTATCTTGGAAACAGCATCAATAATAAAAAAACATAAAACTGAGTTTGACTCTCACTCCTCTTCACACAATACTCGACAAAACAGAGATATAAAACTTGTGCTACCCACCTCAAGTCTCATTAAAGACTCATTCATTTACAATGGTTGCAAAATCTACAATCATCTTCCCAATGATTCAAAAGAAATTGAACCACCAATAAAATTCAGAAAAGAGCTAAAATATAAATCAATGGAAAGAACCTATTATAGTTTGGACGAGTTTTTTATTGAGTCAATAATTTAGTGATATATACCTAAATCTTTTTGTAATTAAGTGTCTCTATTCGTTTGATTTTTTTACCTTAGATGTTTATACTAATTTTATTATAACTTTATCCTTTGTGACCATGATTTATGATAAATGTTTTTGTGATTAATTGTCTTTACTCGTTTAAAATATTTAAATTTTTTTACCTTATATGTTTATACTGATTTTTATTGTAATTTTATCTTGTATTGCTTTGTAACCATGATTTCTTCATGAATACAATAAAGTATGTATTGATTGATGGATTGATATGCCACATGGGGCAGCACCAATGAACTAAACACATTATTTGTGTGTCATAAAAGAGCCATTAGAGAAATTCTCAATATGAAACAAACTTATTCCTGCAGGGGTATTTTCAGATATAACAGGGTTTTAACTGTTACTGCCATCTATATTTATGAATGTGTTCAATTCTTGATGAAGACTCGATCTGAGTTTGGCCAGTGTTCAAAAACCCATCTCTATACACCAGATTTAAAGGGGATAATTCACTGAAAAAAAGTTTTTGGGAAAGGAGCGCATTATCAAAGCATGAAGCTCTGTAATCACCAGCCACAAAATATCAAAGACATAAAATGTAATAGAATATTTATGAGACATCTCCAAAGTCTACTATGTGCTATTGAACCATACACCATTGAGGAGTTTTTCTCGCCATCCTTGTATTTGTAGTATTTGTAAGCTTATATAGCAATATCTGTTTTATGGTACCGTGTGTTTTCCTTTCTTCTCTGTCTCTGACATGTTTCTTAGACGAGATACTTTTTACACCACTCTGAAATTGTGTTTTTTCTATTGAATACCTATTTATATATAACCACCACCTACTACGTACTAACAGAGAGTTTCATAACTAATTATTACAGTGGTCGAAACAAGCCCCACTATGGATTTCATCACAGCCGGATCAGACACTTTTCCCAGAATCAAATATTCCAGAAGTTTCTTTCGACTCTTAGCGCCATTTTGAACGATTGCCGCCCGAACGAGTGCTAAAAACGAATCTCTCCATTAACACTGCTATTATCTCCTTCGATTAGTATTAAGAGGGAGTTTTTGGGAGTCCTAATTGCTGAATAATTTCTCCTCATGAAAAATTTCAATAATCCTTTTAATCGTTAACGATGAATCGGGATTTTTTTCATTATCGCTTCTGCTCATCGTTCTGGTGTTCGGAGTTGAGTAACTACATCAATTAGTAACTCCGAGATAAAAAATATGATTTCTGCTCTTTGGTTAGATAACGAGGAGTTTCTGGAAATAATACTTCATCAAAGGAGTTCCCGTTTACATTTCTCGGATGCTTTTTACGGCGAAAATAAAATTACCGAGTAATTTCTTGTGATGAAAAAAAAATTAACCGGCAGTCAAAGCTGGGGAGTTCTACTGAAAAAGAGATGGAAGGAAATCTATGAACTGAAATTCATGGGTGTGATTTTCCTGCACTTGTACCCCTTTTTCGCCAAAAAAGGAATTTTTGAATTATTGGTCGAAATTTCACTAGTTTTCGAAATATTTTTTTATACGACTGCTTCAGAAAATGAGGTTTTGCGCACGGAAAAACTCGCTCCGAAAGCGGTACTTTGCACACGCCATGTGCAAAACACTTTGTCATCTTTGCGCACGCCTCTCTCTTTTTGGTTCTCTCCCTTAGACAAATTAAAAATAAAGATACTGTTTGGAACATTGGTGATCTTGACCACCAAGTTTTTGGTACGGCCAGTCGCGGATGGAGGCGCTGCCCACAATCGACAGACGACTGATGACATGATAATTTTCCAATTTCGACATTTGTCAGAAAATAAAAGTTTATTGTTTACACATGTATTTTTTATTATGACAAACCATGCAATAATTCTTCTACTGGTATTGTCATCAAAAATTAATGATAGAAATTATACTATGGAATTGAATTGGGATCTTGACATCGAAAATTAATGATAGAAATTATACTATGGACTTGAATTAGGAACCAAACATCGAAAATAGAATGGTAAATATAAGCTGCGTTTCACAAACTGATACTTATTTCCATCCATCAGTTTCCATTTCCTATCACCATCTGAGGAAGTACGAAGTATATGGTCTACTTAATTATCATCAAACTGGATTATTTGTTATACCTACTCGTTCTGCTTTGTGCTAATAAATTAACAAAATTATTGAAGGTTTGTTGTAAATGTAATTTGTTTTTATTTTGGTTAATTTGATGATAAGACTAAGGAATATTTTTAATTTTGTTGTTTTTCAAAATTTTATTATTGTTTTGTATGTAGTTGTACCTTGTTCTAGATAAAATACCGGGTGACACAAGATATCGGGCCACCCCTGTAACTTCTGCATTCGTGAACGGATTTATCTGAAATTCGGTACAGTTACATAAGGAACCATTTCGGATTTGATCACATCACAATCCAATATGGCGGACTTCCGGTTTTTCTGCAAATGCCAGCAACTTTGTTTTTTCAAATAGAACATATTTGAATATATTTTTACATATTCAAGTTCAACAGGTCAAAACAAGTCCAAACCATATGTCAAATGTCATTTTTTTGAAACAATTGAAATTAAAATTGTTTTTTTATTTACCTCGTGGATAAATGAGATTTGGTCAAGGCTATTCACAATGAGTCGCACATAACAGAAAAACATATTTTTTTCTGAAAAATATTTTTTGTGTCATTTATTGATGAATCATTCAGTCACATCACATTTTGATCAAAAATTCATTTTTTTCAAATGAAACCCCTACCTGTCTCTCTAGAACATTCATTAGGGAAAAAATAACATATCATTTTTGTATTTCGGTGCAGTAACAAATTGTATACATTCAAAAATCTACAACTAGTTCATGAGTTTCCTTGCAGTTCGAATAATTTTTCAACTTAGTAAGTGTGGAAAACAACATTTCTGAATCTTGTCAACTAATTGTGTTTCGCTGTCATCTTCCATCTCAACTCTCGAAAATTAGTTAACTTCCAAGAATTAGTTTAGTAGAAATGTAAAATCAAAATTACAGGTTCACAAGAAGTGAACAGGTTGATATGTTATTAATTTACGGAGAATGTCTTAAAAACAGTGTCGCCGCTTGTCAGTTATACGCTGAACGATACCCACACAGAAGACACCCACAAAAAACCTTTTTCAAAAAAAAAATGTGGAGAGAAGATTCTGAAAAGAACCCAACGCGGGAATTGGAATACCAATGCAATGCAAGTCGAGAAAACGCTAGAAGAATTTTTTTTAAACACCATTATTGTGGTTATATGTATAACTTGCACAATTAGTTGACAAGATTCAGAAATGTTGTTTTCCACAGCTTACTTAGTTGAACAATTATTCGAACTGCAAGGAAACTCGTGAACTAGTTTAGATTTTTGAATTTATACAATTTGTTACTGCACCGAAATATAAAAATATTTGTAATTTTTTTCATTAATGTATGTTCTAGAAGACAGGTAGGTGGCCCATAGGGGTTCCATTTAAAAAAATGAATTTTTGATCAAAATATGATGTGACTGAATTGATTTTTAGAATTTTTAGTGTTTTTTCTATTTTTATTACTTAATTTTAGGTTTTAGATTTCAAGTTTTAACTCTACAATGACTTTGTCGATAAGAATTGTTTCTTCGGACAATAAAGCATATTTGATTGATTGATTAAAACCAGTAAGTAACACAAAAAATAATTTTTCAGAATAATTTAAGTTTTTGCGACTCATTGTGAATAGCTCGACCGAATCTCATTTATCCACGAGGTAAAATAAAAAAACAATTTTAATTTCAATTGTTCCAAAAAAATTACATTTGACATAAGGTTGGGACTTATTTTGACCTGTTGAACTTGTATGTAAAAATATATAGGGTGTTCCATTTGAAAAAACAAAGTTAGTGGCATTTCCAGAAAAACCGGAAGTCCGCCATATTGGATTGTAATATGATCAAATCCGAAATGGTTGCTTATATAATTGTATCAAATTTCAGAAAAATCCGTTTACGAATGCAGAAGTTACAGGGGTGGCCCGATATCCAGTGTCACCCGGTATAATGTGTTTTTTATAGTGTTCAACTTATTTTTCTTGTTTTATAAGAACTTTAATTTTGTTCTTGATATCATGAAACAAAGATTTATTTTGAAACTTTATTCTGACTACGAACGAACTAACAGATTCTACGAATCGATTACTGTATATATTTTATTAGTGATCGATTTGCCATTCCTTTATTTCATATGATACAACCATTCATATGAAATACAGGAATGGCAAATCGATCACTTATAGAATATATACCATATAAAAGTAACAAATTAAAAAAACACCTTATCTCAATCGGTAACTGAAGATAAATCTGTTTTACCAACTGTACTAACTCAGTTCGGCCAGTTGCGAGATATGTCGCCACTGTCTAAACGTGGTGCCAACTTTTTCTGCAGGTTTGACAACTCTCTTTATCTTTAGTTTCTCTATGTTCTCTCCTAACAACGTCAAAATTCTGCAATGTTTCAAGTTGGCTGAGTTCCATAGCAACCGTCACGGCTCTATTGTTTTGTTGATTGGATAACTCAAAAAATTGTTGTTTCCAAAGTTTGTTGAAGAAAATGTCGGATTCTGTGGAAATTTTGCAAAGTTTCGAACTGCTGCCAACAAATTCAAGAAGCAGGTATGAAGCTGAGTTAAAACGATTTATGGAATGGAGACTGGCCAATAATATCGAAACCTTCACGGAAAATGCAGTGATGGTATATTTTGAAGAACTTTCCAAAAAATATAAATCCCGGATACTATTCGATGCTCAAATCAACGTTAAGTGCAAATCAACATAAATCTTGGAAGCTATAGAAAGGTGCAAGCGTTAATCAAACAAAAATCCGAAAACTACGTCCCAAAGAAGTTCCGAATCCTCACAGAAGACGATTTTCACTTATCAATGCGGTGGTGGCAGTTGGAATCTCTGGAGCATGTCCAAGAGAGGAATTATTTTATCTCAAAATAGAAAATACGAAAGATTTTGGCAGTGCTGTGCTGATCAAACTGAATAATAAAAAAACGAAGATCTCGAGATCCTTTGCAGTTTCAAGAAACCTTTACACCGTCCTGAAGAAGTACTGAAGGCAGGCTGTTTTGAACTATCAAAACGGAAGATGTACAAGCCAAAACGTTGGCATCAACAAAATTGGCAACATGGCTAGAGAAATTGCTTTTTGATGTTGGAGAATCCAGAATATTACACGGGACTCTGTTTTCGGCGTTTCTTGTCCACAATGTTGGTGAATTCTGGCTCAGAGCTGCTAGCCCTCAATCGACATGGAGGGTGAGAATCCAGTATAGTTGCAGAGGGCTAGGTTGATGACTCTTTGCGAAATAAAATGGAAGTTTCAAAAAGGATAGAGTCGTCAGTGTCTTCTGTTCTCATGGAACCAGAAGAAGGATCGTCTGCTGGGATGCAACATGAAAACGACGACTATGCTTTGGAGAACTGTACTGATAATGCGCCACCTAAAATATTCTCCATTACAGAAAAGAAGTTACTCCTTTTCCTGACGTAATTTCGAAGGAATGCTCCAGAGTTACCATCAATATTAAATACTAGTTTTTTTATTAGTTTTACCAGTTTTCTTAATAAAAACGAGTTTTACAAAGAAAAATAAGATTTGTGTGGTTTCTATTTGCAGTCGTATAAAAAGTATCGTGAAAAAGTCGTTTGAAAACCTCTTTGCACACTCGCTTGACTTGACCAATTTGTCTTGCTCGTGTGCAAAGAGTCGTTTCCAAACCTTGTTGTTTAATATACCTTTATTTTCATCGAAATAACGTATTTTCTAGGACATTTCCATTATTTTTCATGACTTCATGATTTCACCACTTCATACAACTTGTTTTCAAAATAAATTCAGTATATCGTACTATTTGTGATTATTTCGACTGCCTTCCAAGCAAAAATCTTGAATGCATCCCTGCTAGAAAACTACTTATTTATATTGTTTTTATATACATTTTTTTTGGATTTCAACATGCACACTGGTTTTGTTGATAAATAAATCAATGAATCGTTTCAGGATTAAACGAGGAAAATCATTCTCGAAGAGCAATTCAATGTGAGTAAAAACATCTTGTAGAAATGTAGGCACTTCACCACAACACTTTATTCTTCCTTCGAATGCACATATTCATACACGTTCTCAACTATCACCGTTATCATTGTCCAAGAGCATGAAACATAGAACACGAAAACGTTTGGTGACATTATCACGTTTGGTGATTGTCGGATTTGTTCCCACCAAGCTATAAAACATTGAAGTTAAAATCGAAACCAAATTGGAATATTGATGGGTATCAAGCTCTAGGACGAGGACAGAAAAATTATAAATAATATTCTGCAAATTATGTATCGATTAGATTTTTGATTTCTTCATTTATATCATTTGTTTCATGTGACTCTGTGGGGTGCATATAAATTCTAACAAATTTTATATTCTTTTAATCTCAAGCCTATTTCACAATTTGCTCAGAATGAGAACATCGAACAACTCCTGGTTGTACATTGCATTCGAAAAACTTTCAAAAATCAGGTAGCAGTTTTTCAAATAATTTCGTTTTGATGCTAAAATTGGCCACTATGTATTTTCGTCAACAGAACTTGCTTGCTAGAATTGTCGTATGTTTTAAACAATCTGTGGAAGTTTAATTGTTTCATATAGAAATCTTCCATGCAGATATTAGTAAATGAAAAAATATACTTTCCTTCATGAAACTAGAATTTCCAAGATTGATGAAATATCCAATTCAACCTAATAAAAATATCAAGAGCTGGGCTTTTAAGTAGGTTGAGTCACTCATCAACAAATGTATAGAAAAACTGAAGCTATCAACTCAAAATTCTTTCTACCCCATTATATTTTGTGAAGAATGAACTACGAAAATGTGGGGAAGGAAAACTGGAAATGCTATCAAATCCTAACTTCCTTCCATAAAACGCAAGTCCACTGAAATTTTCAAATGTTACTAAAAGAAATATCTGGATTCCTTGTCTGAACCTGGAATTTACACATAAATAACCTAATACTCTCTCCATCTCTCTCATCTTTTATCTCTGTGTCATCAGCTAGTTCTGTAGGTATATTTTGATCTCTTTTGATTATCTATGATCAGTAGTTAATGAGCTTTTGAGAACCACTGGGTCAATGATCCGCTAGACAGAGCCGTGCGCTGTAAGAAGATCGAGAAGAAAACCCTCGTAGTTTCTAGATGCAGAACACAACGTACCAATCTCTACCCTTAGTAACTCACAACATAAATGGAGGAAAAACGCAGTAGCAATAAAAGCCCACTTTCACTACGGGGTGGTTCAACATTATTTTCATGTTGATGATGTTTTCACAATCATAAAAAATAGATCAATTATAAAGTTATTTTTAATATTGGTTTCGTAACAGTTCACTAGTTGCTGCCAAAATGTCGATCTGAATCTGGATTCACATACTTTTTTCTAGTTGCCATCAACATAAAAGGTTCTAGTGTGCTACTCAAAATGTTTTGAAAAATTTTAGTGTTGAAATAGTCCTCTCACAAGCTATTTGCGCAAATGATTCATAAACAAACGCAGTATTTTTTGCAAGCTTCGCATGACTTTTTTTCGACTTCTACACCAAGATGGTTTTGTTTTTCTTCGGATCCTCTATATTCTTTTTCAATATGAATTAGGTATACTTTTGTTACTGAGGTCTTCAAAAAAATAATCAAACAAAGAACGCAAATGTTTTATAATAAATAAATCCAACATTTGAAAAATAATTGACTTTTATTATCATTCCTTATATTGAAAACCTTTCAAGGGATATTAGAAACATTTGAAAAAAATATGACTCTCAAGTAAGCCACAAATCTAACACTCTCAAAACTCTATATAACCCCCTAAAAAATAGTACTCACTCCATCTATGAAAAAACGTGATATATTGCATTCCTTGCAATGATTTTGAACAACTATATATTGGTATGACGTCACAACTTCTATAAAAGAGGATAAAAGGACACAAATTCATGAAACCATAATAGTAATTTCAGAAATTTCAAATTCTAGCTGTCGAATTTTTTTTATAAAAAAGATGTTTTATGGAAAAATAATGTCAACGCAATAAACTATAGAACAGACATAGGAAATCTAGCCGCTATACCGTTTTATAAAATGAAAAAAAAACAATAATCCCAAAAACTTTAAAACCGACAATATTCAATCCCCAATCGCCCCTACTGTAAACGTTAATACAACAAAGCAAATTCAATCAGAGGAGACTACGTACCCACAAAGAAGAAACTCGAACTCTACCATCAACAATACATCACTCCAAATCCATTCATACATCAATACTGAAAACGTGTGAGGTTATAAACAGATCAACAAACTAAGGAAAGAACCATGAAATATACAATCACTACCACCACAACGAAGGAAATTTACTACGATGGAAACAATAAAAAAACATGAAGCACGAAAAGGAAAAAACTTTTTGAATTAATAATAAACAAAACGTGCGAGTCTGTCAATCATATGCCATTTTTTTCTTTTGAAAGAGTGGATTGCACCTAGATCATAGTCCTCTTGTTCTATAGACATATTAACATTATTAACAAAATTGAAAAGGGAGTGGTATTTTCGTAGCAAACGACTACCCAAGAGAGGAAAATGAAGGAAAAGAAAAATATTACATGCCCACCTCAGAGCTGCACGAGAAAAAAACAACCCCGCTTATATAAAAATAATATACTCTCCATAAATGGCGAAAGCTTTACAATTGAAGATCTAGAAAACGAAGTTCCCCAATCATCACTTGCTGAGAAGAAGAAAGAGATTTTCCAACAAAAGGAAGAAGAGCCCTCACAACCGCCAGGACAAAAGACTGGAACCAAACAAAAAATACAATCAGAACCAGGTCCATCACCACCAAATAGGCTGAAATTTCTACTATTCAACTTCTTTTTGAATTTTTTACTAAAATGTATTTCCCTTGGTATCAATAAATTGTAAGATCGCACATAGTAAAATACATTATATAATATATTTATACATACATCTTAGGCCCAAAACTTCATAATGCTATCCCAATGGATATGAAAAATATAAATAACAAAAACCTATTGAAAAAAAATTGACCAGATGGATTCTGGCAAAGTCACGATCAGAAATTCATAGATTAGTAAATCCAAGAGAAACTAATCCTTCATAGTTACAGAAACAACACAATTTCTTTAGCCCAAAATCTTATAAACTTTATGTCTACGCACAGGTCCTACCTCCTGTAGACTGCTTTATTTATTCAATAGAAATAACTCTATATTACACAATTCTTTTCTTTTTTTTGTTCATTTGGTTATAATTATTTTAAATAGTAAAGATGTGCCTTTATAAAAATCACCACCTGCAAAAAAACTGTAAATTGAAATTGAATGAATTATCATCATTATTATTATTATTATTCATGGTCGTCGTTTCTTCTTCTACACGTTGTTCTCGTCTTCGAAAATGTACCCTAGAACACATTTATTTTTCACCACTTATGAAACTGAGTACTGAAAAACCAGAAATGTATTTTGTTTACTCTCGTTTCGGACGTCCATCGTCTTTATGGATTTAAAAGGTTTTCGCGACGTTTCGAATGCTTGTATCTGCAATATACAACCTCGAACAAACGTTGGAAACCCGGTACGGACCCGGCATCAGCGACAAGTTCAGAGGCTACGAAAGGACAATGATGAAACTTACCAAGGAGGAAACTCACATTCAGTTTCTACGAAGAGCCAGAGACAACAACATCATCCCAGACGGTTTCCAGGTAAAGTCACCTATTCCCGGAGAACGAGCACAACGCATCATGGAGCGGGCCAGTCACGCACTAATGAGGTCACAGATCAACTACCACCGTTGGAAGGAAGAGATGCTGCTACAGGATGCCACGTCCAGATTCCAAGAAATCAGAAGAACACCTTAGAGGAGGACAATCAACCCATATTTGCTGAGATTGAAAATCCATGCGCGAGAATCCGCCAGGAACAAGAGAGGAGGCATCAGAAGAAATGAAATCGAATAGCAGGAAGAACGCGGTCTCCACAATCCAGCAGCGAAGGTAGGAAAGCCATTATTAATATCTCAACTAAACCACTTACAGGAGTAGAGGAGCCGTGAAAAGGGATTGAACTTGCAGTTGAACCAAAAAACCATCCTGGACATTGTAAGCTCTGTAGAGTCAACCAGCAGCAGAATGAATCCCATCCAGGCAGAAGAGTTCAGATGGAAAGTAAGAGAGACACTCGAGAAGGAGAGAAATCCCCGGAGTAACATCACTGAAGGGGAACAGAGGGCCCTAAAAATCCTACAAAAGGATTCATCCATAAAGATTCTTCCAGCCGATGAAGGAAACGCCACGGTTATCATGGAAACCACAACATATGATGACAAGATAGACAGGGAACTATAAACACTTGAAGAAGGGTCCGACACCCACTATAGAAAGGAAAATCTACAATACTCTGAGGAAATTTAAACATTTCATTCCAGACAACGAACGATCACATCTAACGCCACACTACAGCAAACCACCGCATCTCTACGGGTTTCCGAAAATCCACATACCAGATATGCCACTGAGACCGATCACCAGCTCGCGGAACTCACCAACCTACAAGTTATCGAAATACCTCCTACCGATACTACAACCCTTACAAGGAAATAACAGTTCATACGTCAAGAATTCCAAGCACTTCGTTGACACCATCACAGATGTTGAACTTGGACCAGAAGATCGTTTCATCAGCTTCGACGTGGAGAGCCTTTACACCAATGTCCCTATAGAGGAATCCCTAGGTATCATCAAAAGGAAACTCGAAGAGGACTGACCTTCCTACCCAAGCAATATTGGAATTACTGCAGTGCTGCCTACAGAACTCATATTTCCAGGAAAAGATCCGATTCTTCTCTCAAGTCGACGGACTCCCGATGGGATCTTCCATTTCTCCAATCATCGCCAACATATACATGGAGTGGTTCGAGGAATTGGCTATACGGGAGGCAGAATACAAACTAAAGCTGTGGTTGAGGTATGTGGATGACACTTTCATTATATGGAATCATGGAGATAAACATATCCAGGATTTCTTCTCAAGAATTAACAGAATCAGGGAGTCGATCAAATTCACGATGGAAATGGAAACCAACAGTGCCTACCCTTCCTCGATGTGAACGTTGAGAGAATAGGCAATGAAATCCGCACCTTGTCTACAAAAAGAAGACACATACGGGCAGTACCTCAGTTACAGCTCCAACCATCAGAGTTCGACAAAGAGAGGGATCGTGAGAACATTGGTAGAGAGAGCGACGCACATATGCAACGACGAGGAGACACTAGATGCCGAATTAAACCACATCAGAGAGGACCTTCACCGGAATGGATACCCCAAGAAACTCCTAGGAGAAGTATTGAAACAACTCCAGAGAACGAAGACATCTGAAGAGCAACAACAAAGCACAGTGATCTGCCTTCCGTACATCAGAGTTGTCTCCGAGAAGATCAGAAGGATCGGAAACAAGTTCAACATCAAGAGCTGCTTCCAATCCGGCAGTACTTCACGGAGTTTCCTCACCAAGACCAAACCTGACAACAAAAATGAAATCAGTAAGAATTGCATTTATGAAGTTCCATGTGATGCGGAGATTCCTACATTGGAGAGACAAAGAGGCCGTTATCGTTAAGATTGGATGAGCACAAGAAATGGACTCACGTGGAGAAACGTCAAAATCGGGAATCGCTGACCACGCCTGGACTGAGCACTATTGAATTATATGGAACGACGCAAGTGTTCTACATAGAGAGGAGCATTGGTTCGAACGAAAGTTCAAAGAGGCCGCCTACATCGAAGCCAATAATGCCTTTAGTCAACAAAGCGTTGAGATCGGGAACGTATGGAAACCACTGATTGCTGTTTCTAGCGAGCTGCAGAGGCGCGAAACTTCACGCACCACCACACCGCGCGAAATTACTCGCACCACTGCACATGGCGAAATTACACGCATCATTGCACCGGCACTCATATAAATTAGTAATTAGCACCTAAACTTGTCAGCATTCACCTGAAGACGATTGCAGATACAAGCATTCGAAACGTCGTGAAAACCTTTTAAACCCATTAAGACGATGGACGTCCGAAATGAGAGTAATCAAGTTACCACATCGTCTACAACCTTCAAACAAACGTCAGAAATGTATGACTGAATGGTTTGAATTATAAAACCCTCCAATAGGTTATCTTGAACGATGAAAGTGACTGAAGTTTATGTTTCAGTCGCAGATGGTTATAATCAAATAACGCTACTTCTAAGCTCTAGTTAAGTTCAACAAACTTTGGAGGAAAACTGTATATATTTGTATCTCTCTTATTGACTTCTCATACTCTTCTATGAATACCCAATGTATAATTTGATGAAGTTTTCATCCGATAGTATTCACTCACAAAACACCCCAACTATAAGATATTTTGAGTGGTGTTTGAATGTAACATGTCCTAAGAAAAATACGCAAATAAAAACAAACAAAGAACGAAAAAACCTGAGAATAGACGAAGAGATCGATAAAATGAAATTTTTATATTATGTAGCAAAAAATTCACATGATGCAGACCAATGGCGAGCTATAAGAGTTATAAGAAATCGATTAATAAAAAGATAGCCAACATAAAATCGAAGAAAATACACAAAAAATTAGAGAATCTGATAATAAAAATAAAGCAATGTGGACAATCGTCAACGAAAGACTGGGCAGAAGAAATGTAAGAAAAGAAATCGAATTGAAAATTAATGACGAGATAATAACAGACCAGAAAAGAATCTGTGACTCATTTGTTACTCATTTCGCAACCACAGTATCAAAAAAAGTTAGATATCCATTTTGGTGGAGATCTACTACATGCTCAAGTCCTGATAGCGTCAGGACTCAGAGTATGTACATTAAACCTGTAACTCATAGAAATTATAGATGAAATCCCTATCAAGCTTCTGAAATACTGTAAAACTATTATATCTCAACCTATTGCGACCTTAATCAATCACTCTTTTGAACTTGGGCAATTCCCTGATTCTCTTAAATTGGGAAAAGTGATTCCACTTCATAAAAAAGGAGATCAATATAGTATTGAAAATTATAGACCTATTGTACTATCGAGCTGTTTATCAAAAACTGCTGAGAGTCTTTCGCAACTAGAATCTATTATTTCATGGAAGAACATAGTATATTAACATACTGCCAATATGGCTATAGGTCAGAAAAGTCCACTGTATTAGCGACGCTAGAATTCACACACGTATATTCTTGTCTGGACAAAGGAAAAAAAGTTGCAGGCTTATTTTTCGACTGCTGCCTTCGATACTGTTAATCCAAATTTCCTTGAAGAGAAACTGAATGAATTAGGAATAAGAGGTTAACCACTAGAATGGTTTGCTTCATATCTACAAAATAGGCGAATCGCAGTGAATATAGTTTCAGAGACTTCCGAAGAAATGGAATTGAATGTCGGGGTAGGGCAAGGTTCAATACTTGGTCCTCTACTGTTCCTTATCTTTATCAATGACTTACCACAATTTGTAACTTCTGGAAATATTCACATGTATGCTGACGATACATCAATAATCATTCACGCCAACAAGTTAGCAGAACTAGAGACTAAATCAGATATAGTAATCAAGCAATTCAAATCGTGGTGTCATAAAAATTATTTGATCATGAATGTAAAAAAAAACGTTTTTATGCCTTTCTCACTGAGTAAGACAAATATTCTGCCAAATATAAGCCATATTGAAACCAGCGATCGTGTAACATTTCTTGGAACAACCATCGATAGTAACCTAACGTTCATCGAGAAGTAGACTCATTATGCTCCAAACTTGCAAAAAATACGTTTGCTATTCTACAATTGAAGAAAGAAATTAATCAAAGTGAGTTGAAAACGTTTATATTCACTTGTCTACCAATCTTGAGTTATAACATAATAATATGGGGCCAATCTACTAATATTGACAGAGTATAATTTGCAATACAGAGAATCTTGTAGAGAGATTTTCAAAAAACAGAGAATACTTACTGTGACCGGAATATATATTTTAAAAATTTCCTGCTTCATTCCTAAAAATTAAAATAAATTGACGCTTAATCAAGATGTGCATAGATATCAGACCAGGAAAGCACATGAAATCCACATTTCAAACTTCAGTACAAATACATTCAAAAAGTCACCTTACTGTGCAGGAAGCTTAATTTATAATAAACTGCCGCTAGAAATCAGATCTGCTGAAACTTTCGAAATTTTCAAGAAGAAAATACAAATATTTTTAGTCGAAAAAAGTTTTTATAACCTGAAGGAATTTTTTGGTGCATAGCAATCGTCTCAGAGAGTAAATTGTGTAGTGACTAATACTCTTTGTTAAACATGTCTGTCTGCTTGTCTGTCTGTTGATCAAGGAACAATGTATTCTGTCTTTTTTTCTCTCTTTTCCTTATTTTTTTAAATCAAGGAAAAATGTTTTCTGTCTTTTTTAACATTAGATTTTTATGTTATAGTTTATACATTTTTTAGTTTTAATGACAAAACCTTGTGTTCCCTGTAACACTTAATTAAATCCCAGGTGAAAGTGCTATGTAGGCCTCTACTTTTTATTTATAACCTCATCCTGAATACCGAAACTTTTCCCACCATATGGAAACAATCCCGTATTTGTCCTGTCTTCAAATCAGGAAAAATAGGAGACATTCGTAACTATAGACCAATAGCCTTAATTTCTGGTTTCTCAAAATTACTCGAAATTATTCTTTTTGATCTCATCTATATACATGTGAGTAAATCCCTGTCAGATTTCCAACATGGTTTTATGAAATCACGTAGCACTATATCTAACCTTTGCACGTTTACGCAGTTCATATCTAATTCCCTTGATAATCGTCACCAAATTGATGTTGTATATACTGATTTCAGTAAAGCGTTTGATACAGTATCCCACAATCAGCTATTGTTAAAATTGGGAGCTTTTGGTCTCTCGCCCAAGATTCAGCATCTATTGAAATCCTACTTGAGCGATAGACAACTATTTGTTGAATATGAAGGTGTGAAATCTTCCAATTTCGTAGCTTACTCAGGAGTACCACAGGGATCGAACTTAGGGCCACTCCTATTCCTAATATTCATCGATGAAATATGTACTATTTTTCAGTCGAGTAAACTACTTTTTGCTGATGATATGAAAATATATACAGAAATCTCATACACTACCGATTGCTTTCGTCTCCAGCACGATTTAAATCTCTTATCGGACTGGTGCTCGGCGAATAAGTTATATTTGAATGTTGATAAATGCAAAATTATGAGCTATTCCAGAAAAGTTTCTTCCGTTATATATGACTATAGAATCGGTGATGGTATCCTAAGACGAGTGAATGAATGCATAGACTTAGGTGTTCTCTTTGATACCAAACTTACGTTTAATCAGCACATTGAAAAAATAATAAACAATGCTAGAAGAACTCTGGGTTTTTTAATACGTAATTGTAAAGAATTTTCAAATCTCAGGGCTATTTCCTATATCTACTACTGTTTAGTTCGCAGCAAACTTGAATATTGTAATGTAGTGTGGAACCCTAGCCACGTCAAATACATATCATCCATTGAATCAGTTCAAAAGAAATTTCTTAAATTCCTGTTCTACAAGAAACACCACACTTATCCCATTTATCACTACGAATACGATTTACTATTGGAAGAATTCAATTTTGTTAGCCTGAGAAAACGTAGAGAAATAGCAAATATCATATTTGTATACAAACTGATAAATAACCAAGTTGACTCAACATCTCTATTATCACTATTAAATTTCAATACTCCACGTATTTCGTCAAGGTCACACTTGTCTTTTCGAATCGACATGCCAAATTCACAGCATCACTACAATAGTCCAATCTCAACTATGTGTAGAAGCCTCAACAATGTACCCTCTGTAGACATCTTCTTTTCTAACTTGAATGAATTTAGAAAGCAACTGTATAAACTTATTCCAAATTAGCTTCGCCATATATACACTTTTTCCTTTTTTTAATCTAACCTTCCTCTTTCAATGCATTAGCGGCTTTTTTTTGTTACCATTGATTATCATTTACTCCTGATTTACCATTCACTTCAAATTGTTATAATTATTATTATTATATACTCCTGTTATTGGGCTTAGGCCTGTTGGATGTATTATGTCTAAAATAAAAAATAAAAAATAAAATAAATAAACACTTTAATGGCAAATAAATATATATCTATCTATTAATTACTTGCAATATAGCATACCTATAATGTCCCAGAAAGGCCACCTTGCGGTACACCGCACCATCATCGATCCAACTAACATTGTTTGCCAGCTTCGCGAGATACGTGATCAATTTGCAGGAGGGGTCCATTATTCACCGAAGCCAGAGCTGCTATAATGTTCGTTTCGGACCCTTGCCTGGTGCAGACACAGACTACCTGTGATAAATTTTTGATAAGGCAGCAGCAATAATTTCCTGCGCAAACCTGCGGTTCGAACTCCGAGCTGGAATCGTCTGACGGGCTCCATTCCATTGCAATATTAACCGTATGAAGGCAGGAAATTAGCCGACGTGATCCTATAATCCATTTGCAGCATCAAAATATAATTCCGAATGCTCTCTATTATATTTTGAATAATTCACACGGGGCGCTGGCTTCATTTGTGTTTCGGCTAAACTCAAAAGGCAACATTCCAGCGGAATCGTTTCCGTGTAATGCCAGAATGGTTATTATTCAAATTTCGGAATGGCTGATAATGGGAAAATTAATTATTCATGTTGATGGCTGCACATATTTTTGTTGTGACTGATTCCGTGGAATATGGATAGAATTTTGAAAAATATGAAAGGGATTAGTTTATTCAGTTACTGTATATCGGGCGATATTGGATGCTTTGTTTGTGAATAATTGTTTGGTTTCAATATGATGAAATAGGATTAATTTTGATCATTATTGCCGTCCTTTACAATGTAATCGATTTTGGTTCATGACATTTCGCTTTTGGAAGGAGCTATTTCAGTAGGTTCATTTGGAGCATAGCATAAAATCAGAAAAGTGGCATTCGGAGCAGGAATGAAGAATGTCACTGGGTCTCTTAAATGACTTGAAACTCTATGACCGTGTAGCCTAAATGTTTAGAAATACACTTGTTTTTGTTTCATTTCAATCAAGCGAGTAGTGTTGAAGTTACGACAATTTCAGTTTCCGTTCTTTTCAAATATTTTGGGCGAGCGCGTCATTTTACAACGCAACGTTGTCACCGTACACTCAATCATTGCTTTGCTATCGGACGTTTTTAACTTCAAGTTTTTATGTGTTATAAGTATAATATTAGATATGGATGACGGTTTTGAAAAAGGACAATCTGATAACTTGCCTGAAATAGACGGGTTAATGGTTGCCCACTATTTTTCAAATAACTCCGATTTCTTGGCCGCCGAGATGCGAGGAGTAGAAATGCAATAGTAAGTATTACTTAATAACATTTTACTTTTTATCATAAATCTTTTGATCCCTATAAGTACATATTTCTCATTACTAGTGTTTTATAAATGTACGTCATACGTCATATTGTTGCTACGAACATCTTACTTGACATTAAGTTCCTGAGAAGGAAGAATGCGTAGGTATTTGTAACAGGGTGGGACTTATTGAAAACAATACTGTGTTATTGTCCCTACAAAGTTTGGATCATGACTTACATTTTGTATTTTTTTAATATGTAATGTAACAAAAAATTAACATAAACATAACCTGAACATTTTGAACTTTTTAAAATTTACTACTATTTTTTTCAAAAGTAGGTTATTATTAGGATGCACGCGATTACACCTATTAAATATTATTAAGCTAAGATGAAAAACCTCTCATATCAATTTCTTCTTTAAGGTGATCGTGGATAAGTGCATTTCTATTTATTTTATTTTTTATATATTAGATCAACTTACGTTTATTTTAGATCGGCTAGAAACAGTTTCGGCGACGACGCTATTTGATATGTAAAAGTTAAAAGAGATATTTATTCGTACAGTGAAATGCAGAATCACCCCAGAACATCATGATTTGCATCCATTTCTTTCAACTTTTAGGTTCGAAAGCAACAATAAAAAACAACTTTTCGGGTGCATTAGTAGTTTTATTCAAACACTTTGGCACAATACACGATTTTGTAGTTTCTCCATTCGACATTTTTATCAATTTTCGACGCAAACTTCATACACACAGCTCGGAAGCAGAGCACGCCCTAACCGACCGTTGTAAAGTGACGTCACAGCGGCCAATGACTCCGCGTCGTCGCACGCCTAGCTAAACAATTGAATATCTCGGAAAGTATAAGACTTATCAAAAAAATATTTTTACGGTATTTTTTCATTTTTAATAGTGTTTTGTAAGGTAAAAATCAAAAGTTGGTGATATTCTCCATTGTACGAAAAGTTCGGGATGAATTACATAAAGCTGGAGGTAATCAATTCGTGACAACAGAAAAATGGCCCCAACAATGACATTGAAAGCAGCACATAAATATTTAAAAGTAGCATGCGGAAAGAAAAAAATTCGCACACCTCGCATAATACCTATTCCGAAAGTTGGTGGAATTTTACCATTGATACCAATTTTTGCCGGATTGTCTGCATTGGGTAGTTTGGCCGGTGCTACTGCAGGTATAAGCAGAGCTATAAATTCGGCAAGTGCGAGCAAAAATGATCTGAAAGATGGAGGCGATAGCTTTGGGAAAAAAGGGTAGTGGCATATTCTTGAAACCATATCGCGAAGGCCTCGGCATCTATCTCAAACCGTATACATCAAAAAACTAATTGAACATGTGGAAAATTCCTGTAATGGTCACTGTACGAAAGTTTCGGGAAATGAGTTAACTGTATAACGATTTCGTACCCTTTTCCGAAGACAGTCTATAATAAAATTATAGTTTGAGAAATCTAAAAAACACGCTTATATAGCAATAAGGACTAATAATGAGAGAGTTACAAAGTACAAATAGAGGATGAGTACAAAAATAGAGGAACATTTCTAAAACTAACTTAAATCCCATTAGCCAACAGAGGGAGGAAGTCTAAAGATATAATCACATTTCAGGCATGTAACTTATATTATCTCTATGTTTCTAAGCAGATTCATCCTTGATCGTCAGAAATTCTATTCGATTTTTTTAGGTATTGCAGTAAAGATCACAAGAATAACAGTAGACATTTTTCAGAACAGAAGCATAGAGAATCACCACTACCAATGCTGCCGTGATATAACATACAAAACCTACTTTTTCATGAAAAAATCACAGCTTAAAGTTTCAAAATGGCGGCTGAGCGCCATCTTCAATATTTTTTTTAAATAGAACACCCCGTATATTATTCCATTTTCCAAATCTGCTCATAATCCTCAACAGTTTTATCCAATTACACTTCACTCCTAAATTCAATTGTTTTCGAAATATTAACGTTTTTCAATTCCACTTTTAAGATTCTCACATTCGGCAGAGGAGATTTCCAATGGAAGTGCCAATTCAGCATTTTGAATTTTGATACGGGCAACTCTCGCAACTCTATCTTGTCCCGGAAAAATGTCCATGATTCTTCCTATTGTCTGATCCTACAAGTACCATATCACCAACTTGAAGATGTTTTTCAATTCGTAGACCAGTATCCACCAGTTCTGCTAAATTTTCGCTTGTTAATCGTTTACGTAAGTTTTCCCTGAGTTTCTGCAAAAATCTTAATCTTTTCAGCAAATGATTTCTGTCTATGTTGTCTGAATCTGGAATTTCAGGATTTCTTATGTCTTGTAGGAACATACAGGGTGTTAGAAGAATCATCTCATTTGAATCTTCCAAAATATAGGTTAGAATTGATAACTGCTCCACAGTCGCAGAGCAACGTTAACAATTCTTCATAATAGACAGAAGCTTTTCCTGAATTCCGATGCAGTAACTCTTCAACAATTCAAACAAATCTCTCCCACCATCCTCCCCACCAAGCGGTAATAGGAAAATTGATTCTTCGTATTCTATGACATTTTGGTCATTTCAAACCCAACCAAAAACACTAATGTTGTTTTCAATCAAGTTTGCATTGGAAAAAATCGTTGTCGCGGTAACATCTTGTTAACTGTCAAATAGCTAACTGTCAAATAGTCAATTGAGCGCCTTAATCCTCTTATGAAAAGTGTGATCATGGCTCGTAGTTTAGACGAAAAATTAAAAGCAGTTTTGATATTTGGAGAAGCTGGAAGAAATTATCATCTAGCAGTCCGTATGTTTCATGATAGATTTCCCGAGAATCCTATTTCGAGGTCATATTTGCGCAATCTTTTGAATAAGCTCCAAGTAACTGGTACGCTGAACGATGCTCCAAGATCAGGAAACCGCCTCTTTCAGAAGAAAAAATGTTGCTGAAATGGTAATCAATCCAACTCAGTCGACGTCTGCAGTTGCTGAATCCTGTGGAGTGAGTTCAAAAAGTGTCCAAAGAGTCCTAAAAAAAGAAAAGTTTCATCCCTATAAAATGAAGATCCTGCATGCTCTCACGGAGGATGATCCAGATCGGAGGGTTGAATTTTGTGAGTGGTTAACAAGAACAATTGAAGGAGAACTGGGCTTCCTAAAACGTGTATGTTTCGCAGACGAATGCACGTTTTTTCTTGATGGAAAAGTCAACAAACAGAATATACGATACTGGAGCGATACTATCCGCATATTTTAGAGAGGGACATACCCAGTTTCCTAAAAAGGTGAATGTTTGGGCGGGGATTTTGGGCAATCGCGTTGTTGGACCGATTTTCATCGAGGCAATCTTACAGGAGATCTTTACAGAAATCTTTTAGAAACTGAAATTAAACCTCGAATAAAACAAATTGTATTAAACAATCAGGAAGAGTTTGAAAATCGAGAAATCATATTTCAGCAGAATGGGGCACCTCCCCATTTCGATCGCATGGCTAGAGAGTTCCTCGATACAAACTTTCCTGGGCGATGGATAGGTCGCAGGGAAGTACAGAATGGCCACCAAGATCTCTGGATCTCACACCTCTAGATTTTTTCCTTTGGGGGTACCTGAAGTCAAAAATCTACGCCACTGAAAGACAAACAATAGAAGAGTTGGAACGCAGAATAATAGATACATGTGAAGAAATAGATGAACAGACTTTCATCGCAACGTGAGAGAAGCTATTTATAATAGGGCACTTTATTGTCAAGATTTAGGAGGGGGCCACATTGAACACTTGATGAAATGATTGTTGGGGTAAGATAGAAGTGTTATTCAAAAATAAATTATAATTTTATAGCTAACTAATTTGTTTTGATTGTGAATTTACAGAACACATTCCTAGGCTTCGAGATTTTCCGGTAAGCGGTACTGTTCATCCTTAATAAACTCTCTTCACGCCTCTTATTAGTCGAATTCATTAAGAGATTCAACTACAAATTAATAACAACGTTTAGTTAGCAAAATGTTTTACCGGAAGTGACCAAAATCCATACTTCATTTTAAACCGGAATGTCACTTTTCAAACGTTAATATTTCGAAAACAATTGAATTTAGGAGTAAAGTGTATTAGAGAAAACTGTTGAGAATTATGAGCAATTTCGAAAATGGAATAATATACGGGATGTTATTTTAAAAAATTATTAAGATGGCGCTAGCCGCCATTTTGAAACTTTTAGCTGTGATTTTTCCATGAAAAAGTAGGTTTTTATCTCCTATTTGAGCTCTCCGAATTTCGTTGCGATATACCAGGTGGTTCAAAAATTAGTAGGGAGGGAAGGGACTTTTGACGAGCACTGTATGGTTATGTTCATATTGAAACTATTGATCATACAAAGTTCGTCACGTTCAGTCGAATTTGATCTAAAATTAACGTTGAAATCACCGCAAACAATAATCTTGTGATTTAAACTAGTGCATTTCACTAAAAGATTCTCGAAATTATGCAAGAAGACTTCAAAGTTACCTAGTCCAGACCTATAATATGTATCATCAGTTTGCAGAATTTGTCTTTTTCCCTTATTTCTTCTATCGGAGTCTACTTTTTTTATGAGATCACTGTGTATTAGCAAACACAAACTGACACAAAAATTAGGAAAGTTCTCGTCCACCCTTCGTCACAATGCCATGGGCTACGAACCGTTTGAACGAGTGTAAAAGGATTAAATTAACAGCAACAGAACCTCCGCAGCTGAATCCAAATTGAGTTGAGCCAGGGCCGGCGCTGGGGAAGATCTTGTTCAGTCGATGATTCATATGACATGGACATATTGAGTAACGCGTCAAAAAATTCACCTGTATGATAAAGAATAACTGGATGATTCATCCAATATATAACCTTTACGTTATTAAATACAACTAGAGATTGGGGTACCAGAAGAAAGGCAGTGAATATTCGTCCAATTTCAGAAATTCCAGACATTTACATGTTTATTTTAGAAACAATAGAAATATTTTTTTCATTTTATCAATTTTTATCGTATTTTTTTCTGCTAAACCTCCATCTCTACATCATAACAAATTCTAGTCAAAAATCTTCTGAGATTGATTTGGGCTTAAACTGACTACCCTAAACATCATTAGCCATTTTGGTATTACCCAGATTTATATGTAAATTCTACAGAACAATTTAAGACTTGACAGATGTGTTAAATTAAATAAATAAATAAATAAGTAAATAAATTGTATATATTAAATAATTTAAAAATCAGTGAATTTTACCTTATAAGAATGATGTTCTTTGTTCAACTGTAGATATGACTTAGGTGACGATGCACTACTATGATCACTAATTTTAATCAGCTCTTGTTCTTGGACTTCTACCTTGGCCATGTGTGAAATTATTGTTGAGCGAAATGATTAGTGATTTTCTTATTTTCAGTATCCAACCCACATTTTTTTGCTGACAATCTATTCCATTCTCCACAAGTATTCCTTCCTATCGGAGAATTCTCATACCATTATGACCCAGATTCATTATAGTAAGGATTGGGAGTAAGAAAAAATCGATCAGAAGTTATACTTGCGTTTTCATTCCGTATCTCTATAAGTTTGTGGAAAAGTTTAACCGAGCATGTCTGCTGATTTTGGATCAGCTATTTTGTTTCTGCACAGTTTTCGTCGCCACCATGTCAAGTTTTCGAAAATATGGGGTTATATTGAATATGTCCTGACTGACTTCCATCATTTTGAACGTGATCGAGAGTAAAGGTCTTTGTTATGAAATTGAAGTGTAACCAACAATTGCTGTTATTTGGACCAGTGACGAAACAATGAAGTTCATCGAATTAATTCGAGCCAAAGATATAATGTGGAATCCAAAACTGGCCATCGTGAGAACTGGATGGCTCCAACGTGTAGATGCGGTACAACCATTGCTGGGCCATCGTGTATAAAGCCCTTTAGGAGTGACGTATTGTTCCAGATGTTCGATAACCGCCATTGAAAACTTCGAGAATTGGCCGTTGCCGATGATGTCATGCTCCAAATGTTCGATAACCGCCATTCGAAAACTCGAGAAGATAACCGACCGTTAGTGATGACGTTATGGAACATTCCCGATCGCCACTGTTCTGGAAATTTCGACCGTCCTATATATAGTTCCGATTAAAGAACTCCAGATTCGTAACAATATTGTATTCTGTAATATCTAAAGCAGCTGCACTGACTTTTCGTTTCTCTGGAAGATTCTGAATTGGATTTCTCTTCGCATTTCTAGCAGTTTCGAACTCAATATCAGAAAAATTATTTTATTCCTCGATTGAATTCTCCAAAATACTCCTCTTGCACCATCTTAGCGGTTGTGTTCCAAATTGTTTTTGAGAGAATAATCTTGATAATCTTCACCATCACATTTCTGCATGTTCACAGCCGAATCTTTAAAAATTCTTGCTATTTCGGTAGTTCATATTTACTTGAATCACAGAACGAGGTGAACTGACGTCATATAGATTTCCTTGTATTAACTGCGTTCACTGGTTCAGCTGATCTAACTAAGTCATCAATCTCTTCTCTAGAAGAGTTTCCGAATCTACAATCTCTTGAATTCATTGCACAATATCAAAAATTATACCAAAACCCGCAGTGTGTTCCAAGGGCGAAAAACACTATAATAATTATACTTGTTTTCTGGCTACTATATACCTATAGCAGCGGACTATTATAGAATTACAATATACATTCCTATTCTAAGATTCAATAATAATTGATTCAGACTATGGATATGATAGTGATTTTTTTAATATACTAAATTTGAATATAGTTCTGTTAAGTTCATTTTCAAAAAATGATTCTTCAAAAATATTTCATCTGATAATGGAAATCCCGCCATGTTGAACTTGAAAATAGAATCAGAGCTAAAATTGTGTCAAAATAAATGTAAAAACGAAAACTTCCTGGATTTGAGGATACTGGAGATGTAAAATTAATTTTACAACTTCTGCTAACTCTGCCCTGTAGTGTAGCGTCTGCAGAAAGGTCCTTTTCGGCTTTAAAGTGGTTCAAAACGTGGCTTAGATCAAACATGACTGAGGAACGTTTAGCAGGTCTACCCCGTTTGGACATCCTCTGCAATATTTCAATAGATATAAAGTTATACATAAATTAAAGAAACAAAAATCTGAGTTTGGCCTCTGGTTGTGATTTCAATCTTTTCAACAAACATTTAGTTTATTGTACTTCTAATCTCACTAATATGGTTTAAATTTGCCTCTAGAACTACGATTTTAGTAAGTGTTGTTCCTATATCGTTTCGTACTGAATTTGTTATTGATTTTTTTTGTTTCAAGTTCCTTTTTTATTGAAAACCAAAGTTAATGAGCCATTTTTCAATTCCTAGTTTGGTTTAAGGTTTAAAATGTATTCAATGTTCAAATGTAGCAGATACAAATGTATTAATTTGTGGTAAAAAACGATAATGGAAAAATGAAATGTCATCATCAGCATGCGTTTCCCATGAGATACTTTTCCAAAAGCTCTTTTACTATGATATTCGTAGATCATATCTTAGTGGAAGATTACAATGTGTTTCGGACAAAGGTGTCAAATCTCATCTGAAAAAAGTTTTGCATGGTGTGCCGCAAGGATCTATCCTGGGTCCTACCCTATTCATTTTATATATAAACGAGTTATACTATAATATACTGCCGAAAAATAGTGTTATTCTTGCAGACGACACTACTTTGATCGATTGCAATTGTGATTTGAAGGATCTGAATTGGCATAGGAGTGGTTCTGATCTAACAAGCTTTTGCTCAACTATGAGAAAAATCAGAATGTAACAATTTCTTCCAATACTAATATATCAGAACGAAAGAGCGCCAAACTACTTGGTGTGCATATAGATGATAAACTTAACTGGTTGTGTCATATAGACAAGCTAGCAAGTAAATTATCTAGTGTCACTTTTTGATTCGTAGATTGAAAAACCTAGTAGATATCAGTACCCTAGTTATTTCGTACTTTTTCATAGTCACATGATTTACGGAATTACACTATGGGGAAGTTCCTGTCATGCGAGCAAAATTTTTAGTGCTTCAAAAAAAGGTTGTACGTTTGATAATGGGAGCTCCAAATCATGCCACTTCCAACTGTTTCAATCAAAAAATTGTATATACTTTTATATCTTTTATATTTTCATATTCTCAGTGTTTTGCAGTTCATTAATTGGGTGATCTACCTCGAGCTTATCTGATCCATCTGGTATTTTAAGGTATTTTGGTTATGTGACGATTTTTAACCTATTTCTCGTTGTTTATAGTTCATCATTCCAGACCTGCTACGAACATATTCGTCTGTTATGTAAATGTAGTCAATAAAATCCACTCTTCTCAAACGATTGTCTTGACAAGCACTGAAAAATACTTTTTTTCGCGAAAAATGCACTAGTGCATGTTTTTTCAGGAAAAATACCTGGTGTTTTTCGCATTCAGACGTTCATTTGTCGATAAAAAAATGAGGTTCTTTATTAAAAAAAATGTTCATGGGATGAGTACATTTGTCAGTATAATCTACAAAGATAAAATATTTATTTATTAATTAGAGGATAAAACGTCTGTTTCATATATTCCACGATCAGCAATAGATGAAAATATTGTATCTAATTTAGTTAGTGAAGTGGGGGAAAATAGTGCCAGTGAAATGGATGTGGAAAGGGAAGAAACAGAACAAGTCGATAATGAATCTAGGTTATTAAGACGCAGAAGTAAACTCAGACAACCTGAATGGTTTGGTCACTGAATTGTAAATATTGTAATATGTTAATAAGATATTGTTATTTCTTGGTGATGGTATAGGGATATTTTTAAGGGGGAGATGTTAGATATTAGGCTTTGTATGGCAACGCTGTATGGGAAGTTGATGTGTTTATTAATTTACCAGCACCTCCAGGTGGACAGTATGTATTTGAACTCGGAATAAAGAACAATCAATTAACGTGGTAAGGTAGAGTTTTATTTATCTATTCATATTAATAGTACATAAACAATTGTTCGAGTAGTAAATACATAACAATCACTATAAAACGAAATTGATTGGTTGTGTCTGTGATATAGTTAGTCATTCAATTGGTTAAAAAATGATCAGGAAACTCATTTTATGTTCCTGTGAAAACGTTTGGCATCCGAACAGAATAAGGGAGGCCTTGAAAATTCCGTCAAGTCCGTCCCTGTGTCGATCGGGCGGCACGTCAGCTTCACCCGTGAACTTTCGAGCTCGTCCCGAATTTTGATTAAAGGTCCGTCGTCCGGCAAAAAATAATTGAATAAAATGTAATATCGCAAGGTAAATCTACCCTGCAAACAACAAAGGAAAGGACACACGTCACGTGATATAATCTGTTATGCGATCGTATCTCTTTTGTTCTGTGCGCCGTTTTTGTTGGATCAGTCCGATACGAATAATTTCGATTCCGAGACTAATTTAATCCTTTGAGTAATGAACTCGATCCAATAAAGAGTAATTAGTACAAGGAAGGACTGGTCCGATATTAGTTCTTTTGATGTCGGGTTGAATAGTGTTTTGCCGTTTGTGTAGCGGCTGGTGTTTACGTCATATTTACCGGACGATTGGATCGGATATTTTCATTAGGCAAACGTATTCCAGTGACAGAATGTAATTAGATTCATTGGAAAACTATTCAAAAATGAATGTTACATCTGGCTGCTGATGATGTGTTTGAGAATAAAATTGAAAATTTGAATAATCACACCAATAAGTATAGGTAGATATATTTTCTTAGGCTCTTTTTCTCGTGGGTTCACAACTCTTCAGAAATGACAGAAAAGTATTCTGCCAAAAAGGTAATATGTTATAACTTTCAGACAAAATCAACCTTTTTTTTTCATTTCTATTATTATTTAAAGAAACCTCGAGTAGATTATTGTATCAGTGCGATAAATGGATGTGTGCTTATATACAGTGTCTCACTTCTCATGGAAACACTCCCGTATCTTCCGTAATTATTGAAGTAGAATTCTGAAATTTCACTATCATTGGATAATCCGAGGCTGGGGTTAACCTGATGACGTACACTGTTCGCCAGGGGCGATGCAAAATAAACTCAAAATTATTTCTTATTCGTGATCAGGATATCAACTTCAAGTAACAATCCGTATTTTCCTTGAAAAATTTCCATTTCTGAAAACTCCGCATTGGTCTCACTGCTTTGTCGAACTCGGACAAAAGAAGAGAGGGATCGTGAGAACATTGGTAGGAAGAGCTGTGCATCGCTCTTCCAACATCAGAGAGGACCTTTACCGGAATGGATACCCCAAGAAACTCCTAGGAGAAGTATTGAAACATCTCCATAGACCTAAGACAAGCAACAACAAAACACAGTGATCTGCCTTCCGTACATCAGAGGTGTCTCCGAGAAGATCAGAAGGATCGGAAACAAATTCAACATCAAGAGCTGCTTTCAATCCGGCAGTACTTTACGGAGATTCCTTACCAAGACCAAACCGGACAACAGAAATGAAACCAGTAATCATTGTATTTATGAAGTTCCATGTGAATGCGAAGATCCCTACATGGGAGAGTCAAAGAGGGCACAAGAAATGGACTCAACGCAGAGAAACGTCAAAATCGGAAATTGCTAACCACGCCTGGACCGAGCACCATCGAATTCTATGGGACGACGCAAGTGTTCTACATTGAAGGGAGCATTGGTTCAAACGAAAGTTCAAAGGGATCGCCTACATCGTAGCCAATAACGCCTTTAGCCAACCAGGCGTTGAGATCAAGAACGTATGGAAACCACTAATTGCCTTTTCTGGCGGACTGCAGAGGCGCGAAACTTCACGCTCCACTACACTGCGCGAAATCACACGCATCGTTGCACCGACAGACATATAAATAAGTGAGTAAGCTCGTCACTATTCACCTGAAGACGATACAAGCATTTGAAACTTCTTGAAAAGCTTTCAAATCCATTGAGACGAGAGTAATCAATATTGAAAGGTGGGACAAATTCGGATTTTTCAGAACTGAAAATTTTTCAGCGAAAATATAGATTGTTACTGAAGTTGATGTCCTGATCACGAATTTTGAGCCTATCTTGCCCCCTAATATTATTTTTCGTAAAAATAGATATATCCATCGCCCCTGTCGCACAGTGTATGTCACTCAGGTTAACCCCAGAAGAGATTTAGACTCTATATCTAATGATCGTGAAAATTTCAGAATTCTACTTCGAAAATTACGGAAGATACGGGGGCGTTTCTATGAGAAGGGAAATAAATTCGGATTTTTCAGAACTGAAAATTTTTCAGCGAAAATATGAATTGTTAGTAAAGTTGATGCGCGGATCACGAATCCGTAAGAATTTTGAGCCTATCTTGCCCCCTAATATTATTTTTCGCAAAAATCGTTATATCCATCGCCCCTGGCGTGCAGTGTATGTCACTCAGGTTAACCCCAAGAGAGATTTAGACTAATTTTCGGTATATCTAACAATCGTGAAAATTTCAGAATTCTACTCCAATAGTTACGGAAGATACGGGGGTGTTTCCACGAAAAGTGAGACACGCTGTATACAACTAAAATCAACTGAAAGAAAGAAACAAGCTATATAGAATGTATTCATTCAAATTAGTTGAAAGTACAATTTGATTTTGAGCTTCAACTGTTTTCATTTCTCATTATCTCTTGTAGCCAGTTTCTGAAAACCTTATATGTACTTTCGTACTCTTCACGTGATTGCAATGAGGTTGTTGCTACCCATTTGTAATCACGCATCTAACTCACATAATCAATGACTATATTTGTTACGCGCCCAATACTTTAAGTCAAATGTGGCATACAAAGATATACGACCAATCGGTATTATTTGCACCACCTCTTAACCAATCCGGCTTCAGAACCTTCCACACATCAAAGAGTAGACCGACTAGCAAGAAGCGAATGAAAGCCGTTTTCGTGATCACAAATGTGTGTGCTCATGCGCGATATAATTAGTTTAAGTGTCAATGTCAATCATTACTTCGTTTCTTCCGATTGTATCGCAGTGTTGCCGGTTTGCGGGTAATTACTGGCATTTCCCGGGAATGAGAAATACAACAAATTTACCAATCCTATGGTTTAAAATTCGTATCTAAATGAAATGAAAGTTGCCCACTTCTCACACTCGTGCTAGTTTTTTCCACAGTTGTATGTTTTGAAACTTTTAATTAGATTATTTTATACTTCAGAAAATGTTAATAGAGATTTAAAAAACACTAAAAATAAGAAGAAGAAGAAGAGGCAGCTGAATATTTTATCACATATTTAAATTATAGAGCCTGGAAATGTTCCTACATTTGCATTCTTGGTATTATACTTATATTTTTCATTATGTCCACTTATCAATTTATGGTACGTTAGCTATTATCGAGTAATGAAATGTGTTTTATTTGATTTATCCATTTATTTTAATTAAGTCTTACTTTATTCTCCAATTTATAAGGATATTATCTGTTTTATTAATTTCGTTCTACTGCATATCATGTACTTCAAAAAATGGTATTCCTTCACACTTTATGGCAGTAAACGAATTATATAAGAAATATTTTGTTTATTGTTTATTCAATTATCTAACAAATGAGCAGAATTTCAATAGCCCAGTTATTGAAGTTCAGTTTCTCTGAACTACTTGGCAAGAGTAAATAAACTGGACAAATTGTTCCAGTTTTACTACTTAAAATACATTGAATTCTATTAAACTTCTCATAATACACGAGTTTCTCCAATACATGTTCTTGCTTGAAAAACTGAAATCAAGCATTGTTTTTTATTCAAAAGTTAAATTATATTTGTTAATCTATATCTTAGCTACCAGTTATAGCCATTTCCATCAAATTCGTAGCATTTCTGATGTGGTTTCAGGAAACTAATGAAAACAATACATTCAGAACTTACAAAATTCTTCGTGTCTGTATCCATTTACTTGGTGGTATAGTGGTATAATTCAAAGGCTTGAATCTTATGTATAACAAAATGATGATTTTATATCAAAATTAACGTTTTGTGTTAAAACATTGGTAAATTTGGATAACAATTAAATTTACGAAATTAAATAGTAAAAGTTTGCCAGTACTTCAGTCCTTCAAATATTTTATAGTCCTAACGGGGAAGGATGTTCATCAACACTATTATTTTTCTTAGTGAGTTCGGTTTTGTAAGAATTGTTATCAATACATCTGTTACTTTTCTCAGTGTATCAATAGTTTATGTTTCAATGCTGTGCGCTGTGAATATTTCCTCAATATCGTGTGTGTCCAACATCAAAGGAACCGACAAAGCTTTCGCCTCTCATTAGTTGGTGTACTCTTTGCTTTAATACATCGCATTGCTACATGTGGTGGGTGATATAATTCAATAGTTTGACTATTGAACTCGCCACCCGCGATAGAACCTAAGCGGTGGTATGCATGAGCATTTCTCGCTAAGGAAAAAAAATAGAGCGAACAAGTCAAATATGTCACGTTGGAATAATTTTTTAAATCTATCTCTTCCGAGTGGACGCGCCGGCAGGATTTTTTGTTGGAAGTGTTTAGCTATATTTTCATGAGCCATAAAAATTATTGATGACAAAATCAGCACAGAACAATCATATCTACGGCGTACTGGAAAAGCTGAAACTCTGGTGGCCTAGTTCGTTTTAACTACATATTTCGTGAAACTTCATATATTTCAACATCTGATATGTCTGCATACTTTCATTTCAAAGCTCATATATACAGAGCTGGTACCAGGAGAGATTAATTTCTATGTAGAATGGCTGCAGAAACCGCAATTTTATGGGTTTGAATTCAGTAGATCCTTTTCAGGTCATGATACCACAAAAATATGAGAATTTGGTGATGAAAAGACCAACAATAATTCGGATTTGATGAAGTCATTTTTATCCCTATATATCCTCAATCTCCAATACCCAAATTTCATCAAATTAACTGCAAAGAGTAGGGTAAAAAAAAATTATTATAATATTTCTTATTTTAAAGATTAAATCGAAGTATAAGTTTCCCTATTCCACCAGCTCTCATTTCTGACTCAGTTTCTGGATTGCAAATTGAAAAAGAATATTTTCTCAGTGATAAACAATGAACTGGAAAAGTCAATTTCCTCAATGTTCAACACCGAAAACCATTATTTTAATTCGAAGATTAATATGGTACATCTCAAAATGATTACCTTCGTTTGAGTGACTACAAGGACATCTGTTTCAATGTCCTAGTGTTCAGGTTTCATTTCCATCATCTTGGATATAAGATCAGTTGTACATTACCCTTCATCTATTCAAGGCCAGGAATTCCAAGACTCTTTGCGAAGTGTATTAGTGCCTATTTGTCTGCATGACTGCTGATGGCTGAAATTTAAAACAAGTACGCATGCTCGGCGTGTTTTTTCATGTAAAATCGTGTTTTTTTCGAGCTACTCATTTAGATAAATTTGAAATATTCGGATAATGCATAACGCCATCTCATACCTATAGGTGTCTTTCATGAAAAAACGCGATTTGACACAAAAAAAAATTATAACCTAACCGTAACCTACCGGTAGTTGCACGTAGTTGAATCTGGTGGATTCGCCCGTTCTACCAGACGTCGTAGTTAAATCTGGTGGATACGCTAGTTTTAACCTAACCTACTATAAAAAATGTTTTTTGTGTGAAAATCGCTTTTTTCAGGAAAGATACCCATATAGATGAACTTAATAGCAAAACTCTATCTAAATACAAAATTTCATCCAAATCGTTTGAGCCGTTTCCGAGATAGCCAAAATATATAAATATACAAGAATTGCTCGTTTAAAGATTTGAGATAGGACTGGTTCTGTTTTCGAGAGGACGTTTGTGAAAATGTCAGGTTCGCCAACACAGTAATTATCTGTTGGACTTGACATAACCAACGAATACATGAAATAAATCACATGGTTTTCGTTTGCTTTAGTATGACAGAAAAATATCCAGAAACAGGTACTTAAGGAAAAAGTTGAAACAAGTAATCCAGGTATACTAAATTATTTAATCACCTAAGGTAAATATCAATTTTTCTTATGTATATGAAATTACTGCCAAAAACAATCATTAAAAAAAGCATGATGAAATAGTGCCCGTCATTTGGGGAAATTTAGCCAACAAATAGCCATGAAAATAGGCACGAGAAAAGGCATAGTGTAATAAATGTTTAACGCTCTATAAAACTAAATATTTCCGTGAGAAATGATCTTCTTTCTTGGTGTGCTTTCTGGTTTCATTAATCTCCACTTTTTTTTTTTTTCTGCTTACACCAAGGGGTTTTTCCATTTACTCGTTTATCATATTCTAATTTCCAATACCTAACGATGATTTGCGATGTATGAAACTAAATGTTTCGGTAATGAATTCTATTATTTCTTAACGTGCGTTTTGGATTTATCACTCTTAGTATTCAATATATTATATATAAATAAAAAATATTTCAAAAAAACAGTACGAGTTACTTGTCTGTCCAAAGAAGTTGCGGCGTTCGCCAAAGATTTTTTTTATGGAAGAAAAATATTGTTACGAATCCACTACGCCACCATCATTGTTAACGACAGTCTGGTGGATTCTAGACTACTTTTTTGTCTACAAAAAAATAAATCGTGAAATATATACTTGATAGCATAATCTTTCACTTTTCTTCTTTGAGTATGGGTATGATATCCATGAGCGGTCCATCTCTAAACAAACAAATTCCTTAATTCCTATTTTCCGTAAGGTTTTGGTGTTAATTCATTCTACTTAGTAGTCACCATTGAATTCCGACACAATTTCGACCTAGTCGGTTTTTCAAATTCTTTTGATGTTCACTTTGGCGTACTTCAAATCGTCTTGATGTTTCACCAACATAACTTTTATCTATTCAATAATAGGCGCATTTCGAGCCAATCTGCACTGTTATATTGTGATTTCGTGAAATATTGAAAAGAGCTAGAGTGTAAGACGCTCTAGAAACGACTCGTTTCTATTTAGTTGCGAAAATGGCAATTTTTGTCTAGGCCAGCAGAATTATGTCCGCCGGCTCTGGAAACAACATATATTTCAACATCGACCGTTTGATATCTCTACATTCTTTTAGTTCAAAGCGTATTCATGGCATTTTATATCGCATGGCATGTATGCCAGCAACGCGACATGATAACCCGAACGAGAGAGATTTCAGAAGAAAGCCGTAATGATGAATTGCTTTTATACTAATGAAATACGCTGATTCAGTTTGTTTTTCCTTCTGCGCGATATACATGTTACTAGCATTCGCATGCAACGTTTCATGTGAGGGATTATGAATAGCCCCATCGCAATCTCGGAAAATGATTGAAACACTTCATGTAAAAAAAAACATGGAAAGCGCTTTATTGTAACCACTCAACATTCAATCTCATATCCACTGAACATATATTCCTTATATTCCAGATGAAAATGTTTATTATCTTTTCTGACAAACTTATAATTCTTTCCAGAGAGGGTGTAAGAAATGAAAAACAGATTGAGCTTCTAAAGAAATAAAAGGAATTTTATTAAGCTCTTATTCGGAATGAGAACACTCTGTGGAGCAGAATTCTAACTAAGTGCATTTAACAATGTTCGAAATTCAAAAGTAGTTACCTCAATTATACAAGAATTATTCAGTTAAAATACGGCAAGGATTACTAAAACAAGTCAAGAAATAACTCTAATGACCCTCTATGACGAAAACCCAGTTAAAACTAACTATGTCTTCTCTAAAAAACCTCTTGCAACATTTTTACAGTGGTGGTACTTTCAGTCGTAAAAATGAAAACGGATATGGTGGTTCGCGCTGGTTATATACCACGAAATTAATTCGGCCAATCAAATGCAATTATCTAACCAATCAAATCCCAAATATCATCGAATGTACGACCATGTTGCTTGTATATTCGAGAATTTACATGCTACGTGCTGTCGAACAGGTATTTACCATTGTTTATACCAAACCTATCAAAATAATTCAGTCACTGTCAAATGATGTCCAAGTCAGTGTCAAATAAAAAAATGATGTCCGACCGTTTTGAAAACACTTCCTCAGAAAAAAATCGAAAAAACGTAGGGAAAGTATAGTATATCCATTCTCAATTGAATAAAGTCATCTTCGACTCAAAATATAGGGTTCGTTCAAAATCGTACATATTATAATGTTGAATTATGAATAAATTCGGAAAGAGAAATAAATATGAATCCCCGTATAAAGTATTTGAGTGAAAACCATTTTCACGTAAAAACCAGTCAATGACTTCGCGGACCGCTTATAGCATGAAATACCGTAAACACTACAGATTATACTTAATTGGGTTTGGGGTAAATATAATAGAATCAATTAGTGGAACAGTGGTGTGGTGTGTGTCTGGGCAGAGGCAGCCAGCATATATGGTGAACAACAGCAAAAAAAAGTTTATGCAATAGTCAAAAGTACCATTCACATAAAATGTCTGGCTCAAGCAAATCTGCTTTAAATTTGTACAACAACTGTTACGACCCATACAGGGTGATGTTACAAGAAACCCCACACCTGAGAATCAAATGTTATATCCGACTCTAAGTATGGAATAGAAAAATTCCATACCTTTGAGCGAATATAGGTTTTTATACACTTTAATTATGTCAAACTATAATGAAATTTTATTTTGATTACTCTAGTCAATGCTAAACTATATTATACAAAGGTGTATTTTTCAAAGTTTCCACAGAGGTTCTATACTGAGTGTCGTATAGCTAATTGCCGTACAACTAGGTTTATTTAGGGAGCGGTCTACCCAATTAAACCTCTCAATTGTATGATTTTCGCAGGTTAGATCAATCTATGTACTCCGTCATATCTCATAGTCTATCAATAAAGAAAATACTGATATAATGTTGGTAAAATATAGTAGTAATATAGATTTCAATTACGTAAGGTTACAGTCATCATAAATTCATAATTATAATCACTCAAATACATCTGAATTACAAATAGGTATTTGTGTAAAAACATCAAATGAAATAATCAAGCATACTTAGTGGGCTTAATAGAATAATATTCAGATAAGACTGAATAAACCCATATAATTATTATTAATGGTTTTCTGTCATGTTCACTCGTTAATATGGAATTTAAATAATCAATGCTTCTTATGTCAATTATCATTGTAATTGAAATAGAATATAGAAATATAGAATAATAAATGTCACACTTGAAACAAGAACTTTATCATATCAATTATCATCATCATTGAAAATAGTATATAGAATATAAAATAATAAATGTCACACTAAAATCAAGAACTTCATTTCAATTTTAATTGAAATAGTATATAGAATTATAAAATAAGGTACTAAATCGCTTTAAAAACAAATATGCAAGAATTTAATTATATGATATGAAATCTAATCATTGTGATTGATGTTTTGGTTGTCGTTTAGTTGGGTTGGGATCAATATGGATTGAAGAAAAAACTTCTGTTTTCTTGCCGACGTTTCGAATTAATTTAATTTATCCTCAGGGCTCGAAAAGTTTCCGAGTTAAAATCCTTAAAATTTAAAAACATATTCAGACGTGATAGATACTCAGAAAACGAAGAGAATTCCGTTTAATAAATGTATTTTGTGTTGAATTCTTTAAATGGGCCACATAGTTTGAAATATTATATATGAAAAAGCTTATAAACTCGACCTAGAAAGTTTGGAGATCAATAAACAAAATGTCAGAATACTTGCTTAGAATAATTTGAATAATTATTATTTGTTGAATTTGTTCCACCGAAGATTAAACAGTAGAAGTGAATGTCTTTTGCTTGCTATTTTGATGTGATTTTCGATTGATAATTCGTACATTTTCAAAGATGTAACAAAAGTTCGGAAAACTCTTTTTTAATGTTCAAAAATGACAATTGTGATGAAGAAGAAAAATGGTACATTGACAAAGTGGAAAAACCCCGTTTTAGTCTAATCAACAAGTTCAAAAACGTGAAAAATAGAGATAAAGGTCCTAAAAATATGAGCGATGGCTCATTCGATTCGGAATCACCTCTAGAAAAATGTTTTCGGAGGATTTTGGTGCAGGTTAAAAATTGCAATTGTTATTAACAAAATAAGATGAAAAAAAATGATATTTCGTTTTTTGTTGATAACTTGAAAAATATTAACATTTAAGCAATTTTGAAAAAAGCTCGTTAAAGAAGAGGAAATTTCCAATAAAAAAGTCCCAACTCCCGGAACTCTATCTCCATTATTTATAATTTTAATTAGACGTTGAAAATAGGCCCGCGCGTATTACAGCATGCGGCGCGACTAAAGATAGTTCAGTAATAAAAATAATTTTTTGATAACATTATATGTGATTTTAAAATTTGCAAAAATTCTAGTATCTTCTTAACACTTGAAAGAATCGAGCCCTGAAGAAAAAACAGGTTAATCATCATTTTTCAAAAAGTTATTCAATTGTTAACTAACAAATTTTTTCCCAATCTCCATTGGCATAAACAATGGAATTAAAGGTATAAATAATTGGCCTATAAATTTTAAACTTCGTGAAGCCCTTTTGATATATGTACTTCATAAGATCCTGCGGTTAATTTTCATTAAAGTTAATTAATTTGTAAATTATGATTTTTTATAACTATTGAAAAATTAAAAATCTAAAAAAATTTTGATAAATTTTTTTTTTTCAATTATTATTTAGCTATGCCTGTTTTCACATTGAACAATAGCAGTAATTAACTTTTTTTTTTCTTTTTAAAAAAAATTATATTTAAAAAAAAAATTTCTAATTTAATTTTTAATTGTTTAAAAACGATTTTTTTATATTTCGATTGTTTAAATAATTAGTTAAGGAAAAATTTTTCTTCTAAAAATCATAATTCACACTTTTAAATTAGAAAAAAAAAAAATTTTTTATCAATTATTTAATTGTTTATTAGTTTAACAATTTGTTATAAAAAAAAAATAAAATAAAAAAAAATTTTTTTTTTGCTCAATTTAAAAGTGTAAATTATGATTTTTAAAAGAAAATTTTTCTAACTAATTATTTAAAAATCGAAATATAAAAAAATCGTTTTTAACAATTAAAAATTGAAATTAAAAAAAAATTTTTTTTTTTAAATCATAATTTTCTGTAAACAACAAAATAGCAGAATTTTTTTTTTTTTAAATATTGAATTTCTCTATTTGTTTATAACAATTTTATAAACAAATTGCGTAAAAAATTCATAACCTATGGTAATTACATTGTTAATGTGAAAAAGGAAGTTAAAATTTATAGGCCAATTATTTATACCTTTCATTCCATTGTTTATGCCAATGGAGATTGGGAAAAAATTTGTTAGTTAACAATTGAATAACTTTTTGAAAAATGCTGATTGAACTTTTTTTTCTTCAGGGCTCGATTCTTTCAAGTGTTAAGAAGATACTAAATTTTTCAAATTTTAAAATACATTTTATTTATAAAAAATTATTTTATTGCTGAACTCTCTTTTAGCGCGCGCAGCTATGCCGAGCCTATTTCAACGTCTAATTAAAATTATAAATAATGGATAGATTCCGGAGTTGAGACTTTTATTGAAATTCCCTCTTTAACGAGCTTTTCAAAATTGCTTAAATGTTAATATTTTCAGTATTAACAAAAACGAAATATCATTTTTCATCTTATTTTGTTAATAACAATTGCAAATTTCAACCTGCACCAAAATCCTTCAAAAACATTTTTCTAGAGGTGATTCCGAATCGAATGAGCCATCGCTCATATTTTTAGGACCTTTATCTCTATTTTTCACGTTTTTGAACTTGTTGATTAGACTATTTTCTTTATGCGAAAGTGTTTATCGAAGCCATTTTTTGATAAATCCGAACTTATTCCAAATCAGTGATTCACATGAATATGAGTAACAATTAGAGGAAAAAAAATATTATCATATTTGAAACTAAGCAAAAGTTGTCAAATCAATTATCATTGATTTGAGAAAAAATATTTCTATAATTCGATTTTCTTTGACAAATGAAATCTTAATTCAGAAAAAGGTTTCTCAGATGTAGAAATCACAAATGCGTGGGTTGCAAAAAGATTACATTTTGTTTTCAACAAAAGAAAATGTTTCACTTACATTGGGAAGTTTACACAATTCATAGAAAAAGGGGTTTTAACTCAACGCGAAGATCTTCTGAATATGAAGCCATACGTCGGTTTCACGGCTAAGAAACCATTGCAGTGGACTTCAGCAACTGTTTCATGATTCATTCTTGAATGTGAAACTGCGGTATGGCTTTGGATTAGAAATAAATTTACAGTGGAATTGTGGAAAATTCCCAATGTAAGACATTTGCTTCAGTGGAAAACTTCAATAAGAAACAAAATAAAGTAATTCCTCATCTAGAAGAGTTTCCTCGAATTCCAAATTTCATTTTTCATACAAAATGGAGAAGCAGAAATCCTAAATTTTCCTTCAAATCCAACAGTCTCCATTACATACAATTAAACAAATGTTCGAACAGATTTAGGGAGACAAAATCTAATTGTTCATCAACACAAAAGGCATCTTGAGAAAACAAGGATATGTCGTAGATTCTGAAAAAAAACGAAGAGATCAAAATTTAAAAAAGATGATGAGGCCAGTAGTGTAGTGCCCACCTTGTACCAAGAAATTATCCAACTATACTGAATATACCTTCCAAGCACAGGGTGATATCAAAATATTTTTTCCTTAGATACAAAAAAATATAATTATTATTATCTTTCGAACATTATTTTCATCAGGGTTGGATGATAAACCTCATCCAACTAAAAAATACTCAAACCATTTTATAAGTATTTTGTAGCTCGGTATATAATTTTGTCATATACCACTAGTGATATATATTTTGGGTATACTTTGATATTTTTCAGTCAATATTGTTGCAAAAATACTCCTCGATCAAATTTCTTTTAAAAAGTATTTTTAAAGAAATTTTGTCTCGTGAATTTCTACAACAATATTGACACAAAAATGTCAAAGTATACTCACCAATATATCCATCACTTGTGATGTATCTTATAAGAATAATAATGAATGATCAGGCTTAACAGTTGTCAGGCTCAACAGCGTCAGGCTTAACAGGTAAAAATAGTCTCTGAGGCGATATAATAAATATTCTACTCTTGAACAAAAGACAAATACTGGAGATGCTAATTTATTCATTTTCCTATATAGGGAGAGGATTTTCATTCATCTGGGAGTGCATTATAATTTTCAGTGAACCATTTGGCTACATGATTACATATCGGCCACTGTTCCTAACAATATAATTAATTTCACATTGTTCCCATGACATATATTTGTCGATGTAGAAAACATTCGTAAAATCACATTCCTTTCACATAGGTTTCCAAATAGTCCAATACATATTTCTTCTTGCAATTTCATGTTGCTCACCAACTATGTCTGTTTAACTATGAAATCTCTCGCAGATTGAGAGCGATGATGGCTACAGGAAAATGGTTATAAATTCCCGATAATATGATTACTCAGAAAAGGCCACCCGTTTAGGTGCATTTGACACAGAACAATCTATTCTTATGTTAACTGTTAATATTCTGCGAATTTGGAGAGAAATATTTTGTTTCCCGAACATCTGCTTGGTAACAGAAAATCGACCAATAACAATTTTTTAAGGGCATTATCTTTAGAATTTTAAGTTTTTTTTATTTGTTTAGTCATAATTGTGTGCCTAAAAGTTTCTCGAAATTTATTTTCGATTAACTTACGTTGACGAAATCGCGGGTAACAGTTAATTCCACAATAAAAACAGATTCATTTTGACAATCTTCATGTAGGTTGCTACCCTTTCTACGATCACAATATTTTCTTTATACGAAATAAATTCAAATGGAATTCATTAAAGGCGTATACGTGTTCGATAAAAACAAAGTTGGCTCGTTAAACGCGGAAGTTTCAAAAAGCTAATTGGCGCAGCTTTTAAAATAGTTTTCCGTTTTTTCTTCGTGTTTTATGGCCGAACTTTATATTAAATTCTAAAACTTGCTAACCCTAATTTAGCACACTGCAGTATGGAAATAAAAAGTCATTTCGGAACTCTCCGCAACTAAAATACCTACATGATGAAAAAGATTAGAAAGTATGCTGCTTACTCCACGAAACTGTTGCAATATACCGATACAATGGGAATTCTTTTTCGGGATACTTTTAATATGGTGAATAATGCGGTAACGCGAAAGATGTGCAATCTTCGATTGATATTGGTTGATAATTTGAAATATTTAATAGTATAAAATTACACAATTTCTCCAAATCGCTATTGCCAGGGGAATAGTTGTTTTCTATTCGAAATAATATTTTGTAGTTCTTTCGGCAGTAAAATTCGATATTCAAATGTTTCGTCTTTGGCTCCTAATCAATTCTCCCGCTAGTGTGCAAGTGCTAGATACTGTTTTAATCCCTAAAATACGTTCAATTGATTCGGGTACGAATGTCATCAAATTCAATACTCTTTCCCTTATTGATGAATCTATTTCTTTATGAGCTAGAGCAACAAAAAAATGCTCTTTTTCGTTATTGTAAACAATAATTAAAAGTTGAAATTTAAATATTATGAAATGGAATATGGTTTCTCTGCTTTCATCAATGCAGAATCACCCTCTATTTCTTCATTAAGGTCGAATATCCATCAAAAAGCAACTACTTCCCTTCCATAAAAAAACAACCACTTCACTCAGGCTTAGGTTTCGGAGTATTTGCCCCTCATCAGTACAGGGTTGTTGGTCAAGCAGACAAATGACTAATGTCTACGAACCTGAATAAAAACCATCAAAATCTATTCATTTCTTAGTTTGTTGAGACCGCATTAACAGAATGGAAAACACCATTAACTAACGCCATCTCAACGCAGTTACTGCAACTAACATTACCAACTTTTGACATGTTATCCTGAATTTCAGGATATAAATATTCGTTTTAGGTTTTCTAATGTATTATAACACAACACCTCACCTGGCAACACAACCAAAGAGTAGAGGACAAGATAAATCACTTGCCCTATTTATGAATGAAATGGTAAAATTGTCATGGATCCTTGAAATTCAAGGTTTAATTCATAAAAGTCGATATTACTGGTTTAGCCAATCACGAGCCAGAGTAGCACATCACGTGACAGACTGTACTCGTTTGAAATGAGGAAACACTTCGGGTATTTTCGTATTTGCAAGATCATTGAAATATTGAAAAGGGAAACATTCTCAATTGAATATTGATAGAAAGATTTTTCTGTGAATTGAAAAATCCAGAATTAAAATGAAGTTATTTTTTGTGAATATCTGAAAACAACTACTTCCCCGGCTAAAGCCACGCTGGACATTGAACTACATCTGATAGATATTCTGAAAAGGCCCTAACTCAAAAGAAAAATCTGAAATTGAAAATTTGCATTTTCATTCAGATAGTTATTTGATTTTCTATTCCAGTCTTAATTAAGAACTCATAAAGATGAATGAGGCAAAGAAGAATGTTTTCCAAAAGAGAGTACTCACCAGAAATCATTCGTAACATTGACGCAGGAGAGACATCGCATTCACTAGGTCTTCAATAAATTTTTGTCGACGAAAATCTATTTCACGCTTCCACGATCATCAGGAAGACCCGAAGAAATGGGAAACACATTTTCAAGAAGCAATCTCACTTTGCAAAGATGGAAAAAGTTAGAATAATTTCTTTTGGAGAGACACTTTGAAATTAGTGTTTTCTGACATTAAAACCTGTCATGATAGATTGATTTGTTGAAAATATAAACAGGATGTTCATAAAATCAGATTTTATGAACATCCTGTTTATATTTTCAACAAATCAATCATTAAAATAATTATGTTATTGGATAGAATTAAATATATTAACAGACTATATTATTAAAATCAGTCAGAAAATTTATAACAAGATGCTTTTAATTGAAATCTTCACATTTCGATTTTTTTTTTTTGAGATCACGGCATTCATAATGCAATAGATGTATTAACTCATTAACAATCAGTACATTCCATTGTTTGCCGTTTCTGTCCATATTTATTTTGGAATATAAGTTGGCCGTTTATTATGGATATACAATACACGGGAAAATCCATTCAAATTATGATTTCGGAATGGATTAATATGTATGTGTTAGTAATTTCAAGCATGAAATTATTTTGTTATGAATCCACACTAACCGCAATCACAAAGGACGTTTGCTAATGATGAAAATCTTATGATGGAGCGGATAATGCTTTATGAAGTTTTGTGACTTACATACAATTACTTAATTTGTCTTTCAAACCAATAAAAGTACGGGAGATAAACTTTTCACTTTCTAAAAAATCTATATTCTAGTCTGAACTTGAAGGAAGTGAGCGCTGCCGTGTTTTGTGATATGTATGGAAAGCTTTTGACTGTGTCAATCATGAAATACTGTACATTATTTAGTATAAATGTATGTGTCAGTTTTCGCCAAACCGCTTTGAAAAAACGTTTTGAGAAGAAATCGAGCAGTCAGCGCAATACAACACCAAGGCCCAGAAAAATTATATTTATTCAAAATTGAAAGATGAGACACCTTTTATGGAAAATATCAATAAAAATTATCAAATGCCATGTACGAACTGTGACTTGGTGTATATTGGACAAACGAAACAGTACTTGAAACACAATTATGACTGTGCTCCGAAAAATTTAAACAAAAATAATAAAACGGCACTTGGTTCCCATCTTTCTGAGGTCGGCCATTGATTTGATGTCAATGCCATAAATTTTTTTAATCAATACTAGTATTGAAAAAGTTGTTAATTCCAACCGTACTCCTCTTTTCGATTATTCGATTCAAACCCAACCAAAAATACTAATGTTGCTTTCAATCAAGTTTGCATTGGAAAAAATCGCGTTGTTGGACCGATTTTCATCGGAGGCAATCTTACAGGAGTTCTTTACAGAAATCTTTTAGAAACTGAAATTGAACCTCGAATAAGACAAATTGTATTAAACAATCAGGAAGAGTTTGAAAATCGTGAAATCATATTTCAACAGGATGGGGCACCTCCCAATTGCGATGGCATGGATAGAGAGTTCCTCGATACAAACATTCCTGGGCGATGGATAGGTCGCAGGGGAAGTACAGAACGGCCACCAAGATCTCCGGATCGTACACCTCTAGATTTTTTCTTTTCCACGCCACTGAATGCCAAACAATAGAAGAGTTGGTAACGCAGAATAATAGATACATGAGAAGAAATAGATGAACAGACTTTCATCAACGTGGGAGAAGCTATTTATAATAGGGCACTTTATTGTCAAGATTTAGGAAGGGGCCACATTGAACACTTGATGAAATAATTGTTGGGGTTAAATAAAAGTGTTATTTAATTTGTTTTGATTGTGTATTTACAGAACACATTCGTAGGCTTCGAGATTTTCCGGTAAGCGGTACTGTTTATCTTTAATAAACTCTCTTTACGCCTCTTATTAGTCGAATTCATTAAGAGATTCAACTACAAATTAATAACAACGTTTAGTTAGCAAAATGTTTTACCGGAAGTGACAAAATCCATACTTCATTTTAAACCGGAATGTCACTTTTCAAGCGTTAATATTTCGAAATCTATTAAATTTAGGATTGAAGTGTATTAGAAAAAACTGTTGATAATCATGAGCAGATTTCGAAAATAAAATAATATACGGGGTGTTCTATTTAAAAAAATTATTGAAGATGGCGCTCAGCCGCCATTTTAAAACTTTTAGCTGTGATTTTTTCATGAAAATGTATGTTTTTATCTCCCATTTAAGCCATCCAAATTTCGTTGCGATATACCAGGTGGTTCAAAAATTAATGGGGGGGGGGGGCTTTAGACAAGCACAGTATATGTCTGTAACATGATGATTTCGTAATTATACACATTTTCAGTTGTATCCATGAAGAAGGTGAAAATTTGGCCGAAACGTCGAAAAATAATGAATAATAATAATGGTTTCCCGTTGGGCAATGGTGCCACTATTATTGAGGCCGGTACACCAGTTTTTCTTCGATTCGCAGTTTTTTTATTAATATCGCCAGTCTATTTTCGACTCCTTTGATGCTCCGAAGTATTCAATTACGAAAAAACTCATTCGATGTGCTTTCATTCCTGGCGTAGACACCTTTCAATTTTTGCGAAATTAAACGGGGAAAAAACACTCGATCCGCTATCGCCCGTGAAATGAAAACATTACTCCTATATCCATCAAAGCAGAGTTACTTCTTTTGAGGCGGCGCCTCAAAGGGAGATTTCAATTTAATATCTATAAAACTTCGCACGTTATGAAGCGTCCTCCGACGGTGATTTTTCGCTCTCGTTTGCTTTTCCTTTTTAATGTCTGCGAACGCGGTGGGAAAAAAATGATTTGGCGACGTTACGGACGTGCTTTAATCCATGTTTAATTTTCCACTTTCATTTTTTTTTCAGTTATGGGTGTTTGATATACGTGGCGACGCAGGTGGCTTCTGGGATGAAGTATTTGGAGAGCTTGGATTTGGTGCACAGGGATTTAGCAGCTAGGTGAGAATTCAGTATCTTATTATTTTTTTTTTGTACAGGGAGTACCTTGCAGCCAATTCTCTTTAATATTGAACTATAAGGGGGCATAGAGCTTGCTGGTGATAAAGTATTTTATGTTAAGGAAAGAATGACGTCACAATATGACAAATTACAGCATTGCCATGTCCAATATTTCGAATTTTCTGAGGTTTTTTATACCATATTGATCGGCTTCAAAGGTGATGGAAATCAGTAGAACTACATCAAAAACAATATTTCCCTCGTCTCCTTCAGTGTTCAGTGTCCCCTTGAACATTGAGAAATAAAGGGATTGCTGTTTCTGCAGTAGAGGCCTACCCTGTATGATACTGATAGCTAGAAATAATTTTAAATTGATAGGAACAAAAGTGCATGACAATGAATTTCTTATTCAATTTGACGAACTTTATTATGTGTTTTGATGTTATTATATAATATAATGCATGTATCATCAATGCGTTTTTATAACTGGGTCATATTCTCATATACTTATTATCATTCGGGACTATTCAATAGATTAGTATACTACACGAATTGAGCAACTCACGCATAAATTAAAACCGAATACAAGTTGCAAGCTAAGTTAGCCGCTCAATTTAGTGTTTAAGTTATATTTTCCAAGGGAAATATAACCCTCTGTATAGTTCACTCTATAACTTACTGATACAACTCTACTACTATATTCAAAATAAGTGGAAAACAACGTATACTATGTTTTGGCAAGCATATATCTGTCACATGTAGTTGTGTTAAGGAGAAAAAAGGCAACCTTTACTGAATTTCTTAAATGTCTATGAGATAAAAGCTATGAAACTAATTTATTAACTTACCTGGTTGAAATCAATAACAATGATCAACACAATCGAAAGCAAGAGGCAGTTGAGGCTGAAACAAAAACTCAAAACTAACTTATGTAGTTTAATATAAGAACCAAATTTATCTCAAAGGTTGCCCAAAAATGCGATTCAATGAAAATTCCATTCAATATGCAACGTGAGATACTTAGTGCTTCTCAAAAGTCCTCTCCCCCCCCTCTTATTTTTGGAACGATTATACATAAACAAGTAAAATTTGGAAACTGAATATAAAAGGTTGTAAACTTCCCTACTAGTGATGATAGATGACGAAATCGTCAAAGATGACGTCACAAGGCCATTGTGACCAATAATTTTGAATGGAACCCTACGGCAAGCGACACCTCTTTTAAAAGGTATCGAAAAAACCTATTCAATGATTTTAATTTTGTTTGTGTTTATGGCAGTTTTAATGGCTCATTAGTAAACATTAAAATTTAAATTCCATTCAGTATGATATTAATTACAGATTTAACAATCAGTATATACTTAAAGAAATTGCTCAAAGTGACCTCCATTTACTTCCTGACAGTGAAATATCGTATTTTCAAACTCTTCTCGTACTTTTGCAAATGTGTCTGCGGAAACAGCCTCACATTCTGCAACAATACGTTGTTTTAAAACGTCAATATTGTCAGGTTCAGTGACGTAAACCTTCGATTTGAGGTTCCCCCACAGAAAAAAATCCAAAGGTGTGAGGTCTGATGATCGAGCTGGCCATTCCGTTGAACCTCGTCGTCCAATCCATCTACCACGATACTCCTCATCCAAATACCTTCTTACTGCACCGTTATAGTGTGGAGGAGCACCATCCTGTTGGAATGTTATTTCCAAATTGCCGAATTCATCTGGATTATCTTCCAAAATTTCAAGGATTAACGGTTCTATTGCGTTTTGCAACAGCTCCAGATAAACCTCACCAGTTAAATTAGTATTTAAAAAAAGAGGCCCAACGATGTGGTTTCCCAGGATACCTGCCTAAACATTTACCTTCTGAAAAAATTGGGTATGTGTTTCACGAAACAGGTGAGGATTTGCGTCACTCCAATACCTCTCATTCTGTGTATTTACATTTCCATTTAGATAGAAAGTACTTTCGTCACTAAAACAAATTGTTTTGACATAGTCTGGCTGTTGGTTAATTTTAGCTTCCATATTTTCACAAAATTCTAGTTTTCGGTCTGGGTCGTCGTCTGAGAGTTGATGAACCATTTTTAATTTGTATGGATGAAATTTGTTTTTTTTTCATTTCCCTGTGTACTGTACTTCGACTGACTTCACAGGTAGATGCAACGTGAGTTGTTGAAGAAGTAGGATTAACTATTACTTCTGCCTGTATATCAATTTTTTTCTCATCAGAAATTTGTAGTCTGCCAGATCGTTTCGCATCATTAATACTACCCGTTGTTTCAAACTTAAGAAGAAGTTCCCTTAAATAAGTCCTCGAAACGGGGCGATCGGGAAACCTCTCATTAAAAATGCGTTCTGCTGCATGAATATTTTGTCCAGTTTCACCAAGAATTAGGATCGCTGCTACTTTATCACCTAAAGCACGTACCATTTCGCTTCTTGAAGCACTTAAACGTTCGGCTCACAACAGTTTAACAAATTATTAAAATGTACAAAAATATTAAAAGTACCAAAAGCTGCTAAAACAGTTAAACATTCGATCAACAATACACAAATTATTAAATGTACAAAAACTTGGACAATTACAAAAACGTCGAATTAGGGAGACTAACAAAAACGTCAGCTTATTTGACAACTATCCAGAGGCGGAGCTTGAATTTGGAATTTTAGTATTAACTGATTTAATTCATCACAGCTTTGCGTTTTTTAAAAGCGAGTTGCCAAAACTGCCATAAACACAAACAAAATTAGTATCATTGAATAGGTTTTTTCGATACCTTTTAAAAGAGGTGTCGCTTGCCAAAGGGTTCCATTCAAAATTATTGGTCGCAATGGCCTTGTGACGTCATCTTTGACGATTCCGTCATCTATCATCACTAGTAGGGAAGTTTACAACCTTTAACATTCAGTTTCCAAATTTCACTTGTTTATGTATAATCGTTCCAAAAATAAGAGGGGGGAGAGCGGACTTTTGAGAAGCACTATATAGTTACATCGTTGTAACCTATACAGCAGATATATTTCGGTCGAAACATCAAGACCATTGAGTATAAGAAATTCTGAGCATCGCTTTCAGATATGGTAGACTGGTTCAAAAGTTGTATGACGGAAACTGAAGAAACAACACTTCAAAAACAAATTTTATATCGTGTTGAATGGAAAAGAAAATATAGAGACATGTCCTCTCAGAATGACTTGGACATGTATGTCCCCGAAAAATGGAGTAAAAATGAAGAAATTCCATACCAAATGAATCATTTCAGAATCAACATTACACATATAAGAAGTTTGTGACAAAACACATCAACGAAATTTCTTTTAACAAAAAGCGAATTTCAAAAAAAAACAGAAATATTTCAGAAACGTATATTTTCCATAAAAAATATTTATATATTTTATTTTAAGAATATAGCACAAAAATTGAGAACTAACTTATATAGTATACTATGAAATGAAAACCAAATTTTTCTCCTGACCAGACAGTGCAAAAATGCGATACAATTTAGAAAATTCATTGATTTATTTAAATAGCAGGACAAAAGATAAAAACCATTGAACGTTATTCAAGAGCCTAATATTTTATGGTGAACCATAATCACCAATGGTCATTTTGATATTTTTACGCCATATCTTATTATGTATATTATATCGAAAAAAAATTATATTATTTTGAATTTATTTGGAAATCAAAACAGAATTGATTGGCGTACTAGGAAAAGCGAAAAATAACAAAATTCATATTCAACTTACATTTCAGTTAAACAGCAGGTGGTAAACTAATTTTTTTTTTGTTATAGGAATTGTGTTATTGACAAAAACTTCACCGTTAAAGTTTCGGATCATGCGATGTACTGCGATAGATACGAAAATGATTATTACATCAGCGATACTAAGGCAAGACTGCCCTTGAGGTGGATGTCATGGGAGGCACTTCTTCTGGTAAGTATTCCTAACTTCATAATAGGTCACAAATGTCTCCAAACAAATAAAATAATATTCGTTTAGCGCGACCAGTTCTAATGACGAGACGTATACTTTCACGTTTGTCTTTTCACGGGTTTGTTTTTTCACTGACTCAATTAGGTACGTGCATATTAATTCTGATAGTATTCAACTCCATTGGATAAATACAAAGGCCTTTTATATTCTTAGGTAGATTTATTTGTATTACAAAGAGGCATTTCTAGGTAGTTCATTTTGTAAAACAATAATATGGAATATATAGTTTTTTTAATTAAATTATTTGAATTAACAACTACATTTTATCTCTTATTTTTTCACGTCAGAAAAGCATAAACATATACATACAAAATAGCTTCTTCAGTAACTCAACAATATGGCGTCAACCAGACGCCATATATTTTTTTTTAATAGATTAACTATTGAACTCAATACTGTAAACAATCTCACGCAGTCAGAGGCAATAATAATTCTTCATTGTTAAATTATAGAAGATACCTCCGACTGCGTGAGATTGTTTACAGTATTAAGTTTAATAGTTAACATTTCAAAACATAGTTTTCTGGTCATCTTCTTTCCATCTTTTTGAAAGTTCACTTTTTACGCAGTTTTTTTAAAATTAATTATTAAACATTCTTTAACGTCCAACTTTCTAAAAGATCGAGTTTATAACCTTTCTTTCCTATGTTCTGATATTCGTTTTTTGAATATTTCCCCTTTTTGACCTATGTATGAGCTTGCACAAGAACCACAAGTTGATTTATATACTCCAGATTTCTGTTTCAACTCAATTGTTCTCAATTCATCTATTCAATTAAAAAAAAAATCGGTCCAGAACTTTTTTTTTTATAAAATGTTAAAGTGCCTTTTTCGACGTATTTTCTCATTAAAAACTATTCAAATGTAAATGTAAATATTTATTTAAATAGGAATCCTGATATAAACAAATTGAGGTAAGCAGATTAAGGAAAGAATAGCAGAATTGTTACAATATATATCAGAGAAAGTATAGTTTAGATTTAAGACAAATTGTATGGAATAATAATTTACAATAATTAGCAACATAGGTATAACAATATAATATTAATAAATATAACATAAAAATGAGTTGTATATATTAATAATTCAAAGTAAACATCAATAAAGACTAGATTTAATAATATCATCCCTGGACTTCCCTTTTTCCTCTCGTGAATGTATAGATGGGGTCAAAATATCACCAGTACTTTTTATAACTTTTGTTCCTAAAAGCCTTCGTTACCAAGTTACGGGCCCTCAAAGTTACAAAATGAAAAATGTTTTTCTTTGATAACTTTCAAAGTGAATATTCAAAATCATCTAAATTTTGGTGATTGACTAAACAAATGAATTCCTTCGATGAGCTTTCATGCAGGAGTCAGTTGTTTTGCTACAAAGTCAGGAACGGACTACCCCCGATGGTCCACACCCCAAAACTTTGAAATGACTGGGATTTGTCAATATGTTTTAACAAAACAAGGTTAACTGGACGATTTCCTGAATAAAAGTACTCGTGTGGAAATACGATCGGAGCAACGATTTTTGATAAAAATGCATTTTTGTTCGACGACATCCAACCTGAGATGTCTACCATTATTCAAAAAGATTAATTTGTAATGAAAATAGAAATGATAGGTACAATGTTCATAACGAATTTTTATCATGAAAACACGTTTACCTTACAAAACTCATGGTGTAAATAATCAATCGCAAGCCTCAAGAGCAAACAGAAATGCAAAATCCGCTACAAAAACTGCTCGATATGATCCCTGTATCTCTCAATACATTTTCTTAGTCGGCGCAAACACCCTCTCTGCACTTGAAATAGCATGCCAGGGTCGTTTCGTATGGCTTCACAATGTAATGTAATTCTATTCAACAAGGCATCTCTGGTGTGAATAGGTGTAGCGTAAACGAGGCTTTTAGATGCCCCACAGAAAGAAATCCAATGGATTTAAATCCGGAGACTGCGGTGGCCATGAATATGGCCCACTTCTACCAATCCATCTATTGGGGAAAATCTGGTTCAGATGGTCCCGCACAATCAAACTAAAATGAGGAGGAGCGCCATCATGCATAAACCACATATCTCTTCGGGTTTGCAATGGAACATGTTCCAAAAGTCCATTCAAATCGTTCTGAATGAACTCCTAATAACGTTCTCCATTCAATCGGTCATGTAGAACGAATGGTGATATAAGATGGTTTCCTATGATACCAGCCCAAACATTCACGTTGAATTTCCGTTGGGGGTTTGGTTTGCAATATCCCAAGGGGATTTTCTTCGGCCCATATGTGGAGATTATGAGTGTTGATTACTCCATCTCTACTGAAACCTGCTTCATCAGTGAATAAAACTCGAGTAATGAAAGTCATATCATTTTTTATCCACACTAATTTTATTTCTTTCTACAAGGTGTTTTTGTCAACATCTGTGGAAGAAATGGAACATAAATTTATTCACCGGATATTTTTCACCTATTCATGTGCAGCCGTTTTTGTAGTTCATTCGTTTGCTTTTTATTAGTTATGTCTTCCGATGTGCGTTTTTTCAGCTAAATTTATCTTCGGGTTAAAGATTTTTTCCCATGAAATTATACCTATCAGTGAAACTCCTCAACATTTAAGCTGTGAATACGAATTTGCAACATCCCAATGTTGAGTTTCATGAGATTCAGATGAGACAACACGAAACGTGCTCATTCCACGCGTACATACAAAATATGGACTGAATTCGATATATCATAGTGGAGTAGCTTGTTAGTTCAAAAACACCACGAATCTGCATAACTTGATATTTTATTTGAAAAAATATCTACATTGTGAATGAAACTTTCAACTAGGTACTGTACTTTTTGTTTACGACTTTATTTTAGCATATTTTGTATTATCCCTGTTATAAATGTTGTTGAATTAACGTTGGCATTAGTATTTCTACTGTGAACATTTTTCATTTCAAATAATGGTGGACGATCGGGTTTGATGTCGTCGAGTAAAACTGCATTTTTATTAAGAATCGTTGCTCCGAACGACTTTTCAAACGAGTACTTTTATTCAGAAAATTGTCTACGTAACCTTATTTTGTTGAAAACTATTGAAACATTATCTGTCATTTCAAAGTTTTGGAGTGAGGACCATCGGGGTAGTCCGTTCCTGACTTTGTAGCAAAACAACTGACTCCTGCATGAAAGCTCATCGAAGGAATTCATTTGTTTAGTCAATCACCAAAATTTAGATGATTTTGAATATTCACTTTGAAAGTTATCAAAGAAAAACATTTTTCATTTTGTAACTTTGAGGGCCCGTAACTTGGTAACGAAGGCTTTTAGGAACAAAAGTTATATGAAGTACTGGTGATATTTTGACCCCATCTATACATTCCCGAGAGGAAAAGAGGAAGTCCAGGGACACCCTGTATACGCTAAAAGTATTGTTTGGTGTTGATTTCTTGAATTTTATTAATCGATTTTTGAACTGTTGAACACTATTAAAATTCTCAATACCACATGGAAGTTCATTAAATTCAACCAAACCATTATGAAACAGTGATTTTTGCATGTGAGTAGTTGGTTTTAGGACATGAAGATATTAATTCTTCTTGTGTGATAATTGTGAATCTCATAATTAAATGTTATAAATTGATCAAAGTTCATGGTTGCATTTCTGATAAAATTTTATAGATGAATATCATCGAAAACAGAAACAGTCCATTTTTAACAGAGAGCCAAATCAATGTAGAAAGCATTGAGTTAATAGGCGTATATCTGCTACATTTCAATATAGAACGCATACCCCTGTTTTGCAGTTTTTGTAGCGAATCGGTACAGTTAGGATCTAGCAAGGCTAGTCCCAACTAACAAATTGGCTTTGTAATTTTCAGGTAACAGAACAATTCAGTTTCATTGGCATTATGTTGCGACTGTCGAAAAGCCAATCTGTTGATTTAACAGTGCGAACATTATTATTTCGTTCTTTGAAACCAAATTGTTGTTTATATCATTGTTGAGAACGTTCTTAGAGTGAAATTATAAAACATATTAAAGGATGAACTTAAAACAGTTTCTTAAACGTTTATACAATTCAAGTTATACGACATTTTAGCTTATAGGACCAAAGTGATTTCTGGTAGTTTTGTAGTGATATTATCAGGTACTGTTCTGTTCTTTCGCAGATAGTTTTATAAATGGTTTATAAAAATTCATCAAGTGATTACAAAATTGTTGTATTGGTGTTTCCTGTGATACTCTTTTACTTCAGGAAGCGATATGCTCTCGACAAAACAGATAAATAACTATTCTATAACAGTACGAATAATATGCTCCTGAATGGTCTAACAAAGCAGTGATAGAACAATAAACTGTTATTAAACACAAAATGATATTGAAAATTGAAATTGATTTTATAAAATGAAACTGTTACAGTAGTTTTTCATATCAGTTCGGTCTCTTTCTGTTTTCTCAAGTTTGTGTACATGTAAAATGGCGTCAATAACACGAATGAGCAGATGGAAATTACTAAAGAGAAGTGGCGCTTTCCGCAGAAAAGTTAAGACCAACCACCAGAAAAAATTTCACGGAACTGCGGATTTTCGTATGAAGGTGAACAATCTGGATAATGAAGAGACTTTTGATCTAATAACTCATCAATAACTGGGTTTCAGAGTTAGATTATTCTAACGAGGAGGAAGATAATGTTATTTCTGAGATGGAAAAACATGTGAAACTCAGAAATCATCTGAGATCATGGGCGGTCTCCTTCAACATATCCCATTTGGCTCTGAAACATTGATTGAAAAATATCAATAAACGCTTAGCAAGCATCCTTCTTGGAGATCCTAGAACGCTTTTGAAAATGTATCAAACAGTTACAATTACAAAAGTTGGCACTGGCAACTATTGGCATCATGGTTTCGAAGTTAGTTTAAGATAGGCTTTGGGTAGAATCAGTGATTTACCTAAACCAATATCTGTCAATGGGAACATGGATGGTTTACCAATATACAGAAGTAGTAAATATGAGTTTTGGCTAATAATTTTCAACATATACGAGTTACCTAAAATAAAACCTATGGTTATTGGAATATACTGTGTCCCAGAAAAGCCAAATAGGTTAATCTAGTTTTATTAATAATACATATACGTTTTCAGCTGCTCTAATGTGATGCAAATACATCACAATAAAACAGTGAAACTCTATAAGTGCTACAAATAAGGCACAAAGTGAAGCTAGCTGTATAAGTGCTACACGACCTGCTATTATACAAAAGTAGAATTTTCCATTGTTTAACACACAAGCAAACTGCTGCTAAAAGATATATTTATTCCGTAAAAGTTGCTTTGGAGCTGTTGTGCCATCGTTACAACACGTTTACGCATGGGCGTTGATGAAAGTGTTTTCCTGGACGACAGGCAGAATAGGGCAGGATCCAGTTTGATTTAGAAAATAAAAAAATTATGATATTCAATAAAAACTTCGAAGGGGAATGAGGACGTACGCCGGTTCTTTTTCAACACTGCCTGTCAAAAATCATGTGTACCTTTGCATACTCTTCAAAACAATTCAAAGTAATTATCGGAAGAACTAATTTAATTTTTTGTAATACGTCTCAGTGAAGTTAAAACACAATATATATTGTGTCTATGTTAAATAGCCATATAGACACTGTTCTTGTGATGAAAGTGTTGTATAACATGAAGCCATATTGAATCGCATATTAGTGATGACCATTCTGAAGGCAAAAACTAAAACATACAAAATCTCTATTCCTCAGCTATAAAAAGAAAGAGGAATGCTCAGAAAAGTTTACTGTCACGAAATCAACAATAATTGATCAAATTGGTAGCAAAGTTCTGAAAAATTTTTTTTTAATTATTTTTGGTAAATTCAAGAAATCTTCAAAAATTCCACAGCGCTTGAAAATTTTTTATTATATGTACCATATAATCCCCAGTGAAATTCACTCCGCAGTCGAAATCAACTCCATAGTTAGATTTACGATGTGTTAATTAATATAAATACGCAGAAGCGATCCACCGCAATACGAAGTATAGACATTATCAATCCTGACATGTTTAATTGTCACGAGAACAACAAAGAAATCACTTTTGTGAAATTAGTAAGATTATTTATTTTCCGTGGAATACATTAAGAAACTGCAGAATTTTATTATTGTTCCTGTACGCGATAAAAAAGTTTTATTACGAATGTAAAAGCAGTTTCCATAAAAAATTTGTTTCAGAGATTTATAATAGTTGTGAATGATTATTACAAAAATCTTATAAAACTATTCGGTGGTGATTCTATACAGTTCCTATAAATTATATATAAATGTTTATACAATAATTCTGTAATAGCTGTCACAGGCCTAATAAAACTTCTTAAACAAATGTTTTGTTTTATAAGACTGTGCCCATTTAGCGTTTATAGTTGCTGTAAGAACGCCGTTAAAATGTTTTTGAGACGAATAAAGCTTTATAAAAAATGATATGTAAACGTTCTTTCAGTTTTTATAAAGCACCAAATTGTTAGTTGGGGTAAACTTGCACACTAATAAAAGCGAGGTTGTTTAATTGATCCATAGACCCTCATCGATGTATTAGGGCTAAGCTTACTGTGGAAATGCATATTTTCAGTAGTAATACCACTAGTGGCTGAATTTTTGCGATAAGTCTGTCGATTTATTTCTAAACGAAACTGAGTTGCTTGAAAACACCACGAGTCCGCAGGACGAGTGGTGTTTTCTTCAAGCAACTCAGTTGAGTTTAGAAATAAAAGACAGACTTATAAGATAAATTCAATCACGAGTGGTATTTTATTAGACTATTTCACGAACAAAATGAAAGGTCAAAAAATTTAAATTCGGCAGAATGAGTGGACGAAATTTAATAATAATAAATAATTCAAATTTAATTATAAGCATGAAATATTTATTTAAACTATAAACGATTTGTTTCAATTATAATTTGTTACCTATAACAATAAATAATTTTTTATGAACACGAGCATAATATATTATCCTCGATTATAATTATTATAAATGATGCAATTGAAAAAATTTGAATAGTATGACCATTATTAGGTGGCTACAATGTATTGTTGGTATTATTACTTGATGTACACCTTGAAGTACTCCTAAAAGTATTCACTATATTCTGATGATTTTCAGCACTAAGATGTAAATACGGTTTCATCGAGTTCGAACTTCCATGTCCAGTAATTTCCATAGCTTGTTGTTCACTAACGCCGGATTGTAGTAACTGACTAACTGCAGTGGCACGATTAAAGTGATTTCTTATTTTTAGTTTTCTAGTATCTAATCCTATCTTGTCTGCAGCTGGTTTTGATATTGTATTGATACCAATAGGGCAATTCTTGTACCAATTATTATTATTATATTTATTCCACTTGCCATTCACTGTCAGAAAAAGTCTGTCATTGGTAATAATTCCCCTTTTCGATATAAGTTTCCGGTATAATCTCACAGGACACATTTCAGGATTTTTCAAATTTTGAGTAAGCCATTTAGTATCTGCACAGTTTTTATCACCACCGTGGCGGGTTTTGGAGAATATCGGGTTATATGCAATTCTGTTTGTTAAACAGCCTTTGTTGTCGGTCTCTCCCTTAAAAAAATGTAACTTGGAAAACGTTGCTTCGTTACCTCTCCAAGCTAGTTCTACGCAGCTATGTGAAAAAACTTCTTTTGGAGTCCCTCTGGCGTGTCTTCGTCCCATTGTAAGCACATATTTCTATATTTTCTCTTGCTATCTCGAGCCGCCCTCGCCTCCTCGAACATTATATTTTTGAAGGCATCAATATGTCTCTGATACTCACAAAATATTTTCTTGTCCTAATTTTGCATTAGTGTTCCATATGGTTTTGATAACACTCTCCTTGTAATCACTACCATCAATTTTTCGCATATTGAATGCCCAGTCTTTCAGAATGAATGCTAATCTTTCGTTGCTATTTTCTGCATCTAATTTGTAGTTGCGTTCCGCACAGAACGTCATAAATTGTCTCCATATATAAGATTTTGATTTTTTTGTGTTACTGGGTATATTTACTTCAAAATGTTGGTTTATTACTTCATTTGAAGTAGTACCGAAGCGACTCATTTTGACGTTTGCAGCTACAATTATTTTTGGTCAAACTGTCAAACTTTGCATTGCGATCCGTATCCATGGTTACGTCGTTGAAAACACCATGCTGATAACCAATCAGAATTGAAAGACAGCTGGTGTTTTGCGACTATTCCACGCACCTTGGAATTTTCACAAAATCTGACCAATCAAAAACCAGAGACAGTTGATTATCGGAAAACACCAGCAGTCTTTCAATTCTGATTGGTCTATCAGCATGGTGTTTTCAACGACGTAACCATGGATACGGATCGCAATGCAAAGTTTGACAGTTTGACCAAAAATAATTGTAGCATAAACGTCAAAATAGTCGCTTCGGTGCTACTTCAAATGAAGTGATAAACCAAATTTGAAGTAAATATACCAGTAACACAAAAAATCAAAATCTTATATATGGAGACAATTATGACGTTATGTGCGGAACGCAACTAAATGATGCAGAAAATAACGAAAGATAGCATTCATTCTAAAAGACTGGGCATTCAATATGCGGAAAATTGATGGTAGTGATTACAAGGAAGTGTTATCAAACCATATGATACTACTAAAATTATACAGAAAAATATTTTGTGATATCGAGACATATTGATCCTTCAAAATATAATGTCAGAGCGAGGGCTCAGATACCAAGAAAATTGTTGCAAGCTGTGCCGAAAAATAAAGGAGTTCTGTCGCTGCGACTGCAGATACAGAATATAGAAATATGTGCACATGGGACGAAGACACGCCAGAGGACTCAAAAGAAGTTTTTTCACATAACTGCTAGACTAACTTGGAGGTAACAAGCAACGTTTCAAGTATATTTTTTAAGGGAAGATTGAACAAAGGCTGTTTAAAACAGATTGCATATAACCGATATTCCAAAACCCCACGTGGTATAAACTGTGCGAACTGAATAACTACTCAAAATTTGAAAAATCCAAATGTGTCTGTGAATTATACCGAAACTATTGAAAAGGGCATTATATCTATGACGACTTTTCTGACAGTGAATGGCAAGTGAATAAATATAATAATAATTGGTACAAAATGCCTATTGTATATTACAATATCAAAACTATCTGCAAAAAAGATAGGATTGACACTAGAAACTAAAATAACAAATCACTAATCGTGCCACTGCTTAGTCAGTTACTCAATCCGGCGTTAGTGAACAACAAGCTATGGAAATTACTGGACATGATTCGATGTCGATTACATCTTAGTGCTGAAATCATCAGAATATAGTGAATCTTAGAGTACTTCAAGTACATCCAGTAATAATACCAACAATACATTGAGCCACCTATAACGGTTATACTATTCAAATTTTTTCAATTGCACCATTTATAATAATTATAGTCGAGAATAATATATTAAATGTTCGTGTTCATAAATTTTTCTTTATTGTTATAGTTTACATATTATTATTGAAACAAATCGTTTATAGTATTAAATAAATTCTTCATGCTTATAATTGAATTTGAATTATTTATTATTATAATTTCTTCCTCATTCTGCCGAATTTAAATTTTTGACCTTTCATTTGTTCGTGAAATAGTCTAATAAAATACCACTCGTGATTGAATTTATCTTATAAGTCTGTCTTTTATTTCTAAACTCAACTGAGTTGCTTGAAGAAAACACCACTCGTCCTGCGGACTCGTGGTGTTTTCAAGCAACTCAATTTAGTTTAGAAATAAATCGACAGACTTATCGCGAAAATTCAGTCACTAGTGGTATTACTACTGATAATACAAGCTGTCTCTGGTTTTTGATTGGTCAGATTTTGTGAAAATTCCAAGGTGCGTGGAATAGTCATCTATACATTTCTATTTTCAGGGAAGACAAACCACAAAAAGCGACGTCTGGGCCTTCGCAATAACCCTATGGGAAATTCTGATGCTTTGCACCCAACAGCCGTACGCGGAACTCACCAGCGAGCAAGTAGTCGAAAACAGCAACCACTGGTACCAAAACGACGGTTGTCAAAGGTATCTGCCCAGGCCAGCGGCCTGCCCCCGGGAAATCTACGACCTGATGGGGGAATGTTGGAAACGAAACGCGTCTGATCGGCCGCGCTTCTCGGAAATTCATCTCTTCTTGCAGCGGAAAAATTTGGGGTACATGCCCATGCCCAATTCGCAAGTGTAGACGAGTGTCGCATGAAAATAAGACTGCTATATGGAATTTCATTTTGTGTTCCGGATGTATGTGATGTATTTTCCTTTTAAACATGTTTTTGAATGTCGACATGCAGGTAATACTTATAGGGTAAGAGACTGTGCATTCTATCGTTCCCTTTTTTCATTTTTCACACCATACTCGGGTAAAATTAAGTCAAAATATCTGTAAATCTGTAATGAATATGGGCAGATCAATGCTTTTTGGGTAAAGTAACTGCGTATATATCTCTATTTTCTCTCCTGGAAGGATAAGATTTTCATTTTCAATGTTCTTAATTTAAGGGACAAATTAGTAAATTTGCCACAATTCGTCTTTACTGAGTTTTTTTAATTTTAAATGAGAGTAGGACGAAAAATGTTAAGTTTTAAACAAATAATTCGCAACAAAAATATAGAAATTAAAATACTTCCTGTATTTATAGACCAGAGTCGATAATTTTTGAAACCAAAAAAAATAATAGTAGGATGAAACGTTTTGGAAAAGGAAGAGAATATAACAAAAGTGAAAGGAAAAATAATTTACGAGCGATCTGAGGTCGGGAAGTGGAAGGGGGTGAGTTTTTTAAGGGTAAAAAACGGTTAATCTCGATTTCCGGCAAAACTACAAGTTCTATGGAAAAAAGTTCTACAACTTTTGTATTCTCACTTTTTTTCAGATAACCTCAAAATTTATGTGAAAAATTAAATAACTAAGTTTTTGGTTTTTTATCTTTACAAAAAAAATAAAAAATTCCACGAAATTTGGTGGAAACTTATCTTTTCATGTCCCAAACACACTGTAATTTATTTGATTGAAATATTATTTTTCACCTTATTTTGACTAATATCGAAAAACCACCCTAATTTTCAATCGAAAATTCTCGCGTCAAAATATCAGCTTTTTTTAAAAAGTCGGTGGGCTTTTCATTCGACTTTCTGATGGTGAAAAGAAAAATATACATTGCTATGGTAAATGTTCTCAGAAAATACAAAGGAATAACAGGTAGTAAGGCCCAGACCCTCCTAGCCCCTTCTCCACTTCTCTATGAAATACCTATTGATGGGCTAAAATTTTCCGTAGGTCACTCAGGTATATAAGTTATCTCAAAATAGCAATAAATAGGCATCTACGCATATAATTTAAAGAAGATTCTACAATAGAAAAATCGAATTAAACGGTTTTCTTCACATAAAGGATTCAATATAAAATTGAACCAGAAAATGGTAGATCTCAGGTGAAAAACAACTACTTTCCTGGCAAATACCACGCAGAACGTTGAATGATATTCACCTGAAAATCCATGCATACTTCCATATAATATCAACGGACATTGAATGCAAATGTTTCTTTCTGATAAGCTCGATTATGTTTAATTTATGTCGTGTTCACCTAACAATCCGCATACCGGTTTCAGGCTTCTTGGCCCTCATCAGTACGGAGTAGTCAACCAGCCAAAGGTCCAAAGAACTCTGGCTGAAGTGAGACACAACTTTTCCGGCGTACCTATAGGTGTTACAAGCTCGATGATGGTTTGTTTACGTTGTGTCTCACTTCAGCCAGAGTTTTTTGGACCTTTGCTGTTACTACCGCTGATGAGGCAAACGAAACCGTATGCGGTGATTAGAACACGACATAAATAAACATAATCAGCTTATCAAAAAAACTTTGCTTCAATTCCATTGATATTATATGAGTATGCTATTTCAGTGAATATCATCAACGTTGCGTATTTCCGAAAGTATTTCACCTGAATCTACCACTGTTCAATTATATTGAATCCTTATGTGAAACTCGTTAATTCGACTGTTCATCCACTTCACATGGCACTTATCTTTCACTATATGCTAGACGGGCTTGCCACTCCTACTGAGAAGGAATCTTTCATTTAGAAACCTATCGAGGTGGGAGATTTTCGGAGTGTTTCTTTCTGTCACTAGGTACCGCCAGTTAAAGTTTATCTTTTCCGGCGTACCTATAGGTGTTACAAGCTCGGTGATGGTTTGTTTACGTTGTGTCTCACTTCAGCCAGAGTTCTTTGGACCTTTGGCTGGTTGACTACTCCGTACTGATGAGGGCCAAGAAGCCTGAAACCGGTATGCGGATTGTTAGGTGAACACGACATAAATTAAACATAATCGAGCTTATCAGAAAGAAACATTTGCATTCAATGTCCATTGATATTATATGGAAGTATGCATGGATTTTCAGGTGAATATCATTCAACGTTCTGCGTGGTATTTGCCAGGAAAGTAGTTGTTTTTCACCTGAGATCTACCATTTTCTGGTTCAATTTTATATTGAATCCTTTATGTGAAGAAAACCGTTTAATTCGATTTTTCTATTCATTCCACTTCACATGGCACTTATCTTTCAAGATTCTACAACTTTCTCAAAATATTGTAGATTTTCGGATTCGAGTTTTTTTCGTTTCTTTGCATTTTCTGGAAACATTTACCATACTAATGTATTTTTTTTACCATCAGGAAGTAGATATTTCAACGAATAAAAAGCCCACCGACTTTTTTAAAAAAGCTGATATTTTGACGCGAGAATTTTCGATTGAAAATTAGGGTGGTTTTTCGATATTAAGTCAAAATAAGATGAAAAAATAAATATTTCAAATCAAATAAATTACAGTATGTTTGGGACATAAAATTTATACTGACTAAATTTCGTGGAAATTTTTTTTTTTTGTAAAAGATAAAAATAAAAAACCAAAACTTGGTTATTTCAATTTTTCACATAAATTTTGAGGTTATGTGAAAAAAGTGGAGATACAAAAGTTGTAGATCTTTTTATTATCTACAACTTTTTTCCATAGAACTTGTAGTTTTGCCGGAAATCGAGATAAACCGTTTTTTACCCTTAAAAACTCACCCCCTTCCACTTCCCGACCTCAGATCTCCCGTAAATTATTTTTCCTTTCATTTTTATTATATTCTCTTCTTTTTCCAATGGGTTTCATCCTACTATTATTTTTTTTAACTTTTTACCATTTTTAAAGGCTTTAGCCCTGGTCTATTACTTTTCGAGCAATATTTTTTCCATCACAAATCTCGTTGAAATGTCGGTTTTCTGTTTCATATTTTGTTCTTTGTAAATTTTTGGGTAGAGCCACCCGTCTAATTTCAGGTGACCTGCTCACAGGAAAAACTTTGGCAATTGCCGAAAACAATAAACATTTAACTCGACATTTGAATAAGGTAGAATGTTGAACTGTGTGGTAAACGTATACATTGCAGGCTGCCTGAGATAGATATTCAATTTCAAAGTGAGAAAAACATCTAACCTTGTTATATCCAAACTGGTAATAAAGTCAGAACTAGTTGACATCATACTCTGCTTTGAGGCACTTAATTATCACAGTCACTGGTAAGAAACAAACGACACAAACACCATTGAAAAGGGAAACATCCATTCGCAATTGAATATTGTTTTGAAAAATCACGGCCATTGTTATGATTCAAACATCGGATGAACTGAACACTGTTGCCAAGCAAGATTCTCGCATGCACGGTTGACCAACAAAAGTTTGTTAGATTCTACTAGTGTTTTCTGATTGGCTGGTAAATACAATATCGTAATTAGTAACCAATCAGGAAACAGTACGCAATGTGCAGGAGAATTAATTTGTACATTATTGTCTTCGTCTTTTGCTGGCTCTTAAAACCAAACACCGAGCTGTTCCGCTGTTTTGACGCGTAGAAGACAAGATGCATCACCGGTCGCATTTATGAATAAAGTAGTAAATTTAAATTATGGTTGGATTCCGGAGTCGCCAATCACTGATGTGCGGGCGTTCACTAGATATCTAGTACGAAAACGCCCGCACAGTGATTGGCGACTCCAACCAGAATGTAAATTCACTACTTCATTCATAAATGCAACGGGTGATTCATCTTGTCTTCTACTCTTCAAAATACGCACGGAACAGCTCGGTGTTCAATGAGCCAGCAGTTAATACAATAAGGTACAAATTAATTATCCTGCACATCGCTTACTGTTTTCTGATTGGTTGCTAATTACGGATCTTTCATTCACCAGCCAATCAGAAAACACTAGTAGAAATCTGACAAACTTTTATTCGTAAACCGCTCATGTCTGAATCATAACAATGGCCGTGATTTTTCAAAACATGCGTGAGAATGAATTTTTCCCTTTTAAATACAATGATAATTGTCGTTGTTTCTTACCAGTGATAATATGATGGTGCCTCAAAGCGGATATGAATCAACTAGTTCCGACCAGTTGGATGTAACAGGTTAGTTGTTTTCTTCACTTTGAAATTGAAACCTCTCAGGCAGCCAGCAATAGATTTACACACAGTTCAACATCCTCTCAAATTCGAGTTGAATATATTGCCGGCATTGCCAAAGTTTCCTCGGAAGGTCACCTGAATACGAGTAACTTACAAAGAACAAAACATGTTTTAAATTTTTTAACTATTGTAATACGTTATAAAATGACATTTTACACTCGTCATTCACAGGTGTGCAAGAAGTTAGATTACACCCTGTATATATATATATATATATATATATATTTTGGTTGGGGGTTCTTATGTTTGGGATTCTTGTGTAAAAATAAAAATATCTTATATCATGCTAGACGTTCCGCCCCTGGCCGAGGCATCTTCAGTAGGGATTTTTTTTTTAATTATTTTTTATTTTTTCCTCCTGATAATTAACAATGAAATCTTGGCGATCATCATTGTTGAGATGACTCATTTTATATGATCTATATTTGTTATTCCCTAGTGTGGTAAGTTCTGCTGGTTTTATTCGAGTAGTTGTTATTGTGTTCGAATAAAACCAGCAGAATTCTACTAAATAACTAAATACAAACATAAAAAATGAGTCATCTAAATGATATCTATTCATTAATAATCTAAAAAAAAAAAATAAAAAATTAATTAAAAAAAAATAATCCCTACTGAAGATGCCTCCGGCCAGGGGCGAAACGTCTAGCATGATATGAGATAGTTTTATTTTCACAAAAGAATCCCAAACCTAAGAACCCCCAACCAAAAAATAAATAGGTACACCAGTATTCAAGAAAACCCACACTTCAAAAAAAATTATATATATATATATATATATATATATATACATATATATATATATATATACAGAGTGACCCATTTGAAAGCGGGCCACCTCTCTAAAACTGTTATTTATTATCCGATTCAGAAGTTTTTTTTTTTCAGTAGATAGAGCATCAATAGTTCTAGTTGAATGCCATAAATTCGAAATAAAAATAAAAATTTCACGGCCTTCTTCGGATTTTTTTCAAGGTCAAAAATCCAAAAAACATACTGGCGATTTTTTTTAATAAAATTTGACGACGCCATTGGATTTGTGATGCTTTCAAATGGATGTGACCAAAATTTCACGATAAAATTATTTTTTTCAACAGAAATATGGCATAAGTAAAATTCATATCACTTTGTCAAAATATTTCGAATAGTCGTCATATAAACCACAATCTTGTTGAAAATATCGTTTAAAATGCTCTTTCAAGTCGTTAGCAGTCAAGTTTGATAACAGCAGTTAATCAAAATAGCGTCAAATTATGTTTCTTCCAAACGTAACTCCATAGTATAGGAGATAGTTATGTCCATCAGAACACTGCGGAACACGTTTGGAAGAAACATAATTTACGCCATTTTGAAATAACTGCTGTTTAAACTCGACTGCTGAAAACATTTTAAACGTATTAACAGATATGATTTATATAACGACTATTGGAAATATTTTGATAAAGTGATATGTATAGAAAAATCGAATGTGTTTTACTTATGCCATATGTGTTTTACTTATGCCATATTTCTGTTAAAAAAATTATTTTGTCGTGAAATTTTGGTCACACCCATTTGAAAGCATCACAAATCCAGTGGCGCCGTCAAACTTTATTTAAAAAAATCGCTAGTATTTGGATTTTACCGAAAAATTCGAATAGGCACTGAAATTTTATTTTATTAATTTATGGCTAACATAACTATTGATACTCTATCTACGAAAAAAATCTGAATCGGATAATAAACTTGTTTAGAATCCTAAATCACCTTATATATGGGTCGAATTTCCGAGATCGATCATTTGAATTTTTTATAGAAATGATGTTTAGCGTATTGGATTCAGACATGTTTCAAATGCCCCTTCCAAGTTTGAGCACGGGATTTCATAAAGGGTGTTTGTTACATAATGGCAAATTTTGACATTTTTGATTCGTTGACTGGCATCATATACAATTCATGATGTTTATTCAATAAGTAAACTTGAACAAAACCGTTGAAGGAACACCAGAACTAAAAGAATACGTAGGCGAAACATCAAGACCATTGAGTATAAGAAATTCTGAACATCGTTTGCAGAAATGATACAATAACAAAATTCTCATGGCGAGAACTAGAGAATCGAGGACTTGGGAAACAAATCGAGAAAACGTAGAAATATGTCCGGTCGAAATGCATATCTCCGAAAAAGATAGAAATAAATGTAATAACAGATGAATCAATTCAAAATCAACATTGAAATTTAGGTACTCTAATATTAGAAATTCAAAAAAACCAGTAGTTATCGTGGGAAATTTACTAATACATTTCAAAATAGATCAAACTTTCCAGGTAAAAAAATCAAGAAAATTCAGCAAATAAAAATATTTCATTTTACTCGAGTATGTCTAAAAACATTATAAACCCATTGTGATATCGCACAATAGTTGTGCAAATTTTAATCATATCGTTTAAGAAAATGTAAAGTTTATCCATTCGAAAAACGTTTGCTTAAAGGTTCTGTAGATATAAGTGAGAAATATCGCATTTAATCTTGTAGAATAAACGAAAACGTTTGTAAAATAACATCAGCCCTGAAGTATGCTCAATCATTGTATAAAAAAAGGTGTTTCTATCGGCTTATATAGTGGATTTGTTCGTAAAAGTAATTCCCCCAATTCCTTCGGTGTCTGACCATTTTCATGTTTCCAAAAATATATAACAGTTTTCTTCTCTTTCCTTTCGACAGCAAACGTTTTTCGAAACCCCCCAAGTAGTCTAAGACCTCTTTCTTAATTACGTGCTTCCTTATAAATAATATATGTCGATTAAACCTTATAGACTCGATGTTTTTCGTTGAGAATTCTTGTACCATACCTTCGAAAGTAGTCCAAACTACTCGCGGTTCACTTACAATGAAATTAAACCCTTCAATTACCCAAAATTACTGGGCGTGTAAATTTCTCTAGTCAGAAGTATTTCTTAGAAGCTAAGACTAAATAATATACGATAGTACACGTTGTTGTAACAAATCGAATTTATGACACCTGTTGATGGACATAAATGAAAGAAAACTGCCGAAAAAAATGTTGTTCAATCAATAGAGACTTTGCTTTCAGCAGGCCTGAACTTCATCGGTTTGAAGCTTGGCATAATGATTTTTAGAAAAGGCGTTTTCTCAAAGCTAGATCATATATTTATTTTCGAGGAATAGAGATATTTATAAAATGAAAACTATGCTTTTATAATTTGTGACATTTTCACTACAGCAGGACGAAATATCTCCAGTAAGAATTGAGTGTAAATAAAGTGTGATCAAAAGCTATTTTTTTATTCGAACAGTCGAGATTTCTTAGGAAATTGTTGGTAGAACTTGCAGTGGAATACGATGTTTATAATAAACTGAGTCGCAAGCAACTCATAGCTACAGAAGAAATTCTAAAATATTCAATAACTATATTGAACGCGTAGTTTTGGTTCAATTTAACTGAAGAAATTATGGTAGTGATGAGAAACAAATTTCAATACTCTAATATGATTTCAGAATGTAGCAAGATTCAGCTGTGAGCTTTTAATAGAATTAAATGGTGAAAAACAGTAGGCTGAAACAGAATCGTTTATAACTTATCACAATATTGAATGGAACGGAATTTTTATATTAAATTAGAGGTGTCGATTTCATATGATTCTAGTGAATATATGAAATTGATTCGACAGATTTCAAATGAAGGTTTTGAAACTGGAATTCTACAAGATTCAGCAATATTTGATGATGAACAAAAAAATCAATGGGATAAATTCAATATATCATTATTGTGCATATTTTTAAAAAATTCCCGAAACACGTTGCCACCCCCAAATTTTTAAATTGGGTGTGGGGCCTTGTGATAACTTATTTGAAAGGGTTTTTTCATTCTGTATTCGAAAATGCAATAGTTTAGAAATGTATTTAAAAATTAACGGAAAAAAACATCTGATTGACAAAGTTTGCTACAACAAACTAAAAACTCAATAACTCATATTGTTTCGTTCATTATAAAGTTATTAAATAAAACAAATGCTGAAAAGGGAAACATTCTCAATTGAATATTGATAGAAAGATTTTTCTGTGAATTGAAAAATCCACGATTAAAATGAAGTTATTTTTTGTGAATGTCTAACAGAAAACAACTACTTCCCCGGCTAAAGCCACGCTGGACATTGAACTTCATCTGATAGATATTCTGAAAAGGCCCTAACTCAAAAGAAAGAAAAAATCTGATATCACATTTAAAATGGCCGGGGGCCAGGTTCAGAAAAACAACTTGTTTTACTTATTATTTTTTTGATAACTATAGGGTGAATGCATTCTCCTTTATCACCTATATAGCTATTAATTTTTTCGTCGACATTCCGACAATCGGTTTGTATTCAATATCCAACTATAAACGTTTTCGCATCTTTTAAAAATGTCATTATTATTAGGATTCATGATTTTGTTTGCTTCTCGTATAATAATCTTAAAAAGGTCAAAGCTTCGTTCTTATAATTAGTCAATACAAATAGGAAATTCGAGTGGATGAGTTTTTAGTTTGTTGTAGCGATCTCGTCAATAATGTTTTTTTTCTGCAATAAATATAAAATCATAGCATTAGTGATGAAATTTTTACGTTGCATTTCATAATCCAGAATTGACGTGTCTCGAGATTTTCTTTGAATATGCAGAATTATTGAAATGCCGAATTCATTCCATTTGGCTTTTACGCCAGTCAAAATAGACCGCCAATTCACAATAATTACAAACATTTCTTCAGCACTTCCGTATGTTGAAGCATCCAGTAAAAACTAAATATAGAAATTTGCACACTCATCCGGTGACCGGAAATTAGTCAAATTCGCATAAAACGTTAATTGCAATATCTCCTTGGACAAAATTGCAAACATTGTGCAAATTGAAGGTATATTGCCTAACTTATTTTCTACTTCCCTTGTAAAATTTGCACACGCCATTTTCAACCGGAAATACGAATAATCCTTGATTACGTTGTAATTAGAGCTAATTCTGGTCAAAATTGCAAACATTGTGCAAATTTGTGGTAAGAAAAATCATGGTTCCCTCACCCTTCAAATGCTTTAAATTTGCAAACTCTTCATGTGTACGGAACATCCAAAAATTATGGATAACGCTAAAAACAGTGTCAGGTACCAAAGTTTAAGGGGTCAGGAAATTCAAACAATGTTTTCGTGCTTTGCAAATTTTGGTGGCATAATTCTAAGTCGCCAATCGAGTTTGCACCTTTTTCAGTATCGCGGAAGATGGCGGAAATGAACAACATTGTTAGAAGCAATTTTCGTAAATGCCACAAAATTCCCAACTTTGTGCAATTTTTTTCCAATAGAATATTATAATTAAGACGATTTTCGCGGATTACACAAAATTCCAAACTTTGTGCCAATTTTTTCTCCAAATTCTGGAATGGCAAACAAGTCTACCTATAAATTTGCAACCCTATATACCGTCGGGAAAGCAGTGCAATGAAATATTGTCAAGTGAGTCGATTTTTTTGAGTGACACTCTTTTGGCATGTTTCGTACACTCTTGTTGAGTTTATACCCATGAAGTCAAGTCTAGAACACTGAATTTTGATTGAAGTTTCTCAAATTGAGTAATTAGCACTCACCTATAGTTTTACATTAGAGAATACTGTACTTCGAATTCTTTAACATTTCATGAGATTTATTCTATAATTATCCGAAAAACAGATAATAGGTGAGATCACAAACTCACAAGTTTGCTTCATATGTGCTTGAAGTTGAAATATAGTGATAAAATATTATGTATGCATAGTTTTTCCTAGAGGAATATTCTATTGCCTAGCTTTCCCGACATTTTATAGGGTTGCAAATGCATACGTTAGACTTGTTTGCCATAGCAGTATTTTAAGAAAAAAATGCACAAAGTTTGTAATTTTGTGGCATTTGCGAAAATTGCTTTAACAATAATGCTCATTTCCGACATCTTCCGGGATACTGAAAATGGTGCAAGCTCAATTGGTGACTTAAAATTATGCCATCAAAGTTTGCAAAGCACGAAAACATTGTTTGCAATTTCGTGACCCCTAAAACTTTGCCCCTGACACTGTTTTTAGCTTTATCCATAATTTTTGGGTGTTCCGTACACATGAACAGTTTGCAAATTTAAAGCCTTTTAGGGGTGACAGAACCATGATTTTACCACAAATTTGCACAATGTTTGCAATTTTGTAACCAGAATTAGCGCTAATCACAACGTAATCAAGGATTATTCGTATTTACGGTTGAAAATTGGGTGTGCAAATTTTACAAGGGATGTAGAAAAGAAGTTGGGGAATATACCTGCAATTTGCACAATTTTGTCCAAGGAGATATTGCTAATTAACGTTTTATGCGAATTTGAGTAATTTCCGGTCACCGGATGAGTGTGCAAATTTTTATATTTAGTATTTTACTGATGCCTCAACATACGGCAGTGCTAAAGAAATGTTTGTAATTAATGTGAACTGACGGTCTATTTTGACTGGCCTATTTATACAGTTTTCTTCAAGTGCATCCTATAATATTTTTTAAGAAAAATGTACTATTTTGCACATTCCATTTTTGTGAATATTCAATTGTCTCAATAGTCTCATCTGCATCAAATCTATTTCAATTATATTTATTCCTCTATGAGAGAAGGCAAAGGCAAAGACAAAGTAGCAGAAAATTAGAATAAATTGTAATTTTTTTTTATTACTCTTGCTTTTTATTTATAGGTGTTTTGTTCAACTAGAAATTGAATACAATAAACAAATTGACCAATCTGGTGGAATATGTTGAGGAAGTGGAGTATCAATAATTGATTGTTCACAATACTGGAGTTTTTATGTGAAATGTTGGTCATTAATTTACAGTGTGTCACAAAAAGTCTGGAACAAGTGAGGAACTCAATTATTATCGATTTCTCTGATAATAGTTGGTGCTTTATTTAGACCTATTCGAGTACATGAGGTGACAGCTGAAGGAATTGATCTTTTAAGAGAATGTTCTAGAGATTAATAATGCCAAATAAAGAATAATGTGCATTATACTCCTAAACGACAACAAAAAATACTGTTTCATCTCATTAGTTAATAATTTGGAAATATGCAAATAATGGGATGGACACTAGCTAAAAATGCTGGAATATTTCCTTAAAATTTTATATGCTGTTTCAATCCCCTTTGTACAAGCGTAAAGGGCCAACAACAAAATATTTTTTTAAAATTGGAATTGCACTTTGAATGACAATTGTCACTAATGATAATTGTCAATTAGAAGTGACCATTGTCACTTCAAAGTGACAATTGTCAGTTTGAAGTGATAATTGTCAATTAAAGTGACCATTGTCACTTCAAAGTGACAATTGTCGGTTCAAAGTGACAATTGTCATTCCATTTGACAATTGTCTCTTCAAAATGGCAATTCCCGATGTTTTTGTAAATGACAGTTGTCACTTCGAAGTGACAATTGTCACTTCAAAGTGACAATTGTCAGTTCAAAGTAGCAATTCCAAATGTTTTTGAAAAATATTTTATTGTTGGCCCTTCTAAGCCTTCGTAGCTTTGATTTACACATCAAGCACCAACTTTTGACAGGAGTTTGTTCTGCTAATCCACAATAAAAAAGTTCATAGGCTGCGCACTTTTTGTAACACACTGTACAATGTAAATTCCCTTGTGCCCTGTAAATAAACCCCCCCTTGTATATATTATTATTAATGTAATGTAAGACTATGGGTTAACTCATAAATGTACCAAGAAATGTATACAGGCATCATTATTTTTAGACATAATAAATCTTATAGAATTATCGTAAGATTCAACTAGTAATGTATTTTCTATCTTGTTGAAAAGTCATCCTAAGAATTGTGTATACCTTCAAATTGGGCGGGAATAATTCTTGATTTTCACAAAAGTGACGTTTCGACAAAACCCTAAAGTTAGTGATGTTATGAATACGACAGCAAGATTTTGCAAACTGTTATTTTTTTTAGAAGCACGAGACAATCAAGTGCGTGAAAACTCATGCTTATAGGGAGAAACATTAGTTAGAAGCGTAACCACTTCAAAAGCTGGCAATTCAAATTATTCTACTTTGCACCACTTTGAAGCTTCTTTTGGCGAAAATCTAGAGTCTCATCTATTTTGTGCAATCGTTTCGGTGGAGTGGAAAATTCCTCCGAAAAAAAAAAACTTTTATTGTGTAATAGGCATCCATTCACTGTTTGTACTATGTAAGAAAAACGATCTTTCTTATGTGGACATTTTTATATAGGTGTTTGATTAAATACATATCACAAATAAGATTATTTCAATTTTCATTAAATGTGTCAAACTGTGTGTTTTCTGTAAATACATATGTTTATTTATTACAGTTGGAAAAATAAATGACACATGATATTAAAAGTTTGTTTTATTTGGAAGGGCAGGGAAAGAGTGAAAGAATAAGGAAAAAGCTCTGGATGAACTGAATACGGGAATATGCTTCAAAATTTATACCCTGGGATTTCTAATAAATACAAAAATACACTGAGAAATAGTTTTCCCTTCAAAAAAAAGATATATTTGAAATTGAGACTGGTAGCGCCATCTATGGCTCTGCCCTGATGGCGCCACCTGAAAAAATTCGTTTTTAACTCCAGATGGCGCTAGGAAACGTCACCATCTCGATACTTTGAAATTTCAATCATAGGTGTCGCTACCTCCATTAGACGAATGTTTATATTAAAATTTCAATACGTGCGTTTAGTGTAACGTCACGCGACCAATTTTTATTGGTGTAATCAGTCTTTGGATTCAACAAAGCGTATTATAATCCCATAATATAAGTGCTTAAATATCTCCAGAATTGTTTAAATAAAATGTTTGGATAAAGTGCTGTGTTAACATACACGCGTTACGGTTTGTTTGCATCCAAAGACTGACACACACAACAAAAAAATGCGGTCGTGACGTATTCACTACACGCACGTATTATAATTCGATAATATCGCATAAGCAATAAGCATATAAGTGCTTAAATATCTCCAGAATTTTTAAATAAAATGTTTGGATAAAGTGCTGTGTTAACATAACGCGTTACGGTTTGTTTGCATCCAAAGACTGACACACACAACAAAAAATCGGTCGTGCGTATTCACTAAACGCACGTATAGAGAACACGCATGATTTTATTTTATTTTTTCTCTACATCAGTTCGGTCCTCAAAAATTAAAATTAATGAAAATAATTTTGCAAATCCCAAAATTGGGTAGAGTTTTTCAAATTTAAAGATGATTCCCAATACAAAAGCGATTTGACCTTCACTTAAATAACTTGCCAATTGTGGTTGTTTCAGGAATATAAATAGACAATAATATTTCTTAAAACACAAACATAAATTCAACTTTTATGTGATGTTTCAGCGACAATTGAAAATACTTTATAAAATAATGAAAATATTAGTACAACATATAAACCAAGAAAGATGAAATTATAGTTGACAGTTCGAAGCAACTAGCGGTCAAAGTTTGAACTGTGTGAAGTAACGATGCATACGTCCGTCAGAGGTGCTAGGAGTACGTTTTTAATGTGTTGAAAAATTGGCGTTTTCATGTTCGAATTTGAAAAATATCACATTTTTTCAATTCCTATCCTTGTTACTGAGTTCCTAGGTGGTTATCTTCATGTGCAAATCAAAATATTTTAGAAAAGGGGCACATGCGTGTTTCCTATTATGGGGAAAATCACTGAAATATAAGTTATAGGTTGGATTCGACTTCCGGCTGTCGTAGGAGACAGACGTCGACCACGAGGTTAGGAAGTCAGATTAATGTGAGTTATTGTACATCCGTTCCATGTGCATCGCAAAGTTATTTTATTGTTGTGGAAGTTTTGGACATTTGTGGTATCATTTCGAGTGAGACAATCCCGTTTGCCCATGGAAGGGAGGCCGAAATTGTGGCTATATCCCCGATTACTGACATATTATCTTGTGATAGGCCATAAAAAATAAGCAAGCAAGTTATAGGTTACATTTCAGTGGGGCAAATAGAAATTGGCTTCAACTGTTCTTAAAATGGATGAGGTTAGCGTATAGATCCTTTATTTCAAATGTAGGAAGTGTATGAATCCTTAATTTCAGAAGTGTATAATATCGATCCTTTATTTCAAATGTGCAAAATGTATGGATCTTTTTTTCAAATTTAGGTAGTGTATGAATCCTTTATTCCAAATTCAAGTAGCGTAAGGATTCTTAATTTCAAACTTGGGTAGTGTATATATTTATTATTCCAAATGTAGGAGTGTGATGGATCCTTCATTTCAAAGTTAGGTAATGTTTGGTACCATACACCACCTAAATTTCAAATAAAATATCCACACACCAACTAAATCTGTATTAGGTAATGTTTGGTACCATACACCACCTAAATTTCAAATAAAATATCCATACACTACTAAATCGTAATAAAGGATCCATACACTACTTCATTTGAAATAAAGGATCCATACACTACTTACATTTGAAATAAAGGATCCATACACTACTTCATTTGAAATGAAGGATCCATACACTACCTTCATTTGAAATAAACCATCCATGCACTACCTTCATCTAAGTATCCATATATTATCACCTATATTCAAAATGAAGTATCCATAACACTACCTAACTTTGAAATAAAAATAACACTACCTAACTTTGAAATAAAGGGACCATACACTACCTTTATTTGAAATAAAGGACCATACACACCTTCATTTGAAAATAAAGGATCCATACACTCCGAAATACATATTTATAAGAATGGAAAAGTCTTGAGATACGACACTTAGTACAAATCAGAATATAAGAATCCAAACTCTGGAAATAAAATTCATATTCGCTGTAAGTTTTTTTATTCAATTTGTGATATGTAATCGACTTAATGGAATAATTGATTTTGTGTGACCATTTTATGGCTGATTTCATACTTTCTGAAGATATCAGTCAATCAAAATCTTCATTGGTTCTTCATAAAAAATCCCATAGAGGGATAGAATATATCAAAATATCAAGTTATACCTAACATAATTAATTACATAAAGTCACAATACAATATCACAATGAAAAAATATTAAAAGAAGAAAAATCAATCACAATATCTATATTTTTGTATCTCTTTATATCAGTTATTATCATAGAACTATTGCAGAGAAAAATATGGTTTTTCTGAGACGTAAGTTTATAAGAAAGATTTCTTAGGTCACCAAGAATCTTATTACAAATTTTTATTATGGTCCAATTTACATTATCAGTGACATGAGATAATCCAGATTGAAAATATCGAAGGGGGAAAAATATTTAGGGAATATTTTTTCAACACAGAATAGGAATCAGAATAGGATTTTACAATGGATGGAAAAATGTTGAAGAGGCCATATATTACTGTTGAAAAGGAAAACATTCTCAAAAATATGGAAGATAGTGACCAAAGTTTATCTTTCAGTCGCAGATGATTACACATCTGATTTGATGAACATCCTGTTCGTGAGAGACCATACACTACCAAATTTCAAATAAAAATCCATACACTACCTACATTTGACATAAAGGTTCCATACACTATCTACATTCGAAATTAAGTACTTACCCATAACCCTACTTACATTTGAACTAAAGGATCCATACACTATTTACATTTGAAATAAAGAATCCAAACACAGCTCCATTCGAAATGAAATACCTGTTCATTTGTCATGCTCACGTTGCAAGAGTCTGATTTGATCAATATTTGGTTGTTCGTTTGTTTCTAGCAACCGATTAAAGAGTGTTTGACAGCAGCAAGTTGCCACAGATCAGAAAATCAGGCTTTATCTGCTACCCCAATTTCCAGTGAACAGAAAAATGATATCAAGATGAACGGGTGTGACAGCAGCAATGGTTTTCCAGCAACGGTTTTTTTATCGTCTTATATTATATTTTGGAAATGAAAATGGCCATTGTTGGGAATGTTTTGGAAGACTTTTGGCCTTACGAATTGATTTGGGAGCCCCAAGTTACCGCAATAACTCACCCCTAACTACAGAGTTGATTAGTAATGGGATAAACAGATACTGGTAATTTTTTCATTCTGGTACATTATTTTGTACTTACTCCACTGGCTACATACAGTGAAATAATTTGTGACCCAAAAACTACCCCAAGTTTAATTTTCGCAAATAGAACGACCCAATCGTTGATGGGGATTTTTTCATAGAAATACATATAAGGAACTTGTTCTACAAGCTCCATAAAGTGAAATAATTTGTTTCTCAAAAACTACCCGTCTACTACCCTATAGCTAAAAAAAATGACAAAATAGTTGGAAAAATCGTTGCTAGAGGTTTTCTGAAAAAAAAAATTGTTTTTAACCGCTTTCTTAGTTGTTTTATCGACTCTCAGATGTTAATGTAAACTTGTACGAGTTAAGATCACGGGGGCCTTACCTTTTATAGTGGGATCCGAAACCACCGAAAGGAGAGTATATTTTGAGATCTTCTCGATACGACCTGCACCATGAAATAATTTATTAGCACATAGGGTAAAAAATTGGGGTCATTTTTTAGTCACAAATTATTTCTCTACATGGAGGGAGTAGAGCTAGTTCCTAATAATGTAAAATCTCCAGCAATGATAAATTTGTTCTATTTGCGAATATTTAAATTTGGGGGGAGATATTGGGGTAGTTTTTAGGTCTCAAATTATATGACTATATGGAGCGAGTAGAACAAGTACCTTATAATGTATTGACATGAAAAAATCACGAGCAACGGTTAATTTGTCCTTATTGCAAATATTTCAATTTGGGGATGATGTATTGGGGTAGTTTTTGGATCACAAATTATATGGAGCATGTGTAGCAAGTTCCTAATAATGTATTTGCATGAAAAAATCACCAGCAACAATTAATTTGTTCTATTTGCGAATATTTCAATTTGGGGGTGAGATATTGGGGTAGTTTTTGGGTCACACATATTTCACTATATGGAGCAGTAGAATAGAAGTTCCTGATGTTTTGCATGAAAAAATCACCGGCAACAATTAATTTGTTCTATTTGCGAATATTTCAATTTGGGGGTGAGATATTAGGGTAGTTTTTGGGTCACACATCATTTCACTAGATGGAACGAGTAGAGCAAGTTCCTAATAATGTTTTTGCATGAAAAAATCACCAGCAACGATCAATTTGTTCCTTTTGTGAATATTTCAATTTGGGGGTGGAATATTGGGGTAGCTAGGTGGGGTATCAGAGGGCTCACAAATTATTTCATCCATTTTTTTTTCAAAGACCTTAAAAATACTTGACTTCCAGCAACAACTTTGTTTTTATTTTGGTGTAGAGGGAACATTCCTGTTCAATTTCATTTTTTTTTATGTAGCGTGTGGAGAAAGTTTAAAATAATGTACTAGCATGAAAAAATTACCAGTATCTGTTTATCCCGTTACTATATCAACCCTTTGGTTAGGGGTGAGTTATTGGGGTAACTAGGGGGTCCCAAATCAATTAGCGTCATTGAACGTTTCAAGAAGGTGCCAAAATATAGTTATTCATCAAAACACTCCCAACAATGGCCATTTTCAGTTCGAAAACCAACAAATTTTATAAATGACGATAAAAAAAACGTTGCAGCTGTCACACTTGTTCAAAATGAGAAGTTATCGATAATAATAATATTAAGTGAGAAATCAAGTGGGCGAATAACGTTGCCGGTTTCATCCCGCACAATTTCATGTATAAGTGCATTCATCAGAGTTTTTAAACATTTTAGTTAGAACTCATTTCAACACACTTTTGTGCTAAGAAAAAGGTAATCAAATTCAGCATGAAATTGTAAAATTCGTAAAATTGTTTTCAACGCTTTCTAGTTGTTTGCCAACTCTCAGAAGTTAATGAAAACTTGTACGAGTTAAAATCACGGGGACCTTACCTTTTATAGTGGGATCCGAAACCACTCTTGGGACCTTGAAAAAATGTTTCACCAGCTGCGGGAAATAAGCACCAAATAACCAGAAACATCTCCTGACCAGACGAAAATAATAATAAACGGCATTTTTTAGAAACCAAACAACGATTTATTAGGTCCAAAACAATCATCCAATTTGTACTAAGAATTAGAAATAAGGCCGGAATATTACTAGAACTAAAAAGTTTTATACTGTGATTATTAACAGTAAATGGATATGTATGGCACAATATAGGAAAATAAACCGAAAAACAAGTTCTAATCGAGCAAAATTTGAAAAAATTTTACAAACACCTGCGGCGAAACAATTTGTTGGGTGTTTTTCGTCGTGAAAATTTCAAGACTTTGCTCTATTAGAAGATCCCACAACCCATCCTTCATTTGCGTAACAAAACAGACAAAAACACCTACAGAATAATTTTTAAAAAACAATTTAATCAATAAAATATTCATGAACGATCTCAGTATTACAAAATAAATATAAAAAATCTCTTTATCAGCGGATTTGACTCGATATATACAGGTAAACAAAAACTAGATTCATTTGATGGTTTTATTATATTAAATATTAATCTATAACAAAAATTATATATATATCTATATTTATAGGTAAGGTTAAAAAACAATTATACAACTAATTACAAATTATTAACATGACCTGCTTTAAAAGATTTTCTTATAAAGAAAAACCAATGACGTTGTTTTAGAAAATCTACAGTATATACATCTCATCGTAGAAAAAAACTAGGATTTCCAATTCATTTTTATATTACACGGGAAGATGCTTCATATTCAATCACAGTCTGGCCCTTTTGAGTACCCTTCATTTTTACCAATCAAATGTTGGAAAATAACCACATAAAATATTCTACATTTTGCTCCCTTTATTTCGGGTTAGTACTCCGGATATTTTTCGGGGAGGAAATAATATATTTCTTTCCATTTTCTGGGATTTTCTTCCCCCTGAAGATAAAGAAATACCGATATCTGATTCGAAAATTTTCTGATGGCAAGAAAAAACAACATTAAATTAAATTTATCCAAATCGTTGAAATGAAAAGTTATTAAAAATATTTCAAATGAATAAACACGATTTTATTAAAAGCAATGATTAAAGGGAGGAAGTTGGAAGTAACCTCTAGAAATATTCTGACATATCAAAAATTTTTTTTTTAACCAGTCGGAAAATTCTTGTATTATCAATATGTTAAGTATCCTTAAATTATCAGTGATTTGAGTTTTTTTTATTTACGCACTGTTGAATATTCCCTTTCGACTTCTAGTGATAGACATTTATTTAAAACTTCTTTGTGATATTTTTTCAACATTGTTCACTGACAAGAAATGTTTTTGGGTATCAGAGGGAGATAAAATTAAAAAATGAATAGCAATATTTCTCGTTTTTTTTTTAATAATCCCCAATGAACATGAGACTGAAGAACATTTTTGGTTCAATACTTCTCAATTTCGTTTAAAAAATGGAAATTCTGTGAAATTAAAGAAGACTCTTTTTTATTCTTTTGGTGGAACAGAAGATATATTTATATAGTCCCCCAATTTTTTATATTGTTTGCTTTCTTTGAATTATAAATTTTTTATTTTTTTTTTAGTTTCAACATGTTAGAACAGATTTTTATTTGTTAAGCACTCAGGCAAATTTTTTGAGTTTGAATTAGGGTTTTCAACTGTTCAGTACTTCCTTTCCATTTTATTTTCTAATAAATCCAAAAGTTTTCAACATGTATTTGTTTTAATTACCCCCCTGTTTGTTTGTTGAATATCCCCTTTTGATCCTAGTGATAGTTTTTAGTTTCAACATTTATTTGAAACTGCTTTTTATTTTTTGATACATTTATTACTGGCATTGTTAATTTTCAGGGGAAGAAAAAACTCAAAAAATGTATAGCAATATTTCTCGTTTTTTTTTTAATTATCCCCGAAGATCTGTAAACAGTTATTTTTGTTAAAGAACATGATATTGAAAAACATTTTTGGTTCAATATCGTCTAAAAAATGAAATTTCCTGTGAAATTAAAGAAGACTTTTTTTATTCTTTTGGTGGAACAGAAGATATATTTATATATCCACCCAATTTTTTATATTGTTTGCTTTCTTTGAATTATAAATTTTTTAGTAGTTTTTTTTTAGTTTCAACATGTAGTTAGAACTGATTTTTCATTTGTTAAGCACTCTGGCAAATTTTTTGAGTTTGAATAAGGGTTTTCAACTGTTCAGTACTTCCTTTCCATTTTTATCCAAAAGTTTTCCAACATGTATTTGTTTTAATTACCCCCCTAGTTTGTTCTGTTGAATATCCCCTTTTGACTCCTAATGATAGTTTTTTAGTTTTAACATTTATTTGAAACTGCTTTTTAATATTTTTTACTGAAACTAAGAGTTTTTTAGTATTGTTTAGAATTTAGCATAGCAAAACACAATTACTGACATTGTTTATTTTCAGGGGAAGAAAAAACTCAAAAAATGTATAGCAATATTTCTAGTTTTTTTTTAATAATCCCCAAAGATCTGCAAACAATTATTTTTGTTGAAGAGCATGAGATTGAAGAACATTTTTGGTTCAATATCGTCAAAAATTAATTCCTGTGAAATTAAAGAACTCTTTTTTATACTTGCATTGATAGAATATGCATACCATTTTTTTTACAAAATTCGCCCTAATTTTTTATATTTTCTTGCTTTCCTTAAATTATTAATTTTTTATTGTTTTTTTTTTTAGATTCAACATTTAGTTAGAACTGATTTTTCATTAATTTTTTTTTTTGAAATATTAATTTTTAATAAAAGTAGTGTTTTTTTTATTTAACATTTATTTGGATAAGGTAACTAAATATATATTTATTTGCTATTACTTTCTTTTTCTCGAAAAGTTCACCCAATTTTTATACAACTTTTCTTTGATAGTATTTTTCAGTCTTAGCATTTATTTCAAACAGCTTTTTTCCTTTTTTAATTTTATTTTTTTTTAAAATAATATTAAAATAATAATTTTCTTTTATTGAAAAAAAATTTTTCAACTGGTCAGTACTTTATTTTAATTTCTTTTATGATCCCAAAAGTTTTTCTGGTGCTTTTAATTGAGAAATTAATTTATTTATATTTATTTTGATGTACTTCAACGAGAACTTTTCACCACTCATGAAAAAAATTAGTAAATTCGAAAAACGTGCTTTTTTTATGAAATATGTGAAGGCTTTGATAAAAAACATCCGACTGGCAAATAAACTTGAATGGCATGGTAAATTCTTATGTAGTCGACAGATTCGTTTGTGATCGCCAATATCAAAGGCTTTTTTCAATTTTCATATAGATTTTCACTTTGTCCATAAATTAAAGAAGCAGAAATCCAAGAACTACCTCATTCCCGAAATATTCTAAGCGAAGTAATGCTGAATCTAGATGATCTAAAGGGTGTCCCAAAATAGATGCATTCAACCAGTAAAAGAACTTGTGAATAGCAAATAAATAATTTTTTGGTGTCCATCACATTATTATCAATAAAAGAGACGTAAAAAGTATTTGAAAGTGTTGCTCTTTACGAGTTCTGTTACTGGTTAAAATTATGATGCTTACTTCGGGAGCACCCTGTATGTTGATTTTTTATTATAAGAAAAAGAGACGAAAAAAGAATTTGAAAAAGTTGCTTTTCACGAGTTCTGTTACTGGTTGAAATTACGTTACTTACTTCGGGGACACCCTGTATATTGATTTTTATTATCATCAAAAAAAGAGACGAAAAAATATTAAAAAAAAAGACAAAAAAAGTATTTAAAAAATTGCTTTTCACGAGTTCTGTTACTGGTTGAAATTACGATACTTACTTCAAGGAAATGAAATATATGTATATTAATTTTTATTATCATCAAAAAAAGAGACGAAAAAAGTATTTGAAAATGTTGCTCTTCACGAGTTCTGTTACTGGTTAAAATTAAAATACTTAGCAGCTGATGTGATTATTCATTTTCCTAAAGTAACAAAAGCTACTTTGAGGAAAATTTTTGGCTTTCTATTTCTCCATTTTGTGTTAAAAACTGTCTAAAAAATCAAAACGTGGTTTCCGATTTTTAAACTTCCTCTTTCACTCAAAATGGATAAGTAGAAAGCCAAAATTTCAAGTCAAAGCTAACAAATCCAACGCCTGAAAAAACGTTCACCCCATAGTTTTGTTTACAAAAAATGATAAAAAGTCGTATGAGGAGTTTTCCATTATAAGATATTAAACACCAAAGTGAAAATTGCAACATTAATAACTTGTAATACCGAACAAAAGTAGTTTTTACCTTCTTTTTCAAACATCAGAAAAAATTCTGGGTCTCAAACTGGCCAGACCGTGCTCGTCTAATGTACAACAAAACCATCCAAAGAGATTAACTTTCGGTTTCCACCGAGTAAGAAAATATGAAGCTTTGTTTTTCTAAAATATAACGAATCAACTCTTTTTTTGAAAAGTTTTGATACAAAACAATTTTTTTCAGTTAATTTTTCTCACTTGTGTTGGTCGGGATATCGACTGCCATGAATGTCCCCTCCCTCCCTCCCCAAAAAATTTATAAAACCAACATGCCCCGATAAAATCCAGTGGAACAGTCCTCAGAGACCCTTACAAAAAATGTTTTCCTGCCCCTTCAGGCACAAATGGAATGGGAGCTTGGTTTGCATATATCTCACTTTTTAATTATTTATTTTCAAGTTAAGTTAGCTAGTAAAGGGTATTTGAGAGAACAGAATAAGGATCCACCCCTCCCCAAAATTATTTAATACCAAAAACAATTATGTATTTTTACAAAATTTTAGTTGCTTCTTATTTTCACCCACAATTCAGCAAGTCTCCGACAAAATTGATCCCACCAAAAGGTAAAAAGATAGAGGAAAAAAAGAAGAAGAGACAAATAAGAAAATAATGAAAAGAAAGTGTTGTTGTATATACATTTTTGGAAATTTTCTTGGGTTTTAGATTCATGTTAAACGAAGACGAAATCTTTTACTTCATGTTAACAATGTTTCGTCCTTAGCCGGGGACTTCTTCAGGTTTTATAAATAAATCTCAAATTAAACCTGAAGACGTTCACAGCTAAGGACAAAACGTTGTTAACATGAAGTAAAAGAGATCGGCTTCTTTCAACACGAATCTAAAACCCAAGAAAATTTCCAAAAACGTTTTTTTTTTAAATTTCCGACGATTTTTTGAATATTTTTTGTAAAATTTTTCAACACATTCCTGACAATTTTTGAAAATTCCAACACCTTTTTGACAATCTTGAAATCAAACTTCGATTCACGGATTATTATATTGTGGTTACTAAAGATGTACAAGGCCTTTAGATTATTGATATTTTTCAATATCCAATGTACTACCGAAGACTGTTCAGGCGGACATCTCGACATTTACAGCGCCATCTCTTGGCACCCTCATAAAACAAATATAAAGAGAAGAGGAAAATATGAAGAAAAGAGCAAAATAAGAAATGGAAAAGAGAAAAATTAGAATAGGAAATGAGAACAGGATAAGAAGAAAATGAACAAAGAATATTCCGCCCAAATTCAAAAACTCCCAGCCAATCACAAAAATAGTACATAATGTGAAATTTCAATTCCCTTTTCTACCAGCAAATCACCATTCGATTGTTTTTTTTTCCTTTTCCCTTGTCAAAACTCACCAGATAATCAATTCCAAGTTTTCAATTTCGTTACTGACCTCTTTTGTACCGAATCTCTGAGAACTGACCCATTGCCTGGTAATGTATCCATCATCTCATCAATACAACTATAAAAATATCCGTTTATATGTTACCAATATAAAAAATCTGGGACATCACGGAGCCGAACTCTTCCCTTTTGATCCGATTAATTCTTTTAAGCGACGGCGGTCCCCCGCGACGATTCTGCACGGAAATCATAACGAACACAGGACGATGCACCATCGACAATAGTGGATTTGAAAATGCCCAGAAGGTCTATGAATATCACAACACTGACAAGAAGCGAGCATCACTTGAGATACGACTTGTACAACAGCGAACTCCTGCACAGGTCTTTTTCCGTCTCGAAGAGGAATTGCAAGTCTCTTAACGTCACTTTCTTCATCCGCTGTCGCAGAGGCAGCTGGCCACGCTGGCTCGCGTTCGCACCACTAGCACTAGCCTGCAAACAGAAAATTCAGAATGGCATTTCATCCACATAAACATTGTAAAGACTACCGTGCATAATACCAATAGCTCGGAAAACATTTTAAGTTGATAGGAAAAAAAGTATTAAACCAATTTGTAAATGTAATTTGTCTGAAGGGGGCAAGTTCTAATAATAGCCTTCAGAACACCACAGAACAAACAGCCATAAATGTGATAAAGCTTTTGACACCTTCTATTAAATAAGAACATTTTATTGGGATTAAAGGCATCACAACATATTGTAGTAATAATTACCAGAGTACTACCGCGTTAAAAATGTCAGAAGATAAGTGAATCTTTGCGGGGTAGATTATAAATTGTTACCTCACCCCCTCGTTGTTTTAAAACTCAACATATGGTAAATCATTTCAGAAAGTCATTACTTAATGAACTTTTATCCAGCACAGATGGCTATTAAAAGCAATGTACTCATAAACATAGGGTTAAAATGTCCAAGCCAAAAAACTAAATGAAGTCATTGTTTTGGGAACTATTTGATCTCCCAAACGCATTCAGAGGAAACTGTTACTAAAAAAGAAAAAAATATCAATTAAGGCACCAGTAGCCATTGAAATTACATTACAATAACTTTGTGTGATTGCATAGTGTTAAAAATGTAACCATTTGTTAGATCATCAAGTTTTTAGAAGTTAATCAGATCACATCTCTTGTGTGCGCTCATATTCAGTAGAGATATATTTAATAACTTAAAATCAGTGTGAAATGCCAGTCATTCAGAATGAATCTATTGTCAATCATTGAGTAATCAGGTAATCATTCGAAATACATCTGATGTACTCGAATACATATTATTAAAGATATAACTACATAACCATATAAGAATTCTTAGTATGCAGAATCCTCCAGTATACAGTGCCAAAAACGTAATAATAATCCATAAATAGATAAACGCGTCCCAAGTAAGTCAAGAGCTAAATCATAAATGAAAACGATAAGACAGCATTGAATTAATATAAAATTAAATATAATATACGTACGGATTAACCCATAAACGGTTTATAAACGAAGATTTACGCTCAGAATATTTAAAGTCTTATTAATGTCCCACATAAATTACCAGTACGGTTAATAACTCTATAAATTACGCTAAACAATCAGTACCACAATGACAGATAGACAGATTCCATGAGAGAAGCAAGAACATTAAGTAAGATTTTATTTTATTTTATAAGTGTCTATAGTCTATATGATTGCATAAAAATGATTTTTTTATTCTATTTGACTAATTTTATTGTGTATTTTAACTTAGTTATTGAATATACTTTAAGTAGACTTATCAATGCTTGTTTATAATTTTTCATGTTTTTATTGTATTATTATTAGTCGGAAATATTTAGGAGATTAGAATAGTACCCAAATTTAACAATTCACGCACAAATTAAAACCGAAACAGGGTGGAAGCTAAGTTAGCCGCCAATTTAGTTTTTCCAAGGGAAATATAACCCTCTGTATAGTTCACTCTATAACTTACTGTGACAACTTGGTAAGGACCAAAGAGTGGGCACAACATTCATAAACAAAATACTTGAAAAAAAATACTTGGTTGTAGTGTATTTTTTCAAAGCTATTAAATCTATTTACAAATTTTTTTAATTTTTTTCCCAAATAATGGCGAGCATAGTTTAATGAAGGTAGTAAAAAGCTTTGAACCCCTAAGGCATGGCACTGTGCAAGAAATATTTTGTTTGTCTCAGATTTGGGGTAATGAGTATATCAAAAACAATACATTGTTTATGATAAAACGGAACAATTTTTCCATACTGTTATCGAAAGGTATAATTGTTCTAACCTCAAGATCGTCCTGCAAAAGTTGATAGGTTTTAAATCAAGAGAAGTGAATAATTCTCATAATACATTTATGAAATTTGGCAGGTGTTCACAGTTCCCATGACAATGCATTATGGAATTTTTGTTAGAGAAAAAACAAAATGGCGGCCCCAAGATGGCGGACGAGATTTGTGTTTATGGTCCGATTCGATTCAAAATTGGGGTGAAGATTATGAATTTTTGTCAAAATTCATAAAATCAAAATCGCCGACGATCTCTGTGATTATGGTACGATTCTATTCAAAATCGGTATGTGGAGGTTTTGGTTCGGAGATTATGAATTTTAGTCAAAATTCACAAATTAAGTTGGCTGAGAGTTTTGTAATTATGGTCCAATTCGATTCAAAATTGGTATGTGGGGGTTTTTGGGGTCGGATATTATGAATTTATTGTGAAAATTCATAAAATCAAAATGGCGACTCCAAGATGGCGGATGATCTCTGTGATTATGGTCCGATTCTATTCAAAATTGGAATGTGGAAGTTTTCGGGATCGGATATTATTAATGTTTTGTCAAAATTCAAGAATTCAAGATGGCCGACGATCTCTGTGATTGTGGTCCGATTTTATTCAAAATTGGTATGTGGAGGTTTTGGGGTCGGAGATTATGAATTTTTTGTCAAAATTCACTAATTCAAGATGGCGGAGATCTCCAGATTGTGGTCGAATTTTATTCAAAATTGGTATGTGGAGGTTTTGGGGTCGGAGATTATGAATTTTTTGTCAAAATTCACTAATTCAAGATAGCGGCTCCAAGATGGCGGACGAATTTTGTAATTATGGTGCGATTCGATTCAAAATTGGTATGTGGGGGTTTTTGAGCTTATGAATTTTTTGTCAAAATTAATAAAATCAAAATGGCGGACGAGTGTTGTAATTATGGTCCAATTCCATTCAAAATTGGTATGTGGGGGTTTTTGGGATCGGAGATTATGAATTTATTGTCAAAATTCATAAATTCAAGATGGCGGCTCCAAGATGGTGGACGAGTTTTGTGATTACGGATCGTTTCTATTCAAAATTGGTATGTCAGGGTTTTTGGGGTCAGAGATTATGAATTTAGTCAAAGATTTTGATTTTTTGTCAAAATTCATAAATTGAAGATGGCAGCTCCAGGATGGCAGACAAGTTATTCATAGGTGGTCTCCTCATTGAAAAACTAGGTAGCTCCGAACTTACAGGAAAAAGGCATCATACTAACGATACTTTAACATACCTGCATAAATTAAGGGGTACTTACTAAAAAGAACAAAATAAAATAATCAATAAAAAACAATTTTAAAGACAAGCTTTCATTCAAATGACCTAAAAAGTAAAAAATAATTGCTTGAGATGCGTGAGGTAGGTTATTCCATGAGTTATAGATTCAAAAGCTTGTCGCCTTTGTATTCGAACTGAAAACTGTGCAACAAGCTTTTGAATCTATAACTCACGGAATAACCTACCTCACGCATCCGAAGCAATTATTTTTTAAATTTTTAGCTCATTTGAATAAATGCCTGTCTTTAAAAAGGATTTTTATTAATTATTATTAAGAAATCTCGGAAAAATTCAGTTTTTGATTTTTTCGTGGAGGACAATACCTTCCAAAGGGGATCAAAACAATAGGAAAAAACATGTTAATTTCTAATCGAAAATAACTCGACAACACAATTTCAATGCCATTACTTTTTTTATCCGTTGACCCATTTTTTTGGAAACCAAAGTTGTTGCATACACTGATGTGAAAAAATAAATAATAGTTTAAAAACTAAAGAACACGCTTTAATATAAAACTAAACTAAAAAGTAGAAAATAATTTTAAACGAGTTTGAAATAAGAATACAGTGATTAACAAGAAATTTATTTCATCGTAAAAAAGCGTGGGGTGTTTGATGTCAATTGGAAAAATATTTGGACAGATATTGGTAAAAGTAGAATCATTATGAAAATATCTTAAAAAGCACCCCACGCTTTCTTACGATGAATTAAATTTGTTGTTAATCACTGTATTCTTATTTCAAACTCATTTAAAATTATTTTCAAATTTTTTAGTTTAGTTTTCTATTAAAGTGTGTTCTTTAGTTTTTAAACTATTATTTATTTTCAAATTCTTAGTTTTGTTTTCTATTAAAGCGTGTTTTTTTGTTTTTCAAACTATTATTATTAATTATTCAATTTTTTTAACTATTATTCTCCAATTTTGAATAGAATCGGACCATAATCAGAAAACTCGTCCGCCATTTTGGAGCCGCCATCTTGAATTTTTCAATTTTTACAAAATAATCATAATCTCCGACCCCAAAAACCCCCACATACCAATTTTGAATAGAATCGCACCATAATCACAAAACTCGTCCACCATTTTGGAGCCGCCATCTTGAATTTTTCATTTTGACAAAAGAATCATAATCTCTGACCACGAAAACCCTCAATACCAATTTTGAAGCGAATCAGACCATAATCACAAAACTCGTCCGCCATATTGGAGCCGCCATTTGATTTTTTTTCAAACAAAATTTTTTTAATGAATTGTCACCGGAATTATGTACACTTGCCAAATTTCAAATCATTCACACGTCTGGAAGTGGGGCAAAATCGCGCCCAAAGGAGTCGGTTACAAACAAACAAACATACAAGTGAAGCTAATATAAAACGTGTAAAAAGTATTTACTCAATTTCTTTTTTTTAAACGTATATAACAACGCTGGTTATAAGCCAAGGAAAACATTTTGAAGACAAAATATAAATCACAAATCTTAGTAGACCGTTAATTCAGAATACATAGAATATAGCAGAAAAACAATAAAACACCAATACCATTTTTCTTCTTTCATTCAGCGTTTATTCAAGTAAACGAACCATTGGAAATTGAACCGAACAAGATAGTAATAAAAACAATCACTCACCTGTGATGTGCCAGAAAGCTCTCCGTCCAACCGAGGCTTTTTCCTGGGACCGATGGCTTGCAGAGCGGTGGCGTTCGCCTCTCGCTGCCTCAGCTCCTCCATCTCCACTCTCTGCATTTCTTTCGCTTTCGCCTTCAGTTTGGCCTGTTCCGGGTCTTCCGTCCGCGATCGACTTTTCGCCGCCCTCATCAACATCTCCCTCTCCATTTCTTCGTGTCTCTTCCTCTCAGCTTTGTCCAAGTCCTCTAAAAACTTTAATTGACCTGAAAAAAATAAACGCCCTAACTCTTGTCCGTTCATTTCTAATTTCTCACCCACCTTTAACATCGTTCGTAACTTCATAACGTTGGTTATGCTTAATATTCTCTAGCCTATGCTCGGTTATAACAGACAACTTTTCGAGCAGATTCCGCAGCCTTTCTTGCGCCGCGTGCGATATGCAGGCAGCTACGTCAGAATTCGGTTCGTCCAGTCCGTGCTTCGACATGATCTTCCTGATTTTCTGCTGCAATGGCGGCATCGAACACAGCATGTCTTCTTTACAGGACCGGATCTGCGTTCCCACAAATTCGGTCGAACCTAACGATATCACAGTGAACGTTATCAATCGACGCAAAGAATTCAGAGTAGCAGTTTTTTGAGAACTTCCACTGAGCCGTCGAAACAGCTGAGATCAAGCAAGAACACAGTTTTATGGTAATCACAGAACTACGGAGGCGTAGAAGGGCCAACAACAAAATATTTTTAAAAATTTCATTTGGAATTGCCACTTTTAACTGACAATTGACACTTTGAAAAACTCGACAATATCGTCACTGCTTGAGAAAGTGATACAATGGTGTCCACTTAAACATTGATAATACTGAATTCACTTTGGAAGTCGACTGACAATTGTCACTTTGAAGCTTGAGACAATTCTGATTTCATCGAACTTATTGTCATGAGACAATTGTCATGATGACATTCACTTGATACAATTATTTCTTACGTAATTTGCCCAAAATGATATACCCCGTATTATTTCATGTTGTGAGTCATCAAGTCTTCATTCGATATTTCTATAAACAGATCCTAAACCGAAAAACTTTGCTATTAGCTATCTTTGACTAGAAATTGAAAATTTTAATCAGCTCTAAAAGATTTCAACTCATTGATTAATCCGAAATAACAAACACAACATTCATAATACTCAGTTCCTTCGACCATAACTGTGCTCCATACAACTCAATAAAGTTAAAGTCATTATAATCGTTTTTACCTAAAATTTTTTGTGTTTCTTCCGCCAAATTGACGCCACCCATCGCGGCGACATCGTTGATGTCATCGTCTCCGGTGTAAGCAGAAGAAAATGTTTTCTTCTCTTTGTCCTTAGCGGTCGGTTTGAGGTTAGAAGGCACTGTAGGTTTCACTCCCTGGAACTTGACCGCCCCCGGAGGGTGTCTCTGAAGGGGAGCGGCCGTCCTGACTTGCATTTGCTGCCTGATTTGGCTGGGTGCCAATTGTCTCACCTACAGATGACAAAAATGGTGTGACCAGATATTCCAACTTTCGCCATGAAATACAAAACTAATATTGCAATGCATTTGAGTGAATTTGTTTTTCATATGTTTCATGAACCTCGTTTGTTGTTATTAGAGCAGAAAAAAAACACTGAAAAGTTTCTGGTGAAAGTTGCTTTAAATATCGCAAGAAACTGAAAAGGAATGCCACAAGGCAGGGTACTAGGACCACTATTATCCACTGATTCAATTGTATTCTAAAAACAAGTCATCTTTTTTTATAACTATCTCAAATATTTGGACAATATCAGAGAGTAATGAAATTATGTTTTTTCTGATTGAGGAAGGAAATTGGTTAACACATTTTTATTTCAACATCTTCTGCATAAAAGAACATATCTGCCACATTCAAATACTCTGACAAATAACTTTCATTCATTATGAAAATTAGTGGCTCCAAAGCTGATCCTCGAGGAACTCTATTATTAATTTTTTATTGCAAATCAATTTGGAGTTGAACATTCATTGAGAATGTTCTATACCAGTATGGATTTTTTATTTTTCTTGTGATTATTGCCTTTTACCACTATTTGAAGTGTTAAAATCTGTCCCAATTTAAAAAAAAACATGTATTGTCCAAACAGGCGCTAGGCCCAATTACAGGACACAGTATACAATAATAATAAAAAATAGTAATACATTCATGGAACATTCCCCGAGAAAAGACAAGAAATGAGAGAGGAAAACAAAAAAAACAAAAACAAAAAAGCGATCGAGGTTTCAATAAGTATTTGATTTTTAGTATGATATATAGTTATTGTTGCTTCGCAAACATAATGTTTCTGATCTCTTTTTTGAAAACGTTTAATGGTGTTGAATAAATGTCAACTTTGTGGCAGACTTGATCGAATTTTTACACATTGCAAATAAAGGAGATTTTATTAATTACTATCGTCCACAGCTCTGACATATATATGTCAGAGCTGTGGACGATAGTAATCCCAGAAGACACTTTGGTTCCTCCACAGAAAAGACTTTCCAACAATATTTTTCGTATCCATTTTGAGAATACAGTGAGACTTGTATTTAATAAAATACTAAAATTATCGAGAAACATTTGAAAGGGAAATGACAACTCACCTGCATAGGCTGTCGAATATTCAAACCCGCTCTAATCTGATGGTTATTCGGATAAACAGGATGCAAAGCTGGAGGTTGTGACGTCGAAACGATAACATTATTAGTGACAGTCGGTTGTCTTATAGCAGTTACCATCCTCGTTTGCTGTTGGCCCGGAGCTCGAAGCGGGGCCACAAGCCGTTGCTGGATAACCTTTTTTCATAAAATCAAAGCATTGTCACTGATTTGTCAACTTCAAAAAGTCCAGAAATTCTACTTTCATTTATTTTAATCACCACATGGCAAAAAAGAAATAACAAATTTTCAAAAGAATCCGCATATAACATTTTCAGAAAAAATATTTTATTCCATATTCAACTAAGGATGTTTCCCTTCTTGACTACTAAATAACTTTTAGATCATCAGTAAATAACAAAAAGTGTGAATTTCTCATTGAATGGGATATATCATTGATGAATACGTTAAAGAGAAGTGGTCCAGAATGTGAACCTTGTGGTACTTTGAGAAATACCTTTATGGCATATGAAATAAATCCAGCCACTTTTACACATTGTGTTTGTACACTTGGGAAACTGATGTACGATTGAGACAAAGTGCCATCAACTTGGACATGGATGATAGATAGATAGATAGATTTATTGACAACGTTACACATTTTTACAAGTGTTTGTAGCAGGTCAGATAATTGTCAAAATTATAGAAATTATAAAACATCAGTATATAAAATAATAAAACATTGTTACTGACACAGAGGTACTTAGATTTACTAAATCAAGGACACACATAAGTTAGAACATTAAAACAATCATAAATTAAATCATTAAAACAATCACTCAAGTGAAAGAGAACGTAATAAAATCATATAGTTAAGTGTGGCGAGAAAAGATATGGGGAGGCAAATGGAGTTTCCAAATATTCCTCTATAGAGTAAAAGCAGTGGTATAATAGATATTCTTTTACTGTGGATTTGAATGTGTGAGACTGGAGGGTTTTCCAATTTTCAGGTAGGATGTTATACAGTCTGATATCCAGAGAGTTTTTGGACGATTTTGTCAAACGAAATCTGGGTGTTCTTATCAGATTAGCAGATCTTGTCGAGTAATTATGTACATCCGATTGCATTATGAAATTTTTAATATTTCCATGGATTTCAAGTAGGGTACTATATATGTATAAGCAGGGCAGAGGCATAGTTCCAAAACTGATGAAAATTGAGGACAGTGTTCAATATAGCTTAGTTAGCTATGATCCTGATTACCTTTTTTGTTTCTTGAAAATATTAGCTGCACCAGATGAATTTCCCCATAATATTACTCCATAACTGAGTTGTGAGTGGAAAAGTGAAAAGTAAACAGTCTTCAGTGTGGTGATGCTGGCTATATGTTTTAATTGACGAATGAGGAATATTGTACCGGCCAATTTTCTATTGAGGAGGTCAGTATGGTAATGCCATGTTAGTTTATTGTCAAAATTGATGCCTAATAAAGTGGCAGTTTGTCCTGCTTGATAATTTGCATTAGATGAAAAGGTTATTCTTTGCGATTTTGTTTGATTGAGTTTAAGTTTGTTAGAGGAGAGCCAGCTATTAGTGTCTCTTTCAATGTTGGCTGATGATAGAATTAGATTATCATAGTTTCCATCTGAACAAATAAGTGATGTGTCATCGGCAAATAAAATGCATCTATTGGGATGTAGGAATGAACATAGGTCGTTTATATATATAACAAAAAGTAACGGTCCCAAAACAGAGCCCTGGGGAACACCATGTCTTATAGGTAAAAAGTCCGAATGAGAGTTTTCGAGTGTTACACATTGGAATCTGTTTTCAAGATATGACTTCATGAGTGATAGGGGTATACATTGTCAAAAGCCTTAGAAAAGTATGTGTAGATAGAGTCAACCTGAGATTCATACTCAAATTTTGAGAAAATATAATTCTGATACAATGGTAATTTGGTATTCATTGACCTCCGCTGGATAAAGCTGTGATATTTTCAGTAAAAAAAAAACACTGGAATTTCTGATACTAGAGATTGTTAAATGTTAAAAAGCTGTCCAGACATATAGAAAATTACCCGTTTTCAGGGACATATTGAATAAAGTATAATTGGGATTTATTTAGAAAATATGCAGTTTTTGATGAATCATCAGGGCCATTGTATGTTGGTGGATTCTTCTGACATATATTGTTCGAAGGCGTTCAATCAAGTTGTTTTGTACACAAAACAAGGTAAGGACAATTTGTATTTGCTTTTATATGATTAACCTTTGAAATACTCAAAAACAATGTTATACTTTCAGAATCTCATTTCACAGGATATTTAAGAATGGATATGGCCAATTTCTAAAATTATTTCTGTTCACATTATCCTGGGCAAACCGTTTCTGTTTCTAAGCACTTTGTTGTGTGGTCGTAGAGAAAGCAGCGTATATTCAATGAAAACATTTTGTTTTAGGCCTTCTGAAAAACCTCTGATGAATACAACAAGTTGTTTTAAAGTATCATAACAGGATAACATTAATAAATCATTTATATATGAAAGAAAATGTAAAGGGGCCAAGTTATGGTCCTTGGGCGACACCAAGACTGGTTGGAAAGTACCAATGTTCCCATTAAAGATCAACAAAAGTTTTGCAAGAGTCAATCTTTCAACATTTTTTTTTTGGCGTTTATCCTCAATGCTTTGAACAGGTAATCTAGAAAAAAATGCATTGATTTTTATTGCAAAAATTGGAAGTAGCTATATGAATGGCAGATGTTAAACTGTAAAAATACAAGTCTATGTTTCAGATGAAACAAATGTCTCATCTAGTGATCCACAAAGCAATCACCTTGGTCCACCTTTTTCAAGTATTTATAATGATATACATTCAAGGAGTTACAATCAAGCACTAAAGTTTTCAAGTCAAGTCAACTTAGATGAGTCGCTCAAATGATGCAAATGAAGATCACTTAGAGGAAAAAAGGCACAATCTTGATATTTAAAATGTTGTTCAAGACAAACTGTTACAAAATCAGAATAACATGTAAAAATGCATCAACGAACTTGTGTGTCTGGTTTTCCAGACTAATTTTAAAGCAGTAAAAACTGGATACAGTCATTGATATTGTCATCAAGTTTGTTATAAGTCTCAACTCCAATGGATCTGAGAGTCTAGTATATGAATGACTATATAAGATTTTTACATAGACTTTATCTAAGCTCACTTTCATTATTCTCTGCATAGATAATCATACAGAAACAGCAGAACAATAAACTGGAAGATCCTTAATGAACACAATGAACAAAAGGGGTCCTAGGACTGATCCTTGAGGTTCCCCCATTGAAAAATGTGAGTTCAGAGCAAGTGTTATTAAGGAATACTTTTAGACTACTACTCTCACGGAATGATGCCATCCAATTCAATCAATCTTGGAGTGATTAATAATTAATCCATTCAGTCAAAGATTGCACAAGTAACCCCTTCACCACACTTACTCACTTCACACCTATATGCGCATTTCGATAACTAAGTTATCATCATCAGTAGGTAAACTACACTAAAATTGTGCAATTTTTGATTGTCTGACACCACAGCGTCCAGCTAGTCTTCAATCCATTCAGTGATAACCACTGTGAGATAGATAATCTATACAGAAAGAGCAGAACAATAAACTGGAAGAATGAATGAGCACAATAAACAAAAGGGGTCCTAGGACTGATCCTTGAGGTGCCCCTGTTGAAACATATGCGAGTTCAGAGCAAGTGTTATTAAGGAATACTTTCAGACTACGACCCTCAAGGAATGATGTTATCCAATTCAATAAGCTAATTTTAGTGATAAAATTATCTATTATTTGAGTTTTGGAGTAATTAAGAATTAATTCATTCAGTGATCACCACTCTGAGAGCTGAGTTGTGAATGGGATACGGACTCAATAAAATTTGATTTGATTTTAAAGCACAACAATAAACTGGAAGATCGTTAATGAACACAATGAACAAAAGTCCTAGGACTGATCTATATTGAAACATATGCAAGTTCAGAGCATGTGTTATTAAGGAATTATTTAGACTATGACCCTCAAGGAATGATGCCTTCAATTCAATGTGACATTTTTAGTGACCGAGTTTTGGAGGTTCTAAGAATCAATCCATTCAGTGATCACTACTCTGAGAGCTGGGTGGTCACAGCCTGTGCTTTTTGGAGCATTGTAGGAAATGTTTCTGCAGATATAACTGAATTGGTATCATATGCATAGATAATCTATACAGAAGCAGAACAATAAACTGGAAGATCCTTAATGAACACAATGAGCAAAAGGAGTCCTAGGACTGGCCCTTGAGATGTCCCTGTTGAACATATGCAAGTTCAGAGCAAGTGTTATTTAGGAATACTTTTAGAGTCTCAGCCTCTCATACCATAATGTTCCTACTGTCAACTAGATCAAATACCATACTCATATCAAAGAATAATGCCAAATAGCATTGGATAATACAAACCATAAAATGTGAAATGCAGTAAAACAACTCAAATACACTGATTATAGCATAGCTGGGACACAATGTAACGATATATCTGTTACATTTCTTATTGATATGCTCAGAGATTCATTCATTCACTCCAATCGACGAATCCCTATTGAAAATCTTAGCGCAATCTAACCGTGGGCAATGGTATAGTCATTAGAGTTGAAAAGAATATGAACAAACGCGAGGAATCTGACCGAACGTAGATATTAAAAGAGAGGCGGCGTGGCACTCTCGTCCCTTATCGAGCTAGCTGTAATTGAGATAACTTGTGTTCTGAAACTTGTCAGCCATGATTCAATGAAGTAGAATTTGTTCATGTTAAATTAACAAATGAATTAGAGCGTTTTCCTTTCTTCTGCGAAAGTAATTTCAAATCAGTGAGTTATTGCGTGACATCAAGGTATGTAGAAATATTTTTGACCATATGAGATGTAAGCCATCTTGGAATATATTTTTTTAATGAGAATGTCAGATAGTTTTTCACAAAGGATTGATATCTTAAATCATCTGTCAATGTTGTTCAGTAAATAGTGATTAGATTTATTTAGGTCAATCTGATAATTTATTACAGTCCCGTACTCTATTTATTTTTCCAAATGAATTCAGGTAGAATCATGAATATCACATGTGATATATCAGATTGAATCAAGATATCAGTGTTCTGTATTATCTGATTAGATTGCTTTCCCTAACAAGGCTTCATTGGGATTTAAAGAGGGTTTCTCAAATATACGATATCACTTAGACTGTATTTGGACATATTTTTGGTGTCGATCATAAAATATATGATATAGTTGAATAATATATATTTTTCATGATTTTTTGGATATATCTTTGGTATGGTTCCTTATTTGGTGATAATTATCACCGAGCTGTGATTTTGCTTTTAATTTAGGTGAAGCGTCCCACACTCGACGTTTCTGGAGTACGGGACACAGGATTATTTTGAAAATTTGGTTTCTTGGGTAATTAGTTCTGCTCTATCGATCTAAAATATTTTCACCGCTGCGGCGTTGCCGCTTATATTGAAAAGTATCAACAACTTTGATTTTTCAAATGAGACACCCTGTATATTATTCAGAAATCAGAAATCAGAAATGCTTTATTGTCATATAATATCAATTATGTTGACAAAGCTTGCCTAAATCTAAGATACATAAAAATAGGATAAAATTTAATGCAGTACATATGTAATGTTAAAATATATATAAAATATCACAGTACAGTTTGTCACAAAGCATAAAAACAATTCAGACAACACATTAAAATAGTTTATAATATAAAATAAAGTTTTCTGTACATTAAAATAGTTTATAATATAAAATAAAGTTTTCTGTATATTTAGGAGTGAGCTGTGAGGTTGTCCGTGAAGTATTCATTCAAATTATAATATACTTTTTGGAGCAGCAGTTTTTTCACTTCTTTCCGAAATTTATTTTCTCCTTCCAATTTTCTTATAGTAGATGGAAGATGGTTGAATAGTTTTTTTCCATTATAGATAATTGAATTCTTAATTAGTGTTGTTGATGGGATAGGAAGACTGATGTTAGTAGTAAGGCGGGTTGCATAAGTGTTTTTTACGGATCAAACAGACTGTTTCCAAGATGAATAGGCATGCCAGAGGCAGAATTAGTTGTGTTTTGAAAAGAGCTCTACAGGAATCTCTGACTCCAGCTTGACAAATATATCTGAGAGCTCTCTTTTGGAGAGTGAAGATAGGTTTAATAATATTTTGGGAGCCTGTACCCCAGTAACATATACCATAACGTAAGTGGGATTCACATAGTGCAAAATAGGCGTTTCTAGCTGAATTGAGGTCGAGAGAACTAGAGATGCATTTTTTGCTTTGATATTGCTTTACGATCATTTTTGTATAATACTTCCCTATACCTATCTCAAGCGGTTTTCGAGAAATTCATTGATTTCCTTATTTTTTGTGCAAAACATAGCTTCAATTAAATGTTTATTACTGCGGTATTTGGACTCGAAAAAAGCTGAAATTCTGGGTGTAGTTTACCAATGTTCTGTGCATTAGTTATGTGTAAGGGAATTCGTTATCCATTATACAGGGTCGTTCAAAATTTGTGATTTTTTCGATAGATACAAAAATGGTAAAAAGTACATTTTTTTAAATGGAACACCCTGTATATTATCGAATATCCTGAAAGACAATTAAAGTTCTTTCAAATGATGTATCATGTTCCTATACCTATATAGTCTGGTTTCCGAAATAAAAGCAAGCATCTACAAAAATCGGATTATTTTGCCATATTTTGTATTAAATGTCATAGAATATGTCATTATGAAAATTCGACAATGAGTGCATCAATAATAAAACGCGTTCATCAGAAATTTGATCAGAAAAGAATCAAAATGGAAGGCAATAACTATTCAAACAAAGTTTTGATAAAATTGTTTATCTTCATGGTCAATGTAATCAAATTATAGCGAGAACATGCCAAATGTTCTGTGGTGTATTGAAGTGTATGAATGATAAGACGACGAACGAAGAATGATTAATATACAGGTATTCCAAACTCGATGGCCTATTGAACGTTTCTGGAGATCTGAGATATAAATACTGCAGTGTTGCCACATGTACTTCAACTAATATCAACTTTCCAATTTCAAATGGAACACTCAGTTTTTCATTCTGTTTTTGGATTCTA